>OY728146.1:1497201225-1499601225 GCA_963277665.1 Viscum album | reverse complement strand
TCATCCCTCCAGGCCGAAACTCTTGCATTTCTCTCTGGCCTCCTACATTGCAAGCAAGGAAGAATTGATATCGGAGAGGCATAAATGTACTCTCTGATCCTTTTTAACTCTTTTCAAGGTGTTCTAAATACCCCCTTGTCCATCTTTGACCCCGTAAAAAAGTTCCATAGCCTTCTCTCTAACCACATCCTCGTGAGACACACATGGAGCACGGAAAATAAGGCGGCTAAACTTCTTGAAAAGCTTGTGGTGCAGAGTTCGGGCACCACATGTTTCTATTTCCCAAATTAGTTGAAACGTGAGTGTGCAATCTTCATTAAAGGGTATGCCCTCAAACTTATTAATTCATGCCCCCATAGGCCTTCTCCTATCCGTTCTACCTGATTTTTGGTCTTCATCTTAATAAATAAAGAACAATGGTGTTGATCATAGATATGTGTATCAAAATAAGTTTAATAGTATTTGGTTAATTTTTACTAGAGGTCGGGAAAAGGAGGTCCAGCCGCACCAATTGGTTAGTATTGATTACATGAAAGAAGTTAGGGATACCATCCTCCCAATTTATTTATGAAATTCTCCTACTAGTTGATTTATTAAATTTTATATACATGCACGCACAAACATGAACCCATATATATATATATATATATATATATATATATATATATATATATATTTATATAACTGGCTATTAAAACATCCCCAATAATGGTGTAGTAGATCGGGTGAAATCTAGGGAGTTTATTAACAGTGATATAATTGTTTATTTGAATGTTTGTTTTAATTATATGATAAAATAATATATAATATATAATATTGAGAAGGTAATAGATAGATTCACCTACTGTGGGTGTGACAAAAGGGGAACCTAGACAGCATGAGGATTGATATGGGATTCAATATGTAAAAAAACATATTTAAGAAAACATATGTTAACAAGACAAGTTATCCGTCAAGAAGAAGGTTGACATTATACGGGGGTCCCAAAAATGATATTTACTAAAAAAACAATTTTTTATAGGAAAAAAAATGAAAAGTAATAAATAATATATATATATATATATATTATTTTTACATGTGATTTGGAAGAGGCACCACCCATTAATTATTGAATATTATATATATATGAGATTAATTATATTATAATTTTAATATTTTTTCGAGATATTAAGTTTAAATTCCACACATATGAATATTTAATTCTACTATTTTGTTCATATATATTGTGGTGGTAAATATTTAATGTAATATGAGAACATTTGACGCGATTATTTGAAATTTTAATTATTCACACAATGAATTTAGTGGAAAAAATGTATCGAAAAATTAATTAATTTTCCATTATGATTAAATTATTTTATGTAACAAAATTATTCCTTCCTTCAGTTCATTTAGGTCTCCTAGAACTATTTATTTTAAAAATAAAACTTAATGTGGACATGTGAGCATGCAGGATGAAAAAAATTAATGAATTTAGGTCATAAAAAAATTTGATAATGCTATTCACAATGATGAGTAATGATTAACCTTTACTAGTTCAATAATATATGAATTTGTAATGTGTTCAATGGAACAATGATTTATTTATATAAACTTCTAAGACTAATGATTTTTTATGTAATCATTTGATGATAAAATTATCATATGTTCTCAAATTATAAACTAATGTTGACCAGTGTGAATGGATTATGGATTCATTCTTAGAAGGAATTACCTTACATTTTTATACTCACTTTGTTGTATTAACTGATTGTGAATGAAATAGGTTTTGAAAATTATTCCATTGACTTCCCAATTTTGACAATTAGATATGGACTTATGAGAGAAATATCATATATCATTGATAACGATGATGGGTTGGCCAATTAATTATCCAGATCCACAAGTTCTTTATGATTCATTAACTTGTTTTAGAGTTGATTTTAGGATGACGAGATGTCTTGATACCTATATAAGAAGATGACATTTATGATGATTCATGTTTATTTTTTCTAGTGATCACTTCATGGGTTTATATGTGACCACAAATGTTTCGTGTTCTCTTTTTGATAGCACTATATTGGATCACTATATAAATTTCATCTCATTGACAGTCTGTTGGTGTAAAATTATTTCTATTGTCTATCCAAATATATTTACTAGTTTTGGATATTGGGTGTCAGTCTTTCAGAAATTATCCATTACATTGTGTGATCCTCCCTAGACTGTTTGGTATATTTAGGGAATAACTTTTTCCAGACGATTGTTTGATATTATGAAATTATCTATTGGGATAAATAATGTTCAGATATTTATTTTCATGATAATGGGATTTATATAGAATGACCTACCATGATGGGGTTTATAATACCCTTTTTAGTTATTTATGACCAATACTACAAAATACTTGGGCCTTCCCATGATGTTTTCTAGGGGCTAAGGGTCTTGTCAGTTTGAGCTCGATTTACGTGTGTGTATCCTAAATATATTAATTATTAAGTGAGTGATTATTTATGGTAATATTAGGTGTGGTTTATTCCATATTATCTATATATTTATTTGATTTTTTTCAGTCCTTGATGATCTATTAATGTTTTACATGATACATATAGTGAGACATTAAGGCTGAGATAGTATAATTTTTAATAGTTTAAAGAGTTTACCTATAAGGACCATGCCTTAAAACAATACATAATCATGAATTAAATAAATAATTCACATTGAGGATATTTTTAGGTTTAGATTTTTAGAGAATTAGGACATAACTATTACATCTCAAAGATTACAATGTAGACACTTCTACTCAGTTTCCATTTTTTTCATAAAATAAAAACTCTAAAAAAGAATCATGACTAGTTCCATGTTTTCAACATAATGTTTTTCCTTGATCTCACTGTTGACCCTATTCATATTTAAGTCCTATGGAAAACATTTCAAAATACATGGGATGAGCATAAAAAGGTTAGTAAGGGATACACAAAAAAGAAAAACTATTAGTTTTTCAAAACAACAAGTAAATCATGAATACTTCATCATAAGTAATACATTTTACCTTTATTAAGTAGTAAATAATCTTCATTCAATAAAAGATCATTTTTTACCCTTTTGTAACCAAAATATAACCATAAAACCCATATAAATAACAAATAACATATAAAAGTAACTTTAGACATATACATACTTAAATGGAATAACCATACGGTCAACTTCCACACATGTCACTAAATCGAATAGCCATACAGCCTACTTCCAACCCAATGCATTAGAGGTTATAACGTAACAACCCATCTTGGTATTCACGACACCACCCATCATTTGGTTTATCACATAACCACCTGTGAAATGTCCAAGTACCATTATAAAATCATAAGACATAAAACAAATATAAAGGAAAGAAAACATTTTCAAATTTCAATCACAATATATCTCTTAAGTATATTAACATAAAAAATCCATTATCAAAACCATTTTCAGTACGAAAATACATAATAGAGTATATGGTATTTATTTCCTTTTAAAAAAATTAAATCTTATTGAGGAAGCCAAAGATCACATAATACCTGCGACGGTGGAAAGGTCGTTGTCACCACGTACATTAAAAGAAACATTTGTTTTTTGTCTTTTAGTAAAACGCTTCGTATAAAAAGATTCCTTTTGAATGAATTTAAAAGTCAATGGGGTTTATACACCCTATAAAATAAAGTATTGTATTAAAACAAAATATGACTCAACGAAAGGAGATTGAGATGAAGTCCCGTACAAAGACGGTATCCTTAGATTAAGGATAAATCAATTACATAATTATGTGTGAAAAATATAAATACAACCAATATAAGTGGATATTAAGTGTAAAACAATCCGATTCATTCACCCATATTCATATAATGACATATTCAAGGAGTACAAGTTTAACCCAAAGAATTGAAATTGAGTTAAGAAGTTCCCTTGCAAAAATTCAACAGCCTAACGACGTCACTTTAAAATTCAGAAAAGAAGTTGATGAGAGAGAAAATGGTATCTCATCACTTGGTCATAAAATTTACATCAATAGGGATATATAATAACATATCCCAAAATAATAATATGTAAATTAAAATACATAACAAAATAAGTATTTTAAAAGAGGAGGGTAAAAGGTTCCCTTATTGATTTGGGTAACTTTCGAAACGTACACCCCATGAAAGAAGGGTCATTCAATAAAGATGTAAATACCCTTAAATTAATGTATATTACACAAAGAATAAAATAATGGGAAGTACATACACCACACAAAAGGAAATAGTTTCAAATGTAGCATGAATATCATGGGAACACAAAGTGAGATAAAAACCCATTACCTCGTTTGTGATCAATCGAGTCGTATGACCAAAATATAATAAACACCAAATGAATCACATAATACCATGAAGATAAATAGAATCATGATAATTTATATGAAAGGGAAGTAAAAAATACACCACATTCAATAAATAAGTGGTGAATAATTTAAATCTCATGGAATTAAAAGTGAGATAAGAAATCCCTTTACGAATATTCAGCAGTCTAACGACGCCACTTAAAACATCAAAAAATTGATTGATGAGATCCAATATGGTCTCTCATCATATGAACATAAAAATTACAGTAATAGGAATATCAAAGAACATCTCCCAACATAAGAACATGGTGCTTAAATGAAATGACATACAAAAGAGTACTTGAAGAGAAAGAGAGAGGTTGGATCCCTTACCTCATGTCCGACTTGTCTTGTTCCTTTCTTTATGTTCATTTAAATCGGGTAACTCCCCCTGGTTTGAACCAGAAGGGTTTCTTGAATAGCTTTCTACCTAACGTATTGGTTCTAGGATGAATAGAGGGATATTGGGAGCTTATTTGAGTAGAGGTTGGATGATCCAAAGGGTTTGAGAAGTGTGAGAAATGGGTAGGAAGTGGGGTCTTTTTATAAGGGAGAGGAGGGGCTCTTTTTGAAATATTGAAACTATTATTTTATTATATAATGATTTTCGGTTTCTAAAGGCCCAATAATCATTAAATTCTAATATAAGGTGTTCCATTTTAGAAATGAATTCATCCAATAAGATTTGGACAAGTGTTGGATATTGTTTAAAACTTTATCTTCTTATTTATTTAATTTATTCGTTAATAACGTAAACATTGCATCATCATTGTGTCATGAATAATTTTATTTATTTAATGTCTAAAAATTATAAAAAAATTACCATGATGTAGGAAATTTTTTTATCTTTCTAATGAATATTTATAGTTAAAAAAATAACTTTTATAACTTATTGTAAAAATTGTTTTAGTAAAACAATACATGTTTGGGACATTTTTATTTTTACATTAATTAAAAGGTATTAATAAGGTTATCTTACCCAAGTGGCACCATGGGGTCCCACAAATTGACCCATGGATTTTCTTGGTCGGCGATGACTCATCCAATATGGTTAAGACATATGTCAAGGTAATTTCATATTATTATAACATTATTTTTATCTTAAATTACCCTAATTACCTCAAATCACGGTTAATAAAACTCAAAAGTTACTATTCACCAAAAATTATTTTTATACCATTGAACCACATTTTACTTACTAATGATAACCCTGTATGTCAGATTTTTGAAATTCAAATCACAGAAGCAGTAAAATTTCATTTAAACGAAAAATCTATTTTTTAACTACCACCTAGTGGTTTAACTATTCATCCGAAATTGATGTTTTTCAGAAAAAATTCCAAAAATTCATCCTAAGATATATTTGATATTCCAAATTCAAAAATGATTTCCATTTTACCAAATTTAAAACATATAATTTTCATTAATTAATTTTATAATTAATTCCCACTGTTAAAACAAATAGCGTGTTTTTAAGAAACAATATCTATCAAAAGATTGACAGTTGTTTATGTCCAATTTTAAAGTGAAATTAATTACAATGAACAAAATTGGATTAAATGGAAAAAATATATTCTAATTAAACTTTAAAAACAATTAGAAATATAATTTGAACATATAAATTAATTAGTTTAAAAGGATTTTTTGAATTAAAATACAACATTTTTCAATATTTATTAAAAAATGAACTTTTTTTGGAAAAATACAAAAAACATACACAAAGTAAATTTTGATGTCTTGATTATAATGAAGGATTTTATTTTGTCAAATATATCATATAAAAGGGAAAATAAGTAGATTTATGAAAGGTTCTCCATCAAAAGGCGGTTAATCGACCTTTTAAATAATATTAGAATATTTATGCTTCAAATCGGATTCATTCGCATTTTAAGCCTCTATCGTTTATTGGATAAATGTAAAAATATTTAACACACATATATAATCATTTTTGAGTTAATGTTGTTCATTCCCGCCATTACAACGGCTAGGTGTTAACTACCATTAAAAATAATATTATTATATTATTAGTGTGCAACATAAGATTTCAAGGAAACTCATTGTTGCATATTGGGTACAAAATCAAACATAGAATTACATTTAAAGTAATATTAATATTTTATTCACAAATATTAATAAATATGGAAATTCATGTTATTTATTTACCCCAGATGTTACATCACCTATGGGTGTAATCAATTATTGATGATAGTGACTTATAGATTATTATTTTGTATTATTTTATTATTTTCCATGCTCAATCTCATATTTGAATTATCACTATACATTAAATATCCAATGTGGTTATCATATATACCCTTAAATAATATCTTCTATGGTGGTGTCCTCATGTTTGTATAGATGATTGACTCTTTTGAGTACATGGAGGTTTTTGAGATGCTAGTGTTAACATGTATAGGTTGATAAGGTTATGATTTTCATTGGTTTCATTTAAGAGAATTTACATCCTTTGTTTAGATGGTTTCATAAGATTTTTATTATTGGGATAAAATTTATCTAATTTAATTCACTGTAATTATCATATGATATATTGTTATTTATTTATTATTTTCTATTTGAATGATGGTATTAAATTTCTATATATAAATTAAATAATTATTGGTTAAATATTTTGTTCTTATTAGGGATTTTTTTTTGTTGGTTCATGGGGGAATGTTGCACATTTTATGTGTATTCCCCATTGTTTTAGTCGTTAACTTAGGGAAATTTGAAGAAGTCTTGGGTAAGCACACATAGTCTTTTCACTAATATGGGTATGGTTATAGCTTGGTTATTTATAGTTAAAGAGGTTTTAATGAGGGTTTATTTAATCAAAAAATCATGTATAAAAAATATGTGAAAAAATTGTAAACATGGGGGAAATTTTCAATAGAATAAGAGTTTTGTTTTTTATGATATAGGACCCGAAATTCTAATGTGAAAGTGATTACATTCATATGGAAGGAAATTAATATTTTTTTATTGAAATGAGTTCATATATAACTATTTTTTGGACATTGTTACTGTAGTGACTGATAATTTTCATAGATAAATATTATACATTATTATATAAATATTTAATACATAAAATTATGATGCATTAAAAAATCATATAGGTTAAGTATCTTTGGAAATATGAATATATAATATAAATGTTCATAAGATATCTACATCATATCCCCCTAAATAATTCATAACTAGAACCCAAATTAAAGAAATCATAATTTAATCCTTTCTTCATAATTTGGGGAAAGGAAACATAATAATGGGTGACATCAAATGCCGAATCAGGGTAAGAAAGGGAGAAATAAACTATCACATAAGAATAACATGAGAAAAAGGGTATGAGGACATCTGTTTAACATTTTAAAACCATACACTATTTATCATATAAAAAATATTGAATCGTTGAATAATGCATCATATTTCATAATACAAGATTCATAATGTAATCAAAGAATGTGATCCATGAGATCCTAACATTTGAGTAAGTAATAAGTCTGTGATATACACATATGTTTAAAAAATTATTTCATTAGTAAAGTTTCATTACCATGAATATAATATTGGATTTATTTCACTCATAATTCAATCATATCATTAGTGGAAATTCACACTAAAAAATATCATTATGGACCAAGTCACTTTTTGAATTGGATTCACTCCACATTTCAGTCCTTTTTGTCTAATGAGATATCCTTATTTACCCAATTAAAAAAAGGATATTAATGACCACACCAACCATAACATAATTAAAATCCTAAATAGGTGTTCTATAATATCATAAAAAATTCAACATATAATATATCATTGAAAGTAAACGGGTTTGATAAACATTTAATCGTTTCATTATAGTGTAACCTGTTTAAAAAAATTTGGTTCCATAAAGAATAAAACGTATCATAATTTACCCATGTGAAATAAATGGGTTTTATGGAATAATATATAAGTCATCATCATTATAATCATATAAATATTTAAATTTGATTGTATGATTTTATCATTACTCCATTAAAAAAACTAGTATCAAAGAATGTTATCATAGATGAAAAATGCCTTTTAAAGATCATTGAAACATTTCATGAGGATGATTCTATTTTCAATTTTATAAAAAAAATTTATAATCTAAAAATTTCCCATATAATAAGGAAATTATAATATTTTAAAAAACATGGAATAAAATAAATTATTCACCAAAGAGTTGAACAATCATGATTTTGGGAAATTTCATTCACAACATGTTGGTTAAGGTAATGATTCCTCTGACATTATGGATAAAAATTCAAACACAAAACTCATTCAAAAAATGAATGTCTTATTAATTTTAAACCATTTTTAAAAAATTAAATCATGGTTAAAATCACTTTAAATATTTATAAGATAACATTAAAAAAATTCATGAAAACATTTAAATAAAACTTGGATATGAAGAAAAATCATTTTTTACCGAAGAAATAAATGAAGTTTGTTATTATTAAAAACATTATTTCAGTGTCTTGAAATCCTAAAAGAAGAAAATGAAAGGAAAACAATTAATATAAAAAAATAACCATATGAGAATATAATTCTTGAGATTATTGAGAGATAGTTCATAAAATTACATCACCATATACTTGATCATAATCAACCCTAATAGATAATGAGGTTGTAATATAAATTCCTTTCCACTTTAGTAACATTCAAATAATAACATCATGAAAGATATAAGCATATATTGAAATGTATATCCACATAATTTTCATGATAAAATTATAAATAAAATTCATGTGTATTATATAAACCACATAAAAGAAACAAGTGGTGTATAAAATATGTCTCAATTAAATAATAGTGCGATGAAAATTCTTTACCTCAAGCTCCACTTAAATAAACTGATATATAAGCTCATCTTTAATAAAAATAACTAATTATAATTTTGTTAAAGAATATTTTACATATTTATAATATCATATACGATCCACTTATAACATTTTGACCGCCATTTATTTATATTTTCTTATTAAAATCACCATTTTTGGGTGTTAACACTTTTTCATGAGAATTTTGGTTCGGAATTTCCAGATATTTCATGTTGATAATGCTTCCTTCATATCCATAATTTTAATAAGGATATAAAAATCACATATATTCATAATATATATTTTTAGTTTTATTAATAAAAGGTATATATAGAAACATTAATTACACAATTTTTGGAGACGGTAGGTCGTACGTACTCATGAACGTTGCTTTCACTTTTCCATGGATAGAGAAAACGTAAATAATAATTCATATTTTAATAATTATTATTATATAATATATATTAATTAAATAAATAATTTTTACCATCCATGCAATGTGATAATGAAAAAAAATTTATCTATTCTTGGATATAGTAGTCCACACATATACATGAGTAAAATTATTGTTTTCCAATGGATATGAAGGTTAGATGGTAGATATGATATTATAATTAAAGAACAATAATTATTTCATTAATATAATACATTAATATTGAAATCATCATAATAACCATCCATGAAATAAGGTGATTTAAAATGAAATGTATCTATATATTGAGGCGGTAGTCCACACATACACACGAGCAACACATTCAATTCCCATTTGATAAAATAGAGGGTGGATATTGGTGTCCCTATAACCAAAATAATATTTTAGTAAATTTTTTATATTGTAGATTTTATTTTATGATTAGTAAAGAATATATATCAGAGGTATAAGAATAAATAAATAGCAAGAGGTTGGGTATGAAGAGTACCTATTTTTTGGTAGCCCTCCTTTAGATTACTTCTTAATGGCCCTATAAATTGTGTTTTAGGATGATCAGAACCACTACATTAGGGAATTGTTATTTTAAAAGATAATTATTCATGTATTTTTTAAAATATATAGCCCAAGGATATGTGAATACGTTAGAGAAAAGTAGTCCTTTTATAATGGAGGGGAATGATTCACACGGAATTAATAAAAATATTTATAAATATTTACTACCTTTCATAAGTATAATTCAAAAAAATATATATTAATTCTAATAAAAATATTATATCATCAAAATATCATAATAAAATTAAATTTAGACTAGTTTTTTATTCATTTTAAACCATATCATTTGGTTTAACCCTTTCATTAACTAAATGTTTTCTTAATAGCAGTAATGACTTTTTCGATATTAAATTTTTAAAAATTTAATTATAAAATTGGATTAAATATATCCAAATTGGGGAAATTTTAGAATATTACTCATTATAATTTTCCCGTTTCAAGATTTGTGTTTTTTAAATAATTTAATGAATTTTTACTTAACATAAAATATATTTAATATAATTTTTTATAATATTCAATTAATTTTACTATAAAGTCATGAAGACATGTATTTAATATGAATTTAAATTCGTTTACTATATATTATAAACTATTACTAATAATAAAATTTAATTAAATTACATTTAATCAAAATTTTCAGTTTTTATTTTTTAAAAATAATTTTCTTTTATTTTTATACATCGTATACAATCATTTTGTTAATGTTCTATGATCATATAAGGTAATTATCTCATCTCAAAAAATTAAAATAAGTTACCATGTAAAAAAATTAATTAATATTTAAAATAAACATTTAAATGCTAAATTATAGTTTTTTATCCTTATGTATATAATTTATAGATATTATAGTCATGAGAGTGATATTTTGGAATTTTTTACAGAAAATAATATCAATGTGATTATTAAGGTCAAATGGAACAAAAATAAAATATAGGTGAAACTTTTATGGATATATTTAAACTAAAATAATATAATATTATAAATGAATGTGTAATAGAAATTTTAATTCCTTATATCATTGTTTTAACACTATTTTAATGGTTTTACCCTTACTCAGGTGACCTGTATTTACTAGGGGTAAAATTCATAACGACTAAAATTAAATGATAAGTATTTAAAAAATTAAAACCTACAAATTCCAAATATTGAATACATTTTTCTTATTTCAATGTCAATGACTAATATGAATTTGTTTTAAAACTAGTGATCAATGTGCGATAAAAACCATTTTTTAGAAAATTACATTATTTCATAAAAGAGGATTTATTCTAACACTATTCCTAGAAAAAAAATATATGAATGATAAAAATTTGGTTGCAGAAATAATATATATAGATTTCATTAAATTATTCACTAATAGTGATTTACTTAATTTATTAAGATAAAAACTCATTGCATTCATAAAAATAGTTTTTCAAAGTAAAAATCTTTTTGACATTCAAATGATTTTTATTTTCATTTATAATAAATTTATTATCATTATATTAAATTTATACATTTATATACCCTAAATATTTCATAATTTAGTAATCCTATTCCATACCTACAAATCTAATGGCTTGGAAATAACAATCACACTAAATAATATTTTAATGATATATTACAGTTCTTTAAAACTCAGTTTTTCATGTAAAATATGATATCAAGGAAATAAATTTTATTAATATATTAATATATAATATTATCTTACGGGTTTCATAGTTATATTGGAAAATCCATTATATAGTTTTTAAGGCTTGACTATTCAAATTCTTTCATGAGATAAGGGAGTCATTCTTGAATAAATAGCTGATAAATTCTAAAGATATCTTCAAAAATATCTCTTAGTAATATATTGAAAAATTTCCATTAAAAAGTAAATTTATTTTAATGTGATAAATTAATTATATTTAACGTCATTTAAATGTTATTAGAATAAAATAATTTTTTTATCCTATCAAAGTGTCACTCAGGTTGTTAATCATGATAATGATCTCTTTATCTAGGGACCCAAGTATGAGCACTTTGTCCCACATCTATATCAAGGATATTGTGGAGGCCTAGATAGATCATCACATTGATATAATGTATTATTTTCCATTCTTGATTCTATCCTTGTTCCTTGGTGAGACTTATTATTGTTATTTTTTCTATATATAGATGAGCTAGACAGTCTAGTCAATATAGAGAGTACACTAGTATCATTAATAATATTATTCACATGGTAATATTTTCTTACAGTTAGATGGAAGGATGTGTATGATAAACTTATATATCATTAGTTTTAAAAATTTGAATTTAATAGTTTTGTAATTTTATACTTGAGATATAATATTTTTTTTTGTATTTCTTTTTTATTATAGAGTATGAATTCAGATTCAACGACTGTATTGTTTCTTTGAGGTTAGCTAAGTGATAAGGTTTGAGGACTTATCATTAAGAATATATATTAAAATACGATATTTTGTTATATATATCATCCATATTTTTTAATCTATTATGTTATTTATATTGGTTATATGGATTAAGATCATCATACAAGAGAATAGACCGATAACAAGCTACCATTCATGTTACATTTCGGTTGAGGTATTGATGAATATTAATTAGTGGTATTTTCTTTTATCCAAATCCATGTTTCTATGACTATAATTAGATATCTTTGAAAGCCTTTTTTATTGAAAATATGTAGTGTGTTCATCATTTTATTGGAATTATCTATCTTCTCCAAGATTTTATAAGTAAAAATTTCTTTATGGTCTATGGGGAGAAAATATCTAGCAATATCTAGAAGAGGCATATTAGTGGAAAACCCGAAGGTGGTTTTTTCATGACTGAACTGCAACACCAATGATTGATCTTGATAAACTAATGCGGCCGAGAGATCTTCCACTAAGATATCCACTGTAGGAAATCTATTCTCAGATCATTAGCATCCTGATGGAAACGAAATACATTGAATACTAGGAAGGTCACCAGCACAAGCAAAGGGAGGGCCAATAAGGTCATCCTTGAGAGGCTTCACTTTGAGGGATCCGGGAGGAGCCTCACTCATAGAGGTCACTGGAGGGATATTTGCGACTTTTGAGATGGCATGAGGGAAGAAGTGAGAATACAAAACCATCAATATATCATTAATTTTGTTAATATATATATATATATATATATATCCATGGATGGTCCCCTTATACTTTCATGTACAACATATGGAGTCTACATTTCATTAGAATCCCTGGATTTACATTCATCTTACTTTGTGAATACAGGTAAAAAATATACCATTTGATAATTTCGTACTCTTACTTGAGTGGTTGAGATGATTTTTTTTCACATTAAAGACCATACACAACATTTTAAATATCCCAATTACTCTTACTGAAGTAATGTTTAATATTAAATTGCCTTTTAACTTTTCTATTCAATCTAAAAAATGTCTGTTATTGATTCTTTATAGAAAAGTGAAATATCTCTTGTAGAATGTTCAATAATTTTTAGAATCAAATATTCCTCACCTAAAATCCAAGTTAATCATAAATAGATAGGCCATCCCAAAAACATTGTAAAAATGGTCAATTCTTTCTTAGGCTAATAATTCATTAAATCTTACATAACTAATTGTCCTTGTTGCATCTATACATAAAAAAATATAATTTTAAGTTGTGAAAATTTTAATAAAGACACATAATATAAATTAATTCATTAAAAAAAATATTATTAGGTCATATTTTCAATGATCACTAAAATATATAAAAATAGTGAACAAATATTAATGTCCATATACTGTAAAAAAAATTATTAAATAGACAGAAATTTACTTGAATAAATTATGAAAAAAATTATATACACAGATCATCAATTTGTTAGAATTATTTAACCTCTTCATCGATGTCAACTGTGAATATAGATCGTAGTTCATGGAATTATTATTTATCCATATAGTTGATTTCATTTTTATTTTTTTATTTCTTCTATTATATAGTCAATTTTCATCCATTCTACCCACCATCATTTTACTCTTTTGTTTCATGAATAATTTGGATTTATGCTTATTGATTTCATGTAATTTATCTCACTATAATAGTTTGATGATTGTTGGATAATATAGTCTATATGAGACATCGTGGCTTATTCATCAAGCATTAAATATATATAATACTATTAATACTAGAGTTAATTCATGAAATTAACACCGAGGTGCATAGATCTAACCTCTCCCTTAAACTTGATGTGAATAAGGTCTTTGATAGAGTCAAATGGGATTTCATCAACAAGTATCTCTCAGGTATGGGCTTGTCTCCTCAGGTTACTGATCTCTTCTTATATTATTTCGGCTATGTCTGGCTAGCGGTTCATTTCATGGGAAAATCCTACGACTTCTTTAAGGTTACATAGGGCTTAAGACATGGAGATCCTCTCTCTACAACCTTGTTTATTATCTCCCATGAAATCCATTGTCACCTTATTCACCAGAGTTTGTCCAGTAACAACATTCTTCCATAAAGAATAAAATGAAGAGGTTCATACTTATCCCACCTTATCTTTTCTGATGACAACCTCATCTTCCTTAATGCTTCCAAAAAATCTATCTTGGGGTAAATCCATGTCTTGGAGGATTACTTCCATTGGAGCCGAAAATTTATCAATAAAATAAAGTGTAACCTCTTCATCTCGAGGTGATGTTCCACTTCTCGCAGTACTTCCATTTGCAACCTTCTGTGAATCCAATAGTGCCATTGGCCAGTGGGATATCTGGTCTCCCATGTCTCCCCCGACCGTCTCCAAATCCAAGATTTCAAATTCATTGTGTTTCGGATAATAGTGAGTGATATAAACTGGAAGAGAAAATATTTGTCATTTGGAGGCCAGATCCCCCTGGTTAACAGTGTTCTTCTCCGCACCTCTGTTCAGGGACTTTTCAATGTCAAAGCACCCAAAGGGGTAATATAAAATATTGATAAGGTGATTTATTGTTTCTTTTGGGACACCTGGGAAGAGGGGAAGCATGCATGGTTTTCATGGGGGATGATGGGGAGGCCCATTCAAAAAAGGGGATCAGTGTTTGAAGCCTCTTGAATAAAGTCCTTTTCCTTCGTTCGAAGATGGCTTGGGAACTTCATGGATGACAGACATTATGGGGTAAGACCATGGGAAGCACCATTGTTGACAATTTTCTGAGTAGAAATAGTAACATGTCCCCCTTTATGTCCATGATCCTCCCTTTTTCTCTTCTTCATTCAACCCCATGTTTGGTTGTTCATTGGGAAAGGTAATGTGTCCTTCTGGTACAATAATTAGTTGGGCGCTCTCCTTGGCTTCCCTGGTATTCCAGCGTACGAAAATTCATATGAAGAGGATAGAAAATTTCTAGCATTCATCGAGGCTGTTCTCACAAGGACCAACTTGATATTTTTCATCTCATTGACATCTCATTGGAGCTAGACAAATGGGTTTTTACCCCCTCATGATTAAGCTCCTTCTCCTCATTGGACTATCACCGTGCTCTCAAGCCTCAACCGCAGTACTATCAGTGGAATTCCCTTTATTGGACCAGGAAAATCCAAACGAAAGATAACTTCATCACTTAGAGGTTTAGACATCATGTTGTTTCCACTGATGATAACATTAAGAAATGTGGATTTTCCCTTCCTTCTAGGTGCATGTGTTGGAATATCCCCAATGAGGTGAGCAATGATATCCTGTTTTTCAAAGGTGGGTGGGTGAGAGAGCCTGATCATCTCTTGGTGGCTTCAATATCATTAATGTTAATCTCCTACTTGATGCCTTCTTCTTTTCCTGATGGTTTCACAGCTCGGGTGACCAGGGTGTGGAGTGCATTTCCAGACCCTTTATTCTTCATACTGCCATATGGTTCATTTTGAAAGCTATGAAAAAAGATAGATTTTAGGGTTTTGGCTTCGCTACCATTTCCATCTCTGTGCATTCCTATAGTCTTTTTATCGATATGATCTAGTGTCTTGACAATTGGTTGGTGGCGCCTTCTCTTCAGATCATCTTCCCATCTCTTGAGGTTCGACCTCCAATCGGTATTCCCAGTGGCCATTGTGTACGGTGGTATCCTCTTTTCTCAAGTCAGAATCTCAGTATATATGGATCCTTCATTGGGGGTGTCAAGAGGGAAGGTGGGGTGGATCGGGACTCCTAGGGCACCATGGTGATGAATTTCATGGTCTCCCTTGGCAGAGGTTCATCCCTCCAGACCAAAGATCTTGTGTTTCTCTCTGGCCACCTACATTGCAAGAAAAATATAATTGATATCAATGAAGCATAAATGGACTCTCAGACCCTTTTTAACTCTTTTCAAGGTGTTCAAAATACCCCTGGTCCATCTTTTACCCCATTAAAAATGTTCCACACCCTTCTCTCAAACCACATCCACATGAGACACACATGGAGCGAGGGCATGAAGGTGGTTGAAAATTTTCAAAAGCTTGCGGTGCAGGGTTCAGGCACCACATGTTTCTATTTCCCAAATTAGTTGAAACCTGAGTGTGCAATTTTCATTAAATGGGATGCCCTCGACCGTATTATTTCAGGCCACCATAGGCCTTATCCTCTATACTCTCCCAGATTTTTGTTCTTACTTTCAATAAATAAATAACTATGATGATGATCATAGATATGTGTATCAAAAAAAAGTTTAATAGTGTTTGGTTAATTTTCATTGGAGGTTGGGAAAAGGAGGTCCATCTACACCAATCAGTTAGTATTGATTTCATGAAAGAAGTTAGGGATACCATCATACCATTTTATTTATGAAATTCTATACTAGTTGATTTATTAAATTTTATACACATGAACACACACATATTCACCTAGATATATATATATTTATATATAACTGGATATAAAAACATCCCCAATAAAGGGGTAGTAGATTAGGTGAAATATAAGGAATTTATTAACAATTATATAATTGTGTATGTGAATGTCTCTTTTAATTATATGATAAAATAATATATAATATAAAATATTGAGAAGGTAACAGATAGATTAAACTACCTCAAGTGTGACAAAAGGGGAAGCTAGATAGCATGGGGATTGATATGGGATTCAATAAGTAAAAAAACATATTTAAGAAAACATAGGTTAATAAGACACATTATCCATAAAGTGGAAGGATGATATTATATGGGGGTCCCATAAATGATATTTACTAAAAAATCATTTCTTATAGGAAGAAAATAAAAAAGAATAAATAATATATATATATATATATATATATATATTATTTTGACGTGTGATTTGGAAGAGGCACCACCCATTAATTATTGAATATTATATATATATATATATATATGTGGGATTAATTATATTATAATTTTCATATTTTATTAGAGATATTAAGTTTAAATTCCTCATATCTGAATACTTAATTATACTATTTTTTTCATATTGATTGTGGTAGTAATTTTTTAATGTAATATGAGATCATTTGATGAAATTGTTGGATATTTTAATTATTCGGACAATAAATTTAGTGAAAAAATGTATCTAAAAATTAATTAAATTGTTATTAAATTTAAAATGAATTTGTGTAACAAAATTATTCCTTCCTTGTGTTCATTTATGTCTCCTAGTACAATTTATTTAAAAAAAACTTATTGTGGGCATGTGAGCATGCAAGATGAAGAAAATTAAATAATTTAGGCCATACAATAATTTGATAATGTTATTCCCAATGATGGGTAATTATTAACCTTTTACTAGTTTAATAATATATGATGTTGTAATGTGTTGAATGTAACAATAATTTATTTATATTAAATTCTAAGACTAATGATTTTTTTATGTAATCATTTAATGATAACATTATCATATGTTCTCATATTATATACTAATGTTGAACAGTGTGAAAGGAGTATGGATTCATGTTTGGTAGGAAATACCTTACATATAAATACTCAATTTGTTGTATAAACTGATTGTGAATGAAATAGATTTTGAAAATTATTGCATTGACTTCTCAATATTTACAAAAAGATATGGACTTGTGAGAGAAATATCATGTATCGTTGATAAAGATGATGGGTTGGCCAATTAATTAGCCGGATGACCAAGGTCCTTAGGATTCATTACCTTGTTTTTGAGTTGATTTCAAGATGATTAGATGTGTTGATACCTATATAAGAAGATGATATTTATGATGATTCATGTTTATTTTTTCTAGTGATCACTTTATGGGTTTATATGTTACCTCAAATGTTTCGTGTTCATATTTTGATAGCATTGTATTGGATCATAAATACATTTCATCTAATCGATGACCTATTGGTGTAAAATTATGTCAAGTGTATATCCAAATATATTTGGTAGTTTTGGAGATTGGGTGTCCCTCTTTCAGAAATTATCCATTAGATTGTCTGATCCTCCATGCATTGTTTGGTATATTTAGGGAATAACATTGTCCAGACCATTGGTTGATATTATAAAATTCTCTATTGGGATAAATAATTCTCATCTATTTCTTTTCATAATAATTGGATTTACATATAATGACCCACTATAATGGGGTCTATAATACCTTTTTTAGTTATTGATGACCAATAGAACAAAATCATTGGGCCTTCCCATGATGTTTTCTAGTGGCTAAGGGTCTTGTTAGTTTGAGGTCGATTTAGGTGTGTGTTTCCTAGATATATTATTTATTAAAGGATTGATTATTTATGGTAATATGAGGTGTGTTTTATTCCATATTATCTATATATTTATATGATTTTTTTTCATTCCTTGGTGATATATTAATTTGGCACATGATACATAGTGAGACATTAAGGCTGAGATAGTACAATTTTTAATAGATTACAGAGTTTACCCCTGGGTGTAATCAATTTTTGAGGATACTAACTAATAGATTATTATTTCATATTATTTTATTATTTTCCATGCTCAATCTCATATTTGTATTATCTCTATGCATATAATTTCCAACATGGTTATCATATAAACCCTTAAATAAAAACTTCTATGGTGGTGTCTCATGGTTGTATAGATGATTGACTATTTTTAGAACATGGAGGTTTCTGAGATGATGGTTTTAATATGTAGACATGTAAAAGTTTATGATTTTCATAGGTTTCTTTTATGATAATTTACATCCTTATTTTAGGTGGTTGTATAAGATTTTTGTTATTGGGGTTAAATTTATCTAAGACAATTCATTGTAATGATCATATGTCATATCGTTTTTTATTCATTATTTTATATTTTAATGATGGTATTAAATTGTTATATATACATTCAATAATTATTCGTTAAATATTTTGTTCTTATTAGGGATTTTTCATTTCATGTTAATGGGGGAATGGTGCACATTTCATTTGTATTCCCCCCTTGATTTTTTCGTTAACTGAGGGAAATTTGAAGAAGTATGGTGTAATAACACATATCCATTTCACTAATATGGTTATGGTTATAGAAAGGTAATTATTAGTTAAATAGGTATTAATTAGGGTTTATTTAATAGAATGATAATGTATAAAAAAATGTGATAAAAATTGGTAAACCCGGGGAAAAATGTCAATAGAATAAGAGTTTATTTTTTTAGTCTATGGGACTCTAAATTCTAATGTGAAAGTGATTACATTCCTATGTTTGGAAATAAATATTTTTTTTATTGAAATGAGTTCATATAAAACTATTTTTTGGACACAGTTACTATAGTGATTGATAATTTTCATAGATAAATATTACACCTTATAATATGAATATTTAATATATAAAATTATGACGCATTAAAGAATCATATAGGTTAGGTATCTTTTAAAATTTGAATATATAACAAACATGTTCATCAGATATCTACATCATATCCAACTAAATTTTTCATAACTACAACCCATCTTAAACATATCATACTTAAATCCATACTTTATAATTTGGGGAATGGAATCATAATAATGGGTGAGATCAGATGCCGAATCAGGGTAAGAAAGGGTGAAATAAAATATCATATAAGAATAACATGAGAAAAAGGCTACGAGGAAATTAGTTTAACATTTTAAAACCATACACTATTTATCATAGAAAAAATATTGAATCATTTAATAATGCATCATATTTCATAATAAAAGAGTCATAATGTAATCATAGAATGTGATCCATGAGATCATAACATTAGAATAAGTAATAAGTCTGTGATATACACATATGTTTAAAAATTATTTCATTAGTAATGGTTCATTACCCTAAATATCATATTGGATTTATTTCACTCCTAATTCAATCATATGATTAGTCGACATTCACTCTCAAAGATATCATTGTTGACAATGTTTCTTTTGGAATTGGGTTCACACCACATTATATTCATTTTTGTCTAATGAAATATCCTTATTTACCCAATTAAAAAAAGTTATTTTAATTACTAAACCAACCATAACATAATTAAAATAATTTATATATGTTCCATAATATCATAAAACATTAAAAATATAATTTCTCATAAAAAGTAAACGGGTTTCATAAAAATTTCATCCTTTCATTATAGAGTAACCTTTTGAAAAAAATTGGGTTTTATGAAGATTAAAACATTTCATAATTAACCCTTGTAAATGAAATGTGTTTCCTGGAATAATCTATTTGTCATCATTATAATAATAATATAAATATTTATATTTGATTGTATTATTTTATCATTAATACATTACAAAAACTAGTATCAATGAATGCTATAATAGATGAAAACTTCTTTTTAAAGATAACTGGAACATTTCATATGGAAAATTCTATTTTCACTTTTATAACATTATTTTATAATCTAAAAATTTCAAATATATTAAGGATATTATTTTATTTTTAAAATCATGGAATAAATTAAATTATTCACCAAAGAGTTGAACAATCATGATTTTGGGAAATTTCATTCACAACATATGGGTTAAAGTAATGATTCCTATGACATTTTGGAAAAAAAATCAAAAACAAAACTCATTCAAAAAATGAAAATCTTATTAATTTTAAACCAATTTTAAAAAATTAAATCATGGGTAAAATTACTTTAAAAATTTATAGGATAAAATTAATAGAATTCATGAAAATATTAATAAAAAACATGGATATGAAGAAAAATACTTTTTGACCGAAGTGATAAATGAAGTATGTTTTAAAAAAACACTATCTCAGTGTATTGAAATATCAAAGAGAAGAAAAGGAAATGAAAACATTTAATATAAAAAATAAACATAGTAGAATATTTTACATGGGATTATTTAGAGATATTTCATTAAATTACATCACCATAGACATGATAATAAACTACCCTAATAAATAATGAGGTTTTAATATAAATTCATTTCAACTTTAGTATCATTCAAATCATAACATCATGAAAGATATAAGCACATATTTTAATGTATAACCACATAATTTTCATGATAAAAATTATAAATAAAATTCATGTGTATTAGATATACCACATAAAAGAAACAAGTGGTGAATAACATATGTCTCATTAAAATAATAGTGAGATTCAAATTCCTTACCTCAAGTTCCACTTCAACAAAATGATATATAAGCTCCTTTATAAAAAAACATAAAGTAATTATACATCTATTAAAGAATAATTTACATATTTATAATATAATATATGATCCACTTAACACATTTCGACACCCATTTAGTAATAATTTCTTATTAAAATCACCATTTTTGGGAGTTGACACTTTTCTAATGAGAATTTCGGTTCAGTAGTTCCAGATATTTCATGTTGATAACATTTCCTTAATATCCATAATTTTAATAATTATATATACATAATATATATTCATTATATATATATATTATTAATAAAATGGAGGTATAGAAACATTAATTACACTGTTTGTGAAGATGGTTGGTCGTACGTACTCATGAACGTTGTTTTCACATTTACTTGGATAGAAAAATAGTAAATAATAATTCACATTTCAATAATTATTATTATATAATATATATTCATTAAATATATAATTTTTACCATCCATGCAATGTGATAATGAAAAACAAATCTGATATATTCTTGGATGTGGTAGTCCACACATACACATGAGTAACATTATTGTTTTCCAATGGATGGGAAGGTTGGATGGTAGATATAATATTATAATTAAATAATAATAATTATTTAATTAATATAATATATTAACATTGAACACATAATAATAACTATCCATGAAATAAGGTGATGGAAAATGAAATACATCTCTATATTGAGGTGGTAGTCCACACATACACATTAGTAACACTTTCAATTCCCATTTGATAAAATAGAGGGTGGATATTGGTGTCCATAAAACCAAAATAATATTTTAGTAAATTTCTTATATTTTATTTTTTATTTTATGATTTGTAAATAATATGTATTGAAGGAATAAGAATAAATAAATAGTAAGAGGTTAGGTAGGAATATTACCTCTTTTTTAGTAGTCCTCCTTTAGATTTCTTCTTAATGGCCCTATAAATTGTCTTTTAGGATGATCAGAACCACTACATCATGGATATGTTATTTTAGAAGATAATTATTCTTGGATTTTTTGAACTATATAACCCACAGATTTGTGAATACGTGAGAGAAAAGTAATCCTTGTATAGTGGTGGGGAATGATTCACATGGAATTAGTAAAAATATTTATAAATATTTTCTACGTTTCATAATTTAAATTCATAATAATATAAGTTAATTATAATAAAAATATTATATCATCAAAATATCATCATAAAATACGAATTAGACTAGTTTTTTATTCATTTTAAACCATCTCATTTGGTTTAACCCCTTCACCAACTGAATTTTATCTTAATTTCGTTAATTACTTTTTCAATATTATATTTTTATAAATTTAATTATAAGGAAAAAATTAGATTAAATATTTGAAAATTGGTGAAATTTTAGAATATTAATCATAAAAATTTTCCCCTTTCATGATTTTTGTTTTTTTTAAATAATTTAATGAGTTGTTACTTATCCAAAAATATCCTTAATATAATTTTTTATAATATTCATTTAATTTAACTCTAAATTCATGAAGACATATATTTAATATGAATTTAAATTCGTGTACCATATATTATAACTATTATTAACAATAAAATTTATTTTAAATCATATTTAATCCAAAATTTCAGTTGTTATATTTTAAAAATCATTTTTTTGTTATACGTCATGTACAATCATTGTGTTAAGGTTCTATGATCATATAAAGTAATTATCCCATCTCAAAAAATTTAAAATAAATTACCAGGTCAAAAAAAATTAATATTTCAAATAAACATTTAAAACCAGAATATTTTTTTAATACTTATTTAGATAATTTATAGATATTATAGTCAAGAAAGTGATATTTTGGAATTTTTTTACAGAAAATAGTATAAATGTCATTATCAAGGTCAAATAAAACCAAAATAAAATATAATTGAAAAGTTTATGAATATATCAGAACTAAACTCATCTAATATTATAAGTAAATGTGTTATAGAAGTTGTAATTCCTTATACCAAATTTCTAACAATATTTTGATGGTTTTACCCTAACTGAGGGGACATATATTTACCAAGGGTAAAATTCATAATTACTAAAATTAAAAGATAAATATATAAAAAATTAAAACCTAATAATTCCAAATATTGAATACATTTTTAATGTTTCAATTTCAATGACTAATATGAAGTTGTTTAAAAAATAGTGATCAATGTGTGATAAAAACAATTTTTTAGAAAATTAAATTTTTCCATAAAAGAGGATTTATTCTAACACTATTCCTAGAAAAAAATATGAATGGTAAAAATTTTATTTGAGAAATAATATATATAAATTTCATTAATATTATTCACTAATAGTGATTTAATTTATTTATTAAGATAAAAACTCATTGCATTCATAAAAATAGTTTTTAAAAATAAAAATATTTTTTACATTCAAATGATTTTTATTTTCATTAAATATAATTTTATTACCAATATATTATATTTATACATTTATATACCATAAATATTTTATAATTTAGTAATCCTCTTTCATACCTAAAAATCCAATGGCTTGGAAAAAACTATCACACTAAAAAATATTTTAATTATATATTGTTGTTTTCTTAAACTCATTTTTTCATATATAATATGATATCATGATAATAAATGTTATTTATGGAATACTATATAATAATATCATGGAGGTTTCATAGTTGTATTGGTAAATTCATTATATAGTTTTCAAGTCATGATTATTCACATTCTTTCATGCGATAAGGGTGTCATTCTTGAATAAATATCTGATAAATTCTAATGATATCTTCCAAAATATATCACAGTAATATGTTAAAAAATTACCATAAAAATGTAAATTTATTTGAATGTGATAAATTAATCATATGTAACGTCATTTAAATGTAATTACAATAAAAAAAATTAACCTATAAACGTGTCACTCATGGTTATTAATCATGATAATGATCTCTTTATCTGGGGACCAAAGTATGAGTACTTTATCCCACCTCTATATCAAGAATATTGTAGAGGAACATATAGATCATAAAATTGATATAATATATTATTTTCAGTTCTTTATTCTATCCATGTTCTTTGGTGAGACTTATTATATTTATTTTTTCCATGTATAGATGAGTTGGACAATCTAGTCCACATAGAGAGTACACTAGCATCTTTAATAATATTATTCTCATGGTAATATTAGTTTAATATTAGATGTAAAAATATGTATAGAAAATTTATATTTCATTAGTTTTGAAAATTTTAATTTAAGAGTTATGTAATTTTATACTTTAGATATAATATTTCCTTTAGTATTTCTTTTTTTATTATAGAGTATGAATTCAGATTCAATGACTGTATAGTTTCTTTTAGGTTTGTTAACTGAAGAGGATTGAGGACTCATCATTATGACTATAGATTAAAATAAGATATTTTTTATATATTTCATCCATATTTTTTAATTTATTTAGGTATTTTAATTTGTTATATGGATGAAGATAATCTTGCAAGTGAATAGACCGATAACAAGCTACCATTCATGTTACATTTTGGTTGAGGTATTGATGATTTTTAATAAGTGATATTTTCTTTTATCCATTTCCATGTTTCTAAGACTATGATTAGATATCATTACTATCCTTGTTGAAGGAAAATAAGTAGTTCATTCCTTTTTTCATTGGAATTATATATCTTATACAATATTTTATTATTAAAAATTTCTTATATGGTTATGTGGAGAAACTCTCTAGCAATATCTAGAGGAGGTGTATTAGTGGAAAACTCCAAGTTAGAGAGTGAGGTGAAAGATAGTTGCAAGTTTGTGTAAAATTATGATCTTGTAACATCAAACATCATCCATGGTATGCGTAACATTATGCGCTATTAAATATTATTTTATATTGATATTTATAAATCACATCTTCGATTATAATGGAGATTGAGTGTATGAAAACAAAATATTTTTAAAGGATTTTAAAAGAAAACTATGTTATAATAATATAGTAAATAGGTCACAATTGATATAATTATTAAGTTGAAAAAGAGAATTTATTATAAATAGAATATAGTTTATGTGGTGTTGATATAAGGTATTATAGTTCCCATTATATTATAAAGGTGATTTAAATTGTTTTGAACATATGAACTATTCCAGTTATGACTAGAGTCACTTGATATTATCGGTGTTATCTTAGGTTAATTTGTAGATATATCCTGATAATATAATAATATGTAGGTTTATTTTCATTATATATGAAATCATTGATTCTTGATAGGTTTTTTGAGATATTTTTCATGATTATATTAAAGGTTATAATCAATAGTTATGTGATACCCTTAAAGAAAAAAACCATAATATATTGAAGAAAAATTTACCTCGGTCAATTTTGATCACAAATAAGAATATTTTATCAAATGTAATTGAATGGACATTTTAGTTTTTGAGGAGTACAGTCATGAAATGGAGTATCAATTTTCATTAGGGTTATCGTAGTAATAAAACATTTAATAAAGTGTTTGGAGTTTTTATTACTATTTAGGTTGATATTTTTGGCATGGTCACCCTCAATATTTATGTTAGAATAATATAATGGGATCAATAAAATTATTTTCCTTGTAAATTGTATTTAAATGGTTTTATAGACCCAAAACGTTTATTGAATAATGATTTATTAAGAATAATTTATATAAAGAGTCTAGATGACTAACTAATTATTTAAATATTATATGTATTCCATGATACGTGCATGTGGATTAAAATTTATCTCCTATTAATGATGATGTAAGATGTTATATAGCTATTGGTACATCCTATAACTATATGTCCAATTTTTTAAAAAATAACATATTGGCTATACGAGAAGTGTAAAACTGGAAAAACCGTAGGTATTACGTGTCTAGTTCAATAAAAAAAATATACTTAGAGAGTGTTTAGGTGAAAAGATTGTGAGGGACATTTTTTTTATTTTTTTTAATTAAATAAAAAATAAGAAAGCAATTAATATTAAATAATGATGTAAAAATAGAGGTGATGAAATTTGAATCCACGATTATTTTAGGGATTCCCGAATCATATGAATACTACTATTCAATCCATTAATATGTTTCTTCTATGATTAAATAATTATATTTTCCAAATATTTTAAATTTTAAATTTTAAATTTATCTTGAAAATACTATTTTTATAAACTAATTTATTAAATTTCATGTCTTATACTATTATTAAAAATTTGTGAGTCATGTTTCAGTACCAATGTATTGGGATATATTATATAAACTATTTATCAAAATATTATTCCACCTATTTGTTGTATTATAAGTCAAAATAATTATAATCCATATATCACCAAAAAACAATGATTTAAAATGACTCGTTTTAATTTAAAAAAATCAATCAATATTAAATATAAATAAGTAAATAATAATAAATTTGAAAATAAATTAAAATGAAAAATTAATCATAACATAAAACACTAAAATTTATTGAAAAACAATTACTCATGTTCATTAAAATACCTAAAACAATCAAAACTAGATAAAAAATGTGAAAATAGTTATATGATTCTAAAACTAAATTGTGAAAAATATCAATGTATTATTGAATAATTTTGTTCCGAACTAAACTTGTGTTTCATTTTGTAATCACTTACACAATTTTTATGAAGAAACCACTATATAAACTATCGAAATAAGAATACCACCAACCTAAATCATACATGCATTCAAAAAAATATAGGGGTATGTAGAGACACCTCCTATTAGAGAAAAGTATAAGAGGGTAATTGGAATAATGGATGTGGCTAATAGTTTTTTGTGTGTATTACACAACATGTGAAAAGGGTCACTGTGTGACATGATAATATATGTTATACTTGAAAATCTATAAAATAAAAATTAACAAACTAATAATAATTAATGATGATCTAAATTAGTAAGGAATAAAATAGAAACCTAATACAAGTAATAGTAATAATAAACAATAATTTATTACACTATAAAACATTAAATAAAATATGGAACTATAAAATATATACTTATATAATTGACAGATACTACTATTAAATATTTAAATAATAAACAAAAAAAGTACTTGAAAATTGTTATCCAAAAATAAATAAATAAATAATTATGTTAATAAAAAAAATTATATACACTAATAATAAAAATAATAACTTAAAATTTTAAAATATTAATCGCTAAAAATTTAAAAAAATAACTACAATAGTATAAAAATGAAATTAAAATAAAGCACTAAAAATTGATAAACTAACGATCTAAAAGTATTAATAAAATCCTGAAAATGTCATTGAAATCTATGAGTATAAAATATCACATATTGAAACTTGTTAACTCTTATAAAAAAAGATAGAAACAACACACGTGAATGAACCTTTTTAAATCCAAAATAAAACAATCACATTAAAAAAAATTTCTATCCTTTTTCCAAAAAAATACCATGTATATTTTCAAATTGAAACTTTGATAAATAATTTCCTTCAACTCGCTTTATTTATAAAACAATTATCTACACTGCTATATCATGTAGCCTACATCACCATCAAACTCATTGCATAAGATAATTTATAGTCAAAATGAATCTCAAATATAATTCACATGAATTGTTACTATATTAATTTCATCAATTTCATGTATCTAATAGTGTAAATAAAAAACAGGGAACCAATCCTGAGGAATTTATATTACATCCAAATTATTAAGATGGTATGGGATGGCGGGTCATAAAAACATTTTTATGGAAGTTTTGGGAAAAATTAGGGTTTTATATTTAAATAAATAGATCATAAATTCTATTCTAAATGTATCCATCCAAACCTCACTCCACCACACATAATTTTTTTACCCTATCAAAATTGATAATACAATTCATCTCTATCTAATTGTATTTTTTTTCTATTTTTTGTAATAATGCAGTACTCACACTCCCAAATCTGGTTCTAAAACATAATATATACATTTTTGTCTTTGATACTAATAAATAAGTCACAATTTTTATCCATAAAATCCGAAAACATCATAATAAAATATTGAATCAGTTATAAACACCAGTACCTTTTAGCTTTATAGTTTTAATGAATTAGGACAAACTTTGAGATAGTAATACTAAGGTATTAAAAACCGATTAAAAAAATCTACACCATCTCCAAGTATTTTCAATAAATCAATTAACCTTATTAGTCATAATATACATTAAACTGATCTTCAAAACCTGGTGAAATGTAATACATGTGAAGGGTGAGATTATATTCTTACTAAGGTTAAACATATACATTAACAATTGAATGTCATCAGGGTTCATAATATGGGTATAAGGATATAATGAAACAATCAAGTTACATGTGAAAAAACATTATTCATACTCTTCAAATGTGGATCAAAAATCATGGTGCATTTCATAAGGTTTTAACAAAAGAAATGAGTCATGAAAATCAAGAAACACGCTCCATGTGAAAATAATACTTGAATAAAGGTTCTATTAGAACATATATCTAGCATTTAAAAACATTGTAGGTATCTCGGAGCGTCAAATTATTATCATAAAATTACCGAACAATAAAATTTCAATATCCCTTTAGATAAACCTATAACTAGTCAACTCTGTTATCTATTAGGAGAAACATAACATTTATCTCTGTTAATATTAACTTTCAACTAGTTCATTTTGTCTCATTACTCAATGCATTAGAGGGATATAACAAACCCAACCATACTTGATTTATAATGTAACCTCCTATCATTGTATTATAATGGAAAATCACATCCTTGGATATATAATAGAACCATTCATTAATAATTCATACATATTTACATGTACCATAGAATGATCAAAATAATTAAAATATTTTACATTTCAACATAACAATAACTGTTTTTTAATCATAGATTGATTTACCCATGAAAAAAAACGACTTCCAAGAAAATTTATTTTAAATAATCATAATCCATACCAATAAATAATATGGATTTAATCACTCTAGTGTATCCACCCATGGAGTATAAGTAATATCATGTTTTTTTGATTGATTAATAGAAATTTAATTAAAATATCATTAAAATATTCTTTAGTAAAATAGTCTTTCCACATTGAAAATCACATGTAAAAACTAAAAATTCACCAAATATTATGATATTTATTTACATTGAAAGAAACATTGAAATAATATGAACATATATGCAATGAAAATAGTATTCATGATGGTTTTCAAATCTTTCCATGTTGTAAATGTCATAAATAAACATTCTTTTCAATATCTTGTAAAGAGAATAAATAGCGACCCAAGAACAAAACATTAATAAATTTAATTTTAAATATTATTTAAATATGTTCAATTATCTTTTAATATAACATTAGGAAATAATTTATGTTTAAAAACAAATATTCTTGAAAACAATTTACAATAAATGGAGATGAAAGAGAAAGATTCTTGATCTAAAATAAGACACGTTATTAGTATTCCTTTCAGATAACATTCCTTGTGTTTCTCTAATAAATATGGGAGGAAATGTAAACTAAATATGTAAACTAAATTCAATAATAGAGGATATGAAAATAAATGTGGTTCAAGAACATATGATTTCCCCCAAAGTAACCCTAGTCATAAATAATCTTGATAATAAAGAATATTTTAACAAAAACCCTTACAACTTCTGTAACATTTGAACCAAAATTCATTAAAATAAAGACTAATTTATATCTATATAAATAAAGTTAATTTGAAAAGGGTAATATTTAAAAAAAATCATGATTATTTATTTATTCCAAACATGTAAATCATGGTTCATTATATGAAACTTGTCTCAGGAAGGCTAAATTTAGATATACAAAACCCTTACAATGACCATAACTAGTAATGTATTAATTAATCCATGATTTAATTAAGTACACATATGTAATTACACATAAAAAATTTGAAATAATGAATAATACAATGTAGGTATCAATTCTCTCATAATAATTTCCTCACAATGGAATTGAAGAAGTAATATAACCTAATGAAATGAAATTGTGTTATGGAATCCCTTCTTACAATTTAACATTCAAGAAAAAAACCCTTCAATTAAATAACATGAATTAAAGATGAAAATAACATGATTAATAAAGTATTTTTTATATAACATGTTTAAGGGTTAATATATACACCATATAAAAAAAATTAGGTGAATAAAATTAAAACATTCTTTAATGATGACAAATTGAGACCAAATCTATTACCTTTCCATTTGTGTCACCTCCCTTTGATTGATTTTAAGTCCATTTTAAGAGAGTTTTATTATTACACATGGGTATAGAATACATGTGAATGGATTTTTATATAGTTATTTGGGTATTGGTTTTAAGGAAAACCAAGTTTTATTTTTGTGAAAAATGTTAAAGTGATTCCCTTTTTATTAGAAAAGATCATTGGTGATTTTGCAATTTTTTAATCATTAAGAGTCAAAAATTTAATTATTAAAATGAAAAGTGGAACACATACAAATCAAAAATTATATGCTTAAAATTTTCATATCTACAGGATTAATGATAAATTTTCTATATTTCTCTATTTATTTTAAAATACTTTTTGACATTTAATTCTATTTAGGACTTTTCTTCACAGTTTTAAATACTTCACTTTAAAAACATTATGAAAACTAAAATTTTTTAATATAAACTCTTAGATATTGATGCATCTTTCCAAAATCTCTATAAAATAAATTGGGTACTTAAACTCATCTAAATATGGTCATTTTTAATATATCTTTATTTTATTATTTTATCATTTTACTGTTTTCAAATACACTACATCATCTTGGATTAAATGTTCTTGAAATTATTATAAATTTATAATTTTAAACTAAATTATTTTTTAAAAAAATAATATTTTTTCATTTATATTAATTTATAAGGAATAAATATTCTCATTCATATCATGAAAATATATTCAGAAAGTTATTTTGTCTTTTCACACCTTGTCCAAGAATTATACAATAATTTGGATTATAGTTTTCTTATATGTAAACATTTTTTAAAGATATCAATAAAAATAAATATTTTTACAAGATATTTAATAACTAGGTAATGTGAATAATTTTTCATTCCAAATTATGACCATTAGGACTCCAAATATTACTTTTCCAATTATTCACATGCACTATGTTGGCAGTGAAGATGATTTTAATATTTATCATGAATTTAATTATAATTTTACATTGAATTTTTTATATGATTTTGGTAGTATATTATCATACATTATTCCTCCCATAAGTTCCATAAATTTATAGTTCATATTTATGTTATAATAATATTATAAAATATATTGTATCTCATAAAAACACTCTTTTATCCATTATTTGTCGAAATATGACTTTAAACACTCTTGGAAAATAATGAAGTTCATATATATGTTTTTTAGAACATTTATAACCCTTTATTTGTATCCATAAAAACAATTAATGGCCCAAAATTAACTAAAACACATAACTTTTAATAATTATGAATCAATTTAATTATATTCTTTTATCGTCTTGTACAAGTGCTACATCAGTGATGTGTACGTATTCAAGATGATTATCACATTTCAAAAAATTAAAAATGAATTACCATCATAAGGAAAGAAATTTCATAAGTAGTGTGAAAAATATAGTATCATTCATATCTTATTTTAATACTTTTGCTAAAATATTAATGATTATAGAGACATAGATAGGGACATTTTGTTTTAATATATTACATAAATAATATTTATTTTATTATCAATGAATAATAGAATCATGTTTCTATATTTTGAGCAACTAGATGAGGTAGGTATAACTACACTCAATAAATAGTATTATAAAAAGATTATGGATGATATTAAGGTCATACTCCATAGATTTAACCCATTTTTACCCGTTTTCCCTAATCGAGGTGATAAATTTAACCTTGGTCACTATTCATAATGACCAACAAAAAAAAGATGCATATTTACAAAATTATAACCTCCTCATTAAAAATATTGAATCCATTTTCCAATATTCAAATTATATATGTGTAATAAAACAATTTTAATATATATACATAAAATTCAATGAAAACAGTATTTGAAAATTGTGCTTTTAAACCAAAAAATAAATTATTAAAAAATAAGTTATAATGTTGATTCAAATATACATAAATAAATTATATGTAATTAAGAAATAAAAATTTTAAATTAGATACAATTGAAAGAGTAAAGGGTTTTTAATAAAAATTAATGAATGTATTAAAAATATTGGTATTTTTTACTAAATGAAAAATCAACCCATTCAAAAAAATTAAAATATATCACCTTGAGATAATATTGATATGATGATTTAAATATGATATATATATATTTTCAGTTACAATTGTTTAATGTGTCACAATACAAATCTACTATTTTTTTGAAAAAAATTAATAAATATCTTTATTTAAAGAAAATTTATTTTACAAGTTTAAAAAATTTTCTGAAAATCGAGTAATTATTTATTATAGATTAATAAATAAATTTAGATTTCCTAAAGCCAATAATAAAATTTCTCATAATATTATTATAAATATTCAAAAAATGTAATTGAAAAGATATGTAATAATAGTCACATTTAAATAATAATATTTCATTGTTTTTTTAAGATCAGTGTTGTGTGTTGTTTATACTATTTAATGATGTGTGTTTTTTAAAATATGATGATTTTACATTATACCCAACTTTAATAATTTTTTCTTAAATATTATAACCTTATTTTAGGAATCTGTAGTTTTAAATTTTAAAATATCAATATTAAAAACCTAAATCATAAAAAAGGTTAATAAAACATTCAATTGAAAATTGGTAAAGGTAAATATGATGGTCATTTTGAGAAACACATAAATAGATTTTAAAATAATAGAACATTAGTGAGTAGTGAATGTATAGAAATATAGATATAATATTCAAATAATTATGTTGATTGAAATAGAAAATTGATCACAATAAATTAAATAAACATGATAAATTAAATGGCCACAAAATTATACATCATTGATGTTTGAAAAGAACAATTGATTCATCATAAATAAAGTCACAGGATAACATTTTTGGGTAAAGATCATTTTTAATAATTTGTAAAATTACACTACCATCTAGACTAAGAACATAAGGAAATATCCTTAAATGAAATTTTAAATTTCATCCTTCAACCAATTTCAAAATAAACCCTTATCCCTTTCTCAAAAAAATGAGTATTAAAAATTATTTTTTCATAACCAAATATATAAACTAAATCTATAATATATTAAAAGATCCATAAAAATATAAGACAATTTTCCTCTTATATTTAAACATTAACCAAAATAAAAATGGAGAGCACAAGGTATGATAATATGAATTAAACTTCCAATAAATAAATATCACATTAATCCCCAAATCCTCAACTATAATACCCAATGTTCAATATAAATCATTCTATTAATAACTATGATTAAAATTATTTAAAATCTTCTTGACTAACATTAAAACCAAAATATTATAATCATTTGATAGTATATTCTTGTAAGATAAAATTAAAATTTATCTTTATATAACATCAATAACTCATAAAGTAAAATACCAAATATATATATTCCATTGTTATATATTCTTCCAAATATAATAATCATATCCCAAAAATAAAATCACAATAAAATCATATATGCTTTAAAAGATAAATCAACCTATATTCTAAAAATAAAAACCCATATTATCTAAACTAATATCTATTTATCTTTATCTTATAATATCCCAAAAATAGTGATATTATTCAAAAATAACATTATTCTCATAGTCACCAGTTCCATTTTAAATCTTATTATTATTTATATTTAAATTATACGTTCTATCAAATTATTACCATTTTACCCAAATTTTCCACAAATTCCTCATTATTAAATATCAATTTAACTATTTTTTTCACCAATAACTTTACTCATGTGTTCATATATAAATATTCCTTAAATATAATTTTTATGAATACCCATAATAAACCCGTGTGTTGTGCTATTATAAATGTCTCCCAAAATACTCTTAATCATCTTAGACTCCAACCCATATACCCTCCAAATGGGTATATAAGCATTCATTATTTTGATTAACCACTAACTTATTAACACATGTTTGTATCCATAACTCTTATATCACCCTCATATGAAAAAATCCATGTCGCCATTGTAATCTAATCCTTTTCACTAATACCAAATATTACAACCTAGAAACATATCTCCCAGATATGGTGATAAAACATAATATTTATATTTCTAAATTTTATATGATTAATAAAATCCAATTTCAAGCCTTCAAAATACATCAAATTGAAATATTTGATCATTTACAAACCTGCACACCTCTTAGGTTTAGTGTTTTGTAGAATATGAGAAAACTCATTGATAAAAACTTATAATCATATACAACTGGTTCATAAAAATATATTTAATCTATGAATATTTTTTTCACATATAGTAGACTTATTATGTAATAAAAACATAAAAACTATCTTAAAAACATAAATAAATTGAAAAAATAATACGAGTAAGCTCAAATGCTCAGTAAGGAAAGCATAGTCATTAATAATTGAATGTCATGAATGAGAAAAATAATGAAATAAATGTATGATGACATAGTCGAAGTACATTATCATAACATAACATAATGCATAACTGTTAAATGTGTAAAATAAATCAATATATGTGGAATAAATATTTAACATCCAAAAATAATCTTATGAATATGAAATAATTATCCACGTCAAAACAATTTTTAGAAAAAGTCTCCATATGGACTCATATAAATCATTGAAGACTATATTGGTATCTTGGAACATGAAAACTTATCATAGAATCAGCTTACCGGATAATTACCATATCTCTTTAGAGTAAAATATAAATGGTAAACTTCTCCATCTCTTTGGAGTAACATAAATCAATAGTCTCTTATGGGTAACCTCCATCCAGTTCACTCTATCTCATTACCCAATTTACTATTGGGATATAACAAACACACACATCTTTGGATTATAACATAACCACCAACCTAGGTTTATAATAGATCCACCCACCTATTGTTTATAATTTATCCACTAATAAATCATCCATACAAATTCCCAAGTTCCATCTAATGAGAATAAAAATAAATTATCACACTTTTCAATATTATAATAACCATTTTTCATTTATAGCATGATTTACCATGGGAAAAAAGAGTTCATATAAAAATATCATTAAAAAAATAATCCATCTATATAAATAATAATATATTTATCATTAAAACAAATCCCCATTGGATCATAGGTATCATCAGGTGTTATTTTCATTGGAGAATAAAAATTCCATTAAAATATTGTTAAAAACACCCTAGAGTAAAATACCATTTCGACTTTGAAAATCACTTTTAATAACACATAAAAAAATATTAGGAAAATAATTATCATGGAGAGTAACTATGAAACATATAAATTAATCATGAAATAAAATATTGATCATAAAGGTTATAAAATTCATTGACCACGTAATCATAAAAAATAAACATTATTTTCAAAATTTTCTAAAGAATGTCAAAATTAACACATCTTTAAAACATTAAGAAATATAACATTAAATATAGAAATAAAAATAAAAGTTCATGTAAAATAAAATTAAGAAATATTTTTATTTATAAGAGAATATTATTGAATTTTTTTTATAAAACATTAAGAAGGATGAGAAATATTCTAGATCTATAAAAAGATACAATATTGGTATCACTCAATAAAAAATTTATTAATGTTTATTTAATTAATAAGGAATGAAATCGAAAATAAACTTGTAAAAAATATTTGTAAACATAGGATTGGAAAAGATAAGTGGTTTAGGAAAATAATTTCACATGGTTTCCCAAAATATAACATATAATTCAAATAATCTCGATAAGAATTGATACTGTAACATAAATTCATTACAACTTATGTAATTTTGGAATCTAAAATAATTGGAAACAAGAGATAAGTCTATAAATTCAATTAAATAAAACATGAAATTATTTTCCAAGGAATTTAATTATGAAATATTATTAAATACATTCAAAATTAATTAAGTCAACCATTAAAGGAAATCACCGTGAACAACATGAAATTTGTCACAATGAACTGAGATTGTGACCAATAAAACCCTTAAAAAGAACAAAACTTGTGAAGTGACAATTAATCAGTAAAGTTATTATGTTTTAATATGAAAATATATTTAATAAATTGAAAATACATAATAGAAAAATTAGATACAAATTCTCACATAATAATTTTATACCAATGTTAATGAATAAGTAATATAACCCAAGGAAATAAAATTGAGTTATTAAACCTCGTAGCACATGATAACATTAATTTCAAATCCCCTTGGATGAAATAAATTTAATTTTGACATAATATACCATGAATTGAGAAGTATTTATGATATACAATTTATTAAGGGAAGTAGTTACACTATATAAATGAAATAATGTTCATAATAATAAAATATTCCTCAATGAAGAGAAATTGAGTACAAATCCCCTACATTTCCCTTTGTGTCACCTCCCTCTGATTGATCTTAATGCCTTTGTCGAAGACTATTTTGAACACCCTAGTGTTTTAGGAATGAGGAAATAGATTTTTTAGGGGGTTTGGGAACTTCTTTTTTATAACAAAACTAATTTGGGCTTTGTGAGAAATATTTAATTGAGCCCCTTTTTATAGGAAAAAATGATGAGGTTTTCATAATTTTTCCACATTTAAAGTTTATAAGAGTAATTCTAAAAATGAAAAGTGGAAAACAAGAGTTATAGGAATGATATTTTCTAAAATTTAAAATCTATATGTTTCTTGATATAATTTTTATATGATTAAACTAATTAAAAATAATTTTTAACAATAAATAATATTTAATGCCATCTTCATCACAATTCATAATAATAAACTTTACAAACATCATGAAAAACTAAAACAATTCAAATATAATATCATAGATAATCACTTATTCTTATCAAATATCAATTAAACTCATGGTATACTCAAAATCATAAAAATATAATCATTTTTAATAATTTGAAATATATTTTTTTAATTGTTTTACTATTTTTATTTATATCACTCCATCACAGAGTTAGTGTTTTGGAAACGTATAATAATTTTAAAAATTAAAAAATTTATTAACATAAAAAAGATTTATTATATATAATTTTAATTATTTATATTAATTTATAGGGAATAACTATTCTTATTCATATCATGACAACATATTTAATATTTTATTTTGACTTCATTCATTCTATGGAAGAAGTTTTCATAAATTGGGATAATATTATTATTTTCAAACACCAATAGTCAAAATTATTTATAAAAACAATAAATTGTACGTAATATTTAATAAACCAGTCATGTAAATACTTTTTTCTTCTAAATTATAATAATTAGAACACCAAATTTTTCTTTTCCAATGTTTTGTAAGAACTATGGCATCACTAAAAATGTTTATCATATATATCAAGAAAGAAATTATAATTTATATGTTTTGAATTATTTTAAATGATATTTATATCATATTATAAGAAATTATTCACTTCATATGATTCATAAATATATATATCATAATTATGTTACAATAATATCATAAAATATGTCATATCTCACAAAAAAAGTATTTTTTCCACTATGCAATAAAATATAACATCAAACCCTCCATGAAAATAACGGAATTAAAATATAAATTTCATAAAACATTCATTAATTTTTTTTTATCATTAAAAATAATTCAATTCCCCAACAAATCCAAATAAGCATCAAATTTAATACTTTTAAATCTATTTACTTGAGTCTTTTACCAGAATATTCATGAACAACAGTAGTAATGTGTAATCATTACCAGTAATTATATTATTTCTAAAAACTAATAAAATTTAATATATTATATATAATATGTTAATAATCAATGCAACCATTTTTTATCATTCAAATATTATTTTAATCCTTATGAAAATTATTGATGTTTATTAAAACAAAGAGAGTGATGTTTTGTTTTTAAACATTACATAAATAATATTTATGTCATTATAATAGAAAAACGAAAAGAAATTCTATAGTTTTAATAATTAATGTTTTTAAGGAAAAAACTCATAAAATTAGATTATCAAAAGTTTTTTGGTGATTTAAATGTCCTACCATATATTTGTGACTAGTTTTACCCATTTTACTCTTACTGAGGAGAAAATCTTTACCATGGTTACTATTTATAAAAAGATAAATTAAAAGGGTCCCATTCACCAAAATTGACCATACAAATTAATATGCGGAATAATTCCATCATTATTAAAATTTTAATAGTTGAATAAATAATTTTTCATATAAATAATGAAAACAAAATGAAAAAACTATTTTTAGAAAAATGTTTTTTTAATCGCAAAAATAAACTAATTCCAAAATTAGGATAATGATAATTAAAATGTAATTTATTATATTATATAAAATTTAAAAATTATTATATTTGTCATGACCCATCCCTTAAGGCCTGTGCTGTGACTACCCCAAGTCCGCCTTCCATAGGCCAAGGGATGTCGACTAGAACCGAAAATCATGTTCCCTAAAACAGGAAGGCATTGCCTTTAAACTTGTATAAACACATGTTCTGAGAACACAACAAGAAGCAACTGTGATGTAAACTGCTGTAGTAAAAGAGTGGTGAAAGAAAAGGGGGTCAAATACAAGACCAACTGGAAAAGTACAAGTACAAATGAAATGTACAAATACAACTAAAAAGTACAAAACTTCCCCTGGATCGTCCACTGAGGATCTTACATGAAGGGTTAGTACAGATGGTCTCCATGCCACTCCACATCAGCCTATCTCCACTATGTACCGCCTGGTCCTGGATCCCTCAAGTCTCAGCACAACTGCTCATCACCTTCCCAAGACACAAAAAGGTATAGGCGAAGCCAGTGTAGGGGTGAGTATAACAATACTCATTGGGGACCCAGAGACCCTCGAAGTTCTCCCAGAGTTCTATAAAGGAAAGACCATAAAGCAAGACCTCATCAAAAAGAAAGAAGCCGTTAACAAATCTACTTAGGTATATGCCCATACATATACCTAATTTATCAAGATATACTTATCTCATAAATGAGTGAATAATATCACAAAGGTAACACCATGAATGTAGAAGTACCACACAGGTATCACCATGAAGATATCACCATGAAGCTAAAAGAAACACATAGGTATTACGATGAAGATAAAGGACTCAACTCACACCAGGTATCACTTTAGGTCAAGTATAGAAGGATCATCAAATTATTGAACTCCTCGGTCACTGGATAACTCCTCCTTTATCGAGTACAGTGTGCATAATGGGTCACTTAGAGCCACTTACCATTAACCGTGAACTACTGTGGTACTCCTCCCTAATGGGTACCCTGGGCATGCCAGATCACACAGAGTCGCTTCCCACCATGGGCCTACTAGGTCATATAGAGCCACTTCCCACCTTGAATGAACTGAGTTACTCCACCTATTGTGTACCATTGGTCTTCCGGGTCAAACAGAGACACTCCCCACTCTGGGCCTGCTGGATCACAGAGAGCCTCTTCCCACTGGGCTATCGTCAAGAAGTCTTTGGGTCTCATCCAACCTCAAGGTTTTGTAAGTAGTCTACATGGGAGAACTAATCCTTGAGCCACTCACTAGATCTTTATATCCTTAGTGGCCACCACAATGTATTCCAAAATATCTGTCACCTCAAGAGAGTCTCAAAGCCACAAACAGATCATCATTTAGACGCACAGTTTGCAAGATACGGGCGTTTTAGTGTTGAGGGCCTGATTTGATTCGTGTTCGATCCAACCCAAACATATCCAAACATTCTCCAAAACTCAGGTGGAGTATCTCAAAATAACCACTTTTTCTTATGGATCTCAACACCGCAGACGGTTCGTCAATCGGTCATCTGATTCTCAAGATATGACCTTTTAAGTGTTTCTAGGCTCGGTTAGGGCCAGGTCCGGTCCAACCCGGACCGCAAAGGGGAAACATAAAAGGGTGGCCTGATCAACAAAGGGGAATCCTGTGGGGGGGGGGTGGCTTGGACCATTGGGCAAGCGGTCTAGCCTGTTGGCGGCGGCCCACAAGAGTGCGGCCCGACCGTATAGGGCTTGACCTGCAGGGCTTCTGCTGGGCAGCTCGAGGGAGCCGATCCCCTAGAATCCCAAACGACCAAAGGTTGTTCAGTCTTAGGATCAGAAATGCCATATGAGCACCGCGGAACACACCAGAGGTTCGGGTTTGGCCTCCTCTTCCACGGCTTCGATGGCGGCCTCCTGCTTACCGGCGGCACATGACAACATGCCGCCCTTCCCTTCCGTGGGCGGTCAACGAGCCGACTGCCTTCTCTGACTACCACGGCTGACGAGCCGTGGCCCCATTCACGCTGGTGGTGAACAAAAACATGCCAAACCTCCTCCGAAGCCAGCTGGCGTTGGCCATTCTGATGACCGTTGTGACTTTGTGGCGAAACCCCCTCTTGTGGTGTGTGTCGGGGCACGCCTTCCTCATAGCTGGTCAGTGTCGTTGTGCTGGCGGTCTTCCATGGAGACAAAAGAATATCAAGATATCGGAGGGTATGAGTCGGGTTTTTTAGGCCCACACCCTTCGTGTTAGCTCGTAAACATGTGGGGGGGGGGGTTAAGGGTTTAATAATCAATTGAATTAAACAAAAAATAGAACCCTGCAAAGATAAACTGCAACAACCTCCCGCAAAAACGAATGAATCGCGGATCACCAAATTATTCGGTTGGTCCGTGTTATTCGTATCATTAATTAATAGGGAAGAGGAAAACTATTTAAAATGCATCAATGAATAAACTCCCTACCTCTAATCATCGGATAAACACATTCCCTTGAAGGTGGGTCAGTGTTCTTTGTTCCCGCAACAGTCTACCAACTTCGCCGCTCGTACATCGTCCTCTGGTTTGTGGTTCGGTGTCACCCATCACCTCCCACTAATATTGGCTTATCCTCCAATGGTTTGGTGCCGTGGCGCTCCTTCAACACTTCATTTCTTGGAAAATCTGTGCTGGTACCTCACCCTAAGCTCCATATATATAAGAGAGGGGGAGGGTAAGTAACAACTTGGGAAATTAAATGGGGCTCATAAATTAGGAACCTTCCTAATTCCCCAATGATGTCGTTACATAGGATTGGTTGTTCAAGCCATTTATTGGAATGAAACATCGTTGGACCCCCACATCTCCTGTCCATTGGAGGATATGACTGAGAATAAAATTTAACAATTATTTATTTTGTTTTCTTTTAAAAAGTGAAAAAAATAACTTTATCTCCAGACCCACTGCAGCCAAAGTAAAGTCTCCCTTATGGAAATCCTATTGTTGCAGATTCAACGCTGCCCTCTGATTTTTAATCTGAGCAATGATTCAAAAATTAGTAAATGCTTCTCACGTTTTTACAAAACGTACCATGAAAAAGTTTAATAAATTAATTACATTCACCCTCAACCCGCTTCGGTCGAGGGTAGGCTCCACCAACAAAGAAGACACCTCAACGAACTCAACGGTACTCTCGGATTTCTATTCTGAGTTACCATTTAGTATTTATGGATTTACAATAAAATAATTATCACATAATTATTTAATTTACGGCCAAAAGATAACTTTCACTGGTGGGCCGCATCGGCCAATTTTAGTATCTACCTAAAGAGATAATACCCTCATGAGTTCAAAGGTTGTCTAAGAAATTTTTTCTGAGTCACTGTTCGTGATTTATAAGCATTTGAAAAATAAAATAGTTTTATTTAATTATTTTATTTACGGTTATTCCATTTTTGAGATTTTTCTCACATGAGGCCGGCACTGAATAAACTTATAGTGCTCCTAGGGTAAACCTGCCATCCAAAATGCAACGGTTCCCTTAGATTTCTGATCTGGAAAACCATTTAAGAGTTATTAAACTCTTTTAAGAAAACTACTTACGCATTCTAATTAATGGTTAACAAAACATTGACAGGTCATTCTAGGAACTCCGGGCCTCAGAATCACGCGCCTTCATATTTTGAGGTCTCGAAATATTTCCGTATAATTAAAAAAATTATAGTGATATTCTGATACATTACATTCTCTCCACCTAATGGATTTACATCCCCGAAATCAAAAATAGAGGTAAAACAAACAAAAGAGGGTTCTGAGAAAGAATATGAGCCTCTCGCTCCCATGTGCTCTCTTAGAGGACCCCGTACTACCACCGAACATGCACAACAGGGTTCGACCATTTATGAAGGAATCGGTCCTGTCAATCCTCCATATTTACTAGGAACTCTGTAAAGGTCACCCCATCATCAAAGATGAACTCGCCGTAGTCGATAACGTGAAGTGGATCATGCACGCATCTCCTCAACTACAACACATGGAAAAAATTATGCACTCATTGCATTAGTGGGGAAATAGATAGAGGGTATGTCACCTCACCCACTCTACTGAGAACTAAGAAAGGCTTGATGAACCTCATAGATAACCTGCCTCCCTAGCCAAATCTCTACAAACCTCATCAAGGTGAGACCCGTATGAAGACATAGTCTCCCTCCTCCTATTGGCATAAGACATCTTCCGGATCTGAGTAGTTTTCACTTGCTAACAAGTGAGGCATCGTGATACAAACTATTCCACTATTTACTTCATCCCTGGCCATTAGTATTGATTCCGGAGGTCCCAGTACATCTTCTCCACTCCAGGATGTACCATTATAAGGGATATATGTAACTCCCTCAATACCTCCTCCCGTAACACCACTGGTACCATGGTACGTCCTATAAAAAGGATGATTTTCTCCTCACCTTCATAAAATCCAACAGGTTCTTGTCCTGTGGATATCTGAGCACATCAAGCCTCGCAGTTAGTGCCCCCAAGATAGGCCTCCCTGAATTGCTAAAGGAGTATAGGAGTGATTATCATGGACTTGAGGTATGCTTCTCCATCTCTATCCACAAAGGATACCTGCAATGTGACTAGCTGCTCTATCGCCTCACTCACCAACTACAGATCAGACCTCTAGCTGAGTGAAACTGCTACCATGTTCCCCTTCCTAAGAGTATAGACTTTCTAAAATTCGTAGTCTTGGAGGAACTCTAACCATCAAAACTATCTCAAGTTTAGGTCCCTGTGAGAGAAGATATATCTGAGACTCTTGTGATCAGAGTAGATTGAAAAACGTTAGCCCATCAGGTAATTTCACCACAACATCAAGGTGAAGACCACTACTGCTAACTCCAGGTCATGGGTAGCATTGTTCTGCTCATCAGTCTCTGTCTCAGCTCCTGAAAGCTCTGTTGACAGTTCTCTGTCCACAGGAAAGGCTCCCCCTTCTTCGTCGAAGCTAAAAAAGGGACCCTTACCTAGGAGAAGTCTGGTTCAAAACTCTAGTAGTAACCATCCAAATCATAATTCCCTCTTCCTTTGGGGATTTAAAACAAGAAACACCTTTTGAAAAGATGTCCCCACACTATGCCACTCCTGTTAAGAACTAGAAATTCAAAAACTCTTGCTGCCACTAAGGTAGGGTTGGCCGACTCAAGAGTGATTGGATGCACCCTACTTTGCATGAGTTTATCCTATGCTATCTGGATTTCCTTCTTCACCAACCAAGGAAAACCCCATTCTTACATTGTAGATAAACCAAAAACTTTTTTCATAATACAATCACTCTAAGTATGAACAATGGATGTCCAGTCCATACCCAAACTAATGTCGTAACGCCTCGACGCTTCCTCCAAGAAGATCAAACCGAAACTCTCGCCTCAAGGGTCACATCACACCTTCGACATAAGTTTGATTACCGAGTCTCCTCCTAGTGGTATCTCCAGACATAAGGGATAAGTCAACAGTTTAACTGGAAACTATAGGTCTTAAGCTAGATTTGTGGAAAGAATAAATTATTATTTTCTTTGTATATTAATACAGTAGCTAGTAGTATACACAGACCATACCTCTAATCATTTCCGAAGCCCTTGGGTCATACTCCTTCACCGCATGAATATACTCCCTTCCCCTATCCTCCAGCTTCCTAAGCCTGGCGAGGACCACATTAGAGTGGTGGTTGTAATATATCAAAATGTGTAACATCTCTTGATGATCTCCTACTCTTATTCCATGTATTATGCCCTACAGATTCATCTGTCCTTATCACTTCCTCATCTTGAATCATTTTACATTCCCAAGTCTCTGAGACTAGCGTCAGTTTCCTGCATTTCCACTATTAATATTCCCTGACTGCATCCACTCAACCAAAGAATGTTTAACCATAAAGGCTCTCTCTAGAACCCTAACATAAGTAGGAATTTATAGAGGAACAGTTCTTGATCAGATGTCCCTAAACACACCTCACTTAGAGGTCTAAGCCTTGAAGCACTGACCGTATTGTATTCATCGAGTACCTAGGATGGTCGGTATGCCTTGATGAATAATCAATTACCAACATGTTATCCCGTTGAAGATGTAGAAGCTCTATGGATCTCTCATCCCTTATCACTTTAAGGCAAGAGAACCCCTTCCTTGAGGAAGGTTCTCAAACTAGTCCATAGAAAAGTCACCTCTTTGTATGATCAGGGTAACCTAACCCTATAACCATCTTGTTAAGCCTCGTAGAAGGCTCTCTACTAGGAACATCATTAGATAGAATGGTGCCCTGGCTAGATGGAAACTCTGCCACCTCCACAAGAAAATCCATACCCACCTGTGAGTCGGTCTCACCTCGGAACCTGCAGGGTATCTGATGCTGAAACATGTGTAATGAACTAAGACTACTTGAATACTCTTCTGATACCACCAGTTTTAACTACTAATTAATGGGTAGTGATATAGATGGAACACTACCCGAAGGTACCATCTTGGGAGAACGTCTATGTACCGAAGCCTCATCACCATACGGACCATCTTCATGGTCACACACTAAAAAATACTATCAGCTAGGATCACCATATGATCTTTTGGTGTCCCAACAAGGTGGAAAACTCTTTCCACAGCCTCTGGCTAGTCCTTACCTGCCTGGGGTTCTGGCTGTCCTCAGAACCCTGGATCTCTCTACCGCTAAAACTCGTGCAACTCACTTTATTGGTGCACACCCTATACTGGTGGGGCTAGTGGTATCTGCTACCCAATGGGTGGTGGTGCTACTGGTGCACCACCCGAAGGTGCTGACACCATAAGAGGGCCTTGCAATGAGTCTTCATCACTTGGTGGGTTGTCATCGCATACTCTCCCAGGAATCCTAGCAGGCTGTCTACACGGTGACATTCTCATAAGGAACAGGTGCTCCACGGTCATTATGTTATACTTGTTGATCCGAATCCAAAGAAATAACAAGAAAATATCTTTAAAAACCCACCCAATCAGTGTTTCCGTGTACTGAGTCAGAAATCAGAATTCAGGGTCCTGGTGTATGGATACGTCGTCCACTGCACCAACACTGGATTTCCAAAACTAAAAACCACACTCATAACACTTAACATTTATGCCATAGAGAAAAGAACAGAGTCCTAGTTCTTCAGTAGAACTGACTCCTTTGATACCACTTTGTCATGACCCATCCCCTTGGGCATGTGCTGTGAATACCCCAAGCATGCCTTCGATAGGCCAGGGGCCGGGGACTAGCATGAAAAGGTTTATTCCCTATCATGGGAAGGCATTGCCTTTATACCTGTACATACATGTGGTTCAAGAATAGAATAAGAAACAACTACAAAGAAAACCTATGTAGTAAAAGAGTGTTGAAAGCCATGGGGGACAAAATACAAGCCCAAATGTAAAATTACAAGTACTACTGAAAGGTAAAAATATAACTAAAATGTACAAAAGAGCTCATGGATCGTCAATCAAGGATCCTACATAAAGGTTAGGTACTAATCATCTCCACACCACTAAATGTCATCCTATCTATTCCGTGTACCGCTTGGTCCTGGCCCCCTCAAGTCTCAGCCCAGCTGCTCCTCGTCTGCACAAAACACAATAAGGTGCGGGCAAAGCCCGTGTAGGGGTGAGTATAACAATACTAATTAGGTACCCTGATATCCCTAAAGGTCTACCAGAGTTTCAAAAAGGAACGACCAAAAAGTAAGACCTTAGTCACAAAGCAAGAAGCAATCAACAACTCAACTTAGGTATATGATGATACAAAACCCAAAGTTATTAAGATATAATCATCTCGTAAATGAGGGAAGAATATCATAAAGGAAACACCATGAAGGTGGAAGTACCACATAGGTATCACCATGAAGGTAAAAGTACCACACAAGTATAACAAAAAAGATAAAGGAATCAGCTCACACCGAGTATCACTTTAGGTCAAGAATAAAAGGATAATCAAATCGTGAAAATCCTCAGCTACTGGAGAGATCCTCCTATATCGATTATAGTGGGCCTTCTAGGTTACATAGAGTCACTTCCCACTAACCTTGATCTTATATGGTACTCATCCCTAATGGGTACCGTGGGCATGCCCGGTCACATAGAGTTGATTCCCACCATGCGGCTGTTGGGTCCCACAGAGCCGCTTCCCACCTTGGATGAACTGAATTACTCCTCATGTTGAGTATCACGGGTCTTATGGGTCACACAAATACTCTCCCCACTGTTTTCATACTGGGTCACATAGAGCCGCTTCCCACTGGGCCATCATTAAGCTGTCTTGAGGTCTTAGCCAACCGCAGGGTTCCATATGTAGTCTGCTTGGGAGAACTGCTCCTCAAGACATTCTCCACATCATGATATCCATAGAAGTGACCAAAAAGTATTCTAAATGATCATTCACCTCTAGAGAGTCCCAAATCCACAAACAGCTCATCAATCGGATGCACGGTTTGTAAGATATAGGTGTTTTAGTGTCGAGGGCCCGGTTGGATTCGTGTTCGATCCAACCCGACCGTTTCCCAAAATTCTACAAAAATCAAATGGAGTATCTCAAAAGGACAACCTTGTCCTATGAATCCCAATTCCATAGAAGGTTCATAAATTAGTCGTCCGGTTCTCAAGATATGGACCTTTAATTGTTTTTGGGCCCGGTGGGGCCCAGGTCCGGTCCGACCTGGTCGGACCCACCCGGCCCGACCCTGTCTGGTCTGGGCCAATGTCTAGTCTAGAACATAATGGAGTGTGTCCCAAACTTTGGTGGGGCATGGCCCGACCCGCTGGGCAGGCGACCCGTAAGAGGGCGGTCAGGCCGCGTAGGGCGTGGCCCTGAGGATTCCGCCTGGCGGCTTGGGGAAGCCACTCCTCTGAAATCCTGAACGGCCAAAGGCCATTCAGCCTTTGTAGTGGTGGCACCATGTGGGAAATGCTTGGTCACAGCGGAACCCAATGGAGGTACTGGTTCAGCCTCCTCTGTAACGCCCTGACCCCAGCTACCCAGAGTCGGTGCATTACTTCGTAACATTGGCATGATCACAAAAGATCAAGTCTCGAAAGACCGATTAGTTTAGTAGCCTTGGAAACACTAGATACATTCGTAAACGTTACATTACATCATAAAGTGAAAAACTACAATAACAAAGTCTCCATAGACCACACTCATATCCTCTTCTGACTATCCCTGCAGGTCATTCATAAAATACTTCTTCACATCCTGGAAAATATTAAAACATTGAAAGGGGTGAGCTCAGATGCTCAGTAAGGATAACAATATTGCGGAAGCTTTCATAAATAAACATAAACATTTAAGGCAATGTATAACTAAAACAAAATCCTTTTAAACTTGAACATCAACATAATATGGAAAAAGTAAAATGAGATAATGCCATTTACTTCTTCACATGGATATTCTACTGGTCGAATAATCACATGCAATATCAATAACCACTTTCATAATGATGGAATGCATAATGCCAGACTATCATAACCACGTAGTCAAGGCCTCGTGCCAAGACCACAAATAAGATTTTGTCAAGGCCTCGTGCCAAGACACTAGTTTGTCTCATGAGACCTGCCGATGCATCGAGGAGCTATAGCGGGCTCCACCCGTCACTTATTAAGTCCAATGCATTCCTCATATGAATAGGTTTAAACATATCATAAACCATAACATAATCGTATCACATAAAACATGCATAAAGGAAACATAAAATTTCTACATTTCAATCACAATATTTCAATACAACACATTGATATAAAAAAAATGCTTTTAATACCATTTTCAATACCAAAATAAAAGAAAGTTAAAACATTGTATTTATTTTTCTTTTAAAAAAAGGTATGGCTTGTAAAGGAAGCCGAAACTCAAATAATGGTCACGGCGGCGGAGAAGTCATTGTCGCCGCATATGTACGGAAAGAACAACATTCCCTTTTTGTCGTTTAGTAAAACACTTCGTATAAAAAAGATTCCTTTTGAATAAACGTAAAAGTCAAAGGGGTTTATACACCGTATAAAAGAAATTTGTGTATAAAACAAAATATGCCTCAATGAAAGGAGATTGAGACGAAGTCCTTAAAAAGATCATTTTTAAAATAAAATAGATATATTATGTGTATTCACTATAGGTACACATAAAGAAAGTAAAAATACAAAATAGGACATAATAACATCATGACATAATTTGAAAGTAGGAGATTAACCCAAAGAATGGAAATTGGGTTAAGAAGTTCCCTTACCTCGTGTCTGACTTGACTCAACCGTTCTTTAACCTCCTGAATAATAAACTAGAGTTAATATATACCTTATTAAGAACCATTTTCAATTTCATTATCCTTATTATATCACTTATTACAATGATATGAACATTATGTAATTATTTAAGTTAATAACGGTCGTTTTGTCGATCTTTGGTACTTGAGTCAACAATAAGCTTCTTATAATTACAAGTTGTTTATGTGGTGAAATATCCATTATATCCAGAATTATATTCATGATTTAGATGTCATATATATCTTATATATCTAGTATATACATTCATTTATAATATTACGTAACATTTAGAGGTAAGAAATGAAATGCACCGTTCATGGAGACGGTAAGCCGTACGTACGCATGAACGCTACTTTCATTTCAATTTCATATTTAATGGAACTAAATCATAATGATATAAATGTATAATATAATTCCAGTATAATATAGTGTATAATACCATTTACTCCATCCTTTATACATCCCACATATGGCATTAACGATTCAAATCACTTTGAGGGGGCAGTAGTCCGCACTTCCTAAAATGAAATTATCGCGTTTTACCCATAATGGAAATCATAAAGTAAGAAATAAATGAGAAATACAGAAGAATAAGTAAAACATAAACACATTATATATCATATATAAATATAGTGACATCTTAATTTCCACCTTTGAAGGTGTTATATGAGTGTTGAACAATCATCGTTTCGTGAGGCAGAAATTCGCCATCCACAGAAACCGTATGTTCTTTAACCATTAGATGTAGGTGTGTGTAAGTGTATCTCTAATCCTTCTTAAAAAACATCCTAGTATATTAAGGATACTGGTGTTGTTACAAAAGAAATTAATAAAAAGAGTTTAGGGGGTTGGAGAAGAAAAATAAAACAAAACAACATTAGAAAAGACATTACCTCAAAATCGGGTAACTCTTTTTGATTTGAGCCAAAGGCTTCCTTGGGAAGAGTTCTGCACAAAGTGAGGCTTCTATGAGTAAGGTAGGAATGTTGGGAGAGTATTTGGGCAGAGGTTGGCCGAGCCAAATGGCTTGAAAGTGTAAATGAGGTGGGAGAGGTGGGGGCCTTTTATAAGTGGAGAGGAGGGGCACTTTTGGAAAGATTGAAATGTTACATTATTTCACAATTATTTTCGGATTCTAAAGGTCCCAAACATATATAATTAGAGGCTAAGGTGATAAGGTTTCTAAATATCTTCATCCAATAGGCTTTGGACAAGTGTAAGCCTTGGATTTTGCATTATCTTCTAATTTTATTTAAATCGTTAAATAATGAGGTCATCACTGCATCATCATGATGTCATAAATAATTTAATTTATTTAATGTCTAAAAATTATAAAAAAAATACTATGATGTAGGAAATCTTTTTAGCTTTCTAATGAATATTTATAATCAATATTTGGACTTGTTTAACCCCACTTAAAAACTGTTTTAGTAAAACAACTCATGTTTGTGTCAATTTAATTTTAACATTAAATAAATATATATTAATGTCATTTTCCAACTAAAGTGGCTCCATGGGGTCCCCAAGTTGACCCATGGGTTGTCTTGGTCGGCCATGACTCATACAATAGGAGTAGGACAAGTGTCATTCTCATCTCATATTATAAAAACATTATTTGTACCTTAAACTACACTAATTACCTCTAATCGCGATTAAGAACTTAAAAGTTACTATTCACCAAAAAATTATTTTAATCTCATTGTACCACATTTTACTTCTTTATGACAACCATGTATGTCGGATTTTTGAAAATCAAATCACAGAAGTGGTAATATTTCATTTAAACGAAAAAATCAGTTATTTAACTACCACTTAGTGGTTTCACTATTCATAAAAAATTGAAGTTTTTCAGAATAAGGCCAAAATTTCACCCTAAGATATAATTGATATTCCGAATTCAAAAATGATGTCTATTTTACAAAATTCCAAACATATAAGTTGTATTAATTAATTTTATAATTAATTCCCGCTGTTACAACAAATAGCGTGTTTTTAAGAAACAATTTATATCAAAAGATTGGCAATTGTTTATGTCCAATTTCAATGTCAAATTAATTCTAATGACCACCATTGGATAAAATGATAAAAATATATTCCAATTATACTTTAAAACCACTAAATAGTATAATTTATCACTATTAATTATTTTTATTAAAAAAGTCGTTTTAAGTATTTTTCACTATTCATAAAAATTTGGAAGTTCTCGGAAAATTACAAAAAATTAAACATAGGCTAATTTCAATATTAGGAATACAAAAATGAAGTCCATTTTGAAATATAAAATTTCCATAAATTTAAAAGGTGGTTATTACTATTCATAACGGCTACTTTGATTAGTTTCGGTGTGTTAGAACTCGAACTTGCGTACAATGCAAGCTATTGCATTATTGAATGAGAAGCGTATCGTGGAAGCTCGGGGTGTTACATTCTCCCCTCCTTCAATAAATTGCGTCCTCGCAATTTGAAATTTTTCTTTGATAATAAAAGGTTGAAAATAGAAAATACCATTGTGGAAAACCCACATCAGAAATAAGGTTAATAAATATATAACATTAAAAGAAAGCAGGATAAGTACAAAGGTCACCCGATATAGCCCATTCTAGGATTCTATGAAAATATGGATATGGAAGAAAAACAAACCATCAAGGTCTGATGGAGAGTTATAGAAAACAGGATTAGGAGAAAGTTTAACCATAAGAAAATCACAAACTTGTGATTGGTTAAATGGTCATTGAATCCCCAGTTGGAAAAGTTAACCGACAACATTTTTGTTTTAAGTTACCTTTTATAATGTTGAGGAATTTATTTATGAGATTTACTAAGAACGTAAGGGAATATACATACTTGTTATGTATACTTTCATTCGTTAATAAATTTTTACCACAAACCCAACTTTTACTCCAAATGGTAATAGAACTCAAAAGTATTCTATTTATCCTAATTGTATAAGGTTCAAAATGTTAACACATACCATTTAGATTAGTAAAACTATTTTGTAATAACCAGGGACTTCCTGTAGGCTAGTGGTAGGAAATAAAGGCTTGTCGCACTATGGTTGTGGGTTCGATTCCTGCAGCTTTGTCCGACGCGACGGGTTATTCCCCACCCTGCAGGTTGTCCTTTTCCTAAAAATATAGTACTATACTATTCCAAAAATAATCTTCATAAATGTTTTAACCTTAAACAATACTATCCAAAGTTCAACTTAATCCACTCCAACCTTTATAGTTATCCAAAATACCTTCATCCAGACTTTCTCTAAAAGGTCTCTAAATTCCAAAATCAATTGTAACATCAGATTCCCCAAACAAAGAAAAGTTTCTCTTATTGTCACATACTAAAAATATGATTACCTTAATCATATTAAAACCTTACTGAAATCAAAAAGTACTGCAGTACAATCCATATATATATATTACATTATTCTTATAACCAGAATATAATCCTTGAGTCCAAAAGCACCAATACATTAGTTATTCTGCTTCAACTGTAGTAACAGCATAAGATTTTCCTTGATCCCTTGGCCTTTTCTGAGGTAAGTTTCCCTGACGCTTAGGACATTCATTTGCATAATGACCCATTTCTCTACAATTGTAGCATTCAACTTTGACAGCCTCTTTCTTTCCCTTTCAATCACGAGCCTGGTGACCCTTTTCTCCACATTTATAACAAACTCCCATTCCTTTTAGGCAAGTACCAGGGTGATTCTTCCCACAATTATCACATAATGGAAAATCCTTCTTTCCCTTTTTCCCTTTATCTGTCTCTTGTTCCACCGTTCTCTTCTTCTCTTGCTTTACTTTGTTGTCATAAGACTTAGAGAATTCCTTTTCTGTCTTGATAGCACACGAGTCAATATCTTCGTATGATGAGAAGGATTGTGTTACCAAAGCTCGACGGAGAAATTGTTTTAACCCATAAAAGAAACGATCAATCTTACTCCTTGGGTTACGTATATAATCAGCAGCATGCCTCGCTAACCTTGTAAAGTTAGCCTCATACTTTGCGACATTCTCATCCTCCTTCTGCCTCAGACTCAGAAATTGCCTTTCCATATCTGCTCGATGGTCACGAGGAAAGTATTTTTCTAAGAAAAGATCTTTGAACTCCCTCCATTCCATATTCGATACGTCATCATCTTCCTTTGTGTTTTGAATCAGCGACCACCACTGATCGGCATCTCCAGTGAGGCGGTAAACTGCCATGACAACCTTCTCCCTTTCACTACTCCCCAAGGCATGGAATATTTTCTCTAAGGAATTTATCCATTGCTCAGCTACTATAGGATTTGTACTCCCATTGAAGGTTGGTGGTTGTTGCCTCATGAAGCGGTCTAACATTGATCCTCCACGTTGCGGATCAGGGTGCTCCATACGAGTAAGGTTATTATTCATAACCTGAGTGAGTTGTCCCAGTATGGTAATAAGTTGATCAGCACCAGTTGTATCTCCAGATCCACAATAATTATCTTGATCAGGAGGGCAATCCCTACACGGAGTTCGTGCATTGATACGGTTTCCATTCCTTCCACTAGGCGCCATTTCTAAACAATGGCATAAACTAGATTAGTTTATGAATCAAAATACATAATTCCATACTTGTAAAACACTTTACATAAATTGAACTATTTATGGATATAATCCATAATCATAAAAAGAAATGTTTTCTTTGAGAAAGTATATACTCATAACCCTTCATAGTGGTTTGTAAATAAAATGAGAATTATCCTAAGCATATCCCCCGGGAGTGTCGTAACCAAGAGTGCAGCAAGGCCCGTTTTCATGCACCAGTTCCCGTTCGAGTCTAGCTCAAAGCGGTGTTTTCGGGTTTTACCCCTAGGTACATCTGTGCCAGAGCCGCCTCTACCTGCTCGTATCCAGACAGGGATGTATTGCTCGGAAACTCATAACATCTCTATAATACCAAAATTCTAGGAAGTTCTTCTATACTAATCCTCAAAGTCTATCTTTGGGCTATGTGCTCTAATCAGAGTTTATCTAAATCTAGCTTCCAAGGTTAGTACTAAACTGCCTCTGATACCAACTGTAACGCCCTGACCCTAGCTACCCAGAGTCGGTGCATTACTTCGTAACATTGGCATGATCACAAAAGATCAAGTCTCGAAAGACCGATTAGTTTAGTAGCCTTGGAAACACTAGATACATTCGTAAATGTTACATTACATCATAAAGTGAAAAACTACAATAACAAAGTCTCCATAGTCCACACTCATATCCTCTTCTGACTATCCCTGCAGGTCATTCATAAAATACTTCTTCACATCCTGGAAAATATTAAAACATTGAAAGGGGTGAGCTCAGATGCTCAGTAAGGATAACAATATTGCGGAAGCTTTCATAAATAAACATAAACATTTAAGGCAATGTATAACTAAAACAAAATCCTTTTAAACTTGAACATCAACATAATATGGAAAAAGTAAAATGAGATAATTCCATTTACTTCTTCACATGGATATTCTACTGGTCGAATAATCACATGCAATATCAATAACCACTTTCATAATGATGGAATGCATAATGCCAGACTATCATAACCACATAGTCAAAGCCTCGTGCCAAGACCACAAATAAGATTTTGTCAAGGCCTCGTGCCAAGACACTAGTTTGTCTCATGAGACCTGCCGATGCATCGAGGAGCTATAGCGGGCTCCACCCGTCACTTATTAAGTCCAATGCATTCCTCATATGAATAGGTTTAAACATATCATAAACCATAACATAATCGTATCACATAAAACATGCATAAAGGAAACATAACATTTCCACATTTCAATCACAAGATTTCAATACAACACATTGATATAAAAAAATGCTTTTAATACCATTTTCAATACCAAAATAAAAGAAAGTTAAAACATTGTATTTATTTTTCTTTTAAAAAAAGGTATGGCTTGTAAAGGAAGCCGAAACTCAAATAATGGTCACGGCGGCGGAGAAGTCATTGTCGCCGCATATGTACGGAAAGAACAACATTACCTTTTTGTCGTTTAGTAAAACACTTCGTATAAAAAATATTCCTTTTGAATAAACGTAAAAGTCAAAGGGGTTTATACACCGTATAAAAGAAATTTGTGTATAAAACAAAATATGCCTCAATGAAAGGAGATTGAGACGAAGTCCTTAAAAAGATCATTTTTAAAATAAAATAGATATATTATGTGTATTCACTATAGGTACACATAAAGAAAGTAAAAATACAAAATAGGACATAATAACATCATGACATAATTTGAAAGTAGGAGATTAACCCAAAGAATGGAAATTGGGTTAAGAAGTTCCCTTACCTCGTGTCTGACTTGACTCAACCGTTCTTTAACCTCCTGAATAATAAACTAGAGTTAATATATACCTTATTAAGAACCATTTTCAATTTCATTATCCTTATTATATCACTTATTACAATGATATGAACATTATGTAATTATTTAAGTTAATAACGGTCGTTTTGTCGATCTTTGGTACTTGAGTCAACAATAAGCTTCTTATAATTACAAGTTGTTTATGTGGTGAAATATCCATTATATCCAGAATTATATTCATGATTTAGATGTCATATATATCTTATATATCTAGTATATACATTCATTTATAATATTACGTAACATTTAGAGGTAAGAAATGAAATGCACCGTTCATGGAGACGGTAAGCCGTACGTACGCATGAATGCTACTTTCATTTCAATTTCATATTTAATGGAACTAAATCATAATGATATAAATGTATAATATAATTACAGTATAATATAGTGTATAATACCATTTACTCCATCCTTTATACATCCCACATATGGCATTAACGATTCAAATCACTTTGAGGGGGCAGTAGTCCGCACTTCCTAAAATGAAATTATCGCGTTTTACCCATAATGGAAATCATAAAGTAAGAAATAAAAGAGAAATACAGAAGCATAAGTAAAACATAAACACATTATATATCATATATAAATATAGTTACATATTAATGGCCACCTTTGAAGGTGTTATATGAGTGTTGAACAATCATCGTTTCGTGAGGCAGAAATTCTCCATCCACAGAAACCGTATGTTCTTTAACCATTAGATGTAGGTGTGTGTAAGTGTAGCTCGAATCCTTCTTATAACAAAATCCTAGTATATTAAGGATACTGGTGTTGTTACAAAAAAATGAATAAAAAGAGATTAGGGGGTTGGAGAAGAAAAATAAAACAAAACAACATTAGAAAAGACATTACCTCAAAATCGGGTAACTCTTTTTGATTTGAGCCAAAGGCTTCCTTGGGAAGATTTCTGCACAAAGTGAGGCTTCTATGAGTAAGGTAGGAATGTTGGGAGAGTATTTGGGCAGAGGTTGGCCGAGCCAAATGGCTTGAAAGTGTAAATGAGGTGGGAGAGGTGGGGGCCTTTTATAAGTGGAGAGGAGGGGCACTTTTGGAAAGATTGAAATGTTACATTATTTCACAATTCTTTTAGGATTCTAAAGGTCCCACACTTATATAATTAGAGGCTAAGGTGATAAGGTTTCGAAATATCTTCATCCAATAGGCTTTGGACAAGTGTAAGCCTTGGATTTTGCATTATCTTCTCATTTTATTTAAATCGTTAAATAATGAGGTCATCACTGCATCATCATGATGTCATAAATAATTTAATTTATTTAATGTCTAAAAATTATAAAAAAAATACTATGATGTAGGAAATCGTTTTAACTTTCTAATGAATATTTATAATCAAAATTTGGACTTGTTTAACCCCACTTAAAAACTGTTTTAGTAAAACAACTCATGTTTGTGTCAATTTAATTTTAACATTAAATAAATATATATTAATGTCATTTTCCAACTAAAGTGGCTCCATGGGGTCCTCAAGTTGTCCCATGGGTTGTCTTGGTCGGCCATGACTCATCCAATAGGAGTAGGACAAGTGTCATGCTCATCTCATATTATAAAAACATTATTTGTACCTTAAACTACACTAATTACCTCTAATCGCGATTAAGAACTTAAAAGTTACTATTCACCAAAAAATTATTTTAATCTCATTGAACCATATTTTACTTCTTAATGACAACCATGTATGTCGTATTTTTGAAAATCAAATCACAGAAGTGGTAATATTTCATTTAAACGAAAAATCAGTTATTTAACTACCACATAGTGGTTTCACTATTCATCAAAAATTGAAGTTTTTCAGAATAAGGCCAAAATTTCACCCTAAGATATAATTGATATTCCGAATTCAAAAATGATGTATATTTTACAAAATTCCAAACATATAAGTTGTATTAATTAATTTTATAATTAATTCCCGCTGTTACAACAAATAGCGTGTTTTTAAGAAACAATTTATATCAAAAGATTGGCAATTGTTTATGTCCAATTTCAATGTCAAATTAATTCTAATGACCACCATTGGATAAAATGATAAAAATATATTCCAATTATACTTTAAAACCACTAAATAGTATAATTTATCACTATTAATTATTTTTATTAAAAAAGTTGTTTTAAGTATTTTTCACTATTCATAAAAATTTGGAAGTTCTCGGAAAATTACAAAAAATTCAACATAGGCTAATTTCAATATTAGGAATACAAAAATGAAGTCCATTTTGAAATATAAAATTTCTATAAATTTAAAAGGTGGTTATTACTATTCATAACGGCTACTTTGATTAGTTGCGGTGTGTTAGAACTCGAACTTGCGTACAATGCAAGCTATTGCATTATTGAATGAGAAGCGTATCGTGGAAGCTCGGGGTGTTACATCCTCTTCCATGGATTTGGCAGCAGCCTCCTGCATACCGGCGGCGGGTAATGGTGCACTGCCCTTCCCTTCTACGGCTGGCCGACGAACTGACCACCTTCTCTGACTACCACAACTGATGAGCCGTGACCCCTTGCACACCGACGGAACGTGATAGTGCACCACACCTCCTCTGCGGCTAGCTGGTGCCTTATGTTTTTATGACCGTTGTGGCCTCATCTTGCGGCATGCATCGGCGCACGCCTTCCTCGTAGTCGGTCAGTGTCGTCGTGCTAGCAGTCTTCCATAGAGAATCAATAATAAAAAATAGCATAGGGTTCGGGCTGTGTTTGTTAGGATTCTGCCCTCCATGTGAGCTAGTAAAAATGAGGGGGGATTAAGAGTTTAATAATCAATTGAATTAAGTAATAAAACAAACCCTACAAAGATACCCCCCAACAATCTTCCACAAAAACGAATGAATTATGGATCAACCTGTGAGTTGGTTGGTCCATGTTATTCGTATAATTAAATAACTGGGAAGAGGAAAATAATTTAATATAATTAAATAAATAAACCCCTTACCTTGAATCTTCAGAGAAATGCCCATGCATGATGGTGGGTTAGCATTCTTTATTCCCGCAACATGCTTCCCACAACGGTGCTCATACATCATCCTCCGGTTCATGGTTCGGTGTCACCCATCACCTCCTTCTAGGATCATCTCTTTCCTATAAGGGTTCAGCATCCTGATGCTCCTTTAGAAGTTTATTTCTTAGTGAAGATGTGCTGGTACCTCACCCCAAGCTCCATATATATAAGAGAGGAGGAGGGTATGTAACGACATGAGAAATTAGTGGGGGCTCATAAATTAAGAACCTTCTTAATTCCCCAAGGACATCGTTACATAGGATTGGCAGGTCAAGCCATTTATTGGCTTGAAATATCATTGGCCCCTCACACCTCTTGTCTGTTGGAGGATATGAAAGAAAATAAAATAATAAAATAATTTTATTTAATTTCTTTTAAAAAGTCACAAAACATAACATTTTCTCTAGACCTACTCTGGTCATGGTAAAGGCACCCTTAAGTGAATCCCAGCAATGTGGATTCAATGGTTCCCTCAGATTATTAATCTGAGCATCGTTTGAAAAATTAGAAAATGTCGCTCATGCGTTTACAGAACGTACCTTAAAAATTTTCAATAAATTAATTACGTTCACCCTCAACTTGCGACTGTCGAGGTTAGGCTTCACCTTAAGAGAACATGCCCAAACAAACTCAAGGGTACTCTCAGATTTCCAATCTGAGTTACCATTTTGAAGTTATGGATTTTAAAATAGAATAATTGTCTCTTAATTATTTTGTTTACGACCAAAAACTAACTTCCACTAGTGGCCCACGCCGACCAATGTTAGTATCTTCATAAAGGGAGAATACCCACACGAGTTCATCTATGGTCTCAGAATTTTAATCTGAGTCACCATTTGTGAGTTATAATTATTTGAAAAATAAAATAATTTTATTTAATTATTTTATTTACAGTTTTTCCATTTTTGGGTTTTCTCACAAGAGGCATGCACCACCTAAACTTATGTCACGCCAAGAGTAAACCCTCCACCCGAAACTCAATGGTGCCCTCAAATTTTGATCTGGTCATCCGTTTAATAGGTAATCCACTTTTTCAGGAAAACAACTTATGCATGCTAATTGAAGCATAACATAACTTTGACGGATCATTCCCGACACACTAGGCTTCAGAATCACGCTCTGTGAGATTTTTTGGCCTCAAAATAATTCTATATAATTTAAAAAAATATACAGAAATTCTAGGACATTACAATTTTACATTGAGATAAAATTTATTTTATAATGGTACATTCTAATGAAATGAAATGAAAATTTTACAAAATCAGTATTTTTCAATATTCACTAAAAATTCAATCATTTTTTTGGAAAAACCCTAGAAGTTAACCTTGAGATAATTATGATATTTTTATTTCAAAAAAAAATATTTTTTATAAAATAGAATTTCTAAATGTGGAATAAATAATTAAATTTTATGTGCACAAATATTAATTAAAATATATTTTTTTAAAATTTTTTGTTGAAGCATAAAATGACATTACTGAAAATAGAGAACTAATTTATTATGAATTAATCAATAAATATTTATTATCAAAAACATTTAGAAATATTTTTCATAATATTTTTATGAATATTCATATAAGAAAATTTAATATCTATCTTCTAATGGTCATATATAAATAATAATATTTCACGGTTCATTTTAGTTTAGTGTTCCCAGTTGTATATGCTATCGAAAAAGGTGTTATTTTTAATATATAATTGTATATAATTTTATTTATGTAATTTTTTATACAATATACTTTTTTAGGGGAGAAACTCACTCAAATAAAATGGTATGATAAATAATTATCTACTACAAAACCCCATGAAATAAATATCAAATAATATCTCAAATAAGGGAAAAAAATAAGAACATACACTCTAAAATATTAGTCAAATTATGTTCTATAAAAACTCTCTAGATCATATATTATGGGGTTTTAACTTGTATTTATATCCCCAAAAGATGAGGGTTTTGTGTAATAACCATAAATGTACATGTTGTTAGAACCAAAATGAACCTATATCCTCATGTCCAAATACAAGAAATAGATTAAGATAATATATAACCTCTATGAAGAACTCTATCTGCAACACTGGGATTGAAAATAATCATGAAAATAGTTCTGTAGATCTATAGGTAAATTTATCATCTAGTGGATCATCCTAGAAATGGATTCATTACAGATTCTATATGCTCTTCAATAAATAAAATACCAAGTTGTCTCCGTTAATCAAATGAGATATATAAAAGAAAAAAAATCCTCTCTCATTTGAATGAAATGATAAAAATCATTACCACATTAATATATAAAAATATAATGTTATAGAAAACATAATATGGTATATATTCCCCCAAGAAAAGATAAATAATATGTGGTGGAAACATAGTCCAATATTGTCAAGGGTATGTAAATACAGTTTTGGACAAAACACAATAACATGATTGAAAATAATTGTCTAAAACATATTAGATTAAAAAAAATTCAATAAAAAAATAATATCAAAATTTATCTAAATCATATTATTAAGGATCAAATAATTTCAACTAGAACAATTTTTTCTGATTGAACTGGGACACAAGAGGTATAAACCTAACTATGTTACTATAAAATTAAATCATTTTTCATGTGGTTTTTACAATAACTAGGATAATAATATTTTTCCTTTTTTTTATTTTTTCAAAATATGTCAATATTTTTTTAATTATTTTTTTACAGGGTGTTTGGGAAGCATAAATTAATTTGAAAGAAAATGTATAACTTCCATGAGTAATTATATATTGACATGGAGATATTACCTATATCCAATTAAGATATAATTTTTTTTACTATTAATGCTATAATGAAGACAATACATACCCAAATAATATCTTAAATATAAAACTAAAATAAAGGAATAAAATGGTTTGAAAAAAATATGAAATATGAATAGAAAATATGATAAATTTCAAGAGGTTCTAGAAACTATTATATGCAAGCTCATTTTGTTTAATAAAAAACTATAATGAAAAATAATTTAAAGAAACTAGTGATGGGTTTTCTCCCATAAATCCTTATGTATTATTTTATCATTCAAATTAATGGATAGATATCAATATATTTTGCCCAATGAATCAAAATTCCTATTCATACTCACTATGACTGAATATATATTCTCCAACTCCAATTATTTCTACTTGAGGTTCATCCTTTTCAAATTTCCTATAAGGTATGACTCATAGGGAAATAACATTAGCTTCGTAGATCCCACAAATTTTTTGAACATCTCAAAAGAAAGTATGAATTTGATCATAAGAATTTAATCCACCATAATCTTTTACACCATTTAATAGAGAGAGATATGGTGATTGAGGGAGAGAGTAAACGAACAAAATTCATGGAATGAATAAGCTATTAGGTTAACTCCGCTTTAGATAAAATATTATATTATTTAGCCAGAAAAATAAAACCTAATATTAAATGAATTTACTCAAGAACACCTATGATATATAATGTTTGGAAATGATTGAGTTTTGGACTACTAACCATAAATATATTCATATTCCCATCATATATTTCAACACAACCAATAGGATAGACAATTGTGATTGTACATGGACCTAAAAATATTAGTATACACATTCCAACTATAACCATATTCCTTATGAAAAAGTGTAATAATTTTCCTCTTTTTATCAAAATTCTTTATCCGAAATTTTTATCATTCCATGATATAAATTTCTTTTTATAGATCATATCATTTTCATATAATTCCCTCTATACCTCATCCAATTAATTGACTTGAGAATGTGTTTTTATTAGGGATTTTTAAAATCCATGTGTATTTTCTTTGTAGCCAAATAATTTTTATGTTCCATATCTATAGGTTGGTTCTATGGGTTATCCAAAGAATTAGTCGTATTCTGAAATTATAATCAATATTTATTGTATAATTTTATATTCCTAGAGTGCCTCATAATGTTAATTGACCCATATTTTTTGAGAAGTATGCATAGTTTTCTCTTGGATTCTTAAATATCTCTTTTTTAATTTTCATGTTTCCCATTATTTTATAGAATATATGGTTAATCAAGTATTTTACATATCCATGGTGATTACTTAGCTTCTATATCACAGCATTACTAATGTGACTACCGTGGTCATTGATTACGATTCTTGAAATTTTAAACCAGGGGAAAATGTTTTGTCTCAAAATTATAATTACAACTTGATTATTGTTTTCCACGCATTATTTGGCTTCCAACCATAGTAAATATAGTAAAGGATATATTATTTTCAAAATTATTTATAAAAATGACCAATGAAGTCTAATTACTATATCGAAAAAATTAAATTCCCGTGATTGGATATTTTTTAAGCTCACACATCCAAATTATTCATCCAGTTATTTGGAATATATCAACATTCATGATGAACCATTTAAAATATTAATTAAAGGTAGTTTTGTAAAAACCACATTTCCGAACATTTATAATTCTGTAATGAAATCAATTGGTCCCTTCAGCTTCTCCAGAGTAGAAGAGATTGAAAACACAATCAACTATTTCTTATGAATTATATCTTCTAATAATTCCAAATTCATGATCATTGATAAGTAATAGACCATCCTAGTAATAGAATAATGATTTATTCAAAAATATTCATTAATTATACTTTGATAAATTCTTGATACAACACACATAAATCTATATAATTCACAATATTGGCTTAAAAAAGAGTGATATTCTCAGTAATATAGATTTTTTCATCAATAAATATTTCATTAATTAATTCAGCATCATTATCACATGTTTTATTTTCAAGGTGTGATAAATAATCAATAATTAAATCACATAATCTAATTTGATACATTATTTCAATTTCTCGTTATCAATGTATCAATATCCATCGAAAAATTCAAGGATTATCACCTTTTGATTATTAGATATCACATGTCTGAGTGTTCAGTATACATACTGGCTTTGTGGAATAGTATGTAAGAAATAAATTTATCAAAAGAGATGATAAATACTGGAATATAATTTTTTGTTTTGTAATTATAATGGGAATTATTCAATGTATAGACATTAAAATAGACCAATCTAAAAATTTCTTCTTTTTGTTTTCCCAAGGAAACACCAACAATCTAGTCACAATAATTACACATTAAATAAAATTGTTATTACAAGTTATGCGAAATCATGATCATGAATTCTATAAATATTTTTATTAAAAATTAATATGATTCCTAAAATCAATGAATAAATGGAAGGTAATATCTTTTCCTAATAGGGTGTTCAGGATTTGGGAAGTAATAAACAAATATTTAATGAAGCATCAATGGAATCCCACATTCCCAAAAGAACCTTCCATAAATCAAAATTTTGTATGCATGGGTAACTATAAAATCATATATATCATTTATTAGTTAACATTAATGCCCATTTTAAAATTTAATGGACTAAAACTATCGAACTTTATATCCAAAAGTGATTTTCCCCAATTGAGAAGCAAATTATTTTCTTTAGATCTCACAAAAACATTATTCATCTGATTTAGATATTCATGATTTTATGTTACATAAATAGATAATTCATCCATTAATATTTCCAATAAATCTTCAATCATGTCATATACTATTTTCACCATGAATCATTTATATATAGTTGGTTCATTTCACTTTCCAAAGGCAATTCACTAATAAAAAAATATAACATAGGAATTGGTGAATTTTCTCATTATTTTTTTCTAGTGGGGACACTATTTATTTATAACCAGAGTATCCATTTAAAGTATAGAATTCAATTAAAAATATTCATTCAGGAATTTGATCAATTAAGGATAATGGGAAGTTATCCTTTATTTTTTTCATTATTCATTTGTTGTAGTCAATGCATAGTCTCTATCAAATAACTGTTCTTATGGGTATCAATTTTCCTATGTCATTTTCAACTGTTGTGGTCCAACCATTTTTATGCACAAAATTAAATGTAATAACCCACTAGCTATTAGAGATAGGAAATATTAATCTAGGATTAGAAATTTTGGTAACTTCTTTCCTGAAAACTTGTTTCACAATAGGATTTAAGTAACTTTTGGATGCATAAGGATTGGAATTATCTTCTATGTTTACTCTATGAGTAAACATGGTAGGTCTTTGAACATTCTAATTAGATATAATATATCTTATTTATGTATTCCTTTTAAATTGGAAATTGATTAATTTAACATCTTGTTCATGTGAAAGGTCATAATTTATTTTAAATGGAAATGTGGTTGTTTATTCTAAGTAGTTGCATCTCATGTATAATGACATGACCTTAAACAATACATAATCTTGAATTGCTTTAATAATTAACATTGGGGATCTTTTTAGGTATAGATTTATAGAGAATTTGGCTAAAAATATTACATTACATCACAAATATTATAAAGTATACACTACTACTCAGTATCTATTTTTTAAAAAAATAAAAAATCTTGAAAAAAAGTCATGCCTAGTTCTATATTTTTTACAGAATGATGTTTCGAAGAACCCATCTATGACCATATTAATCATTAAGTCCTGTGAAAAAAATTTCAAACAAAACATTGGATGAGTATAAAAACCTCAGTAAGGGTTATAAAACAAGGAACACAAACATTAAATCACCAATACATACAAGTCAATAAAATCATACTTTTCAATATTTAACATACCACACAAGATCATAATTTTTATGAAAAACACATGACAAACATAAATAATAAAGTAATATTATGACATTCATATCATACATACATTGTATCTTTCACAGCTATATAGGGAGTTACGTTGGAATACCTATCACAGAATATTCACTAAATCTATTAGTAGAAACATTAACGTTTACCTACTACAAGTTACCCAATAAATTAGAGAGCTATCTCAGGCTCACCTTCCCTAGGTTTATCACGAAACCACCCATATATGTAAATAATTCCCATGAACCATAACATATTCATAACACATAAAACAAACATAAAAGAAAGATAAAAATTCAGCATTTCAATCACAATATATCATTTAAATATATTGACATGACCAATCCCTTATCAAAAAAAATTTCAATACCAAAATTTATAAAATAGTATATGGTATTTAATTTCCTTTTAAAAATATTATGTCTTGTTATGGTAGCCAAATATCAAATAACGCATGCGGCGGTAGAAAGGTTGTTGTCAATACATACATTAAAAAAACATTCCCTTTGTCATTTATTAAAATGCTACTTAGAAAAAGATTCCCTTTTCATGAAAAGAAAAGAAAAAGGGGTTTATACACCATATAAAATAAAGTTCTGTATAAATCAAAATATTCCTCAATGAAAGGAGATTGGGACGAAGTCCCTTACCTCGTTTCTGACTTGACTCATTCATTATTTAATATCCGGAATAATAAACTAAAGATAATTTATAATTGCATAGGAACGTTTTTAAAGTTTATTATTTACTTTATATTACTTATTACCATGTTATAAACATTATATAATCATTTATATTAATAACAGTCGTTTGGTCGATATTTGGCACTTGAGTCAAAAATTAACATCCTAAAATTATGTGTTTTCCATGTGGTAAAAATTAAATTATCTCTATAATGATTTTCATGATTTAGATATCATATATATCATATATATTAAGTATATACATGTATTTATAATAGTAAATAACATTTGGTGACAATAAATGAAATGCACCGTTCATGGAGAACGTAAGTCGTACGTACGCATGAACGCTTCTTTCATTTCTATTTGGTATTTACTGGAATTAAAACATAATGATACATAAAAATATTATAATTCCAGTATAATATCATATATAATTTCAGTAATTTTATCCTTTACACATTCCATGTATTGCATTAACGAGTCATATCACTTTGAGGGGGCGGTAGTCTACACTTCCTCAAATGAAATTATCATATAAACCCATTAGAGAAACCATAAAGCTATAATATAAATTAAAAATAAAGAATCCTAGATACAATATATATGAAATATAAATACATATCCATCATAATGACCACCATGAGAGGTGACATGAGATAATCGATCAATCATTGTTTCGTGAGGCAGCAGTTCACCGTACACAGAAATAGTATGTTCACATCCATTGGATGGAGGTGTGTGCTACTGTATTTTGAATCCTTCTCATAAAAAAAACTTAGAATATTGGGGATGCTTGTTTTTTTTTGTAAAAATGAATAATAAGTGCATAGTGAGTGAAGAAGTAAAATAAAAGAAGAGAACTTAAGGGAAGATGTTAACTTTAATTTGGGGAACTCCCTTTTGTTAGAACCAAAAGACTTTGTTGAAGTGATTTATCCCTAATGTAAGGATTATAGGAGTAATATAGATATATTGAGATATTATTTTAGTAGAGGTTGGATGGGCAGCGAGGAATACTCTTCTGTAATGTAGTAGGGATACAATTGTAGCATTACTATTCACAGAATGGGCCTTGGGCAAAAAAAATTGGCCTACAGGCTGTGTAATCAGATAAATGCCCAATGGGCCTTCGAGATATGTAATGGGTCTACCTCTACCCAGTTAACATAGTTATTTTATTTTCTTTAAATAATAAATGATGCTTCAGGCCCAACCTTTTAAAAAAATTAACATTTACCATGTCATATTATATATTGATTCTATATGGTAAATATATTTACTATTAAATTTCAAGAGACCCAAAATGGATCATTAATGACATTTTTAACATCATATATGAAATTTGGCCTTACCTTACATTCTTATGAATATTTTATCATTTAATAAAGCATTAATTGATTTAAAAACTCTTTTATGTCAATTTTAATACTATTCAAATCATGAATTTTTAAAAAATCCAAACAAACTTGATTACATCGCAAAACCTTAATTAATTCCAAGATAAAAATTCATAATAATCTATAAAATTAGTTCAGGTCAAAAAAAATGAAAAAATAAATCTATTTTAATATTTATAATATCATTTATTTGAATTCTTTATTAATGATGCAATTACTATATCACCATTGTGTCATAATTAAATTTTTTTATTTAATGTCAAAAAATTATAAATAAAATACCAAAATGTAGGAAATTATTTTAGTTTTACAATTAATATTTATAGTTGAAGATATAACTTATATAACCCCATATAAAAAAATTATTAATAAGATTCATGTTTATATTATTTTTGTCCTTTAAATTAATTTATATAAATTCTCATTATCACTCTGAAGTGGATCTATGGGGTTCCAAAATAAACCCAAGGATTCAAATGGTCGAACATGTATCAGCCAATAGGGTTAGGACATGTGTAAGGGAAAATTAATATTATTATAATATTATTTTCCCCATTATTTACGAGATTTACCATTTAACCATGGTAAATAAAATATTTACTGAAGTAAATATTGATAATGTCTAAATATAAAAGTTACCTATTTACACAATTTAGACCTCCAGATTACAAATATGGAACCCATTTTTCCAAATTAAAAATAAAAAAGTGGAATAAATTAATTTGAAATTGATTCTCGTTGTCCAAATATAAATCGAGTTTCAATAAATAATAACTATCAAAAGATTTACCTTTGTTTATGTACAAATTAAAAGTGAAATTACATTCAATGACCAAAATCAGATTATATGGTAAAAATATAATCGAATTAAACTTTAAAACCAATTAAATGAATAATCTAGCTACATAAATAAATTAGATTAAAAGGTATTTTTGAATTAAAAAGTAGTATTTTTTATTATTCATTAAAAAATGAACATTATCAGAAAAATACCAAAATTTCATCCAGAGAAAATTTTGATGCACCGATTATAAAGAAGAATATTACTTTCACTAATGGAACATACAAAAGTGAAAAACATAATATTTAAAAAGGATTCCATATTAAAAGGTAGTAAACTGACATTTTAAAAAATATTAGAGTGTATTTTCTTAAAATTGGATTCATTCATATTTTAATATTCTAACTTTTATTGGATAACTGTAAAAAAAATTTAAAAACACATATAATAATATTGTAGTTAGTTATATTTATTCTCTCTAACACAATAACTATGAGTTAACATCTATTTAAAATAATAATATTATTATATTATTTTTTGGTATAACTTAACATTGTGTACAACATAAGATTTCAAAGAAACCCGTTGTTGCGTGGCAGGTACGCCATCGAACATAGAATCCCATTTAATGTAAAATTAAAATTTAGTTCACAAATATTAATAAATATGAAAATTTCATATTCTGTATTTACCTAGGATGTTACATCATTCCCTCCTTTTAGAAATTTCGTCCGTGCAATTTTATCCACTTATCAAATAAATGAGGGTATTTATCCCTCATAGCATTATCATATTCCCATGTCGCCTCTTCAACCATGTGGATTTCCCCCAAAACCATTACCAGATTAATTACCATATTCCACAACACTTTCTCTCTTTGGTCAATAATATGGACTGGTTATTCCTCATAAGAAAGATTGTCTTCCAACTAAACTATCTCTGGACTCAAAACATGAGATGAATCTAGCATATACTTTCTCAACATTGAAACATGAAAACCATTATGTACCTGGGATAAAATTTTAGGTAACAAAAATTTATAGGAAACTGATCCAACTTTGTCCAGGATTTCATAGGGTCCAATGAACTTCAAACTCACCTTTCCCTTCTTGCTAAAATGCATCACAATTTTCCATGAATAAACATTGAAAAAGAAATGATCACCTACCTCAAAAGAAATATCCTTCCTCCAGTTATCCGCTTAACATTTCATCCTGATCTGAGCTGTTCTCACATGCTTCTAAATCAATTGAACCTTTTCAACCATATTTCTAACAATTCTGGTCCCATCAGTTTTCTTTCTCCAATCTTATCCCAAAAATCTAGAGTTCGATATATCTTTCCATACAATGCCTCAAATGGTTCCATATGTACACTGGAATGAAAATTGTTTTTATAATAAAATTCAACCAAAGAAATATGTTGGTCCCAACTTCCTTGGTAATCCATTGAGTAAGCACGTAACATATCTTCCAATGTCTAATTTGTTCATTCTAACTACCTATCTGATTGAGGATCAAAAGCTGTAGTAAAATTTAATTTAGTACCCAATGACTTATGAAGGTCTTTCCAAAAGTTAGATGTAAACCTGAAATCATGATCAGATACAATAGAGAGGGGACATCCATGCAACCTGACTATCTATTAAACATACAACCAAGAAAGTTGATATCGAGACAAAGTATCAAAAATATGAAAGAAATGAGCAGATTTCTTCAATAAATCAACAATAACCCAGATTGTATTGTAACCTTGATATTTTTTCAGAAATCCCACACTGAAGTCCATGCATATATTTTCCCAGTTCCACTCTGTCACCAGTAAAGGCTGAAGCATCCCTTTAAGTAACTTCCACTCTACATTAACCAAATGAAAAGTCAAAAAATATCACAGTAAAGTCAGCAATATCTCTTTTTCTTCAAACCCACCAGTAATACTCCAAAAGATCATTGTACATATTAGTACTGTGAATATGAACTGATAATGGAGAACTATAAGTTTCACATAATAACTATTTCTTCAACTGTGATTCATAGGGAACAAATAACCTCTTCCCAAACCTCAAAACACAATCATTATCAATGTTAAATTCAAGTAACTTACCATTCTGAACTAACTCTACCTATTTCTGTGACTCACTTTATTCTTTTTGGGATTTATTAATTTTGTCTGATAGAGATGATTTCACTGTCACCTGAAACAAAACCAAGGACTTTCCTACACAAAAAACTTCTTTTCCAAAGTTCATCAAATCATTAATCAAATGATATTCTTCCAAAATTAATATAGTTAATGTAGAATTACACTTTCTAATAAAATCATCAACCACTTTATTTGCATTTCCTAGATTGTAATGGATCGTGCAATCATAATCCTTGATTATTTCCAGCCATCTCCTTTGTCTCATGTTCAATTATTTCTGAGTAAATATATAATTAAAAATATTCTGGTCAGTAAAAATTTCACATTTTACTCCATATAGATGATGCCACCAAATTTTTAAAGTAAAAATAATAGTATCTAATTCCAAATCATATGTAGGGTAATTTAACTCATGAGGTTTCAACTGACGTGAAGCATAAGAAATTAAATGATCATTCTGCATTAGGACACAACCAAGTCCCTTCAACAATGCATCACTATAGATAATAAATTCACCATTCCTAGAAGGTAATTCCATATCTAGAGAATTCACCATTCTTTTCTTCAATTCCTTATAACAATCTTCACATAATTTTGTCCAAATGAACATAACACTTTTTTGAGTTAATTTAGTTAGTGGGCTAGATAACCGTGAAATATTTTCAATAGACCTCCAGTAATAACCTGCTAAACTGAGAAAACTATGGATCACAGTAATATATTTGGGTCTTGGACATTCTTTTAAAACTTTTGTTTTAGCCGGATCAGTTGTCATGCAATTTTTTGAAACAATATTACCACAGAATGAAATTTGTTGTAACCAAAACTCACACTTGCAGAATTTCCCATACATTTTATTTTCATTTAAGGTTTTAAATACAACCCTTAAAAACATTCATTTTCCTATTTACTTTTCTAATAAACCAAAATATCATCGATGAACAAAACCACACACTTATCTAGGAACTCACGGAAAATTTTATTCATATGATCAATGAATACAGCCGGTGCATTGGATAACCCAAAAGGTATAACTAAACATTCATGATGTCCATATCTAGAATGAAATCTGGTCTTCAGAATGTATTCATACTTTATATTAAACTGATGGTACCCCGAACTCAAGTCAATCTTTGAAAAATATTGAGCTCCCTTGAGCTGATCAAACAAATCATCGATATGAGGAAAAGGATATTGGTTCTTAATAGTGATGTTATTCAATACTCTATAATAAATGAAAAGCCTCATCTAACCATATTTAGTTTTAAAAAACAAGATAGGAGCACCCCATGGTGATGTTCTAGGTCGAATGAAACCTTTATCTAATAAATCCTGAAATCACTTCATTAACTCTAAAATTTAAATATGATCTATTTGATATGGTGGTTTGGAAATTGGCTTAGGATCATTAACTAATTCAATAGTAAATTCAACTTCTGATTAGGTATTATACAAGACAACTCATCAATAAAAACATCACGATACTCATTTACCACTGGCATATCCTTAATATGAACAGTTCTTTTTTTTCAACAATATGTGCAAGGTAGCATTAATTTCCATCTTTTACTAGTTTCTCAACTTCTTGATATGTTTTCAAAACTAAGGGTTCATTATTATACACAAAATGAAATTATTTTTGAAAATAATCCTCTTTAGCTCTACTGTCATTCTTAGTATGGTAAACAAAAAGCAAATCCTTACACAAAATAATGTCAAACTCTAGTACTGAAAAAACAATAAGGTTAAAAGGTAGATTCATTATGTACACAAGGACAGGAAGGTTCATATAATTTCTTTTTATCTCAAAATTTCCTCCGAGTGTTTTTACCATAATTTTAGGATTCATATCTTGAGAAGGAATTTCCAATTTACTAGAAAACGTCTTAGAAATGAAAGAGTGCGTAGACCCTAAATCAAACAACACATTGGTATAAACTAAATAAACAAACAGTGTACCTGATACTACTTCATTCAATGGACCATCATCTTCTGAATTATTGGAAAAGGATTTCACCACCAATTTCTGCTTGTAGTCCAGCTTCTTTCCCTTAGTTGAGTTCTTCATTGGACACTCATTTTCATAATGACCCATTTCATTGCACTTAAAATTTTTTACTATCTGTAAATCAAATTTTATTCATAAAATTACACGGATCTTTTTCTGTGAAATTACGAGACTTATGTCCCATTTCACAACATTAGTAGAACTTACCAAAATTCAAAAGTCATTCCCTAGCATTATTTTTAGCACAATTTTCAAAAAGTGTAAACATAAGTTTTATACCATCAAACCTTTTAAATAGTTCTTCCCTTTCGTCTTCCACCTCGACCTCTTATTCTGTTTTTTTTTCAAAGAACACTTGATCATCAGAAAACTCCATTTCCACCTTCTATGCACACCAAACAAGTTTTTTTTAACTTTTGACCTCATGGTAAGCTAAATCATTTTGATACATTCGATTTAATTCTATGTAAAAATGATTGATTTTACTATTAGGATCACGTATAAAATTTGGAGTATACCTTTCTAGATGAGTTAATTTTTCTTCATTAGTAGCCACTGAGTCATATTCCTTCCTCAATTCCATGAATTGTTTTTCCATCCAAAGATGAACCACATTAGAAAAACACTTCTCAAGAAACAGACCTTTGAATTCATCCCAATCAAGAGAATAAATCTCCTCACTATCCCAGATATTTTTCACTATCAACCAACCCTTATCGGCTTAATCTTCAAAACAGTACACAATAAGACTATCCTTTTGATGTTCTGAACACCCCATGACATCAAAAATATTCACCAGTTAATTAATCCCCCCTTCAACTAGCCCAAGGATAGATGATCCTCTGAATGATGGGGGATGTTGCCTCATGAATTGCTCCAATAATGATATATTCCTCTATGGTTGATCTGGATGATCTCATGCATGGATAACACCACCATTTATATCCTGAGTCAATTGTTCCATCACTGAAACAAACTATTCAGTTCCAATTCTGACCATCTCGAGTTGTTGATTTGGAAGGTTGTCTTCCTCCTAAGGTCGTCCCATCATATCTGCCATGTTTCCTCTATAGAAAATCATTCTGAACGTAGAAATATATCTGTAAAAGCAACACGGTAATATGTAAATGATATATCATTTCAATATTAACATCAATTAATTTATATATATTAATTTAACATTACCATAACTCCTAAAGTTGTCTAAACTGACCTCTTAGACCAACTATAATGACCTGGTCTTAAAAAATACATAATATTGAATTAAGTTAATAATTCACATTGACAGTCTTTTCAGGTTTAGAGTTTTAAAGAATTTGGAGATAACTATTAAATTACATCTCTAATATTACAAAGTATTCAATTCTACTCAGTATACATTTTTTTATAAAATAGAAACTCTTGAAAAAAAGTCATGTCTAGTTCCATATTTTAGATAGGATGAAATTTCCATGATCCCATCCTTGACCTTATTCATATTTAAGTCCCATGAAAAACATTTCAAAAAAATATGGTATGTGCATAAAATTATCAGTGAAGGATATAAAACACGGAATAAAAAACTTAATCCACCAATACATACAAGTCAATGAAATCATACATTTCAATCTTTAACATACCAGAAAAGATCATAAGATTTATGAATAACACATGGAAAACATAAATCATGAAGGTCACTTGTGGCATCCATATCATACATACATTGTAGCTTTCATAGCTATATAGGGAATTACGTTGGAATGCCCATCACAGTATATTCCATAAATATCTTAGGAGAAACATTAACGCTTACATCTGTCATGTTACCCAATGCATTGGAGAGCTATATCAGGCTCACCCACCCTAGGTTTATCATAGAACCACCCATATATGTAAACAATGACCACGAACCATAACATATTCAAAACACATAAAAAAAATACATGAAAGATAAAATTTTCACATTTCAATCACAAAATATCATTTAAATATATTGACATAACCAACCCATTATCAAAACAATTTTCAATACCAAACAACGTAAAATTGTATATGGTATTTAATTTCCTTTTAAAAACATTAAGACTTGTTATAAAACCCAAATATCAAATAATGATCCCGGTAGTGGAAAGGTCATTGTCACTGCGTACTTTAAAAGAACCATTCCCTTTTCTATTTAGTAAACTTTTATGTAGAAAAAGACTCTCATTGAATGAAATGAAAAGTCAAAGGGGTTTAAACAATTAATAAAAGAAAGTCATGTCTAAATCAAAATATGCCTAAATGAAAGGAGATTCAGAAAAAGTCCCTTACCTTGTGTCCGACTTGACTCATTCATTATTTAAACTATAGAATAATAAACTAAAGTTAATTTATACATGCTTAAATACCTTTTTAAAGTATATTATTCCTTTTATATTACTTATTATCATGTTATAAACATTACATAATCATTTAAGTTAATAACGGTTGTTCTGTCGATATTTGGTACTTGAGTAAAAAAATGAACTTCCTATATTTAAAAGTTTTCCATGTGGTCAAAGGTCCATTATCTACAGAATGATATTCATGATTTAGATATCATATATATCATCTATATCTAGTATATATAATTATTTATAAAAGTATATAACACTTGGAGATAAGAAATGAAATGCACTGTTCATGGAGATGGTAAGTCGTACGTAAGCATGAACACTATTTTAATCTCTATTTTGTATTTAAAGGAATGATTACTTAATGATACATAGGTATATTATGATTCCATTATAATATCATATATAATTTCAGTAACTCCGTCCTTTACACGTTCCACATATGGCATAAACGATTCATATCACTTTGAGGAGCAGTAGTCTGTACTTCCTCAAATGAAATTATCATATTTAACCATTAGGGAAACCATAAAGGTATGATATAAATAAAAAATAAAAATTAATATATACAATATATATCACATATAAATACCATTCCATTATAATGTCCACCATGAGAGGTGGTAGGAAATAATCAAACAATCATTGTTTCGTGAGGTAGCAGTTCACCGTACACATAAATATAATGTTTGTATCAATTAGATAGATGTGTGTGTGAGTTTAGTTTTAATCCCTATCATAAAAACAACCTAGTATATTGAGGATAATTATTTTTTTTGCAAAACAAATAATAAGAAGAGAACATGGAGTGAAGAAGTATAATAAAAGAAGAGAGCTTGAGGGAACACGTTACCATTAAATCGGGTAACTCCCTCTGGTTTGAACCAAAACGATTCCTTGTAGTGATTTATGTCTAAGTTAAGGCTTCTAAGAAGAATAGAGGTATCTTGGGAGCATATTTTGGCCGAGGTTTATTGAGATAATGGGGCTTGAGAGGTGTGAGTAAGGGTTAGAGGTGATGACTTTTTATAAGTTCGAGGAGGGGATCTTTAGGAAAGTTTGAAAATATTATTTTATTATATAATTATTTTCGGTTTCTAAAAGTCCAAAACTTATTTAATTCTCATTTATGTTTTATATAAGTATAATTGAAATCATATAATAATAATTTTATAGGCTTTGGATATTTTTTAATACTTATATGTTTTATTTAACCCTTGGTTAACTTATTTATCTTTTACCATGTCCTCTTATATATTCATACTATATGGTTAATATATCTACTATAAAATGCCAAGAGACCCAAAATGAATCATTAATTACATTTTTAACATCATATATTTCATTTTTATGAATATTATATTTGTAGGACTATATTATCATTTAATAAAATATTTATTGATTTAAAAACTCCTTTATGTTAATTTTTAAACTATTCAAATCATGAATTTTTAAAAAATCCAAACCAACATGATCCTTTCCAAAAAAAATCATTAATTCAAATATAAAAAGTCATAATAATCTATAAAATTAGTTAATGTAATAAAAAAATTCAAAATTAATTTTTTTAAATATTTATAATATCATTTATTTTAATCATTTATTAGTTAAGCAATTACTGCATCATGATTGTGTTATAATTAATTTTTTTATTTAATGTCTAAATATTATAAATAAAATACCTTGACGTATGAAATTGTTTTATCTTTCCAAATAATATTTATTTTCGAAGAGATAACTTATATAACCCCATATAAAAAGTTTTTTAGTAAAAAGATTCGTGTTTGTGTTATTTTTGTCCTTACATTAAATTAATTAATACAAAGTTTCATTATCACTCCCAAGTGGATCCATGGGGTCCCAAAATCAACCCAAGGATTCCCACTATCTGACATGTATCATAAAATAGGGTTAGGAAAAGATTAAGGGTAATTTTATATTTTTATAATATTATTTTTACCCCTATTTATCAGATTTACCCTTTAACAATGGTTAGTAAAATATTTACTGAAGTAAATATTCATAATTTATAAAAATAAAAGTTACCTATTTAAACAATTTGGACCTCCTAATTCCAAATATGGAATCCATTTCTCTAAATTCTAAACACAGAAGTGGATGAAGTTTATTTAAAATTAATTCTTGTTGTCAAAACAAAAAATCACGTTTTTATGAAATAATAACTATCAAAAGATTTACCTTTGTTTATATCCAATTTAAGAGAGAAATTACTTCCAATGACCAAAATTGGATTAAATTGTAAAAATATAATCTAATTACACTTTATACCCAATTAAAATAACAATATAACTATATAAACAAATTAGACTAAAATGAATTATTTTCACTATTTATTAAAAAATGAACATTATTAGAAAAATAAAAAAATTTAATTAAAATTAAATTCTGATGTCCCGATTCTAAAGAATAATATTATTTTGTCAAATAGAACATATAAAAGTTACAAAAACTAGATTTAATAATTGTTTGACATTAAAAGGTGGTAAATCGACCATTTAATGAATATTAAAGTGTTTATGCTTAAAATTGGATTCATTCACATTTTAAGCTTCTAACTTTTATTAAATAAATGTAAAAACATTAAAAAAACAAGTATAGTCATAATGTAGTTAGTTATTTTTATTTCCGCTAATACAATGGCTATGAGTTAACTACTATTTAAAATAATAATAATATTATATTATTTTTCGGTACAACTCAACATTGTGTGTAAAGTAAGATTTCAAAGAAACCCATTGTTGTGTGTCGAGTAAACCATCGAACATATAATTCCCTATAAAGTGAAATTAATATTTAATTCAAAAATAATTATTTATTTGAAAATGTAAAATTCTTTATTTACCTAGGATGTTACATCAGGTTTTGTGGCAGGTTCATAAGATCATGTGTTAGAGGTTTTTCTAGTGATGGGGTCAATGATGTAAATTTTTGTGTATCCAATGGATCTAATATTTTATTGATTCATTTTAAAAAAAATTGCAATTTTTTTAACTCCTCCTTTTCATTTTGAAATTCCTCAATATTTTGTTCCTCCTTTTCTAACTTATCCCATTCAACCATTGTATCCACGAAATGGCAGTCAACTAAAGAAGGTTTTTCTATATCTTAAATGATATCAATGGTTATTTTTTCTTACCCAAATATAATTTTTTTTACCTCTTTGACATCAATAAAATATATTTATATATCTAATAAGGGTTTATAAAGAATTTCTTTCATTTCATTATCTTCTCCCACATCAAGGATGTTTATGTTAGTGGGGATGTAAAATTTATCAACTTCAATGAGAATTTCCTCTAAAATTCCTCTTGGATGATTTATAGTGATATATTCCATTTGTAGGAAACCCCTGATAGGATATTATTCTATGATTCCTTATTCTATAAGAACTCTGAATTCCTAGATTCTAATTCTAGATTTGAGGTCACATATACCTCTCCCTAACTCAAATCCTCAAATATTACTTGTAATTTATGAAACATCCAAGGTATTTGAGTTTTGTAGGTATGGATTTGTGTATTAATAATAAAAATTACCTAAAAAATTTCCCACATCATCATGCATATTTCTTTTGGATAGAATATATTTTTAAAAATTTATCATAGTGGGGTATTTTTGAAATGGATTCTTGGAATATAATTTTTAGGAAAAGATTCTTGAATGTCTCCTTGAATTTCAAAAATTGATCGACCAACATCCATTGCATCAATATTTGTGGGATTGAAGAAGGTTGAGAGTGTTATTTCAATATTTTATTTAATTACACTCTTTAAATTTCTTTCCATGCATTTTTGGATTCTTCGTGTTTATTTTGAACTCCATTATCATTTTCGTAATCTTTAATCTCTTTGTTTGTTACCTAAGTATCCTCAGTAGAACATGTCTATGTATCTTATACTATTGGATAGTAAGTCTTTTTATACTATGGTAATGGATTATTAATGTTAATTATGATATATTTTTCTTCTTCACATGTGTTTACCCTTACTGTTAGAGTTTCTTATACTCAATCTTTCATTTGTGCTGCTAGCTGACACAATAAATCTTCAATGGTATTCATGGAATATTGAAAATGTTAGTCTGAATTTCATCGATATTTTTTAAATATTGAAGGTTCTGGGTCTCTCTCTATTATATCTCAATGTGTTATTAAGTGTCCAATGTGAATTTTTCTAATAGTACTTCCAAAAATAGTTTACTTTGTTTTATATTAGGATCATAGTTTGTGGTTTTATTTTTCTCCTTTTATTTGTATTTTTAATATAATGGTAAACGATATGGATGCTGAGATCCTTTCTCATGTGATAATACTGTGAGATTGATGGTAGACTGATATTTCAGTCCTTAGATGTTTTGAGAGGATTGGAGATCATATAAATTCTCTATATACATTCCTCCATTTCATGGGAAACATTTTCTCCATATAAGATATTATTTTCTCAATCAAAAACACTCGAACCCACTCATTATTCTAGAATAGGAATAAAGGAATTTAATAATCTATAACTGATTTAGAAGATACAATCAACCCAAATGGATTTTTATCTTCCTAGGGGTTTACTTGATTTGAATCACCCACACCTGTTAAATAAAATTATATAGGGACTTCCTTTAAGAATACATTAAAATAAGATGAAACAAAAAAAATTTAAGATACACCTCATGATTAAAAACAAAATAGAGAAACACATAAATAGTTAAAATAACACAAAATCGCCATAGAAATAAAATTCATAATATGAATTTAGTCACCAAAAATATATATACAGAATATAATAAAATATATTACACCATATTATGATAATATAAGAAGGTACCAAACAACCATTTTTCGAAAATTATTCTAATCACTTTGGAATCATAATTTAAAATTAAAAAGGATATTTTTTAAATCAAAATATTTTGCTAATATATTTCTAAATCCATATTGAAAAAATGTTAAAAAATATATTGAAATAATTCCAAACATATATAACACTTAAAATAATATTTCAAAATCATTTATAAAAAAACTATAAACATTGTATGAATGAATTTAATAAATCATCTTTTGTTTCTCAAAAAAGGCATGAAATTTTACTAAAAAATTAAATCAACTAAAATAATAAACCCAATCAGTATTATGTAACATTATAAAACCATAAAAATATAATTATAATATTTCTTAAATAAATAATATTATTAGAGTAAAGAATATTGAAATTAAATGATAACAAATAAGAAAGGTAAAACCATTAATCTTACTGATATTTGAACAAAAAACAAAAAAAAAATATTTAAATTCCAAAATCTCATACAATAAATGAAAAAATGTATATTAAATAATCTAGAATATGATTTCAAAAAAATTCACACATTTTACACTATGCATTCTTAGACTAACAATGCATGCATACATCCAAAAAATAGAGTCTTATAGTCTATATCCCATGAATCTAATCATGTTACCTTTGGAATGTTTTAAATTATTACTTACAAAATAATACAAAATAAATCTTCCAAAACCAATAATATACCAATCTCAAACATCAATGGAATCTCAATTGGCATACCAATAAGAGTAGTCTAGATTCACACTCTAAGAGAACCACTTGAGCTATGATAGTTATATTATCTTTCTACCTTATCTCCCAAAATATAATAATTCATAATCAGGTTTTGATACCATTATTCAACAAACTAACATAGGATACCCCATCTTTATTCTCCATTAGGTTCACTATGATGGATGATGTGCCAAAACAATCCCCATTGGCTAATAACTAGTTCCAAAACTAAAAACAATATAAAATAGCGAGTGATTTTTGATGATAAAGTTAAAATAAAAAAGTTTTCATCCACACAAATGTTCAATATGACATTTCGAAATATCGAATAACAGTTCATGTGGAATAATTTTTAAAAAAAATGAATAATCAAACAAGGAATAACACCATAAAAAATATATTTTTTTTAATTAAGATAAAACTGAAAAATAATATATCTCATTGATAACGATACAAATATATATATATATATATATAATTTAAGAAATATAATTTGAAAAATTAAAAGGTCAAGGTTGATAGATTACTAAGATGATACCAATAATGAACCCAAAGAGATACCCAAAACATGCATCACCACTTGAAATGTGAACCAAATTCCCAGGATTCCAACAAAACACTTGAAAAATGTGATAATAAACAATTACTAAACCCATGTCATGATTTTTATAAACAAGCTTGAAAGATCATGAAATCTATATACATGTAGACTATTATGTAGGGTGTGATCATAACACACCCAATAAGGCTCCATGAAAAGATCCATGTATATGCTTTATCAATAAATCCATGTTATGACAATTTAAAATATATATTGATATTATTTTTTTCATTTGTAATTAAATATATTATATAAGGTCATGAAATGTATTCATCCCTTTCAAAAATGAATACATTATTCATTTTGAAATAATATACAATAAAAAAAATTAAAAAGTAAAAAATATATTAAATATGATCTTTAGATGTAATTCAATATTATAAAATATTTTCCCACTTAATACATTTTGAAATAAATTCAATATTTCCCACAGTCTCATTAATGTTACAAATTGTTAAAAATATATAATAAAATCATAATTTTTTTAAGGTCAACAGATTATAAATGAAAATTTAAACAATTCAAAAACAAAATCCTCATTCAAAGAATAAATTATTTCCTTACAAATATAATTTTATTTAAATGAAATGAAAACACCTTTCTTAAAACTTTTTATATAAAACATACTTTATAAAATATTAATGGAATAATAAAATTGTCATGAAAAATTAATGAAGTGACCATAATGATAAATCATAATAAAAAACCATCATTGGTGCATAAATAAACTATAGAGATAATTTTCGATAATAAAATAACAGACCCTGTCCAACTTCCATTTATTATGTAACCAAACACCTTCAACACTCAGTTTTATCTCTACCCACCAGACTAGGAGGGAAAATCACATATCAATATAAAATTCTTAACATGGGGACACTATCCCAAGTATAATGAAACAATAGTACACTGGTCATCCTAATATTTCCCACATTACTACCCAAGGAATCCCATTAAAATTAAATAGTGGTGAGAAATTAATAATAACATACAATAGAATAAAAATAATAGATGAAAAAAATAATTCACCCCCCACCTCCATGCACCCTTCATCGTAGTCTAGCCTTTATTATGTCAATAAAAAAGGCATGAAATGTCCATTTTTCCCAATAAATACACAATAAAATAACATGTAATTATAATTGATGAAATAAAAAAGGGTTTATCATAAAGGTTTTGAATAGTGATCAATGTCAATAACATTTAGAAAATATACGCAATAATATATATACTAAAAAAATGAAGTAATGGATTAGCTTCCACATATAAGACTTATCTAAAGTACCTAGCATTATTAAAATAAAATATAATTTTTAAAATAAATTTACTAACATAAATCATTGCTAAAATATCCAAAAATATTTTTATTCATTACAAATATAAATAATGTCATTGTATAATACATTGTAAATCATAATTAATGATTTCATGGAAGAAACATAAATTAAATCATGAAACCCCATAATTGGAATTAATATTAATACTGAGAATGTGTTGTTTACATGAAACTATTTTTAGTCATTTAAGCATAAGAAATCCACTTTTTATGAAGAAATCATTATAAAATGTTTGTAAATACATACTAATAACATAAATATTTATTATAATTTCAATTCAATTTAAAATAATGTATTTTAATCCTTAAATTACTCATATATCAAGGGATAATGTAAGGAATACACAATCCACAAAGTAATCACCTACCAAAATAGATTAAATTGGTGTAAGGAAGCTGCAATTCACAAATTAGAGGTAAGGGGAGTCTACATATGTTGAATTCAAAACATAATAATGACCCCCCCCCCCCTCAATGATGTTTCTATAAGAAGAATCATCATCTACCATACACATCGGAAGATGAAGTTCTAATGTTAAAAAGTTAGAGAATGGAAAGAGAAAATTTTTGGGAAAAACCCATGAATATACATCAAAAAATAATGAGGAGTCGAACAATAAAATTATGAAGGGGAATTGAAGGAGAGGAATATGTTATGTAGAAGGAGGCTCGGGATACTAAGCATAAAATAAGAGGATACGTCATTATTTAAGGAAAAAATCAATATAAAAAATTTAAAAAAAGGAATGGTGTATGGTCTAGACACACCATTGATCATATCATTATACTCATCTAGTGTGCCCACTAAAATTCAGACTCGAGAAGCATGACCTCCCTGAATTGTTAGGGAGAATGTTCACCTGATCAATGCAATATATAATTTTACCCCCCAAAAAGAAAAGTTTCCTCTAAGATCAATAAAAATATAAAAATTAAATTAATCATAAAATATATAAAAATAATTGGGAATATGAGTTTTATACATGTTATATTTTCTATTTAATCTCTATTTATTTCTCTATTTTTTGTGGTGAAAACATGGAATGAGGTGATTATATGATGGTGGTTTGGAAGGTTTGTTGATGGATTTCCCTATTATGTTATTATGTGATAATTTATTATTAATTATATAGAAAAATTATTATTTAATCAATCCATTGATGCTAAAATCATCATGTTTGTTCCTCCCAAAAAGGAGAGAGTGAGGGATTTAAAATATTTTTTATGGGGACATGATAAATAGAATATGGTCCATAAAACACTTCAGATATTTTCCTCAAACACATTTTGTTATACTTCTCAAAGGTTATTATTTTCATGGTACCAGGTAAAGTTGAATAGTATCATGCTATTAAATATTGGTAGTGTTCATTGGATCCAGGTGTCACAATGGGTGGGGGATATGGAAATATATCATAGGGCCATACCAATGTTTTATGAGTCATTATAAACTCTCATAAATTATATGTTAATTTGTTTTTTAATAATTATTGTTCATGTGGATCTTATATGATAGGGATATGTGTTTTGTTTTTGTTAAATTCATTAGCTTGGGAACTTTTGGATAATTTAAATTAAAAAACCCTGGGCAGCTGGCTCATATTCATTACCCAGTTGATATTAATTATGTTAATTATTTTTTATGTGATTCTTAAATAAAATAATTAAATGTTTCATTTTTTGAATAATTTATGTGAATTTAATTTAATAAAATCACGTTTCATCTATATTTGTGGTAAATGGAAAATGATGGTTTTAATGAAAATCATGAATAATGGTTACTAAATCATATTGATAGATTTATATAAAATTTTATTCTAACATAAATTATATTTGAAATATACATATATATATATATATTCTAGTAATCTTTTTATGGGGAATAATTTTGGAAATAAAATGTTTTCTTCTAAAAATTATTTCAATTTCATAAGCATTGGAAACTCTATATCAGGAAATAACCATGTGGGGTGGTTAGAAATAGTTAATTATGGGGTTGAGAGACCCATGAAGATTCAACTTGGTAGGTCGTTACTCATTCCCCATTCACTATAATTATAGCTCTATTTTATCAAATAAGGCTTCATTTTTTATTACATTTATATTGGATATGGTGGATTAAATTATAGAACAATGGTTTATTTGATAAAAATTAATCGGATGGATATTTTTCAAAATTTTGATTCTCTGGTAACTATATTTGAAATTCAGTATTTTTTATCAAAAATATTAACATATTTTAAAACTATATATGAATTATATGTCTTACCAATGTAATTAGTTATATGATTTGGAATCAATAATATATTGGAATTCATTAGCATGTTTTGGGGAAATATTATAGAGTAAGGTCTTACTCCCTAACCAACACATATCAATGTTCATGTTTTCATTGATTTTCCTGATATAAGAAAACTAATGGATTGTTTTTCCATCATTTATGGAAATTAGGATAAATTTTCATGGTTTTAACTGATAGTGTCCATTCAGGGTTATTTAGAAAAAAAATATCCACAATTGACATATTTCAATTGTCTACAATTGGTTAATATATCTTTGTTATTAAATTTAATGTGTATCATTGTTCATACTTATGTTTTTTTGTAGATTTGATTTGATTTTAATATAAAATGGGATTATCATTGAAATAATGTTTTTTATTTTTATTAATGTAAACTTGGTCCCTAAAAATTATATAGTATCCCTAAACACTAGTGTGATCTTGTGGTAGTCAAGGAATGTACTTATAGGAATGTGGTGGTATTAATAGTGTTTATAAATATATATCCCTTCTCCAATTCAATACCAAATGGTGTTAAATAAATCGTTTAATTTTTGGACTTAGAATTTCAGGTAGTCATAGAGGTTAGGATGCTCGAAACTCATGAGGTACCCATTAAAAAGAATAACTGGCCACTTTATAGAAAAGTTTTAGTTTTTTGGGAGTATTGGTATTTCATGTGATTAGAGTATCTCACTAAGGGTGTGGTCTTCTAGTTGTTTCTAAAACCATATAGAGTAAGGATGGGTAGTGTACTCATGCATCACGATTATTCTATATAAGGATGATACTAATGTTCTATGGATTTTTAAAATTATATCATAAATGAGATGATGTTAATGAAATGGTTTAATAATGGTTTGAGAGAAATGGATTTGAAAAATAATTTTGTTGAAAATATTTCTTATTTTTTATTTTAATATTGATGGAATGATTTATAAGAAATGCGAATCAATTTAATTATATTCATGTTTAATTATATGTTTTGATTGTTAAAACTATAGTGATAATTTCATATGAGATTTCTTCTCAGTGTATTAGTTAATCTTTGCATATTTAGAATTGTATAAAAAATACAATTTAGAGAGATCCTTATATATTAAGAAGTTTTTTTGTGTTTATACACTTACTAATTAGATAGTTATTAGGAATGTTTCAAGTGTTCATAAAATTATTGATTTATTAGTCTAGTCAATTTAGGAATATTGGGGAATAATGAATCAAGAATGGCCAAAGAATGTTATCTAATATTTATAATTTAGAAAAAAATCCTTCTATAATAAGAGGAGATGATGGGGTTAATCCTGATAATTAATTTATGGATATGATCATCAAAATCCTATAGTTCTTTCATACATTGAATATATCAAAGGTGGTATTTTCTATTTACATGTTTTATCTAGATTCTTTTTAGTATTATGAGACATTTGTTTAATAATATTTTGTTCAGGATTTGAAATGGACATGGTTTTTTCAGATTTTCATTTATAATTTTTTTGTGGATATCATTAATATGAGGATATATTTGGATTTTATAATGTAGAAACAAGTAAACATATAAATTGTGAAATATATGGTTCACTTTAGAAAATAGGGTTAAATTACACATGATTTTATTGTAAATAAAAATATTAATCCTATAAGATCATAGATGAATCTTTTACCTGAGAGAATGTCAGATATTATCTTATTGAATTTACAAACTAGTACACCTTTGTTGAAAAATGGAGATATGGTAGAAGTGTAGATTATGGATGATAAAGGGTGAAATGATTTCTTTCTCAGCCTAGTAGAGTAAATAATTATTCTAGTACATTGAAAACAAATAAAAACAACCCTATATAAGGGGGAAGTTATAAGATATTTTTTTATCTCAAATTAATCTCAATGGAGGGGAAAAAATTCTTCCCTTTAGTGTAGTGGAAAATTGCATTGGAAGTAAGACTATCCTAATGAGCCTAAGAAGTGTAATATATGTGTGAAAACATGCCACTATAATAAATTTTGATGTGAAAATATTTATGGGCAATTGAACTAAATATGAGTATTATCCAAGAATTTAGAATTTAGATATTAGGTTATAATAAGTGGTACCTTGATAGGGGTAAATAGAAAAATCCATGGAAAGTTGTTTGAGGAAGAACATTTTTCGAGAAGAATTAGAATAGGAAAATGAAATAGTGCTAAGTGACTTTATTATTACATATAATATGATCTCTATTATGATTAATACTTTTTTATCGTGGTAATTAATATCTTCATTCTTATTAAATGTATTATATTTTCATATATAATTAATACTATATTCCATATATATTGGGAAACTGCAAGGAGTGAGGATAGAAAAAATATTTAAATTTCATTCTGTTATTTTAGTATTATTAATATATAATTATCATGGGTATTAATTTAGATATAATCTAATATTACCACATAATTTGGTTGGACTGGATGGTTATTTTCATGGATAATATCGATAATTATCTTTATAGTGTTGCTTTTACACTATCTGATAGGAGTGTTCACTCTTTTTGGGGAGAGAGGTAAATTAGTGAAAGTAAATTAGAATAATTTATTAAAATTCCAATAGATTTAAATTTTCCACAATCTATATTGATTCTAAGTTCAGTGGGGAAAAAATCTAAATAATGATTTCTAGTGATGGTGGAATATTTTATAGACGTGCACCCTTAAGATTTTATTTATTTTCGCTAGAGATATATATGGAGTTATAAATTGAATTATTACCAAAAAATGGTCATTATATTTTCATTTGAATCACATGTATCCCATATATATATGATAATTACATAATTGGTTAATTTTTGGGAAAATGGATTTAAATAACCATGGTTAACACCTTGAGAAGTTCTACATATTTTTTCCATGAAGGAGGCTAGTAGTCTATGCTTATGCATAAATAACTAGGAAATGACCTAAATGATGGTGAAAAATAAGTATCTTTTGACTCATATTGTTGTCTATTTTTATCAATTAAATGAATGTAAGTGATTTTAAAAAATTGAATTAATGTTATTGTATGTCTAGTTGAGGGTGAACAGTGTTGAAATTCTAAAGAAATATTCGATATAACAACCCTTCTCTTTATTACACATTGATTAAAGATTTATTACTTGTGATTACACTTGATTTAACATAGAAGATACATAATTCTAGAGCCTTTGGGAATTAGGTACTTTAATGGACCTTGGTTTTGGGGTCCATTACGTGGTGAAAATATGATGTTTGGGGTGTTCTGGGTGGTCTAGAAGGCCATCCCAGCTTCTCGGTGAAGCAAAAGACTCCTAACGGTAGCCACGGCCTACCGATGGCCTCAACCTACTGGTGGCCTCGGCCTACCAGTAGCTCCGCCTACCTCCAGTGGCCTCGGCCTACCGGTGTCCTCAGCCTACCGGTAGCTCGACCTACAGGTGGCCTCGGGCTACCGGTAGCTTGGTCTACCGGCAGACCTAGCCTACCGGTGACCTCTCCACGGGTTTTCCAGTATCACCTCCTTTGCAAAAATTAGTTTTTAAACCATATTTTGAACCCCTTTAAGCCTGTTTTAATGCCCATTAATGGCGTTTAATAAAGTGTTTTGTGTGGTACCCTCCTTAAATGAAAAACCATGCGTTTTTGTCATTCCTTTAACCGCTTTTTCTGAAATGCCTCTACCTAATCCTGTGAGGATTCCTTCCTTGGTTAAGGGGGTGTGTGTCGGTTTTAACTACCCCGAAGGGAAGGGCCCTTTTAAGTTGGATGCGTGGGTGGCCCAGTCACGTGGTCAACCCATGATTCCGCTTCTTCTGCAGTTGATTTTTTCTCCATATCATAACTGTCCCGGGATAATGTATCTTAGCCTTTATAACCTAAAGCTTCTCTTCTCCCTAGGTTCCTTTTTCTCAATCACCATGCACTTGGAATACCCTTCCTCCTGACAAGTCGTACCCCTGTGCGAAGTTTTCCTTGATCGCGTTCTGTGGAGTTCCTGCTACTCCTGATTTCCGATTTCCATGCGAGGACTTAACATCGATCCTTGATCAATCAGGTAGGGATTTTCTCCTTTGTCTCTCCTTTCTGTGCATCACGTGTGGTGGGTATGATTTTGTCTCTGTGGAAATTGAATAAAACAACCTTAATGAAGATAATGAATGGTCCTCTAAAGAAGGAATGGGGGGGTGATCGATGTTCTGCTTTACTCTTTTATGTTTATATGTGTTGTGAATTATACGGGCCTATGCTAACTAAAAATCAATGTCGTTGGTGGTCTTTCTTTGTGCAATAATGAACCTATATGCTCCTGGATGTTTAAATAAATGAAACATGGAATTGGTTAATTACGTATACTCGGTTAAATGAATTAAAAGAACCAAGATCAACCCTTTTCTGATACAACATCTGTTAAAGCCCAGTGGAATTTAAACCATGGAGTGTGTTAAATCTTTTAAATATGAAAATACCTGCAAGGGCCTGCTTTTTTTGGTTGTAGTGGACTGGTTGTTTTCTTTCACAGGCTTAGATTTCTGGGGTGATATTGGTGGGGATGGGATCCCCTATTGTTATACTTTCACCGGTTGTGAATCTGATGCTGTGTGGTTGCTTGGCTATGACACGAATTCAGGTGGGATCCTCTATTGTTGAGAAACCGTTGTATCCTGGATTTTGGGGACATGGGGCTGTGTCTCGGGGTTTTTTTGTTTCCATTACTTCGAGGGATCTCACTTAATCCCTAGTTGTTTTGACTTTATAAGAGAACCGGATGTGAATGCTTAAATTTACCTAATGGATTTCCTTCCTGCTTTTTTTTATTTCATCTATGATTGTGCCAGTTAGTTTCCCAGTAGTGAAGGGAATAACTCATAATGAACATTTATGAAATGATAACTTGAACAGGGAAATGGGGAACTATTTGTTGTGTGCCTGTTTTCTGAGGCAGTAGTGCTTGGGAACCTTCTTGTAACTGATGAGAGGGCATAGGTTGGGTTGTGTGTGTTGGTATATATGTGTAACTATATGTTTTGTGTTTAGTCTCACCCCACCCACGTTTAGCACTTAGTTTCAGACACCCCATTTCATGGGGAAGGTTGTTTCCCTCTAGTTACTCTCCTTCCTGCTCCCTCTTCCCTTGGCTTTGATGGCTGGAGGTGACCTTACACCCAAGATTCTTTGGGTAGGTTTCGATTGGTGTGTTGTTATCCCAGGACTCTTCGAGCAAGTTTGTTTTCCCAGGTGTCTTCGGGATGAGTCCCAGGTGTGTGCGGGTAGGGATGGATGGTTGTGAGGCCTAGGTGTGTGCGGGCAGGGATGTGGATGGTTGTGAGGCCCAAGTGTGTGCATGCAGGAAGAGCATGGCAGCATCAGGACGTTTTCCATTAGGGATGAGCAGCTAACTAGTGGGGGAACTGGTGGTGTTGGGTACCCAAATGTTTTATTCATTACTATTATCTTATTTATTGTGTTATTTGGTGATTGTGGCCCATGAGGTGGGATGGATAGATTCCTTGATAGATGATGTTTCTTCTACTTCTCATGGGAATTTAGGATCTCTCCCCACTTGTGCATGAGAGATTTAGGTTTTCCTATGGGGTATACTTTGTATGCTCACCCTACATTTACTTTCAGGTTTCCAGGAGGGCTTCGGAGGCCGTGTGAGACCTAACTAGCCTAGATATTGGAGTTGTTGTTGGATTCTACCTAGTCTTTTTCCTTTCTTGTTGGGTATTGTACTTTGGAGTCCTTGTACTTTGTTCAGTTTTATTATTAAAACATGCATGTCGTTTTGTTTTTACCTTGAGTTTTCTATACTTTGTGGTGTTTGATGTTGACTCATTCTTTCTCCCAATCTTGGTTAACTAAAAAGGGTAATGCCTCCCATATTGTAAAAATGCTATACCTTTGGTTGTAGTCGCCACTCCGGGGCCTGCTAGAGGCGGTACTCGGGGGGTCATTATCTCTACTTCAACTTAAATAAGGAAGGGCTTGGCAATCTGCTGTCCATTCCCTCCTTTTGTTGAAGGTAGGTCGTGACATAATGGTATCAAAGGAGAGGTTGATGGATATGATAGATTCTGGAGTTAGGCATAGTGAGGATTTCATGGGACGGTAGGGAAACAATGTTAGGTAATCTTCGATCGTGAAATAGACCACGGAGGACCGGCTAGGACATGGTATTTTAGGGCCCCCAGTGATCTGATGCAAGGACTCTGAGCCTATAAAATGACCAAGTGAGACTATATTTATTGTAGGTTAGAGACCCTAGGGAAGGTACATGAATCATAATGATTGTGTTTTAATTGATCTGGGGAACCTTGAAGAGAAAAAATTAATAATAATAATAATAATAATTTCCCTTGCTACTCGGGCTTAGGCATTAATTGTTTACCATCCACCTATGGCACACGAACGTTATCCACGAGCGACTCGGGCAGTTAAGGCCCAGCAAATCGAGGTAGTTGAACAGTAGAGGATTGACCGAGATGAGGAGGACGACTTGTGGCAGCGGACTCTGTGCTCCTTCCAGCGACAAACCCTCAAGAAGTACGATGACATTGTTTCTGACTCAGTGATAGAGGGATGGATCGAGGAGCTAGCCATCACCTTCTCTTTGATCCGTGCGCCAAGGGAGTACTGGGTTTTGTTGGCCATCAGTCAGCTGAGAGGACTAGCGTGTCAGTGGTGGAAGCTTTTACTGGGAGAGAAGACAGAGGCAGAGGTTTCATGGGCCATTTTTGAGAAGGAATTTCATGACTAGTTCCTCTCCTCTAAGGCGAAGGATAAGAAGATACAGGAGTTTCTCTCCCTTCAGCAGGGAAGCATGTCCATGAGGGAGCAGGGGATCAAGTTCAAAGATCTCTTGCGCTTTTCCCCAGATCTCTTCTTGGATGAGGAGTCTCATGCAAGATGGTTAGAGGAGGCACTCCTTCCTTCTCTTCAGTACGTTGTCACTTCGTTCACCCTTCTGACTTACCTAACAGTACCGAAGAAGGCCGAGATAGTAGATAGGATGTACTTGAAGGGAGGAAAACCACGATAAGGGAACCAGTTGAGTTCATCAAAGGGGAAGTTGGTCAGTAGCAGGTCTCCAACGACAGGGCCTTCTAGGTTTCGACATGAAGGGATTAAGCCTCATCAGTTTCAGTTCTGAGCTATTGGTCCTCGCCCTTTTTCCACTGTTCAAGGACCGAAGTGTTTCTCTTGAGGAGTTATCAAGAACACCCAGACCAGGTGTCCGACTTGAGCTCCACATGGTGGAGGTGGGCAGTTTCAGCACCCACCTCAGCAGCACCCATTGCTGGTGAGGCCCTTTCAGCAGCAACAGCAAGCCCCTGGCCCTCCGATGGACAAAATTGCGGGAGGATAATGACACCAGGGTGCTCCTTAGGGACATCAACCAGGGCATGGTCGGGAAGGTGGTCAACAGTTGCAAGGCAGAGGAGTTGGGGGTAGAGAGTTACATGCCGCAGAGTTGGTAGCTCCGGCGGGACTAGAGGTCGTTCGATGTATGATCAGTTTATTCAGCACTCTTGTTTTTGACTTGTTTGATTTAGGAGCTTCGCAAACCTTTTTTACGCCCAAATTAGCCCATCCTCTGGGATGGATACCAAGAGACTTTTGTGACCATAGTGTTGAGAACACCAATTGGGGGTCAGACCAGCGTATCTTAATTTTTTCGGGGATGTAGACTGATTTTGGGACTGCATCAGTCCAGTGGAGAACTTCATTCATTACAGATGCAGCAGTACGATGTCATTCTATGCATCAACTGTTTATTATCCATGCATGCCATCATCGACTTCTCTAAGAGAAGGATCGAATTCTCCAACGAGGATGGACAATGTGTGTGTTTTTTTGGGAGCAGAGTTATCAGGTGGGGAGTCGACATGTGGAGCCACTTTATTCTATGCTGGACAGGGTGTCAGTGGAGTCGGTGGACGCAAGAATGATGGAAGTTCCATAGGTATTAAGAGAATTCCATGATGTCGTTCCCGATGAGGTTGTGACTCTACCCCCTCAACATGACGTTGAGTTTGGGATAGACTTACTGCCTAGTGCCCACCCGATCTCAATGGCTCCTTATCAGATGGTACCTTCTGATTTGCGGGAGTTGCAGATTTAGATTTACTATCTGATGGAGAAGGGATTTGTTCAACCTAGTGTGCCGCCGTGGGGTGCTCCAGTTTTGTTCGTAAAGAAGGAAAATGGTAGTCTATGACTGTTCATAGACTACCAGAGGTTTAATCAGGTGATGGTCAAGAATAGTTACCCCTTCCTGAGGATAGAGGATCTTTTCGACTAGTTGAGGGGAGTAGGTTGGTTCTCTAAGATCGATCTGTGGTCTAGATACCACCAGTTGAGAGTGGAGGAAAGTGATATATCGAGTATGGCTTTCAGGTGCTTATATGGACACTTTGAGTTCGTGGTCATGCCATTTGGCGTTACAAATGCACCAGCTATGTTCATGAACCTCATGAACACTATATTCCGAGAGTTTCTGGACTAGTTCATTGTGGTATTCATCGATGACATCCTTATCTACTCAAGATCAGAGTAAGAGCACGTTGAACATCTTAGTGCATTTTTGGGAGTCCTTCAACACCACCACATTTATGGGAAACTTTCTAAGTGCAATTTCTTAACGTGAGAAGTACATTTCCTTCAACATGTAGTGTCTTAGAAGGGAATAGTAGTAGACCCATAAAAGGTTGAGATAGTAGTTTCATGGGAAGCACCCAATAATTTAGCAGAAGTTCATAGTTTCTTGGGTTTGGAAGGCTATTACCAGTGGTTTGTGCCTGACTTCTCTCGAGTTACGGATCTGTTAACATCTTTGACTAGGAAGGACCAGGCCTTCGCGTGGAGCGGCCAATGACAGACATCTTTCGGCTACCTAAAGGAGAAGATGGGTAGTGATCCAGTACTCAGATTTCCAGAGGAAAGGGTGTTGTTTGAAGTGTTCTGTGATGCTTATGTCCTTGGGTTGGGATGTGTGTTAATGCAGCAACGATGAGTGATCTCTTATGGGTCTAGTAAGTTACATCCTTATGAATGTAACTATTCCACCCATGATCTGGAGCTTGCGGACATGGTGTTCAAATTGAAGTTGTGGCGGCATTATCTCATTGGAGAGAGCTTTGTGGTCTTCCCAAATAACAAGAGCTTGTGTCATGTCTTTTCCCAGTGGGTTCTGAACTTGCAGCAGTAGAGATGGTTTGAGTTCGTATAAGATTATGACTTCGAGATCACTTATAATGAGGGGAAGGGTAATGTTGTGGTTGATTCCCTAAGCAGGAAATCACATAAGGAAGTAGTTAATGAATCTGAAGATGCTTGGAGAGTGATGGAAGAGTTAGCGACCTTGCATTTGGATGCAAGGGTGGAAGGTAGAAGAGGCTGTCTGTTTCAGATGACTGTTGTTTCCTCTTTAGTGGTGCATGTGGAAGAGTCTCAGTGGGGGGAATCGGAGGTGGAAGTGATGTGAGATCATGTTTATCAGGGAAATGCTCTTGAGGGATGGTCGGAGGATGGTCAACATCAGATGCTTTTCCGTGGAAGGATTTTTTTTCCGGAGTTGATGCTTAAAAGTGTTCTCCATGAGTTCCATGTCTCGGATTTAGTGGTACATCCTGGGGTCTCAAAGATGTACCAAGGCCTGAGGGGACATTTTTGGTGGCCTGGGGTAAAGTGGGAAGTGGCAGAGTTTGTGGCTAAGTTCTTGGTGTGTCAGCAAGTGAAGGCTGAACACCGTTTTTCTGGAGGGCTGTTACAGCCATTAGATGTTCATCAGTGGAAGTGGGATGACATCTCGATGGACTTCATCACAGGGATACCTAGGGATCTGGGAGGCTATGATTCCATCTTGGTAGTGGTGGATCAGTTGACAAAATAAGCTCACTTCTTGGAGATTAATGAGTCGATCCTAGTGAGCACCTTAGCCCAAAGGTACATCGATGAGGTGGTGCGGTTGCACAGGATTCTGAGATCTATTGTCTGCGATCGAGACACGTGGTTTACCTCATGATTCTGGAGGGTATTACAGCATGCCTTTGGCTCCCAGCTATGCTTTAGCACCTATTTCCACCCTCAGGCAGATCGGAAAACAGAACGATCAATCTAGACGTTGGAAGACATGTTGTGGGCATGTGTTCTGGATTTTGGGGGATCATGGGTACGACACTTGCCTCTGGTGGAGTTTTCTTATAAAAATAGCTTCCACTCCACTATTGGAATGACACCATTTGAGGCCTTATATGTAAGGTCATGTCATTCACCTATTTGATGGACAGATATTGGGTAAGTAGCTAGTCTTGGGCCAGAAGTGGTGCAGTGCACCACTGAGAAGGTTCATCTTGTGCGTGAGAGGATGAAGGTACCCCAGGACTGGCAGAAGTCTTATGCCAATCGTAGGAGGAGGCCCTTGGAGTTCTAGGTTGTAAATCATGTGTTCTTGATGGTTTCCCCTCGATGTGGGCAGAGAAGGTTTTGGAAGGGGAGTAAGCCCTCCCCTACATTCATCGGACTTTTCGAGGTGCTGGGACGAGTTGGTGAGGTGGCGTATCAGCTGGCGTTGCCACCTCAGTTGGATAAAGATCACAACATCTTTCACATATCCCAGATTCGTCGATATCTACACGATGACTCCCTCATCAATGGTTGGAGAGAGTTAGATGTTGAAAACGATGAAACCTTCATAGAGCGACCAATCATGATCGAGGATCGTAAAGAGAAAGTGCTTCGTCGAGGAACCATCCCCTTGGTTCGTGTGATTTGGAGGCATGGTGGCCTCAAGGACAACGCATGGGAGTGGGAGGATCATTTACACATTCATTACCAAGAGATGTTTGGACTTCCTTGTTGTTGTTGTTGTTATTAGTTTTGTTGAGATGATTTACCTTGTTCTTTAATATATGAAATGATTGTTTTTATTTTCTATTAGATGATATGTTCCCCGTTCTCTGTGTATCCAAATGTGTAATGATGGGAAAATATGACTGCTAATCAGGACACATTAATTTGGATGCGATTAAACCCGTGCGGGCGAGTCAGTGCCGCCAAAAGCGGATAATATTCTGACATGTAGGAAGGGACTCCCTGACTCAGGTGTTGAATAGTGTGATCCTTGTACTTGTTGTGAATGTTTGTGCTTGATAACTCTTGGGTGAGTATTCCTGGATGTAGGGGGGGGGGGGGGTTCTGTTCCATCTTTCAAACAACTCAAGGGTCTGCCCCTAAGAAGTATCTTTAGAGGGTGGTTGTTTGAACCCCGCTTTTTTCCTTTCTAGTTTGTTCTTTGATTCTCAGGGAAGAGAATAGTTTGATAAGTATCTGATGTAATGGCCCGGGGTTTTGGGGTCCATTACATGGTCAAAATATGATTTTGGGGGTTTTCTGGGTGGTCTGGAAGGCCATCCCATCTTCTTGGTGAAGCTTAGGACTCCTAACGGTATCCTCGGCCAACCGGTGGCCTAGGCCTACCGGTCGCCTCAAACTACCGGTAGCCTCGGCCTACCGGTAGCCTCGGCCTACCGGTGGCTCGACCTACCGGTATCTGGGCCTACTAGTGACCGCTGCCTACCAGTGGCCTCGGCCTACCGGTCGCTCGGCCTACTGGTAGCTCAGCCTACTGATCGCCTTGGCCTACTGGTAGATTGTTCTACTGGTAGACCTAGCCTACCGGTGACCTCTCCACGAGTTTTCCAGTAGCGCCTCCTTTGCGCTAATGGGTTTGTAAGCCATGTTTTGACCCCCTTTAAGCCTGTTTCAAAGCCCATTAATGGAGTTTAATAAAGTGTTTGGTGAGGTACCCTCCTTAAATGAAAAATCATGCGTTTTGGTCATGAATTTAACCACGTTTCCAAAAACGCCTCAACCTCATCCTGTGAGGAATCCTTCCATGGTTAAGGACGTTTTCATCAGTTTTAACCACCCCAAAGGGCGGGGACCTTTTAAGTTGGACATGTGGGGTGGCCCAGCCGCGTGGTCAACCCACAATTCCACTTCTTCTATGGTTTAGTTTTTCTCCATATCTTAACTGTCCCGGGATACTGTATCTCAGCCTTTATAACCTAAAGCTTATCTTCTCCCTAGGTTCCTTTTTCTCAATAACCCTACAGTCGGAATGCCCTTCCTCCCGAAGAGTCGTACCTCAATTGTAGTTTTCCTTGGTCGCGTTCTGTGGAGTTCCTACTACTCTTGATGTTCGGTTTCCATGCGAGGACTTAACATCGATCCTTGGTCAATCAGGTTGGGATTTTCTCCTTTATCACTCCTTTTTGTTCATCATGCGGGGTGGGTATGCTTTTGTCTCTATGGAAATTGATGGAACCAACCATAATTAAGATAATTAATGGACCTCTAAAGAAGGAAAGGGGGTGTGATCGATGTTCTACTGTACTCTTTTATATTGATATGTGTTGTGAATTATACGGGCCTATGCTCACTGAAAATCATGGCCATTGGTGGTCTTTCTCTGTACACTAATGAACCTATGTGCTCCTGGATTTTTAAATAAATGTAACATGGAATTGGTTAATTATGTATACTTGGTTAAATAAATTGAAGGTACCAGGTTCAACCCTTTTCTGTGATAACTCCGGTTAAAGCCCATTAGAATTGAAACCATGGAGTGTGTTAAGTCTTTTAAATCTGAAAATACCTACAAGGACCTACTTTGTGTTGGTGGTAGTGGTTTGGTTGTTTTCATTCACGGGCTTAGATTGCTGGGGTGATATGGGTGGGGAAGGGATCCCTTATTTTTATACTTTCGCTGGTTGTGAATCTGAGGTTGTGTGGTTGCTCTGCTGTGACACAAATTCAGGTGGGATCCTCTATTGTTGAGAAACTGTTGGCTTCAGTATTTTGGGGACATGGGGCTGTGTCTTGAGTTCTATTTTGTTTCTAGTACTTTGAGGGATCTCACTTCATCCCTAGTTGTTGTGACTTTATAAGAGAAGCAGGTGTGAATGATTAAATTTACCTAATGGTTTTCCTTCCTGCTTTATTGTTGATTCATCTGTGATTGTGCCTGTTAGTTGCCCAGTAGTGAAGGGAATGAATCATACTGAACTGTTATAAAATGATAACCTGAATAGGGAAACGGGGAACTGATTATTGTGTGCCTATTTTCTGAGGCAGTTGTGCTTGGGGACCTTCTTGTATCTGTTGAGGAGCCATAGGTTGGGCTGTGTGTGTGGGTATATATGTGTTATTGTATGTTTTGTGTTTAGTCGCACACCACCCATGTTTGGAACATAGTGTTGTACACCCCATTTCATGGGGAAGGGTGTTTCCCCCTAGTTACTCTCTTTCCTGTTCCCTCTTCCCTCGACTGTGATGGATGGAGGCGACCTTACACCCAAGATTCTTCGGGTAGGTTTCGATTGGTGTATTGTTAGCCTAGGAATCTTTGGGCAGGTTTGTTTTCCGAGTTGTCTTTGGGATAATGCTTAGGTGTGTGTGGGCATGGATGGATGGTTGTGAGGCCCAGGTGTGTATGACCAGGAAGAGCATGTAGCGTGAGGAAGTTTTCCATTAGGGATGAGCAATTAGGTATTGGGGGAAGTGGTGGTGCGGGGTACCCAAATGTTTTATTCTTTACTATTATCTTACTTCTTTTGATATTTGGTGTGCATGTCCAGTGAAGTGGCATGGATAGATTCCTTGATAGATGATGTTTCTTCTTCTTCTCATGAGACTTTAGTATGTCTCCCCACTTGTGCACGAGAGCGTTAGGTTTTCCTACTGGGTTTACTTTGTATGATAACCCTACGATTACTTTTAGGTTTCCAGGAGGGCTTCAGAGGCTATGCGGGACCTCACTAGCCTGGACATTGGAGTTTTTGTTGTCTGCTGTTGGATTCTTATTATCCTTTTTCTTTTCTTGTTGGGTATTTTACTTTGGAGTCCTTGTACTTCGTTTAGTTTTATTATTAAAACATGCATGTAGTTTGTTTTATACCTTGAGTTTTCTATACTTGGTGGTGTTTGTTGTTGACTCATTCTTTCTCCAAATCTTTGTTAACTAAAAAGGGTAATGCCTCCCATACAATGAAAATGTTATACCCTTGGTGATAGGTGCCACTCCGGGGCCTACTGGAGGTAGGTCTCGGGGGTCATTATCTCTCCTTCAACTTAAAGAAAGAAGGGCTTAGCAATCTGTTGTCCCATCCCTCGTTTTGGTGAAGGCAGGTCGTGACAAGTATAATACATAACAACATAAAATAGGAAATACATCATCTTTATTGAAAACATATTTAACATGCTCGTACTTAAAATTATCTCAGATAACTTGGGACATACATAAGAAAGGGGTGATCTATAAATCCATGTAAGGGAACTAACATGGAATAACATGAAGAAGGTAATAAATGTTATACATTTTTATTTTCAATTGGGAATAAAAGGGGTGTTAATCATAAACATTAATAACAAGGCATGATGTAACAAAATAACCATAAAGGCAATTGGGGAAATGTGGAAACAACATAAAACACTACATCATAAACATAGGTCAAGGTTTAATACCAAGAAATTTTAATCGAAAAATCCTCATAATAGAATCATGTTTACTCCCTATTCAAATATAATGTCTCATGAGACTAAACATTACCCAATTCATTGGATCTCTATATAATTTTGGGTGCATCAATCACTTTTATTTCATTCCCAAGCTTATGTCTTCAACATATATCATACAACATGGATTCATTAATCAGAATATTTTATTCCAAAAAAGGATTCTGGAGTAAATAAATGTATGTCCCTTGTCAAATAAGTATAAGCATATAATGATGAACACCCATGATGGAAAATGGGTATGGTATTCACTATAGTTTTTTTGGCATGGTAAATCATGGTGAAAATTTTTCAGCATAACAACGTCTCCTAAAAAACATAAAATAGGTTTTTGAGGGATAAATTGGTCTCTAATTATTTTTCAATCAAATGGGATTTAATATAGAAATATAAACATGTATCCCAACATTAGTAATTGGAAATTTAAGGAATAAGATAATAATGAGACTTTAATAAAGATGAGAAGGTGAGGATCCCATACTTGAGTGTGTTATAAAAAAAGCTTGGGAGGAGTTTCTTGAGAGCTTTTGGGAAACTTGTAAGAATCTATATAGGGTGGTAGAGTAAGGATGTTCTATGAGGATTTTTATTGAAGAGAAATTAGAGCTTGGGTGGTTTTATATAGTAAATGAGTTTGAATTTTTTTTTTAATTTCCCATACAAAGGTTTTGGAATCTATATAATAAAATAACAAGACCCACAAACAATCCTGTGTTTTTTCTCAGGGTTCGATCCAAATGGTATTTGTATTGATTATTTTATAAGGAAAATTTCTGGACATAATAAAATAATACACTTTCATATGTGTAACTAGGTCATCCCCTAAAATAAATGATTTGAAACCCTTAAAATATATTAATTATTTTAGATGAATCATGAAGACTTTATAAATTTAAATAATACTCCTAAGAATAAATTATTTTAATGGTAAAAATTATATTTGTTCTTTAAAAACTTTATAAAATTGATTACATCAATTTTGGGTCATTATGATTTCATAATACACTCTATATATTTCAACGATATTTGACTGTTACACAAAAAATCACCTATCAGAAAAAATTATGAAAAATTCACTATTGGATAATTTCAATGTTTTGATTCCAAAAAATATAATTCATTTTATCAAAATAATTTTCTAATTTTTTTTTAAAATTTTAAAATAATAATCAATATTTATTGAGAAATGCTTGGTTTTTTGACAATAAAAATTTTCAGTCCTTTATAAAAATTACTTTTGACTTCATAAAAATATATATAATAATTTAAATTTAAAAATATTTATTTAATAATGAATTTTTATAAAAATATTATTTATTTCAAATAATACATTAATTCATCAGAATAAATTCCTTAATTTAATTTTAATATTACATAAAAATACTATTTCTGATTTATTGTTTCAAAATAAAAAATATTCATAAATTATAAACAATAGGATGAAAATATATTAATTATTAAATAATTTGTTTTTCATATTCATATTGATAATTTCCTGATACATATCCTGTTAATATACATAATAATTCCCTTAGGGTATGTTGTGTGACATTGAGACATTCATAGTGTAGTTTGGTGTACATTGTTGGATTCATAATATCGAGGAGATTGAACTTCTCCTATAAACAGTCTCAGTCATTATTAATTTTTAATTATCTATATAGGCTTGGCCAATGGAAAATCTTATTGATGTTATATCTCTTGTATCCTCTCATAAATGGGCTTCATTAGGTATCATCCTACTATTTGAGTCCATCACTACCTTTTTCTATTTCAATTGGTATTGTTAAAACTCTATATTTATACTAATCATATAATCACCATTCAAATGATATATTACCAATATTGATGATGATTAATAGTCTTATAAATATGATATAATATAATAAAATGAATAAAGTGTATATTTTTTCTATATCAATAACATATAATAATACATTTGATAGAATTTCAAGAAGAATTTTATTTAAGAATGTTTGGGTCGTTAAAATATTCCACCCTTAAGAAATTTCACCATCAATTTTTGTTCACACAAAAACACATGAGGGTAACTATTTTTTATCAATTACATTATTTCCCACATTTCTTATTCAATCTTGTGGTTTCCCCAAAACACTTTGACCATGAGAATCGTCTTATTTCATAGAATGTTTTCTCTATGGTGTAATATCTTTACAGGCTTCTCTATATATGAGAGATCATTCTCAAATGGTACCACATCTTTATTGAGTACATGTGAGGGGCGTAGTATGTACTTTCACAATAAGGATATGTGGAATACATCATGTACTTGAGATAAGTTAGGTGTGAGTGCTAGTAGATTCAATACTACTCTAATGTGATCTAGGATCTTAATAAGGATGAAGTATCTTAGATATAACATTCCATTATTCCCAAATATCATGAATTTATTCAATGGTGATACATAGACTAATACATTGTCTTAAACATAAAACTCTAGGTCTCATCAATGATCTTCAGAATGGTTATTTTGTCAACTATGAGAATCCTTAGTGTGCTACTGAATGGTCTTAAACTTTTCCATCTTTCCTTAACCATTTCAGGAGCCAACTATTTGTGTTCCCCAACTTAATCCTAGCATGAGGGTGTTCTTCACCACTTACCTTAAAAGTCTTTATAGGGATACATTTATATTATTGAGTTGAAATTATTATTTTATAATAACTCGAACAAAGAAATATGTTGATCCAATTATCTATTTATTCAATTGAGTATAGTCCCAACATGTCCTGAAGTGTTTAGATATTCTTCTTAGATTGGACATCCGTTTGGGGGTGAAAAGTCATGATTAAGTTCAACTCTATATTTTTAGCATGTTGGAGACTCTTCAAGAACATAGAGATAAATAATGGATCTCGATTAGATAAAATTGATAGTTGTGTTCCACGCATCCTCTCCACTTCTATAATTCACCTAATCGCAAGTTGAATGAGTTAAAAGACCTCTCAAATCACAATGAAGTGTATAGTATTTTTAAGGTGATACATCAAAACCAATGTAGAATTTTTTTCCTCTTGAATTATTTGTAATACCATTGATAAATTCTATGGTGATGTTTTACCATCTTCATTTAGGTATGGGTAATGTTTTCGTCATCCAATTTTATTTCTTCCATTATGCTTTCACTTTCTAACATACAAGACATTGTGATATATATTCCACAATATCTTTCTTCAATTCTCCCAACAATAGTTCTCTTAGATACCTCGATACATATTTTTTCATCATGGGTGGATGGAGAAGGTTGATCTATGCACACCATCTAGTAACTCCATTATCTATGGATTTCATTGTACACATATTTGTATCCCAAACTTATGTATCCTTATTTATTAAAATAGAACCTTGAGGATTTCCTTTTCCTTATAGTTTCATATTTATTATTAATTCCCACATCATCACTTTGACCATTCATTAACTTCTCAAAATGTTATGGCTAATAAATAACTTTGTTAAATGGAATGATAATGTTTCTTCCTTTATGATTCCCATGCTATCCTTTTCCAGTATAAGAAGATCGAATCCTTATCAATTCTCATCAATGATAAAGTTGTTGGATCCTTTCAACTTTGAAAATCTACCACTTTATTCTATTTCATAGGATGGAAGTGAATTAATTAGTCATAGTCCTTGATCAACTATATCCATCTTCATTGGTTCATATTAATCTCTTTCTTTGTGAATATATACTTATGTATTTATTATGTGTAAATATTTCACACTTCTCCCCAAAGAGATAATTCCCCATATTTTCACAGAAATGCTCATTAAAGAAAACTCTATTTCTTATGTTGGGTAGTGATATTAATAAAATTTCAGCTACATTGAAGTATAGGATTTGGCGTTGTCATTTTTAATTAACACATGGCCCAATTCCTTCTTAGAAGCATCACTGATACCTTGAAAATTTCTACACTCGTGGTTAGTATGAGTACAGATGCAATGATAAGCCTCATTTTAACTACTCAAATATCTATTCATATTGAAAATTCTTAGAAAACATGACTTTATCCTGAGTTATCTTGGTTATAGGGATTTACTATCTTGAGAAATGTCTAAAAAATAGACGATTATACCCAGATATTCCAAGGAAACTATAGATATCTATCACAGATGTTGGACTCAACCATCCTTCAATTTCATCTTTTTTTAAGGTTCCACAAATATCTCATTTCTTAAGATGATGTTCCCCAATAATGAGACTTCTTTTAACCAAAAATTACATTTTATTTTCTTGGAATAAGTCTTATCCTTTCAAAAGGTATTTAGAATAGTACTCAGATTCTACTCATACTCCTCCTTACTTTGGGAGTATATTAGAATATAATCTATAAAGGTTACTAAAAATTTTCTAGGTAATACCTAAAGACCCTATTAATCAAATAAATGTGATTTATATAGAATTAGTGAGTTTTAATGGAATTAATATGAAATCATAATTCCCATAAATTTTCCAAAAAGTAGTCTTGTGGATATCCACCTTCGTCAACATAACTTGGTAATATCACAACCATAGATCCACCTTAGTGAGGAATTGTGCATCATGTATATGATTAAAAAAATCATCAATACATGAAATTTGATACATATTCTTTTTCATGATCTTATCAAGATCATGATAATCAATGAACATTCACATTGACCCATTATTCTTCTTGATGAATAAGACGGGTGCACCCCACGTTGAAGCACTTGCGTGGGTTTACCATTTATCTAGTTCCTCATGTAGTTGATTCTTTTACTCCTCAAATTACACAACAACTATTTAATATAGTGTCCTGGATAATGGTTACTCCCCAATTATAATCTTGATTGAAAATTTAACCTCTCGTCTAGGTGGAAGACCAGACAATTCCTCAGGAAATACAACATCGTATTCCCACAAAATGGGCATGTCTTCATGAATGATTCTTTCCTTCAAATCAATCATTTGATCTAGATATTATTACTTATTTGGAAATAATATCCATGTTTGTGATGTTTTTTCTAAATAAGATTCGTCATCCTCCATGAACATGTATAGAATCAGGGGTCAATTCATGATATGGATAGTGATTTCCTTCCCATGGAAATTTAGTTTAGCTCAATATTGTGGAATCCAATCCATACCCATAATTTCATCAAATCCAACCAAAGTCAGTATGAAAAGGTTTTCTCAGAATTTCAACCAAAAATGTGAGGAGTTATATACTAGGGATGGAATAATTTCCACATTTTTCATTTCCAATGATAGAAATACTTCAATTCATTTTTCTGGCATCTGAATATTTATAATAATCTTTTGTGATAATATATAATGATTAGAAAAGGAATAAAAATGTATTTTCTATATTCTTTAATAAATAACTATTTTATATGTCACCTCATCATTTTTGGGATCCACCTCAGCAGTTGTGATGGAAAAATCTCACCCTTACATCATTGGAGGTTTTTGGTTGTCTTTGGAAACTCTTTTCTTATTGTATTGGTTTGAAAAGTGCCTTGGTTACTTGAAGTTAGTAATGAACATTGTGTTGAGGTTTTTATAAATAATTCATTTCATCCATAAAATTATTGGGTTTCTATTATTGGTAATCTCTAGATTGATATCCATACTTCCCACACCTAAATAATTTACTCATCCACCTTATTCAATTTTTGGGGTGATTCTTTTTTCATCATTAATAAGTGGGATGCTAAAATTTCTGGGCACTGTAAGATTCCTCCAATGGAATATAAAAATTAAACACCACTTTCAACTTCTTACCCCAATGATAATCTTTATATTATCTTATCTCTATCATAATGTTGTGGGTATATCAAACCATTTCATAATATTTTTCAAAGTCTCAGATCACAAATTAATTTTGTTGACTAAGTTTTAGCCACTAATGAAGCAGTTATCCTTGAATTAGGGGGTTACCAAAAATCTGGAGGTGTATTGTGCTAGTATTGTGAAGTTCTCCACACATACAATGATTAAGTCATTATCTTTTTTCATAAGGGAAATTCCATCTATTTCCATTTTATGTATTAGAGTATGAGGAAATTTTTTTTCAAAAAACATTTTCGGGAATTCTTTCTAACCTGTCACTTCAATCTCTTCCTTGGGATTAATATTTTTTATCAATGTCCACCATTGATCATCTTCTCCCTCCATTAGATAAACAACAATTAAACATTTTATTTTTTAAAAAATTAAAGGATAGATTAGAACTTCTCAATGGAGTTGGTATATTGTTCTACGATTGAAGGATCAAATGATCCATGAAAAGTGAAATTCCATTATCATGTAAAGATATCAATTATAGGTTATTATTTCTTATGGGTGATTTGGGTTCTCCTTATGATCAATGTTTCTATTTAGAACATGTTTCAGCTGCGTGTATATCATCACAAAGTTTGCGATTCCAACTCCAACCAGGCTAGGAATCTCATTAGGGTAGTCATCACATTTCTCATTACATTAATGTTTTACCCGATTCCTCGTTTTTCTAGAAATTTCTGAAATAACGGGAAAATTAGTGATGAGTATTTTTAAAATATTAAATAAATAAAAAGAAAATCCAATGACACTAATGAGATATCTTATAAATTAAGTGTATTTCTTTCATATATGTATTTTTAGGCTTCAATTTATGTTATCCAAGATGTGTTTCCTAACATATATTCATATGGGTATTTTTCAGTCCCTTAATAATGGTTCATAATGAGATTATCAATTTACCAAAGCATATCCCCTGAGACTGTCAAATTAGTCATGCAACATGGCCTGTTTTCATGCACCCATTCTTAGTCGATCCTAGATCAATGTGTCGTTTTTAGGTTTTACACATATGTATATCTATGATAGATCCATATACACCTGTATTATCTAGACATATATGCATTTCATGATAAACCTCTAACTCTATACTTAAATTTTTTTTGGGATATTTATTAATATTATTCATATCTAATAAGATGAAATCATATATATATTTTTGTATCATTTTGTAAAGGGTCATCCATGTTTTTACCGAATAATGCAATAGGTATGTTTTTTATTGCAGTAAATAGGTTTTCAATGTATCAAATTATAAATTGGATAAACTAAAAAAAATCCAATTAACATCATGAAACTCTACAACACAACATGTAGAAAATATTTATAATATTAAGAGAAGTCGTGAGGTGATTCATGAGGAATTTCAAGCTGTGAATCCCTTACATGATGTTATTCACCAAAAAACATCATGTAACCATTGAATTTAATTCCCAATTGCAAGATAAATCCAATAGAGATATACACATCTTGAGTCCCATATACATGTCGTGAAAGTAGTAATAATTTAAAATATCATAATGAGATTCAAAGAAGACTTACACAGATTCAAAAATCATTGAAGAAAACTCACATCAGAATTAGAAAATGTGAAACACCATTACACATCATATTATATCATGATTATTTACCAACATTAGGAGGACTGTGGACAAAAGGCACATAGGGGAACATTATTTTTTCTCTCATTTTTTCTCTCAAACTCTCTCAATTTTCATTCCTCCTTTTCTCACAAAACTCAATCTGTATCAAGTTTATTCAATGTTTTTTCATTACCCAGACATCAATTATTGATTTTTCAATGCGATGTTACTTCTTTTTTCATCTCCAAAACTTGGTTATGTGTGTTCATCATCCCAGTCGTCAATATACGTCTAACCTATACTATAATTTTTCTTATTCTTTTTTCAAGTATGTATTTTATTTTATTATAATTGATTCCAGGATCATATTGATTATTCACAATTTCATGTCCATTAATTGGTTAATAATAATCATTTCATGTTTGTTAATCATTTAATTTCAATATTTTTTTTCATCATAACAATGTTTTCAATTTCTTATTTAGTTTTGATCGATTATAGCATGAGTTTATAAATTACATAGGGTAGGGATTGAGAGTAGGGGTGATTAAATCTAATAAATTTTTAATTCTCAATATGGAAATCCTAAGGTATAGTAATCAGGTTATATAATAATTGTCAATTAGATCATTTTAATCAACCTTGACTATAGTAATATTTAATGATTTACCCTAATATGATTGGAATATAATTGAATATGACCAATATCCTGTGATACATTATTCTTTTCAAGTCAGGATTAATGCATCATAGTTGAATCGGTCTCTGAACCAAATAAAGCTTTATCTTCGATAGATATATTTTCCTTGACAATAAAAAACTAGTGACCTTTATATTCTTTACATTGTAGACCCTAGGTCTATACCAAGTTAAAGTTAAATATCATCCATTCCTCTCAACTCTGAAATTGATATCGATCCCTTCCATATCATTGATCATTATCTATAAAACTCAATGATTTAGTGATTTTTCCAAACACTACCATCTTAAGAGGACTCCTAACCCAAAGGGTTCCATGATTAGTTTCTTCCATCGAATCCTCCATGGGACTGACCCTACACTACCACTATATTATTCCCTAGTAGCAAGTTTATTTTGGGAAAAATGAATCTAATCTAGCCTAATCCCGTGTGAATTAAACTACTAGTGGAGGCATGTAAAATTTTGGCACCATTTTCGAGGATCAAAATGGGATTCGCTAAGGAATGGTCACCTATGAAATATAAACTTGTGGATACCTCTCCCTTTCCTTATTTCCATTTCCATTTCCCTTCCCTTTTATTTCAGATGCCACTACATCCTTCTTATTTCATCATAGTGCATGCATCAGGGCCCTCAGACTCATTCAACGAGCCTTGATGTAGAATAAAAACTTTCCTTTTATATTGAAATTGATAGGTATATCTATACATATCACCGTTTAAAAATGAAATAAAACATAAATAATTTAGCTCTAAATCAATCCAACCCACCAAATATGATGCCTTCCAACCTAGAGTGTAGATTGTGTAGAACGAATGAACCATCATGGATTACTCCTTTCTATAAATCCATGGTGTTATTCCAAAAATCATATTCCCTCTTATATAGGAAAATATAATTGAAATAAAACCCAGAATCATTAATTTGATCCAGAACATGGACTAATTCAGTGGGTTTCAAACTGAATAACCTCATGATCATATTTTAAACATCCTAGAAGTCTACGACACCTTTTGCAACCAAGGAGTATCTTATGATTATATATGACTTTATATCCTTACATTTTCCATGTGACATTGAGATAATTATTGGATCAGAAGTAAATATTCTGAGTCTTTCATGGCTTGGGATAATTTAGCCTTGAAATTCTTGGAAAAGTACATCCCACTAATCAACACTTGTAAATTGAGGAATGACATACATAATTTCTCTCAAGAATATGGAGAGTCATCATTGGATGTTTGGGACCATTTGAAGGATATATCCTAAAATTTACTACATCATAGATTCTATGTGTAGATTTAGATCTAGAAATTTTATTAATTCCTCTAACCACCAACTAGAACTGTTGTTGATGTAGCTGATAATGGAGGGTTATTGTTCAAAACACCTAAGGCATGAAAATAAATTCTAGATAAAGTACCTCATAAGTATATTCTATTATAGAGTGATCGTGGACTACCCTGGTGTGGGATATATAAATTTAAAGAGAATTATTGACCATATTCACAAGTCAATGATTTGACCAAGTAGTTGAAATCATTCAAACAGACAGCTTTACCACATACCCCTCATGCTCCAGTCATGAAAATTCAGTCGTGTGAAATGTGGTGTGAATTACAACTTTAACAAGAATTTACAGAATGTTTTGATGAGAAACCAAGTTAGTATTTTAATTTTGTTAGTTACAATCAACAAGGAAAAAATTTCAGTAGCCATAATAATAATTTTAAATAAAGCCCATTTGAAAACAACAACAAAGAGTCAAGGGTATTTCCAAGAAATAAGTTATCAAAAACCATTTAGAAATCAAGGACCACTATGATATATTAAAATTTATCATATTCCTCATCCACCATAGCAAATAACCTAGAAAGCTTTCCCTCTAAGAGGACAACAAAAATTCCCACAAATTCCACCATGACCTTCACAACCAGCAATACCTCTGAAATCGAACATGGAAAATCTACTCTCATCCATTTTTGAAAGGGCATGTCAATGGAAGAACACTCAAGATATGTAAATATAGAACCAAAGGGTAGCATTGTGTATCCTTGAACATCAAATGGACCATATTTCAAAGACATTGTCAGAGGGAATGTCAAATACTCTACCTAATAACACAATGACATTCCTCATAGAAGAGGAAACAATAGTATTCCTAATCAGTGGAAAAGTATTGTATTTTTAGGAACCATACATAAGAGAAAGAATATAATTATAGGATCCCATAAATTATAAAATAGTTATATATGGAGAAATTAATAAATAATACAATGGAACACCTCATGTGGCACCTTAATAAGTTATAACTTCTACTAAAGCCCTCCCAAGAAAGAGAAAACAAAGGAAGACGCCTATATTGTCCCACGTCCCTATAAACCACCTTTTCCTTTTCTGGAAACATCAATGGAATGAATAATTTTCGGGAAATTCAAGAAAGTTTTGGAAATGTTTATGAAACTACACATCAACATTCCTTTTACTAAGTAAATTATTCAAAACCCTAATAATGAAATATTTCATAAGGAACTACTTTATAAAAATGGACGACCTAGGATTCATCTTAATGAATGAGGAATTTTGTGCTTTTTTCAGAATAAAATTCAAAAAAATAGAGATACCCTGAGAGTTTTTCAATCCCATGGAAAATATGAGAATTTAACTTTGGAAGAGAATTGTGCGATTTAGAAGCAAGCATCAACATCAAGCCGATGAGTGTATTCCACAAGACGGGGCTTGAATAAATCAATCCAACTGGAGAATCACTCATATTGGATGACTAATCCTCAAAGAATCCCTGAGTAATTCTTAGGTCTTAGTCAATGATGCAAAGTTCATTTTTATAGTAGAATTCCTCAATATGGACATGGAAGAGTATGGAGATGTTCCAATCATCTTAGGCTGACCATTCCATTCCGTTAGAAAATCATTAATCAATGTAAATAAAGGAATACTTATATTTCATGTAGGTGATGAAAAATTCATGTTCAAACAAGAAAAATAATCACTAAAAATAGATGATTCATTTCATTACCAAGATATCATTTTCATTGAATAAAGTAAAGGATACTTAAACATTGAAGTATAGAACTATGAAATGATCCCTAATGCAGATAAAGAGTATGAATTTGAGTAAGTAAACTCCCTAGAACCTCTTACTAGGGAAATCATCCCATATTTGATAACCCCAGTCATTCAGCTACCTGAACTAGAACTAAAACCACTCCCAAGTACAGTAATGTATTCCTTTATAGAGACTAGAAAATCATAACTAGTTATCATTAACATTAAAATATCATAGTCATCAAAGAAAAACTGGTTGAAGTATTGAAAATACATAATCATTCAATTTCTTGGGGGAGTATCTGACATTAATGGAATTAATCATTCACTATGCACATGTAAAATCCTACATAAGGAAGGTAAAAACCCCTAATGTCAAACATGAAAGAGGCTCACAAAACCAATTCATGCATTTATTAAGAAATAAGTATTCAAACTACTAGATATTGGAATAAAATTTTCAATATTTGGTAGTGAGTGGGTGATTCTGATATAGGTAGTTCCTATAAGGCCCCAGCCTTAAACCTTACTTAATCTTGAGTTATTACAAGATTACACATTGAGGATCTTTTCAGGTTTAGAGTTTTAGATAATTAGATCATAAAACTTGCATTACATTCCACATATAAACAAAGTGGTTACATAAAGATAGTATTCTTCATTCCCATCAATGGAAACACATTTAAAATAAAACATGGATTATTTCTTGACACATCCTTGACTCTATCATCTTATCATGTACCATTCCCTTGACCTGTGAAAAACATTTCAAAAACATGGGATGAGCATAAAAACTCAGTAAGGGTTATAAAAAAAACATGGAAAGGAAACATGAGTTCATATATACATAAGAATGAAATCATACTTTACCCATAAAACATAGGCAGTTTAACATACCTCATAAATCCATGAATAAATCATAGAAATCATAAGACATAAAGGTAACTTGAGGCATTCATAACATTCTTACGTAGGGAGTAACCCTCTTGGTTACGTTTGGAATACCCATCACAGTATATTACCTAAAATCTCTTCGGAGAAACCTTAACATTTCACTCCTTCACGTTACCCAATGCATTGGAGAGGTATAACGGGCTCACCCGCCCTTAGTTTATCACGGAACCACCCGTCTTCATAATAATGCCCAAGAACCATAACATAATCATATCACATAAAACATGCATAAAGGAAACATAAAATTTCCACATTTCAATCACGAGATATCAATACAACACATTGATATAAAAACATTATGAAAACCATTTTCAATACTAAAATAAAAGAAAAGTAAAACATGGTATTTATTTTTTCTTTTTAAAAAAGAAGGTATGGCTTGTAGAGGAAGCCGAAACTCAAATAATGGTCACGACGACGGAGAAGTCGTTGTCGCCGCATACGTACGACAAAAACATTCCCTTTTGTCGTTTAGTTAACGCTTCGTATAAAAAAGATTCCTTTTGAATAATCGTAAAATTCAAAGGGGTTTATACACCGTATAAAAGAATGTTGTGTATAAAATAAAATATGCCTCAATGAAAGGAGATTGAGACGAGGTCCCATACCTCGTATCCGACTTGACCCGACCGTTCTTTAATCTCCTGAATAATAATCTTGTGTTAATATCTACTTTCTTAAGAACCTTTTTCAAGTTCATTATTCCTTTTATACCATGTTATGAACATCATGTAATCTGTTAAGTTAACAATGTTCATTTTGTCGGTATTTGGTTCTTAAGTCAAAAATAGACTTCTTACACTTACATGTTGTTAATTTGGTCAAAGGTTCATTATATCCATAATGGTATTCATGATGTAGATATCATATATGTCATATATATCCAGTACATATATGCATTTATAATATTACATCACATTTAGAGGTAAGAAATGAAATGCACCGTTCATGGAGACGGTAAGATGTACGTACGCATGAACGCTACTTCCATTTCTATTTCATATTTTCTGGAATGGAATCAAAATGATATAAGAGTATATTATAATTCCAGTATAATAACATATATAATATCATTAACTTTATTCTTTACACATCCCACATATGGTATTAACGAATCAAATCACTTTTAGGGGGCGGTAGTCCGCACTTCCTAAAATGAAGATATCGTGTTTTACCCATAATGGAAACCATAAAGGTACGCCCAAAATAAAAAAAACATAAGCTTAAGGAAAACATAAACATATTATATATCATATATAAAAACAGTGACATCATAATGTCCACCTTTGAAGGTGTTAAATGAGTGTTGAACAATCATCGTTTCGGGAGGCAGAATTTCGCCATCCACGGAAACCGTATGTTCTTTAACAATTTGATGTAGTTGTGTGAGAGTGTAGCTAAAATAAATCTTATAACAACATCCTAGTATATTTATTATACTGGTGTAGTTACAAAAGAAGTAAATAAAAAGAGTTTAGGGGGTTGGAGAAGCAAAATAAAACAAATGAACATGAGAGAATGAATTACCTTTAAAAGTGTAACTCCTTTTGAGTTGAGCCTAAAGGCTTCCTTTGAAAGGATTCTGCCCAAAGGGAATCCTCTAGGATGAGGAGAGGGATTTGGAGAGAGCAAATGGGCAGGGGTTGGCCGAGCAAAAGGCTTGAAGAGTGTGTGAAATGAGGTAGAGGTGGGGGCCTTTTATAAGAGGAGAGGAGGGGCACTTTTGGAAAGTAAAGAAATATTACATTATTTGAAAATGTGTTTCGGTTTTAAAAGGTCCCACATTGATATAATTCGTGGATAAGGTGATAAGGGTTCGAAATCCACTCATCCAATTGGTTTTGTACATGTGTAGTTCATAGATTTTACATTATCTTTCTATTTTATTTAAATCGTCAAATAATGATGTCATCACTGTATCATTATTATGTCATAAATAATTAAATTTATTTAATGTCTAAAAATTATAAAAAAAATACTATGATATAGTAAATCTTCTTAGATTTCCAATGACTATTTATAATCAAATTTTGGACTTTTATAACCCCACTTAAGAATTGTTTTCGTAAAACATATTATGTTTGTGTCATTTTCACTTTAACATTAAATAAAAAGTAATTTATGTCATTTCCCAACAAAAGTGGATCCATGGGGTCCCCAAGTTGACCCATGGCATGTCATGATCGGCCATGACACAACCAATGAGGTTTGGACACGTTTCTAGGTCATTTCATTTTATTAAAGTATTATTTATACCTTAAACTACCCTAATTACCACTAATCGTGATTAAGAACTTAATAAGTTACTATTCACCAAAAAATTATTATAATCTCATTGAACCACATTTTACTTCTTAATGACAACCATGTATGTCAGATTTTCGAAATTCAATACACATTAGTGGTAAACTTTCATTTAACTGAAAAATCAGTTTGCTTGATTATCACTTAGTGGTTTCACTATTCATCAAAAATTGATGTTTTTCAGAAAATTACCAAAAATTCACCCTAATCTATATTTGATATTCCGAATTCAAAAATGAAGTATATTTTACAAAATTCAAAACATATAGGTCACATTAATTAATTTAATAATTAATTCCCGCTGCCAGAGCAAATAGCGTGTTTTTACAAAACAATAAGTATCAAAAGATTGACACCAGTTTAAGTCTAATTTCAATGTGAAATTGATTCCAATGTCCACCATTGGATAAAATGGTAAAAATATATTCTAATTTCACTTAAAAACCAATTCAAAACATAATCTAATCATATAAATAAATTAGATTAAAAAGTAGTTTTGATGTAAAATGCAGTATTTTTCACTATTCATTAAAAAATGAACATTGTCAGAAAAATACCAAAAATTCACAAAAGGTAAATTTTGATGTCCCAATCATAAAGAATAAGTTTATTTTGACAAACATAGTTTATAAAATTGTCAAAATATAGATTCAAAAATGGTTTGCCATCAAAAGGCAGTAAAACAATCTTTTAAGAATATTAGTGTATTCCATGCATAAGATTGTATTTATTTTCATTTTAAGCCGCTATAACACTATCTTAATCATTAATAGACATAGATAAAAATATCTATTATTCATTACTTACTTGGGATGTTACATCCTTCCCCCCTTTAGAAAATTGCGTCCCCGCAATTTATTTACTTATCGAATAAATGGGGGTACTTTTCCCTCATTGCATTTTCAGATTCCCATGTTGCCTCTTCAATCATGTGGTTTTTCCACAAAACCTTTACCTGAGGAATCACCTTATTCCATAACACTTTCTCCCTGTGGTCAAGAATCTGGACTGGTTGTTCCTCATAAGATAGGTTCTCTTCCAGCTGAACTACCTCTGGGCTCAAAACATGAGATGGATCTGGCATATACTTTCTCAACATCGAAACGTGAAAAACATTGTGTACCTGAGATAAACTCGGAGGTAAAGCCACTCGGTATGCAACTGATCCAACTCTCTCCAGAATTTCGTATGGTCCAACAAACCTTGGACTCAACTTTCCTTTCTTACCAAATCTCATCACGCTTTTCCAAGGAGAAACCTTGAGAAAAACATGATCACCTACCTCGAAAGATAGATCCTTCCTCCGGTTATCTGCATAACTCTTCTGCCTGCTCTGAGCTATTCTCATGTGTTTCTGAATCAGATGAAATTTTTCTGCCATCTCTTCTACCAATTCTGGTCCCATCAACTTCCTTTCACCCACTTCATCCCAGAAAGATGGAGTTCGACACCGCTTCCCATATAATGCCTGAAATGGTGCCATCTGTATACTGGAATGAAAACTGTTATTATATGAAAACTCAACCAAAGAAATATGTTGGTCCCAACTTCCCTGATAATCCATAGAACAAGCTCGTAGCATATCCTCCAATGTCTGAATTGTTCGTTCTGACTGCCCATCTATTTGAGGATGAAAAGCTGTACTAATATTTAATTCAGTACCCAACGACTTCTGAAGGCCTTTCCAAAAGTTAGAAGTAAACCTTGGATCACGATCCGATACAATGGAGAGAGGAACTCCATGTAACCTGACTATCTCTTTAAGATACAAACGAGAAAGTTGATCAAGAGAGAAAGTATCTCGTATAGCAAGGAAATGAGCAGATTTGGTCAAGCGATCAACAATAACCCTGATTGCATTATTATCTCGAGATGTCTTCGGTAATCCAACAATAAAGTCCATGGATATATTCTCCCATTTCCACTCTGGCACTGGTAAAGGCTGAAGCATCCCTTTCGGTAGCTGCCGCTCTGCTTTAACCTGCTTACAAGTCAAACACTTCACAGTAAAATCAGCAATGTCTCTTTTCATTCCATCCCACCAGTAATACACCCGCAGATCTCTATACATCTTAGTACTGCCCGGATGAACTGAAAACGGAGAACTATGAGCTTCACATAATAGCTCTCTCTTCAACTTTGAATCACAAGGCACACACAATCTCTTCCCAAATCTCAGAACACAATCACTATCAATGTTGAATTCAGGCAACTTACCTTTCTGAACCAGCTCTACCTTTTTCTGCAACTCACTGTCTTTCTTCTGTGCTTGCTTGATTCTATCTGATAGAGAAGATCTCACTGATACCTGAAACAAAACAGAAGGACTTCCTGCACCAACAACTTCTATGCCAAAGTTCATCAAATCGTTAACCAAAGGATCACGTTCCAAACACAACATTGTTAATGAAGCATTACTTTTTCGACTCAAAGCATCAGCCACTTTATTTGCTTTTCCCGGATGGTAATGAATTGTACAATCATAATCCTTGATTAATTCCAGCCATCTCCGTTGTCTCATGTTTAACTCTTTCTGAGTGAATATATACTTTAAACTTTTGTGATCGGTATATATTTCACACTTTACTCCATACAATGATGCCTCCAAATTTTTAAAGCAAAAACAACAGCAGCTAGTTCCAAATCATGTGTAGGGTAATTTACCTCATGAGTTTTCAACTGTCGTGAAGCATAAGCAATTACCTGATCATTCTGCATTAGGACGCAACCAAGTCCTTTCAATGAAGCATCACTGTATATAACAAACTCACCATTCCTGGAAGGTAGTGCCAAAACTGGAGCATTCACCAATCTTCTTTTCAATTCCTGAAAACAATCATCACATTCTTTTGCCCAGATAAACTTAACACCCTTACGAGTTAGCTTAGTCATTGGACTAGATAACCGTGAAAAATTTCTAACAAACCTTCGGTAATAGCCCGCCAAACCAAGGAAGCTACGAATCTCGGTTACATTTGTGGGTCTTGGCCATTCTTCCACAACTTTTGTTTTTTCAGGATCAACAGTTATTCCATCTTTAGAAATAAAGTGACCAAGGAAAGAAATTTGTTGTAACCAAAACTCACACTTGCTGAATTTCCCATACAGTTTCTTTTCTTTTAAGGTTTTCAAGATAACCCTTAAAAGTTTTTCATGCTCCTCTTTACTTTTAGAAAACACCAAAATATCATCCATGAAAACCACCACAAACTTATCCAAGAACTCATGGAAAATTCTAATCATTAAGTCCATGAATACAGCAGGTGCATTGGTTAGCCCAAAAGGCATTACTACAAATTCATAATGGCCATATCTCGTACGGAACGCGGTCTTCGGAATATCTGCCTCCTTAACCTTCAGCTGATGGTACCCCGATCTCAAGTCAATCTTTGAAAAAAACTGAGCTCCCTGGAGCTGATCAAACAAATCATCGATATGAGGAAAAGGCTATTTGTTCTTAACAGTGATATTATTCAAGGCTCTATAATCAATGCAAAGTCTCATAGAACCATATTTCTTTTTAACAAATAAAACAGGAGCACCCCATGGTGATGTGCTAGGTCTAATGAAACCTTTCTCTAATAAATCTTGCAATTGTTCCTTCAACTCTAAAAGTTCAATTTGTGCCATTCGATAAGGGGGTTTTGAAATTGGCTTAGCATCAGGAACTATGTCAATAGTAAACTCAACTTCCCGATCTGGTATTATTACAGGCAACTCATCAGGAAAAACATCAGGATACTCATTTACCACTGGCACATCATTAATCTGAACAGTTCCTTTATTTTCAACGACGTGTGAAAGGTAACATTCATTTCCATCTTTTACAAGTTTCTCGGCCTCTTGATATGTGATCAAAAGTAAGGGTTCATTCTTGTAAACAAACTGAAAGTCTTTCTTAAAAGAAACTTATTTAGCTCTACAGTCAATCTTAGCATGGTAAATAGAGAGCCAATCCATACCCAGGATAACATCAAACTCTACTAGAGGTAGAACAATAAGGTTTGCAAGTAGGTTCTTTCCACAGATAAGGTTAGGAAGATTCTTATAAATTATTTTTTCCTCGACACTTCCCCCAGGTGTTTTTACCAAAAGTTCAGGAGTCATTTCTTGAGATGGTATTCCCATTTTACTAGAGAAGGTTTTAGAGATGAAAGAATGTGTAGACCCCGAATCAAACAACACACTGGCATAATCTGAAAAAACAAACAAAGTACCTGATACAACTTCATTTGATGGCCCGACATCTGCTGAAGTAGTTGCAAAGGATTTCACCACCCCTTTCTTCTTGTAGTCTAACTGCTTCCCATCACTCAAGCTCCTTGTCGGACACTCGTTTGCATAGTGACCCATCTCATTGCACTTACAACACTTCACTAACTGTAAATCAAATTTGTTCTTACCTTCAGCTTGATCCTTTTCAGTGCAATCACGAGCCTTATGTCCCATCTTACCACATCGGTAGCACTTTCCAGAATTCAGAAGACATTCCCCAGCATGCCTTTTTCCACATTTATCACAAACTGGAAACTTAGTTTTCTTACCATCAAACTTTTTTGAAGAATTCTTACCTTTCTCCTGCCACCTCGGTCTCTTCTTCTGCTGGTTGTTATAGAAAACTTGGTCATCGGAAAACTCCATTTCCACCTTCTCAGCACATCGAACAAGCTTTTCATAACATTTAAACTCACTAGAAGCTAATTCCCTTCGATATTTTGGCTTTAATCCTGAGTAAAAACGATTTATTTTACTATCAAGGTCCCGGATAAAATTTGGAGCATACCTTGCCAATCGAGTGAACCTTTCTTCATAGGCAGCCACTGAGTCTTCCTCTTGCCTCAATTCCAAGAATTTCTTTTCCATCCTAAGTCGAACAGCCTTAGGAAAATACTTCTCAAGAAACATACCTTTGAATTCATCCCAGTCAAGAGCATCAATCTCATCGGCGTCCCTGATATTTTTAACCATAGACCTCCACTGATATGCTTCTCCCTCCAAACGGTAAATAGCAAGACTAACCTTTTGATTGTCTGAACACCCCATGACATCAAAAATCTTCTCCAGTGCTTTAATCCACCCTTCAGCTAACACAGGGTCAGATGATCCTCTGAATGATGGTGGATGTTGCCTCATGAAATGTTCCACCACTGACATGTTCCTCTGTGGTTGATCTGGCTGATCTCGTGCATGGATACCACCACCATTTATCACTTGAGTCAACTGCGCCATTACTGCAACAAACTGTTCAGTTCCAATTCCGACCATTTCTGGATGCTGATTCGGAAGGTTATTTCCTTCTGTATGCCTTCCTAGCACTGCTTCCCTGTTTCCTCTGCGGAAAGCCATTCTGAACAAACATGTCTTAGATGAAGCAACATGGTAATCTTTAAATGCTATACCATTTCGAAAAAAAAAATATTTTTGGATAATCATTTAATAGAATTCTAACTCCTAAAGTTATCTAAACCGACCTCTGATACCAACTATAAGGCCCCAGCCTTAAACCTTACTTAATCTTGAGTTATTACAAGATTACACATTGAGGATCTTTTCAGGTTTAGATTTTTAGAGAATTAGATCATAAAACTTGCATTACATTCCACATATAAACAAAGTGGTTACATAAAGATAGTATTCTTCATTCCCATCAATGGAAACACGTTTAAAATAAAACATGGATTATTTCTTGACACATCCTTGACTCTATCATCTTATCATGTACCTTTCCCTTGACCTGTGAAAAACATTTCAAAAAACATGGGATGAGCATAAAAACTCAGTATGGGTTATAAAAAAAACATGGAAAGGAAACATGAGTTCATATATACATAAGAATGAAATCATACTTTACCCATAAAACATAGGCACTTTAACATACCTCATAAAATCATGAATAAATCTTAGAAATCATAAGACATAAAGGTAACTTGAGGCATTCATAACATTCTTACGTAGGGAGTAACCCTCTTGGTTACGTTTGGAATACCCATCACAGTATATTCCCTAAAATCTCGTCGGAGAAACCTTAACGTTTCACTCCTTCGCGTTACCCAATGCATTGGAGAGCTATAACGGGCTCACCCACCCTTAGTTTATCACGGAACCACCAGTCTTCATAATAATGCCCAAGAACCATAACATAATCATATCACATAAAACATGCATAAAGGAAACATAAAATTTTTACATTTCAATCACGAGATATCAATACAACACATTGATATAAAAACATTATGAAAACCATTTTCAATACTAAAATAAAAGAAAAGTAAAACATGGTATTTATTTTTTCTTTTTAAAAAAGAAGGTATGGCTTGTAGAGGAAGCCGAAACTCAAATAACGGTCATGACGTCGGAGAAGTCATTTTCGCCGCATACGTACGACAAAAACATTCCCTTTTGTCGTTTAGTAAACGCTTTGTATAAAAAAGATTCCTTTTGAATAAACGTAAAATTCAAAGGGTTTTATACACCGTATAAAAGAAAGTTGTGTATAAAATAAAATATGCCTCAATGAAAGGAGATTGAGACGAGGTCCCATACCTCATATCCGACTTGACCCGACCGTTCTTTAATCTCCTGAATAATAAACTTGAGTTAATCTCTACTTGCTTAAGAACCTTTTTCAAGTTAATTATTCCTTTTATACCATGTTATGAACATCATGTAATCTGTTAAGCTAACAATGTTCATTTTGTCGGTATTTGGTTCTTAAGTCAAAAATAGACTTCTTACACTTACATGTTGTTAATTTGGTCAAAGGTTCATTATATCCATAATGGTATTCATGATGTAGATATCATATATGTCATATATATCCATTACATATATGCATTTATAATATTACATCACATTTAGAGGTAAGAAATGAAATGCACCGTTCATGGAGACGGTAAGCCGTACGTACGCATTAACGCTACTTCCATTTCTATTTCATATTTTCTGGAATGGAATCATAATGATATAAGAGTATACTATAATTCCAGTATAATAACATATATAATATCATTAACTTTATCCTTTACACATCCCACATATGGTATTAACGAATCAAATCACTTTTAGGGGGCGGTAGTCCGCACTTCCTAAAATGAAGATATCGTGTTTTACCCATAATGGAAACCATAAAGGTATGCCCAAAATAAAAAAAACAGAAGCTTAAGGAAAACATAAACATATTATATATCATATATAAAAATAGGGACATCATAATGTCCACCTTTGAAGGTGTTAAATGAGTGTTGAACAATCATCGTTTCGGGAGGCAGAATTTCACCATCCACGGAAACCGTTTGTTCTTTAACCATTTGATGTAGTTTTGTGAGAGTGTAGCTCAAATAAATCTTATAACAACATCCTAGTATATTGATGATACTGGTTTTGTTACAAAAGAAGTAAATAAAAAGAGTTTAGGGGGTTGGAGTAGCAAAATAAAACAAATGAACATGAGAGAATGAATTACCTTTAAAAGTGTAACTCCTTTTGAGTTGAGCCTAAAGGCTTACTTTGAAAGGATTATGCCCAAAGGGAATCCTCTAGGATGAGGATAGGGATGTTGAGAGAGCAAATGGGCAGGGGTTGGCCGAGCCAAAGGCTTGAAGAGTGTGTGAAATGAGGTAGAGGTGGGAGCCTTTTATAAGAGGAGAGGAGGGGCACTTTTGGAAAGTAAAGAAATATTACATTATTTGAAAATGTGTTTCGGTTTTAAAAGGTCCCACATTGATAGAATTCTTGGATAAGGTGATACGGGTTCGAAATCCACTCATCCAATTGGTTTTGGACATGTGTAGTTCATAGATTTTACATTATCTTTCTATTTTATTTAAATCGTCAAATAATGATGTCATCACTGCATCATTATTATGTCATAAATAATTAAATTTATTTAATGTCTAAAAATTATAAAAAAACAACTATGATATAGGAAATATTTTTAGCTTTCCAATGACTATTTATAATCAAATTTTGGACTTGTATAACCCCACTTAAAAATTGTTTTCGTAAAACATATTATGTTTGTGTGTGTCATTTTCACTTTAACATTAAATAAAAAGTAATTTATGTCATTTCCCAACAAAAGTGGATCCATGGGGTCCCCAAGTTGACCCATGGCACGTCATGGTCGGCCATGACACAACCAATGATGTTGGGACATGTGTCTAGGTCATTTCATTTTATTAAAGTATTATTTATACCTTAAACTACCCTAATTACCACTAATCGTGATTAAGAACTTAATAAGTTACTATTCACCAAAAAATTATTATAATCTCATTGAACCACATTTTACTTCTTAATGACAACCATGTATGTCATATTTTCAAAATTAAATACACATTAGTGGTAAAATTTCATTTAACTGAAAAATCAGTTTGCTTGATTATCACTTAGTGGTTTCACTATTCATAAAAAATTGATGTTTTTCAGAAAATTACCAAAGATTCACCCTAAGCTATATTTGATATTCCGAATTCAAAAATGAAGTCTATTTTACAAAATTCAAAACCTATAGGTCACATTAATTAATTTAATAATTAATTCCCGCTGCCAGAGCAAATAACATGTTTTTACAAAACAATAAGTATCAAAAGATTGACACCAGTTTAAGTCTAATTTCAAAGTGAAATTGTTTCCAATGTCCACCATTGGATAAAATGGTAAAAATATATTCTAATTTCCCTTCAAAACCAATTCAAAACATAATCTAATCATATAAATAAATTAGATTTAAAAGTAGTTTTGATGTAAAATGCAGTATTTTTCACTGTTCATTAAAAAATGAACATTGTCAGAAAAATACCAAAAATTCACACAAGGTAAATTTTGATGTCCCAATAATAAATAATAAGTTTATTTTGACAAACATAGTTTATAAAATTTTCAAAATATAGATTCAAAAATGGTTTTCCATCAAAAGGCAGTAAAACAATCTTTTAAGAATATTAGTGTATTCCATGCATAAGATTGTATTTATTTTCATTTTAAGCCACTGTAAAACTATCTTAATCATTAATAGACATAGATAAAAATATCTATTATTCATTACTTACTTGGGATGTTACAGTTCCCATGAAAGGGGTCCTCATAATAGAATAAAATAATGAAGATGGATTGATCTCAACTCACACCATCACTGGATGGTGAGTATACATGGATTAAAAAAATATAAATGCAACCACCCAGAAAGATAATTTCCCCATGCCAGTTATGGATAAAATTAAAGAGGTACTAGAAGGAAAATAATTCTATTATTTCCTGGATGGATATTTGTGATACAATCAAATTTCAGTCAACCTAGAAGATTAATCTAAAAAATGTTCACATGTTAATTGGGTACCTTCTCCTATAGGTGCATGTCATTCGGTATGTGTAACTCACTAGAAAATTTTCAAATATGGATGACGCATATATTCCATTATAAGGTGGAGGAATTCCTATTAATTTTCATTGATGAATTTTTAGTTTTTGGATGATCCTTTGACTTTTGCATAAGTAATCATGAGTTTTTCCTATAAAGTTGTGAAGAAAAGTGCCTAGTTTTGAATTAGGAATAATTCGACATTATGGTTCTAGTAGGAAGAGTCCTTGAACAGAAAATTTCCATGATTTTCATGTAATAGGATCTTTCAATGATAAAATAAATCAAATATTTAATTGAAACCACAACAGTCAGATGCATTAGGACATTTCTATTCCATGATGGATTCTATAAGTGATATATGAAAGATATTAAAACTATATCCAGACCTATGAAAAAGAATTTATCTTAAGAAACATCATTTGAATTTAGTGATGAATTTCAGAATGTATTCAACACTTAAAATAAAATTATGATACCATTCAAGTAATAATTTCACCAGATTTGGAAAACTAGTTTCATTTGATGTGTCACATCAGTGGCTTTAATGATGGTGTAGTTTTAGGAAAGAGGGTTGATATCATATTTTTTCACATATACTATGCCATTCACACACAGAATTAAGCTCATCTAAACTACATAACCATATAGAATGATCTCTTAACAATTTTTTTTGTTTCAAAAATTCTACTCCTATCTAGTTTTATCAAAATTGATTATGCATATTAATTAATGTGGCCCTAAAATATTTGATGAAAAAAGGATTCCAATACAATATATATATGGTGGATCATATTTATATAGGAACATGAAATTTTCATTAAATATACCAATGCAATGGAAAATTTGATCGTAGATCATCTATCCTAACTCCCACTGCCCTGGATAAAAAATGATGATGATCTCAACATTGAGGTGGACTTCCCTAATAAAACACTTTCTAGTATAATCACAAAGGCAAAGCTGTGGTTTTTTGATATTTCAAATTCTCTCACCATTGGATACCTATACCCAGACCTATTATACGAGAAAATGAGAAGATTTTTTTTTTCAATTTTCACACTACTCTTAGGATGAACCACGAACTTCTAAGCAATTTGATGACAGTTTGATACATCACTTTAATCTAATAAAAGGAATCCAAACTATTTTTGAAATGTTTCATGTATCACCAATGGTAGTACATCATGAACTGGAATGCATAGTTGAAAAATTCTCCAATGTACATTTTTTTATCCCACACTCCCTAGAGATGCAAATTTTTTTTTTGCAAATTGTGAGCAATTCCAATGAACTAGTGACATTGGAAAAAAGGAATTAAATACCCCAAAACCCAATCATGGAAATAAAAATCTTCTACATATGGGGGATCTATTTCATGGGACCATTTCACAATTCATATTGTAAATCCTATATCCTTGTTGGCATTGAATATGCTTCCAAATCGGTAGAAGCTGAAGCTAAAGCTCATGAAATCGTAAAGGTGGTCATTAATTTCATGAAGAAAAATGTGTTTTCATGATTCAGATTTCTTAGACTAATAATTAGTGACTGAGTAACTCATTTCACTATATATTCTATAAAAGTATTTCTTAAAAAAATTGGCATTTATTACAATATAAGAACTCCCACCAACCTGTAAACAATCAGGAAAGTTAAATTATCAAATATGGAAATAAAATAAATCTTTGAAAATATCATGAACAAAAGTCAAAGTGATTGGATTGTAAAATTATATGATACATTTGGGAGTACCAACCGAGATACAAAGCACCAATTGTCACCACACCATTCTGATTAATATATGGGAATACTTATCATTTACAAGTAGAACTAGAGCATCGTTCATATTAGGAAATCAAAAAGCTCAATCTAGATTATCAAAATGATAGAGAATCCTGAATAATGAAGTTATATGAATTAGAATAAATCAGAAACGATTTTCATGAAAATTAAATGATCTAAAAAAAAAGACAAAAAATTTCATGACCAACACATTGAAATACATAATTTTATCTACTGGAAAAACATTTTTTATTTAAATAAAGATTAAAATTGTTCCCGAGAAAGCTCAAAACTAGATGGTTAGAACCATTTCTTTAACTTGTATATTTCCTTATGGGGTGATTTATATTTAGAGGGAAGGAACACCCCCATTAAAATTCAATAGTAAAAGGTTAAAAATATTTTAATAACAGTTACTAGAAGGGTGTTTCTTAAATTTTAAATGAATCCAGGCATAAAAGAGTTAAGATATTCATGTTAAATGTAGCACTGACTATGAGATAACCCTGATTAGGAAAATCCAGGAGAAATTATGTTAGAATAATATTTATAATAGTTTAAGGGAATTTCTAGAGAAAAATAATAATTTTTGGTCTAAATCTGGACAGAGAAGTCAAATAACACATTGTGTAACCCTAAATCAAGATGTATATTTTCATGTTCAAAAATTTCATAAAAATTTCAAAAATGACATGAAAAACAATTATAGACCATGAATATCTCTAATCCAATTTTTAAAAATAGCTCACAAACCTAGGTTTCATGAACTATCCCACATCCCACTCGACACCCAACCACTCTCCCTCTCAATTGCTCGCATACAACCCCCCCATACAAACTACCTTTCTCCCTCCCTCAAACCTCCATATCCATCGTACTCCTCTTTATACCCCTACCTACATTCAACCCTACTCTCACATTTCTCTCAAAAAGAGGGTTCAACCATCTCCACCAGATTTTGTGTATGAGCGTGATGAACCACCTCTGGTGAAGAACTCATGAGATACTTCACCTCCCTGCCCCAACCACCTCATGTATCTTTCCCCTCCATATCCATTGTATCCCTTAAAAAAACTACTTCTTAAGAGGATACCCAATCCACCCCCAGTGAGTATTATAATAATGACCACCCTCATATGCACCCTATTCTACACTTTTTAGACCCCATAAATCATGTGGAACTTAATTGATTATAGGAGAAGCCAATGGGGACTAAAAAACCCCTTGATGTGGCCATCCTTTCTTGCGTACCTATCATCCATGATGTCTTCCAGGTCCTAGAGTGCCTCCATATTTCATCCATTATTAGGTAAGTGATGATACGTATAGAGATATTTTTCTATATTTTCTTTCCAAATTTGAGGTTGTAGTTGATAGCCTCCACTTCAGACTAGGCGGATGACCTCATTATCTTTCCTTCATATAATTCAGCATTGTCCTTGAAATATATACGAAAAATTTCACAACATTGTAGGTATTCCGTAAACTGCATCTTGAGCCATCAAAGTCATATTAAAAGAATCTCTAGATGATGATTTCCCAGGATGCTCACACTAAGAACAATCCCATGATTACCAAATCCACCCAAATATGAGGCCCAACACTTCGTATCCTACATAGATGTCGGAAACATTCCTGGTACACCCAACATGAATCTAAGGGTACTATTAGTCAGATGGATGTAATTATACTCACTGCAACCATGGGTAGACCAACAATCAACATGGAATCTCAGTTTAGATTCTATAACGGAGACCATACTCAGAATTCTTGAGTCACACTGATTGGGGATTCTTTCGTTAAACATATGGCCCATCATCTCATTGTTTTTGTTGCTTCCCTGCCACCCACCTCTCATGGTCTAATTGAATATATTTATTTTCTTTTAATACATAACATAAAACTCATGATCAAGGATGATGATACCTAAAGGTGGTAACCAGAGGTAGTTTATGCTACTGACGAAGCACCAAAAGATCATAAAGCATATTCCACACCACCTACAACCCCCACCTCCATCCCAGGACCCACGTCTTCTATACCCACCCCTAAAACTCCCCATTTTACACCATATAGCACCACTTACCCTTATTCACCACCAATCCAATCTTAGACAGTTGACATTTAGTCAATGAACCTATACATTCTGGAGAATATGTTCTAGATCTCACAACACTCCATATTCAAATGACGGATTTTTTCCAATTTTCTACCTCATCCTCTCTATTAGTGGGCCTTGTCTGCCCCTCATCATGTGCCACTCCTTCCTCATCCACCACCAAATAAAATATATCCTAAGAGATGATATACCCTACATCCCAACAGAAATATCTGGAAGAGAAAGCTAAGAGGGGTAAGGGACTAGTATCCACCCCATTCTCTAAGGTTCCCATTTTTGATCCCACTTTAAAACCCACAACCATAGTACCAACCAATACCTCCCCACCACCCACCAATCAGATAGTTACCATCCCCATGACACCATCATCCATAGCTAACCAACCATTCATGTCACTAATTTTATCCATTGACTAGGCATGGTAGTTGTAGCTACACTCTATTTGAGAGAAGACATTCGATGATGTCATTACTGACATTGAGTTATCATAGTGTACCCTAGTCCCCTCCCCCAATTTTTGCATGTTTCTGGGATGATGATAATTTTCTTACTACTTGTATTCCCTTCCATGATTGTATCACTTCACTTTACATATATGGGGACTAATTTTGTTATATTTTACTTGTTTTTTTTCAAATCTTTGAACTTTTTATTGTAGCCTTGTCTAGTTCTTCTATTGTAACAATGGTTAAAGATGCACTTCTGCCCCCAATTTCTTAGTTCAATGACCTATTCAACACCATGTTAAGTTTTAGTGTCAGCATTATGATATTTCACTTGAGATTCATGCTCAGCATCCACCACAATGGGCACAAATACCATTCTATCCACACCATATTTATGATTGGTATTCTACTTAAGTGATCCGTACTACCTAATAACTCCAACATCTAGAAGATATTTCCACCAGTATTTTCAGAAGAAAGAGGACATTGGAGCCGATAGATGATACTAACTAATAAACTAGTCCAACTGTCTAGACAGAGACGTAATAGTTATTTATTTATAAGAGGAATCCCATATTTTATCTACTTTCTCATTTTGGTTCTTATGATTTCAATCATGAAGTCCTTTTATAGTTTTTTATTTTTATACTTGACTAAATTTGAGCTTTATAGTACAAATATACCTATATTTATATCATATGTATACCATTACTATTCACTATGTGCACCTTTCTATTTTATATCTTACAAAATTATTTAAACTCGTGGACTAACATTTTATCTAGTGAAAGATTTGTTTTTATAATGAATTTTATAGGTATCCTAATTCCAACATAAATACATCTCATCTTTCCCCTTGTAATACCACTCTATACCAGGATATCTCGATTTAATAACATTTCATTTTCCAATTACCATTTCATTAATAAGATCTTAAACTGCCACAGCCCTCCCAAAGTACTACCACAAACAGTGTGGACACAATCTCATTCTAGGTATGGGGGAAGGGATCATGAAATTCACTTTTGATACACTTTAATTTTTTTTCCTGTTCTCATTTTCTGAGAGAAATTTTTCATTTGGAATCATGATTTAAACCTAAAACCTTTTGTACCCATTTAAATAAAAGAATGTTTTTATTTGGAAATTGGTGGAATTCCATGTTTTCCTTCTATTTATATTTTTGGAATGATTTCTAAGTTTAACATTTTAATTTAAATAAAAAAACATTAAATTTATTTTAATTAAATTTTTACAAGGATTTATACCACTAGTGATTGCCTTTTTTCATTATTTAATCCCGTTACTAAGAGTATTCTAAGCCTAAAATTGCATATTATTTTAGGATCATATTTCTTGAAGACACATGGGACATGTAAACCTACCCAAACATGCATTACGGTCATTTTGAGGTTATGACTGAACAAATACAATTTTAAAATTACTGAGGTAATCATTTTTGATCTAATTTTTCCTTTGACACTCTTTAAAGCTTTCCATCATTATTTCTATATTTAGTTTGAATGAAATTATAGGATGCATCTATTCCATTATGATTTTCTCTTCATACCCATCTCTTTATATAATGCATGAATATACATTAAATAACTAACGAGGAATTTTTTCATTCATTAGACATGGGATGATTCATTTGTGGAGATGTATTGTGTTTCTCACCAGATTATTTGATTGTGATCCATGTGTAATTTTTGGTATTACACATATATCTTTTCCCTTTCAGAAATAAAAAATAAAAATAAAAACAGATTTGGGTTTTGTAATAAAAATATCAAATATCATTATTTCTAGAATGAATAATCCCTTAAAGGATCATATGTGGTTTGGGGATGGATGTGAGATATGTCCTAGACATGAATTTAAAAAAATAAAATTTATAGAAGAAAAATAATCAAACAAGATACCTTTTTCACTCACTTGATATATATATGTAGATCCATCTAGATCTTCTAGGAGAATAGACTTAATTGGCAACAGGGGTGTCATTTCATTAAACATTTCATGACATAAATTCAATATATTCCAGAGATTACCCTACTATTTTAGTTTATTTTTTACAATTTACCGACCTTCCCATAGTCTCATAGTCATTAGAACCTAATTGATGAATCCCTCATGATTGACTTTGTATTTTTCTTTACATAGTGTAAATGATATAACTTATGAAATCCTAGGGTTAGGAACATGTACTTAGGGTATAATAATAACCCCAGTTTCATTTTACCCTGAGTGATGAGAGAAAATTTATTATTAGGTAAATTGAAAATCGGTATAGAGTTAAAGGAATAGTTAATAAAATTTAATTAAATCATTAAGAATTTGTTTGAATAAATGATAAATGAGGCATGACTAATTCTATATTCATGGATGCTTCTGTGGATATAAATTTTTTTCTTACACTTAGTTTTATTGAACTTGATGTAATGAATGTATCATGTATTAAAAAATTTATTATGCATTAAAATCCCTATTGAGATATTTTTTAAGGGAAATAAATTTCTTATGTTCGATTTAATTTGATAAGATGAAGTCATATATACATTTTGATGTCATTATATTATATATTATTAGGGTTTCACCCAATTATTCTCTAATTATGTGTTTTTTTATCAGAAATATATTTTCATGGTTATAAATCAAAAAACGAGTGAAACTGAAAAAAATGAATATTATAATATGTGAAACTCCCTTACATGATGTGCACAAAATTTTAACAACATAAATACAAGTTGTGAAGGAATCCATGATGAATTTCAATACACAAATAAATTACACAATGTGTTTCACCAATACACGTCGTGTAACATTTGAATTCAATTACCACTTGTAAGATAAATATCAGACAAAGATACACATCATGATTCCTAGATATACGTCATGAAAACATTCAATGTTCCAAATCTATAAAAAATATTCAAAAAGATTCAAAATTTTCGAAAGAAATATTAAATCATAATTACACAACATGAAACAACATTACACATTGTGTAATATCATGATTATTTAGATATAGTAGGTGGACTATGGATAAGAAGAAACGCGATGGAACATTATTTTTTCTCTCATTTTTTATATTAAAATCTCTCATTTTCCCTTCCCCTTATTCTCCCAAAACACAATGTACATCAATTTTATTCATTTTTTATGATTACCCAAGCCCTGGTTATCAATTTGAAATCATTTAACATTTTTTTCATTACCAATATTGTGCTACGTGCGTTTGTCATCCGTATCTTCAATCTACGTCAAAATCAAAATGTGCTTGTTCTATTTCTTATTTGAAGTAAGTATATGATTTGATTGTGATTGATTCAATTATCATATTTATTATTCTCAATTTCATGTTTGTTAATATATTAATCGTAATTATTGAATTTTTTTAATTGTTTACTTTCATTATCTATTGGAATGTTAACAATGTGTCCATTATTTTATTTAGTTTGGATCAATTATACCATGAGTAACTAAATATCGTTAGGTTGGGAAAGAGATTAAGGGTGGATAAATCTAGTTAATCTTTAATTATCAACTTTTTAATCTTAAATATTAGTATTCAGGTCAAATAATAATTGTTATTTCAATTCCTTTAAGTATCCTTGGTCGTAATAAGCTTAAATGAATTTCCTTGATTTGATTTGAGTAGAATAGGATATGACTAATAGACTATGATAATTTTTGATTTCGAATCCAGGTTTAATTCATCCCAGTTGCATCTATCTATAGACCAAGGTATAACTGCCTCTTAGAAAGATCAAGTTGGCTTGACCATATCCAACTAGTGACCTCTTCTTGCTTCATATCCTAGACCATAGGACTATTCCATGTTCTAATTAAAGATCATCCTATTTTCTAAACATAAAAATTGTTCCATATTCATCCTTATATTTGACCTTTTCCCATAAAACTCATTGATTTATTCATTTTCCCATACTTAACCATGTTGACAGTTCTCCCTTCCCAAAGGGTTCTAAGCTTAGTTCCTTCCAGGAAATCCAAGATCCTTGTGGCCCCGAACCCACAATACTATTATACAACACCATAAAAGCAAGTGTTTTTTTTGGAAAAATAAATCTAATATGACCATATACTACATTAATTTAATGAAATTTTCATGTGTATTAATATACGTATGTCTTTTTCTTGAGGTTTCTAATCCTAATCCCTAAAATAACTATGCATTTCATTTTATACCAACTATAAGAACCCTTCTATTTATTACACATTAATTCATGATTTATTACATAATATTTACCTTAATACAACCTAGAAGATTGATATGTATAGATTCTTTAGTAATTAGGTATATTACATAAAACATAAAAAATAAAACAAAAAATAAACCATCTTTATTGAAAACATTCATAACATGCTTCTACTTTAAAATGCATGAGATAACATGAAAAAATAAATAAGAAAGAGGTGAGATATAAATCCTAGTAAGGGAATAAACATGGAATAAAATGAATAAAGTAATACATTTTAAACAATATTCATATCAATGGGGCCCAAAAGGGGTGATAATCACAAAAGTGAATAATAAGGCCTGATATAACATGATAATAAATAAGGAAACCTAGGAAATATTGCAACAATGTAAAACATTACATAATAAACATAGGTTAAGGATCAATACCAATAAATTATGATGGAAATTTACTATAAAGGAATAAATTTTTACTCCCTAACACAACATGTCATCTCATGCGACTAAACATTACCCGATTCATTGGATCACTATATAATTTTGGGTGCATCTGCCGCATTCATTTCATTCTCATCCTCAATTTTGTGACATAGATCATACAACAAGGATTCATTAATTATCATATTTAATTTCAAGATTATGTAGTGTGAAATAATCACATGTAAGTCCCATGTCAAAAAATTATAAGCTTATAAAGGGGAAACCCCTTGATAGGAAATGGGTATGGTATACACTGCACTGTTGTTCTAGCATGGAAAATCAATGTGAAATTTCATCAGTGTGACTGCATAACATAAATAATCATAAAATGGTTTATGAGAGTGAAAGGGGTATATAATAATTTGGGAATAAAATGGGAACTAACAGGTTAATGTAAAAACATATCACAATATTATTAATTGGAAAATGAATTCACAATATAATAAATAAATTTGAATAAATAAGAGAAGGTGATAATCCCTTAATTGGGTGTGTGACTCCAAAGGATTAGGAGGATCTTCTTAAGATATTAGGGGAACTTAGGAAGGAATATATAGAGGTTAGGGAATTGTAAGGACACGATACATGGATTTTTAGTGGTGATAAAATGGATCTTGTGTGGTTATATGTAGGAAATAGGATATGATTTCATTATTATTTTTCAAACATTGGTTTTGGACTCTATATAATAAATATACCAAAACTAAAAACTGCCAGATGGGTTTTCCCATGGTATTTATTGAATGGAAGAGATTTTTATTATTTTATAATACCACGTTCTTATATTAATAAAATAATACCTTGGATTTTTAGAAATGATTCATAATATTAAAAAAAATGATTTTAAAACCATAAAATATAATAATTGTTTTGAAAGATTCATAAAGGATTTAAAAAATAAACATAAAATAAAACCATTTTAATAGGAAAAAATTTATTTGTTCATTTTACCATTTTTAGTATTTTCTAAATCATTTTTGGTTCATTATGATGTAATAATACATACTGTATTAAATTTTTATCCAAAAATTAGTATATCTGAAAAGATTATAAAAAATTCAATATTGGATAATTTCAACATTATGATTCCAAAAAATTATTCATTTTTTTAAAAATAATAGTTCAAATATGTGTATTTTCACTTATCAAATAAGAATATATGTTCATTAAAAAATACATGGTTGTTTTAACAATAATAGTTTTTAGACCCTTATAAAAATAAATTTTCATTCATAAAAATATATAATAATTTATATTTAATAAAAATTATAAAATAGTAATATTTTGTTGCACTATTATTTATTTTAAAAATACATTAATTTGGAAAAATAAATTCTTTATTTGAATTTTAATTTTACCAAAAAATATTATTTGTGTTTTTTTGTATCAAAATAAAAATCATTTATAAAGTAACAATAATATGCTAAAAATATATTCATTATTATTTAAAAATTTTACATACTCATATTTCTAGTTTATTGATTCATATTCCTTTAATACTCCAACAAACTCTCAAAGGTGTATGGTTTTTGACAATGAAACATTCATGGAGTGGTTTGGCGTACTTATTTGGGTCATGATCTTGATGTTCTTGAAATTCTATCATAAATGGTTTTGCCCTTCCTTAAGTTATGGGATCCCAACTTGGTACTTTTCAAAGGAAAATCCCAATGATTATATATCCCTCAGAATATTTAATAAATGGGATTTATAGTGTATGATCCTACTGGTTGAGGCAATAACATCCTCTGTGTGTGTCAATTTTATTGGTTAAAATCATATATTTATACTAATAATATGATCACCATTAAAAATATATATTTACAGCAGTAATTATTCTTAATGGACTTTAAAAATATGATAGAATATAATAAAACCAAATAATTGAATGTTTTTTCTATCACCATAACATATAATAAGACATTCAATTTAATTGCAAGGGGAATTATATTTATAAAAGTCCAGGTAATTAAAATTTATAAGTGGGTAAAGAACATTCTAGTTTTTGGTAATTTCACTCAAGGTTTCAAATTTTCCTTCTATTTTCATTTTCATAGTAAACGTAACTTTTTTGAAATACCTTGACTCCTTCATAAAATAATTAGGGAGGATATCATTATTTATTCTTTCCATTATTTAAATTTTTATTTTTTTTTAATTTTTAAGATAAAAAATAAGTATTGTTTGGGAACCAGAACAAGTAAATAATAAGTAAAAATGTTGGAAGAAAATTATTTCCCATACAACATTATAATATTATAATCTTACATTGGGTGAAGACACCATAAGATTAGAAATTTACTATACTCTTTGTCCTCATGAATAAGAAGAAACAAAATGAATCTATTCATTCACATATATTATGGTACTCTTAAAAAATTAATATTCCCTATATTTAAACATTGAATTAATATATCATTTTCAGAGTCAATACATTCTTCTTGTTTAGGACTATTATTTATCATGGATAATTACAGCCCAAATCATTCCATAGTCTTCCTTTTAAGCAGTATTTATGGGGAATTATTTTTCTTTCATTTCCTCTTGGTAATCCACATATTTTTAAAAATTATCCCTTTCTTATAACATTATACTTTTCCTTAGGGAGATTTTTTTACCCTTATCAATGATATATATCTCTATATAATCTACTAAAACTCGTGCACTTTTTTTCCACATTATATATTTCAAGATGATTTTTTTTATAAATGTCCAAATTTTAATAACTGAGGTAATGATAGAATAAATATTTACATATTGATTAATATTTATGAATTATATATTAATTTTTAACTAAAAGGGATTCTATGTTTAATAATGTATACAATAAATAAATTTGTACACTTAAAACTTTATTTTTGTAAAATCAGTTTTACCACCTTTTAATTGGGCACTTGTTTTGAAACTATATTTTTACACTATTATAAATTATATTTGAAAAAAAATTAATTTACTAAAAATTAATATTAAAATTATCTTTCGGTAAATTTTTGGTATTTTTATGAAAAGAATCATTTTTTGATGAATATTTAAAATATGAGATTTTAACAGAAAAAATAATTTTCATCTAAATAATTTATAGTATTAAATTATATTTTTAATGGTTTTAAAGCATAATTAGATAAATTTTATTTCATTAAATCCAATTTACCTCATTGGAATCAATTTCACATTGACATTGGATAAAAAATATTTCAATCTTTTAATCTTTTTACTTTAAAATCTGACTTTCTCATTCTGTATACATGAATTTTTCTAAACTAATATTATCCATTTATGTGTTTATAATTTCAAAAAAATGATTCCATATATTCAATGATATTGAAGGAAATTTTTAAATAGTTTTATTTTATTTTTGTTCAATATGTAATGTAAACCTATTAATCGTTATTACCATGATTAAGGGTAAATCGAGTAATTAAGTGTGGAATAATATAAAAAATATTACAAATTACCATTAAATTTGTTATAATATTTATTCATGATTATTTTTCTTCAATAATAAATAAAGGATAGGTTAGGTGACAATTTTTGGCCTTTTAATTGATATTATAACCATTATAATGTCTTCTTCAAAAAAGATTCAAACTTATCATACTCTTATTTTTAACATGTGAAATATTTTTAATATATATCTAAATAGATAATATATGCTATAATATAAAGATTATTTGAAAATATAAATATTTTATATTATTCTAGGTATTTTATTTTTAGTTTTTAAGAAATAAATTATGACCTCAGATGCTTAGATAATGTTGATACAATAATTTATTAATTAAAGGAAATTTCAAACAAATGATATTAGAAATTTTAGAATAAATTTAAATTGTTATTATTAATGTCATAAAATAATTTCATATTTTAGTGATTTTTTAAAAGTTTTTTCTATATATCATTTTATTATGATATTGTTAAAAAGTCAGTTAATGAATAGTTTCAAAATTGACATAAATGATACAAAATTTATAAAAATCTAAAATTTGTTCCAAATATTGGGATAAGTATTAAAATTTCAGTCATGATTCATTTATTTTCCATTTATATTTTTATAGTTTCTATATAAACCTTGAATTAGTTAAAATCTAAGTAGTCCTAGTAAGAGTTAAAGATGTTAAGTATAGATTAAAGCTAAAATATAAGAATTGTAAAAATAAAAATCACGTATAAATTTAATTTTATGAATTTACATAGACCCTTAATCATCCTATTTTTTAAATAAATAATTTTTATCCATATGTATTAGAAAATTAATTTATATTAATTTAATCTTTTGTATAATTCTAAGAGTGCCCCTCCCCTCTCTTATAAATGGTAACTTGTTATTCTATTTTCATAACACTTAAAATCATATTTTTTGAAAAATATATTTTAAAATAAATTCCTATAATACTTTTTCACATTATAGAGCTCTTAGTTTAGTCATAACACCAACCAAAGTGTTTATAAGGTGTTAAGAAAAAGAGACTGTCTGTAAAAAATGTATCATTTTTAATTAAGTGTTTTTGTTTTCTTAGTTATTACAACTCATTAAAATATTATTAATTCATAATAAAGTAAAAAAATAAGACACTATCAATATAATGAGATGTTATTATGTTAATATATCCACCTAAATCTTTTTTTACTTCCATCAAATGGGAAATGAAGTTATAATTCGTGTGTACAGAGGACTACCAACTCATGAACTGATGAAATTAATTTTACATTACCATATCTAAATATTGGTTATAATTATGAAATTAAATTTTATATATGATATTCATGACATATTTATCCTTATTAAAATATAATATACCATATTATTTCTTATCTCTCTATGCATAAGAAAATTGTAATGTCATTCATGAATACGTTTGAATTAGAACTTCCACAATGCGATATCATTTATTTTTCATAACCACATCACATGGATGATATGTATAAGTATATTTAAATTATTAATATTATATTCATTATACTTTTATAATTATGGAAATGTAAAATTATACTTAAATGTTTTCAATAATGATCAAATTAAAAATTGAAATGTTAATCATGTGTATGTATGGAATACTATCTCCATGATGGTAACATATTTCATTTTTCATACCCATGTGGAATGGATGTATTTAATAGTATTATTGATGTATAAAATTTATAATTATTTCATTATTTTTTTCTATATATGATTGAAAAATTATAACTTTGACATTTTATATCATACCAAATTTATTTTGGGCTCAATTATAAAATATCATCAAAATGTATGACATGAACATAAAAAATTAAGTAATCTTTATAACATGATAGTTAATTCTATAAAATTAATAATATAAATTAAGAATGTTATCAAGAATGACAATAAATAACTGAATTTGATTACTCAGGATGATAAATATTGTACGTGATGATTTGGACTTAGGGTAAGGGACTAACTTTTAAAAACTATCTTTTAAAGTAAGTCTTTAAAATATTTCTTCAAAATACTAAAGGAATTTTTTTTAACATATATGGAATTAATGGAGTTTCTTCACATCATTTATCTATATTTTTATAATATTAATTTTTAATATTATAATTATATATTCAAATAACATGTTTTTATTTATGATTAAACGATATTTTACAAATGAAAAGTGATTACAACATGGAAAATTTAATATCCTTAAGAATTTTTCTATTATGAATTATTTATGTCGTAAATTTATGGTATAATTCATGGGAGTTATTTTTGGGGATGGGTGGTTTCAGGATAAACTATTGGTAGGTGAGCCCATTATTGCTCTCCATTGCATTAGGTAAAGGGACAGAGCAAACCAATAGGGTTTCTCTAAAGATATTAAGGGAATTTAATATAGTGGATATTTAAAATTTAACTATTAAGGTTACTCCTTATGTTGATGTGAGATATATAGTAAATTTAAGAGTGATATGGATATTATTCCAAAAGATAAATGTATGATTTACATTTTCTGTGGATTTTATAGGAATCTTATGATTTTGTATGGTGATCTAAAGATATTTTGATTTATGGGTCAAAAGTATAACTTTTGAAAGAAAATTAATGTGTTTATAAGTATTCATGGAATAACAGTTTCATTAAATATTTTTTCATCTCCTTTGTAAGGTTTTTGTTCTTGTACAATGTATAAATTTTTTTCACAGGGTATAAAGATGGGTATGAGAAATGAGGAAGTTATGTTGAAATTTGTAAAGATTTTTTAGGAAACAAATCATGTATTATTTTTAAAAAATTATATTATGTAACGAAATGGATACTATTTTAGTACTATATAATTTGTATGCATGTGGGATGTTATATATTAATTATGAACTCATTTTCTAAAACAATAAACTTAAAAGATCATTAGAATTGTAAGAAAGTGTATTATAGTTCAAAAGCTTAAGGATATGTAATTTTTAAGGTTGTTTCCTTAAAAAGGTATCAAATATATGTTTAGATAACTTTTTTGGTTAGTATATTGTTAATATAAGACCCATGAATTATTTTTTTACTTTTTAGATAAGTTGAAATTATATTGAATTTGAATACTACCATATTTGTTTGCCTAACATATGTCCGTTCAGAGAGGATTTTTTTAGAAGAAATAGTGAAGTTGTAGTGGGAACACATTTAGATAATAACATCATTTCATGTCAGCATCCACAAATAGAAAAATGGGATTTTAATAAGTATTTACAGACAAAATTTTATTAAAACTATGGCCATAGTTATTTTTTCATAGTCTATTTTCATGGTTCTATAGAACTGTGGCTATAGGTCTCCCAAGCTCTCACGGGAGAAAAATAGTCCCACAAAAAATTTAATGGGAATCTCTATAAAACTAGTTTTCACGCTATTTACATGGTTTTTAATAATATATAATATATATATATATACACATATATACCCAAAGACTTCAGAAGTGTAGTGGTTTGGTGGCTGAATCATAAAGGTAATATGTAGTGATCGAATCTGTTCAGGGAATCGTTTTTTAAAGCTATAGCAATGGTTTACTAAGGCTATAGACACAATTTTCTATGGTGGAATAATCACCTATAGAAACAGTTTAAACCATGGTTATAGGTTAACTTCTATAATTGAAAAATTCAACACCTTTTTCCATAGTTTTGAAAACCATGGAAATAGGTCAGAACCTATTTCCACATCAATAACACCCATAGTTGGGAAAAACCATGGTCATAGGCTATGTCCACTATTTTGGGCCTTATTTCCATGGTTTTTAACCATGTAAATAGACCCTTTTCCTAGTTGTGTTCATGATAAGGTTAAAATTAGAACATAACAGTTTGTTACTATAATGGTTCAGTTGGTACATGTTATAAATAGTGGGGTCATCCATATCAACAATAGAAAAATATTTCAATAGTATATCATTTTATGAGGAAACATACTCCATATTTTAGTGGATATTCTGATCTAGTGTTAGATGAAGGGTGTATTAAATCCCTAGAAATTTTTTTTATGTCATTGGGTGTTTATTCCATCCAAAGGATAGTCTTTTTATTTAATGTTTTGAAGGTGAAGCTAACCAGTGGTGGTCTCTAGTAAACAATATTAGGGATAGTGAGAAGATTGATACTTAGGAATGGGATGGATTCAAAAATATTTTTATTGAGAAATATTTTCTTATTGTGATTTGTCTTTTAATGGGAAAAAATTGGTATTAATATAAGAGGAGGATCCAGTGACAGCATATGAAGAAAAATTCACATGAATAGAAAGTTTTGGTTCAAATTTTATCTGGGGTATTGATAGTAAAATAAATATTGTTTACTCATGATTGAATCCAAAATATTTATGGGAATTATATTATCATGAACTCAAAAGTTACAAAACACATGTTTGATTTGAGAAGAAGGTGGAAATGGAGCTTTCTGGTGACCATGTGTTCTATTACTATGAATAGAAAAAGAGTTCAAGGTGGTATGAAAATGGAAATAGTTCATTATATATGTTTTTTGGTAATAAAATTAAGTTCATAGTTTGTTATAAATATGGTAAGAAACACAATCGATAATGCCTTTTTAATTCGGTTAAGTACTTCTAACGTGTTAATATTTGGCATATGGCTCATAATTGTAATGAAAAATTTCAATTTAGTGGTAAGTCCAATTATGATATTGAGTTGGTAAAATATTATCAATTTAATTTTATGTTTCATTATGAAAACTAGTGTCTAACGAGGAACATAAATTATGGGAAGAATATTGAATATATGTAGAAATGTGTGATTAAATAATTTCCATATACATAAGTAGATTCTCTATCATAAAATGATTTGGTATCAGGTAAATTTTATATTCAATTAGATTATGCTAATATATTTTTTGATATGGGGTCTACACATTATTTCATTTATAATATATATTTTGGTAAATAGGATATTCCACCTTAATAAATGAAACCATAACTTATAGTAAAAATACATGGGGAAAATATTAAGGAAAAAAGAAATTATAAGAATATTCTTGTTGTTGTCTATGGAAGGAATTCACAAGGAAACCCTATTGTTTCACCTAGTATAGTTCTATGTTATTATGGGTATGGATTGAATTTTTATTTACCATGATAAGATAGATTAGAGAGATAAAGACGTTGTACTTCAAAAAGAGTTTAAGTTTTTATAAAATAATGAACCAATGCCATGGATAATATGTCAATAATCCAAGAAAATATTAAAATATGGAAATGAAATCTATCTTGAACATACTGTTCAAAACAAGTTAACTATTCAAATTAATTATGTTTTTGTGTAAAATGATTATCTGGATATTTTTCTAATGATTTTCCTAGTATTATACCTAATCAATAAGTTGAATTTACAATTGCTTTAGTTCTTAATGCTAAGAAAATGTAAACCCCCCCTATAAAATTGATCAAGGAGAACTTCTATTACTGAAAAGGCCATTATATGAGCTTCTAGAAAAAAGTTATCATTCGAGCCATCACTTCACCTTGGGGAGATACAATTTTTTTAAAAGATAGATGGTTTTATGAGGCCTTTCCTTGATCATTGAGCTTTGAATAACATTATTTTTTATAATAACTATACATTACCTCATATCAATTACTTGTTTGATCAGCTCCATGGTGCATAATATTTTTTGAATGTAGACTTAAGGTTTGGGTACAATCAGCTAAAGGTGAAGAAGGTTGACATTTCGAAGATAACATTTTAAACGATATATGGTCTTTATGTGTTTTTATTTTTGATGTTCGGGTTAACCAATTAACTTATTATATTTATTAATATTATGAATAGAGGATTACATTAGTTTTTGTATCAGGTTTTGGTTATGATTATAGATGTTATTTTGTTATATTCTAAAGTCCATGATGAATATGAAACACAATTATGTATTGTTTTTCTAGGCTTAAAAGAAAATAAACTATATGGAAAGTATAGTATGAGTAAATTTTGGTCTCCAAAATACCATTCCTTGAATATATTATTTATAAATGTGGAATAATTGTTGACCCTACTAAAAATGGGTTTTTAAGAGTTTCCAAGACCTAACAAGATTATAGATATTCATTGTCTTCTCGGATTGGTAGGTTATTACTAAATGTTTTTTTAAAAAACATTGCTCGATTATCTATTCCACTAAATATGCTAACATGAATGGGATTTAGGATCATCCAAAAAGGGTAATGTGATCTTTTTTTAGGATTTAAAATTATTATTAGGGAATCCTTTCATTTTGGTTTTGCCTTCTAGAAATGATGTATTTCTGATCTACAATGACGATTCATTAAAAATACCTAGTTGTGTCTTAATTCATAATTACCAGGTGATTAATTATTATTTATGTTAGTTGATTCCTCATGAGTTTAATTAGACTATTCCTGATTTGGAGTTATATACTATTTTTTTCATTAAAAATTTAGAGGCATCATTTATATAGTGTAAAGTATGAAATTTATTATGATCACAAAAGATAAAGGTATATATCCACTCAGAAATAATTTCACATCAGAAAAATAATAATGATATAACTTATAAAATCTTATAATTTCATAATTGATTGTATTCCTATAAAATCAAATATGGTGGATGATTTTTTGAGTCGAAAAAATAATTCTACGTTAACCATGATACATTTGGAATGTTACCCTTAGTTTAATTATCTTGAACAATTTTTCCCTAGAAGTTATAGATATAGGGAAATCCTCTGTTCTGATTTATGTTTTAGTGGAGATGAATTTGTGGGAAAGTATGAAGAAATATCAAAAGGATGATCAATATTTTCCAAAAAAGGTAGAATATATTATTAAGGGTATGTTGCCCAATTTTAAAAAATATGAAGAAGGTATTTTACGATTTGGATAAAGAATATGTGTTCTATGTGATTCACAGTTGTGGAATGTGTTGTTTATTGGAGCTTATAGTTTTTTATTTTCTGTTCATCTGGTAAGAACTAAGATATATAGAGAACTTTGAGTGTATTACTGGTGTAATTGAATGAAAATTCATATTTTGAAATTTACCATTAAATGTTTGACTTGTTATGTGGGTAAAATAGAAAGAAATTTACATAAGGTGATGCTTCAACCATTTCTATCACAATAGTTGAAATTGGTGAATATATCGATGTATTTAATAATGGTATTTTCAAATACATCTTGAGGTAACAATGCGATTTGGGTAATTGTTGATCAATTGACTAAATATACACAATTTCTTCCTATTCGAGACACTCTATTTCTAGAATTAATTTCTCAATTTTATATAACAGTTATAGTCTGGTTACATGGAGTTGATATCTCTATTTTATCTAATATTTATCACAAGTTCACTTCAGTCTTTTGGAATGACCTTTAGAATTCATTGGGAACATAATTAAATTTTAGTATATACTTTTATCCCATGTCTGATATCTAATCAGAACAAAAAATTTGGACCATAGGGGATATTATACATTATTATTCAAAGGATTACTATGCAATTTTATATCATAATATTTATTTAGTTATGTTTTATTATAGTAAAATACTTAATTCCAATGCACATATGGAAACTGTTGAAGCATTATATGGAAATCGATGCTGAACTCCAATATTATGGTATGAAGTAGGTATAATGACGTTTATGGGACCAAATTTAGTATGGTAAGTGTTTGATAAAGTGAAAATTATTCAATAACATATGATATTTTTTAGAATATATAAAAATGTTATGTGGATAACTGAAGGAAATTTCTTTCTTTTGGGAGAGATAATCATCTCTTTCCGAGTTTAGGTTCTTAACTATATAATGATTTTTTAAGGAATATTTTTATTCTTTATGTTATGGTTTTAGTGAAAACTCCTTTGGTTTAAGAGGCATCATGGGAATCTAAAAATGCTATGTTAAAATAATATCCCCACTTGTTTAATAAGTGAATGAAATTGTGAGGAAACAATTCTAAAAAGGGGAAAATAATGTAACAACATAGGTAATGATAGAATAATTCTTCTCAAATTTATTAATATTTATTAATTATATTGAAATTTTAAATTAAATGGTACTCTATGCTCAATATAATTTATAATAAATCATTTTTTACCCTTAAAAATTGTGTTTTTTTTAAAATAAGTTGTATCACATTTTAAAGAAAAAAACATGTTAAAACTAAATTTTGAAAAAAATAATTAATTATATTTGAAAAAATTAAAATAAATTTTTAATGATGAATATAAAGACATACTATGGGAAAATTTTTGGAATTTTCTCATAAGTTTCATGTTTTGTCAAATAGTGAAAAATACAGGATTTTAATTTAATGAAAATATTGGTCTAAATATTTTATAGTGTTAAATTATATTTTGATTGTTTTTAATGTATAATTAGATCCAATTTATGTCATTTAGTCCAATTTTGGTAATTTTCATCAATTTCACATAGTAATTGGATATAAAAATAATTCAATCTTTTAAACTTTTTTTACTTAAAAACCCCAGTTTCTCGTTCCATATGATGGATTAGTTTTAGAATACTTGTATGAATATTTTGTTTCAATTTTTTTTAACAAAAATTACATATTTAGGATCATAATGAAAAAATTTAGAACATATATTTATTTCATTTTTAGACAATATGAATAGTAAACATATTATGTTTTTTTACTGCAGTTAAGGTTAAATCGAGTAATGATGGGTAAAAATAATATTATTAATATTATAAATTACACTAAAAATTGTAATATTTTTACTAGATGATTATTTTTTGTCCATAATAATTAATATAATGTTTATGGGACCATTTATGGGGGTTTTTGGTATATTAAAACCATTATAATATTATATTCAAAAAATATTTGAACTTTTGATAATCTAATTTTTAACAAGTAAAATATTATTAATATGGTGTTATGTATCATATATGTTCAAATATAAATATTATTTTTAAAGATAAATTTTTAACATTGATATCCATAAATTAATTTTAATTTTTAGGAGATGAAAAATTTCAATAAGGGATTACACAATTGTGATGCAATAATTATTTATTAAAGAAAATATCTAATAAATGATATTACAACTTTTAAAATAAACATAATTTTAGATATCTAATAAAATTCCTGAATTTTATATATATCTTGAATATTTTACTTATGAGTTAAAAAGTTTTTTTGAATATATCATGATTTTATGATATTTCTAATAATTCATGTAATGAATAGTGTCATAATTGACATTATTGGTATTTTAAAATATAAAATATTTTATTAAATAATATAAACTAATTAAAATATAAAATTAGGCCGAAATATTTATGAATGATTAAAAACATCAACCATGATTCATTTATTTAACTTTTTCCATTTAATTTTTACTATATTAACCCTTAAAGGGTAAAAATACAAGTTGTGATGGTAAGAGTTAAAGGGGTTGAAATTTGGTTAAAGGAAAAATATAAGAATTAAAAATAGAAAAAACATGTCTAAATTTTTTTTCAATGATTTACCTAGACCCTTAATATTCCAAATATTATAAATAAATAAGTTTGGATCCATTTAATATAGAAAAATAATTTATATACATTTTATATTTTAATGTTTTTCGAGTGTGCCCCACGTCTCTCTTATAAAAGGGTGCATATTTGTAACACCCGAGACTTTTATGTTATATAAATCATCAAAGGAATCTTTTTCTACACAACACTTTCTTGGCTTGCTTTACACGCAATCGCGACCTTCCTCGATAGCTTGCGTCGTACGCAATACCGAGTTTCACTAAACAACAATATGCTATTAAAACTAGCCGTTATGAATAGTAATAACCACTTTTTGAAATTTTATAAATTTTATTTTTAAAAATGGGCTTCATTTTTGGACTCAGAATATCGAAATTATCCTAGGGTGAAATTTTGGTATTTTTCTGAAAACTTTCAATTTTTGATGAATAGTGAAACCACTAAGTGGTAGGTTAAAAACTGAATTTTGCATAAAACTTAATTTTACCGCTTCTGTGAATGGAATTTCAAAAATCCGAGAGACACGGTTAATATCAAGGACTAAAATGTGGTTCAATGAGATGAAAATAATTTTTTGGTGAATAGTAACTTTTTACTATTTTTACCGCGATTAATAGTAAATAGGGTAAATAAGGGTAAATATGATATTAATATTACCCTAACACATGTCCTAATTCTATTGGACAAGTGTAATTCGACCAAAAACAAACTTAGGAATAAAATATGACCATTTAGGCCCACTTGGATTATATTAGGGCATTTATTATTAATTTATTTAAAGAAGGGTTAAAATAGTTAAAATCAAAGTTTAATAAGTAAATCATTTTTAATATAGGGTTATACATAAGATAAATTCGACTATAAATATTCATTAGAAAGCTAAAAATATTTCCTACATGATGGTATTTTATTTGTAATTTTTAGACATCAAATAATTTAATTTATTTATGACACAAAGATGATGCATTAATTATCTTATTAATGAAATATTGACATAATTGATGTTATAAACACCAAAATAAATGTAATTTGAGACTTTTTATGAATTCCACTAATTTTCTAGGTTACTATGATATATTAGTATTGATTTAATCAACTTGGTTCGAACATATAATTCTGTTATGACTTTCACAAAAATCATATATCAAATAGTGTCAAAATTGACACAAAATAGTTTTTAAATCAAATATTATATTATTAATTGTTATTTTATTCCTAAAAATCTAAGGTTCGGCCAAATGACTTAGATAAAGATATATATATTAATAATAAACAATTTGGGGTTCGTTTGTCATGTTATAGTAAGTGTATTAACCATATAGTGAAGGAAAACAAAAAGACACGGTAAAAGTTAAAATAATTAACTTAGAGTTGAATCTAATTGATAAGGTTAAAATAATACCCTAAACTTGTCTAAATCCTATTGGTTGATAGGATTTCGACCCATCCCCACTTTAGCTTCGAAATAAGACCCTTTGGAACCATTATAAACCGATTTTGACTTTAATATAAAATAATATTTTGAGATATTCCTAAGGTGCCCCTCTCCTCCCTTATAAAAGGGCACCTCCTCCCCCTCCTCCTCACACCAATTTGAGCACTCAAGCTCGGCCAACCCCTGCCATTTTCCATTCTCCACTTCCCTAGAATAATCCTAGAGGTCCTGGTCTTCTCCAAAGACCAATCTTAGTTCCTTAAGTGGAGGATTCAAAAAGGCGTTCCAAAGAAGAGGTAATATCCATTACCGATCTTTTCAATTTCTTTTTCTTCAACTTCTTCTTCTTTAGTTGTTTCATGATAAAGTAATAACATCAGTATTACTTACATACTGATATGTTATTATAAATATGAAACAACCCTAATTCACCTTCTATCCATCCTACGGAAAAATGAAATCACCGCGCGTGCGTACGTACGGAATACCGTCTCCACGCCGTGGTGTAATCTATTTTCCACCATCACCTTACAAGGATGGGTATAATGGTGTAATCAGTAACTATATATGATTATTATTAAGTAATATTGATACTGAAATAATATATATATATACTCCAATACAATTCCACGATCATAGGAACGATATCATCACTCGTGCGTACGTACGGAATACCGTCTCCACGATGTGATGCGACTCGTTCTACATGATCTTCATTTCATAATGATTATATAAATGAATTGAATGAATGAATATGGTATATACTACACTAATACCATTCTTGAAATGAATTATCTATAACCTAAAGATAAGAATAAGAATTTACTCGACAAAACACGCATAAGAACAAAACGTTATAAAGACCCGAGTAACAAGTAACAATAAAATATTACTAACAAGAAGCTAATAATATGACCATATATGATATCATATAAATATGTATGATTCTGGAATAAGTCAATAACATTATTTAAACCATTATACAGGAGCTTCGGACACGTACAAAGCTAATCGGACCTAAGGTAAGGGAAATATCACAATCTCATTTTTATCCGAGATTGTTTATTCGTAAGTATTTACTGGGGTGTATTTTATCATCCACATCCATGTTCCCTCAATATTAAATATTGTTTCCATCCACTTGCAATAGTTTAAATCCAATTTTACCCTTAGGTGAGTTTTTAGTAAAGAATATGAAAGGAATCTTTTGTCGTTTTTCCGTACGAGGTACTTTTTGACTTTTCCGACAAAAGTACAAAGAATGTTTTTTTTAACTTATACGGCATGAAAGGATTTTTAAAACATTGTTTCCAAGAAGCTTCCTTTACAAGTTTTCAAGTTTATTTTTAATCAACTTCTTTTATTTTAAAGTTGTATGACATGTTATGAAAGGAAAAATGTTTTTGAAGAAGAAAGGATATTTTCCTCAAGAATGGAGTTCAACTGTTTTATCAAAATTATTTTCCATCTAAGATAATAAAGGGTTCTGTTTTATCCCTGTTATTAAATTGATTTGATCATGTTGTGATGGAATTATTTTTATGAATTCCTTTATCTTATTTATTGATTTATGATGTCATGAGGTTTCAAGAATCCCATTTTTGTTACATGTGTTATACGATGATGTATGATTTATGATTATGTGGCACACATAAGAAAGGATTCATTATAAGATGGGTGGGACCTATATCTCCCTCCAATGCATTGGGTAATGATTTTATATCTCATGAGATAGACATGGCTGGAATGGAAGGTTATTTCGGTTCAGTGATACAGGACTGAAACGAGGAGTGAACTCGGTTCAGAAAGGGACTTTGTCCACTAAGATAGTCTTGGCAATGAGTCATGACTAACAAGAAATGATTTTCCATGATTATGTGTGCATGCCACAAAGTTTCAAGTTTTATGTTATGGGGATCTCATTTTCACTTCTATGATTTATTCCATGTTAAGATATTATGATCTCTTTTGCAGGTTTTGATTTTCAAAAAGATATGATATGATTTTTATTTCCTTTATTTGCCCTTGCTGAGCATTTGAGCTCACCCTTTTATGTTTTCTTTTCCCCAGGCCAGGAAGATGGATATTAAGTAGAATATGCTAAAAGGGACCCTAGATATGATGAAATAAATGGGAGACACTGTAGAAGATTTATGAACCAGTTGTTTATGTTTCCCAGTTTCTAAAGACACTATACCTATACGGTCCTTTGTGGTTTTTTCATATGTTGAAATAAGTGTGATTCAATTTTGAAGTATTAACAATGTATGTAAAGTGTGGGTCGTTATAGTTGGTATCAGAGGAAAGGTATAGTCAACCTTTGGAAACTAGGATGTGAAAGCCTTAGTAAGAACCCTAAGGATAAGTCTAAGCATAGAACACAATCTTAGAAATGGCCATGAATAACCTAGGATAAGACCATAAGCATGAAAATTTTATTCTTGAATTATGTGGTTTCCTATTATAATTAGTGTTGCTCACACTATTATTCTTGGTTTTAGTCAATGGCCTGAACCCGAAGGAACCGTGTTAATGCGGAATGCGATGGGCAATGCAATGATTTTCCCCCTGAGCAACCAAACGATATGGGAGCTGGAATGCAAAATCTTGTAGCCATGCTCACACAACTTTTTCAAGCTATGAATCATGCAGGATTTCCCAACGAACAAAGGAGGGAGCAACATTCTGTTGAATCCTTCATGAGGCAGCGTCCACCATCTTTCAGCGGGTCTACTGATCCATTAGTTGCTGAACAATGGATTAGTACTACTGAAAAGATATTTTCAGTTCTTCAATGTTCTGAGCATGATAAAGTCATCCTAGCAGTGTATCGTTTGGAAGGAGGTGCTGATCAATGGTAGAATCTTGTTAAGAATACAAGGCAAAGGGATGAAATTGAGTCTATGGAATGGGACGAGTTCAAGAACTTATTTTTCAATAAGTACTTCCCTCGTATTCTCCGAACAAAGATGGAGAAAGAGTTCCGTGAACTGAAGCAAAGGGATGATGAATCTGTTGGTACCTATGAAGCAAATTTTACCAGACTTGCAAGGTACGCTTCTGGTATTATTATCCAACCTGAGAGTAAGATCGATCGATTCTTTAGTGGCTTAAAACCAAGTCTTCGAAGGGCGTTAGCCATAAGGGACTTCAATAGCTACGAGGAAATCGTTCGATGTGCTCTCAAAGTCGAGATGGAGATTGGAGTAACCCATCAGTCACATGGGTTTGATAAGAAGAGGAAGATGGAATTCAAAGAAAAATCTAAAGAGCACACGGAAAAGAAGATGAACTTTCCCTTATGCTCAAAGTGTGGAAAGAAACATGGAGGGAGTTGTCTTAAAGGGACAAGTAAATGTTTTAAATGTGGAAAGGAAGGTCATCGGGCATTTGAATGCCGTGATAATGGGAAGAAGATGTCTAATGATGCAAACAAAGGAAGGGATACACAGAATGAACCTGCTACACTTCAATGTTTCAAGTGCAAGGAGATGGGGCATTATGCCAATCAATGCCCAAATCCAAGGGTTGATGATGATGGTCGACGTCAACAAACTCTTAAGGCTAAAGAAAAAGGAAAGTCACATGCAATTTCTATCAGCGATGTGGAATATGATAACGATGTGGTGAAAGGTACACTTACCATCCACTCTAAAGTAGAAAATGTTTTATTTGATTCTGGATCCACCCACTCTTTTATTTCTGAAAAATTTTATAAGGGTATCAGCGTATTACCTCAACAATTAGATGTTGAGTTAGCTGTGACAACACCTAATGGCACATCAATCGCATCAGAAGTTTATAATTCTTCTCCGATCGAAGTTTGTGGGAATGTGCTTCCTGCAAATCTTGTGATCCTTCCTTTAGTGGAATTTGATGTGATTCTTGGCATGGATTGGCTTTCTCTACATGGAGCTCATATCAATTGCCAAAGAAGGGAAGTCACATTTCATATTCCAGATCAACCTACGAGCGTCTATCAATGCAAGGATGAACATAACCTTCCAGTGGAAATTTCTTCCATCTTATGGGTATTGATTCCACTAAATGAAGGTTATTTATCTCAAATAGTTGGTGAGAAACTCACGATTAAGAATATGCCCATTGTACGGGAGTTTGATGATGTCTTTCCGGAGGAATTACCGGGTCTTCCACCAAATCGTGAAGTTGAGTTTTCAATAGAACTCGTACCGGGTGGTTTGCCTATTTCAAAGACACCTTATAGAATGGCCCCAATTGAGTTACAGGAATTGAAGAAGCAACTCCAAGAGAATCTTGATAAGGGATTCATACGCCCTAGTGCGTCACCTTGGGGAGCACCTGTTCTATTTGTTAAGAAGAAAGATGGATCAATGAGACTCTGCATTGATTATAGAGAACTTAACAAGATCACTATCAAGAACAAATATCCTCTCCCACGCATTGATGACTTATTTGACCAACTAAGCGGAGCTCAATACTTTTCCAAGATTGATCTTCGTTCAGGGTATCATCAATTAAGGGTAAAAAGGGAGGATATACCAAAGACGGCTTTCCGTACAAGGTATGGACACTATGAATTTATAGTGATGCCATTTGGTCTTACTAATGCCCCTGCTATCTTCATGGATCTAATGAATAGAGTCTTTAGAGACTATCTTGATCAATTTGTGGTAGTCTTTATAGACGATATTCTTGTCTATTCAAAGAGCAAGGAAGAGCATGAAGATCACTTGAGAATTATATTGAAGACCCTGAGAAAAGAGAAGCTTTATGCCAAATTTACCAAGTGTGAATTTTGGCTTCAAAAAGTTGCATTTTTGGGTCATATAATCTCAAAAGAGGGGATATCTGTGGATCCAGCAAAAACAGAGGTTATCAAAAGATGGTCAAGACCAACAAAAGTAACTGAGATCCGAAGTTTTCTTGGTTTGGCTGAATATTATCGACGTTTTGTAAAAGATTTTTCACGATTATCTAATCCACTCACCAAGTTGACTCGGAAAGGAGTTAAGTTTGTCTGGACAGAGGAATGTGAAGAGAATTTCAAGGAGTTGAAAAGAAGGTTATCCAGTGCACCTGTGCTCACACTGCCTTGTAGTGGAGAAAGGTTTGTGATCTACAGTGATGCATCCAAGAAGGGATTGGGGTGTGTTCTTATGCAAAATGATATGGTGATAGCTTATGCCTCACGACAGTTGAAAATCCATGAGCAAAATTACCCAACACATGATTTGGAGTTGGCTGCGGTAATCTTTGCATTAAAGATTTGGAGGCATTACCTTTATGGTGAAAGGTGTGATATTTATACTGATCATAAAAGTTTAAAGTATATTTTCACACAAAAGGAGTTGAATATGCGTCAAAGAAGATGGTTGGAGCTGATTAAGGATTATGACTGCTCAATCCATTACCACCCTGGGAAAGCAAACAAGGTGGCAGATGCATTAAGTCGACAAGACCATGCTAGTTTATCCATGATGAGGATCACAAAAGATCCAATATTTATGGATTTACAAAGGATGAATCTTGGAATTATAATGGAAGGGGAAAAATCTTATCTTTCTCAAATGAATGTTCAACCATCTATACATGTGAAGATTAAAGAGGCACAGAAAGAAGATGTCGAGTTACAAAAGAAGGTGAGAAATGTTCCTGAATTCAACCTTGATTGTGATGGGATAATAAAGTTCAGGAATCGGGTTTGTGTTCCTCCCATCCCTGAATTAAAGAAAGAGCTGCTGGATGAGGCTCATAGTTCTTCATTCTCTATTCATCCTGGAAGCACGAAGATGTATAGGGACCTGAAAGAGTACTTCTGGTGGGATGGCATGAAAAGAGATGTTGCTGAATATGTCTCTCGATGCTTGGTTTGTCAACAAGTTAAAGCTGAGAGACAGAAGTCTAAGGGGATGTTACAACCATTACCCATACCCGAATGGAAATGGGAAAACATCACTATGGACTTTGTCACAGGACTTCCTAAAACATCCAAAGGCAATAATGCTATCTGGGTCATAGTTGATCATCTTACAAAGTCTGCACACTTCATTGCTATTAGAGAGGATTTCTCTCTAGATCAGCTTGCCAGGATATATGTAAAGGAAGTGGTAAGATTTCATGGAGTACCACTTTCTATTATATCTGATCGAGATCCGAGATTTACCTCGAAGTTCTGGCGAAGTCTTCAGCATACTCTGGATACAGAGTTGAGTTTCAGCACTGCTTATCATCCCCAGATAGACGGTCAGTCTGAGAGAAAAATTCAAACCCTAGAAGATATGTTGAGAGCTTGCTCTATGGATTTCAAAGGAGGTTGGGATCAACACCTACCTTTGGTGGAATTTTCTTATAATAATAGCTTTCACTCCAGTATTCAGATGGCTCCTTATGAAGCTCTCTATGGAAAGAAATGCAGGACTCCAACTTGCTGGGATGAAGTTGGGGAAAGAAAGCTATTAGGACCTGATCTCGTTGATGAAATGGCAGAAAAGGTCAGATCTATTCAACAACACATAAGAGCAGCTCAGAGTCGACAGAAAAGTTATGCCGACAACCGAAGAAAAGACCTAGAGTTTGAAGTGGGTGATAAAGTGTTCTTACGAATATCTCCCTGGAAGAGGGTTATGAGATTTGGAAAGAAGGGGAAGTTGAGCCCTAGATATATCGGTCCTTTTGAAATACTGGATCGTGTTGGGAAGGTAGCTTACCGATTGGCGCTTCCACCGAATCTCTCTCAAGTTCACGATGTGTTCCATGTATCTCTCCTGAGAAAGTACATACCAGATCCTTCACATGTACTCAGCTCAGAAGTTGTACCGCTGGAGCAAGATCTTTCTTATGAAGAACAGCCGATAGAGATTCTGGATCGTAGCGAAAAAGTCCTACGAAACAAGACCACTCGCTTGGTGAAAGTTTTATGGAGAAACCACCAACTTGAAGAAGCTACATGGGAGCTTGAGGATATGATGAGGGAGAAGTATCCTCATTTGTTTGTTGCAAAGTGACGAATTTCGAGGGCGAAATTCTTTTTAAGGGGGGTAGAATGTAACACCCGAGACTTTTATGTTATATAAATCATCAAAGGAATCTTTTTCTACACAACACTTGCTTGGCTTGCTTTACACGCAATCGCGACCTTCCTCGATAGCTTGCGTCGTACGCAATACCGAGTTTCACTAAACAACAATATGCTATTAAAACTAGCCGTTATGAATAGTAATAACCACTTTTTGAAATTTTATAAATTTTATTTTTCAAAATGGGCTTCATTTTTGGACTCAGAATATCGAAATTATCCTAGGGTGAAATTTTGGTATTTTTCTGAAAACTTTCAATTTTTGATGAATAGTGAAACCACTAAGTGGTAGGTTAAAAACTGAATTTTGCATAAAACTTAATTTTACCGCTTCTGTGAATGGAATTTCAAAAATCCGAGAGACACGATTAATATCAAGGACTAAAATGTGGTTCAATGAGATGAAAATAATTTTTTGGTGAATAGTAACTTTTTACTATTTTTACCGCGGTTAATAGTAAATAGGGTAACTAAGGGTAAATATGATATTAATATTACCCTAACACATGTCCTAATTCTATTGGACAAGTTTAATTCGACCAAAAACAAACTTAGGAATAAAATATGACCATTTAGGCCCACTTGGATTAGATTAGGACATTTATTATTAATTTATTTAAAGAAGGGTTAAAATAGTTAAAATCAAAGTTTAATAAGTAAATCATTTTTAATATAGGGTTATACATAAGATAAATTCGACTATAAATATTCATTATAAAGCTAAAAATATTTCCTACATGATGGTATTTTATTTGTAATTTTTAGACATCAAATAATTTAATTTATTTATGACACAAAGATGATGCATTAATTATCTTATTAATGAAATATTGACATAATTGATGTTATAAACACCAAAATAAATGTAATTTGAGACTTTTTATGAATTCCACTAATTTTATAGGTTACTATGATATATTTTTATTGATTTAATCAACTTGGTTCGAACATATAATTCTGTTATGACTTTCACAAAAATCATATATCAAATAGTGTCAAAATTGACACAAAATAGTTTTTAAATCAAATATTATATTATTAATTGTTATTTTATTCCTAAAAATCTAAGGTTCGGCCAAATGACTTAGATAAAGATATATATATTAATAATAAACAATTTGGGGTTCGTTTGGCATGTTATAGTAAGTGTATTAACCATATAGTGAAGGAAAACAAAAAGACACGGTAAAAGTTAAAATAATTAACTTAGAGTTGAATCTAATTGATAAGGTTAAAATAATACCCTAAACTTGTCTAAATCCTATTGGTTGATAGGATTTCGACCCATCCCCACTTTAGCTTCGAAATAAGACCCTTTGGAACCATTATAAACCGATTTTGACTTTAATATAAAATAATATTTTGAGATATTCCTAAGGTGCCCCTCTCCTCCCTTATAAAAGGGCACCTCCTCCCCCTCCTCCTCACACCAATTTGAGCACTCAAGCTCGGCCAACCCCTGCCATTTTCCCTTCTCCACTTCCCTAGAATAATCCTAGAGGTCCTGGTCTTCTCCAAAGACCAATCTTAGTTCCTTAAGTGGAGGATTCAAAAAGGCGTTCCAAAGAAGAGGTAATATCCATTACCGATCTTTTCAATTTCTTTCTTCTTCAACTTCTTCTTCTTTAGTTGTTTCATGATAAAGTAATAACATAAGTATTACTTACATACTGATATGTTATTATAAATATGAAACAACCCTAATTCACCTTCTATCCATCCTACGGAAAAATGAAATCACCGCGCGTGCGTACGTACGGAATACCGTCTCCACGCCGTGGTGTAATCTATTTTCCACCATCACCTTACAAGGATGGGTATAATGGTGTAATCAGTAACTATATATGATTATTATTAAGTAATATTGAAACTGAAATAATATATATATATACTCCAATACAATTCCACGATCATAGGAACGATATCATCACTCGTGCGTACGTACAGAATACCGTCTCCACGATGTGATGCGACTCGTTCTACATGATCTTCATTTCATAATGATTATATAAATGAATTGAATGAATGAATATGGTATATACTACACTAATACCATTCTGGAAATGAATTATCTATAACCTAAAGATAAGAATAAGAATTTACTCGACAAAACACGCATAAGAACAAAAAGTTATAAAGACCCGAGTAACAAGTAACAATGAAATATTACTAACAAGAAGCTAATAATATGACCATATATGATATCATATAAATATGTATGATTCTGGAATAAGTCAATAACATTATTTAAACCATTATACAGGAGCTTCGGACACGTACAAAGCTAATCGGACCTAAGGTAAGGGAAATATCACAATCTCATTTTTATCCGAGATTGTTTATTCGTAAGTATTTACTGGGGTGTATTTTATCATCCACATCCATGTTCCCTCAATATTAAATATTGTTTCCATCCACTTGCAAAAGTTTAAATCCAATTTTACCCTTAGGTGAGTTTTTAGTAAAGAATATGAAAGGAATCTTTTGTCGTTTTTCCGTACGAGGTGCTTTTTGACTTTTCCGACAAAAGTACGAAGAATGTTTTTTTTAACTTATACGGCATGAAAGGATTTTTAAAACATTGTTTCCAAGAAGCTTCCTTTACAAGTTTTCAAGTTTATTTTTAATCAACTTCTTTTATTTTAAAGTTGTATGACATGTTATGAAAGGAAAAATGTTTTTGAAGAAGAAAGGATATTTTCCTCAAGAATGGAGTTCAAGTGTTTTATCAAAATTATTTTCCATCTAAGATAATAAAGGGTTCTGTTTTATCCCTGTTATTAAATTGATTTGATCATGTTGTGATGGAATTATTTTTATGATTTCCTTTATCTTATATGAATTGATTTATGATGTCATGAGGTTTCAAGAATCCCATTTTTGTTACATGTGTTATACGATGATGTATGATTTATGATTATGTGGCACACATAAGAAAGGATTCATTATAAGATGGGTGGTACCTATATCTCCCTCCAATGCATTGGGTAATGATTTTATATCTCATGAGATAGACATGGCTGGAACGGAAGGTTATTTCGGTTCAGTGATACAAGACTGAAACGAGGAGTGAACTCGGTTCAGAAAGGGACTTTGTCCACTAAGATAGTCTTGGCAATGAGTCATGACTAACAAGAAATGATTTTCCATGATTATGTGTGCATGCCACAAAGTTTCAAGTTTTATGTTATGGGGATCTCATTTTCACTTCTATGATTTATTCCATGTTAAGATATTATGATCTCTTTTGCAGGTTTTGATTTTCAAAAAGATATGATATGATTTTTATTTCCTTTATTTGCCCTTGCTGAGCATTTGAGCTCACCCTTTTATGTTTTCTTTTCCCCAGGCCAGGAAGATGGATATTAAGTAGAATATGCTAAAAGGGACCCTAGATATGATGAAATAAATGGGAGACACTGTAGAAGATTTATGAACCAGTTGTTTATGTTTCCCAGTTTCTAAAGACACTATACCTATACGGTCCTTTGTGGTTTTGTCATATGTTGTAATAAGTGTGATTCAATTTTGAAGTATTAACAATGTATGTAAAGTGTGGGTCGTTATAATATTCTTCTCTTATATTCACACATAAAAACATATTTTTTCAGCCATTATCTACCCAAATCACTTATTATAATCCCTCCACACATTCTATTTATATTATATTTTTCATAACTCCTCCAATATTGGTATTAAGGTGTTAGGTAAAAAAGATTGTCCAAATAAAATGTATCATTTTTAATTTAGTGTTTCGGTTTTCTTTCTTCATCCAACTCCATAAATTAATTTTCAACCATGATTAAATAATAAATAAAGTATTATCAATATAATGAGATATTATTATGTTAATATTTTCACCTTAATCTATATCCACTTCCATCAAACGGTTAATAAATATATTGAATGTGTGTATGGTGGACTACCACCTCAGAAACTGATGAAATTCATTTTCTATTACTGTCTTTCAAGACTAGTTATAATGATGAAATTAATGTTTATAAACAATATTAATGAAATATTTATTATTTTTAAAATATAATATATCATTTTTTTCTTACCTTTCAATTCACATAAAAATTTTAATTTCGTTTGTGCATACATGTGAATTATCACCTTCATGAAGTGATGTGATTTGTTTTTCATCACCACAGCACATGGATATCATATATAAGTGTATTTAAATTTTTAATATGATATTTCTTATATTTTTAAAATTATTGAATGATAAAATTACAATTACCTTGTTTCCAAAACTATCATTGTAAAATTTAAATGTTTCTCAAGTGTACGTACGGTTTACCACCTCCATGATTGTATCATAGTTAATTTATCATATACATTTGTAATATAGGGATTTAAAAGTATTATTATTGTATAAAAGTTATAATTATTTAATTATTATTATTCTATAGATGATTTAATAATGATCACTTTTAATTTTGACATCATACCAATTAAATTTTGGACTCAGGTACAGAATATCATCCAAACATGTGACACGAACTTATATAATTTAGTAATTATTATAACATGATAATAAGTGATATTAAATGAATAAAAACATTAAAAAGGTTCTCAATAAAGTAATTAATTAACATAATTTCTTCAATTAGGATGAAAAATATTTTATTTTATCAGTCAAACTCATGGTTGGGGACTTTCTTTTAGAAACCCTCTTTTTAAGTTACACTTTAGACTATTTTTACAAAAGACAAAATGAATTTTTTTTAATATATAAGGAATTAAAAAATATTATATCTTCCATATAAGTTTAATTTTTTTGAATCATCCATTACAAATTTAAAATTTATCTTCATTTTTTTTCATCTATGAGTGTGTGGATTTTTACAAATGTAAAGTGATTTCAAAATGGAAAATCTGTTCTCCTTAAAAATTTTAGTTTATAAATAACTTATGTGTTATTATTATGTTATGGTTTTTGAGAATAATTTATCAGGAATGTTAGTTATGGGATAAAACTTTGGTGTGTTATCCTTTTATATCACTCCAATGCATTGGGTGAAGGTACATAGTTAACTCATAGAGTTTCTCCTAAAATATTAAGGTAATATACCACGGTGGTTATTCAAAATGTAACTATAAAGGTTAATCCCTATATAGTCATGATATTTAAAGTAAATTTAATAGTGATATAAAAATTAATTTACATGTTACCTTTATGTTTTATGTTTTCTATGGATTTTATATGAAACATATGATTTTATAAGCTAATTTAAAGTGATTATGTTTTTTGGATGAAAAATCATATCTTTGTAAGTATGTTTTCAAGGGTTTATGAGAATTAATAGACTAATAGTTTATTTCATTATTTTTATGTCTATTACTAAGTTTTATTATCTCCTACCATAGTTTAAATTTTTTTTCATATGGTACAAGGATGGGTAATAGAATGTTGAAAGTCAAGTTTGAATATGTGAATATTTTTCATGACAAATAAATAATGTTTTATTTTATAAGTTGTATATTATGCATAAAATTCATACTATTTTAGTAGTATCCACTTTTTATGATTTTGGGATACAATTTATGAATTGTGACATAATTTTTGAAAACAATAAATTTAAAATAAAATTAATATTATAAGAAATCATATTCTATTTCGAAGACACTATAATATGTAACTTTTAAGGCTTGTTCCGTACACTAGGATCCCTTTTACAATATTTCCAATCATTTATTTACTAGATATTTCTACTGTAGGAATTATTTCTTCTGAAGTATCCTATACTTGAGATGTTACAAATTCTTTATTATATTAGGGATCAACTGAGACCTCATCTACCTTGGGTTCTAATCCCTTAGCCATTCATCCTGTCATCTTTGGTTTGGGGAGTATAGGGAAATACCTACTTTATTTGGTATTATTCTTCTTATTAAGTGGATAATCCCTTGAATTTGGACATTATTTAGTTTCATGATTATTATCAGAATAAAATGTAATTTCCGTATGTTTTCCAATCTTAATTATTGAATAAACCTATTGGATTTATCCAAATTCTTTAAATTCTTCTATATATTTATTGCTCCTCATCTCAACATAATCACACTCACTTGAATTTGGATCTGTAGCCTAGGATTGTTTATTCTCCCATTTTGAAGCCAATTCCTTCCAAACATTATTATTTAGGTTTTCAATAGAGTCTACATCTTAATGATTGAATTGATTCTAAACTTTAATTCCACAATTTTACTCTTACATATAAATACCTAGGGGAAGTAAGTTTCCATTACATGCATATTCAAGAAATTCCCCAAACTACCCCTAGCCTTTACACATATTCACCAGAAGAGATTGGAAAAAAAGAAGTTTTGATATCTAATCAAGTTATTCCCTATAAATGGGTTTTTGATTCTTGTATTATTTTTAATACTTACAAACTTGGATAATGATCACCTCCCAAAATAGGATCATTAATGCATGGTTTGGAAAAAACTACATTCATATTGGTGGGAATAGCTAGAGATCAATTCATTGGAAAGATCCTCAATCATATATCATGTCTTAAAAGTGAAATTAATCTAACTTTCCACTTTATATAATAAAAATCGATTAGGATTCCTTGAATTCTCATGATGAAATTCTTACTAATAGTGGCATTCCAAAACATAAAGGGATAATGTCACACCATGACTCATAATACCACATCTAGAAGCATCAAAACTCATATTATTCCTCAATCAAAATAAATTCAACCATTGGTTTATAATGGTCAAAATTCACATTTATTTTAAAAGAAAAAGGGAGACACATGGTCATGGATCTAATATAATAGAATAGAATCCAACCAACTGGTATGCTTAGAAATTGAAGAATTATTTTGTTTTAAAGAGGTAGAGGTAGGACAAAGAAGAATTCCAATATTTATAAAGAAAATTTATTAGGGTTATTATATAATTTTTATAACCATATAAAGAGCATGAAGTGGTAAACATTAGTGATATTATCATCATTGGATGAGAAGAATGAGTAATCCACAACCCCAAAAAAGTGAATTGGAATATCTAAATGATCAAATAAAATAAAAACATGAAATTATTCAATACCTGTTAAGGGTTGTAAAACCCATAAAATGGACATATTGATGTTCATCCTCAATCAAACCATGCACCCAATGATGTATGGGGAGTTATAATGCATTGGATAACTCTCAGAGAGATAATCCATTATTCGGGATCCCATCCACAATAGCCTCTTCCTTTATGCCCGGCAAAATTCTAGGGAATTATGGTAGAGAGTCAAGGATAGTGGAGGGTGTGAATATTGAGTGGTGAGTTTCATGTGAGGTCTCATAGGATAATTCCTCCCCCTATAGAAAAGTAGGGATACATGGAGAATCGATTATTGTAGTGAAAATCCGAGGATGAAATGATGGAGTGATCCATTTAATAGAAAATATAAAGGGTAATAAAATATATTAAGGATATATTTATTTACTCAAGTAAAAATGAATATCAAATAATACATTTAAGGATTATCCTAGAGGTAAATTTGAAATACTGACTCTATGTAATGTTATCAAAAGTTTAGTTTTTTATTTGTGAGGTAATATGTTTTGGATATTTTATATTTTATAAGGGTACTTCTGTTGAATCATAAAATGTCGAAGAAATGATAAATTAGTAAAATCATAATACTTTTTTAAATATATTATGGTTTTTGAAATATTTAAGATAATATAATTTTTTTACTCAAAATTTCTAAAACTAGCATCTCAGGTGATAGTGTAGACTCAAATTGGTGTGATGTTTGTGTGGGTTAACAATTGTGAAAAAAAATTTATGAAACTAATGAGACGATTAGATTATAATACATATTAAATCTTAAATGAAACCAAAATATTGTATTTATTGTTATGTTACATTTTATTAGTTGGTTTTAGATGCATGCTTATACATGAATATAATTTAGAGTAATATCTAAAAATAAAATCACGACCACATGAGAATAATTATTCATTAAATGAATTTGATCTAGTAGTGTATTTTCAATCATTTAATAGATAAAGAAACTAATTATTTTCCAAAAACAATTATGGATTATTATGATCATAAGAGTCTAATTTATATTTTCTACATATTTTATTTGAACTTGAGGGAAAAAATTATGTTACATATATTCAAAATTTTGGCATTATGTATGATTATAAAAGAAGAAAGGGTAATACTCAAGTAGATTACCGGAGTATTGATACTCAATTAGAAAAGAAATTCAAAGACCAATGGGAACTGATGATCTTGATGGATGATATGAATTTGGAGGCTCGATATGAGGGAGAATATATAGTTATATATTATATTTAAATAACCTTTAATCATGTGAATCATATAATGGATAGAGAAACTATTGATACAAAATATAATAGGATTAGTGATACCCTAAATATTGGGGATACCATTTATGGGTAGTCTCTACCAATGGATTTGATGATATATTTCAAGGATTTTATATTGGTTCCATCAAGATTAAAAAAATAATTTGTGAATAAAATTGATAACTATATTTGTGAATATTATCCTAAGAAAAATATATAATATCATAAAATAAAATTACATTTCTGGTGTGTAACAATGAATAATGTGGTAGTGATTTTTATGTCATGATTCTTGATATATCAGTAGGTGATGGTTGAGTATTAGAGACATTTATAGATTTTATGTGTTTTAACTTATAAATGATAAAATATAGTCATATAAATTTTATTTATATTATTATAGTCATAAAGTGAAGTCAATTCTATCTGGGTTATTATGGAAAAAACATACAAAATCAAATCAATTATTACCTATCATGGGGAGTTTTTAGTGGTGGACTATGGGATGTTATATGTATAGGGGTTTGTAAGGTTTCATAGAGCTCCTAAATCCACTATGTTGGAAAGGTACCATCAATTCAATTATTTTTAGAGGATTTTAAAAGGTTTTTGATATTATTTGAATACATTTACATCATAACATTCAAAAATGGAGTACAAATCAAATCAAAATACAATGTCTTTGGAGGAATTGATCCAATATTATGTTTTAAATGTTGAGAAATCATGGGAGGATTTCATCACATCAATAATTTTTTTATGAAAATAGTTATCAATAATTGATTCAGATAACCCCTATTGATGTTTTATATGAAAGGATATTTTAGTTACCATAATGTTTTTTTGGGTAGGATATAAATCCCTCTTGGAAATGTTTTTTTTGTAATAGATATAATTCCATATTCATGTATTCTAGATAATATTGATGGTATCTTAGATATGGAAGAAGACATATATATAATCTTTGTGATGAATATTTAATTTTTTTGGTTAGGGATTGAGTCTATTGTGAGTGTCTCTATGAATAGGAAATCAATGACTTAAAAAATAGTCATAATAGTACCATGGTATACTAGACCTTTTACAGTAATGGAGACAATTAGTAATGCATGGTAATGATTAGATTTCTCACTGAAGTATGTGAGGGTGCATAATGTGTTTTTGGTTTCACATTTGAGGAAGTATCATCTATATCCATATCATAATATTTAATAGGAATGTGTTATTTTTGTTTTTGGTATGACCATTTTTGAAAGGAAAGTTTGAATTTTTGATAAGAAAATGAAATATGTGAGAGGAAAAGAAATTCTATTAGTTTAATTATTTTTATAACATATAAATGTTATAAAAGAATATTTTGTGGTAAAATGTACTAACTTTGAAATTATGGATTAGCTTTTGAATATTTATATATGTCATTGTATTCTTTCTTAGATTCATCATGGTGTTTAGGTTTCTTATAAAATAAAAATTAATATATTAAAAAATTAATATTTATTAAAGATTGTGTAATAATATTTTATAGATAAATACATTTATTATTTTTTGATACCATAGATGTGAAATTTAAGTCCAAGGTTGATTTTGGAACACATTTTTTACTCTAGATAATATATAAACATGGTCAATGTTTGGTTTCCCATATAGGGTTAATGTTAGTGGTACATCTAATAAAACAAATTGTTATTTTTTTATTTTATTTAAAAACCTTAAGACCTGAATTTCATCTTTAAGACTATAATTATGATGTTTCTAAGGGTTAGCTACATATCAATAAGATAATGAGATGTTTAAATGAGATATATCATTATTAGAAAATAGGAATTGAAGATCAATGTTGAACATATCATGGTGAATTGTGATAGAAATGGATAATGTAGAAAGATCATTGTATTCATCACTAGTGGATGTGTTATTCACCAATTATTGATCCAATTCAAGGTAGGACTCATTGTTTATGGGTTTTCAAACATTGATATATTTAACAAATCATGTATTATTTATATTCTTTGCATTCTGGAAATCTTTTTTCTTCTCATTAAAACATTTATTCATTTATTTATTTAATATTGACTAACCACCTCTCTATGATCAAGTTATTAATACACCAATGAATTACATCCCAAAAAATTTCCATGTTTTTTCATCACATTTTTTTCTTTTCACCTCTTTTTCTTTATGTGAGGGTTATCGGTAATCCTTTGGCTAGTGGTTCAGTGAATACCAAAGAACCAATCATTGCACAACTATTATTTGGTGAAATATTTCATTTTTATGTGTTCCAATTCATGATTGAGATCACAATAAATGTTTTTATTAGTGATATGGGTAAATAAATATGAACCAGAGGTAGCTCAAGAGTTCTTTATTCTAAGGTTCCGGTATACTATAGAGGATGCAGAAGGGATTTCTCTTCGACTAGATTTGGATGGTCCAAAGCCATCCACCAGTGATTATGAGGATCATTAAAAATTAGAAATGTGATTTATGGAAGGTTTAATAGTGGAATAAAGGGAGGGGAAACACGTAAAAAATATTTTTGAGGCTTCTGTGTTTCTAGAAAATCCTGACATACAAGGTTTTTAGTCTAGGAACACACCATATGTAGTCCCATGGAGGAAATAGATGGGGTTTGGAAAATATTAAGTATCAAACAATGTGTATGACCCTTACATGTCAAATGAACTGATGTTGGTGGCTTTAATTTTATCCCATGGGGACATATTCAAGGTCATGGCGAGTTTATAGTGGTATATACCGAGGTACAGATTCATGGGATGAGGTACATCGACGCAGGATAAATGAACATGGGTGTACCCTAAGTGGCCAAGAAACACCATCTACCACCTTTACATGTCATTTAGTCCCACATGGATAGCATATCTATGTGTATAAGAGGTCGTGGATTGGTTTAATGGTGATTTCAAATGCTATGTGGCCTAAGGTACAAATCACACACCTTTATCTTGAATTTCTGAGTTGCATATATCATTCATATGATCTTGGATTTGGGCCCATGAGTAGCATGTATTGGTTTTTTCTCCATATATAACATTATGGTAACAATAATTCTGGCATCATAGTTTTTACATGAGGTGTTATGACTATGATGATTCTTCTTGTGATGCTTGGATAGTGGTTGTTGTTGGGTTGGTTTATCAGAGATACCTTGGGGGTGGGAAACTCCCTTATAGAATAATGGAGTGTTGCACCCATTATATTTCTATAGGTATGGTTGGAAACTCCCTTAATACAAATGAAATGGGTCCTCTATCTAGGGAGTGAGACCCCACCCTATCTCCAAACCCTATAGGAGAGTGACTTCTCTAATGGATATTATGCCACCATGGATGTGGAGAGAAGTGTCAAGGTATATTATCACCACACATATTAATGTTCCAATGGATGTGTTTTTCTAAATAATAGATAGACAATTTTTTTATGTTGAATCGTCATTCTCGGTTGGGATGTTGATATGGAGATCTTCTTTCTTCATCACATGGGTTTATTTATGGGAAAATATATTGAGTTTTATTTCCCTCCCTCTTATTGGTTTATCTTAACTATATTGTATCCTTCATTTTCTATACTTTTTTTTGGAACATCCTACTTGGTATGAATATAATCACCCCTACATGGGATTCTCCCTCACATTTTGTGTCTTATGAAGATGATAGATAGGTCGGTGGTGACCTCGGTGGACCAGGATTTGAAGGTGCATAGATTAACCTAATGGAGATGACCATGTTTAGAGGTTGACCATAGAGATTTTGAGTATTGACCTCTTCAGTATCCCTTTATCCATTTTTTTCATATTGGGGCCACATTTTGGATGGGTGTGTATTTTCACCATTATAGCATTTTTCTAAAATGTCATAATTTTATGCGTTCATAGAGGTTGTTTCATGAAAGGTATACACTATAGATGTTCAGTCCATTCTTATGTTTCTACACTATTTCATAGAGATAGTTGTGTGAATGAAAACTGTTACGTAGTATAAGGCCTCCCATTTTAGTATAGAATAATCGGCACATATTACTAGCCCCCAGCCTATATGAGGTAGTCTTGGGGTTATCACACTCAGAAAACTCAATCTAGTAGAATCCTGATGGGTCTGGTCATGATAGAGTTGTATCATATGTGGTCTTTTCCCTAGATTGGGGTTTGGAGGTCTACTTAATTTTGAGGTTTGATTTGGTACTTTGGGAATTGGTGTAGGAGTGTTTAAAGTGCATGTTTCATACCAAAAACCCCATTATTAGTGTGGTATCCAATGTATCCATTCACCATGATTCTAACTACCTAGTTTTAAACTTTGAATAATAAGTCATCATTTTTAGTGATAAAATGGTACATGAATAATATAGAATTGGGTATTTTTCTGTTCATTTCCTTTTGGGGTTATCTCCACATATATTCTCCTCTTACCATGGTATCTATTGTTAATTTTCAATATACCTTTTGAAGATATCCATCTTGGATGTCAATATGTGGTTGTGGACTTGAGTAATTGAGTGATGAAGAATCATTAAAAGGACCTACTCATGAGGTGTATCCCCCTGTGGACTAATTTTTTGATCTAATATATGTGGTAAAATTAATAGATCCATCATATCAAGATGACAATGAGCACACACTAACTGTGCTATGTGAGTTCCTGCAATAGATACTATTGGGGTTTCATGGTGAACCAGACAACTAGTTAGTAGATGATTGGATCAAGTTAGTTGTATGAGTTTTCAATATTATTGAGACCTTGAGTAATAAGTTTCGTGTACTTGTAGCTATCCATCTTCATAAAGAATAAGGTTGTTGGTGGAGTTTGATAACACTGACCTTGATGAGACAATACACTCCTGTTCATACTTATAATTTCCATTTTATTATTATTATTTACCTTTTTACATAAAATGTGTGTAGATTTTTTATATTTTGAACATATAGTAGGGTGATAAGTTTGTTTTTAAGTACACTATGAGATTTAATGTCCTGACATATTACTACCTTGATATGGTGGAAGACTGATTCTTCTAATTATAAAAGTTTTAGCATGGCCTTGGCAGAAAAATATATTCTAGTGTAGTCTCATTATGAATTCCAACACTTGCTAGAGTTTGGGATATAGATATGAATATAAAGAAATTCCCATTAAAGGTGCACTTGTTATCTAGATATGATAGTGTGTGTAATGGGTATGAGTCATCTACAATATCTTTAGGTGTCAGTCAATAGATTCTGGGTGTAAGAGACCAACCCACGGTCAGACTCAAACATGTTTATGTGTAATGCAGGGCTGACACAAAGGATCTAGTCTGATTATAGATGGGTGATTCTATCCTTATGACTAGTGAGGTGAGATGGATCTTAATTTCCAAACTCATCATGCTAAGGATGTCAAATATGTAGAAGATATTCCACTATGACTGATGTTTTATCAGGATTACAATCTACCATGTGTAGTCTGGGTGGACACTAGGTGGGAAATAATGATATCGGAGTCATTGGAGCTCTTTAAGTAGGGGCTTTTTTTATATGGAGATGTTATGAGCTACACCCACTACCACTACTCAGTGGCCCATGCCAGGCGTAGAGAGAGGATGGTCATGGTTGTAGTTAGTGTAGGTCATAGTAGGTTATGACCATACATATCAGAAGATGATTTATTGTAAGATCTATGTCTTTTCTACTAATACTAATATACTTTTAGTCACATGTATGATTCATTCCTTCTTCTCTATAACCCTTGTTGGAGAGATAGAGCTCTTTATTGAGTGTTTAGCCATTAATCTATGGCTAGAGGTTCCTGATGGGAGTGATTATTCTATATCATACATATTCTAGTAGTGTGAGTTGGCATTCAAAGATGTGAGTTTCTCATGGGAATTCTATGTCATTATGATGAAATGTTATGATGTAATATTAGGAAAATAATGGTTGTCCAATATGCAAGGCTATAGAGACTATCATCATAAGAGAGTGAGATTCCTTAGAAATATGGGGAAATATTCTCCTTTATGGTTTAAAGAGATATCATGGATAGGAATCTTAGGATTACCAGAAAGAAACTACAACCCATCATCCATCAATTAGTGAGCTTATACCCCTAGTTATATGGGATCTTCAGGCATCTAGCTTCAAGCGGTAGTGAATTATTATATGGATGTCTTCCATAAATATTTTTGGGACTACCCTTAAAATGGTAGATGAAATTTTTCTTGACATTAATCAAAGGATTGTTCTGATATCTATTGTGGCATATCTTATATCCCTAATAGAGATATGAGAACTAAGGGTGTAGTTGGAAGACCTTTAAGAGAGTTTTTTTCTTATCAGACCAAGTGTCTCCCCCATGGTATCTCTAGTTTTTGTGTGTGTTAAAGATGCATGAGATATTGAAGATTTATGTAGATTATTATTAACTAAATCGGGTAATGATAATGAATAAGTACCCTTTACCAGTGATTGATGAACTATTTGACAATCTCAAAGGTGCATGTTGGTTTTCCTGGATCAATCTCAGATCTAGCTACCACCAATTGAGTGTTCTTGAGGATGATATTCTAAAAATAGAATTTTGAAGTCTTTATAGACATTTTGAGTTCATAGTGATTTCTGTTGGTTTACATAATCCCCATTATGTGTTCATGGATCTTATGGACCATGTCATCAATGAATATATGAACTGATTCATTTTTCCATCATTTATGAAATACTAATTTAATTAATGTTTGAGAAGGATTGTACATAGAATTTGAGGATGGTCTCAGTGTTTCTCTGGGAGAACTATCATTATGTTAAAATATCAATGTGTCAGTTTTTGATATTTAAGGTTCAATTTATGGGGGAATGTCATATATGGTCATGTTTTATATGTAAATTTTGTTATTATTTACTCAATTCTTTCATGGGATTCAACCAAGAGTGTATTGTGGGTGAATTGTTTCCTTGGTTTGGTAGGGTACTACAGGAGGTTCAATGAAGCACTTTCTATAGTAGAAGCCTTATTAACAACCATAACATAGAAAGGAAATCTGTTAAATTGGATTGAGTGGTGTTAAAGATACTTTTAGTATTTGAGTATGAGGTTGAATAATTCAACAGTCTTAAGGCTACCCAAGGATGGAATTGATTAAGTGGTCTTTTATGATTCTTATGGAGTTGGGGTGGATTATTTTTTATGATGATAAGGTATGAGTTGATCACTTATGGGAAAAGGAAACTGATACCCCTTATTTATAATTATGTGACTGAGGAAATCTATTTAGTATTGTTATTCTTATCTATGAAGATGTGTAGGAACTATATTATATGCGATCATTTTGTAGTTTACTCAAACCACTAATGTATCAGGTACATCATCACCGAAAGAGACCTCAAACTAAAATAGAGGGGTTGGACGGATTTCTTAAGGGAATATGAAATCCATATAGTTTATTCTTATGGTAAGGGAAATGTGGTGGTATATTCCCTTAGCTGGATATACCAATCTCTCTTGCTGGAGGAGCTGTCTAAAGAGTTATCTTTTGTGCTACATGCCCTAATTTTCCCCCAATTGAGGGTGGTGGATAGGCGACTTATTTGGTATGTGAGATAGGACCATCTAGGATACATCAACTATGAGTTTTTACATAAATATTTATTCTCAATAGAGGTATAATATTAATTTTTTAAAGGAGGGTACTATGCCATACTTTTTTGTGTATAAAAAATGGTTTCTATAACATTATGAGTGGAATTGATGCGGGAATTACCTAGGTATCCCTTCGTTTTACAACTCGATGTGGACATGATGTAAAAGAACATTCATCAATAGTGTTGGTGGGATAGCATGAGGCATTGAATTACCAAATGTTTCTCCCAGTTTCTCACATGTAAATGGGAAAATGCTGACCATTAGGTTCCAATAGGTTTAACCCATCCTATTTTGATATTGGAATAGATCTAGTATGGATTATAGATGAATTTTGTGATGGTTATTCCATAGACTATGAGAGGGAAAGATGTTATTTTGGTTATTTTTGACCAAATAAGAAAGTAGTAACATTTTCATTCAATCAACGTGTAGATTTTGGTTTAGTGTTTAGGGATGTTTTTCATGCATGAGATCATATGAATTCATGGGACACCCAGAATTATCTACAGTGACTGTGATTCTTAGTTTACATCATTGTTTTGGAATGATATACATGATTCTTTGGGTCCCAGTTGAGGATGAGTGTATCCTTTCACCTCTATAAGGACAAAAAGACCATGTACACTATCTATGTGTTGGAGTATCTGCCAAGAGACTATGTGTTATAATTCAACCTAAGAAAATATGATCATTGTACACCTTTATATTTTCCTTAAAAAACATTTTTCACTTTAATATGTTCATGGAACCTTTTGAGGACCTGTACAATAGACCATATATGTAACCCTTTTGACGGAAAATGGATGGTGAGACATCCCTTTCTATTCTAGAGATGGTGGATGCAATGACAAGGAATGTTCAAGAGATATTTATGTGTGTGAGGACATCCTAGAGATGAAATAAATATTACATAAATCAATATCATAGGCCGTTACTGTTGGAATAGAGAGACCATGCTTCCCTAAGACTCACCTCATGTTAAGGACTATGAATATTTTTTCGAGGAAGAATGAAATTTTTTAGGTTCATCTGGCCATTAAAGATCCTACAGAGGGTTGGTGTGGTTACTTTCTTCTTGGAATTTCCCACATAGTTAAACTGAATACATGATGTCTTCCAAGTGTCACATATAAGGATATATGTTCATGAATATATAAATTTTATTTTCTAGTTTGTGTTATACATTGAATATGGGGACTATTTCATAGAACACCTAGTGTTTATAAAGGATCAATAGGTGAGGATCTTATATGAATAAATTATTCCTTTGGTTCTAGTTATTTGGTAGTACAGGATAGTCCAAAATGGATCCTATGAGCATGAGAGTCAGATGCGGGCTTAGAACCCCTAACTTTCTATGTAGCTTGTACTTTATTTGGTTAAACCTATTAAATAACGGGAGAATGTAATGATTCCAATTTTGTGGGTTTAGCCTTTTGAATATTTATTTATATGTATCAGGATTGTTCCTCAGAGTTGGAGTAGTGTTTAGATGTCTTAAGACCTCGAAAAAAATATATTTAAAATATTAATATATAATAAATCATGCATGAAAATATTATTTTAAAAATGGTTACCCCATTATTAGGTGCCTCAAATTAGAAATCTAGGACCATGGTTGAATCTAGAATGTAACGATTACCCTATGTGTGAAATAAACTTAGACAACCTTTGGTTTCGGGTAGGGGAAACCATTTTTGGTGTGTTAAATAAATTACATAGTTATTTTATTTATTTATATTTAATAACATAGAGACCTAATTATCCTCTGTTAATAAATCTTTATAATGTTTCTCTACGGTTATTTCTATACACTTGTGATAATTAGAGGAAGACGTTAGTTTTTTAGGCATTAAAAAATTGTGATATAAGATCAATGATGAACAGATCACAGTGAATCATGAGATGGATGAAGAATATAGTGTGATATTTTTCTTCCTCACTAGAGGACACTTTATTCCACGATGATCGATACAATCATGGTAAGAGTTGTTATTTGTGTGTTTTCTACCCCAAATTTTTTTAAAATAGCATGGATTACTTATCTTTTTTGGTTTTTAGTGATTAGAGTTCATGTAATGAACAAAATTATTCAATTATTTATTGAATATTGATTTACCCCTAGTGATCATATCTTTCTTCAGAAAAAAAAAATCCAACCTGATCAATCTCTTTGTTTTATCCTCATGTTTTAATTTTTTTCCTTTTATATGCTTTTTCATTGTATGATCAACATCAGTAATCCTTTGTTTAGTAGTTTGATGATTACATGGGAGCCAATCATTGTGAATATAGTAAATGGTGAAATGGTTCATTTTTAAAGGCCAACATATGGGATCAACAGAATGATCAAGGTGTTTATTTTGTGACATGGGATAACATAGATGGATTGGGATTACCTTGTTTGTGGCTTCCAATGTATAGAAAATAAACATAATGAGATTTCTTCATAGGTTTATTTTTACGTCTGAAATCTAGCCATAAAAAAATATGTTCTAAAGAGTGGTGGAGGTAGTGTAGAGAAAATAGGTGTGATGTTATTGAGATTTTCAGAAATTTTTACATTCACATCGTGTAGTCTAGGAATACACATCGTGTAGTGCCCTATATGAAGTGCCTTGGGTTTTCAGAGAACATAAGTATAAAATGATGTGTATGACCCATACACATAATCTGGCCCTATGATGGTGGATTACCATGTACCCTAGGGGTACCTCGTCACAGGAATAACCCATGTACATAGGTAAGGGCCATAGTACATAGACACAGACCAAGGTACACAAACATGGGTATAAATTACATGAAAAAACATCAAACAACCAAGACACATCATGTTCCACCTGTACATGTTATGTATTCCCACATGATTAGAGAATCCATATAGATTTAAAGAAACTAGCTCATGTTAAGGTGAGGTCACACATCACAGGACCCAAGGTACATGCTATATACTTTTCTCTAGGATTTTACCTTGTGTCTCTCTAGATTTTGTGCATGGATTTAGGCTAGTGATTATCCTATCATAATCAATTATACATGTAGAATAGAATAGTGGAACTTAATTTTCAGTCAATTTATGACTTGAGGTGTTATGATTGTGACACTTTTTCCATTTTTTCTTGGACAATATTAGCGATCAAGCTATTTTAGTAGAGATACCTCATGGTAATAAACCACTTGTTTCACCAGAGAGTTGGTCTCCCATAGTATTTAAATTTGTATATTAATAAACCCCCTTTATACATAGTGTGTTGGTCCTATATTTATGGGGTTGACCCCCCCCCCCCCCCCAATCATTGAGATCTACTACTGATAAGGTCCTCTATCAGAGACCCCTTGACTGTGGCGCATAGTTTAATGGAGGGGGCCTTCCACACAACTTCTTATATGGATGCACATGATATTCAGCATCATAGATTGACGATTTGAGAGATATGATTTCTCAAAATTCATAGCTGAGCTCCAGAGAAGGTGATAACCGTTATCTCTCACATGGGATTCTTTATGAGCATATATGTTGGGTTTTTTCCATCTTTATTATATGTTTATCTGATTACTCTTTTTTATTTATATTTATATACCTTGTTTTTTGGGTTTTCCTATTGAGTATGTATATACTCACTCCTACATGGGATTCACCCACACCTATTGTGCCATATGAAGATGATAGAAATATTAGTGTTGACCTTGGTAGACCAATGATTGGTGGAGCATAATTGTACCATATAGAGATGAATGTGTTAGGTAGTCGGCCATTGATATTTAGACCTTGGAAATCTTTAGCCTCCCTTAATCTAGTTGTTATAAGGTTGGGACCTCATTTCTAGTTGGGAATATTTTTTCTCATTTCTAGTTTTATACTACACTGAGATATTTTGATGATTTCCTGGAGGTTTTTGGATTAATGGTTTACACTCTATATGTTCAGTCTTTTGTTATTAATCTTCACTGATTCATTGAGCTGGTTGTGTGTGTCACTTCATGTACATAGGTAAGGGATCACATTTCAGATATGATATCGAATACATTATTCTTTATTAAAAGTTTATCGGTACTAAATATCAACGATGATCCATGTATGCGTTCCATTATCCTTGTTAGGATATTCGTTATAGAAAATAGAATACATAATTAACTGAGTTCCAACTATATAAGAATATAAATTTCTATAAAAACAATGGTAATAAGTAATACAATGTTCTCACACACACAACTGTGGGTTTTTGAAGAATTTACAAATTCATCCTTCTCTTAGAAGATTTCACCCCATTATACTAATTTTATATTTGTAGGATATACTAATTAAACTACAAGATATCACAATTACATCCCCACAAATAATATTTTTTTGGTTACCATGCATCCTACATTCCTCGATAGGGATAATATGTTTATAATATATGATTATAAATAGATATAAAATGTAAAACTATTATGTCAAGATACACAAGATATGACACAAGGATAGATTCTACAAATCCACATGGAAGATTTATTTTTAGAGACACATGTATTGTGTTGACGTACAATAGTGGTTAGAGAATTGGAAATACATGGTTTTCTAGTCATAGATGATTGAGGATCATTTAGAGTTGGTAATAATGAACTTGTAACATGAAAATAATTATTAAGTTTCACCAAAAATACCAATTATAAATAACAGAAATTTTTTTGATATGGATTCCATATAAAAAAACCATGCATCAATTTTGGTATATCCTTCCATGGGTGGAAATATTCTTGGTGATAAATTGGAATTCAAGAATAAAACTTACATAGAATTACAAGCCATTATCTATAAGGCATGACTAGTTAAAAAGGGGTTTAAATTAATTCAAGGAATATATATTTAAGTATCATTTTCATTAGTTTCTATTCTGAAATCCATTCAAATTTTAGTTATCACAATAGATTTCCATGATTACATGGATTGAAATATGTTTATCAAAATATAATTCCTTAAGAGGGTACTTTTATATGTTTTCTATATGAAACAACTAGAATGTTTTATGAATTCACATGATTCAAAAATCTAATACAATTTACAAATATCCATTTATAGATTTGAGCGAGCATCGTGAACATGGGACAATCACTTTGACGAAGCCATAATGGATTTTTTTTCAAAATGAATTAATGTAATCCTTCTTCATATAAAATTTTTAGTGGAAGTTTTCTTGATATTATATATTAACCACATGTTACAGATCATAAATGAGATACATTTCATTAAAATAATTAAAAAATTGTCAAATTCATGCTTGTCCAGGAAAAAATTACGAGAAACTACATATATTCTATGGATAATGATCCATCAAGATAGATCCACCAATATTTTTGGACTGAGTCAAGAAACATATATTCACAATCTAATGAAGAGATTCATTACACAAAAATCCAAATAGATATTTTTTCTTATATAAAATGGATATCATCTTTCCATGAAATTTTTTCCTCAAAAACATTAAGGGATAGAGAGGATGGAAAGGATCCCATAACAAAATACAGTTGTATTTTTCATGTACTTATATTGTGTACTAGAATAGATGTCACCTATACCATAATAATATAAGGTGAATATTAGGAAGATCCATGAGACTACCATTCTATTTTAGTCAACACTATATTGATGTATATGAGGTATACTAAGGGAATTTTCTTGGTTTATAGAGGACATGAATAACTAGTCTTATCAATATATATATATATATATATATATATTATTTCCAAATTGATCAATAAAATATGGTAACATAATTGGGATATATATTAACTCTCAATGGAGGTGTTGTAATCTACCATATATCTTAGAATGTCATGGTAACTGAATATATAGTAGAGTTTATGTTTGTTGAGGTTTATGATATAGCTAAAGAAGAAATTTGGAAATAAAACTTCATCTAAGAGGTTAATCTGGTTCCTAGTGGAAATTTCCATAATATACTCTATTATGATAATATTATAATAGAAGATCACTAAAATTATCCAAGGCTACATTAGTGGATAAATAACATACTTCATTAATATAACCTATTAAGGTATTTTTCTGAAACAGTTGATGTTTTAGGAAATTGATTTTCCATGAAAGAAAACATGATGGACCCATTGACAAAATCCACATCTCATTAAAATCATGCACATCAAGTGATATATATTTGACTAAAAGTAATTAAAATTTTATCTAATACAAGTTAGGTAATGTTGGATATGGTTCCATATAATAAAATACATTGAATGTTTTATTACCTATATACTTTAAAAGATGTGAAAATTAATAAACACATTATCAAATATAGATTTTTTTCTTTGAAAGTTCAATTTTATGATGTCCTAGAGTATGTACCACATTAAAAATGTCATAAGTAGTTCCCATATGTGATGAAAACCTTAAAATGAAATGATATTGTTTGTAGAATTTGTCTTTTAGTGGCATGATGCCATCTGATAGGGTACAGATGATGCATACTGTTATGTCAAAGTACTCATAAGATGATGATACTTTATCAAATGATGTTTATAAATGGTAATCTACATTATGGGATATTATAAGGATAGAACTTCAGTAGAAATTCCATATGTTTATATTTCATAGGATATTCTTGTATTTCGGAAATTATAATGATCACTAAACTCTAATATTATTATTACTGTGTATCATGATTTTTATAAACTGGTGTATTCCCATAAACAATATCAATGCATATTTATGAAAAATTTGGTCATGTTGGATATGTCACAAATGATATGTTATTAGTGAATAAGTTATGGAAGGATTTTTTCTATTCCATATTTATGGAAGTCAATATCATTCCCATTTGGTTGAAATGAAACTCTCAAACTAAGTTCTATTAACATGGTGGATGGACTAGTTAATTTTTGGAAGTAAACAAAAAAAATATCTAGTATATTGGTTAATGGAACAAGTATGCTTCTTGGTTGATGACATATGAAGACAAAGGTGTTATACTACATTGTAAGGATTGGAATATTTTTTTCAATTTTACGTGATTAACAACTTCCTCATGGGTGCCTTTACATGTCGATGAAAAAAGTTTTTGCACCATAGGTTACACACTAAATTCCATAATGGAAGATTCCTAGAGGTCATACACTTAATTTTTCAACTAAAATAAATTAAATTCTATCAGAATTTAATTTTTTTATTAAATATTATTCTTTAATTGATGGAATAATATTTTAACTTTATTTAAGGATCAAATTTATTCATTAATGATTTATTTGTTAGTTGAATATATAAATATATATTTATTTGCAAGATCAATAATATAATTTATTTTTTTATTTATATAATAAATAATATTTACTATTTGGTGTTTGGTAAATGTATAGGAGTAAATGTGGATCGTGTTATTTGGTTTAGGGAAAATGATATATTAAATATCATTTAAATAAATATTAATTTATTTTATGAAATTATATTTGTTTTATCCACAACGTATACACACATCAAGTAAATAAAAAAATATATTTTTTATTTTTATTTGGAAATGAGTTCTCTAAGAATTAAGAGAATCTTATGGGCCTTTTTTTAATTATTTATTCTATAAAATAGATCTATAAATACCCATTTATATAATTTTATAAGGTCACCTAAAAGTTATACACCAACATTTATTCTATAAAGAATTCTCTCCATGAAGAACATAACTAGTCCACCCCCCTCAAATCATGACAATATCTTCCACCTCCATTATCCTTCTTAAGAAAAGCAGTATAAGAATAAATATTTCAAACATGAATGATTATTTTTCAATAAAATGTGTTTGAAGGATGAAGATTAGTATAGTTTTGCTATCTCATAGAGGACAATCAGTGACACATTGAGATCAAGGAGACTGTATTAATCATTATTATAGGGATTTTATCATTGGATCATCATTTCATTCTGGTTGTACAACCATAATAGAATTCATACAATCAATATATTTTTAAAAAAATGTACACATGACTGATGTAAATAATTTCTTTAAATAAATAATGAATTTAATGTGAAAGATCTAATTTATTTGTTCTTCCATTTTATATAAATTTCTTCTGGTATATTTTTTAATGATGATGATTATTTTACATATAAAGTGTGGGTAATTCATTGAATCTAACAAAATTTAATTTTATAATAGACCACATAGGTTATCTTAATACATTTGAAACCTCCCACATGTTCCATTGGTAGGATAAATACTTCTAATATAGATATGTTATGAAGGGTGGATTTCTCTAAATGAAATTATTTGGATCTCTAGAATTGGGAATGTGAGAATGGAGACAAGATTTTGTCATGAGTTTTTTTTGATGACTTATCATTATGTTCCTAAGGGGATTAGTAAATGTTAGCCCAAAATTATCCTTATTTATCAGGACATGGTTATGATGGTGAAATAGAAGAGGATTATACTAGCTTATTATGCACTAGTTATGGTAGTTCATATGGTTTGTGATGTCACTATTGGGTGATGAAGGTGTTTGGTATCAATAAGAAAATATTGGGTTGGCTTTGGAGAACCTAGTGGAATTTCATATGGGGGAGTTGACCATATCAAAGCATACATCATGTTTTTTATGGGTGAGTATGATATTCTTGTGTTAATTTGACTATGGGGATAGATTTAGGATGTATTTTAGTTTCTATGTTCATACTAGATGAGAGTAGGGAAACCATATGACATTTATTCATGAAATTATGATCATCCATGGGACCCACCAAATGATATTTTTCTTTAGCTCATATGATAGGTTGTATATTCATATTCCCTCCTATAAAACCTTAGATGTATGATAAATTGCGGTACTATCCTAGTGATGGAATGGTTTATCTTATGAAATAGGTATTCTATTGTGATTCCCTCCTCAAATAACTTTATTTACAAATTCTAATGTTATTCATGGCCATAATCCCTTACCTAGAGGGGATAGATTGGATGCGTAAGAGCTTTCATATTGATATTACCTCTTTATATCACTTATTGGATGTGTTGTGATGGTGATACCCACTTTAAGGGAGAGGGAAGAAGTCGTGGAGTTTTGGAAATAGATAGTATATGAACCTAATACTATGTAATTGGGTGGTTCTACAGTTACGGTACAAGATATAATAGATTATTGAGGATTGATATGGAGCCCTTCCCTCGAAAAGAGGGGTGTGGTTAATAATTTCTATGATGTGGATGAGGCTTGGTTTGAGTCCCTGGCCCGAGTAAAGGGTATTGGTTAAGTCCTTTTATGAAACCTTAACCAAAGTCGTCGATTATGGATTAGAATATTTTCAAGAGGTGATATTCTCTTTGGTGGTGGATAAGCACATACGGATGAGTATTGTGGTGTTCTAGATAGCACACAATAACCTAAAATACATTTTTCTGTGAATTTTATTTACATTATTTGTTTTCTTCATTCATAGAAAATAATATGGTGTAATTTATTAAGGAACAAAATGAGATGCTACTAAGTTATATTAATCAAATTCTAAATGGGAACATTGGAGCTTGTATAGACCTTAGGTCTATTATAAAAGTCTTAGTACATGATGTGTAGTTGATCAGGGTGGATCAGCTCAATAGGGATCATGGATGGGATTAAAGAAAGTCTCATGGTTATTTTAGAGACTCTCTATAATATTTAATTATTATTTACTTTTTTACAATTGATTAACTTGGAGATAGGTCTTCTATGATGTTTGAATTTAAGATGTCATTTCATTTTTCATAAAAAATTTTATTATTTATTTTACTGTACATTGATTATATATTATGGATTTTTTATCATTTTTTATTTAGTGATGGGATATTATGTTAACAGTGTCCCAAAATAATTATGTTCCCTCACCAATATTAGATATCATTTAGAGAAAAAGATAACACATATTATGCCTTATGTATCTCTATCTAAGATACTCATAATTTATTTTATCTCGAATGTTACAATGTGTTATTAGAGTTTAATCTTCTTTTTTTTACAATTCTGGGACTTGTAGATGGGGATATGTATATTTTAGTTCTCATAATAGACCTAATAATAGTGATTCATGAATTCATTTTTAGTAGGAAATCTATGTTATTATGGCTATGAGATTATTGTTCTTAGTTTCTACAATTATAATATAGCTGTTTATTTTCTCCAAGTAATATGTTAGGAAATTAATTGATTTATGTTTTCCCTATTTGATTGAAGTTGTGAGAGGAATGTGTTTCCGAATTATTTTTGGAATGTAAGATTCACATTATATTTGTATTCTCATATGTTACTAATATTGAAAAATAATAAGTGATCAATTATTGAAAGTTTCAAAATCAACTTAGATAGTGTTTTCTTATATAACTTATTAGATTAATTCTAATCTACTAAACCATCCTATTTATTAATGATATGTTATATGAATAAAATCATGTGGTGTTATATATGATTAATATATAGTCCTTTAGGGGAAGTGATCTAATTGACCATTGTTGGGATGGTTTAGGTTTTGGATTCCTAATTTATGGTTTCATGTTGGTGTTGGAATTTATAAGGGATGTTTTTTTGGGAAATTTTATTCTTCATGTTATGGGTAACTATTATAAACTTGGATCTACCCTCCTAGATCCAATGATAAAATTATAAACATTACATTTATGAATTTAAAACCATTGAAGGTTGCCAAATTTTTTTAATATAAAACATGAAATATCAAAATGAAATATTGGATAAATTAAATTCTCAATGAACTTTTACGTTTAATGTTTTAAAGAATTAGGAAAAACAATCACATAACAATACCCATGTATTAAAATGATAATTTCTCCAAATTACCCATGATTTTCTTATTTCACATGAAGTCATATTCACCATCCATATGAAACCCTTCAAGACATAATTCATTTGACATCATTATTGATAACCTCAAGAAATGGAAACATAATAGGGGTGATATAAAATGCTCATTAATGGTAAATATAGGCATTTACTTTTGAATTTTTTCAATTATAATAAATAGTGCATTGGGGTATGAATGCATAATCAGAGTGTATAATAGATTTGAAAAAGAAATCATACCCATTAATTCATGGATCATAAAATTTGAAAAACAAGGAACATGACTTTAAAAATGAAAAATTGATTAGTTTTAATAATCACGATCCATTTTATATCAATCTTGACCAATGGAAACATTTATAACCCATATGAGAATAATTAAAATGTGGTGGTATCTTAGGACATTATCTCTATAGAACCCTAATAATTTGAATAACTATATAGCTCAATTCCAATATAATCATCTAGACAACATAATCATTACCCGATGCATTGGAGTGTTATTTTGACACACCCATAATATAAGCTATATCTGGCTTATCTAGTGTTATCTGGGTTCGCCCTTCATATAAAAATATCCCTAAATCATAAATAAATTATATAGATCTTCAATTTAATCATAAAATCATAACAAAAATCATTATTCCTTCTAAAACATTATTAGCCAATGGAAAATAAATGGGTTTGTTATAAATATCTTTGAAACATGATTAACATGATGAAAATAAATTGGTTCCACAGTAATCTCTTTGAGACATGATTAAACCTTAGAAACAATGAGTTCTGTAATAATCTCTATGAAACGTGATTAACCCTTTGAAAAATAAACGGGTTCCATAAAAAACTCATGGAAATAATATTAATTCATATAAGAAATAATGAGGATTATATCATTACTAAATATCCCCATTAGAGAATAATTAACAAAAAAGGGGTTTTGAAATTTTTTAATAGAAATACCTTTAAAAGACCACTAAATTCTTTTTGAAGAAACTATTCTCTTCATTTTTTAAATAAATTTCTAAAAAAAAATAAACATAAAAATATTTTAGGACATTAATTTTATTTTGAAAATATCTTGGATAAATATAATTTAATAATTAAAAATCATTTTAAAAATTTATTGAGTAAAATATCCTTTCCATTATGAAAAACGATTTTTCAATACATAAAAAATTTTAATTTTTTTTTTTAAAAAGTGACTAAATTAGAAAAAAAATTATAAATTTCCTTTATAATATTTTAAAATAAGTTAAAAGCCCATTTAAAATGAATTTATTAAAAAAATTCTTCTGATAAATGTTTTTGAAAACATTTTATAAAACTTGTCTGTGTAAGAGAAATATACCCAATCTAAAGGTTGATACACTATCTGTATCACTTACTAATGAATTTGTTGATATTTCTTCAATAAATAATAGAGGATATTAAAATAAGACTTAATAACCACATTTATAACTATATGATAATAAAATACATGGTGTTAAATAAAATAATATCATATTATTTCCTCTAAAATAAACATGAATCATAAACAATCCTGAATGAAATGAGATTGTAACATAAATCCTTTACCAATTTGGTAACACTTTAATTTTGAACCCTCAAAAATAATAATTTTAAATGATACATTATATATCATGAAGATATTTATTTTCTTAATATTACATGTTAAATTTTAGTATATAAAACTCAAAAATGATTATAAGAGCATATCATAAACGTATGTCTCATACAATGTAAATTTGAGATGAATAACCCCTTAAAAATCATACCATTTCATTTGAGAATTATTCAATGAATATATTATGTGTATAAAATATAATTCCAAATAAAATAAGATTATATTAAACATAATATAATAAAATTTAGTTACACACATAATCATATAATATAAAAACAATGTAAAATTAATATAACCCAATTAAAAGAAATTTACTTATGAAAATCATTACCACTTGGTAACTTCCATGTCAAATACCAGGGGATGAAATAATTAAAATTGAAAAATAAAATATAATGTTGTACATATTATGAATGATAATATTTCTAAAATTATCATTATAAACACCACCAAATAAAAAAAAGTGGTGAATATAGAATATGCTTCACATAAGTAATAGCCTGACAAGAAAGACACATACCTTGAGTCTAGACATTCAATGTGTGTCCTTTATCTCATTAAAATAATATTATATAAGTTATTTTATTTCGTAATAAAATTTTATTGGATTATTACCATATTCTTAAAATTTTATATTATTTTTTAAAGTTAAATATTAAAATTCTAATCATTTAAATCCATTTCATGTGTTTTGAGAACGTTTCATTCATTATTTAAAAAATAGATTTGATGTGTTTATTGTGGTCAAAGAGGATATTATTTCAACATATCCAAAATAATAACCCTGAATTAATACTAATATTTATTCTTAGATTATAATTCTAAATCCTATCATGAGATGTGGTTTTGAGAGATGAAAATTTTTAGGATCATGGAAACGGTAGGTCGTACATATGCATGAGTAACATTTCCATTTTTTCAATGATCATTATGGAAAAGAGTTAAGTAATATTTTGATCTTTTATAATTATAATAAAATCATATATATAATTTTAATTATTTAAATATACTTATATATATCATCCATGTGTTTTGGTGATGAAAAGAGTGACACATCGTTTCATGAAGGTGGTAGTCCACACGTACCTGAACAACATTATCATTTTTCAATGATTGAAAAGGTAAGAATGAAAATGATATATTACAATTTAATAATGATAAACTTGTTAAAAAAATATCATAATTATTTTATTGACATCACATATATACATTAACATTGTCTGTATTATCTTCAATGTAATGAGTTATTGAAAAACGAATCACATCGCTTCGCAAGAAAGTAGTTTGAAGTACACACGACTGATATAATCATATCCCATATGGAATGGAAATTAAAATATTAATATAATATACAATGAATCCATTGGTATAATAAAATTATAAAAATAATATATATATATATTATATATTCATCATCATATCCAACTGTTAGAGGTGGTAATGGAAAAGAGAATGCATCGGTTCATGTGGCGGTAGTCTGTCGTGCATAATAATAATAAATTCTTAACTCGTTTGATTTAAGGGGAGATTTTTTTAAGTCATTACCTTAACAAAAAAATCATATTATATTAAAAACACTAATATTATTATATCATTCTATTTTAATAATATTTTTATATTTTGTTAACAAATAAAATAAAAATTCTCATTGAAGAGAATTACTTATTATTTGGGTAACCACCTTAGGATTTCATCAAAAGCCTTCATATGTATAATTCTTTCCCAAAATAATACCTCTATAATGAAATGATGGGATTTGGGAAGTTATTTTTTTAAAACATGTATAATACAAATGTTTTTAAGGTTAAAATAAGGGAGTATAGATATGGCCTTATATAAGTGGGGTGAGTGGACTACTTGTAATTTTTCAAAAAACATATGTGATACCCAGATTTTTCACATTCCACAAGGATCGAAAATGAATTATAATGATGGATTATTCATTATAAGGTTTAAATTTTTCCATATAATATGTTTTATTCAATTTTTACATCATTTTTAAAATTATCTTTATTTACTCCTTGGTAAACTCATTTTCACATTAACCGTGAAAATTTACTTTTATTATGCTTACTATTTATTATGGTAAAAAATTTAACTAAAATTATTTTTATTTTTTGAATAAAATTTATTTCAATATATAATAAATAAAATATGAATTATATATACCAAATAAAATTAATTTCATATAATTTTTAAATTTTATTTTTAAATTAAACCCATAGATGCGATGAAAAGGAAGGTTTTCAAGAAATGTATTTTTCAAGCAAAAGATGATTATATATTTTTTATATGAATTATAATAATAATTTTATAAATAAAAATTTATATTTATCGATATATTATCTATAAATTTCATTTTAATAATTATTCATTATGGGGTTCTTAAATAATTAAAATGGATAAACATTATACACTTTAAATATGTTTTTAGAAAAATAAAAATTTTAAATCAATGAAAAACATATAATAATATAAAATATGAAGTTTATCAAAAAAAATAAGTACATTAAATATAACTAAATTATTATTATTTTTCATCAAATCATTTTCAAAACATAATGTGACTTTTTATTTTATATATTCATGTGCCTTTTAATTTCGAAACTCATCTAATTATTACTCCTAGTATGACTGATTTCCCATAGGGAGATCCTCCCTTATTGGTGGACACTGGAATGATTCCTCATTATACTATCCTCCCAATAACTGTTGGTTATATATTAATATTTTAAATATACCATCGTCCATCACATTCAGAGCCACTGTTCTCTTACTCATTCAAAGCTACTCTTCTTCTTCCCTCGTTTTGTCTAGTGTTGCATCCACCTCTTTTCATGAATATCTCCATTAGTCCATCTTTTAGGATATATAAAGAGGGTTATTCTATGTTTCCTTCTCTGATATATTATTTCAATTAGGCATAAGATATATTAAAATAGAGGCTAGTGGTGAGGTTCCGTGCGAATAATCCTTCTCTCCCCTATTTCTAAATTTCATCAGCTATTGGGTTTGGAGACTCTGAATAGAGTCTCGATACTAAAATAAAATTTTTATTGCATCATCCTATCCTCAAATGATGTTTTCATAAATCCCTAGTGTAGGATCTCTAAATTGGTTGGTCTGTAGCAGTTCAGTCTCTACCATTGGTCCATAGATGTTTACAATGGTTAGGAATCTCCTTTCTCACTAATTTAAATAAAATTTTCATTATTTCCCTTCATGTTTCTCAATATATCATTCTTTTGTGGTATTTATGACACTCTAGTGACTTTTATTTTCATTTATGAGAAAACCATCCACATCAAGGATGCATCAGTTGGGTGGATCTGTGTGGATATGGACGTACCAAAGCCTCTTCTTATGTGACTCCTTCTTGTCAAGGGTTCAGATGTTTGGTGTGTATAGATTCACTATCCTTCTCCTATGAGGTTACACCATTTTTCCACCTCTATGGCTATTCTATGTTAGTTTTATGAATGTGTCACTAGATTCATTCAAGAGCTCTTCCGTTAGATCTAATCCTAGCGATGAGCCTACAAAATCATTGGGAGATGGTATTTACATTTTATATAGACCAATTTTGGTTGAGTTTTAGGAGTGTTGTGTGGATCTTAACCCTTTATGACCCCTTCCTCAGGAGTTATTTAACCAAGTTAATATCCAATTATTAGAGCCGATTTCCCTATATTTAATTCCTTATAGGACATGTGTGTCCCCCATTTCTCAAGATGGGCGGATTGAGGATTGGAAAACCAAACACAATTATTCTATAGTCTAAGGTATGGATACCATCATCAATATGTCACCACATAACATTTATCAACCTTGTGAGCCCAATCCTTCTGGATGTTCTCTTGTATCCACTTCAAATATATACAACATATTATAACATGATCAGAGGACCGATCTTTGATAGAAAATAATAGTATTTTTCGATGGTGTGGGAGGATCTCCCTAAGTATAAGGCTATAATCCCATATACTTCATGTGTTATGTTCAAAATATCTCATTTCAATCATGTTATATCTTTCCCTGTTCCCCAATATATGTGTCTTGTGATGTCTGGGACAAATCTTGGAATCAACTTTATTGATTATTTCTTTCATTAGTTTGATTGATCATAGCCCAAATACCATAGTCAAAACAAAAATCTTAAAAATTGAAATTTGTAGTAACAATGACTCCCTTTTGGTGATTATTGATCAAAATATGGCATCCAATATTGATTTTTTTCATTCAAAATGGTACTTCGAGACTTCACCCTTCAGACTCTAATTAATCACAACATCTGGTTATTCTGGATAATGGTCATATCAATTGTTAAGGTGTAAATCTCAAAACATCACATCATCGTTAACAAAAAAAATAATTGTCATATTTTTATTTATTTTTCTTTATTCCAAGTGTGAGTCGTAGGCCCAGGATCATCAATGGTGTCATATGGAATCCTTTGATCCAGAGGATTTCACATGGTTCATCAGAGAGGTCTTCAACACTATAATGGATGATTTGGATAGAGTGGTGATGAGATATACCCATAGAATGATAGAACTTATTTTAATACTTTGATTCTCAGAGAGTTCCCCTATATTTGGGATTCATTGGTTACAAATACACATGGTTCAATAATTAAAAATGGAATCGGAGGATGTGGTGTAGTTTGGATCACTATTTATCCAACCTATATGCCACACCTTCATTTCCAAATTATCGAGTCCTTCATCTATTGCTATCTCTTTCGGATCACACCCTGATTATAGTGAAGCTTGTGTTTGATGCATCATGTAATGATGTATTATTCATCTATGGGTGGTGGGATTTAAACCTCAGATACGATACAATGGTTTGAGAGTCCTTCATCAAGGCCATGTATAATTTTTCATAAGTTTTTTTCAATAAAAGTTACATATATTGATGGGGGACCTTCATTAACGGGTCAATAAGAAATTTAATAGATTCTTCAATCTAGAAATGATCAAAAAACGAATTGAAAAAGTATAAATATGACTTTATGAAAGTTGGGATAAAAATATTTTTAATGATATATTCCTTAAGGATATCCTATTGAGATAATTACTACTTGAAGAAGATATAGTTATGGATGAAAAATGAGGTGATATGTAGCTTATGTAAGGTGATATAAATATGTATTTATTCCAAAAAAAATTAAAGAGAAATGAATTGGTGGAAGGGAGGTATCCCATATATTCCCCTGAAGGATAGAAATTATCACATTGATATCGTTATGGAAATTGGATTTTTGGAGGCTCGTTTTAAATCCCTTATTATAGGACCTAATCATATCATGTAGAATGGTTACCCTATTGGACATGAATCTTTACATGATGATGTTCGTCAGGTTTTTAGTGAAATTATTAAATCATTTTTTGAAAGCATTCTGAATGATAAATATGTTTGTGAGTTGATGTACCCTTTTAATAATGATAGTACACATGGACCTGGTGGCTACCCAAGATCCTTCAATGAGACATTGTGAGATCTTGTTAAAGGATACCTTGTTCTGGTTTTCCATGAATTTTTCTAAGTGTTTGGGTTTCCTCAGGTGGCTTTCACTACTATGATGATTCAAATTCTTAAGGTAAATAATACATCTTCACTTAAACATTTTTGATCTATGTGTTCTGTAATTTTCTATACAGGATACTTGATAGTGTGTTCACCATATTCCTTTATAAAAATCTGTGTGAATTGGTTTCTTGGTAACAATGTAGATTTATTCATTGATGGTCCATATAGGAATTAATTTCCATTCCATAGGAAATAATAGGGGATATTAACATGATGTTTCATGGGGCTAATATCACTGGTAATATTGGCCAGAAAAATGCGTTCGACATATTATAGTGGGGTTTCAAAAAAATGGTGAGGTCTTCAATGGGTTTTTCTAACATCGTGATTGACATATTTTTTAGATGATTTAGTTCACCATAGTTTTCTGTTAGAACTATTTACATGATCTATTGTTTTTCATGTCTATTAATTTTTTAAGGTAAGGATTCACTGAAATTGTATTTCTCACCACCTATTCATGAATGATATCATTATTTTTAACAAAATCATCAGTAGATAAATCCTAGTCCTTAAAAAATTATGGATAATTATTGAAAGTGGAGTGGGGAACATATTAATAGAGGGAAAAGTTGTGTGTTCATTTCTAATTTATGCTCAAATAGGTCAATTAATTTTTTTAGTAATCCCTTAGTTTCAATAGAATTATATTTCCCATGGAATATTTTGGAGCTCTTCTATCCACTAACAGGCTTCTTATATATCATTATGAATGTATTTTTGAAATAATCTCTTCTCATATTTACAATTAGAGGGACTGTTTGTTATCCATTAGTGGCCAGATAACCCATGTTAATTATGTTCTCTTTTCCATCCCCATCATGTTATTTTAGTGCTAAAGGTACCAAATATAGTGGATAAAAATATCATGAATATGTTAGGTTCCATTATTTAGGATGAAAAAGATGAGGGGAGATTCCACTGGGCATCTTGGGGTAGATTATCTAAACCAGTTCATGTGGGTAGCCTTAATCTATGCAATTTTAGTGAAACCATGAAAATCCTCCTAGCCAATTTATTTTGGAAAGTCTTGTAAGAGAGGCCCCCTATTGTTAAAACATATCATGATGATTTATAGTTTGGATTTGGGTGTTTTATGGGGAAGTCTCTTTTCTTTTGAAGATATTGAGGGGTTATTTATCTAATCTCCAACAGAAGTCTTAGTTGATCATTGGATACAGGGTGGGAAAATATTGGACAAAAAACCGGGTGGGTGTGCCAATGGGTTTATAGGGTTTTCCAACACTATTCATATCAATAGATATGTTGTTCTTGCTCCCAAATTTATCAAATTACACTATGAGTCAGTAGTAACATGAATCCTTTAGCATTATTTATCTTAGTACTGATCGAGATAGTCTTGCCTTCACTGAATCTTCATTGGGGGTCTTTTTGATAATGGTTTTTCAAAAATCAATCCATGCTAATCACGAGTTCATTGTATAGGGGGATACCATTTTGTGTAACAAAATTATAGGATAATTTAATTTTATTACATATAAAATACAAAACCATTAGATACTAATGGATTACATGATCAAGAGGAGGGTGGTGCCGATAGAGTCATAGTGTTACAACTTTCATCACACTAAGGAGGATTTTTTTTATTATCTCTTTTTTAAAGGGGAGTTTGCATTTGTTATATGGGATGGTTTTGGTGATGGTGTTGGGATATAGATTCATATGATGTCTTTCTCCAAGTTTATCTAGTGAATGTTCTGCAACATGTGGTGTAAACCACTTGAGAAGAAGGTGATGAAAATCCTCATATTTGTGGGTTGTTGGAGTGTTGATAATTCTTGAAAAAAACATGCATTTAAAATTATACCACCAAAAGGTTGGAAAACCAAATTCATTCACACAATATTCTAGTGGAATTGGGTTCTCTCTTGAAACATTGAGAAAGTTATCCCTCCTTGAGGACAGTGATTGAGAAAGGAAAACCCACAGTTTCCAGTATAAGAATTTCATCATAGGGGAGATGGGTCCAATAGCTTTGACCTAGAAGTGGGTTCAAAATTGACATTGACATCTCATACATCCTTGGTCTCAAGCATGTAAGAGGATCCATGGATGATTCAGAGGGTTATATGGTATTTTATTTCAAAATTGTGTATGGGTATAGTGAATCATTTCATGATGTCGTTAAGGTGCAGCTTAATGGGACTGAGGTGTGCCAATACTTTAATATATTTTTAGATGAAATTGAAACTGACTAATCTATCATTCTTATATCTCTATAGGATAGATTAACTGACACTATTTCCATAATTTAATACATCCATTTATGCATGAGGTGTATGGAACGAGCTCACATGATGCAGACATGGTTTAAAAAGAATAAGATTTTGATAAACTTGGATTCAAAGGGATGATAGGAGAATCCTCATATGATTTTTTCTATTATAGGTTCCCTCCCCCAGAGTGTACTAATATTATATTTTTTTATTCTCTTAAACATCACTATTTCATACCTCCATATTCTTTTTAATCTGTATTTTTCATCAAATAAAAAAAATTCTTACTTTGGATTGAAGTTATTTTTCACTATTCACTGAAAAAAATATTTTATAAAAAAATACGAAAATATCCCAAAATGAAAATTAGGATAAGATGAATTCAAAAATTATGTTCATTTTAGGAAAAATATTTTTTAAAAGTAACAAAAATTAATTATAATGTCTTTTTCATGAAAATTAATAAGAATTATTTTTGAAGAAAACATATTTTTAATGAATAAAATTACATTACTAAATAAAATATTGATTATATACTAAATTTTTTTCAATAATTTATATTGATTTATAAATATAAATATATATATATTTAATACTATTCATATTTTCCATTTCAATATCTAGGTCATTTTGGTTTTATATTTTAGTGGTCATTTGTGCTCGGTGTTGTGTATTGAATACGCAATCAAACATAGTTTTCTATTCTAAAATAGTAGGGCATGAAATCCCATACCCCATTTAATAAATTTCATCAAAATAATTTTAAATATATCTTAGATATTAGAGGTTCAAAATTATAAAATATTTTTTTTGTAAACCCAAATCATCAAAAGGGTCGTTAAAACATCTATTTGATAAAAGAGATAGGGAAGTATAAATGTCATTTGTAATAACATATACATGGTTTCAAAATAAGATAATATTATTAGGAAATAAATATTTAGACATGGGAGAAAATCATAATTCTCAAATAATGATATAGATTGATACAGATCATTGTTCCTAAGAAAGTAAATGATCAATTGAAATTTAACAATCACAAAACCAAAACCCAAAGAGGTTTGAAAAAGGCCCTTGATATCATCAGAAATGATGGTAATATGATTACTATTTTTTCAAGATACATATCCTAGAATTTATGAAATGAATTTCTATCTGTACTAAGATCATAATGAAATATATTTACTTGATTATTACAATTTCATCCTTTTTTCAATTTCAACCAAATTCTCATATATTTCTCCAAATGATGAGTAATCACGAATAATATTTACTACCTGAAGCACTAAAAAACATTTAAAGGACAATATAAACATCATTGGGATAATAAATATATTCCACATGTCTTAAGATATTTACCAAAACTAAAATGGTAAGAAAATGGTTTGATAAAACCCAGAATCTGTGAATTTCCATATCATTAATCTCTAAAATCCAACAGTAATAAACAAAGATCAATAAAAATCCTTCACAAATAAACTCAACATAAAATAGTGTATTAATCATTAATTTTAACTCATAAAATTCATATTTCATGCCAAAATATATGGTGATATTTTTTTATTTAATATTAATCACATAGTTCCCAAATCACATTTCAATCATATGGTTATCTATAAAATAATTTTTTTTCCTTATATCCAAGATCTTATTAAACAAAAATGTTATAAATGCATTCATTATTATTTAAAAAAATATAAATTAATACTTAATTTCATTCCATACACATATTAATACACTAACCTACTAAAATGTCTCTTAAAATTTCATAAATGAGTTAAATATCTCATTAATAAAAACCTCAAAGGGGTGTCTAACACATTGAACTTATTAACATCCATAATCTTATAGACATATGATAGTATACCTAAATAATAAGATAAACTCACATGAAATATTCATAGTCTCCAATATTTTATAAACCATTCCTATAATTTAAACTATAAGAGCCTTAGACCCTCCATCCCAGATCTGGTGTTGAATTTATCAATATTAAATTTTTTTGCTATAAAGCCGATGACGGTGAACAAATTTTCACCATCAAAAACAAAAAATAAAACCTAAATATTGGATCTATTATATTATAAATAACCTCTTAGGTTTAGAGTTTTATATAATTAATACAAACTTACATAAATAATACCAATTTCATTAAATTATCATTTCTCCAAATTAACTCATATTTTATTATTTCACAGTAAGTAATCTTCATCATCCATAAGAAACCATTCTATACATATTTAATTAAACATCATTTTTGATAACCTATGGAAAGGAAAACATAAATAGTGTGATCTGAAATGCGTAGTAAGGGTAAAATTAAGCATTAATAATTGAATTTTATCAATAAGAATAAGAATTACATAAGGATATGAATACATAATTAGAGTGATTGAAAGAATCAAAAAAATATCATACACATAAAAACTTGGATCATCAAACATAAAAAATGGAATATGGATTTAAAATATGATAGATTCATCATAATCAATAACCATGAGCCAAGTGATATAAATATTGATCAAAGGGAACATTTATAACTCGTTGCATCTTAAAAAAATGTGTTCACATCATGGGAAATTATCATTATATAATCCTTAAAAAACCCTTACAATTGGAATGAATATAAAATTGACTTCTAATATACTTTTCTAGAGAACATAATCATTACCAAATAAACTGCAGCTCTATCTTGGTGAACCCATCATATAACATATATAAGGATAGCCAGGCAGTATCTAGGAACAACCATTATATAACATTGTCAAATAATCATAAATAAAGTTCATTGTGGTTTCATTTCATCATAAAACTCAATGAAACAATCATTATTTTTTTAAAAATCTGATTAACATGTGAAAAATAAATGGGTTTCATAATAATACATTGAAAAAATATTATCCCATAGAAAAAATGGGTTCATTAACAATATTATTAAAACATGATTAACCCATGTAAAAAAGGTTCCATATAAATATATTTAAGACAATATTAATCAATCCATAGAAATAATTAGGATGGTATCATTAAAAATTATCCATATTTTAGTATAAGTAACACCAAATTATATTGATGTTGATGAATATAAATACCATTAAATGATAATTAATTCATTTTAATGAAAATAAACATTTCCATTTTGAAAATAATTTTTTTTAAAAACTAAAAAATCCAATATATTTAAAAAATATTTTTTAAAAAAACATGTTGTTAACATATAGTTGAATATTTACAAATGATAAATTTTTTTTTGGAAAAATATATTTTCCATTTTGAAAAAAAAAATTCAAAACCTAAATCATTTTCAAAAATGGATTCAAAATCAACCCATTTATAAAATGAGTGTAAATTTAACTTAAAAACCATTTAAAAAAGGTAAAATATCATATAAAATGAATTTAAAAAAAATTAGAAGATATCATTTTTTAATTTTTTTGTGAAACATGGATACCGAAGAGAAAGATACTCAATCTAGATAAAGATGAACAGTCAGAATCACTTAATGTAAGGACCAAGATGATGAATAATGTGGTTTTTTACATATATCTTTTTTTTAAAGGATATTTAAGAAGAAACAATAAAATCACATTCACTTTGTATGTTGTGAAAATATTATTTGGTTTTAAAATAATCGGAATCATGTTTTGAAAATATTCAGAGTTAGTAGGAAAATTCCATCAAAATGAGAATAATATGTTTGGATGAAATAATTTTTATTGGAACCACCTCAAGTCTAGAATTAATGTGAATATATATTCTATATGTAAATTTTCATTAGATTTATTCTTACTTTGATAGGAAATAAGTGTTTATTTTGATGGATAATCTGAGTTTTCATGATTACAATTAAATAAATGTAACGATTCTTTGATGATTAGTATTTCATATAAATCATAATTTTATTAGGAAACTTTTGATACAATATTTTTGGAATAAATATAGAAATATGTGGTACCGAATGTTTTCAAAATGATCGGATCCAGGTGGAAGTAAAGAAAGTGATGATTATTATTCAGTATATCATCTGATCATCCATCTAAATCATAAAAAAATTCACATCCAGGATTATAAAACTTAGGCTCAGAAATAAAAAATATCATACCCCGAAATGAGTGTATCTAGTCCAATCGTAATAAAAAAAGATTATACTCTGGACAATCATATTCAGAGAAGGAATTTTCTGAGGCTGATGGATAAAAATAGAAGGATTGAATAGGATCAACAATGTAGTCAACCATTTAAAAAGGGTAAAATAACTTTATAGGTTTACAACTGGGTCAGGATAAGAGGATAATATGATGTTTTTTATTTCCGGTAGATCAAGGTAAAGGATTAATAGAAAGAGATAAATATATTTTTGGGGGAGAGAGATAATTTCAAAGAGTATTATGCTTTCCTTCATTCACGTATTCAATATATGAAAAGAACTATATTGATAAAATCAGACTAGAAGTTGAAATGAAAGTATGGTGAAGAAGGGATGATGTTTTAAGAAGAATCGATAAGCTTCGAGAAGAGATTATAATGTCAAAATTCGTCCTAAAATTTTAGGTACAATTGAGCTTTGGCTGAATTTTCGTGAACAAGAAACATTTTTGGGTTCCCAACCCAAACTCTTGAGGAGTACCTATAAAAGGATAAGAAAGTTTTACTTTCTGACTGTTGATACTATTTACTATAGTATAGAGAAAAGATCTGAGTTTTTTGTGAGTTAAAGAAGATACCGTAGTGAAATTTTTTTAATATGTCTTGACAGGAATAAGACATAGTAGAAGAGAGAAGATTAAAATTTTGTATTAAGCTAAAAATAATGCTCAATAATTATCATATTCATTTGATTATCGTATTCATCTTTTCAATTCTATTCAGAAGATCATTGTATCATGATGAATTAATCAGTTTTTTATTTTCTATATTCGGGTTCTTAAACTGAGGATGAATCATAGTGAGTTTATTGGTCTGTGAAATTGAAGTGGTGCCGATTCATTTCACTTTTATTCTAAAATAAAATCAGAATTGAAGAATCGTACTGAGAAGAATCATACTTAGAGTGGTCGAACTCCAAAAAAATCCGATTGAGTTTTACTTAAAAACTCTAAGAAGTTCTTACCATATACTAGGTAAGAAAATAATGTATTTTATTTCATTTTAATACATTTGTGGAATTTAAAAGGAGCACATGAAACTTGAGTTGTTACACAAACATTATATTTTCTAATTTGTGATAATAGGGTGCACATTCACTATTGGGATTTTTTACATAGTTCTACAAGATTGCAAGGGTATATCCTACTCAGTTTAATCCAAGGATTTATTTCTAGTGGATTTTATGGTATTTGATCATTTCCAAGTCATACCAAGGATGTAACTATTCTTATTGAATAGAGAACCTTGTAAATCATTGCGTTCCGGCAGATATGTGTTGGATTTTTTTCCACGGGTAATTGAAATATTTAAAAGGAGGAGAAGGTTGTTTGAAAAAAAAAATGTAAAATAAAAAGTATCAATAATTCACACCCTCCCCTATTAGTGTTACGATCATCCATACTGGGCACTTATAACTATTATCAGAGTGTAGGTTACCTCCGCTTATGCTTTACTACTGGAGGATTGGAATTGTGTGAATAGTAATGGAATTCTTGTCTTCAATGGATTGAATTATCATATCTATAAATATAAAATGGTTTTCTATATTATTTCTATCATTTATGTTGTCCTTGAAGCTAAAATAGTTGGGTTCCAACTCATTTATGATAAGTATCCTCTTACATTTGTTAATAAGAAGAATTTGGAGAATGATGGTAGGGAAAAGAATTATATATTATCATCACTTTCTAAAAGTGAATTTTTTAGGATGTACGAAGTTTCTATAACCAAATTTATATGGGATAAATTGAAAAACATATATGATGGAAATCAAAAGTGAAGAAGGAAAATCAACAAATCATGATATTGAAATATAAAAATAAGATAATGGGTGATCAGGAATATGTTAGGGAATTCTTTACTAGGGTGAATGACATTGTGAGTACTATCATATGTATTGGTGAAAAGCTGGATGACTCTAGAGTTGTTGAAAAGATCTTTAGAATCCTTCCTATCAAGATTGATGAAAATATTCTTCATTAGAAGACAGATATTTGAAAACATTTTCTCTTAATGATTTCCATAGCACTCTCATAACTTATGAAATTAGATGAGAAAAATCTATGAAGAACATAACAAAAGTCGATATAGAAATGTCTTTCATGGATGCTAAGAATGAAATGTGAAATACGATTATTTTTGAAGACGGTGCTGGTGATTCTGACTCGAAAAATAAATTATATATAAATTATGATGATATATTCTCCATATTTTCTAAAAATGTGAAAATAGGTACAATGAAATACAAAGGGAAACTTCCCTTAAAATTTTCTAAATTTGAAGTCGTCAGTTACATTGCACCTAATTGTCCTTGAAGAAAAAAATAAGAGGATTGTGATGAAGAATAAAAAATCTATGAAAAATCGTGGAAGAAATAGGGTTATAAATGAAAATTTTATTCCATAGGAAAATATAAGAAATTATTTAACTCTAAAAGAAGAAGATTCTTATATAAATATTTTAAAGAATAAGGTAGTGATTCTGAATCATAAAAATCAGTTGAATATGGTATTTAAAATACTTTTATTGCAATGGTGAATGATGTAGAATTCAGAATTAGTAGTTTTGAATAAAAAAACTCAACTTGAATTTCATTTTAAAGAGGAGTTGAAATAATTTTTGAGAAAGACCAGAAAACTTGAAAAGAAAAACAAATAGTTTAAAGATAAATTCGCAATAAAACATGAATGTTTTTTTGATGAGAATTAAAATCTGGTGAAACAGTTTTATGATTTTAAAAAGTCTCTTAAAGAAGAAATGGTTTTTAATGAGAATATGAAAGTGAAATTGCATGAAAGTGAAGAAGAGTTACAACTTGTCCAACAAATGCATTCTAAAGTTAAAGGGAAAAGTACAAGTTTCCAAAACTAAATCACTAATTTTTTTGAATGTTCCTACAATAAGAAACCTGATAAGGTTCATCAAAAGTAATATTCAAAGAGTGAGATGAAAAGTTGAATTGTTTACTAGAAGAATAAAGCTGAAAAAGTTATTTATGTGGACAAATTGATAAATTAAAATGTTACCAAACATCATGATTCCTAACAAAATTATCATGATCCAGAAAAGTTTCAAATACATCTGATTCTATTAAGTCTTAAAAAAAGGTCAATAAGGTGGCTGAGAAACAAAAATCAGAATTCAATTCAATATAGAATTTTCAAAAGAAAATATTTTTTTTGATACCGTTGGTATTGTAGGTGATTTAGACAAACATAAAGTATGTTTTGGTTCAAAAAACAACATTTCTAACCTCCCACAGGTTTTGGGAGGTAGAGTTTTGTGGGGATTCAATCTCTTCTGAGAAACAAGACTGAAATGGATGCCATGAAGAAATATAAAAAAGATGGAGTGAAGATTGAAAATAGTTTACAAACCATGGAAACAATATGTAAGAGATGTGATTTACCTATAAACCATTAAAAAGGAATACATGTTTTCTTACTAACTCATAAAAATATAATTACTTCTTAAAATTCAAAAGTGAAGAATGAAAAGAAAAGAAAGAAGGCACATATTGTTGAAACTGCATTGAATTCCACAAAAGGAGAACGACCTTGGATAATCGATAGTGGGTGTTCTTCTCAAATAAAAAGAGACATGAAACTCTTGAAGATTGTAAAATATTTTAAATAAGGCATTGTAAAATTTAGTAATATTGAATCATTAAAAATCATAGTTTTTTCTTCATTCATCATTGGAAAAGAAAATTTAAAATCCATGAAATTTTTTTATATTGATGGGATGAAAGACAGTTTTATATGTGTTTACTAATTGTTTGATGAGGTTAACAAATTTATATTCTGGAAATATTGGATTGTTTATAAGAGATAATAAGATTGAATTTTTTCTACAAGAGGCTAATATAAAAAATGGAATTTGGTTTAGATTGGTAAAACACAAAACTCTTGTCACATGGGAATGGTGGAAGAGAATCAATTATGGCCTAAAAGGCTGGGATACATGCGTCAAAGAAATGTTAGATGGTTATCTAAAATAGATACTTTACAAGAAATTCTATATTTCCCAAGATGAATATATTGGTGTTTTACCATTTTCTAGAAAGGTATGATTACAAATTTGGTGCATAAGAAAGTTTAGATTTTATTAAAACAGCCTCTGGTGATAATTCATTCTGATATCTATGGGTAAATGATAAAATTGTTAACCAACAGAGATAAGTATTTCATTACATTTTTTGATTATTTTACTAGCATTACATGTCTTATGTACATGACACACAAATCATATTCTTTGAAAATGTTTAAATTTTTCAGAAGAAATGAAGAAAATGAATGTTAGTATTATATAAAGAAATTGAGAACTTAAAATAGTGGTGAATATAGTAGTGAATATTTTTAATGTTATCTAGAGAATAATAGAATTTTTTCTAACTTTAATTCCCCATATACTTCCCAAAAAATGGGGTTTTTTAATGAAATAATAGAAACCTGGAGGAAATAGAAAGAACCATGTTACTGGAATGTGGCCTTTCTCATTAATTTTCTAGGAAAGCCATGAAAACTACTATATATATTCAAAACTATTGTTTCTACAGTCCTCAATCAGGTATGGCTCCCTATGAATCATTTTATTGAAAAACTCTAACTTGGAAACACTTTAGAGTTTCTAAGAGTCCATGTATTATAAAAATGAAAGGTGAAAACTATGGTGTGTTTGAGTGTAAAGGTGATGATGAAATATTTCTTATATATGATACAGAAGGAATAGGTAATAGGTGATTCAAAAAGATAAACAAAAAGTCTAATTGATTCATCTAAAATAAACCTAATTAAAAAGGTAGAGGAGGGAAAATGTGATCAGGCAGACAATGAATTTGATAATGTTGAAGAAAACAATTTAGATAATGATATAGACAATTATAATCCATTTCAAGAGGAAGAATAATACATAGCTATTTATAATGATGATAAAGATAATTTAAAGGCTCATCCTAGGATAAGAAAACAAGTGGAAGCTCATAACATAATTGGTGATCAATATCAGAAGGTTCAACCAGAAGAACAAAAAATGTTATTACACATACTTAATTGTATTCAAAAGTGGAACCAAATAATGTGATTGAAGCCTTTTAGAATCTGGAATGGGTTCATCCATGAATGAAGAATTAGATCAAATTGAAACTAATGATATATGGTAACTCATACCCAAGCATGAAAACAAAAACATTATTAACACAAAATGGTTTTTTCAGAATAAGCTAAACGAAGAAGGGGAAGTGATAAGAAATAAAGTAATATTGTTCTACAAAGTGTATTCTCAGATTTAAGTCATAAATTTTGATGATAACTTTTATCCCCTTGAAATACGTGAGATATTTAGAATGTTTTTCTCTATTGCTACACAGTGAGGTTATAAGATCATTTAAATGGACGTTAAATCCACATTCTTCAATAGTGATCTTGAAGAGAAAGTTTATACTAAAAAACATTGTGTATTTTTTGTTTGAAAAGATGAATTTTATGTGTGAAGATTGAAGAAGGCCTTTTATGGGAAAAAACAATATCTAAGGTCATGATATTCCAAATTGGATACATGCCTAAGGAATGTGATTTTCATGAAATGAAGAGTGGGTAGATATATTTATATCGGATAAATTCAAGAGCATTCCTTTATTGTAATTGTTTATGTTGATAATATTATCTTTTATTGTAATGATGAAAGAGAATGTGACTGATTTTCTGAAGAGATAAAGAAGGTATTTGAAATGTCTATGTTAGGGGAAATTAAATACTTTCTTGGGTTACAAATCATAAAAAAGGAGAAATATATCTTTCTTTCTCTAGAAAAGTGTGCTAAGTAACTTCTCAAGAGGTTAGGCATGGAAAAATTAAAACCTATTTCCAAACCTATTTTTGTGAGAATTTTTTTTATGAAGATGGAGAAAGAAAATAATTTGATCAGAAAGAGTATCAAAAGCTAATTGAAAGCTAGTTGAATTTGACTACCTGAAGACCCGACATTATTTTTGTTGTTACCATATGTGTCTAATATCATATTTCTCGAAAATAATAACATTTAATTACTAGAAAAATAATTCTTATATACATTAGAGGAACTATAGAATTTGGAATCAGTTATTTTATCTCAGATAGTATAGTTTTGATTGTGTATTTAAAATATGATTGGCCAATAAATCGTGATGATTGAAGATCCACATCTAGTTGAGTATTTTTTGGAAATAATTGTGTTATTTGGGATTAATAGAAATAATATTTAGTAACTTTAAGTACATATTAAGTGATGTATGTGGATACAATGCAAGCAACAACACCACTCATGAGGATAACAACTCTGTTTGAATATTTACTTTTTGAAGTGAAGTAGCCATTTCTCTTAGGTTGTAACAATCAAAGCCCAATAAATATCACCAGAAACACTAATAAACATTATCATTCAAGAAATATTGAAATCAAATATCATTTCATCAAATAGAATGTGGAGTAGAATTAATTGAAGCTGGATTTTGTTCTAATATCAGAACAAGTTAATAAAATATTCCTTAAACCATTATTGAATGAATCATTTTATAAATTGATGTTTAAGATTTGTGTCCAAACTATTTCTCTTCAATGTTGAGGTTTGAATTTCCCCCCCCCCCAATCCCATCTTATATTTGGATAGTGTGGTCAAGGGGGGATGGAATATTTCATAAATCAATCTAATTAATGCATGTATAAAGGGGGATATGTGGGTAAGATGTGAAATCATAATATTATTCTGTGTAAACTATTAAAACTATTTTTATGAGTTGTAAGAAAGAAATTGTTTTTTATTCTATGTAGGTTGAAGAAAATATGAATTTAAATAGGATTTGTGGAAAGAAAAAAGAAAGAGGTTTTCACAATCACTACTTTTGGAAAGAAAGGTTTTTCTATCAATGATTATCGGTTCCTGTAATGAGTTACCTCACGTAGTCTTATAATTATGGATATGTAATCCATTTCTTGAGGATACAAAGTTCAAGGATTCATGAAACATTGTTTAAAAAAAATCATATGTGAAGGATTTTTATAACCAAGTGGATGATGAAGGTTATTTTTTCATATGAGGTCTTTTTTAAATTATGTTTTAGAAGAATGAATTAAATAACATTCAATATGTTTGTGGTGGAAATCTTATACTATTTAAAATGAATTAGAATCATGTTTTGAAAAGAATCAGATTCACTGTGAAAATTCTATCATATTAAGAAGAAAGATGTTTGGAAGAAATGGTTTTGATCGGACTCATCACAGTTCTGAATTGAAAGTCCATACATCTTACTGGAAGTAAATGTGCATCATATTGACTCATAATTTGATATGGAAAAATTGTTTGTTTTGCTGGAGAATCGCAGTGTGAATGAATAAAATTAAATAAATGTGATGATGGTTTTCTGATTTGTATTACATATAAATATATGTTGATAAGAGAACTTGTGATACAAGATTATTTGAAGAAATTTAGAACGATGTGGTACCAATTTTTTTCAAAATGATTGGATCCAGGTGGAATTGAAGAAGTCGATATTGTCTATTCACTATAGAATCTGATAATCCATATGAAGCATAATAAAATTTCTGTACCCTAGATGATCGTACTCAGGCTCATAATGAAAAAATATCATACCCAGAATAATCATACCCAAAAATAAGTGTATCCTTTCCAATTGTACTCAGAAAGATCACACTCTAGACAATAATATTCAAAGAAGGAATTTCCTGAGGTCGATGGATGAAAAGAGAAGGACTGAATGAGATACAAAATGTATTAAACCATTTCAAAAGGGTTGAATTACTTTTTAGGTTTCTAACTGTGTCCAGATTAGAGGAGAAGATGATGTTTTGTATATCAAGTGGATCAAAAAAATGCTGAAGAGAAGATGAATATGGTGTTGAGGGGGAGGGTGAATTTCAAAGAGTATTCTCTTTTTCTTCATTCATGTATTCAATTTATACAAGGAACTATATTGAGAAAATTGGACTCAAGAATTCAAATCAAACTACAAATTGAATTGAAAATTTAGTGAAAATGATATGAAGTTTGAAAAAAAGAATCAAGAAGCTTCAATAAGAGTTGATGAAGTCAAAATTCATCCAAATATTTTATGTGAAAATGATATTGGGGTGAATTTTTGTGAGTGGGAAACATATTTGGATTCCCACCCAAACCTCTCAAGGGTAACCTATAAATGGAGAAGTACATTATACTTTTTTGACTATTGGTACAATTCACTACAGTATTGAGAGAAGCTATGATTTTTCAATGAGAGAAAAAAGATATAATTTTCATCTTTGTTGAAGATGTTATGATAGGAAGAAGACATAGGAGAAGATTCAAGAAAGAAATGTTGTATTTATATTATATTCATACTCATTGATTATCACATTCAGTTGAATTTCATATTCATCTTCTCTATTTTTTTTGGTTGATCATCATATCGGGTTGGATTAAACAATTTTGGGATTTCTTTATTCCGGTTCTTGACCTGATGAATAATCGATCTGATTTAATCGGTATAAGGAATTAAACTAGTTCCAATTCATTTATATGGTATTTTGAAAGAAAATTGGACTCAAAGAATCATTCTAGGAAGAATTTTACTATGAGAGATCAGAATCAAAAAATAGGACCGAGTTTTAATATTCCAGGAAGTTCTTACAATCTTCTAGGTAATAAAGTGAATAATTTTTTTCAATTGAATACAATTGTGGAATTAATGATAAGAACAGGTTACATGAGTTGTCATACAAATATTGTATTAACCTATTTGTGTTATGAGGGTGCACACTCACTATTGGAATTATTTACATTGTGTTACAAGAGTGTAAGGGTATATCCTTCTCATTATAATCCAAGTATCGGTTTCTAGTGGATTTTATGTTATTAGATCATTTCCAAACCACGCTAAGGACGTAACAATTCTTATTAAATACTGAACCTTGTATATATTTGAGTTCAGGTGGATGTGAATTGGATTTTTTTTCAGTATTGAATTGAAATCTTCCATAATTATTCCATCTTTTTTATATACACAACATAATAGAGATACAAATCTATGATTAAAATGTTTAGTTTCGTAGGGAAATTATACTCTTATATAACATGTACATAATAAAAAATAAATATTTATTTAAATAATTCTTATTTGTTTTTCTAAAATCTCTCACACTCTTTAGTACATATAATCACTAGAGTATACACATCATGGAAAGGGGTCAACCAAAATCCTATTAAGAGGATGAATAAGGGATATAAATCAATATAATATGGGTGAGCATAATCATCATAGTCATTTCATAATAATATGATCATAATAAAAATTATTATGGGAAAATTTTTACAAATGCATGCAATGTGGTAATGAATAAAAATGGAACATAATGTCATAATGGTAAAATACTGCACATCGTTGTGAACAAATATGGAATCATGTTCATGCATAAAAATTTATGTAATCATAACATCATCATTTTGAATAGATATTGTTCCATTTTCACTCTCATTAGACATTATCTCATGAGATAAATAACATTACCGAATGAATTGGAGGACTATATAATTACGGTCCTACCCATCACCTTAAAATATTTATATAATCTTACATGCCCCATATATAGTATAATAATAAAAGTAATGAAATAAACCATATAAAGGAATGAGTTTCTTAAAGATTTAATCATGAATAAATTCATGAATAAAAATTTGTTTTACCCAAAGAAAAAGTGATATCATACTTTGGAATAAGAGATCATTTTTCTTTGAATAAGAAAAAACACATGAGGAGTCAACAATTTATTTTAGAAATAAATTTCCTTTTGTAAAAAAAATTAGTTTAACTCTAAAATCAAAGTGGAAACAAGTATATCTCAAAAATAAAATGGAATAATAATTGATTTATATTTAAGGAACATTAATGTAATTATCAAACAAAACATTATTTTCAACAGAGAAGACCCAAAGAAAATGAATTGGGTTCAAGAATCCCCTTACCTTAAATCATATTTTTTCCGTTTGCACCTCTTAGTAAATAAAAATTGGATAATTAAAACATAGTTCCATAAGTGAATTATTCTATTTTTTCAATAATTATACATTATTATTATTAGATTATATTTTATAACATTCATTGTTAAATTTAAATTGATTGGATAACATGTTTTCATTAATTTTTCTTGTTTTGTTTCAATTTCACTAATTTCACTCAAATTAATTTATATATAAGTATAATTAAATTAATATCATTAAAAAAAGTAATTACATTTTTATATATTTTATACTATTCATATAGTTTATACACAAATTTTGGTTATAAGAATTTACTTAGAAAGGCTTCCATGGGTGGTTAACCGACCTTTAACGGGACATTGTCGAAAGAGAGGTAAATAAAATTTAGAAATATATATACATATAGTATATATTAAACTTATGGTATGTTGGAAACAATATTATGGTGTTAAATTACATACAGATAATTATTTTAAGGTTTTTTTAAAGCGGTAGTGAAAATAAAGTGAATAAGAATAGAAGAGAGAAGAGTTAATCGAAGCTCACTTAATTCCCGATGTAGCTTCTCTTGTATGACATTAAAACTACATTGTTGTTTGTATTTGGATTACTATTTAACGTGAAAAAGGATTATAAGGGGATTTATAGGAAGTATTTTGGTATATATTAGGAATTGGATGGTGGGGTGAGTGGTTTTACATGGGGAGGTAGTGGCAGATGGTCTGCAAGAAATCATCTCTAAATTGTTGGAGTACTTCATGGCTATCAAGTACAATCACTAAAGATGTGGATATCCCTAAATATATGAAATATATATCAATTAATTATATAAAGTGAAATGTAAATTCACATGAGATTATACCATATCATATCAGTTTAGATATTGATAGATATAGGCATACAGATCGAGACATTCCCATTTGGAAACCCAGTCTAACTGGTAAATTCAATTCTAGGGAGAGTTATATTCATTACTAAAATGAATATACAAAAACTAACTCACGGATTACGGATTTTTTGAATCCATAAAATTTGACCTACTTAGAGGCTGTTTCTTTGGAGGAAATGGATGCATAGGCTGCCTATTTACAAGCTGGTTCAACGTGTTGGGCTAACCTTTTCCCCTACCTACCATCTTTTTCCCAAATATGATGAAACAATTGATCAACTATTTGAATTTTTTTAATGAAGTCTATGGATTTATATTAACGATTCATTTGGATGTGAGCTTCTATTTGATAATTTTTTGTATTATATGACCTAAATTAATATACCAAGATGCAGTGAGTAGATTCAGGTGTTTTTAATCACTACTATAGCTACTGTTATTTCATTTATATGGATGCAAATGAATGGGTTGGACTTTGAGAATCAATATACCAAATTTTATTCTGAAATTGGTACAATTCATATGAGATTCATTATTTCATCATATAACAAAACTAGATCAATGAATACTTATTTTCTGACATGGTTATCTTGGGATCTCTTGGTGTTATGTAAAGAATACATTGGTGACCAAGTCTATTAGATCTCTCCCTATAACCCCCAAATGAATGAAAGTTAATATGGATAGGGTGGACTTAGGTGCACTAGGGACCACGAGTTATGGTGATATCTTCGTCACTCATTGGGGCCTTTTTATGGGTCGATTTTATCATTTCATTGTGAATGGGAATGCAATTAAAGCTAGATTGTGGGTTATGATCAAGGCAGTCATTTATACTATCTATCATAGTTAGCTAGCTCTTTGGATGTAATCTGATTTAAGGGTAGAATATTAAATTCTAAGAGACTGTTCTAAAAATGTCTCATGGAGGATGTTTCCATCTGGGAATGATTTTTTTCATCTTTTAGATCTTCTCTTCATAGATGTTACACATGTTTTCATGGAAGAAAATTAGGTTATTGATGCTCTTTCTAAAAGTTCAACTATGAAGGATAACATTATATAGTCCTTGGTTGTCCAAAATTTTAGTTCTATTTTTATTACAGCAGATGAACATAGTACTGTTTATACCTACTATTTTATACACCCTTGTAATGCTTATATTCCCTATTCTCTTTTTTAATAATAAAAATTTAAGAGCATTATTGCCTACCTCTTGAACCAACTTATTATTTTTAGAATTAATTATTAAATAAACTAATATATCAAGGGTAAAACTTGCAATTGTAATTTTACAACAAAATAAATCATATATAAATATATTTTAATGGTTTCAGTACTATAAAAAACATTATAATTTGAATTTACATGGTTTATTAAAAATGAAAGTGGAAAGGAATAAATTTTTTAAGGGATCACTTTTGACATTAGGTTTTGGTAAAACTCTTTAGGTTTGGAATATAGGTTTATTTTATATTAATGAATCATTTGTTAAATGTAATATACCATATTGAAAACAAAATATCCCTAAATTATTAGGAAATTACATCATCAATAATGATGTTATTTAAGATACACCAGTTATGTGAAAAACTATATTTTTATTATTCACCCGGAAATTAATGTGTTTAAAAAATAATCAAAAATCACACTTATACAATTTCAACATGATAATTTAAAAATGATCTTTATTTTATCAAAATAAATTTATGGAAGAGGTAATTTTAATTTTTAGAATAAAAATTTCAATTTTGTCATAATTCATTAAAATTCATTTTATTGAAAATGTGTTTATTTTTTCTCTGAGATTTTTTATCATGATATTTATTTTTTTAATTTTAATATTTATATTTATATAAATTTTCATGATAAATATTACTTATATATTAATTAATTAATTTTAGATAAAATTATTATTCTAACTATAAAGTTATTATTTGTAATGATCAGATTATTATTCCCAATAGTCATGTTACTATTCCAATTATCACATTTAATCTTATAAATACCTCCACATTACTTAACTCATTGTTCTACTCAATAGCACTCAAGTTCTGATATCTTCATTTACTATAATTTTTTTCGGTAAACTAATATTTTGTTTCATTTCAACAGTATTGGTAGTGGGGTTGATGAATCTATTAGATTTGGATAATCCATATTGTCCTATTTTAGATTTTAGATTTTATATATTTTATACAATTTTACTTTTTTGGAATTTAATTGGTTTCATATCTGACTAATGTAATAGTATTTATTAATGAAAAAAATTGTTGGTTTCATTATGTGTATAATATAGTATATTACAATAAAAAAATATTTCAAAATAAAAATTAATTAATAAGCTATATGTTATTAAAATGAAAATGTTCATTTTCATTATCTAACATTAAAAAGGGATGTATATAATACCCAATAATCATTTTAGGGGAATAGATTAAATGTATGTATCAAAGAATGACAATTTGAGGCAAATAACCATTAAATTAATCATAACCTTGAATCTGAGAGTTATTTAATGAATAAATTATGTTTATCAAATATAAATCCACATGAATCATGTGTATATACCCCCTAATATAATAAAAATTCATTATGAACATAATCATATAATATCAAATACAATGATGAAGTAATATAACCCAATGAAAGTAAATTGATTTATAAAGCACTTTTCCACTTTGTAACTTCCAAGTCAAATCCCCTTGAATTAAATAATTCAAATTGAAACATAAAATACAATTATGTGTACAATATTAATGATATTACATGTAAAATAGGTATTATAAACAAGAAAAATAAAAACAAGTGTTGACTGTGACATATGTCACACTAAAGTAAAAGTGAGACGAGAAAACCCCTTACATTTAGTCTAAACTTCCTTCTGTGTACTATATATCCTGTATAATAATATTATATCAATTATTTTTATTTCATAATAACCTTTTCAATGATTTATATATTATTATCAATTTATTTATTTTATTAATTTTTAATGACATAATAAAATAGATAATCATTTATGTTGGGGTCAGGTTTTTTTAGGGCATTTCGTTCATTGTTTCAAAATGGATTCAGTGTGCTGAACGTGGTAAAAAAGGTCTTTATTTCAAAATCTAAAGAATAATAATAATGAAATAATTATATTATATATTCATAAATTATAATTTTAAAACCAATAATCAATAATGGTTTCATGAAATGAAGTATTTTATGAACATAGAGATGGTAGGTCGTACATATGCAAGAGTAATTTTTCCATTTTCAATGACACAATAGAAAGAAGTTAATTAAGATTTTATCCTCAAATAATTATCATAATATCATATATATAATATTTTTTCTTAAAAAATAGTTATATATATCATCCATGGGGTATGGAGATTAAAATAGAGTCACATTTCGTCATCAAGGCAGTAGTCCACACATACACGAATAACGTTATCATCTTTCTCTGAGTGAAATGGTATGAAACAAAATAATATTTTATCTATTATTTTTATAAATATTACATTAATATTAAAATTATCTCATTTATATCACATAAATTCATTAAATATATCCTTATTATCTTCTTTGTAAAGCGTTAGTGAAGAAAAAATAACATCTCTTCGAGATGTGGTAGTCCGATGTACACACAAGTGATGTTATCGTATACCTTATGGAATGGAATGATAAAAAGGTATATATGATATAATAACTAAATAGGTATAATTTTGATATAAATATTTTATTTATACATTATATCCAACATCACACCTAGATGTGATAGGTGGTAATGGAAAAATGAATGTTATCATTTCACGAGGTGGTATACAGACGAATGTTTATTTTGTAACCAATTTAATGTAATTAGTCATTATTGTAGGTATTTATATTTTCATAAAAAAATATTAGTATATTTAAAACACTCATTTTACTATAACATCATTGTTTATCAATAATTTAATGAGGGGAGGAAGAATTAAAATAAAAATGCTCTTTGAAGAACATGACCTCTTCTTCAGGTAACCTTCATATGTATGCACAAAAATCAATACTTGGTTGGATTGAGGCCCAAAATATGGAATCTATGATGATTGTACGGAATGTTGGATGTTATTTTGGGTTTCATTATCCCAAAAAGGGGTTTGAAGGTGTGAGTAAGAGAGGATAGGGGTGGCCTTTTAAAACATTTGTGACTATCACACTTCTAAGTTTTTTGAAAAAAAAAACTGACGCCCACATTTTTATAATTTAAAAAGATTAAAAATGGATTATTATAGATAATTATACTGTATATGTATCAATTTATCCATACAATATGTTTTAGATGAGTTTTATGTCATTTTCACCCATATCTTTTTAGTTTAACCCCTAGAAAACATGTTTTCCCCTAAATCGAATTAACTTATTTTTATCATTTCCACTATAAATTGATATTATTATATAATATAAAATATTATTAATTTAAATATGGAATCAATTTTACAACTTTAATTTCTCAATGTTTTCAAAATTTTAATTGAATGTAAACCCGGAAAAGTGTCAAAAAAGGTTTTAGGAAGTGTGGTTTCTAAGGAAAATATGATGTAACATTAACTATATGAATAATAATAATAATTCTATAAATTTAAATTAATATTTATTTATATATAATCTATATATTTCAATTAAAATAATTCCCCAATAGAGTTTTTTAATAAATTAAAAATGTTAAACATTTTGCACTACAAAATAGTTTTCAAAAAAATCTTATTTTTAAACCCATAGAAAATCATATACTAAAATTTAATATGAATTTGATAAAAAATAAAATAAATTAATTAAATATAAATAAAAAATACCTATTTTATTTAAATCATATTGAAAGAATAATGTAACATTTTAATTTCATAATTTATTACAATAAAATGACCTTTTTATAAAATTTTTACCAAAGTAAATTTTGATATGCTGAATTCAAAAATGAAGATGATTTTATCAAATAAATTTGTCCAAATTTCCAAAAATTAATTATATTTTTTATTTTACAAAAATAATTATAATTATTTTTTGAATAAACCATTTTTTGAATAATAAAATAAAATTTATTTAGATTTCTTTATTATTAACTAAACATTTATCAATAATTTATACTAATTGGAGGATATATATAAATATATATATCATAAAGTTGTTAATTTTATTCATACCTACCTATTTAAATACTATTTCATATCATTTATAAATTTCCTGATTACTTAAAGCATGGTGTTAAATGTCGAATATTCTATCGAACATAGTGTTCTTTTCTAAAATCTTTTGGTGTTATAGTTAATCCCCCATATTTGAGAATATATTTCCCTCAAAAATAAATTCATTTTCTTTTATATCATGTGAGGTGGAAAAAATTGAACGTAAATAAATAATTATTTGTGAAATTTTATAATTAAAATCATTAATAGTTATTTAAATAAAATTTATATATAAAATTAATTTCAAAAATACTATCAAATTCATTAAATAAAGTATAACTTATTATAAAGTGATTATTTTGAATTAATTTTCTAAATTACAAATTTTTATTAAATTTGATACTTTTAAGAGATGATATAAAAATTTATTTATATAATTTAATAAATAAGTAATATAAAAAATTAGGGAATCTAATAAATGTTGATGTAACTTTCGATACAAAATGCTACTCTAATAATTAATAGCGAGATAAAAATGTTTTGTTTAAAAATAATATTTTTATTTTATATTATGAATATTTTTTTCAAAGATAAATTCATAAATTAGATAATTTTAATTTTAAAATATAGACTTCATATTTGAAATAACTAATTAATAATATTATAGGGTGAATTTTTGAGTTTTTTCTAAAATGGTTGATTTTTTAGTGAATTGTAAAAAATATTGATATTACAAATTTTATAACGTTTATAGCTTTGTTATGATATAATAATGGGTTAAAATATCATAAAACTTTTTTTTCATAAAAATATTTCTTTCATAAGTATAATAAATATTTTAATATTATATATTTTAGATTTTGAAACTCACTATTGGGTTTTAATGAAGTTATATAATATTCTAATAAAAAATTATTTTTTTTATTTTTCTTTAGTTAAGTTGTCATAATGATCCATTTGGTTTTAGATTTATTTGAAATAAATAAAAATATTATTTTATTAATATCCAATAAATTCAATTTAAAACAATTTTATATTTTCTTTGTGTAAATTCATTTTTATACATAAAGTGATATTTTTCTAAAAAAATTTATTGTGTTTTGAAAATTATATTAAAAGTAATTTTTACCACCTCTAGTAATTTAATCTTATAAAGTGGATTCCAAATTTTTAATCATAATAATAAATATTATTTAGAATTTATAACTTAATTACCACCCATAATTAAATGATTCAATGGAAATAATCTTATCATCATATTAAGGGTTAAAAGGGTGAACATGAGGCATAAATAAAGAGATAAAGAGTTAATTATCACAAAAACATCATTAAATATGATTTTTTGAGTGTATATTTTCTTTAAATTATCCTAAATTTGAATGTTTTTCATCTTCCATTCTCTTTCAAACGAAAATTAGTTTATATTATTTTAATGTGAATGGTAATTACAAATCCCCTCACTTATATAAGGAAAACCCCTCTTTTCACTTATCCAGAACACTTTAGAACCTTATATTGACTAATATCCATTCAAATACATTCCCAAAACCCTTATAAATTACTTATTTATTATATTATTCAAAAAATACCCATATAATGTGTTTAAATGTTATTTCCAAAGGAAATTATCAAAGCAAGAGGAAAATGTTCTAATTGACCTTCTTCAAGTTTACTTCTTACTAACCTCCTACAAAACATCTATAACCATAATAATATAATTAATTCAGTATATTAAATTTAATTAAAGTATTTTATGTTTATGTTATAACATTTTTCAATTTTCAATCCATCTAAGGGAAAATGAATGCATCGCTCATGCGTATATGTGGACCGTCGCCTTCATGAAGCGATGTAATTGGTTTTTCATCACCACCTCTAATTAATGGTTATATAGATGGATTTATTGAATATATATTATATTAATAATGTAAATATGTTTCTATAATGTTCAATTATTATTTACCTTCCTTTATATAAAATCATTGAAATATTAAAGCATCACTTCTTTGTCTGTGCGGACTACCGCCTCTAGGAAATAATGCAATTCATTTTTCATCAACATTTTGAATTTTTTGTTATAAATGTTTTTGTAGTAAATATATAATATTTTTATTATTCCATTAATATTTTGTAAATAAGACCATGTATAATGTAAATGAACCATCAAACTAAAACATGCAAGGAAAACAGTTCAGTTAACACCAAAATATTTATTTTAATAAAGAATTATAAATAAATGAGTGATTGAAAATAATAATAGAATTATTTATTTTATGTCACAAATGAATAAATATTTTTAATTTATTTATAATAAATTTATTTTTTTATACATGAGGTTGTAATGCATGTGAAACAATCCAGGACTTGTTGTTAGGATTTATCGTACCTCTTAAATTACTTTAATATATATGGATAATCCACGGAATGTCTTATATTGTGTGGTTTATATAATTCCCTGTGGATTTTTTAATCCTAAATTTTTGAAATTAATGGGTTTTATAAATCCATTTAAAATTCTATTTTTCTATTTTTCCTTCAAATCAAGAGATACAAATGTTTCAAGGTTTTCTTCATCTAAAATTCCTTCTATTGATATATGTTTTATGTTGACCACCTTATTATTTCTCGTCTATATAATACCAATGAATATATTCTATGTTTATTATTATAAAAATTATTTGTATTTATAAATCCATAAAATATTATATCCTTCATGAGGTTGTAATTTTATGATTACCAATTCTATAAGGCATATTGTTATAATCACAATTTTTATCCAAATTGTTAATGTTTTAATTTCTATTATGGGAAATTGTATTATAATTCTCTCATAAACCCATTAATTTTATTATTATAAATTTATTTAGGGGTTTTAAAATTATTCATCATATTTTTCACTAATTGGTTCTCAGAATTTTCAAATGAATATTTCTAATAAATTCTGACCTTATTTCTCCATTTTAACCAGGAATATTTCTCTTCCATATCCATGTTCTTGAAATTATTTTACATATATTTTGTATCTATACAAAAATTCGAAATAAATGTCTTATCAAAAAAATTATTTTTTTAATAATTATAAAAGTAATATTTTCTAACCCTTTTCAAACAAACCCCATTTGACATTATAAAATAGTAATAAATGAATGATTTTTTAATTTTTATAGTTTGATAGAATTTTATAACAGTTATTATTGGTATTCATTATATAGATGACCATAAAGTATTATAAATTTTTTTAATTAATATCTAATTCCTATTGTTCTATGAATTTTTATTCTTTTATAGATATCTAAATAAAGGGATGTTTTCTCTTGTATTTTCATTGCAAAATTGAAATAATTTTATTTAGGAGTTTTTCATATATGTTAAAATCCTTTTAAGTATTGTTATTATTCACTAGGGTTATGATATTATAACACCATACAATTATTTTTCTTGGATGGATTATTATGATTATGTTCTAAGGAAGTTTTTATGATACCGATTTCTTTTACATGGGTCAATTAAGCTATGATGAACTGTTTAATGTTTTATGATATTATAGAAAATTTATGTATAGCTTTCATAATGAGATGGGTGGTCCAAAAATTATATAGCCTTACAATATGTTAGGAAATTTTTTATATTTCATTTTATAATATGAAATGGAATGGGGATTGAACCCAATCCACTATGGGACTATATCCACAATGTTTATAAGATTGGGATTTCAACCAAATCCACTATGAGACTCGATCCACAATGATAATATTAGCAGTGAGTATTGAATATTTAATTGATTTTATATTCTTATGTTCATGCCAAAATATTATCTTTTACAATTATAATATAATATCCTAGATCATGATCCATTACTGTTAATTTTTCACTCTATTGAATTTTTTTTGTTTATGAAAAATAATTTTTCCATGGCTCATGATTTATGGTTTATGAATTGTTGGGAATGTTTTTTAAATTTATGATCATTCTCTTATACATTTATTATTCTCTTATGATCACTTATTTTAATTTATTTAAATCTCCAAAGTTTTCCCTTATTGAGAATTTGATATCACCCTTTCATTTGTTTTCATTTCCATATGTTACAAGGTAATATTTTAAGTTGGATATTTCAAACAAGGCTATTATGTGAGAAGAAATTTTATAGAATATGTTGAATATCTTTCATAAAAAAAGTTTATTTGGTATGAAGTAACCAAATACACTAAAACATTGTAGTTATCATGAATTTATTAGTGTTATATGTATTGTATATTCGTCTTAAATGAAGTAATATTTATAGTTATTCTTCGTTAACCTCTATGGGTATTAAAGGAGGGTTTAGTTATTTTTATGTATTAGGGTTAGAAACATTAGTGAGAACACTATAGATAAGTCTAAATATCTTAAATATCTTAAAGATTTTGTATTCTATAGATTGGTGGTTTCCCAAAAACAAAATCCTCGTCTAGATGTAAGAAACTAGATGAAATTTCTAGAACTTATTCACCTAGGGGTAATAACCCTAAAATGTTGGCAGGGTATTGACACAATATTTACGTGGTGAAATAAATATGAATTACTTATTAATTAGTTTTACACTATTATGGGATATAATTGTGTTAACTTACATTATCATTATGAACCGTTAGGATGGATTTTAATATTTTTCCAATTGAAACCTATAATTCTATTTTATTATAAAAATGATTCATAATTAAATACATATTAGGAATGTTTTTTTATTATGATAAAATTGTTCACACTATTTAATAATTATTGATACAAACACTAACATTTTTGGGGGAAATAGTGAAAAATTAAATCAAATAATGAAAGGTATCTTTATTATACATTAATAATATTAAATATAATATTTATATAAGTTTCTACCCAGTATATTATATTTATAAAATTTATTAAAGGAATGATTAGATATTGAACTATCGGTGAAGCATATTAATTTTCTGATGATTTCATATTTTGTATATAGCTTCTCATTAATTAAAGTTTGTGGGAATATGATTCCAAAAAGTCTTTTTATCCCCACCCTTCTATATTCAAGTTTAATGTGATTTTGGGAATGTATTTTCTCATCTATATAGTTCCAATCTCAATATCCATTGAAGTGAATTTACGTTTGATATCTTGAATCAACCTACGATCATCTATTGATGTGAGGATGAAGATTAACTTCAAATTGAAATTACTTCTATTATATGTGTCTTACTACCTATTCGTAATTTTTATTTATCAAAAATAGCTTGTGAGAAACTAAATATTTAAGATATTCTTTTTTTTAGAATGTGAAAATGTATTTCTTGAAAAGATTCCTAGTCTTCCCCTGAATTATGAGGTTGAGTTTTAAATAGAACCCATATGTGTTTCAATACATATTTCAATTAATCATTATATAATGACATTAATTGGGTTATAGTAAAAGAAGATAAAACTCTAAGAGAGTAAAAAAATAATTTTATACTCCCTAGTGAATCACCATGGGGTACACAAGTTCATTATATTAAGAATAAATATGGGTTAATATGTCATTAAATTAATCATAAATTACTTAACAAGATTAATATCAAGAATTAGTATCATATACCCAATATTGATTAATTTTTTTGATGAATTTCATAAATATAGATACTTTTAAAAGGCTAACCTTCAATCTAGATATCATTAGTTTATATTAAAAAAATGAAGATGTACTCAATATTGATTTCTGTATGAGGAATGCACATTTTTTGTTTATCATGATTCCATTTGTTATTAAAAATTATCTCGATATATTCATTAATCTAATGAATATACTCTTTATTTATTACCTTTATATATTTTTGGTAGTCTTTATATAAGACATTATAATATATTCCAAGAGTATGGAAGATGATAATGATCATCTGAGTATTGTGTTTAATACCCTCAGTAATATGATGTTTTTTTTCAAATTTTGAAAATTTTAATTCTTCTAGAGGAAGTTTCGTTATTGGTTCAGGTATGTATAACATAGGGTGTATTAGTGGATCCTTAAAAGATGGAAGTTTTTGATAAATTGATCAAACTGACCATAGTAAATGAGATCTATAGTCTTCTTGAATTTCCTAGATATTATATATTCATTTTTAGAAATTTATCATGGTTATCATATCCACTATACAAGTAGATTCAAAAGGGAGTCATGTTTCTTTGAACTGATTAATGTAATGAAATAAACTATAGTGTAGGTTAGGTAATACACATGAGTTCATGCTACCCTATAGTGGAAAAGGGATTTTTATATACAGTGATTAAATATAGAAGTAACTATGATTTTTTATCATTAATAATCACTTGGTTATATATTATACCTTTCAACAATTGAGATACATGTGAAAAATACCTAACTCGTTATTTTGAGACAAAAGCTATAATTCTTTCATTTAAAATAGAGGAATTAAATTTATAGTGAAATGGGTGATTTATATATTGATAATAAAATATTTAATTTTATATTTATACTTAAATATGATTTGATTAGAGTTATTAAATATTATGACTACTCAATACATGGTGGCCAATGATCTGAGTCGAAAGGATCATTCTAGCTTGACCCTAATGGGGACTGAAAGAGATTAAATACCTTTATATTTTCATAGGATATACCATAAAATCATATATAAAGGAATGAAATCTAATATTACTCAAATTAATATTCAATCATACATTCATGTTATTATTAAGGAGGAACGGAATGTTGATGTGGAACTATAAAATAGTGTAAGGATTGTTCTAGAGTTAAACCTTGAAAATGATGGAATTATAAGATTATGGAACCAAATATGGTTCTCATTAAATACCACTATTTAATAAGGGTTTTAAAAAAATTATTTTTATTAAATATTTTATTCAAATTATCTTTTCATTTTTAGATTGATTTTTTACATGAAACAATGAGTTTATTCACTAGCATGCAAGACATGCGACACTAAGCTTCAGCAAAACATGAGAAAATATTATTATAAACAAATTATTTAGTATGTGGGTTAGATTAGTATTAAATAATTTATTTAATATACATATAAATTTCCTACTAAAAATAATATTATTTATGAATTCTTAGTAAATAATCAATAGATATTTAATGAAGTAAATATATTGTTCGAAAATATAGTTTCTTCAAAAATCATTTTTCTTGATTTTTATAAAAAACTATTATTATTAGATTATATATATTATATATAAATTTTTTTATAAAATTAACTTAATTTTTTAAATCATCATATCAAAATTAATATATGGTTATTTTTTTGGATTTTTTTGGAAAATATTGGGTTTTCATTGAATAGTGAAAACTAATGATTTTTGTAAAATAATCATTTCTTTTAAATAAATAATGTAACCGAGATGAAAATAATTTTTTAAAATATAATAAGTTTTATTTATTAATTTTTAATATACTTAATTAATTTTTAACAAAAATTATACGGGATTTTAATATATGTTTATTTTTGTGTTTAAAAAATGGTTTTCTCAAAAAACTATTTTTAAGTGAATAATGTTTCTGCATTTTTTTTAAAAAATAATCCATAATGAGGAATGTTTTAAATTAAATTTATATAATATATATCAAAAAAATTTAATTTATATTCATATATTTATTATAATTAGTCATATAGTTAATATAAAATCATCTTCTGCTTAAAAAAAACAACACCTCTCGAAACACTGCTTTTCATTGCTTCTGCATTTTTTGTAAATTAAATTTATTTACACATTAAGAAAATATAATTTAAAAGTAATAATATTAATTTTTTAAATCATCTTAAAATATTATATCAGGTTGATTTGTTTTATAATTTTATAAAATGATTAATTTCTTTATAAAGAGTAAAAATAATAAAATATAATTGAACACTATCTTTTCAAAAAAATTATTTATATAGTTCAATTATATTTTAATTTTTAATAGAAGTAAAATTATATTTATTATATATATTATTAAAATTTAGGTAATTTTTATAAATATAACAATGACATTTAATATTAATGTTTGTAAACATTTGAAAATTATTTAATTGAAATCCCGTTTTCTTATTATGCCAACAAGATTAATTTTAAATTATATTTTTTTCATATTTTCTGAATAGAATTTTGAATAATGGATTATATATTTTGAATTATAATAATTTATTCTATATAATAAGTTCATAATAATTATTTACCATAATGAATAGTTAAAATAATGAAAATTTAATTGTTGTGATTAAGGTTAAAATTGGGTTTTTAACGTTACAGGCGCTTGTGTTAAAATTAACTTTCCACACACCTAGGATCTTAATTTAATAAATTTTATTTCATATTTATAATAATTATTTACAAATTAATTAATAATTATATATTTATTTTATGATAAAATTATGAATTATGTAATTAAAAAACTACATACCCTGGTGAAATTTGAAATGGTAAAAGTGAGTAAAACACAAAGTATAAGGAATAACATGTTTAAAAATGATTTATTTTTTATGGTGGATGTGTTTATTTGTTACATCATCCATAAAATAAAATTTTTATCGCCTTTGGAGCCATAAGAGGTGAGAGTGACCTCCGATTACTGAATACTTTTGGGTATTTACAAAAAGGCCACTCGCCTTAATTATAAATGGTCAACCGCTCTCCTCTCTTCTTGACACATTAAAACCCTTTAGTTTTTACCAATAACTACAAAAAACACTTAAAAACCTATCTAATACCATACTATAAACCTTATATTGGACATATAACCATTATATGTAGGATTTGGGTTCAAAACTAAGGATCTTACCCAATAAAGATTTAATGTTCTTCAATGATGGTATTTATATTATATATTCCTATTCAAACATAAATTATTATTCCACCATGATGATATAATAAAAATATTATATTAAATAAAACTATATGTTTATATGTTATGTTAATTACCTAAAATTATCTCTACTTCTATCAAATGAGTTGTGAAATCATCATTTGTGTGTGTGGAGGACCACCACCTTGCAAAGCGTATCATTCATTTTTCCATTACCACCACTCATGGTAAGGCATGATGATGTATATAAATAATAATTTTGATATTTTAATCATTATTATATCTTTTGAGTAATTATGTCATATATAACATTTCACATTTCATTCCGTAAGGGATATGATAATGACATTCGTGTGTATAGAGGACTACCACCTCATGAAGCAATGTGATTCATTTTTCACTAACTCTATAAAAAAAGTTAATAAGGATAAATATATGTTATATTCATTAAATAATTTTTATATTAATGAAATATTTTTCATTCCTAAAATATAATATATCATTTTATTTATTATATTTTCACTCACTGAGAGATGCTAACATCGTTCGTATACGTGTGGAACATTACCTTCATGAAACGAAAATACTCTCCTTTCATTACCACACCCCATGGATGATATATATAAGTATATTTAAAGAAATAACATATTAATTAATTAATTATAATAATTTTATAAAGATAAGATATTACATACCTCATTTATATAATTATCATTGATAAATGGAAATGTATCTAATATGTATGTATGACCTATCATCTCCATGATCGTAACATACCTCATTTATCAAAACCATCTGTCATGATTTTTCTTAAATGTATAAATTTTTTATAAATATGATAATTAAACCATGATTATTAGTATGTATTAAATGTTACCATGATAAAAAATGAGTACCGAAAATAACAACTCGAAACATATAGGAAAAACAAATTAGTTATTACCCAAAATATGATTTTAAGAAGGAATTGATAATAAATGGGTAACCTAATTCATAATTAAATAATATATGGTGTGATATATATAATTATGATTCTTTAATATATGTATTGTAAACTTATATTTATTATATAGTAGGATTTAATGTGTGTGAAGGAAGTCGAGACATAAGTTAGAGGATTTTCATCACACTTTTTTACTTCTATGAGACTTATGACATATTCAAAAACTATTTTCTTTATGTGGTCTATATATTTAGTAAGATTTTATATTATGATTATTATACTGAATAACCTATGTGTTTACATCTAGGGTTTAGTATCTATTTTTAATGGGGTATACTATTCTAAAGTTAACAAATCGGTTAGAGATTTTTCTATCAATTTTCCTTCTTTGAGATGAACATTATGTTATGCACCTATATTTTATCACGAGGTGTATATATATTCCCTTGACATGTAATAATATTAATTTATTCATACTGTAGATATTTTAATTTTTATTTTGTGTTATTAATTTATGGGTCTTACATTTCAAATTTACCAAATTTGTAAATATTTTATGTTATAATCTCATCATTTATCAGGATTGTTTATGATTATGTTTTTAATGATAAATTCTCCCAATACATATCTCAAAAACCCAATGAATTTTATTTTAATTTTAATATTAATGATATTTTCATGTAATATTATCATTTTCTGCTATTTTGTACTTTAAATAATTGGGATTTTTTTTATGAAAATCTTACTTAATTTCTCTCTTCATTCAGATATCCATTTTCTCCCAAAACCATGTTTTATAAAAAAAAATTTCAAATTTTTATTATTAATATGATATTGTTTTTAAAAGTCCTATTATCCCATTTTTTAATTTTTTATAATTTTTTAAGTGAATATTCATGTTTTTTTTTCAAACAATTTTCATTGGCATTTACTAAAAATTTGAATGGGATATTTTTGTAACATGTACGTCCTGAATGAACCTTTATATCATCAGGAAAATTATTTTATTTTAATTTTACTTTGTAATATATCATTGTTATTTTCATGAAAAATTATTTATAAAAAAAATTGTGTTATAAATTTATTTTCAATGAAAAGTTATCTTCCTCAAGAAGAATTATAAGAGATTTATCTTTAAAATTCATTATCTATGTAAGATGATATACTTTTATATAAATTATGATTTTATAGTGATAAGAACCAAGTATACCACCATTATTCTTTCCCTCAATGGTTTATTTTTTATGGTGGAATGATGTTTATGAAACCTGTGTCTCTTCCATGGGTTATACCATGATAAAACTGTCCTAAAAATCACATCTTTCTTGATGTATCATGAAATGATTATGAAACGTATCAATTTTCAATAGGTTATGATATTATTAAATAATTATGAATATCATTTCTTTTAATGGGTTAAGATATAAAGAATGTTTTATCATCTTGTAGCACACATATGTATGAATTTAATTATATAACAGGAAGGACCTATATCTCCCTAGAATTCGCTAGGTAATGATTTATATACCATGAGAATAAAATGGGAAACACTTCTGTAGTCTTGATAGAATATAGGAAACTGGTGATCCTTGATCCACTATGGGAAACAAGTGTGTCCAAATCCACTATAGAAAAAATGTGAGTCCTGATCCACTAGGTGAAATATGTGTTTCTTGATCCACTATGGGAATGAAGTGATTACTCATGATCCACTTTTTTTATGGTTTTTGTAGTTAACCTTGAAATATGAAATTTCTTTCTATATTTATGATGGTGCTATAATTTTATGACATGAGATTATGGTTGATGATTTATTTATGATTGTTATCACTCTATTAGCCTACATTTTCATAAATGATTATGGTACATTCCATGACTAATGTTTACGATCTTTAAAAGGATAGAAACAATATTTGTAAGTTATGTTCATGATTTCAGACTAGTATAGTTATCTTTTGATTTAATATGATCATAGATTGATATATTTAATGCTTAGCCATACTATTAATTTGAGCTCCCCCTTTATTATGTTTTTTCCCAATGTTATAAATAATGGTCGTAAGTATGGTATATTTGGGAAGAGTAATAATGAATGATTTCTTAATAAAATATGTTGAATATATTTCCCTAAATTACAATATTTTATACCTATTCTCTAAAGAAACTATTCTATTACATTCATCAAGAATGTTTCTGTGTAATGTATTTAATTTTATTCTACAAAGATGTAATATCCTTGTATGGAAATTCATGGTTGTTATAGATTGAATCAAAGGAAAGAATTCATTATCCTTTAGAAACTATGATTATAAAATGTTATTTTGGTCCCTAGGAATATTTTTACGGATATATCAAGTTATTTTTCTAGGGATGAGTCAAATTATTGAAATTTTTCATGAAATTTTTTCAATGAATAGTGTCAGTTTTTTTCAATAAATTACATCCATGCCCGGATAAAACACATAAGAGTGGATCTAATACGTAGTTTTATAGGGGTAATAACTCTAAAAAGGGTGCATTGAGTTGGTCTCGATCATCACCTCGTGCATGAAAAAGCTCTTTGTTGCACACCTTCTTTAACACTCCTTGAGGATATTTATTGGAAATTCAAGCAATCTTTACAAACCCTAATAAAAGATTTAAATAGATTATTTTTTTTAATAAGTTTGAGGTGCAAAGTCCCCTATTATTAAAAAAGAAAGTCATACAAGGAGAAAAGATATGAGTAAAAACAGCAAAACAGGTCTATAAAAAAGTCATCAGTGCACTCGCAAGCGAGTGTTCATACTGTAAAGACATGTTTTAGCACCCCTTCCACTTGGTTGTCTCCCCCTCCAACTAGACTTTCCCTGTTTCTAGGGACCTCCACCATCATCCGGGATCTCAGACGTTATGTCCATGTTCACACACATAACTCCATCCTGATCTTCCATTGTTTTCTTATCATCATCACTACTAGCAGATTCAAGTAATTCAAACGAATTATAGGTACTCACCTGTTTTATAACTTTCTGAATTTGAGATTGAGGGGTTCCACAGCTTGGTGAAGGCTGGGATGATCTTGACGTTATGTCATTTTTTTCCTTCCAGACTGGGAAGGACCACATATAGTTTAGGGGAGTCTTGGACAGATTCCTTCAGAGGACCTGTCTATTTATACTGCCTAGTTGGAGTAGGTTTATGGTACATGCTATGGGTTTACATGGCAGCCTGAGAATTTTTAGAAGATACCAATTCTGTAATAGGAGTTATATCCCAACCTTCTTTAGAATGAAAAGGTGAAGAATCACCAGTAGTAGACTTTACTGGAAAACTATGGAATAAAGTGGTCTTAACTTGGGCTCTAGGAGTACCTTCTGGAGGGGAGGCTCCCATATTAGAGTCATGAAGAACTGTAGAAATAGTGGTTGTTTCCCTATCAACTGTAAACAAATATTGAATAGAGGGTTGTACCTTTTTATTTTCCTTTGATGAAGAATAGTTACAAACATCAATCACCTATTTCTTTTCATTATATTTCCTTGAGATAGGAAGGTTCATATTTTCCTTGCCTCTTATACTTTTGGCATTGACCACGATCTGTTCTTGTCTTAGGCATGAATCTGCATCTTCTTGAGCAGAATTTTCCAAAGCATTATGGCTATCTATTGATTCATCATCTTCATCATCTTTGAGACCTCTTGTCAATATTTCATTGAATGAGGCTCCATTCATATCATCCATGCCATAATTTTTATCAAAAGGTAGCTGGATATCATCAGCAAGATCTACCTAGGATAAGAGAACTCCATTGTTTTTTTGTGAGGAAGTGCTGGTCTTGCTTTGTTCATCAGAACATCCCTTTTTGGGCTCTTCATCAAGAGACCTTTGAGACTTTTCAGCAGACACAACAGTCTCTCTATTAGAGTTGTTTAGCAGATTATGACCAATAACAGCAGCTGTCATGTTCTGCTCAATTCATTGTGCCATACCTTGTTTGGGTGTCTTCCTACAGTTTTGTAGGTCATGCCCTTTAATTTGACTATTGTCACAAATAAAATTTCTTCTACATTAAGATTCTTCATTCCCAATAATTTGAGAAGAAACACAGAAAGGGGGAGTGCTTTCATATTCAATCTAAAGACAAATATCATCCTGTTGAGTAGATAAAATCACCTTATCTATTAAAGTATAACTAAGGTAAATCTCTACTAGGACAAAACAAAAATGACCATAACATACTGATTCTGTAACATGATCCATTCTAATCGGAATCCCAATAGCATATGAAATATCGAAGAAAATCCCAGCATGCCATAATACCCAGTTGAGACCGTGTATTTTTATCCATACTTGTGCACATGTATCCTTAAAATCAAGAAAATTGAAGTTCAATTTCCATTCATGAAGTCTAAGTGTACATGGACTGAGATTGATGGAGACGATACTCCAAGAACTACTTTTGAGCTCCACTGAAGGAAACGGGATGTGAAAGAGTCTGTGACTGAGGGACATGCATTGAAAATCATTTAATCCCCAAATATCAGCTAACTGAGAGATGAGATCTGAAGTCCACCAGGGCTTCATACCTTTCATTAAGGAGATGTGAGCGATAAATGAATGCTTGCACAGATCAATCCTAGCCGCTATTGCATCTTTCGAGGCTGAAACATGTGATGTTGACCCTTTCTGAATGATGAGATTTAAATATATTATGATAATTAATGTCCTAGGATAAACCTAAGGTGTCATAGATTAGAAATAAGGTGTAATTATTTAAAAATACTATAAGTGATTTTTAGGATTATTCGTTTTCCATTCTGATTATCATTTCTCACACTATGATTTTTTATTTTATTAAATTGTATAAAAGAGAGGTAATTGGGCTAACATTGAATGTGATGGAAAATATGCTAAGAAGTAACTATATGGGCTGCTGACTAGAGTAAAGTATTTTCTGATTATTTCTATGTTGTTATCACGATATATGATTAAAAATGTGCACCTTAACCAAATCATATATCACCAAAGAATATAATGATAGAGTTTGTTGAGATTTCAGGTGTTGTAGACTATAGTGGAAAGAAGATTCAGTTTCCTATATGACAAGAATGTGTGGAGAAGCACACCAGGGAATGTCTTAAAGGAATTATAAGATGTTTTAACTGTAGAAAATAAGAAAGAAATGATATTGATTTTAGAGAAAAAAATGAAATGTCTAGTTAATGAAATTGATGGGAATAAGGTTATCACTAAGATATCATTTATGGTTGAGTGGTATACTTGTGGAAAGGTTGGGAATTATTAAAATTGATGTAAAAATGGGAAATTTCATTAAGAGAACTAGAAAGGTTTTACAAAATAATGTTTTTCCTGTTAACGATGAAGATACAATGAATATCATATAAAAGGAATGGTATGTTACGGAATAATATGATGAATCCAACTTAATGGTTTGAGATGTAAGTCGGATTATTGAAGTATTTATGTGTTGCAATTAATGAGTTATTTCATATTAAAAAATAAATTTTTAATGATTTTTTAGTATTATTTTTTCGTTAAGGATTGAAAATAATATGGGGAATGATGCTGACAAAATAGAAATGTGATGTAAAGGATAGTTCATTTTATATTAAGGGGAGATAACCATTAATATGTTCCTGATGTTGTGAAATTTTTTAAAATTTACATTAGGAAATAATTTATATGAATAATATACATTGGGTAGTATAGATGTCCTTGGAACTAATTATTGATTTTTTGGATAGGGTGGTTTTTTATCATTGATTTAATTTACATAAATATTGTATTTCTAGAATATATCCAAAAATATGTGGTTTTATTCAGGTAATAATGAATCCTATATATTTTCACTAAGGTTTCAGGGTAATATAGGTTATTACCATGTATTAAGAGAACACATCATTAGGTGTTAACTTTTTTGGTATGTGAATATTCAGTGATACTTTATGTACTTTGAGGGTTTAAAGATAAGTTATTTTTTGAATTTTAGTGACGTTTATTCTAAATTTTTGGTTTTTAATATTTTAGGGGGTTCATAAAGATATCCATTGATGAAATAGTTGAATTTTTAATATGGAATGTGGTTTTAAAAATTAATGAATTACTTCTATATATGAACATTTACTCATATTTTATAACATTTTATAAGTATTTTGATAAGACTAAATGTTATATATAATTTATGGTCACTTTTGCATTATTTTTCATTAATTTACTAAATAATTCACTCTGTAGATGTGCAATTTTTCAGGAAATAGAGATTCACGTGATTCTAAGAAAGAAAAAAAGAAAATATGCAAAAATGGACAAGTACACATCGTAACGGCCATGTACATGTCGTGTACTTGATGATCACAACCTACATCAAGACGTGAAGCTTATGTCGTGACCAACCATGATGACTGGAGGAATTACCAACTAACGTCGTGACTCTTTACTACACGTCGTGGAACCAGTCAAACTAAATGCCGAGAAAGATATGAGGATTCCACACAAAAATTCTACTGGACATGGGGTACACGACGTGAACCACCTATACACAATGTGACCATGGTCAAACATCACTAATCCGCAGAAGATCTGCATGCCACACTAGAGATCCTCATCCAAATAATGTGGATTAAGTGTCCACAACATGATGATCAAGTTCACATCATGACCATTTCCACCTATATTAGGAGTAGCTCAGCAGGAATTTAGACGAAACATTTGGATCAGCTCTCTCTCTATTTTCAGACTCTGTTCGGAATTCTCATCTCTCTTCCCTCTCTAAACACTTTTGTTTTTATAATTTCCTTACATTTTCAATCAAAGATCCATGGATTCACTTTTATTCAATGCCTTCAATTCCCTTGTTGTTTTAATTACATTTCATTCCTTTCGTGTAAGATGTTATTTAATGTATTATTGCATGTTCATTTCATATTAGTTAATTGTTTAATTCCATTAGCATTGGTATCATGATTTCTTTTATTTCTTTTATTGTTTTACTTACCAACATGAGTAGCTAAACGCAACGGGGTGTGGATAAAGATTTGATGTATCTAGAGGCTTAATTAAATCTCAAGTTCTAAACATGGAAAACCTAATTGGATTAGTAACCAGGATATAAACGAATGATCAAATCCTATTTGTGAGATTGTACCATGATCATTAGATAGTCAAGAAAACCACCCTATCTTAATTGAAGAAAATTGTGACTATGATCATTATCTTAGGAAACCATCTACAATAGAATCTAAACATAATTCATCTAGGACTATAGTTATCATCTTGACTATCAAATAACTACATCCTAGGTATAATTAAAAGACTGGACCAAGGTTGACTAGAGACAACCACTTTCTTCACAAACTATGCCCTTAGGACCTTGCCAAGATTAGAACTAGGATCACCTTAATCTAGATACTCAGACTTGATCCCAACCCCTCTTCAATCACATGATGTGAAACCCAAAATTACCTAGAAACACCCAAAATTTAGTCAACTATCAAGGACTATTGAAAAGGAATTAAGACCAGATCTTTTTCACCCATATAACATCATTCTTCTTGTGGGACAGACCATAGATTTCTACATAGTACACCCTAGTAGTTACGTAATGTTTGGGACACAAATAAATTTCTAATTTTAATTGAACCCCAAGGAATTCACAATACCCATGGGTTACTTATAAAATTTTGGCATCATTAATGTGGAGAAAATCTATTTTTAAGTGATTAGGATTCTGTTCTACATCTAGGATTACCTTTCTCTCTCCCATATTCCGTTGTTTCTACACACCCTTGAGTGTGTTTATATTCTTTTTTCATTCAACTTGTGCATGTACAAAGGTCCTTAGACTTATTCAAGGATTCTTGAGGTATATTATCTTTTGTCATTCGATCCAAAGATTGAAAGTTATCTATATTTTCATCTTCGGTCAGTAATGGTTGATCAATTACACCCTACGGGACATATCCCTCCAAACATCAACCATCAATTTATCAGAGGGGAACACCCAATAATGAATCAGGAGAAAAAAATCATGGATAATTGCTCACGATCAATCCATAGAATGATCCCTAGCATTTTTTGACCCCATATCTATGAATATACCTTTGAAATAAAATCTGGACTCATTCATATGATTCAGAACATGGTGCGGTTTATCGGTCTTCAGAGCGATGATCCACATGAACGTATTTCCAAATTCCAGGAGTTCTACGATACCATTATCCACCAAGGAGTCTCATCTGATGCAATAAGACTCTTCATCTTCCCATTCCCCATATGAGACCGATCCAAGGAATGACTAAAAATTCAATCTCCCGAGTCAATTATGACTTGGGATAAACTGGCCAATTTTTTTTGGACAAGTACATACCACCCATCTAGAACCTAGAATCTTCAGATGGACATTCAAAATATCAACCAAATTGATGGAGAATCTGTGTGGGACATTTTTAAAGAACTAATGAGAATGTGTCCTCATCATGGACTAGATATGTGTATATAACTCAAATCATTCTATCAAGGACTCTAACCAGCGGCACAGAATGTTGTCGATGTAGCCACTGATAGAGGTCTCATGTTCAGGACTCTCAAAGCCATAAGAGATATTCTAGACAAAGCCTCTCACAATTCTAGTATGTGGCAGAGTGATCATGGACCACCATGGTATGTAATTAACCAAATTTATGATACCATATGATCTATCAGTGAATGTGGAAGCAATCAAAAATATTAGAAGAATTTCAGATACCAACTACTCAACCCCCTCCAGCCCCTGTAATGGAATTGCAATCTTGAGAGATGTGTGGTGGCACACATTTATATCGTGATTGAAAATATGGATATAAAGAACCACATCAAGATTATAATTACAACAATTACATTCAATGGAACCATCCATTCATGTTTCAACAGTATTATCTGAAGTGCACTGTGTTGCATTTGTTGTCAATGAGGTATGTTGTTGTCAAGGAATGAATGGATGGATGTCAAGGAGGTTCAATATGTGAATGACAAAGGATGTGATGGTGATGGTGATGATGGAGAATGGCCATGGAAAATAAAGATGCATTTCACTTAGGAGATTCACTAAGTGGTATTGGAAATTGTGGTTGAAACATTCTCCATGCAAATCAGACGATTGATGAGCTGATCTTTAATGTTCCAAGAACTTGTATCAAATGGATACAATGTCACAACAATATTAGAAGTCCATGCATTGTCTACACAATGCATGAGGAGATGAAAGATGAACCATCCATAAGTTCTAAGTGGATGAAGTGGTTTTAATGAAGTCCATGCACTAACTCTTAGTGCATGTGAATTGAACAAGTTCCAATTGATCTCTGATTAGATCAATAAAGAACATTGAAGATTATAAGTGATTCAGGAGAGTTCAATTGATGAAGATGAACCTTTTGAATTCCATAATGAAGATCATATGAGGAGAAGTAATGGAATTCTTAAGAAGAAGAAAAATGTAGAAGAAGAATGGCTTAGAGGAAGATGGCTTGGCATTTAGAATGGGCATTTTTCATATGGAGTACTTTGTTTTTGACAAAGTAAGATTCTGTCCCTTTGCCAAAAATATGGCCAGCCAAGGCACCTTGAGGGTTCAACCAAAAGGCATGGGCTCTAGGGAACCACGCCCATGGGGGAACCCGTGGGGCGAGCCAGGGCGGCAGGGCACACACCCGGAGGAGCGCGGTAGGGGCGCATGAGCGCACCCGCGAGTGTCAAGCAGTATAGTGGGCGCCAGTGGCACGCCCGCAGGGAGCAGAGTGAGCGCAGAGCGCGCCCGCAGGGAGAACACGGTGCGGGGCGGCACCGTGGAGGGGGAAGTACAACTGAGCGTTGAGAGGGAGCGCTAGGTTGATAAGCCACGGAAAAACCGCTCCCCGTTTCGATGTGGGACGCGAAATTTTCACCCGGGAGCAAATCTCAGCCGTCCAGGCGATCTCGCGGCAGATCTCGGCCGCCCGATGCATCCGCGGAGCCCTGTTCCAATCCTGGCCATTGATGCTCATTTGATCACCGCATCCAACGGCCCAGCATCCGTCTTCTTCCCCGAGCTCGCACGAGGCCACCCGCGAGTCCACCTTCGAACCGGGCACCTCCCGACGACAGAATTTGAGCTCCCGACAACCTCCGATCAAGCTAAAGCCACCATTGTGATCGTCTGGCCATAACGAACACATCCATGCGTAGAAATGGGCATGCATGCCAGTAATGAAGATATTCGTGTTCGGCCGAGGCAAGAGAATCTTCCGAGGCTATGAATGGTTTATGATTTGCATGGGCAGTGCTTAAAGAAGGTCGTGCATGCGTTCTAAGTCGCATGCACGTGAAGAGAGGGAAAATAAAATAACCCGCGTTTGAATAGAGAGGAAATCAAGATTTTGAAGATTTTGAAGATCCGAAATCTTCGGGAGATCAAATATTTCTCACGCGGATGCACCGCCTCACCACTGCCTATAAAAAGAGAGGCTGAGCTCTCGTTTTTGCTTGCTGAAGTTTTATTGAAAAACTGTGTTCCGTGAGGCTCTGCCTCGCGAAGTCGAAGCCCCACGCAAGTTTACTTGTGCGGCTGGAGTTCCTTGCGCGCAACTTCTTTGCGCGACAAGAAGGTTGGGTGAAGTCCCCTGCGCGTCTTTCTTTTGCGCGACAGGAAGTACCCGAGGCCGTAAGTACCTTGCGCGCCCTCGAGGTTTGTTGTGGCTTGCGCGGAAGTGTTGAAGAAGAGGAGGTCGCGGCTCATCAAGCACTTGCGCGCCTTCATATGGGCAGTAGGAGATTCGGGTGATGAGAATTACACACCAAGTGTGTGTCTGCTAAAAGGAGAAAACACCCTCGCCGTGGATAGTGTGTGTGCATAGTGAACAAGAAGTTGGCCGTAGCCATTTATGTGCAAGAAGAAGAGGCCAAGCTCACTTGTGTGCAAAAAGTGAAAGAAGTGTGTGCAAAGAGGAAAGAGGCCGAACCTTACTGTGTGCCTAAGTGGTGTGTACACACTAAGAAGGAGAAGAAGAAGGATACCTCACACTAAAGTAGAACACACATTTAAGTGTGTAACCAATAAGAACAAAGTGTGTGAAGGAAGAGAGAAGGTGTGTGCTTAAAGTATTATACCCTTTGTGGGTCTACTGCACCAAGAAGAAGAGAAGGGAAGTGCATGCATGCATGCATGCACATGCACACGTGAACAGAGCTAAAGCAGGTTGTGTGCATCTGAGTTGTCCAAGACCAGGAGGTTCTTGAAGAAATTGAGAAGGCCATGCAGTCAGTGCATGAGGAAGCAGAGTTGCCATGCACTCAGTGCATGAAGATGATTTGAAGTGAGACTGGACCAGACTGAAGTTTAAGATATCAGTTGTCTGAGTATTCAGTATTTGGAGAGAGGCCAGGTCATCCTTAGAAGAAGGAGATAAATCCTGAGCAAGACGAGAAGACCTGATCAACTCAAGTGATCAGAGGTACAGAGCAAGGCCAGCAGTCTTTATCCCAGACTGCTGAGGATACTTGAAGAAGCTTAAAGTGAAGAAGAGCTACTCGTGCGACTCGAGAAGCCAAGAGAAGACCCTGTGGGACTCAGGGAGAATAAGTCTTCAGTGGGATTCTGGAGCAGGCCAGTGGGACTCTGGTAACACTGTGTGACGCAGTATAAAGACCCTCCTATGGGACTCAGGAGAGATACAGTGGGACTCTGTATCGACCATTGTAATTTTAACAGGTTATAATGGAGAATCCATGCTGGGAGAGCATGGCAAGGATGTAGGCCTTTGGTGCCGAACCTTGTTAATCCTTGTGTCCTGTGCCTTTTCATTACTGCATTATCCAGGAAAGGTTGAGAGACATAAGAAGAGTAGATCGAGGCCTTAACAATCCATAGAGGTTTAATTGATTAAGAATCAATTAGTAAAAAGTTTTAAAGGATCACTGATTCACCCCCTCCCCCTCTCAGTGATTCACACTGATCTGGGCACTTCAATTGGTATCAGAGCCAGGTTACCTCTAAAAGATCCAAGGGAGTCTTTATGAAGTGCAGATTTGAGGAAATGAGTGACCAGCCTCAAATGGAGATATCTGCCAAGACTCAGAAAAATAGAAAGAAGAAACAGGCCAAGAAGATGAAGAAAGCCTGTCCTAGCTGTGATGAAGTTGGAATAATGAATGATCTTCAAAATGCAATCGAATATCTTCGGAAGACAGTCCCCAGGGAAGTAGCAATGTGTATAGCTACAGGCATCCTTGATCTTCAAGAAGAAAAATCACAGTTAGAAGAAGAAGACAATGCAATGGAAGATCAATTGGCTAAAAGGGTTGGTATAACCAACACTCTCAGAAAGCTGGTGAAGGATAAAGATGAAACCGTTTCTCTTTGCAATGAAAGATATGAAGACACTGCTGAAGAATTGCAATGAAGCCTTTCTGAGAAAGAATTCTTTATGATAATGGTCAAAGAAGTTTTCCATGCACTGGAAAAATTGCACAGAGTGTCAATGAATGTCAGAGATGCTCAACTTGAAGGCAAAGTCAAATGGGTGAAGGAGCTTGACAACTCATTGCATGAAATAAAGAAGGTGCATGATGACCAGATGGAACAGCTGAAACAGAAGTGGGAAGGTAGGCTAAGATTGGTTGAGGATGAGAAGAACTCCCTCAATATGAAATGCTTTGAACTGGAGGTGATATTGAAAAATCTGCAATCACCCAAAGCTGAAGCCTCCCAGTCAGCTGAAAGGAGAAATGTTGCTACTCAAGTATGCTTTGAGAAGGATGATTCTAAAAGAAAGACATCCTCTAATGAAAGGGCAACATCTACTAAAAAGAAGGTACCATCCATCCCATCTTGTACTCATGTTTCTAAATGTGTTTCCACAAAAAGTGCAGGATGGAAAAATAATTCCAAACAAGTATGGATGAAGACAGTGAAGAAAGAATGCTCTCCTGAAACAACACAGAAATTCAAGAAAAGTACCCAACAATCAGAAGGACTGAAGAAGTCAGATTTGTGGGTCAGTGTTGGTGTTGTAATAAGTATGGGCACTGTGCAAAGGAATGTTGGTACAATCCACTGAATGTCAAAGCACAAAGGAAGCCCATGCCAAGGGGGAGCAAGACAGAAGAAAAGAAGAAGCATCCACAGGTCCAGAGACATCTGTTTACTACAAATAGATTTGGATTTTCTTGACAACATCTGGGATGATTGCAAAAGTGGTCAAAAAGATACATGTCAGTCTCCAACTGTATCCAGAGCTCAAAAGAAGAAAAGATCACAGAACCTGGCTCAAAAAGATTCCTTGGGAAGCAAGAAGAAAGTAGAAAATGCTCCCAAGAAGTGTTTGAGAAATGAAGAGAAGTCCTTGGAGTCTGAGTCCAAGAAGGGTGATGCATCCAGGAGGACCACCAAGAAGTGCTTCTACTGTGGAAAGAATGGCCATAACATGGATCTTTGTAAACAAGCCATGAAATTTAATAGAAGCCAACTGCACTCAAACAGACAATCAATCCAGAAGAAGCAGAAAGGATTGGTTGAAAATAAGTTGCCTAAGAAAGGTGGCTTAACAGTATCAAAAGAACCATGTGGGATTTCCAAGACTGAGGCCTCACTTCCAAATGACTTGTTAGTCATATGGCCAAATCAGTTGCAACTTGCCAGAGAACTGCAAAGAGATGAAGATGAAGCACTGGCAACTGCTAAGGAAAAAAGGAAACAAAAGATTTCACATGAAGATGTATTGAGATCCACACCAGCACCAACATCATTGAAGATCAAATGTGCAAGTGTGAAGAATGGTGAAAATGGGACATCTCGGTTGAGAGAATCTTCTCAACCTTGTTGTTCACATTGATGAACCAAGGAGGTTCCATCTTATTCCCTTATACTCTTGGTATATACATGTGCTAACATTGCAGGGAATTGAAGATGATGATCATTCTCATCTGGAGGATGGTTTGGACAAAACGGAGTGCACCCCTTGAGGGGGAGAAAATCTGAAGAAGATGATGTTCTGAGATTAATATCATCTTAAGAAAATGGATGAATGGGGGAGCTTTATCTTTGCACCTGAACATTATAATGTGTTTTGTGAAGTATGTGCAGGATTCAGCAATTCATTGAATATCTGAAAAAATTTCAAACCCCTAAGCATGATCTCACATGTGTAGAGAGTTATGGACAACTTTGAATTCCTTGGTTACATCACTCTTGTTTTCTACACCGGGTTTGCCCAAGTAGACTTAGAGTTGATCAACTAAAGGTTCTTTGCTAAAGAATAACATGTGACACCATCCCTCTCCTAGTGTTTTTCAAGAAGATGTTATTCGAAGGGAGGAAGATATTTTTGGAAGAGTACCACACCACACCTTTGCATTTGATTGCCAATAAGGGGGAGAAAATATTGGCACACATATTGACCCATTCATATGTGCTCTAGTGTATTGCCAACAAATACAAAGGGGGAGATTGAAGTTCACTGTGTTGCATTTGTTGTCAATGAGGTATGTTGTTGTCAAGGAATTAATGGATGGATGTCAAGGAGGTTTAATATGTGAATGAAAAAGGATGTGATGGTGATGGTGATGATGGAGAATGGCCATGGAACATAAAGATGCATGTCACTTAGGAGATTCACTAAGTGGTATTGGAAATTGTGGTTGAAACAATCTCCATGCAAATCAGACGATTGATGAGCTGATCTTTAATGTTCCAAGAACTTGAATCAAATGGATACAATGTCACAACAATATTAGAAGTCCATCCATTATCTTCACAATGCATGAGGAGATGAAAAATGAACTATCCATAAGTTCTAAGTGGATGAAGTGGTTTTAATGAAGTCCATGCACTAACTCTTAGTGCATGTGAATTGAAAAAGGTCCAATTGATCTCTGATTAGATCAATAAATAACATTGAAGATTATAAGTGATTCAGGAGAGTTCGGTTGATGAAGATGAACCTTTTGAATTCCATAATGAAGATCATATGAGGAGAAGTAATGGAATTCTTAAGAAGAAGAAAAATGTAGATGAAGAATGGCTTAGAGGAAGATGGCTTGGCATTTAGAATGGGAATTTTTCATATGGAGTACTTTGTTTTTGACAAAGTAACATTCTGTCCCTTTGACAAAAATATGGCCAGCCAAGGCACCTTGAGGGTTCAACCCCAAGGCATGGGCGCTAGGGCACCACGCCCATGGGGGAACCCGTGGGGCGAGCCAGGGCGACAGGGCGCACACCTGGAGGAGCGCGGTAGGGGCGCATGAGCGCACCCACGAGTGTCAAGCAGTGCATAGTGGGCGCCAGTGGCGCGCCCGCAGGGAGCAGAGTGGGCGCAGAGCGCGCCCGCAGGGAGAACACGGTGCGGGGCAGCACAGTGGAGGGGGAAGTACAACTGAGCGTTGAGAGGGAGCGCTAGGTTGATAAGCCGCGGAAAAACCGCTCCCCGTTTCGATGTGGGACGCGAAATTTTCACCCGGGAGCAAATCTCAGCCGTCCAGGCGATCTCGCGGCAGATCTCGGCCGCCCGATGCATCCGCGGAGCCCTGTTCCAATCCTGGCCATTGATGCTCATTTGATCACCGCATCCAACGGCCCAGCATCTGTCTTCTTCCCCGAGCTCGCACGAGGCCACCCGCGAGTCCACCTTCAAACCAGGCACCTCCCGACGACAGAATTTGAGCTCCCGGCCACCTCCGATCAAGCTAAAGCCACCATTGTGATCATCTGGCCATAACGAACACATCCATGCGTAGAAATGGGCATGCATGCCAGTAATGAAGATATTCGTGTTCGGCCGAGGCAAGAGAATATGCCGAGGCTATGAATGGTTTATGATTTGCATGGGCAGTGCTTAAAGAAGGTCGTACATGCGTTCTAAGTCGCATGCACGTGAAGAAAGGGAAAATAAAAGAACCCGCGTTTGAACAGAGAGGAAATCATGATTTGGAAGATTTTGAAGATCTAAAATCTTCAGGAGATCAAATATTTCTCACGCGGATGCACCGCCTCACCACTGCCTATAAAAAGAGAGGCTGAGCTCTCGTTTTTGCTTGCTGATGTTTTATTGAAAAACTGTGTTCCGTGAGGCTCTGCCTCGCGAAGTCGAAGCCCCGCACAAGTTTACTTGTGCAGCTGGAGTTCCTTGCGCGCAACTTCTTTGCGCGACAAGAAGGTTGGGTGAAGTCCCCTGCGCGTCTTTCTTTTGCGCGACAGGAAGTACCCGAGGCCGTAAGTACCTTGCGCGCCCTCGAGGTTTGTTGTGGCTTGCGCGGCAGTGTTGAAGAAGAGGAGGTCGCAGCTCATCAAGCACTTGCGCGCCTTCATATGGGCAGTAGGAGATTCGGGTGATGAGAATTACACACCAAGTGTGTGTGTGTTCTAAAAGGAGAAAACACCCTCGCCGTGGACAGTGTGTGTGCATAGTGAACAAGAAGTTGGTCGTAGCCATTTTTGTGCAAGAAGAAGAGGCCAAGCTCACTTGTGTGCAAAAAGTGAAAGAAGTGTGTGCAAAGAGCAAAGAGGCCGAACCTTAGTGTGTGCCTAAGTGGTGTGTACACACTAAGAAGGAGAAGAAGAAGGATACCTCACACTAAAGTAGAACACACATTTAAGTGTGTAACCAATAAGAACAAAGTGTGTGAAGGAAGAGAGAAGGTGTGTGCTTAAAGGATTATACCCTTTGTGGGTCTACTGCACCAAGAAGAGGAGAAGGGAAGTGCATTCATGCATGCATGCACATGCACACGTGAACAGAGCTAAAGCAGGCTGTGTGCATCTGAGTTGTCCAAGACCAGGAGGTTCTTGAAGAAATTGAGAAGGCCATGCAGTCAGTGCCTGAGGAAGCAGAGTTGCCATGCACTCAGTGCATGAAGATGATTTGAAGTGAGACTGGACCAGACTGAAGTTTAAGATATCAGTTGTCTGAGTATTCAGTATTTGGAGAGAGTCCAGGTCATCCTTAGAAGAAGGAGATAAATCCTGAGCAAGACGAGAAGACCTGATCAACTCAAGTGATCAGAGGTACAGAGCAAGGCCAGCAGTCTTTATCCCAGACTGCTGAGGATACTTGAAGAAGCTTAAAGTGAAGAAGAGCTACTCGTGCGACTCGAGGAGCCAAGAGAAGACCCTGTGGGACTCAGGGAGAAGAAGTCTTCAGTGGGATTCTGGAGTAGGCCAGTGGGACTCTGGTAACACTGTGTGACGCAGTATAAAGACCCTCCTGTGGGACTCAGGAGAGATACAGTGGGACTCTGTATCGACCATTGTAATTTTAACAGGTTATAATGGAGAATCCATGCTGGGAGAGCATGGAAAGGATGTAGGCCTTTGGTGCCGAACCTTGTTAATCCTTGTGTCCTGTGCCTTTTCATTACTACATTATCCGGGAAAGGATGAGAGACATAAGAAGAGTGGATCGAGGTCTTAACAAGCCATAGAGGTTTAATTGATTAAGAATCAATTAGTAAAAAGTTTTAAAGGATCACTGATTCACCCCTCCCCCTATCAGTGATTCACACTGATCTGGGCACTTCATTATCATTAGAGTTCTACTCAGTAATAACATCAGAAAAATCAGGGTTATTTTCAACCGATAGGAGGAAAGAACCAATTCTGAGCTTAAGGACAACTAGGACACCCGCTGATGAACCCTGTACCAATACCACAAGATAAAAAACAACCATTACCTAAAAAATAAAAAAAATTCAACCTCCTCAGCCAAGACCTCAGTAGAAACCTATCCAAAACAATATGGAAAACCTCCTGGCATCATTTTTGAAAAAGTCTATTCAAAGGATGATGACCCATGAGACAGATATGAAAAACCAGAGATTTGCGCTAAGGAACATAAAAATGAAAATTGGTCAAATCTCAAAGACTATATTTGATAGATTTCTAGGTACCCTACCTGGTAAGACTAATACATACCCATGAGAGGAAGCTATGGTAGTTGTGATGAGAAGTGAAAAAATTCTGGACATCCAAAAACACAAATAAGTGAAGTCACAAGAAGAAGAGCTTAGAAACCAACCATTACCTGATGAAAAAGTTGATGAAGTCAATCCTGACTTACCTCATGAATAAGTAATAGCTAAGAAGGAACGTGTTCCTGAGAAACATAAGGAACTTGTTTGTGTTTCCCCACCTCTATACCAACCACCTCTTCCCTATCCAGAAAGAATAAGAAAACATTGGCAGGAGACACAATACAATAATTTCCTAGATAAGATCATGAAATTACATGTCAACATCCCTTTAGTGGAAGCTATTTCCCAAATTCTGATTTATGCCATGTTATTGAATGAACTTTTATCAAATAAAATTAAAATAGAAGTCCTAGCATTCATCTATTTAAATGAAGAATGCTCTGCTGTTGTACAACAAAAAATTCAACCAAATTTGATAGACCCAGGCAGCTTCTCAATACCTTGTGAGATTGGCATGTTCATGTTTGGCAGAGAACTCTATAATCTTATAGAAAAAATCAACCTCATTATAATGAGTAAATTTCAAAATCTTGGACTCAATGAGCTCAAATAATCAACGGTTTATTTGAAATTAGTTGATCGATTGGGCAAGTACCCTTGAGGAATTCTGAAAGATGTACTAGTAATGGTAGGAAACATCATATTCCTAGCTAATTTCTTGGTATTGGACATGGAAGAAGAAGGTGAAGTGCCCATTATACATGGAAGACCATTCCTAGCTACAAGGAAGTCACTGATATATGTGAACCAAAGAAGTATTATCTTTTGAGTAGGAGAAGAAAAAGTTTTGGTCAACCTAACTTGAGCCACGTAACCCTCAAATGACAACAAAGACTATAACATCGTATTTGTCACCCATAATAAGGAAGAATCCATGACTAAGAAGGGGGAATATGGTGAATATCTTAAAAAATCAAAAGGATACGATGATTTAGAAAATGTCAACTTTATTGAACCACCCAATAGAGATGTGGTTCCTTAGTTGATTCCATCCATCATTTAGCCCAATACCTCAAAGTACTCATTTATAGGGGAATCCTCCTCCTTACCCATTATTGTTCACTCCGAGTTAGACATGGACAGATCAACATAAAACATACTTGATGATGGATTGAAGATGTTTCAAAAACCATTCCATGAGAACTATATAAGCCTTAATTGAGTCATTCTCTCGAGTATAAATGAAGCACTGACTGGGATGTAACCCAGTTTTGGAGTTAGTTAAGTTAAAATTAGATAAGGCTTTATTAGAGTCTTATTTTCATTTGAATAATGAGGAATGTAATTAAAGGAGGAAAAAACAAAGGAATCCATTTATTTATACATTGTGAACCCAAAGGTCACGACATTACCCTTGGTTTCCCCAAAACCCAATTTTTTCAATGTTCACAATGTGACCATAAGGTACACGTTGTGACCCATCTCAGGACAGTTTTTAAAAATAAACCAAAGGGTTACAACCTGTGAACCCCAGAACCCTAGAATGACCCTTAATCTTCTCTCCTCCCATGCAGAACACCTCGTCCCTTCCCCAACTCTCCTCACGATGGGATCCTCCGTCCCTTCCTCGTGTTGACCCCAACCAACCTCCAACACTTATACTAGTGTGTAAAATACCCATCAAAAGCACTAAAAGACCACAAACCAGAAGCTTATCCATCACCATCATGTTATTCCTCTTCTTCTGCAAGCCAGAAGCCTCCGGATAAGCACCCCCATGCTCCATCTGCCTCTCATAACATGGGATCCTCCCCATCTATGAATGATAATATTCATTTACACAAGGTGCTCTAATTTGAAAACCCAAAAATATAGGTTAATCTCATTCTGCTTGACACCAAACCCATGAGAACCAATAAGACTCTATATATTTCCATGATTTCAAAGATTATTGTCACAGATGTCATCCTCAGCTTATTGGAGATGCTGCACATCAACATCATCATTGACCTCGGGGAGGAGATATACATGGTGTTTTATTTGGAGTTCCTGGAAATATTTGACATCTCGGTGAATTCCCTCCACTTTAGTCTAGGTGGAAGGCCACACCTGCTCACCATGGCCCAGTTTTGTGTAGGAATCGATATCTACACCCCTGGAGTTCATGATCTCAGACATATATCCTACCATGCTAATGAAGCTTTCTTGAGAAGATGCACCAGGACTTTGGGATCTTACTTATCATGACCCCCTTTCCTATCATGACCCTAGGCTGGTGAAGTCAACCCATCTAAAGACTCTAGCCCAACATATACTTCACTAGGCCATGACACATGGATGGTTCAAATGAGATGAGACGCATGGTAGCGTCATCCAGCATGACGTTCTTATCATCGCTGCAGCCATGGGGGGACTGACCATTAACATGGATTTTTAGTTCTCTTCTTATTACAGAGTTTTAGCCTAGAGGATATGGGGCACCCTTATGGGAAGATCATTTATCACCAAGGTGACCAAATACCTCCATGTTTTTGACACCTCAAAGCCTCTCACCTCAGTAGGCCCTGTCGAGCTGATTGTCCTTGTGCTCCTACACAAAATGAGGACACTGGGCAAGGAGGAAGACATCTATTTCTAGGAATGTGGTGTCCAGGATCAAGTACCTCGGACGGATGCACCCAATGAGGTTGATCCATAGGACCAGCCACCAGCAACAGCAACAGACCCCTCTACCAAACCATTGACCGCCCCAACCACCACCCCCTCCACCCAGCCTTCACCTACCTATCCCACTCCTTATGACCTGTAGGTAATACTCCAAAATTTCCAAAAGAATTTTCTCTAGCTCACTTCCCACCTCTACCAATGATTCCATTTTTACCACATTTAATTTTTAGTCGAGATGCACTTGATGTTGTGAATCTATTTAAGTGACCACAGGGACTCAAGGACACAGAAACTAGTAGCTGCAAGTTCAAGAGGACAAATTGATCCAGTGGGCCCACTATTTGATTTTTTTGGTCCACCCAACAAGATAATGACATTAAATTTAGAACTTTATGGGAGGAAACCCATAGTTTTTTAGTTTTGTTTGAGTCTTGGATTTTCCAGTTTTCATAGTCGTACTTTGTATAAAATTTATTTCAATACATAAAAAGGTTACCATTTTTGTTTATTTTTACACCTACATGTTTCTACACTATTCAAATGTTTAAACCATTGGATGAATGTTTGTTTTATAGTGTGGTATATTTCTACTAACATATTTTTCAGGTGTATCAAAACATTGATGTTAAGACAACTCAGGCACGCCCCTGGAATACCACTTCATCTTAGGGAGCTCACGATTCCCTCTATTTCAAATTCTATCATCACTTACATGTCAATTCAATTTTCAAAAATCTCTATCACACCAATCCAACCTATTATTTCATATATAGTTGGGATACTACCTTGTTTTATGTGGGGGACTTATATTTTCATAGAGATACACATGATTTTTTTTCGTTCTCATTATTCTATGAGAAATTTTTCAAATTAATAAGCATGCTGCAAATTTAAATAAAATGTTATGCCAATGTAAATTAAAAATATGGTTAAAAATAAAATTTTAAAAACCATGTTTCACCCCTGCTTAGAATTTCAGAATGATTGTTGAGATTATATGTTTAATTAAAATTTTAAATCTTTGAAATCGTGATTAATTGAATCATTACATAGGATTTATATCCTTTGTAATTGACAGTTTTTATTTTATTCTCATTTCCCAAGAGGATTCTAAACCTTTAATCTCATTTTCTTTTTTGAGAATTTTTTTGAGATATACCTGGGACATATAAACCTACGAGAACTCTCACTGAGATATTATCAAAATAATGAATAAAAGAGTGTAATTTTAAAATGATCAAGGTAGCCTTTGATAAACATCTTATCTGAGACCCACCTAACCTCTTTTCTTTGTTTAACCCATAGTTTCCATGAATGAACTATTAGAATAAAAGCTATTTCAATCCTATTTCCATTCATACCCTAATATTTGTACAATTTTTGAAGATTATATTTCGAAGAAGTGTGGGGGAGGCATTCAGATAACATGGGATACTTTCACTTCCAAAGATGTATGGTGAACTCACCTAACTACCAGGTTGTGAACCATATGCCATTTTGTTGTATCTCATTCATATTCTCTTCCTTTGAAAAAATTAGAATAATATAAAAAATCGGTAAGGGTTATGTACTAAGAGGGTAAAAAATCATCATTTTCTAGACTGATGAATCCATCAAAGGATCATATGTTGTTAGGTAATGGATGTGAGATCTAACCTAGGAATAACTTTCAAAAAATAAAAATGCAAAAGAAAAAGGAGAGGAACATAATTAATTATTTATCTACTTACGTACAGTACATATGGATCCAACCTCATCCAATGAAGTATGGACCTGACTCACTAGATGGATGAATTTTTCCACACTTATCTTGTTGCATTTGTAATGTACTATATAGAATACCTTCTTTTTGAGCCTGATTTTCACATTCTACTTACCTAACTACAACCTCAGAGTCATTATAACCTTGTTAATAAACATCGTCAATATTATTTTTATACTAGTATTTACATAGTAGAGATGATAGAACCAGTGAAAGACAGTGGTTTGGAACATGAACTCAGAGTACGATCAAACCTTACTTATATTTTACCTAGAGTGATGTGAGAAATCATGGTGAGTTAAATTCCAAGAGGGAATATATCTTACAGAATGGATAAAAGATTATGATTAAAAGAATATAATTTGTTTTGAACATATGAACTGTGAGGCATGTCTAATTTACAAGGAGGGATTAAAAATTGAACTTGACTACTTTTCTGTTTACACTTAATTTAAATGCATGGACATAACATTCAATTATTTCTTTGAAATTTTTTTATCCTTTTGTAATCATTGTTTAGAAATTTATATTGAGGACAAGCAGTGATTCAAGTATTGGGGGATTTGATAAGGCTAAATGTTGTAAATATTTTACTGTCACTTTTCCATTATTTTTCATTCATTTACTGGATAATTCACATGGTAGATATCTAATTTTGCAGGAAATAGAGCTTCACAATATTCTAAGGAAGTAAGGTAGAAAAGCTACAAAAATGGCTAAGTACAGGTTGTGACGACTATGTACACATTATGTACTTGATGATCACAGCCTGCAACAAGACATGAATCCTAAGTCGGAACAGACTATGATGACTAGAGTAATTTATAGGTCATGTCATGAATCTCTACTATACGTTGTGACTCTAGTCAAATTGAATGTCAAGAAATCCATGAGGATTCAATGTGAAAAGCCAGCTGGTTAGGGGGTACACAACATGTACCACCTATAAATGAAGTGACTATGGTCAAACATCACTAATCCATGGAAGATCCACATGCCACACTGGATATCCTCATCAAAATAATGTGGATAAAGGATTCATGACGTGACGATCATGTACACATCATGGCCATTTCTGCCTATATAAGGGGAAGCTCGACATCACTTTAGATGAAATATTGAGATCATCTCTCTCTCTCTCTCTTCAGACTCTCTTCAGAATTCTCATCTCTTTTACCTCTCTAAAAACGTTAGTTTTTGTAATTTATTTACATTTTCAATCAATGATCCATAGATTCACTTTTCTTCAAAGAATTCAATTCCCATGTTGTTTCCAATCCATTAAATTATTTTATAGTAAGATTCTATTTATTGTATTCGTGAATGTCCATTTTGTATCAGTATATGATCAATTCCTTTAGAATTTTTATCATGATTTCTTGTATAAATTTTATTGTTTTAATTACCAACATGTGAAGATAAAAGCATCGGGGTAGGGATCAGGATTCAATGTATCCAGACACTTAATTAAATATCTAGTTCTAAATGTGGAAAACATAACTATATTAGTAATCAAGAAATAAACGAAAGGTTAAGTCCCATTTGTGTGACTATATTGTGACTATCTGACAGTCAAGTAAACGACCATATCCTAATTGAAGAAAACTATGACTATGACCATTAATATGGGGAATGTTCTAAAATATAAGCTAAATTTAATGAATCTAGGACTATATCTATCCTCTTTAAAATGAAATAGCTACATCCTAGGTAGAACTAGAAGATAGGACCAATGTTGAATAGCGACTACCGCGTGCTTCGCAGAGTAAGCACATAGGACCTTACCAAGATTAGACCTATGATCGCCTTTATCAAGAAACTCATATGTGATCCCGACCCCTCATTAATTACTTGAAGTCATACCCAAAATTAGTTAGAAACTCTCCAACATTAGTCAAATAGTAAGGACTCCAGCAAAATATTTAAGACCAGATATCTATCACTAATAGAATAGCATTCTCTTCCTGGGATCGACCCTAGACATCTACCATACTACACCATAGCAGTTAAATAATGTTTGGGACACATATAAATTTCTAATTTGAATCGCACCCTAAGGAATTCACGACACCTATGGGTGGCTGATCAAATTTTGTTGTTATAATAACTAAAGAATGATGGGATGAATTATCACTATATTGATGGATATTATGATCTTTTAGTGTTTCAGTCAAAAAATCACCATTATTTCTTGGAGTAAGAGATGAAGTAGAAATTTATCAAGGGACAACCAGTGGGTGAGATTACGCTTGTGAAATGAAATAAAATCAAGTAAATATATTTTCTTATAAAAATTATTCAATCTTTGGAAACTGATCTTGAAATAAAATGTTATCATGTTATCATGTTGTCATGATTTATTATGAAATAAAATATCTCATTCATGAATCTTTGGTTTATGGCTTTATAGTTATTAACATTCTCTGGATCACCCCTTTTTTGTGATTAATGATCTATATCACTCTTGTTTATTACATAAGATTTAATTCCATGTATAAATATTAACATCCCACCTATGTTCTCCTATGTGGAACCCGAGTTCATGTTACATTATGTAACCATTCATTGTCCAAGTTTCCCTTTTAAGGTAGGTTTTAATATCCATTTGTATGATGTGTGTTTCTATGAAGGAGTTTTAAAATGTTAAACCAAAGATGATAAAGATAAATTTAGAGCCTAAATTTTTTTTTAAGTGGGTTATAATTTATCTAACAATGAATATTTTAAATAAAATAAAAAAAAATAACTTAAATTTTCATATATATTGTGTTACACGAAAAAAAGAGTTCCTTCACTAGTGTGCATGAAATGTGACAACAAGATTCAGTGAACCATGAAATAATATTATCATAACTTAGTTATTATGTAAGACGGTATGAATATTATTAAAAAATTTATGAAATATAAATATAAATTTTCAACTTAATATTAATTAATTTATAAATTCATAGTATTTAATCAATCAATTTTTAGTAAATTAATTTTATTTTTGAAAAATATTTTTTCTTCAAATATATTAATTTATTGAAAAATATTATAATTAATATATTAATATTATATAAAATGTATTAGAGAAAATTAAATTCACTTTTTCAATATTTATAAAAAATTAACTTATGGCGATATTTTGGAATTTTTTTGAAAAATATTGATTTTTCAGTGAATAGTGAAAAATACCATTTTTTTTGAAAATTGTCATTTGTTTTCAAGAAATTACATAATTGAAATTAAAAATTATTATTTAAGGTAAAATATGTATTCTTTACTAAAATTTAAACACATTAATTACTATTTAACCAACTTGATAATGGTTATTTGTATAAGTTCATTTTTTGGGTTTAGGAAAATATTTTTATGAAAACTATTTTAAAGTGAATAATATTTCTCCATTTTATTTAATGAATACAAATCATTATGAGGAATATTTTAAATTAAATTTATTGATTATATATCAGAAAATACTATTTAATATTTATATAATTATTATTATAAGATATATAGTCAACAAAAATTTATCTTATGGTTGAAAAAATACACTTCTCGAAAACCCAATTTTTCATAATATCTGTGGGTTTTGTTAAAAATTTATTTTCTATAACTTACATTTTTTTTTATAAAAAAAGAATATATTTATGAAATAATTATGTCAAAATTAACTACATTATTTTTTTTATAGTTTTTTGAAAAGATTAATTTTTTGATGAATAGTGAAAATACTAAATACTATTTTAAAAGTGTCTTTTCATTAGAATTATTTATAAAGTTAAATTATATTTTAAATTTGTTTTGAATTAAAACTATTTAAATTATATATATATTAATAAAAAATATTTAATTTTAATCAATCTAATAATGAAACTGGATATATAAAATTTGTAAAATTTTATACTTTTCTTTGAAAAGACGCTTTATCATCGTGTCTTCAGGATTAATGTTAAATAAACATTTTCCACTTCATTGAATGGAATTTAAAAAGGGATTAAATATTTAGAATAATAAAATTTTATATAATATAATATGTTCAACATATTTTTTTATAATTATTTGTGAAAATTATTAAATATTAATTACCATGATTAAGGTTAAAACGGGGTTTTGCGCATTAAATGTTCTTGTGTTAAAATTAACATTCAAAAAACCTCAGATTTTAATTTAATACATTACTTATTATATTTATAATCTTTAGGTCCAAAATAAATATATATTATATTTTCATTTTATTCTTAAAGGATAATTTACCTAGGTTTAAAAAACTATTTACCGTTGTGAAAATTAAAACGGTAAAAGTGAGAAAATATTAATGGCTAAGAAATGACCTGATTAAAACATGTGGTTTTTTTGTAGGTTTTAATCAACCATATAATATATATCATCCATTAAATATCAATTTTGGATCCACATGAGGTGATTGTGACATCCCATTATTGAATACTTTTGGGTATTTACAAAAAATTCCACTCACCTCAATAATAGAAGGCCACCCCCTCTCCTCTCTTCTTCACACCATCAAACAACTTTTTTCATCAACGAACTACCTTAAAAACATACAAAGATCCTTAAAATCGTCTTAAAATAATTCTTTTTAGATTAAATCCAATCTAGAATGGGTTTTAGTCCAAACCTAAGGATGTTACTTGAAGAATAGGTAATGTTGTTCAATGAACAGTTTTATTTTATTTCTTTCTCCACATCCATAAATTATTATTAATACATGATGATAGAATAAAATATGTATATTCCATTTATAAATATTATTTTATTTATTTTAATTACCTAAAAAATATCTTCTCACATCAAATGGGTTATAAAATCATCATTTTTGTGTAGGATGTACTACCGATTCATCAAACAATTTACTTCATTTTTCCTTTACCAACTATCATAATTGGGTATATAATGAATATAAAGTATATTTTTATTATTTATAATATTTATATTCCTATTTTGTAATTATATCATTTATTATTTATTACTTTCCACACTGTATGGGATCCGATAACATTGTTCGTGTGTATAGAGAACTTCCACTTCACGAAGCAATGTGATTCATTTTTCACTAACACTTAACATGGAAGAAAATACGGATAAATATATGTGATATACCTGAAATAATTATGATATTAAAGAAATATTTATAAATTTTAAAATATAATATATCATTTTATTTCTTAACTTTTCAATCATTGAATGATTCTAATGTCGTTCACGTATGTGTGGTCTACAACCTTCATAATTTTATGTGACTGTCATTTCATCACAATGTCACATGTATGATATGTATTAGTATATTTGAACAAATAATATGGTAATTATGAAATTATTATAATTCAATAAAAATAATTTATTTCTTACCTACTTTCAATAATTATCAATGACTATGGAAATGTTATTCATGCATACGTACGACCTACCGTCTCCATTATCGTACCATACTTCATTTCTCAAAACCACCATTCATGATTGGTTTTAAAAATATAATTGAAATAGAAATTTGATAAATATTTCATCATTATAGTTATATAAATTATGTAACCATGGTCAAAGTAATATTACAGTCAATGAAAAATCCAAATATACTTGAAAAAAAAAATTATTACCTAAAACATGATTTCAATAATGAATTATTAATAAATGGATATTCAAAATAATAAGTAAATAATATATAGTATGGTATATAAAATTATGTATATTTAATATATTTATAATAAAATAAAAAATTATTTTACATGAGTTTGAATGTGTACGAAGAATGTTGAGTCATATAGTAAGGGATTTTTGTCTCACATTTTTACATCTGTATGACACATTTCATGTTAAACACCTATTTCAGTTATGTGGTGTATATAATTCCCAAAAAATTATTATTATGAATATCATGAAATTTATTTTGGTATACATATAATTTTTGGGTCCCTCTTTTATGGGGTTCACAATTCAACAAATCAATTACATATTTCAGTTACAATTGTCCTTTTTTGAGGTATATGTTATGTTATGCACCAATTTTATTTCACTAGGTGTATATAAATACCCTTTTAATTGTAATATCATGAATTAATTTACCCTTATTAGACTATACATTATATTTTATTTAACTCCATTCCATGGCTTATATTTAATAGTTATTAAAGTGGTAAATATTTTATGGTACAATGTCATCATTTATCAAGATTGTTTATGGCTAAGTTTACAAGGATAAAATCATATGATACATATCTCAATAAAATGATTAACTTTCAAATAATCTGGTTATTTATGATATTTTCAAGTAAAATTATCAATTTTATACTCTTTGGTACTTAAACTAATTAATAAAATGTTTTTAAAAAAAATTAAACTTTATTTATATCCTAATTTCGAAGTACATTTTCTTCCAAAAACATAATTTATAAAAAAAATTTGCATTTTTTTATTCTCCCAAGAAATTTTAATTATTTATTGAACATGTTGGAACTTTTACAAAAATATTTTTAAAGTAATCTTCATTTTGTTTTTGGAATAATGTTTATTTGTCTTTTACGGAAAATGTGACTGAAATATTTTTTTTAACTTGTATGATATAAATGAAACATCCCATATTGATCAAATTTTCTTTCTATGAATCTTAATTTATAATTTTTATATTAATTATAGATTAAAATAATCGTGATAAATAATTATTTTAAAAATTACGTTTTAATGAAAATGTATCTTCTTCGAGAAACATTCCACAATATTTATCTTTCAAAATCATTCTACATATAATATGAAATACTTTGATGTAATATATGATATTTTGGGGATATGAATAAAGGATACCAGATATATTCATTATATAAATTTTTTATGTTTATTAATAAAAGATTTTTGTGAAAACCATTTCTCTTCCATAGATTATACCATGATAAAGTTATTCTGAAACCCATTTCTCTCTCTATTGGTTGTGCAATGATGAAATGATAAAATAATTATGAAACCAATATTTTTTTTCATAAAATTCAATATGATAAAATTTTTATGAAGAATACTTCATTTAATTGGTTATGATATGTTGAGTGTTTTAAGATATTTTAGAATTCATATATATGGTATTCATTATGTGATTAGTGGGACTGATATCTCCCTCTAATGCATTGGGTAAAGATTTGTATCTCATGATATAACAATGTGAAACAAGCCATGGGGCTTTATCCACTATGTTAAATAGGTGTATTTGGATTATCTAATTGAAATATGTGTTTCCGTATCTACAATGGGAAATAGGTATATCATGAACCACTATGGGAAATAGGTGTTTGTTAGTACATTATGGGAAGCAAGTGACGAGTCATGATCCACTATATTGATGGTCTTGGTGGTTAACCTTGACATATGAAATTAGTTTCTATATTTATGATGGTGCCGAAACATTTTTTACATGAGAGTATGGTTCCTTATTGATTTATGCTGGTTTTTATTCAATTATACCATGTTTCCTGAAATGATAAAATTATTTTACATAACTCATGTTTCTGATCCCTCAAAAGGTTGGGTGGGAACGTTTTAAGATATTTTCATGATTAAAAACCCTTATGATTATCTTATTATTTTATCTGATCAAATATAGATATATCTTATTCATAACAATAATAAGAATATGAGCTAAACTTTTCTTATATTTCCTTTCCATAGGATACGAGGAATGGTTTTAAGTAGAGAATGCTTGTGAAGAGTACTAAATGGAAACATATTTATGGGATAGGTTGAAGATATTTCACAAAATTAGAAAATAAAGTTACTTATTCTACAAATTTACTAATCTATTATGATCATTATATATTTTATTATTTAATATATTGAATATTTATTTAAAAATATGTAATATCAATGTATTAGAAGCCTGTATTGTTATAAGGATATATTGGATGAATCACATAGCTCATAATTATATACCCATATTAGAATTATAAATATTTTTTGAGATATTAAAGATAATTTTTTTGGACATCATGAAAATAGATATTATAGAGTATGTACCTAAATTCCTAGTATTTCATCATGTTAGGGATAGATTTCATAAGTCTAAGGTAATTATGAAACCATTACCCATACCTATTTGTAAATGATAAAACAAAAACATGGATTTTTTAACTGGGATCCCCAATAAATTTAAAGGCTATAATTACATTTGGGTTATAGTAAATCTCTTTATGAATTTAGTGCATTCATTTTTATGAGATAATATTTCCTACTTGAAAACATTCTAGAATGTGCATTAAATAAGCAGTAAGTCTACATGGGGAACCATTCCCAATTATATATGATTGATATATGAGGTTTACCTAAATGTTATTGAGAATTAATATGTTATAATTGAATATAGAGTAGATATTTATCACTATATATCATTATTATAATGATATTCAAACTGAGGGGACCGTTCAAACCATATAATATATTTTGAGAGATTTGACTATAAATTTTATAGTTTTTAGGACCAGCACCTATCCCTAGTTAAATTTACATACAAAATATATTTCAATAGAGATTTAATATTTATATTTAAAAATCCCTCTTGGGGAATAAGTGTATAACTGTAAATTTTTGGATTGAATTTGTAGAATGTAAATTATTGGGGCAAGATATATCTAATGAAATAGTAAATAAGGTTAGATCCATTTAGAAACACCTCTAGGTATCTCATTAATAAAATTAGATTTATTTCATTAATAATCGATAAAATATAGAGTTAAATGTTGTTTTAAATGAATTATTATAAATATTTCATTATAATAAGGTTATGGTATTTGGAAATAAGCGGATGTCGATCCCTAGAGATATCTGTCCCTATTTGATTTTTGAGCATATCTATATGGTGTCATACCACCTAGAACATCCATCAAACCACTTCCAAGTTCATGATGTGTTCTAATTATATCTTTTGACGAAGTAAATACCAAATCCTTATATTTTAATAAACACATAGGTTGTGATAATTAATCATGAGCATTCTTACGGGGAACAATCAGCGGATATTATAGATCAAATAGATAAAGTGGTATGGAAAGAGGCCATTGACCATGTCAATTTTTAGTAGTGAAAATATAAATTTTAGGAAGATTTGTGAGAAAGTGAGGATATAATTATGTAAAAGTATCCTCATATGTCTTATTAAAAAATAGAATTGTGTGGGAATAACACTTAGGTGTGGAATGTATCAAGATATTTTAGAATATATTTTCTTCTCAAATAAATTTGATGTGCTCAATAGAATGTGATTTTATTAAAACCAAACATAAGTGAAATTTTATTTATAAAAATATAAAATTATTAACATTATTATGTTTTGAAATTAATTTGATAAAATAAATGAATTTTATAAAATGTTCAAATAAAATTAAGAAAATACAATTGATTCTCAATAAACTATTTTAAATAGTTTTGTTGAATTATGATTTTTTATTAATGTTAATTTTTTTTGGAATGATATAAAACATTATTAATAAAATTTATGTAATAAATATTAATTAAATTTAATTTAATCCACTAAATGATTTTGTAATGATAATGAATACCCATATAATTATTATTTTTAAATTTTTTTTTGGAAAAACTAATTTTATTTATTATAAAATATGTTTTATTTGAAATATAAATTGATATATTTTAAAATTTAAATATGGAAAACTGATCTTAATATTTTATTTCATGTATAAAATATTATTTTAGGGTGATTTTTTCATATTTTTATCAAATGGTTGATTTTTCTATTGTAAGAAATAATGATTTTATATATAAAGTAATTTTTATGAAATTTGTATCATGTAATCCTGAAAAGAAAATATATTAATTATTTTTGTCAAAAAAATATGTGTTTTGAAGTAAAATAAAACTATTAAAACTATTATTTTTTATTTTTAAATTCATTATTTACTTTTTGTAACTTAATTAATATTTTATTCTAGTAAAATACTATTTTAGTCCCGTTTATTGAATTAATTATTCAAAATGATCCATTTATTTTTTGATTGATTTTAATGCCATAAAATTATTACTATTTATCCCAAAACCAATAAACACTCCAAGAATAAATTTGAAACATCATTTTAGTGTAAATATAATTTTATACTTAAAAATAAATTTTTCTAAAAACTCTTTTTCAATTGATTTTTGAAAACATATATCAAAAATTAAAATATTGCACATTTATAAATTGAATTTTTTAAAATTATTCAATATTTTTAATCATAATAATAAATTTTAGTTCATTAATTCAAATTATGCTTTATCTATAATGAATAGTTAACATAGTAAAAATATAATCACCCTGGTAAAAGTTAAAAGGTTTAACAAAGGGGATAAACTAAGAGATAAGGATTAAATTATATCTATACACGTCTAAATCTAATTATTTTGTATATTTCAACCTTAATTAATCCTATATTAGAAATTTTTTCCATTTTGTGTCCCTTTTCTATGAAAATGACGTTATTATTGTTAAAATTAGTGTATTTACAATGGTGTTACTCCGTGCACTTATAAAAGTTCACCTCCTATTCTCAACTCTCTGAACCACTTGATCGCATTATCTCAAATAAAAATCATACAAAATTTCGTCCCAAGACACTTATTCAAGAACTATAGGGTATTTGTTTCCCAAAAAACCCCTCGAATAGTATTGTGGTTTTTTTCAAAATATAATATCCAAGGAAGATGTATATCTTCTTTCCGACCCTTTTTAAAATTATTTGTTATTAAAGCTCCAAAAAATATTTAATAACTATATTAGTATAAAAACATTAGTATATTTAATATAATTAATTTTTTTTATAATAATTTTATAACAATTTTTTATCCTCTATCTGTCTAGTGGAAAATGATGGTGTGCTCATTTGTACGTGTAGACTACTGCCTCCAAAAACCAATGTAATTCATTTTTCGTCATCACTTATAAAGTAATATTATATGGATGGATTTAATCAGTATATATGATATTTATAATGTAATTATTATTCTATAAATATAATTTAATATTTACATTCCTTTATATCCAATCATTATAAAAATGAAGGTGTCATCTATTTGTACATGTGGACTACCACCTGCATGAAATGATGTAATTGTTTTTTCATCACCTCTATAAATTGATAGTTCTAAAAATTCATATAAAAAATAGATATTTTATTTATAAAAACATTTAAGGTTCTAAATATATGAAAAAGGTAAAAGTACTAGAACTATTGAACAGAAAATTAATGAAAAATAGATCAGTGAACAAGAAAATATTTATATAATGATGAATTGTTAATAAATTGGTGATTGGAAATTAAACATAAATGATATCTATTAACAAAATATTTAATATAATTCTAAAATATATTTATAATAAATATGAATTTATTATAGCTGATGTTACAATGCATATGAAGTAGGTGGGGATGTTATGTAATGCTTTATCAACTTGATTCTTTTCTTTGATACACAGGATAAATTTCAAAATTAATTTATAATTTGTGTGGAATTCACTATACTAATGATTTTTTAAATAATATATTGATCAAATTATAGTGATTTAGGAAACAATAACAATTTCAATATTTCATGGGCCTTCGAACCAAGAGATACAAATGTTGTAAGGATTTCCTCATCATAATGTCCCATCATTGAGACATGATATAAACTCACCCGCTTCATTATTTTTTGTGGCGTATATAATACCCATGAATATATTTTATGATCATTTTCAGGAAAATTATTTGTATCTAAAAACCAATATAAGTTTTAATTTCATGTGGTTATAATTTAAATGTTATAAAATCTATAATGGTTTATGTTATATTCTCACTTTTTATCAGGAATATGTATGTTTCAATTTACATTATGTGATGTAATATATTCATTATCTCATAAACCCATGTATTTTATTCATCCCTTAATATCGATTGGATTTTTCATTTATTCTATATATACCCCATATTTTATAAATAATATTACTAAAATAATATTTGTTTTATAAAATCTAACCTTATTTAACATTTTAGGTCGGGAATCATTAACTTCTATATGCATATTCAAAAAGTTTATTTATAGATATTTTTATTTATAAATAAATTTTCAAAAAATTTCATTTCAAATACATTTTAATATTTTTAAATTTATTAAAATGAATCATATAAAATGTTTTCTATATTAAACACTTTCAATAATTTCCAAAGTATGAAAATATTGTTTTTCACATTTATGACTCAGTCATATTTTTCATCCATCATGAAAATTATTAAAAATAAATAATCCAATAAAATTTTAAATGTTTTTTATAAGAAAATATTATACCCATTGTTCTATAAATTTTTAGTTGTTAATATATACTTAAACAAATTAATGTGTTCTCTTGTTTTTCATTTCATAATTCTAATTCTTTTATTAAAAAATAAAAGTATATAAATGTCATTTAAGTATTGTTATGCTCTACCTGGTTTATGATTTTATGTTATCATCCAATTTATTTATTTTTATGTATTATTATAATGATTATCTAAGGATTTTTTTTAAACCCATTTCTTTCCCATGGTCTAATAAGCTATGATGAAATGATGAATGATTTTATAATATTTTTGCACACTTATGTGTACCTTTCATTATGTGAATGATGATCCGAAAAAAATAATCTTCAGTGCATTGGGAAAATTATTATATCTCATGAGATAAGATGAAATGTCATTGGGAGTGAACCCAATCCACTATGGTATTCTGTGAACTCTATTTATAGCAATGGGTAGTGAACCTAATATAATATGGGACTCTATCTACTATAATATTATTGGTTGAGATCTTTGACTAAGAAAATGTTTATATATTCATATGTGAATACTTAAAATTGTATCTATTGATTATGATTTTCCCGCATTCCCCAAGATTGATTAATTATGATTTTGTACTCGTATGACTTGTTTCGTTTTTAGGAAAAATCCTAGTGTTTCAGATAATGATTTATGGTCTACGATTTCTTGGGTATGTTTTTATAATTTAGGATTATGTTCTCCTAAACTTATTATTTTTTTATTCTCACTTGTGAATATTGATTTTTGTCTCCCATCATTACCCTTATAAATCATTTGATCTCCCTATTTCTTCTGTTTCTATTTCCTAAGGTTTCAAAGAAAATATTTATAGAGGATTTTTTAAAGAAGGGAACTATGTGAGAATAATTTTGTTGGATATATTAAAGATCATTCATAAAAAAATATTATATATCTAGTCTCTAATAACACTAACAATTTAGAATTATTGGATGTGTATTATTATGAGATGTATTGATTATTCATATATATTGATAAAATATTTAAGTAACTAATAATTAGATCACCTCATTGTGGATACCCCAGGGGAAGTGAAGAAAAGTAATGTGCAATGCCTTAGGAATGTGAGATATAAATAAATTGGAGTTATTATGGTATTGAGTTTTAGTTTGGGATGTATGATTGGTTAGATTCCAATACATGTCAATTTTGTGTAATCTTTCAATGGGATAATGGATTGTGATCCCAATTTGTCAGATCTAGGATAAGAAGAGTATTTTTAGACACTGTGTAGTTTTCAAGTGATGCCCAAGTGACGGGTTATCATGTGGTATTAGTATTATTAGAAAATAATCACCTATTATTATTTTGGATAAATGAGTTTTATATATAAGAGAGTAATTTTATTTTTATTAGATTCTCTGGACCCATAATCCAAGATTTTTTACTAAAAACATATTCTTTATATAGTTTATTTGTATGAAATCAAGATAACTAATTTTAATAAACCCTAATTACCATGTAAAAATAAATTATTGATTCACTTACATACCCAATAACTTTTTAGGTTTAAATATTTATAGAGTTATGAAAAAATATTACATATCAAAACCCATGCCTTTCCCATCCAATGGATTTTTTTCCACTATACAAACAATTTGTTATTCGGTGACAAGTCATTAAAATATTCTATAAAAATATTATGTATTACTCATATTCATAACTTGATGGAATTAAACATAATAATGGTGAGAGCAGATGATATGTAATGGTAGTGTGCAATGGAATCATTCATAGATAAACAAACTTGAGTAATATAGTAGAGTGAATAATCAATAAACATTCCATGTATTCAGTAATTTGGGCTTGAAATATATTAATGATATATAAAAAAATTAAATGGAAAATAATAATTGATTTCATAAAGATGGAATGAATTATTAAAGAAATCATAATCATAAAGCCAAGATATCATGGTATAACAATCAAGGCCTCATTCAAAGGCATCATGATCTCCATTCAAGGTTTCATGCCAATTCATCTTTGTATTATCCCACTACTAGTATTCAAGTACTCTGAGGACCTTGTTTGGATTGTTCTTCAGTTTGATCTTGTTTAGGGGTTCTTTTGGTAAGATTTGGATAATTTTGGAATCCATTTAGGATGATCATTGATGGTGAAAAGTTTTCCCAAACCATACACCCCCACCTTAGTTCCAACCATGAAACCCTAGAAAGTGCGGGTTTCCATGGTTTGTGAACGTTTTGAAAAGGTATGATCCCATATAGGATAAATTTTTCCCCTTGGATAGTGAGTCTTGAGGGGTACATGGTCACGTTCATGGTTTATCTAACCACGTGTCCCTCTCCAAGAAATCATTCATGTGGATTCTTTTCAAAACATTTTTTTAGAATTCATGAGCCCCCAATTTAAGTGTCTAACCTACCCACTTGTATGTAATACGATTTATAGAGTAGATAAGGCTCCCTAGAAGAAATTTAGGCTCTTTAAACCATCTACATTTTATGAATAAAAGTTTCAAGGGAATATTTTATCCCTCTATAGTAATTGGATCTCTTCGTGTGTGGTTTCTTATGTTATATCTTTCTATCCTCCTTAATGAGTATTATATCATCTTATTCATGAAAGATCTAATCTCTATTTTTTGTATCTGGATTATTGGTTTAGTTTCATGATATTCGACACATTTATTCTTCATTGGTGGATCCTATTGTTTTTGTTGATTATTGATCTTTAATTAATGGTATTTGGTTCTATAATTATTTTCCATAAAATTGTCACCATGATTTACTATATTGAGATTAAATGACTTTTTGAGGATTTAAAAACAATGAATTTTTTTATTATTGATTTGAAATCGATATGGAAATTAAAAAAAAATCGATGGAATTGAAATTGTTTATTGTATATATGAAATTGATGGGTTTATTTGTAAATTGTTTTGATTAAATAACTTGATGTTGATTGTTAGAAAATGTATAAAATTGAAAAGTTATTTTAAATATAAATTTATTTTGAAAACCTATGTCTCTTTTTTGAAATGGAAAAAGGAATTTTGAAAATATAAATTTTGAAATTAAATTTTAAATAGTTTTAAAATGATTGATTCCAAATTTTGTTGATTGTGGAAGAAGATGTTATGCTGGTTAGTTATTGGTAACTGGGACAAGAAAGTAAGGAAATTTCCTTCCTATCAACGGATTGATGATGGAAACTATTTCTAAAACAAATTCAGCATGAGTTACCATTATAGGTTCCCCTATTTGGTTGTAAAATACACATAATGGGTTCCTGTATTGTGTTTTATTTTTGTTGGTGCACCTCACTAGCTCAATAATAACTATGATATGTATGATGATCCTATTACCTGATAAACTAACTTGTCATAGAGATTTTGTACATTGTGTTTTCTTCTTTATAATATTTTTTGGCTTGATATACATGTTGTTGAATTTATGAGATGTTTCATTCATACTAAATGATTTAAATAATATATTTTATATAAAATTATCATTTAATCTTGTTTGAAGGTTGTTTTGATATATCTACCATATTTTGAAATGAAATAATGTTTTGTTCAAAATATGAAAAATTTAATTCCATGAAAAGTTTTATTTAAATTGATAGTTTATATGGTTTATTATTTTGATAATTGATTATAAAAAACATGGTGAGACCGTAATAGTATTTATAGCTCACAACCAAAAATTGACATTGGGTATTTGTAGATTTTATTTTTCATGGTTTGAAAAAATTGAATCTCCCACTTCTAGTTGGAGGATGTTCTTGATCTTTTGGATCGTGGGTTATTGTTATTGTCTTGGGATGTTTGTATTACTTCTTATTAATTTAATAATGTATTTAGTTGGGTTTTATAATGCCTTTTTCGTTTTTGGTACTTTATCCTTTTATAGTATTGATCATACTAACTTTTAATCTTCTATCATCTATTTGTTCTATAAAATTTATGACCTCTCATTCTTGAATGATGTCATATTCTTATTTCTATCTTGTTGGGATTGATAATACCTATCATTCCATTTAAATGCTCGACAAAGTATCATGGCACCAGGGTATCTGGTTTGGTTAGTGATATAGTGGTATTAGATGGAGGTATAGAATTTTTCTTTGATGTCAATATTTTTATGGGATGTTTTGTTAGGAAACATGAGTTAGTTATGAGCGAGTTTCTACAAATATATCATCAGAACGAGCCTTAGGTCATAATGGTTGGTTAGGGAAAGGAATGTTAGGGAATATTTTGATATGATTCTTGCCATTTCTCTAATTTTAATTTTGATTAGTTAAATTCCAAATCATGATATCTTATATGATGGAATTAATTAGTCATGTTTCTCTTGTATGATTTTTTGATATTTTTAATCTTCTAATTTCTTTAATTTTGTTTGCTAATTATTTTTATCATCATTCATCCAAGAAGATTTGTGAATGGACCCTAGGGAGAAGCTAATGGTGAACCACATTGATTAGAACCTCTAATGGAATAGAATCTTATTGATATTATTGTGCACATTATCCAGTTTTTAGTAAAAAAACCTGCACCCATCCCCATTCAGGCTCTAGTTGTGGATCCTAGAAGGGATGGATCATATATATTTTCTTAATAGTTTCTTCACTAGAAAACACTAATTTTCAAAATATCAAATTACCATCTAGAAGTTGAGGATTGGTAGAGAAATATAGTGATTCTGTTTGATTTTTATAAAATTCCTACTTTGATTAAGGTTAAATGTGAAGCCTTCAAGCTAGAGGGTCATAGAAATAAATGGTGGTAATTGATGTTACCAATAAATGAGAATGATGTTTTAGAGTGGAAGGACTTTATATTTCTTTTCCCTGATAAATTGTATCCATATTAAATCATTGTGGCTAGGATTATGAGATTTTTCAAACCCAAACAGGATGACAGGATCGTGAATGAGTATGTGACCCCCTTTTTCACCATATTAAGTGTTTACATTATATGGTATTGAATGAGAAGACGAATAATTGATTTTTAGAGAATTTTCTTCAACTAGATATCCATTCATAAGTATTTATCATGAAGCTAACTTCATGTGATGACGTCATTGATAGGTAATTTAGAGTTGAGACTGACATGGTTAATAAGTTTGGGTTGATAAGAGTTCATTTTCCTCCTATTGGGGGTTTTATGAGTTCGTTTAAAGAGGAGATAATGTGTGATGAGTCCCATGGTGGTTCTTGATAGCATATGTACTTTATACCTTTGTTAGAGACTTTAAGAGGCCCTTTGAAATTTTTTTATTGTGGCAAGGTTGGGAATTAGAGACATTATTGTACTAAGGTAACCAAAATCTACAGTTCTTATGGATGTTTAGGATACCTATGGTAATTATAAATTTTTTTTCATTTTTGAAATGGAAAAGGCTCAAACTCACATAATAGTATAGTAGTGCAATCATATGCTTTGAGATCTATGGGGTTCCAGCCACATGTATCCCGAATGAATATTATTCACACATTAGAAGATTCTACGTAGGAATATGATATAGGTCTAGTGACTATGAGATGTTCCATCACTATAGATTAATCTTTAGTTAATTGTTTATTTGATATTGGTTATTCTAAATCATTAATATAAACACATACTAAGGAATTTATAAATCTACCTATAGATATTTATTCTTATGTGATAGATATTACAAAACCCCTTAGAATGAAGAGGAATTAGTGTCTTCACTATCCTTTTTAAGTCATCTCATTATGAAAGATTGAGCTACATGGGATTTTATAGTTCTTGGCATGAAACTACTTGAAGTAATTCTCAAAATGGATTATCTAATTTCTAATAAGTCGTGAATTGACTACTATCTTCAGTAGGTCCCATTAGGATGACTGATGGGGTGTGATGTATCTTTCTGGGAGAATGTGAACCAATCATGAGTAAATAAAATTATTTTTATCTAGAGTTATATAATTAAGAAAATTGATTTCTTTTTTATCTATAGGATAAATATTTAAGATATGATCTATCTCCAATTGTCATCGAGTTTTTTAATGTGTTTTCTTTTGATTTTTCTATTATTCCACCAATAAGAGAGATAGTTTTTTCTATTTATATAATTCATGGTACTCAACTAATCGATATTACTTATTACAAAATGGTATCAACTGAAATTAAAGAGATAAATACTCTTTGGGATGAGATATTAAAGAAATTATTTACATTGTTGAGGGTGTCACCTTGGTGGGCGCATTTTATCATTTCCAAGAACGATGAGGGAACATTTTTCCTTTTTATTGAATACCCAAAGCTCAATTAATATTTAGTAATGAAAAAATATCTATAACTATAAAAATATGACCTTTTTGACTAGTTGAAAGGGTTTATGTGGTTCTCAAATATTTTTCTTCAATATGGTTATCACCTTTTTAGAATAAAATAGTTTGATATTAGAAAAAATTATTTATGGATAAGTTATGGAAATTATGAGTATCTTTTCATGACATTTGGTCTAAAGAATACTCCTACAGTATTTATGGATTTGACGAATTAGATCTTCCATGAGTATCTTGATACATTTGTGGTGTAAATTTTGGATGATATCCTACTTTACTATAATTTCAAGGGGGATCATGTGTGTCATCTAAGAGCATTTCTAGAATTTTTGAGAATTCAATGACTCTATTCCATGCTATTGAAATGTAATTTATGGATTTATGAGTTGATTTTTTTGTTACACATGGTCTCAGAACAATGAATATTAGTTGACCCTAAGAAGGTAAAAGCTATTATGACTTGATAATAATATTGAAATTTTTTTTAGATTTATAGGTTCTTCAGTTTTGTGGGGTATTATATTTTTTTCATAAATGATTTATCAAATTTCACTTCTCTTATAACCTCTCTAACTTGGAAGGATGTGATGTTTTCTTTGGATGAGAAATTTCAGATACCTTTGAATCAGTTTTAATGTATTTTTACTTATATGATGCTTTTGACTCTTCTAGAGGTTGGGTATGGCTATTTGGTCTTCTATGATGCATCAATTTTTCGGTTTGGGTTATGTTTTTATGCATGGTGATCACGTGGTGGCCCATGGTTCTCGATGTCTTAGGCCAGAAAAAAATTTATCCAAACCAGGATCTTGAACTCACATCTATGATTCATGTGTTTAATATTTGGAAGCATTACTTTTTTGGATAAATTATTACCATGTACTATGGCTAAAAAATATTTAGTTATATTATCTCTTATAAATATTTGAATCTCCATAAAATGTTTTTTATGGACTACCCAAAATATTTTCATTTCACTATTTCTTAAACCCCAGGGAAGGTAAATATTGTCACTAATGCCTTATATAAAAAATTAAGACCCATGACATGAAATAATCAGTATAATAGTGTAATTTGATGGATATTATTTCATAGTTCCATATAGGGGTTTAGGAAATAGGGGATGAGGTTTTCTTGGAAAGTGTTCAATTCACTTTTTTTCTGCTCAAGATTTTTCATCTGGAAGAACATCATGATCATGAATTCTATATAATTAGGAACTCTTTTGATATTGGGGAGACCGTTGTTGAGTTTTCATTCTCTATTGAGGGTACCTATGATTCTGGAACTGGTATGATGTACCATTTCTCATGAAAAAATGTTTAATGGGGGATTTCCATAATTCTCAATGGGATATCCACACAAGAAATGAAAATAAATTCTATGGAATGCGGCAATGATTTTGTTGGTCGTGTATGAGATTATAAATTTCATACATTGTTTCTCATTGTTAAACCTACCAACAATTCAAGGATGAGCAATAGAGGCCTTTGAGTTTACTTCAGCAACTCTGATTGTTGAGTTTAATATATGGAAATATTTATATAGTATTTGTTAATGGGTTTTCTCATACCCTTTTATGAGGAATTAGATATGGGTTGTGATTGAAATTATGACAATATCAACTCATATTATACTCATTCATGACTCAACCAAGGAGAATGAGTTCATAAATCTCTATATGAATGATATTGTTTATTTTCATATATATTCATCTATAATAGTGTCTAAAAGTGATCCTTGTTTTTCATATCATTTTTGTTGAGGCCATCAAGAGTTAATGGGATATCAGGTTAATTTGATTACAACATACCATCCACATATGGATGTCCAGACAGAGAGGTCTATACAGATTATTCAGGACATGCTACAAGCCTATGATCTTTACTTTGGGGGATCTTGGGTTGACCATTTGGGACTAGTTGAGTTCTCTTATAATAATAGTTACCAGTCTACGATCAGAATGGATTTTTGGGGCCTTTTATATAAGATCCTATAAATATTCATAGTGATGGTCGGATATTAGAGAAACTTATTTTTTGTGTACTAATTTTATAAGGGTTTTATTATTAGTGTTAATGGGTTTTCAACCCATGCATCCCTTCCAGGAAACCATGGGTGCATAATTTTTTTATTCCAAAAATTATTTAAATATTTATCGATCCCCCAATATAACTAACTAACCTACCCACTCGATCCAATTATGATTTATATGGTTGATAAGGATCCATATAAGAAATTTTGGCGCCCCTAACCTTATCCTTTGATGAATCAACGTTTCGATAGAAGATATGTTCCCACTTCGGTAAGTGGATCTCCTCTAGGGTGGTTTCTTATAGTTTCTTTCCCTATCCTCTATAGAGAGTTTTATAACATCATGTTATTAATTGATCTAAACTCCTTTCTAAGATCTTCATTCTAGGTTTTTTTTTCATTATCTTTGGAACCATGTTTCTTCATTGTAAAATCCCATTGTGGGTGTTCATTATTGATCTATTTTTATTGTTATGTGGTTCCATAATTCTTTTCCCTACAGTTTAATCCTTTAATTTATAGATTAAATTGAAATGAGTTTTTAATTAATTAAAAACATGTAAGTGTGATGATGTGATTATTAATTTTAAAGGGTTATGAGAATTAAAAAAACCCCAATTTATATAGAATTAAAAATGTGGTGTACATATATGAAAATTGAAAGCCTAATTTGAAAAGTATTTTTATTAAATGATATGACGTTGATTTTGAGAAAGTGGACTAAATTGAAAAATTATTTTAAATGGAATTAAATGATGAAACCTATGATTTGGTTTTTGAAATGAAAAAATTGAATGAAAAAAATTTTAATTTGGAATTATTATTTTAAAATATTTTAAAATGATTGATTACCAATTTGATTAATTATTGGAGAACATGTTAGTTTGGGTGGTTTTTCGTAACTAAGACATTCATGATATCACATTTCCTCCCGGGTAATGGATTGACCATGAAAGAACTTAATAAAACAAATTATATATGAGTTCTCATAATGGGTTCCCCTATTGGGGTGTAGAATATCCATAATGGCTTCCCCTATTCGGATGTCATTGTTTGTGTGCACCTGACCACATTTGTGATCACTATGAGATGTGTGACGATCATATTACCTAATGAACGAACATACTAGAAGGATGTGTTACATGGTTCTTGATTTTCTATGAGTTTTTTGACATGATATACCTTTATTTTCATTGATGAGTTTCTTTATTCCTGCCAAATGATTTATATAAATATATTTATATAAAATTTTCTTTAATACTCTTTCAAAAAAAATTTCAAGATATCCTCCTCATTTTTAACAAAAGTATGGTTTGTTTGATAAATAAAAATTTCATTTCATGCCTAGTTTTATTTAAGTTGATTTTATATCTGGATTATTATTTTTGGCATTTATTACGGAATAGTTTTTGGTACCCTACTGATAATTATAGCTCATACTCTACCTTTACCTTTGGGTTTTTATAGATTTTAGTACACTAGGTCTGAGTAAAGGGAATGTTCCTCTTGTTTGTGGGGGATATTCTTGATCCTTTGAATTGTGGGTTCTTGTTATGGTATTGGGATGTTTTTATTTTCTTATACTACTTCGATGATGTACAATATTGGGTTTTGTTATACATTCTTGGTTTCTAGTACTTTCCCCTTTTGGAGTATATAGAATACTGGCTATTAATCCTTTATCTTTTTTTGTTTGGTTGTAAATTCGTTATGTCTTTTTCTTTTATGATGTCATGTGATTGTCTTCATCCCATGGGGATCGAGAATACACTTTGAGCCATGTAAGTGACAGCTCAGGTAACATGGTACTAGGGTACCTGAGATGGTTCGTGATAACAATTCTTTTCTTTATAGAATTATACAAGAAATATTATATACCATCAAGGCCACATACAAGAAAAATTACATTTAATGGTTTGTCATATAATAAGTGACTTCCATTCATGTTTGTCTAGTCAGACCTACCTGATGTATCCAGGTATTATAATGGACACCACCCGTCACCAACACATGTCCATTAAATTCATCATATATTAAATGAAAAATAAAAGTAATCATAAATAATCATTAAAAATAAATAAATATTCATATTGAATCAATTAATATGAAATGTAAATATTTCTATATAACACAATAAAACATTCTATGTATTAAATATTAATCAAAATAGAACTAATTATTATGATAATTTTCAGTGTTTTCTCTACAATGTAAATGAGTTATATTTTTTCTAAACACTCCCAATCTGATTTAAGCTAGATAGGGTGTTTATACCTTAAATATTAATTGTTATATGAATAATTAATTAACAAAATTGATATAGAATTCCAATATAATGATAAATAACATGGAAATGAGGGAATACATCAAATTATCACAAATAAAGGTATTGTATTAAAGGTGTGTCTTTTATGATATATTGATGAAAATTAAAGAAAAAGTAAAATTTTACATCAAGAAAACTATTAATAAAGAGTTAATAATAAAATTAAATCAATTTTTGTAAAATAATTTTCAATAGTAGAATCGTGAAAATAAACCTTTCTTATGTAAGTAAAGGTTCTGTAAGAAATAATAATATACATTTCTGATATTAATTCCATTCAAAAAATTTAAAAAAATAATAGCATTTTATTTTAAAATAATAATTAAAAAGTTATATAATAATGGGAATATATATTACTTTGGAAACCTATGAAAATATTTAAATGGAGAAAAATAATGCATAATGGTCATGGAATCTAGAAAATCTATTCATGTAGAAATTTTTTTATAAATATTATTTTCATACTTTTGTAATGAAATGAAAACAAATATTATACAGAAAAAATTAGAAATATTCATTACTTTTGAATTTAAATTATATTTTTATAGAAAATTACCTTTATAAATACTTATATTATAAAAAGATTCTTGGAACAAAATAAATATGGGTGTGTAAAAGAAATGTTTCTAACCAGAAACGTTAAAATAAGATTGAAATTTTATATATACATTATTTCCATGGTTTTGAGTACCAAAGATGGAAAAATTAAAATAATACTCATAAAAACTATAAACTATAAAAATGAGATAAAAATAAATAGGGTTTAGGAGATAAATATCCTATATTTTTCCTAATTCCAATTGAATAATAAATAATCTCAAAAAAAGTAATATGAAAAAATGAACACTTATGGATCTTATAACACTTGAATCAATACCTCAATAAAAGTGAAATTGAAAATTAATTACTATTATTAATTATTTTATCATGAAATATTTTTTAAAAGATTTTTCATATACATAATATAATAAAAATAGGTGTGTAGTTCAAAACAAGTCTCAAAGAAGTATGTTTGAGATGAGAATCCCTTACCATGGATTCATGTATAGCCATATACACTCTATCATCCGTATATAATAAATATAGATTTATAATATTTCTATTTCAGCATAATATTTATTTTTATATTACTATATAACATTCACGTATAATTTCTTATTACCCAGTTTGTGACAATTTTTTGTTAATGTGAATATTCTCAAGTTAACTTTTTTGTTTTCCATGTATGTTCTGATTTAGCGGTTCATGTCCTTGAACCATTTCCATTGTATAATCCTCTCTAAAATTATTAGGAAATTTTATAGTGTTTTTATATGGTTATATAGTTCAATGGTTACTTTATTTATCTTATGGTGATCAATCATGTAGAAATCATAAGCATCTCATTTTTTAGAAATTTAAATTCAACAAGAATAAATAATTTTATTATGGAATAAAATAATAAATATAACCATTATAAAACCTCATTTGTTTTATAAATATCATATCTAAACATTAAATATATTTGTAGAACTATCCATTCCATAAATTGGTTGTAAATTAAATATGCCATTTATGGAGGTGGTAGTGCACGTATACATATAAGTGATGTTTTCATTTTATAATGAATGTGTTTAAAGTAAGTTTGATAATGATTTATCTTTATTGAATAAAAATTATGTTAAAAATATTTGATTTAGGAATTAAATACATATTTTATAAAATCCATGTAATCATGTGATGAAAAATTATATATGCTATTCATTTAGGTAGTAGTATTCACATGTGCACCATAAATGATTTCATTTTTATATTGGAATGAAATAATGTAGATGACAGTGTTTATATAAACATAATTACATTTTATTAAAATAATTTTACTGATTTTATTGTGTTAATAACTTTATATAATATTTTTAAGAGGTTAAAGATGAATGATATTTAAAATAACTCTGTTGAGATGATTAATTTTTCATTAAGCATGCACCTTTGGATCTCTACTTAGTTTTTATTTGTATGAACTATTTGTAATGATTTTTTTTATCTTATAAATTAATAATATATTAAATACCTTATGTCACACGCAACACCGGAGTAACATAAAACCTGACTAAAATGAAAAATGATGTATTAAAAATACATGATTAATATAATAATTAGTAAATAAAATGATAATAATAAATTAAAATAATTATATATTATTATCCTCTTAGATTAATATTTTAAAAAGGTATCCTTTTGATAATTTTTTTTAAAAAGTGGATATTCTATTTTACCTTAATAAATTAAAATATTTAAAGTAAAAATTTTAATATAATAGGTAATATTTATATTTAGAAACCAATATATCAATATTAAATTATTTATAAATTTATATGAAATCTGATTAAAGATACTTGATGTTTAAGAAGTAATTTTTCAATAAAAATATATCTTATTAATATTTTTTATTTTTATTTAAATAACTAAATATATAAATTTTATTATTTAAATTTGTTAAAAATAACATCATTTTTAAATTTTGGATTTAAAAATTATGTCAGGGTTACATTTTTTAGATTTTTATAAATTGTATTTTTTTAGATGAATATAGTGAAACATAAATACTTAATAAATTACATGAATTTTATAACATTATTAGAATATAAATATGAATATGAAATTAACAAATACTTCTTACAAGACCTAATATATATTTGATAAGTGACTTTATGATATTAAAAATATTTTTTTAAAATTTATAAACCTATATTTTAAATCCTAGAACATTTGTAATATTTTCTTAAAAACATTCAATACAATATAAATTTTTATATTAAAATTAAATATCATCGAATTAATAAACTTATTAAAATTAAAGCAAACTAAATTTTATAATCAAGGGGACCAAATTATCTATTTAGTACCACTTTATTTTTAGACATAAATATTTACCAACCTTTTATAAAAAACAAGTTACCATGTTAAAACCTAAAATGGTAAAAGTAATAATTCAATGTATAAAGGCTTGAGACATGGTAAAAAATGTATATAATTTAGTTTCTATGGTTTAGATCAATTTTATATCTCCCCCTCTCAATTATTTTCTATTTTTGAGTCACATTACATGTTTAACATCTTCTCTGTTTATATTAAGTTGAAATATTTAGAAAAAAATCTATATCCCTATTTAGGAAAGTGGTTTTTTCACTACCTCTACAAGGAACTCAAAAAAAATCAGTTTCATCCTAATACTATAACCTTATTAATCACCCTATAATAATATATAACAAAGTTGTGCTTATGGTCATAAGATAATGGATTATTTAGTTCATTTATAAGGGATCTTCTAAGGAAATCTCAATGTTCTCGACATGAGTATTTTTTTAAATTGACATATTTATTATAAATTTTTTCTTTCTAATTATAACTTTCAAATCCATATGTAATAAAAAAAGAATTGATTTTATTTATATTTTTATTAATATATTGTAAAAATAATTACTCACCTTTTCACTTTTTTAATAATATAAATGAAATATTAGTCCATGTGTTGTGTAGAATACCATCTCTTTGATGAAACATGTTTTTTCATTAAACAAATTACAATAATGATAATAATGTGTAACATGAAAAATATTTTTTTATATTTCTGAATTATTTTAGATTATGTAATAAAATACTATTTTACCCCTTTCTCTAGTTGTATGGAAAACTAAATCATCAACTATATGCCTGTGTAGACTACCACCTCCATGAAATGATAGATTTTCACGTCTATTTTCAACACCACCATATATGGATGGTAATGGGAATGGTATTAAAGGATAAATATTATTTTCATGGTATCATTGAGTATATTTTATTGTAAATTTTATAACATGTTAAGTATATGATCAAAAAATGATTATCGTTAATTCAATCATTTAAAACGAGTGAGAAAAGAAGAAAATGATCTCTTATTTATGTGTAGTGTATTTATATAAGTTTTCATATATTTATAGTTCCTTTAAATCCATATATATCACACTAATAAATAAAAAAATAATATATTTTTATATATTATATTTATATTACTACTAAAACACCTCATAATCATCCATTAATCATTATAGGATCATGTTTGGGTCGGTTTAACAACCTACTTCAACAATACTATTAAAGTATATCATGGATGAATATGTTGAATTATTTAATATTATAATATGATAAATATATTAAAATAATTTTTGTTTTTTAGGGTAAATATATATCAATATTAACTCGTTAAGTAATAAAACACAATTTATTCATTAAGAATCAAAGAAAAATAATCATCATCGATTTCATCGTCATGGTTTGTAATAAAAAACTATGGAATGAGTTCATATCACCATAAAATATAATGGATCATCTATGTAAGTAAATTATATAATCTAATAATGAATTAATTTTGTAAAATAATATATACCCACATAGTCTTTATGAAACTAGTTCAAAGATATAAATATTACTTACACCTGGTATTGAAAACAAGTAAAAGATAACTAATATTATTGTTTATGAAATAATTGTAAATAGAGAGTATAAATGGTTATAGTTTTTAGTATGGTTATTGGTTATGTATTTAATAAATTTAATTTAATTATTTGAGACATTTTTTTCAATAAAAGAATGAATTGGGACCTAGTTAAGAGGTTTCATTTCAAATTCCTCTCTTTGAGACATGTTTAGTATTATGTACGTAATCTAATTTATGTTTTTTATAGACAGAATATTTGAGATAAAATATCACTTATTATATTTTAATCATTTTATTTTATTTTTAATTATAATATGGCACTTTTGAAGGGTTTTCCTAAAAGTGATACTTAGTCTGTAAGGATTTTATTGGTCTCAATTTTAATTTCTTAAGACATGTTACATGTTATAAACCATCTCTAATTTGTATGGTGTCTTATTGATTTAATATTACATGAACTTTCTATACATTTTATCCTTTTAATTACAAGTTTATACAAATCCAAATCAATTTCATTAATTTAAAATTTTGACTCATGTATTCCTTTAGTTGTAAGAGTTTTTGGTAACTCAATTATCACTCATTGAGTTATGATCGTTCTATGGATATTATTTCATATAATTTGGGACAATTAAAAAAATTTATTTTCTTATGTTGTATTATATTATTGTTTATATTTTTACCACATAAACCCCTTTACAAATATTTCATTATTCATTGATTGTTTTCTCATAAGGGATATTGTAACTCAAATCATTGTTATTTTAGTTAAAAAGTTTTGTATTTAACTTTATTCTCCTATACATGGGTTCTCACATAATACAATTATATTATATGGTATTTCAAAGCCATATTTTTTAAAATGGGTTTTTAATACAAAGAATACTTCATTACACTTTTTACAATGTTGGTATTAAGTAAAGTTATTTTCAAAGTAATTAAAAGGTTCCTTTCAGTTCATTAGGAAATATTTTATATTTAGTTCCACATTTCATATAGAAATTATTTATTCATTTTTGAGGATAAATTATTTCATCTTGTTTTTAAAATTAATTTTTTTAGAAATATTTCACTTCATATTTCATGAAGTTACTTTAGAATGTGACATGTAAATTTTTATTTTATGTTAATGTTGAAAATATATTTAAAATATTTTTTAAATTATAACCACAATTTTTGTTTTTAAATTAAATTTGTTTTACACAAATGATATTTATGTTACATAATTTATTCTATAACAAATATATATATATATATATATATATATATATATAATTTTTTGACTGAACTTGTAGTATCAAACAACTTAATTATTGATCCCTTAATGGTTAATACCATTCAAAAAATATTTTCCAAGGATTTTATTCATCTATGTCTTCATCCATATTATTTTCCTTTGTTATATTTAGGATATGCTCTTTTTAAACCATCCCCATTATTTATTGATATGGGTTATCTAATTTCCAAATCTTTTTTAGAAATGATCGATCACATTCTTTTTCTTACCTAATTTCTTTTGATTTATATCCATAACTTTTCTTCCAATTCCTTTCCAATATGTATACCATATTATTGATTTCTTTGATTTAAGGGTGTTTATGTAGATCCCAAACATCAATTGATTGGGGAGAATTTTTTTCTTAACCATATATCCATTATCTACATGATGTAAAAATCATATGTTTTATTAAAGTTACTCAATGTCATTAAAATGCATTTTCTTTCCATGGGTTTATTATAATTTTTTGAATTAAACTGATTTTATTTCCATGGGTTCTTTAAGATATTTGATATTAAACACATTTTATATCCATGGTTATTTATGATATATAAGTGACAGATTTTCATTTGGAATGTTTTTTGAAAACCATTTTCTTTTCATGGTTTTAACATGATGTGATAAGTGAATTATTTTCAAGTATCACTCATAATAATTGATGATGAAGGATGGGGTCCTTTATGTACCTTGGATTCATTGCATAAAATTCTATATTGCTTGAGATATTGTATTCACAAATTCCCTTTTAATTTATCATAATCATGGGAACTGATGTTGTGTATCATAAAACTAATTTTCCCTATACAAATGTTTGTGACAATGATTAAATATGGTTAATAGTTTTATACTTATTCTCATTAATATTTTATCTTCCCATATCTTATATTTATTGATTCCCTCTTTTGAATTATGTATTATTTTATACAACACCTTATGCCATGACATATGACTTATGATTTTTGGGTATGATTTTTTTATATATCTTAATTGTACCCATACACTCATTCTATTCTCACATTTGATATGTGATTTTTATCACTTATGTTTTCAATTGTTTTCCATCTAATATCACCACATTCACATGTTTCTATTTCCCTAGGTTATGATGAAATGAAATATGTAATATATTACTGAAAGGGTATCTTATGGGAAACTTTTCTAGGATATGTTGAAGACTTATTTTGGATTAAGTTGTTTCTCTCAAAGTGTAATCTAAAAAAATCCATTATTTAAAAATATATGTGTTTTTTAAATTTGTAAAGACCCTGAATTTCGCTATATATTTTTTAATTATATGGGATTATTAAAAGACTGAAAAAATTGACTGAACCTGAATCTGAGGACCGGAGTGACTAGAATGATATGTCAAAAAAATGATAACCATTAAATAGCATGCATGAGGAGTTTTACTAGAATAATTAATTAATATTATTTGGTAATTCAAATGATTATAACTCATGAATGGTGACTCGAATTAAAAATCTGAGACAACCACTGATCTCGTGAGGGTATTCAGTCCTTAGGTAGATCTTAACTTTGGTCTCCATGACCAACAGTGGAAGTGATTTTTTCACCATAAATATAATAAGTACTAACTAATTTATTGTTAAATTATTTAACTTCTAAATGGTAGCTGGGATTAGAAATCTGAGAGTATCGTTGAGCTCATGAGGGAATATTTCCCTTAAGTAGATCCTAACATTGAACGGCGTGGGATGTGGGTGAATGTTATTAATTTTTGAACTTTTTTGTAAGCTTCATTCAGTAAACTTGTGAGCAGGGATTTCTATATTTTTAGTCGGGGCTCAGATTAAAAATCCAAGGGTACAGTCGAATTCACATCAGTGGGATTCTCTTAGGCGAAGCATAACATCAAATGACAAGAATTGAATGAAAAAGTTAATTTTTTGGAAATAATAAAAAAATAATAAAATATCTCAATGAGTATTATTATATCTTTCTTTGTAACTGCTGAGCGACATTGGAGGGATCTCTGGGTTGTCAGGTCATTTAATGGCCAGTTACACTTGGTTGTGTAACCACACCAACAGAAGATTAATGGGCTCATTAATTAAACTCATCAATTAATCACATTAATTGTGAAACAAGTTAAACCCCCCTTTCATTTATTTAAACAAGAGGTTGGATTGGGTTTTGGGAACCCACAGGATAATTCTTGACAAAGTGCTGGTGACGTCTTCCACCATCATAAAACGGAGCTTTGAGGCCTTTGAGGAATCAATCTATAGTTCAAATAATTCCAATGAACAAGCTTTGAATGCAGACGTGTCTTCCTCATCTGCATCGTCTATCAATGTATTCGAGGTAGGCGATTTATGTCCTTAATTCCTACCTTTTTTCCACTCTTGAATGTTATCATGAATGCAGACCAATCATACAACAGGTTGATCTACATATAGTTCTTGAATGTGGGAGGATGATGTGGGTGTTTAAATGGGGTTTTAATGATTAATATTCATTCCCATGTTATAAAGCTAATGCGGAGGGCGTGGGCCGAACCAAATAAGGCCGGAATCGTCTGTCGAACTTGTTCTTGATGCGTTCTTCACCAGTGACTGAGTAACACGGCAACAAGACAAACTGGGAGACACACAGTGATGGGAGTGCCACGGGAGGCTCATTGGAGTAGTAGGAAAATAAAATGGACCTTCTATGCTTCATTAGAGGCCCGCAGAAGCCCTTATAGTGTGGCGACACCGGAAACTGGAGGAGGTAGTGATAGGCTCCCACCAGTAACAAGGGGACGACAATGCTTGAAGGTGTCATGGAGGACATGGGAGGTCGGCCGACATCGTCCGCATTGACGGTAGCATGGCGTAGAGGAGGGTCATGAATCCAAGTTTTGGTTGAGGGTGGACCTGCGCCCAGTGGGTTCGGCAGATGCTTGGTCCATTCGGACTGGCCAGGTGAAGCAATGCCGATTAGCACTGCTTCTTGAAGGACTCGAACGGATGAGCCATTCGGGAGGGGATCCGACCCCCGCACCAGCTAGTGGAACAAGCGGTTTTGAGACATGGCAGGCCGCACCCAGCTGGGTGGGTCGGGCTACACCCGCGGCCTAGTGGGATGAGCCCACGGCCCAGGTTTTCCGGGCCGAGCCCAGCCCCTTGAGTCGAACCCATCATGTCGGTTCAGGTCGGTCTGACCAGGTCAGACCATACCCGGACCCACATACGACCTAGTTTTTCTTTAATGGGAATATCTTATAAACCAGAAATCTGTTTGAATAATTGTATATGGATATGGAACCCTTATTATGAGACGATGCTTTTAAAATACTCCACTTTAGTTTGGAAAATGTTGGAGTATGAATGGGTTGGATCGAACCCGAATCTAACATGGCCCTCAGCAGTAAAATGATTATAACTTACAGACCAAGCATCTGATTGATGCGCCAACGATTTCATTAAAACCATTATGACATGGAGATTCATCAGGTAACTTTTTGATGGGAATTTGTGGCAGTTGTGGTATGACCAATGGCTTGAGGAGCGGATCCTCCCGGAATCGAGCGTGCTAAGTGAGGAAATCGAGTGGCTAGTTGTGACATGAAGAATGAATAGTGATCATGTGTGGGTTAGAACCTATTGATCCTATATGGATCTACGTTCTGCGATCCTGTGTGAGTCATCACCCTAGGTTCCTATGCAGGTCAGCGCTTTTCAATCCTGTGTGGGTCAGTGCTCACTGATCCTATGTGGTTCATCCCTTAGTGATCCTGTGTGGGTCAACATCTATCGATCATGTGTTGGTCAGCATCTATCAATTATGTGTGTTTCAGAAATAGAGCCTCTCAACAAAATAAGCGGATCTAGATAAATTCTAATAATTTCTACTTCTGTTCTCATGTTTTACATGGTTTGGGATAAGTCTTTACTTGTGATTTGTGATTGGGATCATGCTTTGTGATTTTTCCTTTTTAAAATTCTAGGAGACTGTTGGGGGTCTCGGGGTCCCTACTGGGTATTATTATACTCACCCATACATGATCTTATCTCACACCTTATTGTGTCTGGTGCAGATGACGGGCATCTTTGTCCAAGACTTGGGAGCACGGACTAGACTGTGTACAGAGGTGACCGATTGGCGTAGAGATACACAAAGGCAAGTTGAACCTACCCTTCAGATAGGATCCATGAAATATGATCTCAGGATCTATTTTTTTCCTTTTTTTGGAACCTTCTTTCCAGTTGGGCTTTAATACTATCCCCTTTACATTTAGTACTTACTTTTACACTCATTAGTGGCTTTTAGTTATGGATTTGTATTTCTTATTTTGTTATGTTTTTCTTCTACAAAGTGTTCGCTATCTGTGTGTGTACAGGTTTTGAGGCAATGCCTTCCCATTTTAGGGATATTCCTTTCAGGTGTTATCACCTAGCCTATGGAAGGAATGACTAGGTTATTCAGGGCACGATCCCTAGGGGACAGGTTGTGACAAAGTGGTATCGAAGGGTTTTCGGTTATACCAGAATAACTAAGAGTCTAAGTTTTCAATGGAGCAATAGTGTTAAGTGTCTTGAGTTCGTATTTCAGTCCTGTGAGCCTAGTGTTTGTGCGACGGCCGACATATCCATACACTAGGACCCATAATTCTATTTTCTGACTCAGTATATGAAAACACAGATTGTGTGTGTTTTTTATTGTTTTTTTATTCTGATATTTTTTGAGTTAGCTCACCATATATAACTTATTGACTGTGGTTCTTCTTGATTCTCTTTCAAGAATCCTCCACATAGACAGCCATCCAGGATTCCAATGTGTGACTATAGGGATGGTCCACAGAGTGATGAGGCTTTAATAAAAGGATTGTTTCTCAAGATGGTACCTTTAGGGGGTGTCCCAGCGATATCACTGCCTAATGGTCAGTAATTAATACCGGTGTTATCGATAGTGGACCCATATAAGATCAGTTTTGTACATGATTTAAAGTTACATATACCCCTTTGGTTCAAAGTCGATCCCAACTCAAAGGAAGATAATAAAGGGAACCATTAGATCATATGGCGGTCTGGGAAGTGAGAACTCTATGTGGCTTAGTAGGGTGATGGAGGGGTTTAGATTACCCCTATCTTATGATGAGGTGAATTTTTCTGTGGATAGAGCTTGAGAACCTTCTATAGAGAACGGGTTATCTTTCCATGAAAAGTTAAGGGGTTTATGTTCCCAATAGCTTCTATAGTTTTGGCATTATTACATGGTGTTAATTAAGTCTTCATCGAGGTGTACTAACCATTCTAGGTAACTGATGAATATGATACGACCAGTGCTTCATGGCTCAAACCTCTGAGAAAGACGTGTTTAGGTACATCCAAGCTATCACTATTCCTCTGTGCATTCTTACTTATGTTAAGGTTCTAGAGAGAACCATTGTGGTTAAAAATTATTTGGTTTTTTAGATCCAACTAGTGAATGTCAGTAGTGGGAAATTAGGAAACCAATGCAGCCTCAATGACATAGATGTGTAAAATGTATCCAGAAAAGAAAGTGATATGGAAAAATGAATCTACAGGTTAGAAGACATGGAAGGAGATCTAGGAGAGTATTAAGAGGTTTTGTACATTTCGACATGTTATAACCACTACCATGATGAAGTCCCCACCAGGATTAGGGATCTAGAGGACAGGGGAAGTGAGTAGCTTCATGCGGTCAAGGAGTCTGACCCAAGGGCTCAATGAATGATTCGAGGTGTGATCAATAACTACTACTAGCTATTTTAATTAATAGAAAAATGTAATAATAATTACTTCTTGTCACAAATCTTGATCAATACCTAGAGTTTCAGGTTAATCCTTTGACTTGACCCTTAAGTCTGGAGATAACTACAAAGGATACTCGATAATCACACTTATGTCGATGGTGTGATCTAAACCTTGAGGTGACAGTTTCAGTTGGAACCTCTTAGTGGCAGCATCGAGGCTTTACGATGTTAGTTTTGTTATGCATTTTTCATCCACAGGTCATGCACAGATTGACTATTTTAGCCAAAAAGAATGTGGTCTATCTACAGTGTTGGAATGGGGTTTTCCTTTTTCAACAAAAAATGAAACCCAGGAAGCACAGGATAAACTCATGCATAAGAGGGTGAAGCCAATCAATCTTGAGTCGGCCAACCTTACCATCGTGGCTGCAGGTGTTTTTAGTTTTCAGTTCCCAACAGTAGTGGCAGAGTTTTGTAACATCCTTTCAAAAGTTGTTTCTAGGATTACCTCTCCATAGGAATATGGACTTCTTCATTTCCTTATACCCAAGGATAGCACCAATATCTACAACCGCATATCAGATGGCTCTTGTGGAGCTCTGAGAGTTGAGAGTATAATTGGTTGTATGGTCTACCTTCTACTCTGATCACAAGAGTCTCAGGTATAAATTCTCACAAAAGAACCAGAACATGGAACAACGGTGATTGCTGGAGTTCCTCCAGGACTATGAAATTGATATGGTCTACACTCTTAGGAAGGTAAACATAGTATCAGACTCACCCAGTAGGATGTATGGGATATAGTTGCTAAGTGAGGTGATAGAGCAGCTTGCCACGTTACATTTATCCTTTGTGGATAGTGATGGAGCATCTTACCTTTAGTATAAGTAAGTCACTCCCCCACTTTTTTAGTGAGTTAGGGGGGCACATCTTTGGGATGTGGGATGTGAGATCAGATGTGCTAAGATATCCTCAAGACAGGTTCCTAACAAAATTTCTGAATGTGGGGATGACATCATCCTTTTCAGAGGACGAACTATGGTACCAGTGATGCTATAAGAGGAGGTGTTGAGGGAGTTCGACACATCCCCTTTGGTGGTACATCCTAGTGTGGGGAAGATGTACCAGAACCTCTAGTATCAGTACTAGTGTCCATTGATAAAGAAATAAGTGGAAGAGTTTGTTTCATGATGCCCCGCTTGTCAGTGCCGAACACTAGGTTCTAGTAGGCTTGGCTCATCCACTTAAGGTGGAATAATTAAAGTGGTATGGAATCTCTGTGGACATCATGATATGTACACCATGTATGCCCAGGGTCCATGATTCCATCTGGGTTATTTTTGAGGGACTCACCAAGTCAGCCCACTTCCTACCCATCTGAGAGCAGGTATCAGTAGAGGGCTTGGGACACCTCTATGTACAGGAGATAGTACAGCTTCATAGGGTCTTATCGATGATTTTCTCAGATCGTGATGCTCATTTTACATCCTGGTAATGGATGTGATTACAGGAGAAATTCGAGACTTAGCTCTGATTGAGCACCACCTTTCACCCTCAAACAGATGGTTAGACAGAGTGGACCATACAGATGCTTGAGTACATGCTCTGTTCTTGAATACATTATTTTGGCCACAATTGGTAGGATCATTTTCCCTTGGGGAATTTCACATAAAACAATAGCTATAACTCCACCGTTTGTATGCCACCATTTGAGTCCTTGTATGAAAAAATTTGTAGATCACCTCTATGTTGGACAGACCCAAGGAATTCATCACTTCTATGTCCAGAGTTGGTACGGGCTACCACTAAGAAGATGCAGATCATCCAAGAGTATATAAAGACTACACAGAGTCGGCATAAGTCTTATGCCGAAAATAGATGGAGGCCCATGGAGTTAGAGGAGGGGGACCATGTCTTCCTACAAGTCTCACCTAAATGAGTATTATAGATATTTGGATAGGGTGGAAAACTATCTCGGAGGTTCATCGAAGTTTTCCAGATCCTAATCAGTATAGGCAAGGTGGAATACCACCTAGCTCATCCCCCATTGTGGAATCAGGTGCATAATATTTTCCATGGGTCGTAGTTGGGGAGGTATGTGTATCATCCATTACACTTTATTAACTAGGGGGAGTTGTATATTGATGACGGGGAGAAGTTCGCGGAGTTCCCGATATAGATAGAGGATCAACATGATCAGGTCTTTCATGGGCATTTTATTCCTCTAGTTTAAGTTTGAGTGAAGCATGAGAACCTCCCGAAGATCACATGGGAGTGGGAGGCTAAGATAAGTGCTCAGTACCCCCATTTGTTTCCCCAGTTTTGTTGTGGATTTCTGAGATGTAAATCCCTAAGGTGGGGAGGATATAAATACCCAAAATTTCAGTATATTTTTTTTAATTATATGGGATTATTAACAGACTGAAAAAATTGATGGTATGTGGTTCTGAGGCCCGTAGTGCCCTGAATGATCCATCAAAAAAATGTTAAGCTTTAAGTATCTTGTGTGAGAAGTTTTCTTTAAAAACTGGAATAACTATTAAATAGGTTCCTGGATTAGAAATACGAGGGAATCCTTGCATTCATGATGGTGGGTTTACCCTAGACGCAACTTAAGTTTAATTAGCACATGCCTCTAGGGAGAAAACCCAAAAAATGGAATAACTATAAATAAAATAAATAATTAAATTTATTTTATTTTTCAATGGCTTATAACTCACGAATGGTGACTCATATTTAAAATCTGAGACCGCCGCTAAGATCGTAAGTGTATTCTTTTCTTAGGCATATCCTAACCATGGCCGGCGTGAGCCAACAGTGGATGTTATTTTTTAGTAGTAAATAAAATAATTAAGTAACAATTATTTTATTGTTAAATTATTTAACACTTAAACGGTAACTGGGAATGGAAATCCGAGATTATTTTTTATCTCGTGAGGGCGTGTTTTCCTTAGGCAGTGCCTAACCTCGAGCAGCGCTATAACACCCGTAGATTTTATGAGAAATATTCTTTTCAATTTTTTTATGCCTTATGTTTTACACTACACCAAGATTGCATTGCACAATAAGAAACACTGTATTATCTTGTAGTATATGCAACACTATTCTTGGCTTGTGTTGCATGCAAGAGCGACCTTCCTCCATAGCGTGTGTTGTACATAATATCTAGTTTCACAAAAAATGATATATTAATATAATATTATTTTGAACTAGCCGTTATGAATAGTATTAACAACATTTTGAATTTTATAACATTATCATTCGTCATACACATATTTTATAACATGGTATGAGAATAGAATAAACTTTTTGGGTAAAATAAGTATTTTTCAAAAAATGCAATTTTTCCACCTTATGATGGCACACCCACATTAAATCTAGTTTTTGACACATTTATAAGGTAAATTTGTAAAATTAAACTTATTAATTGCAAGAAATATATAAAAATTTACTTGGGATAATTTTTTAATATTTTTATGTTAACTTTCATATGTTGATTAATAGTAAAAATACACTAAATTTTAATTAAAAATAACTTTTATCATCAAGATAATTTATGAGGATAAATTATAATATTTTATGGTTATAAAGTATAAATAAAATATATTTCTACCTTTTAATATAATTTATTTCATTATCATTATTTTTACATTGAAATCATAGGTAAAGAAAATTCAATCTTTTACAATGTTTTAAACAAAAACCTGTTTTTTCGACAACAAGATTAATTTTAAATTAATTACTGCATCTTATGTGTTTTGAATTTGTAAAAATGGATTCCATATTTTGAATCAGGAGGATAAAATTGTGTAAATAGATAAATTTTATTTTTAGGCATTATGTATAGTTACTATCGTAACTTTTATTTACCACAGTTAATGGTAAATCAGGTAATTAAGGGTAAAAATAATATTAAAAAATTACACTAGCACTTGTCTTGATACCTTTGGTTAACTATATTTCTTTCTAAATAATACTTGGTTCCAAATGGAATCTATTTGAACCCACTCGGATGAGATTAAGACCTTTAATTTATTTTATTTAAAGGAAAGTGAAATATGTCACACTCAAACATTATTAATTAAATTATTTTTAATATATAGTTATAAAGATTATAAATTAGATTATAAATTCTCATTTAAAAGATACAATTTTTTTACTCATCATGGTAATTTATTTGTAATTTTTATGAAATATAAAATTTCTTTAATACTTTATACATTAATGATGCAAAAATTATTTATTTAGTGAAAAATCAATAATATAGTTTTTATTAAAATAATAATACCCATAAAAGGACCAAAAACTTCACCTAACATTATTGGTTCAGTATATCTAAACCATAAGCATACAAAGGTCTACTTTTGGACCATTTTAATCCATATAAAATGGAATATGAAATTTATATTATTTTATTTTAAATGATGTCAAAGTTGTCACCTTCATAAGTTAATAAAGGTGACATTTTAAAAGATGGTTGTTTTAGAAGATAAATTGGACTAAAAGCATTATTATGAAATATATTAGATTTATATTAATCATAGTATTTTATTTTTAATTCTTATGAAACAAATAAGTATACTAAATAATTATACAAAAATTTTGTAGTAATTATTTTATTAAGAAAAATATAAAATAAATGGTATTAAAAATATTAAAATAAATATTATATGAACTAATTAATATTATACACAAATTTTATAGATATATATTACATGTTATAAATCTATTAAATTTTTTGGTTTGAACATATCTACTGTGTGGAGGTTATTTATATTAAAATAATTGAATTGTGTGAAAAATGACACTATTGGTATTTTATAAAAATAACATATTATTAAATTGATTAAAAATCACAAAAATATTTAAAAATTACAAATTAAAAATTATATTGTCTAAAATGTCACAATTTATATAATTATAGACAATTCAAAACAAATTATTAAGTATTATTAACATTTTAAAATTTAGAATATTATTACCACAAATAAAATCAATTAGATTAAATAAGGATAAATCAAAATTATAAGGTTTAAAATAAATTCCAAAAATTTCTACATTTTATTGGTTCATGATATTACCACCCTATAACATCACATATTTGAATTTGAGTCATTTTGGACGTTTTTAGGTGGGGTTTGATTTCATTGTAAATTAATATTTTTGAGAGATTCCTAAAGTGCCCCTCTCCTCTCTTATAAAAGGGCACCTCCTCCCTCTCCTCTTCACACCATTTTAAGCATTCAAACTCGTCCAAACTGTGCCAATTTCTCTTACCAAATTTCCTATAGTCATACTATAGGTCATGTACTTCTTTAAATACCATCCTTAGTGCCCTATGAGGAGGTTTTGAAGGGGCACGTCAAAGAAGATGTAATATCCTTTACCGATTCTTTCAAACTAATTTTTTCTTCTACTTCCTCTATATGAGTTGTTTTATTATTAGGTAATAACTCCAGATTCACTTGTATACTAATTTTTTATTATGAAAAATAAACAACCATATTACATATTCTATCCATCCTATGAAAAATGAAATCACTACACGTGCGTATGTACGACCTACAGTCTCCACGCCGAGGTGAAATCTGTTTTTCATAACCAACCTACATGGATGGGTATATTAATGGAAGAAATAACAATATATGATTATTCTAAAGTTATATTTGTGCTGAAATATCATACACTATACAGTTAAATACAATTTCACAATCATGGGAATGATATTGTTGCTTGTGCATACGTACGGTATATCGTCTCCACGCCGCGATGAGATTCATTCTCCATGCTTAACCATTCAAGAATGATTATAAATAATATATGACAAATAATCATGAAATATATGACATAATAATTCTGATAGATTTATTTATATATATTTTTCATTTAATTCAATTTAATTTAATAATAAAACGAAAACAGTGATCATGTGTACGTACGACCTACTGTCTCCATGAACGGTGTATTTCAATCCATTTATCGATCAATTATATATATTTATATATTGAATATATGTGATATAAAAATCATGTTTTACTTTTTTTAAGTAATTAATCATGATCTAATTAATCATATGAAAAATTAAAATTCAAAACATGTATGATAAATGAAACTATTTTACCCAAAACGCTACTTTAACATGGAATTGACAAATGGATATGCAATATAAAGTTGTTAGTGAATACTATATGATATCATAAATATTATTATGGTTATGTTTCAAGATTATAATTTTTTAAACCCAAATATACATGATTTTTGACACGTATGGATGAAATTTGACCTAAGGTAAGAGGTAACATTTCCAATCTTGTTTCCATTTGAGATTGTTTATTTGTAAGTATTTATTGGGGTAATATTTATCATCTATATCTATGTATTCTCGAACTATTTTCACAATAATTTTACTATTCTTTCATATATGTTTAATTTCATTGTAACCCTTTTTTACTTTTACCACATGGTATGGAAGGAATATTTCTTTTTCTTTCCATACAATGTACTTTTTGACTTTTCCAAAAAAATTATGTGGAGAACATTTTTCTTATACAGCATGAATGGATTTTTACAGTTTCATAATGCCTTATTTATATGAAGATTCCTCTACAATATTTCATGATTATTTTCATAGAAATTATTTTCTTTTAAGATTGCACGACATTTTGAGAAAATAAAATGATTTAGAAGAAGAAATGATATTTTCCTCAAGAATTAATTTCAAGTGTTTTATCAAAACTATTTTCCATCTTGGAAGACATTCTTTAATATAGATATGATTCATGTATAATGTCCCTATTATTTACATGGTGTTATTCTGTTTATTATGAAATTATATCCATTTTTTATATGTATTATTTTATGATGGGATGATGTATATGAAACCCATTTTATTCATTGGGTTATGATGAATGATTTATGTTTATTTTGTGGTACATGAAATAATGATTTAATTATGGGATAGTTGGGACCTATATCTCCCTCCAATGCATTGGGTAATGATTTATGTCTCATGAGATAGACATGGATCGAATGGAAAGTAAATATGGTTCAGTATTACAGGGTTGGAATGACAGGTAAACTCGGTTCAGTAACAGACTTTGTCCACTATGATGGTCCTGGAAGAATTGCCTTGGATACTATGGAAATAATATCATGTGATTAATGGTTTGACACAATTTCATGTTTTATTACCATGATATTTTGTCATGATTAATGTTACTTTATGATATATGCCTTATTTACTTCCAAGATTTATGTCATCACTCATGGTTTTGATTTTTTGTTTTCATATTTTTACGTTCAACTTTTTATGGGTAGTTTTATGTTCTCCATGTTTACCCTTACTGAGAATTTGAGCTCACCCTCTTTATTTTTTCTTTTCCCCAGTATATAATGAAAGGTTTTAGGTAAGAAAAAAAAAGGGGAAGATCTTTATTGGAGATTTTGAAGATCTTTCACTATGATTAGAAGATTTTTTACCGAGTTTCCAAAGACACTAAACTAATACGGTCTTTGGGCGTCTGTTTTTTTTATGAATTAAGTATTCCACAAAAGTAGTGTAATGTATAACTACATAAGGATTTGAGTCTCTATAGTTGGTATCAGAGCAAAGGTTTAGTAAACCTTTGGAAACTAGGATGCTAAAATTATAGTGACATCACTAGAGAAATTTCTAAGGTATGTCTAATGATGTCCATAAGGTTAAGTATAAAGTATAGATTACAATCCTAGAATTATGATAACAATCATTAATAACCTAAGACTAAACCTAAGATGTTAGATATTTCACATAATCTACCTTGTTTATGTTGTTTTCCTAATATGATTTTTGCCTCTCACACTATTAATTTTGGGTTTTAGATAATGGCTGCAACCCAAAGGAACCGTGATAATGATCAATGCACTAGGAAATGAAATGATTGTCCTCCTGAATGACCAAATGTTATGGGAAATGGTGTGAAAAATCTTATTTCTACACTTACAAAATATATGAATCATTCTGGACTTCAAAATGAACAGATAAGGGAAGAATATTCTATTTAGTCCTTTATGATTCAACGTCCACCTTATTTTAGTGGGTCTTCTGATCCGCTTATTTCTAAACAATGGATTAGTACATTTGAAAATATATTTTTTATACTTCACTGTTCTGAAAATGAAAATTTCATTTTGGATGTTTACCATTTAGAAGGTGAAGCAGACCAGTGGTGGACTCTAATTAAAAATACAAGGCCCTAAGATGAAATTGAATTCATAGAATGGGATGAGTTCATGAACTTTTTTTTCAGTAATAACTTCCCTTGTATTCTTCGAAAATATATGAAAAGGATTTCCTTGAGATTATGAAAAATGATGATGAATCTATTGGTATATATGAGGAGAATTTTATAAGGCTTGTGTGGTATGAATCTGGCTTTATCATCTACCCTGAAAGTAAAGTTGAACGATTCTTCAGTGGCTTAAAACCAAGTCTTCGAAAGGCATTGGCTATAAGAGACTTCAGTAGATATGAAGAGATTGTGCATTGTTCTATCAAGGTAGAACTGGATTTTGGTGTTATATATCCATCTCATGGTTTAGACAAGAAACGAAAGATGGAGTTCAAGGAAAAATGTCAAAACTATGGTGAAAAGAAGACGAATTTTTTGTTATGATCAAAGTGTGGAAAGAAGCATGGTGATGATTGTCTTAAAGGGACTATAAATTTTTTTTAAGTATGGAAAAGATGGTCATCGAGCAGCTGAGTGCCAAAGTAATGGGAAAAAGGTAGGTAATGATGTGAATAGAGAAAATACTATAAAGAACCCACCACCAACACTTCAATGCTACAAGTGCAAGGAAATGGGGAATTATGCTAACCAATGACCTAATCCAGGGGTTAATGATGATCGACATCAACAACCTCTTAAAGAAAAGGATAAAGAGAAGTCATAGGAGATCACTATTGGTGATGTTGAATATGACAACGAAGTGATGGAATAATTATGTTTTTTTTTGTATCTGGATTCTAAAATAGTGTTGTGGAATCTCATTTATAGTATCATAGATTATTGGAATATATATGAATTGGTTTTCAATAATTGTATGGTACCGGTATACATGAAAAGTGATTGAAATATTTTTGGAAGGCAGATGATATACAAATAATGATGGGATAAGAAGAAAATAATATGTATGAAAGTATTAATGATCTCATGAATGATATAAGGAAAAAGTAAAATCATGGATTGAATATATAGAAATTTTGGGATTTTGGTATGTGGAAAGAGTTAACTTTTGACGGTATTCATGTTTTCACTATGGCTCTATGGTAATTCATGATTCTAGAGAATATATGATTAAAGTATTCATGTGTTTGTAATGTGACCAATAAGATGTATATTATAACATATGGGGTATAAATGATGGTATTCACATGATTGGTAGATGACCTATCTAGTAATATTTTTCTTTACACTACGAGATTGGACAGAAGTATTTTGGATAAGCCTAAAGATTGGAATGGATTAAGTTGGACATCAGATAGTATTGTTAAAGGCTATAACTTTTTGATATTATTTCTGAAATGTTATTAAATTATAGTTTTAAAAAATGGAAAACATGCAGGACGGGTGGAAACCCATCGCGTCGGACAAAGATGCGGGAATCGAACCCACAACTGATGTGCGACAGGCCTTTATCACCAACCACTGGCCAACAGGAAGACCCTCGTTTGTATACATTAGTTTTATTTTATTAAACAATATGATAGATGATGTATAAGTCCATTTTTGGAACCATATACAATTAGCCTCACCATAGATGGACTTATGTTTATTTAATATCTTGTGCTAACCTTTTTTGTGATAGAGACAGATGGAATGACCTATCATTCTATCGCATGATCTACTAAAACTTCATGAATGACAAATTCAACTTCATTTCTTTAAATAAGAGATGAAGGTAAAATTGTCCATGGAATGACCAATGATGATATTACACTAAAATCAAGTAAGTATTCACTACCACAAAATGGCGCAACTCTAGCTCCATGCTTTTATTAGCGCTAACGAAAAGGCGCTCATAAAGGGTGGGTACCATTATTAGTGCTAAAACATTCTCTAATAAAGGGTACCTTTATCAGTGCTAAAAAAATCACTGATAAAAGTACCCCTTTATCAGCACTTTTTTTAGCACTGATAAAGGTACCTCCTTTAACAACGCTTATTTTTAGCGCTGTTAAAGGGTACCCCTTTATCAGTGTTTTTTTAGTAGCACTGATAAAGGGGTGTCTTTATCAGCGCTTTTTTTTAAAAGTGCTGATAAAGGGTATACTTCCCAAAAAAATCATTAAAAAAATATTAATATTTAAATATATAGATATAGTTATATTGATATAAATATAATATATATTTTTTAAGTATAATTTTAAATATATTTTAGATAAGTATAAATATAAAGTTACACTTATTATAAAAGATATTTAGTAAAAATCACATATAAAAAATTTTAAAAAATATTATTTTATTCATAATTTGCTAATTTTTATGGATTAATAGTCATTTAATAACAATTTAAAGACTAAAAAAATAAAAAAAAAATAAGAAAAAAGATCCAAAATATGTTGAAAACGTAACTCGAACTTCAAACAGCCATAACTTTTGATACGAGTGTCCGTTTGAGCTCTACCACATATCAAATAGAAGCTTGTGACAGGATATACACCCTTATGACTTGGAAGTCCCCATCCACAGATATTTCGAGGAATAATTAATCTCCTAATGCCTCAAAAACAGAGTTTTTAGTCAGGGAACCCCGATTTTTTAAAATTTTGTGGATTTTCAGCCTCATTTAAGGGGGCATTATTGGATTTTTTTGGTGGGGACTGAATTTATTACAAGGTATTAAATTCATATTGATATTATGTCATTGAAATTTTATCATTTTTTATAATTAAATTCTATTTATAATCAAATATATAGCTATATATACGTATTTTTATATATATTCACACCTAAAAATATAATTTTTTTTATAAATAATTAAACATATTTACATATAAAATATATTAGCTTTATCTAAATAATAACTAATATCCATTTTATTTAAAATAACAATATATGAATATCTATAAAACTATATATTAATCTAACTATATATCACACACATCCTCACATGAGAGTAGTCATAATAATACCAAATTACAAAACAAGACTTTTCTGTCTATGAAACAAAATTTTAATCCCAAAGATCATGTTCTCAAACTACATCCCTTTTAAAACATTAAAAAACTTATTAGATTTATCTAAATAATAAAAAATATCCATTTTCTTTCAAATACCAATATATGAATATTTATATAACTATATATTAATATAACTATATATTTGTTAATATAACTATATATATGTTAATATAACTATATATATTAATATAACTATAAATATATATATTAATATAACTATATATAAATATTAATATAACTATATATATATATTAATATAAATATATATTACTATATGAATAAATAAAACTAAATATATATATAAATAAATAGATATATCATAAATAAGAGAAAAAATCAATATAGGGGAGTGGCAAAGGCTTCAGGCACGCAGGGGGGAGGTCTCGAGATCAAATACGGGTGCAGGAAGGGGAGCAGGCGGATGGGTGAGTTTAATGGTCTAGCACTGAAAAAGGTTGGGTATAGCACTAATAAAGGGTGGAGGGGGTTCGTGCGGGCGCTGGAGGTGAGGAAGGTGCTGATAAAGGGGGGCTTAAGTGCTGTAAAAATCCACCCCCCCCCCCGAGATTGCCAGGAATTTTTGTGAAAATTTTAATTTTTTTAACTTTTATTAGCACTAAAAAAAGATCTGATAAAAGGGGTATTTTATCAATGCTAAAAATAAAACATTGATAAAGGAACCTTTTATCAGTGTTATGTTTTAGCGCGGATAAAAGACCCCTTTTATCATTTCTTTTTTAGCGCTAATAATTGGGGTATTTATCAGCACTAAAACGAAGAGCTGATAAAGGGGACCACCCTTTATCTACGTTGGCTTTAAAAGCTCTTTCCTAACAATGTTAAAGGCCATTTTTAGCGCTGATAAAAGAGGTATTTGTAGTAGTGATTTCTCCGTATGTAAAAATTATTCAACTTTTGGGAAATGATCTTGAAATCCAAAAATGTTGTACTAGTACCCTCATAACTGATGAATCATATGGTACCTTAGATCATCAGAAATTTAAGGATTTGTGATTGTTGTATTTTTTATAGCCATGTTCTGTACCAATCTTCATCAGAACATGATGGCTAGATTTCTCTTCCATACCCATATTTTCACCTATATTATCCTATGTGGAAACCCAGGGCTGAGTTACTTTGGGTGACCATTATGTTTCTAACATTCTTTTTTAAAATTATGTTTTGATATTCCTTTTTATGATATGGGTTTCTATAAAAGAGGCTTTCAAGTAGTAAATGATTTATAACCCAACAAATCTCAAGGGTGAAATTCATTTTAAGGGGGGTAAAATGAAACACCCCGAGATTTTATAAGAAATATTCTTTTTTATTTCTTTAATGTCTTGTGTTGTACGCTACACCAAGATTAGTTTTCACTATATGAAACACCGTATTAGCTTGTAGTATACGCACCACTATTCTTGGCTTGTGTTGCACGCAAGAGAGACCTTCCCCAATAGTGTGTGTTGTACGCAATACCGAGTTTCACTAAACAATGATATATTGTTATAATATTATTATGAACTAACCATTATGAATAGTATAAAACATATTTTTAATTTCATAACAATATCATTCATATTACACATATTATAGAACATGGTATTTTAACAAAATAAATATTTGGGGTAAAATAAGTATTTTTCAAAAAATTCAGTTTTTCCACCTTTTGATCAAACACCCACATGAAATCTAGTTTTTGACACGTTTATAAGTTCAATTTGTCAAATTAAACATATTAATTTCAAAAAGGATATAAAAATTTACTTGGGATAATTTTTTAATATTTTTTGTTAACTTTCTTATTTTGATGAATAGTAAAAATACTCTAAATATTATTAAAAACAAATTTTATCATCAAGATAATTTATATGGTTAAATTGTAATATTTAATGGTTTTAATGTATAAATATAATATATTTTTACCATTTAATATAATTTATGTCATTATCATTAATTTTACATTGAATTCATTGGAAAAAACATTTCAATCGTTTCCAATGTTTTAAATAAAAACTCATTTGTTTGACAATGGGATTAATTTTAAATTAATTACTGCATATAATATGTTTTGAATTTGAAAAAACATATACCATATTTGGAATCAATAGCTTCAAATTATGTTAATAGATAGCTTTTATTTTTAGGCATTATTAATTTTAACTACGGTAAATTTTATTTACCACAGTTAAAGGTAAATCAAGTAATTAAGGGTAAAAATAATATTATAAAATTACAATAACACCTATCTTGATATCATTGGTTGATTATTTTTCTCTATAAAACATTATTAGGTTGAAATGGAATTTATTGGACCCACTTGGATGGGATTAAGACCTTTAATTTATTTTATTTAAAGGAAGGTGAAATATGTCTCACTCAAACATTATTAATTATATCATTTTTAATATAATGTTATCTAGAATATAAATAAGATTATAAATACTAATTTGAAATATAAAATGTTTTTCTTCATCATGGTAATTTATTTGTAGTTTTTATAAAATATATAATTACCTTAATAGCTTATACATTAATGATGCAGAAATTATTTATTTAGTGAAAAATAAATAATATATTTTTTATTAAAATAATAATAATAATCAAGAAGAGAAAAAACATGACCAAATCTTATTGGTTGAGTATATCTAAAACATAAACATTCAACTGTCGACTTGAGGACCATTTGGAGACTTATAAAACATATTATGAAATTTATATTATTTTATTTTAAATGATGTCAATGTTTTCACCTTCATAATTTAATAAAGATAACAATTAAAAAGTTGGTTTTTTAGAAGATAAATTCAACTAAAAGTGTTCTTATGCAAGTGATTAGATTTATCTTAATAATATTATCTTATTTTTTATTTTTATACAACAAATAAATATAATAAATAATTATCCAAAAATGATGTAGTAATTATTTTGTTAAGAAAAATATCAAATAAATGCTTTTAAAAATATTAAAATAAATATTATATGAACTAATTAATGTGCTCCAAGAATTTTATGGACAAATATGACAAGATAGGAATCTATTAAATAGTTTGGTTTCAACATATCCTTTGTGTGGATTTTATTTAAATTCAAATAATTCAATTGTGTGAAAATTGATACTATTGGTATTTTATGAAAATAACATATTATTAAATTGCTTAAAAATTACGAAAATATTTATAAATTAAAAATAAAAAATTATATGGTCGAAAATGTCACAATTTTTCTAATTATAGACAATTCATAACACATAATTATGTATTAATAATAATTTATAATTTAGAATATTATTATCACAAATAAAATCTAATAGATTAAATAAGGATAAATCAAAATTATAAGGTTTAAAATAAATTACAAACATGTCTAAATTTTTTTGGTTGATGATATTTTTAATGACCCGTCCCCTGGGTCCCATGTCGTGAGTAGCCCAAGCCTGCCTTCCATAGGCCATGGGCTGGCGACTAGCACCAAAAGGTGTTTCACAAAAATCTGGGAAGGCATTGCCTTTATATCCTGTAAACGCACTCAACCAAGCACACAAAAAGGGACGAACCCAAGTAAACTGTATAATAAAAAAAGTGCTGAAAGTAATAGGGGCTGTAATACAATCCCAATAGTAAAGGTTCATGTATAACTAGAAATACAATACAACTGAAGAATGAGAAATACATTTATTGGGTCGTCCTCCGAGGTTCCTACCTAAATGGTTGGTACATATCACCTCATCAGCACTCCACATCCCCTCATCTCCTCTGCGTACCGACATGTTGTATGGTCTACCTCCGGGCATCATCCAATCCTTGTAACCTCGGCCTCGATCATGGTTGTCTGTAGTCTGCACCAAACAGAACAAGGTGCGGGTGAAGCCCGTACAGGGGTGAGTATTATGATACTCAGTAAGGACCCCGAGACCCTCAAGGTCTCACAAAATCCACAAAGGAAAAACCATAATGCATGTAAACTAGTGAAAACCCTACTTAGGTATATGCCCGTACAAATACCTAAGTTATAAAATATTACCCATCTCATCCATGAGGAAACACAAGGTCCAAATCCTTATCCAAAGTACAACTATTCCACAAAGGAAAGATTACCACGAAGGTAAGTACCACATAGGTACGCCACACAGAAGAATACCACCAAGATAACAGCATGAAGGTAAGTACCACATAGGTTATCCACACAAAGGAATACCACAAAGGTAACACCACGAAGGTAAGTACCACATAGGTACACCACACAGAAGAATACCATAAAGGTAACACAACAAAGGTAAGTACCACATAGGTACGCCACACAAAAGAATACCACAAAGGTAAAGACTCAGCTCAGAACAGGTGTAAATTTGGTACAGTAGTAGAGATGATAATTTATTACTACTGAATCATCTTACTCTGTGTTGACGCGCTTTTTTCGTCACATTGACTAAACGAATGGAAAGGAAAAAATGACTTAGCACAAATTGATTCATCCTTTGAAGAAAACATCAATAATTGACAAAGGCATGAACAAGGGATCAAAAGCACATGTTTCACATAAGTTCCATCATTGTCGCGCAAGTATACCTGCACGACGCATAATGGTTACGCAAGTGACATGCGCGCCCTAAAGGATAACCGCCCGGGTCTTCTTCAGCCTATAAATAGACCCTATGGGCCCCCCATTGGGAGAGAGGAATTTTTTCCAGAATTCAGATTTAGGGATCTGAACGCCCAAGTCTCTTCTCCAGGTCTTCTAAACACTTATAAGGTAATTATTTACCTAGAATGGAAGTTCTAAATAAGAGGAGTAAGGTCTAAGTGTTAGAATTCACTAACACTTGTGCGCCTAAGGTGTTTTACCCTTAAGGGGAATGTACATACTTGTGCGCTGCCCTACTTCCTCACCAAAACTTGCGCGCCTCTCTTCTGGAAGTACCTCAGGATAATTATAAAGGCATTGGTCAAGGATCACTCAAGTATTACCTCACTGGTTTACAAACGCTCAAGTACCTATAGGCCGCGCAGGTATACCTACGTGACCAGGACTTGCGCGCCCACGCAGTACCTGCGTGCCTGCGAGGACTTGTGCGCCCCTACCTTTTTGGGTGCCCTTCTTTCCCATTTCACCCCTCTTAATCCATTCCACCTCTCCTATTCATCATTCAGTCTTCAAGACACTCTTAAAAGCTATTTGTGGCATGATTTCTTGATTTGACTTCTTTATCTGAGAGGAATTCCGTGGAGTATCTCTCAAAACCTAGTGATTTACACATCTTTATGTCACTAATGATTGATATTTCATTCATTCAACCTCATCCTTTAAGATGAGATAATCCTTAACCTATTTCTTGTTTTTAGGAATAATCCCCAGTCATAATTCTCAAATATGGGCATCCTCTTTAGGAGTAAGCCCCATGTCCTCGAATCTGGGCATCCTCCTTAGGAGTAATCCCCAGATCCCCTAACCTGGGCCTCCTTTTCAGGAGTATTCCCCAGTCATAATTCCACAAATTATGGGCATCCTCCTCGGGAGTAAGCCCCAAAACGTAATTCCTTTAACTTGGGACTCTTTTTCAGGAGTAAGCCCCAGTCCAATTCCTCATTAATATGGGCATCCTCTTCAAGAGTAATCCCCATGTCCCTTAATTTTTCAATTCCCTTAACCTGGGCCTCGTCTTCTGGAAGAAGCCATAGTCTTAATTTCTCTTAACCAGTCATAATTTACCTTTGATCTGGGATTCCTTCTCAGGAGTAAAACCCAATCATAAATCCTCTCCTAATTTGGGCCTCCTTTTTAGGAGTAAGCCCCAAGTTAGAGTATTCAAATCTCCATGAAGCACATATACCTTTATGGACCCTGTTCCTGAATTTCTTCCTTGAAGTAAATCCTAATCTTCATTTATCATGGCAGTCATACATATATAGGTCCCACATTATTTATTATGATTGCATCTTTCATGGTCCAATTGTCTAATTGTTACCAATACCTCTTGTTTCTCACACCGAGCATGACTCACATGAGCATAGAGTTTAAAAGTAATTATGACATCCTTCTTTGAGTCATCAATCATAAACATCATACTCCCTTACTCGAACTACATGGGTTCTGATTCCTTTTCTAAAAAAATGATACGTAGGTAACCCATCTGCGGGTTTGATCACAACTCTGAAATAATCCATGTCCTTCTGAATGACAATAAACATCAAGTGCCCCCACTGAGTTTCTTTAAAACCAGCATGGTCATCATAATGACCAAGAGACTTCTATATAAATGTGTCGAAGGATACCATTGACCAAGAATATCTAATAAATACGGATGATTCTCTATCGATGAAGAACCTTGAATACATATAAAAGATTCTCTAAATTTCTTACATATTTAATCATTGATTGTCAGATCTGAAGGAAAGCTCATTTTATACTTGGTAATGTAATAAGGATTCATGAACATAACTTAAATATATAAATAGAGTCCTAGATTAGACAATAATTCCCCTCATAAAGGTGTGATGAGTCTAACCTCCCATCCTCTCGACGAATGAAAATTCCTAAGCCTCATCAGTCCATAAACTAATGATCGCCTACCATTGGAAAGTAGGTCCAAATGGATGTGGAATCATTGGATGTTTTCGGTTCTACAAACAAACCTGTTAGAAACCGATCGGAGTGTTTGAACCTTCAATCGAGGAGTTCATCCCTGGATTCCGAGGGAAACAAAAAATAGTGAACCAGACATAAATCCTTAACCAAGTTAAAATAATGTTTTACCTATTTGTTAGGCCCCTTTTTAAAACACAATGAGAGGACCAACAAAAAACAATCATTGACATATGTGTTCATCCAAAAGATGTAGTGGATGAATTTATATTGATTACGTCTGTCATATCAAACAGACTCTCTTTTCCAAGATCTTCTGCATTTCTAGAATGGTTGCTCTCAAGTTCACACCTGTGAATACCACTGCTGCAAATGACACTGCTGCTACTCCTGTTGGATCGTCGTCCGCTCTGCGAGTGACATCACCTACTCAGCGTCTTCAACGCTGGGTATCAAATGCGTCAACACGGTACCATCCCAACTCTGGAGTTTTCCCGAGAATCCCTCTAAATGAACAACTCACACCGGTCGTCCAAACAACGACGACCAGCGATCAAGAAGCAGGCGATGCTAACCACCGTCTCCAACCGTTTTGGGTTGTTATCCCCGGAACGCAATCACCATTCACTCCCATATTCTGGGGAGGTTAATGAGCAGGTCCCTCAGGGCCTTAATTCAAAGAAGCAGGAGTCCTTCCTGAGGGATCCTATCAAAAATCGCCGCTAGACTCATGCGGAAGTATGAATTCAACATGATGTGGGTACCGACTCCAGGCGTTCGGCTCAGGTTCCTCAAACACGAGCAGGCAAGACGAACCACCAGAGGTCGGAATCCGGTCAACAATGAGCAGGTTCTCATCTCTACCATCTCCGGATAAGTCCACCATCCTAACTTGGTGGCAAGCAACGAGCGGGTACATGAACCTCTCCATATTAATTCTGCTGTCCAGAAGACTCGTCTGGAAGCATCACGCCAATCCCACCAGGAAATTCCAGCGGAGTACTAAAGTTTGGAAAATACACATGTTTATACATCATCAGTTAGTCAGTAGGCTCTTCTGAATACATATGTTGAAGCTCGTCAACCACGTTCGACAATGTGAAATCAGTAGGCACATACACCTGCTAGTATTAATCAAGCCTATCAACAGTCTCGCTTGGTAGCATATAGAGAAGTTAGTCGGAAATCCCCGGCAACAAACAGGAGACAGACTCAACTCTCTTCCCCCACACTTGAGTACTGTCAGGATTCACTAACAGGAAAAGGAGGATAGGAGAAGGCACATACACCTACTCCATGCACTGAATGGATGTATATCCCCGTTCCAGCAGCTGAAGTCACCAAGAAAATTTTATCAATGATGAAAGAGCAAGAAAAAATCCTTGCTCATATTCTGGACACTTGCTAGGATATTATAACAACTTCAGTGACATCTTAGGGAAAGGCACATAAATCTATCCCTACCAGTGGAGTGACACATCAACAGCTCACTCTGGAACAGACACACACATTTGTTCCATTCCAATAGGGTTGTGGGGCATACTCCCCCATATCATACGAACAACCAAGTCAGGCACATACACCTGATTTGAGTGGATATTTTCTGCATAACCTGACCATATTTCCTGATCAGGCACATACACCTGTTCAGAGCATCCACTTTCATCAACAAGTTGTTTCCAAAGTGAGTAAGTAGGCGTCTAAGAAGAAGACCCGCCCAGCACAGTCAAGAGATCAAGAGCCAAGCTGTAACAAGGCCTTTCTCGATGCTGGAGTTCTTGAAGCCCTTAGGCAATTATCTATTGGAATCCAAGATTCTACTCCCTCATTTCCCAATAGTGGGGATAGTAATTCCGAAGGTCTTCAACATACACTTCCTCATGAAGGCTTGCTTCATGAAAATTCGGTCGATCTCAAAGTTTCATCTTCAGATGAGATCCATAGGAACCCTCTGTGTGGTCAGAAGATCAAGGAGCAAGAGATCTCATCTTTTGTTGTAACCCATTATGTTGCTCCTCCCCATGATGATGAATTTCGCTGCGAAAGTCCTCTCTGCAGTAGTGATGCACATTGCCTGGAAAATGCTCTAGTGGATGATGTAGTGCCGAGAAAGCCCTCTTATCTTGAGGCACTTGAAAATGTGAAACCAGTCATGTCTAATGCTTCATCTCTATCCGGTGAAATAATTTCTCAATCAGAAGATAGCCCAGGGTGTAGGTCATTCTCCGAACCACCCCTAAGTCATGCATCTTTTAGTTTGATCAATGATTTCTCTACCAATCTTGTTGAATCTAATTTAGAAACAAGGAAACACCAACTCTGGTCAAATCAGGTAGAATAATCTACATTGAATCATAAAGTGGTAATGCTGAACATGAGAAAACAACTATCAAAAGGTGAAGTACCAGTCCTGTTTTGGCCTCTGGCTAACTCTCAGTATGACATTCCAAAGATTTTGATGGAAGATGGAATCCATGATATTCGTCTCAACATATAGAAAACTCCTTTTCAGTTGAAGAAGAATGTATTATATTCTGATGAATATGAAAATCATCTTAAGATAATAGAAGGGTTACAACGTCAGATTGATTTGGAATCTCTATCAGTCTCTCGATATCCGAAGGCTGAAAAACAACAGAGAGCCCTTCAACATTCATGCCTTGGCGCACTAAGAAGATTGTGTCAGTTAATTACTAATGCCCCATCTATTATTCATGTCAGAGAATGGGGTGTTCATGGAGCACTACATTTCACTGTGTTCTCTAGTTAGCAAAGACCACCGAAAATGGTCTCATGCAATGTTATTGCCCATGGTCGGCCACAGTCAATGGGTTTTGTTTGTAATCAAAAGCTTTCCCAAGAATAGGATTCAACTAGTTCCTCCCAAAATAAAGTATACAGAGAACAAGTTGTTGAATTACTCCTGTATAAAACAAACAGGAATATTGAACAAGCTTCTCATATGGAGAAAGCACATCATCAAGTGATAGAAGTGTCGGAAATTATCCAGCGGTCATTTGAACCAAGTGATAAAAGTGGATACAGATTAATGCATCCAGGTAATTTCCGGACTAAGGTTCACAAGATCAGGAGAGCATTTAAGAAAGTATCATACATAGCATGTCAAGAGCCATCCCAGCTTGCCAGACTAGGGACTCTTTTAAACCAACCCTAGGAATCAACAAATAGGATTCGAGGAGTCGAGTGGGAACAGCAGGAACAGCCCCAGTCCACCGGACTGGGGAATTTTTTAAATCATCAATCCCCTCCTCATAGAAAGTCGGTCTTTTCTCGATTGATGAAGAAGCCTCCAGAGGAACGAAGAGCCAAATTATCAGGAGATTCTCTCCAAATTACTGCTCGCCAAGAAGTTCCTGAGGGATCAAATCAACAAAAAGCAATGTCTCATCAAAGACATGGAAGAAGACAATATCACAGAAATGCTGATAGAAGAGATGTGATGCGTTATGCATCAATCAATGTCATCAATGCCGTTGTTGCTGATCCACCAAATGAGGTTCACTCAGGGGACTCAGATGAAGAGTGTCCTGCTCAAGAAGATATACGCACCGACACAAATGAAGAAGGTGTGCGTACACAAAATCAAAGGATTACTCAGAACCTAGGTAATCTTTCGAGTAACCCACTTCCCCCTCTCCAAAAAGGATGCAAAAAAGGGAGGGGAAAGAATCAGGTTACATATCCTTCCTCTGGATAAGGCCAATCACTCTCACTAGAGCAATGGTTTGCACAACAGGAGTAAGAAATGAAGGAATTAAGGAGGTTGAATGCAGAACTACTTCAGGGTAGTCTTCTTCGTGAGCGTGCTAGAGTCAGTCAGCCAAGGTAATTTGTTGCTGCTACTAAGATGGATCAAAAAAATCCTCCTCTATCAGTACACCCTCACAGGCCTAATCCTACAGGTCAAGTGAAACAACAGTTGGCAGTTACAGCCACCACATCTGTCCAAGATCCAGTCATTGCACCTACCCAAGTCTAAGTTCAACCTGATGTTTCTCAAAAGTTAATAACTACCATTGAGTCATTAACAGATCGGTTAGAAACTATGGAAGGGAAAAGTGCACATGTTCAACTAGAAAAGAAAGTTTACCCTGAAAGGGCAGATTCAATCTATCCTCCATCCAGTTTTGGAAACCATGTATTCCCTATTTTCAATGGATCAGGAAATCCTAAACAGAATTTAATGCATTACGTGTCTTGTTGTGACCCTATTATGGGAACTCCGGAGTAGCAAGAAGCAGTGAAACTCATATGCTTTTTACGGAACTTGCAAGGATCAGCCTTTGTCTAGTATACAAACTTGCAATCCCAATCAATTACCAGATGGGAGGATCTTCGCCAAAAATTCCTTCTTCAGTTCAGCTCAACTTTTCCAAAGACAATAGTTTTTGATCTTACAAAATGTAATAAACAAGAGAATGAAAGGGTCTCAGATTTCATTGCTCGCTAGAAGGGATTAACATATTCCCTATGAATAGAACTCCCTCAAGGGGAATTGTTTCCAATCTCTCTGGCAAATCTGCGTGACAAATTACGCACTCCATTGATCCCTGTGAAATACACAGGAGGGTTTCGAGACCCTACATCAATCACTCAGAAGATTGAATATTCCCTTATACAGGCTAAGGCTAAATCTCGTGTAATTCCATCAGTTCTAGGATGGATAATGGGTAAAGCAGAAACTACTACATTTATGCTTAAACAAGCACCCATACCTATTTCTACTTCAAAAACTTCATCTTCTCAAAGGGCTCCACTTCCTGAGCACCAACAACAAAGGTCGTTTCATCCATATGATCAAAGAGATCAAAGACGAAAACAATTTGAGGATTTGAAGAGAAAAACATACTTTTTCTAAAATGAACAAGTTCCTGATTACTTCATTTTGACTCTGTAAAACAATCTGGTTCAACTACCAAAGCCCAGGAGTCCAAACAAGGAAGGAGTTGAAGATCGTCCCAATTATTGCCCCATTCATAAAATGCGGGGGCATCCCATCCAGGAATGTTTTGTCTTCAAAGACCTCCTACAAAAGATGGTCGACTTGGGACAAGTCAAACTAAAAGGCTCTTCAACCCAGGTAGCATGTGTCACAGCTACAGTTCCAGAGGAGAAAGGTGAATGACAAGAAGTAAAAAAGAAAAACTGCACAAAATTATGATGATTGGATGGTCAAAAAGACAATCAATCGAACTCATGATATTTTGAAAACACAATTAAAGAAACCAATTGTGTCTTATTCCATGAATGTTGCGGCAGAACCCTCTTCATCAGAGGGAAAGTCCTCGAAGAAACAGCATGATTCAAATAAAGAAAAAGAATCAGAAGATGATGAGTATGTGTCAAAGCCTAAGTTGTCTTTGACTCTGTAAGACATCATGCCATCTACTTCAAAGCTACGAGAACCGCCCCACTAAATGGAACAACCTAAATAGGCTGATCAAGAAAAGTATTCATCAGATGAAGAGTTAATATTCGGTTCTGTTAATATGATTCAATTAACAGATCCATATGCCAGTTGCAGTTTGGATTTCGATGAGCCTGAATTCCCGGTATCAAATAGGGGAATCAGAGGAAGTTCCAGAGGCTCATGATACAGGGGAAGACGTGGATCTTTCAGAAGCCACTATTCCAATTATACCCTTGCTAGAACTATGTACGCAGTAGAAACTCGTGGTAGAGCCCTTTAGAGAGCTCAGAAAGAACAAGCAAGTTCTTCTACCAATATCAAATTTTGTCCTGGTAGAGTTATTTTGGAAGACCGGTTGAAGGTTCCATCTTCTTCCTCTTAGAAAATAAATGGATCTAATCGGTCTAATCATCCAAAACCAAGAATATTTCCAACTCCTATCCCATTACAAGGTGCATCTACTTCCAAAACATCTGCTTCCAATGTACCTGCTAAACCACATATTCCTATTGGGAAATGCAGACCTCTGGATCAAAAGTATGATGTATTGAAACACTTGGCCCCTGTACCAGCCATGTTATCAATTCTTGATGCTTTGAATCTGTCAAAAGATCTTCGGGAAGCACTCATCGAGGCTTTGTCAAGTCCTCAAGAGTTTGAAACTAAAATTTTTGGAGCTGAAGTCTATCACATAGAGAATAATCCTACAGAATGCCATACAGTAATATCTTTTACTGATAAAGATGAAGATGATGTTGTTCATGGTCATATTAGACCTTTGTACTTATCTAGAAAGGTCAATGGTGTAGATGTTTGAAGAGGTTTCATTGACAATGGTTCTGGAGTCTACCTCATGCCCATTCGTACAATTTTTCAATTGGGCCTCACAGAATCTGATTTATCTCCTTCTAACATGATGTTACAAGGATATGATAAAAATGAACAAGAACCACTGGGTGAAGTTACACTCAGAACTCAGTTTGGAGATCTTGTATCCAATTCAGATTTCATGGTTGTTGATCAAGACTCAGCCTTCAACATCTTGCTTGGAAGACCATGGCAACATCAACATGTGGCTATCCCTTCATCATACCATCAATGTATCAAATATTGTTTCGATAGTCAAGTTGGGACATTGTATGGTGATAAGGCCCCATTCAAGACATGTGAGTCTCAATACATTGAGGTGGAATTTTATCACATGAAGGGAAGGTAGAAATCCATAACAAAGGAGATTACCAAAGTTAATGCTCCATATGGTTTGGAGAAGATTCCAGTAAATCCATTTACACATGTGAGTACAGATTATGTGTTGCCTATTTGTCAAATTGACAAGATAGACCCAAATCAAAATACTCTTATGGAAAGATCCATAATTTCAATTACGTCAATCGAGCCAGACAACATGGGAGAAATTGGTAACCCACCAAGCAGTGATGAAAGCAAAAATGGTGACGTCTTCATTTCATCTGTAGAAATCCAACAAGTATATACTTCGCCAATTAGGCTAGAAGAATTTATAGAAACATCAGAGGTGAATAATGATGTCGATTCTCAATCCATCATCTCCTCCTTATTACCCAAAGAAGACCCTTCACCATCAATCGGGTCAGAAATGGAAGCTTCTTCTCCAAGATGTTCAAATTATGACATCTCTTCTGATCATGAAAATTATGCTTTATCATCTACTATGAAAGTAGAAACGGAATAAATAACACATGATGATGAAGAAGATGAAGTTCCTAGAGATGCTACTCCAGCATTTGAAGAGGGTATCTCTACCACTGTGGATGAACTCAGAGAAATAGATCTGGGTACAAAAGAAGATCAACGCCCCACTTTAATCAGTGTGACCATGACTCTTGAAGAGCAAGAGATGTATATTTATTTTCTAAAGAAAAATAGATATATTTTTTCTTGGAACTATACAGAAATTCCTGGGCTTGATCCTGATGTTTCTACTCATCATTTGGGTTTACCAGAAGAACATCAAGGATTTAAGCAAGCCGCGAGAAGAACACACCCAACTTATGCTTCCAAAATTTAAGCTGAAGTGGATAAGCTTATCAAATCTAACTTCATCAGAGAAGTTCAATATCCCAAGTGGTTGGCTAATATTGTCCCTGTAAAGAAGAAGAATGGACAAATTAGAGTTTGCATCGATTTCATAGATCTTAATCGGCATTATCCGAAGGATGATTTCCCAGTTCCTATTACAGAACTTTTAATTGATGCAACAGCTGGCTATAAAGAACTTTCCTTCATGGATGGATATTCCAGATATAATCAGATCCAAATGGCCCCAGAAGACGAGGAATCTGCAGCCTTCAGAGCCCCTCAGGGATTGTTTTGCTACCTGGTAATGCCCTCTGTCTTAAATAATGCAGGTGCAACATATCTGCGTGCCATGCATCGTATATTCAAACCCTTCTTAGCAAAGTTCTTTAAATGCTATGTATATGATTTGGTGGTTAAATCCAAGCAATGTTCTAATGACTTGGATGATTTGGAATTCATATTCTGCAAGATTCGACAACATAATTTGAAGATGAACCCCTTAAAATGTGCTTTTGGGGTAACCTCAGGAAAATTTCTCCGATTTGTTGTATGCAATCATGGTATTGAACTCGATCCTGAGAAGAGCAAGTCAATCCTTGGTATGTCACCTCCTCAAAATTTGAAATAATTAAGAGGACATCAAGGACACTAATCCTATATTCATAATTTCATCACCAATTTGGATGGTAAAAGTTTACAATTCACCAAATTGATGATGAAGGTAGTCACATACCAATGGACTGAAGAATGTCAGGAAGAATTCAATATTCTCAAGAAATACCTCTTGAGTCCACCAGTACTCATGCCACCTGTTGAAGGAAGACCACTTATCCTCTATGTGATAGCTCTAGAGCGATCATTGGGTGCCTTCCTTGCTCAAAATAATGATGCTGGGAATGAAAACAGCCTCTACTATCTCAGTCTAACTATGCTTGAAGCAGAAACCTAGTACTCAAGTATTGAGAAATGCTTCCTGGCATTAATCTTTGCAGTTCAGAAGTTGAGAAACTACCTGCAATATCACGAGGTCCAATTGGTATCTCGCAATAACCCGCTCAAATTCATCCTAAGTTGTCTGATGCTTACAAGACTTCTGGCAAGGTGGGAAGTTATTTTGCAGCAATTTGATATTCAGTATGTGTCTCAAAAGGTGATAAAGGGCCAAGCTCTTGCTGATTTCCTGGTTGAACACCCTTCAGTGGGAGACACATCTTCAAATATTGAGCTCCCTGATGAGTAAGTCTTCTCTGTTCAAGAAAGTCCTCAAGAATGGGAAATGTATTTTGATGGTGCTTCCAAAAGTCCAACAAGGAGGAAAATGCAAAATCCTAGATTCAAAAAAGTTGGCTTAGGAATTGTGCTCATTTCTCCAGAAAAGGCAGTGTTACCTTATTCCTTCTTATTGTGGGAAGGTGGTGCCAATAATGAAGCAGAATACCAAGCTCTCATTGCAGGATTGGAATTAGCGCTTCAATCACAAGTGAATCACTTAAAGGATAAAGGTGATTCAGACCTTGTAATCAAACAAGTAAATGGGGATTATGCCATCAGAAAAGAAGAACTAATCCCTTTGTATGATTATGTCAGAGAGTTAATGGAGGAATTCTCTTCGGAACTGACATTTTCTTATGTCTCAAGATCACAAAATGCTCAAGCTGATGCAATGGCTAATATAGCCACAACTCTGGCAGATCCAAATCGGGATGAGACAACCATCATTGTTACCCACCGTCGTGCAATTTCACCTTATGTTCGAATCAAAATAGTTTAAATTAATAAAATTAGTCCCATTCCTGAACTGTATGGTCATACTACAGGATGGATGTCACCTATTAGAGAATACCTTCAAAATGGAACACTTCCACCTGATAGAGCCGAGAAAGAACAAATCCGGCAACATGTGGTCAATTTTACTCTTTATGATAGCCCAAATCACCAAGGGAAAATTCACTACAAATGTAGTTTTGATGTAGTTCTCTTCAGATGCATTTATGGTGAAGAGGCAATGGCTATCATGAAAGAAGTGCATGCGGGAGTCTATGGTGCCCACCAGTCTGGACATAGACTGTCTGATCAGATTTGAAGGCTTGGATACTTTTGGCCTTCAATGATACAAGATTGTGTTGATTTCACAAAGAAGTGTCATTCATGCCAAGTACATGCCAACTTCATTCATCAACCTCTAGAGTTTCTTCATACAGTTAAATACTCATGGCCATTTTCCACATGGGGAATGGATGTGGTGGGACCATACCCTTTGGCTACGGCCAAGCAGTTTACGTACATTCTTAATGCTACTGACTTCTTTTCCAAATGGGCAGAGGCAATACCTCTCAAGGAAGTCATTTATAAATGTGTTGTTAGCTTCATCAAGTCTAACATCATTACCGGATTTGGTGTCCCTCATGCCATATTGACGGACAATAGCACCAACTTTTGTTCATCCGTGGTGAAGAAGTTGTATCAAGAATACAACATCAAATCCAAGCATTCATCTCGGTATCATGCAGCGGCTATTGGCCAGTTAGAGGCCTTCAACAAGACTTTTTCAAATATACTGCAAAATATGGTGGATAAAGATAAGAAGTCATGGCCGGATAAACTCTTTCATGCTTTATGGGTTTATCAGACTACCACCCGCACTGCAACTCGGTCAACTCCATATTCACTGGTATATGGAACGGAAGCCATCTTGCCCATTGAAGTTCAATTACCTTCACTCAGAGTTGCCATTTGTGATAAGTCATCTACAGATGAACAATCTCAAAAGCTATTGAATGAATTGGAACGGTTAGATGAGAAAAGATTGTGCACATTGCACCATTTGGAAGTCTATCAGAATCGAATAGCATGAGCATTTAACAAAAAAGTTCATCGTCGTTCATTCACTCAGGGAGAATTGGTATTAGTTCTCAGAGCTCCAATGATACTACGAAAGAAACCTCCCAATCTTGAGCCAAAATGGGAAGGACCTTACTCAATACATAGGGTCTACTCCAATGGAGCTTATTCATTAATCTCGATGGATGGAGAACTCATCACTACTCCAACCAATGCCATATTTTTGAAGAAGTATTTTGTATGAACACAAAATATATACCATCAATGGTTCGGTATGAACTTAAACTATTTTTACTTTCATCCCACACGACGTTAAACTATGAAAAAAATTCCCTCAATGGTCTGGTATGACCTTAAACTATTTTTACTTTCATCCCACACGATGTTAAACTGTGAAAAAAATTACCTCAATGGTCCGGTATGACCTTAAACTACACCACCGTCCAGCAAGATGTTAAATTTCATCATCAATGGTCCATACATATTAACGTAAACTATTTTTACTTTCTTCCCACACGACGTTAAACTGTGAAAAAAAATTCCCTCAATGGTCCGGTATGACCTTAAACTGCACCACCGTCCAGCAAGATGTTAAATTTCATCATCAATGGTCCATACATATGACCTTAAACTATTTTTACTTTCGTCCCACACGATGTTAAACTATGAAAGAAATTCCCTCAATGGTCCGGTATGACCTTAAACTGCACCACCGTCCAGCAAGACGTTAAATTTCATCATCAATGGTCCATACATATGACCTTAAACTATTTTTACTTTTGTCCCACACGACGTTAAACTGTGAATAAATTCCCTCAATGGTCCGGTATGACCTTAAACTGCACCACCATCTAGCAAGATGTTAAACTGTGAAAAAGGTCACTAAATTTTCCTCACTGCATGACATTAAACTGCACAGTCCCCCTTCTGTCCAACATGATGTTAAACTGCACCATCCATGGTACATGCATATGACCTTAAACTATCCGCGCTTACGTCCAACATGTCGTTAAATGGTATACTCTTTTCTCCTCTCTGCATGACATTAAACTGCACAGTCCCCCTTTCGTCCAACATGACGTTAAACTATATTGTCTCCATCGTCCTAACTACATGATGTTAAACTATACAGAAAGTCCTTGATACGTCCTACATGACATTAAACTGTACTGTGTCCCTGCTATATGACATTAAACTGTGCAGCTCCAACAGTTTTAATTGCTAGACCTTAAAACTGCATATTCCCTTTATATGTCCTACATGACATTAAACTGTGCATCGTTAGGGTTGTTGCTACCTCTTGTTTCTCACACCGAGTATGACTCACGTGAGCTTAGAGAAAACTTCAACCATAACACCCTCTCTAGGCCGCTAACCATGCGTAAGTCCCAACATCATTTTTTTGGGTCGTTGTCCCCAAGAACAACTTGATCATTAATTCATTCTTTAATTGAACTACATGGAATTTGATCCTTGCCTTCCAGGCTGGGTACGTAGGCAACCTCCCAAGGTTCAAGCCCAAAACCAATCTCTTCACATCGGTTCACCTCCATCTCATACGATGTTGATTCGTGAAACCTCCCCTTGTATCAATATATTTACATTAGTTCACTTTTGTACTTGTTATACGACGTTAAAATATACAACACTGTTGTCCAGTATGACAATAAACTCCAATATTATTTGGTACCTTCACCTGATAGGGAACCATTATTTACATTGATTTTTCAATCATGTTTCATTTCAAAGACTACGTACATACATGGCAATGCCTAAACCTTTTATTTTGGGTTAAACCATCATTGTACTAAAAAGTCCCCTTTCACCCTTCACATGTACAAATGAAATTGGTACAGAGGGTAGTTCTAGAACTACATGGGCTTGATTCCCATCCTTATGGGATACGTAGGAACGTTCGAGTGTCCCTTGATTCCAGCCCCAAGTCTTTTGGGACTAACCCCAAATTCCACTTTCAGTCCCTTGGCTGAAAAGACCCCATGAAAATGCACACTGTGTATTTCTTATAATGGTCTAAGCTCTATGACCCTAAACTAAGATCTCTAATCCTTTTTTCCCACACGACATTAAACTTTAGTTTAAGAACTACGTATGGAATGATTCCCATCCTTACGGGATACGTAGTGAAGTCCAACATTTCCAGTCAGGACCCAGCCACAACATGATTATGGTTAACATTGATCTGTGTATCTCTGTATACATTGAACAATACCCATCCTTATGTGTAATAATCCTAACCTTAAATATTTTCAGATCTTCATACCCCTTTTGTTGACTTTTAGTCACAAAAATGTCAAATTTCTGAGAGTTCTTTTACCTGACTATGCAGTACGTTCCCTTAGGCGTCCTTGCATAAACAGTCCACATAACAGACTTATCAGCCAAAAGATGCTATTTATTTGACTATGCAGCCAATTCCCTTAGGTGGCCCTGCATAATTCAACCCCCTAATGGGTTTTTTAAATAGTAGTAACTTCATTCATGGGAAGAAATCCTCTTTTGTCCTTATTGGTCTTAAATGACAGTATGTAGGGATCCACAAAAAATAGCTATCCTTAACATATTTGTCCCATATCCATTTTCATGATCTAAAAGTATTCAAGTCTATGGTGTATATTCTCCATCCCTACATTTGGGTCGGACCTTTGTGGAAGTGATATCCATCCAGTTCTTCGATAATCTTGTTCGATAATATCTTCTCCCTATTCAAGTACCTCTATCCATACAGAAAACTCTATACATTGGAAAATTTGAATCTCCATAAACATTCACTAGATTTTAGCAGTAGAAAGGTAAATTTCTGAGAGTTCTTTTTCCTGACTATGCAGCACGTGCCCTTAGGCGGCCTTGCATAAACAGTCCACATAACAGACTTGTCATCCAAAAGATGATATTTATTCGACTATGCATCCAATGCCCTTAGTTGGCCCTGCATAATTCAAACCCCTAATGGGTTTGTTAAATAATAGTAACTTCATTCTTGGAAACTACTTCTTCTGATGCCTTTTAGCTCTTTTTTCATATCATTCCTCATATTCAAATATTCTTAACCTATAGTTTACATTTTTTCCATCATACTTGAGTATGGTAATATGTTTTCAGATAAGTTGTCAAAAAATTGAGTCAATTCTAATTCATTCAGTCAAAGCTATTTCAACCTTAAACATTAGCCTCCTTATGTCCGACGTGCATGGGTTTAAACTACCCACAAAAGACAAGGGAACGCTGAATAAAATCAAGTTCCAGCTCACTAAACAAACATTTTGTATGATTTAGGTAATACTGAGCAATTAAAAGATTCAATGTTTGTAGGGTTATTTATATTAATCCTAGTAAAAATCAAACTATGCTTACTAGGCCCATTGTCTTAAATAAATTTTAAGCAGGTAGCGAAAGAATGAAGGTACAAATGATTGAAGATGAAAGTGTTTTTCATTGATACACAAGAGATAGAAGGACATCCACTGACTAGAGTCTCTTCTCTTTTTCAAGAATTACAAGAGGCTTTCAACATAACTCTTAATTTGATTTACGACATCCCGAGATTCATTAGCAACCACCTGGAATTCATTCATTCAACTGGATACAATAAGAGATGCAGTGATACCAGCTCTTCTTGGAATAGTTGTAAAAGGATGTTCCTGAGTACGGTTTCAGGAAAAAAATTTGATGATCAAACAGTGACTCTGTTTCTATCCAAGAGACTTGGAAGATGGATACATGGATTTCAGAATGGAGCATTGGAAGTAAATATCCATTTGGAGAGAGTACTCTTTTCATATATTGCTCTAATGCCATGTTTTTCTTCTCTCCACCAACCGACAGCAGAAAACATTTTAGCCCATGGGTTTTCCATTTTTATATATGCAAGGAAATGGCATGGAAGGAAAATTTGAAAGTTCACACCATTGTTGTTGCTATTAATGCACAACATAACCGAAATAGAGGAGTAGCAGTGCTGCTGCATTTCAGATGTATATTTCTTTGCATTTGGAACATTGACTCCTTGCAGATGACCATGACCATACAGGGACAGGTAGATTCTCTGTGGGAAATTAAGATGATATTTCTTCAAGTACATAGCCAAATCTGGGTAAGTGCTGTCGCAGATATCAAATTAATAATGGCCAACAATGTTCATCATGTCATCAATCCGCTTTCTAGCCAGTCCATCAGCCGTTCCAATTCTCCTGGGAGCCATTGAATCTTCACAAACGTTGAATAAACTAACTCTTAAATGGGTTTATTTTTCATAAATTTTTTGAAAGAATTTAGAAAAATGGAAAAGTCATTAAGGCGCGCAAGTCTAAAACTTGGCGCACAAGTATGGATGTGCGGCACAAGTATTTGGAACACAAGTATCGTCGTGTAGGCCCAGATACCTTGACAGCAGCGTGACATCCAGGAAAAAGCAGGAAACAAACCAACGTGCGCGGAAAATGCAACTTGTGCGGCGAGAGCTCGAGAGTTTCAAATCCATGTGCGTGTACAGAAGTGAGGCCCTCTATTTATAGACAAGGTCGTAACCCTGCAGACCAAAGTCCCTACCCTGCACGCCAAGTGTTGCGTGCTGAAAGACATGCACGCCACCTTTCTTTTGGTTTTATCATTTTCCTCAGAGTCAAATCCTCATTTCTTTCGGATCCAAATCTGAGGGGGGACTTTTGTTGACGCTCCTTTTTCATCACATTGTCTAAACGAATGGAAAGGAAAAAAATGACTTATCAGAAATTGATTCTCCCTTTGAAGAAAACATCAAAAATCGACAAAGGCATGAACAAGGGATCAAAAGCAAATGTTCTGGGGAATTTCCATCATTTTCGTGCAAGTATACCTGCACGACGCATAACGTTCATTCACGTGACATGCGCACCATAAAGGATAACCACCCGAGTCTTCTTCAGCCTATAAATAGACCCTGTGGGCCCCCCATTGGGAGAGAGGAATTTTTTCCAGAATTCAGATTTAGAGCTCTGAACGCCCAAGTCTCTTCTCCAGGTCTTCTGAACACTTATAAGGTAATTCTTTACCTAGAATCGAAGGTCTAAACAAGAGGAGTAAGGTCTAAGTGTTAGAATTCACTAAAACTTGTGTGCCTAAGGTGTTTTACCCTTAAGGGGAATGAACATACATGCACGCCGCCCTACTTCCTCACCAATACTTGCGCGCCTCTCTTCCAGAAGTACCTCAGGACAATTATAAAGGCATTGGTCAAGGATCGCTCAGTTATTACCGCACTGGTTTACAAACGTGCAAGTACCTATAGGTCACGCAGGTATACCCGCGTGACCAAGACTTGCATGCCCACGCAGTACCTACGCGCCTGCCAGGACTTGCGCGCCCCTGCCTTTTTGGGTGCCCTTCTTGCCCATTTCACCCCTCTTAAGCCATTCTACCTCTCTTATTCAAGATTCAGTCTCCAAGACACTCTTCAAAGCCATTTATGGCATGATTTATTGATTTTACTTCCTTATCTGAAAGGAATTCTATGGAGTATCTCTCAAAACATAGTGATTTACACATCTTTATGTCACTAAAGATTGAGATTTCATTCATTCAACCTCATCCTTTAAGATGGGAGAATCCTTAACCTGGTTCTTCTTTTCAGGAATAATCCCCAGTCATAATTCTCAAATATGGGCATCATATTTTAGAGTAAGTCGCAAGTCCTCTAATCTGGGCAACCTTCTTAGGATTAAGCCCCAAATACCCTAACCTAGGCCTCCTTTTCAGGAGTAAGCCCGAGTCATAATTCCCCAAATTTTGGGCATCCTCCTCAGGAGTAAGCCCCAAACCATAATTCCTTAAACCTGGGCCTCTTTATCTAGAGTAAGCCCCGGTCCAAGTCCTCATTAATATGAGAATCCTCTTCAGGAGTAAGCCCCAAGTCCCTTAATTTTTCAATTCCCTTAACCTGGGCCTCCTTTTCAGGAGTAATCCCCAGTCTTAATTTCTCTTAACCAGTACTAATTTACCGTTGATATAGGATTCCTTCTCAGGAGTAAAACCCAATCATAAATCCTCTCCTAATTTGGGCCTCCTTTTCCGGAGTAAGCCCCAAGTTAGAGTATTTAAATCTCCATGAAGCACATAAACCTTTATGGACCCTTTTCCTGGATTTCTTCCCTGAAGTAAATCATAATCTTCATTTATCTAGGCAGTCATACATACATAAGTCCCACATTATTTCTTATGATTTCATCTTTCATGGCCCAATTTTCTAATTTTTACTAATACCTCTTGTTTCTCACACCGAGCATGACTCACATGAGCTTAGAGTGCAAAAATAATTATTAAATCCTTATTTGAGTCATCAATCATAAACATCATACTCCCTTACTCGAACTACGTGGGTTCTTATTCCTTTTCTAAGCAAAGGATACGAAGGTAACCCATCTACGGGTTCGATTCCAACTCTGAAATAGTCCATGTCCTTTTGAATGACAATAATATTCAAGTGCCCCACTGAGTGGCTTTAAAACCAGCATGGTCATCATAATTACCAAGAGACTTCTATATAAATGTTTCGAATGATACCATTGACCAAGAATCTCTAATAAATACAGATGATCCTCTATTGATGAATAACCTCGAAAACATATAAAAGATTTTCTAAATTTCCTACATATTTAATCATTGATTGTCAGATCTGAAGGAAAGCTCATTTTATACTTGGTAATGTAATAAGGATTCGTGAACATAACTTAAATCTATAATGAGAGTCTCGGAGTATACAATAATTCCCCTCAAAAAGGTGTGATGAGTCTGACCTCCCATCCTCTCGACCAATGCAAATTACTAAGCCTCATCAGTCCACAAACTAATGAGTGCTTACCTTTGGAAAGTAGGTCCAAATGGATGTGGAATCATTGGATGTTTCCAGTTCTACAAACAAACCCGTTAGAAACCGATCAGAATGTTTGAACCTTCAATCAAGGAGGTCATCCCCGGATTCTGAGGGAAACACTCTATTAAAAGGCAGACCCACATAGGATCTTAAATCATCAGACCCACAAAAGATCCTAGTATATCATTAGACACACACATGATCCTAGTATAGAAGACACACATAGGATCCTAGAACATCGTCAGACCCATACAGGATCCTAGTACTGCATACCCACATAGGATCCTTGTACATCATCCTACCCACACATGATCTAAGTACAGCAAACCCACACAGGATCCTAGTACATCATCTAGACCACATAGGATCCTAGTACAGTAGACCCACACAGTATCCTAGAGTATTCCCACATTGATTCCAAGAGATAATCAATGTGGGATCCTCAAGCACAGACCCACGATGGATCCCTTTCTCATGTTACAGCTAGCTATAGGGTTCCCACACTAAGCTCGCTTGATTTCGGGAGGATCCACTACTCAAACCACATGTTGATAATAAAACTACCATGAAGTCTCATGACTAATTATCCCAAAGGACCGCCACATTAAATGGGTCTTAGAGCAACAGACGGTGTGTCAATCAGAAATCTGGTCAGTAAGTTATTGGCCTTTTAGTCCTGAGGGCCCGGTTGGATTCGTGTTCGATCCAACCCAGCCAAACCCCAACATTAACCAAAACTCATGTGGGGTATTCCAAAAGGTATGTATCGCTCCAAGGTTTCTAGATCCACTGACAGTTCGTCAAATGGACTCTTGTTTCTCAAGATCTGGCTGAAAGAGAAAAAAGGGTCGAAGTTGGTCCGGGTGCGGTCCGACCAGGTCAGACTGACCTGGCCCGAGCCAACCCAACCCGGTTCAGGTCAACCTAGCTTGACCTGGGTCTGGCCCTAGGTTGGCCTTGACCCGCGGGATCAAACTCGGCCCACTGGGTCCGGCCCGACCCATAGTGCGGCGGCCCGCGGTGGTCCGCGGTGCGGTCTGCTAGGGTGGACCACTTGGTCAACCCCAGCTAGCCGGATGGCCAGCATCTCTTCTGCATGGCACGATCACGTGCTTTACCATCGCCGGCAGCCAGCAGCAAGCTGGCCTCCCTTTCCTCACCATCATGACACAAGGTTGGGGTTCTTCTTCAATAGGCGGTGTGAACGCGCGCCCCGGCCCTTGCACCTCCCCGGCCGACGGGTCGCAGATCTTCTCTGGCTGTGCGGTTGCATCACCACCTTCATCGCGGCCGGACAGAGTACCGACTGCCATTCTCGAGCCCCACTGGTGTCAGTCATCAACACCAGTCATCATCTTCCTCCATCGCGTAGAATGCAATGAAAATCACAAGGATTGCAGAGTGGTTGGGCCATGTTCGTTTGGCCCGCACCCTCTGCATTAGAGCGGTAGCAAGTGGCTAATGGGAAGAGTTTCAATGTATACGAAAAATCAATGAATATTAATAAAAACACACCTCTATGAATATTATTAAAAACACACCCCTACCCAGAAGGTTCCGAATGAGGAGGCGTGAGGAAGAAGACGAAGTCGTTGAAGAACACCGAAATTCGTTGTCTCTACAAGGCGCTTCTGATCTGGGCTCGTGGTTGGTTCCCCATTCTTCATTTCATGGTTCGAGGTCGCTCATCACCATCTGCCAGAACTGGCTCCATCCTCCATGTTTCAGGCATCACAGCACTTTACCAGAGCTTCATCACTTTGTAAAGCCATGCCAAATCCTCCCCCCAAGCTCCATACAAATAGGAGAGGGGGAGGGTAAGTAACAATTGTGGAATTTACGAAGGTTCATTTAATATGAACCTTCCTAAATTCCAACAACCTAATTACGTAGTATTTGATTGGTTTAAACAATCAGTTTTCATTGGCATAATTAAATGTTGACACATTTAATAAATTTTTATTGGCTCTACTTATTAAATGGGGAGTTGAAAGTTTTTCTCCCATTAAAGAGGGTTCGAGTAGTCCCCACCACCATAACCCATGTAGAGAGGTTTCAAAAAAAAACATGTTCTTTATTTTATTTTTATTTCCACGTAAAACACAAAAAACTAAGTTTCACCCTCGGCCTACTACGGTCGTGGTGAAGGTATTCTTAAGAGAATATCGGCACTGTGAGTTCAACGGTGTCCTAAAATTTTAATTCCGAGCATTGGTTCATATGTTTTAAAAACCCGCTCCCCCATTTACTAAACGTACCCAAAAAGATGTTCATAAATTCACTTCGGGCACACCTTGCCTCGGAATCACGCACCTTCAATTTTCGAAGACTCATAAAATTACCACATAATTAATAAAATTACATGTAATTTCTAGGTCCATTCTCTCCACCTCTGGGATTTGCATCCCCAAAATCCACATCACAAAAACTAAGAGAACAAGTGGGGGTAATGCGCATGAATCTAAGACTCCGGCTCCCATGTGCTCTCCTAGTGGTTCCTGTGCTACCAACGTACACGCACAAAAGGTATCGATCGACCACAAAAGACTCTCTCCTATTGATCCTCAATCTCCACTAGAACATCCGTAAACGTCGCCCCATCATCGATGTCCAGCTCATCTTGACCGATGATGTGTGATGGGTCATGCAGGTATCTCTTCTGCTGGTATATGTGGAAAACGTCATGCACCTGGTGCAACAGAGGAGGAAGTGCTAGGTGGTAAGCTACCACACCAACTCTACTGAGGACCTAAAAGGGTCCGATAAAACTCAGATATAACATGCACCCCCGACCAAATCTCCACAAGCCTCATTAGGGTGAGACCCATAGAAAGATGTGGTCACCATCCTCAAACTCTATAGGTTGCTGTCTCCAGTCGGCATAAGACTTCATGCCTACTCTGTGCAGTATTTATCCACTCCTGGATAGTCTGCACCTTCTCTGTGGTAGCCCGTACCATCTCTGGTCCAATGAGTGTTGACTCCCTAGAGTCAGTCCAGTGAAAAGGCGATCTGCAAGGTCGGTCGTACAGAGGCTCAAAAGGTGAAATCCCAACGGTGGAGTGATATCTATTGTTGTATGAAAACTCCATTACGGGAAAGTGTTCCTACCAGCTACGACCAAGGTCGAGGACACAAGCACGCAACATGTCCTCGAGGGTCTAAATGGTCCATTCAGTCTGGACATTCGTCTGAGGATATGATGCTGTGCTCAAACAAAGCTACGTCCCAAAATCCTCCTACAACCCCCTTCATATACGATAAGTGAAACATGCATCACAATCGAACACAATCATCGAGGGTACCCCATGTAGCTACACAATATCCTACACGTAGAGGCATCCTAAGCTCTCTACTGAACCCCTCTCTCTGATCAGTATGAAGTGGGACGACTTAGTGAGTCGACCGACGATCACCCAGGTAGAATCATGACTCCAGGATGTACGTGTATGTCCTATCATGAAGTCCATGGATATCTCATCCCACTTCCACTATGGAACCTCTAAAGGCTATGCAAAGCCTACTGGTACCTGATGCTTCACCTTCCCTTGCTGACAAGTGAGGCACCGAGAGAAAAACAGTGCTACTGCTTTCTTCATTCCTGACCACCAATACTGTTGTCAAATATCCTGATACATCTTCACCACTCCTGGATGTACCACTAGAGGGTATTTGTGGAACTCCCTCAACACTTCCTCTCGAAGTGAAACTAGTACCATGGTACGCACTCTGAAAATAATAATGTGCTCCCCACCTTCAGAAAATCTATCAGGCACATGTCCTGTAGATATTTCTGCATGTCGAGCCTCACTGTCAGTGTCCCCACACTGCGGCTCCCCGACTCGCTGAATAATTAGAGGAGTGACTATTGGAGACTAAAGAAAATATGCTCTATCTCGATCCATAAAGGATATCTACAAAGCGTCCAGCTACTCCATCGCCACACCAAGCAGTTGTATACCAGATCTCCTACTGAGTGCATCTGCTACAACGTTCCCCTTCCCATGAGTATAGACAATCATGAAGTCATAGTCCGGGAGGAACTCAAGCCAACATCATTGTCTCAGGTTCAGGTCCTTTTGAGAGAAGATATACTTAATACTCCTATGATCTGAGTAAACTGTAAAACACTATCCCATTACGTAATGTTGCCACATCTTCAAGGAAAAGACCATTACTTCTAACACCAGGTCATGGGTAGCATAGTTTTTTTTCATGCTGTCTCATTTGTCGAGAACCATATGCAATAACTGCTCACTACTGCATTAGGAAACATCTGAGTCTGGTCCCTAATGCATCACAGTAGACTATATACCCAACGCCATCCTCTAGAAGCTTTAAGAAGGGGGAAATAGTCAGCCTCTTCCTATCCTCTTGAAAACTCCGTTGGCATCTCTCTGACCACAATAAGGGTTTCCACTTCTTCATAAACACTGATAAAGGTGCTATAACTCTAGAGAAATCTGTCACAAACCTCTGGTTGTATCCAGCCAAACCTAGGAAACTTCATACCTCCATCACAGTCCTGGGTAGCTCCCAAGCAAGTACCGCCTCAATCTTCTCAAGATCCACTGCGACTCCAGCCTCTTATATGACGTGTCCCAAAAAGTGAACCTCTTGTATCCATAACTATCACTTAGAGAGCTTACTATAAAGAGATTTCTCTCAGAGTGTCCAGAACTACCTGCAAGTTATAGGCATGATCCTTCTCAGTAGCTGAGTAGATCAGAATGTCGTCGATGAAGACTACTACAAAGTGATCAAGCTATGGCTGAAAGATCATGTTCATGAGTCCCATAAACACTGATAGAGAGTTTTTTATGCTGAATGGAATAACCAAGAACTCATAATGGTCATACCGACCTCTAAAAGTCATCTTCTGCACATCCCCATCTTGTAATCTGAGCTGGTGATAGCCTGATCTGAGGTCTATCTTCGAGAACCACCGTGCTCCCTTTAGTTGATCAAAGATATTTTCAATCCTCAGAAGTGGGTACTTGTTCTTCATGGTCACCTAATTTAGGTGATGATAGTAATCAAAATGTCTCAAGACCCCATCCACATTCTTGGTGAAGAAAATCGGGGCTACCCAAGGCAAAACATAGGGCTAGATTAACCCCTTACCCTACAAGTCCTCCAGTTGTACCCACAGCTCATGAAGCTCCATGGGAGCCATCTGATATGCTGGTGTAGATTTCAGTGTCGTCCTAGGGTATAATTCAATGTAAAATTCCACCTATCTGAGTGTAGGTTGACCCAGAACATCATCAGGGAAGACATACACATAATGATCTACAACTACAAGATAACTCAGACTCTCCACTACAACCACTCTAAGGGTAAGGCTATCCAACTGATGAGTGATCAGCTACACCCTCTTTTGATTAAGTCTATCCTACGCTTAAAAGGATCCCTTCTCACCGGTGAAGGTAAACCTAGTCCCATCTATGTGGATGCACCGCACATTGTGCCGAATACAGTTGATCTAGGCATGGACTGTAGATAACTAGTCCATACCCAAGATGATGTCATAAGGACTCGACACTATTACTAAGAGATCCCAACTGAAGCTCTCATCTCCTAGAGTAAGCTTGAACTATCGGCACCATTGTGTAATCGTCGAATCCCCTCCCATAGGAGTCTCTAGCCGTAAGGATCGAGCCAACAGCTCCACCAAAATCTCTGAGCTCCGAACGAGGTAAGAGGCAATAAAAGAATGACTGGAACATGTGTTTATAAGTACTGCAGCTAAGGTGGAGTACACACAGATCAAACCTCGTATAATCTATAGAGCACCATAGTCGTAGGCCTCAGCTACCTAGAGCTGAGCTCTCCCTATCCACCTGCTCCTTGTGGTTAGGGTGGACCACCTAGGGGTGGAGGTGGTAACATCTCTAATCATCTCCCACCACCAGCTGCACGACCTGCTCATCTAACACGTCCGCCTGCTCCCTATGGACCTCCTCGGTCGGACCTCTGTCTCTACCCGGGCGGTCCTTAGACATTATTCTAATCATTTTTATGGCCGGTCAGGTAGTCGAGAGACATGTGACCATGCCTGCCACATGTGAATCACAACCTGCTCGTAGTATGACTGGTTCTGTCACTGGTTCCCCACACAGCTGACCCCGAATCTTGCGGTCGTCCACCTATAGGCCTGGTCCTCTTGAACCTCTGTGACATCTATCTACTTCCAGCTGTAGCAGAATCCGCTATGTGACACCCGGTGGTGGGTCTCGCTGCTGGAAACTGCTCAGCAAGGAAACTCTCCACTAAGAGGGCTCTCTCCTACACCCCCTCCTACGTCGGGAAGTTGAGAGAAATCATTGAAGCCGTGATTTCTCACCTGATCCCCTGAACGAAAGTCTAGGCCATGAAGAATGGGTCCCACACTATATTAGTGAAGTATCATGAGAGGTCGGTGAACTTTTTTGAGTACGTAGACACTGTCACGCTACCCTGCTGTAGATGAAGAAGGTCTTGTATGTGCACTGCTTGAAGAGTCGTTCAGACAAACTCTACCTGAAACAGGATCTCAATGTCTGCCCAGAGAAGTGTCACCTCGTCATGATCTTGGAGCATCAAGGTCCACCATATTCCTATTGTTTACATTAGAATACTAGCAGAAGGGATCACCATGAGATCAGATGGTGTCCCTACTAGCCAAAAGACTCTCACCACGGCCTCTAGCCAATCATCAGATGCTAGTGGGTCCGTCTCTCCCCGAAAATTGGGTGGTCTCTGGTGCTGGAACTCATGCAACATGCTCCAGCAGTGTGTACCCACTGTTACTGGTGTTTGTGGTATTGGTGGCCCAACGGGTAAAGGTACCTCTGGTGCCTCCATTGGTGCCTCTACTGAAAGAGGGCCCTAAACCAAGGCCTCATCGCTCGGTGGGCTATCATCACGTATTATACCTAGAACCCTAGCTGACTGTCTGTGTGGATGAATTTTGAAAACAAATAGGTTTTCCATGGTAAATATGTTATATATGGTGAGATGACTCAAAACAATATCACAAAGAAAACTTTTTTAAGCACACATGCAATCAGTGTTTTCATTCACTGAGTTAGAAATTAGAAGTCGGGGTCCTTCTGTATGGATATGCCGGCTGCCGCACCAACACTCGATTCCCTAAACTGATAACCACCCTCAATACACTTAACACTATTACAGTTAAAAAGATCAGATTCCAATGTTCGATGGTAGAACTAACTCCTTTGATAACAATTTATCATGACCCGTCCCCTAGGGCTCGTGCCGTGACTGCCCCAAGCCCGCCTTCCATAGGCCAGGGGCTGGAGGCTAGCACCAAAAGACGTATCCCCTAAAACCGGGAATGAATTTCCTTTATAAACTATAGACACACTCAACCAAGCATACAACAAGATATCAACACAAGTAAACTTTATAGAAAAAATGGATCTTAATGTAAGAGGGGCCGGAATACAATCCCAACAGTAAAGGTTCAAGTACAAATTGAAATACAATACAACTGAAGAAAGAGAAAGACTGATACTAGTTCTTCCTCCGAGGTTCCAACCTGAAGGGTATGTACAGATCGCCTCCTCAGCACTCCATGTCTTCCCATATCCTCTATATATCGACACGCCATATGATCTACCTCTGGGCAACGTCCAGTCCTAGTACCCTCAGCCCCGATCAGTGTTGTCCATCGTCTGCACCAAACACAATAAGGTGCGGGCAAAGCCTGTGCAGGGGTGAGTATAATGATACTCAATAGGAAACTGAGACCCTCATGGTCACAAAAAATCTACAAAGGATAAACTACAAGGAATGTAAAATAGTGACAATACTACTTAGGTATATTCACAAACATATACCTAAGTTATCAAATATTACCCATCTCATTCATGAAGAAACACAAGGCCTAACTCCTTATCCAATATACAACTGTTCCATGATGGAAAGATTACCATGAAGGTATGCACCACATAGGTACGCCACTATACAGGAGTTTTGGACACACAAGGAAGAAATTGGACCTAAGGTAAGGGGTAACTTTTCCACTCACATTTCTATCTGAGATTGTTTATTCGTAAGTATTTACTAGTGTTATATATATCATCCATGTCCATGTATTCTAAAACTATTTTTATAAAATGTTTACTATTATTTCATGTATTTTTAAAGTCATTTTTACCCTTTGTTGACTTTTACCACATGTTATGGAAGGAATCTTTCTTTTTTTACCATATGAGGTACTTTTGGACTTTTCATGCAAAAGAATATGGAGAACGTTTTTTATACGATATAAATGGATTTTTATAGTTTCATAACATCTTATTTACATGAATATTCCTCTATAATATTTCATGATTATTTTAAATCAATTTATTTTCTTTTAAAATTTCTCAGCATTTTGAGAAAAGATAATGTTTTTGAAGAAAAATGGTTATTTTCTTCAAAAATTCATTTCAAGAATTTTATCAAACTATTTTCCATCTAAAATGACAATATTTAATATGGATACGTTTCATGTATAATTTCTCTATTATTTATATGGTTTTATTTTTATTGTGATAAAATTATATCAATTTTTTTATATGGATTATTTTATGATGAGATGATGTATATGAAACTCATTTTATTCATTAGGTTATGATGAATTATTTATGGTTATTTTGTGGCACACAAAAGAAAGATTTCATTATGAGATGCGTGGGACCTATATCTCCCTCCAATGCACTATTAAATGATTTATATCTCATGAGATATACATTGCTGGAATGGAAAGTAAATCTAGTTCAGTTTTATAGGTCTGGAATGACAAATAAACTCGGTTTAGTAATGGACTTTGTCCACTATGATAGTATAGGCAGCAATGCCTTGGCTACTAGGGAAATTATATCATGTTCTTAATATTTTTCCATAATTAAATGTTTTATTACCATGCTATTTTATCATGAATAATGTTCCTTTATGATCTATGCCTTATGTAATGCAAAGATTTAGGTCATTACTCATTATTTTGATGTTTTATTTTCATGTTTTTACGTTCAAATGTTTATGGGTTGTTTAATGTTCTCCATGTTTACCCTTACTGAGCATTTGATCTAACCCTTTTTATGTTTTCTTTTCCCCGGGATAAAAATAATGGTTTTAGGTAAGAAAAGAAGGGGAATATATTTATTGGAGATGTTGAAGATCATTCAACATGATTAGAAGATTCTGTACTGAGTTTATAAAGACACTAAACTAATACTGTCTTTGGGTGTCTGTTTTTGTTAAGTATTAAGTATTCTGTAGAATTAATGTAATGTCTATGTATGTAAACCTTTGGGTACCTATAGGCATAGGATGAGGGTGAATGTTATTAATTTTTGGACTTTTTTTAAGGTGCATTTAGTAAACATAAGAGCAAGGATTTCAATCTTTTTAACTGGTGCTCAGATTAAAAAACTGGGGGCACTGTTGAATTTGAAGTTCTGAGATTCGCTTTGGTGAAGCGTAACTTTGACCGGCATGGATTAGATGAAAAATTTAATTTTTGTACTTTACAAAAAATTATAAAATTACTCCATTAGTAATTTTATTTATTTCTTTGTAACCAATGAGCAACTTTGGTGGTACCACGAGGTTGTCAGATCATTTAATGGTTGGTTACACTTTGTTGTTTAACCACACCATTGAGAGATTAATGGGTTCACTAATTAAACTAATTAATGAACCACATTAATAGTCCGACTATTAAAATCCCATTTCTTTTATTTAAAGAAGAGTTTGGTCTGGGTTTTGGGAACCCACTGGAGAATTCTTGATGAAGTGCTGGTGACGTCTTCCACCATCATAGAAAAAAGCATTAATGCCATTGATGATTAAATGTAGAGATCAACGAATGCCAACGAACATGCTTCGAATGTGGACTCGTCTTCCTCATCCACACAATCTACCAACATATTCGAGGTAGGGTATATATTTTCTTAATTTCTCCCTCTTTTCCATTATTTTATATTATCAAGAATGTGGACCAAACAACTAATGAGTTGATCTTTGTTTCATTCTAGAATGCAAGAGGATGATGTGTCATTTCATTATGGGGTGTTAATGAATAATATATCATCACATATTATAATGCAAATTTGGAGGGCATGGGCTGAACCAAACAAGGCACGAACCCTCCACCAAACATGTTCTTGATGCGTTCTTCATGGGTGACCATGCAACACAGTGGAAAGACAAAACTTGCAGCCACACAGTGATGGTAGCGCCCCGGGAGGCCCGTTGGCGCAGCAAGAAAACAAAACGGACCTCCAGAGCTTTACTGGAGGCCCACAAAAGCCCCCCCCCCCCCAGGATGGCAACACTGGAAACCAGAGTAGGTAGCGGCCAGCTCTTTCCATCCACGAGGGGATGGTGGTGCTAATTGGGTTGGCCAGTCGATGTCGGCCGCATTGATGACATTGGTGTGCCATGTATCCTAGTCGCGGTAGAGGGAAGACACACACCCCATGCATTCCATATATAACTGGTCTATGCAGACCGACCAGGTGGATCAATGCCATATGGCGCCAATAATTGAAGGAAACAATTGGCTGAGCCATTTAGGAGGGTAGCAATCCCCCACGCCAGCCAACGGGCTGGGTGGTTCTACGGCCCGACAGGACACACCCAGACTGGTGGTCCGGGCTACACCCACTGCCCAGTGGGCCGTACTGAGCCAAACCAAACCCATCCAATCCCGACCACTTTGGTCTGGGCCATGTGGGCTACGTCGGGTACATCTGATTGGGTCGGATCACACCCAGACCCACTTACATCCCTGTTTCCCTTAAATGAGAATATCTCTTAAACCAGACGTCTATTGGACAAACGTTTGTGGCGATAGAACCCTTAGAATGATACAGTCCTTTTGAGATAATACACATTAGTTTTGGATAAATTTGGAGTATGGAAGAGTTGGATCGAACCCGAATCCAACCGGGCCCTCAACACTAAAATGCATATAACCTACAGACCAGGCATCTGATTGATGTGTCGCCTGTTGCGTTTGAAAATTCATGACATGGTGGTTCATCAGGTTACATCTTTGTGGGACTTTGTGGATGTTTAGGTATGATAGTTATCTTTAGGAGAATATCCTCCTAAAATCATGCGTGATTCGTGCGGGAATGCAGTGGCTAGTGGTGACATGAAGAATGAATAGTGATCATGTGTGGGTTAGTACCTATCGATCCTTTATGGGATTTCCCTCAGAAATCCTATGTGGATCAGTGCCTAGTGATCCTATGTGGTTCAGTGTCTATTGATCCTATGTCATTCAACACTCAACGATCCTGTGTGGGTCAGTGCCTAGCGATAATGTGTGGGTTAGCCTCTATCGATCATGTGTGGTTCAACATCTATTGATCTTGTGTGAGTCACCAGTAGATCCTCTCGATATAATTAGATGATCTTGCTTACATCTAATCATCTGTACTTTTTTTACATAATTTATACCTAGTTTGAGATGAGTCTTTACTTGTGCCTTAAGATTGGGATCATTCTTTGTGGTTTTTCCTTTGTGGAATTCTGGGAGGCCTTCGGGGGTCTTGGGGCCCATGATTGGTATTGTTATACTCACCCCTGAATAGGATTCTCCTTCACCTTATAGTGTCTAGTGTAGACAATGGGTAGCTTTGACCAAGACTTGGCACCTAGGACTAGACGGTGTACGGAGGTGACCAGTTGGTGTGGAGAGCCGAAAAGACGAGTTGTACCTACCCTTCAGGTAGAATCCTTGGAGGATGATCTCCGGAGCTATTTTTAATTTTTTTTGTACATTTGTTCTGGTTGGTCTTGTATACTAGCCCCTTCAATTTTAGTATATACTTTTACAAGTAATGGTGGGGTTTAGTTGTGGTTGTATATTTCTTCTGCCATTATGTTTATCTTTCGTGAGGTGTGGCTTATCTATGTGTGTATAGGTTTTGAGGCAATGCCTTCCCATATTAGGGATATGCCTTTCTGGTGTTAGTCGCCAATACCTAGCCTATATAAGGCAGGCATGGGGTAGTCAAAACATGAGCCCTGAGGGAAGGGTTGGGACAATTGTTTTTCCTAATTCTATAAAATCTTAATCTAAAAGGTCATGGGAGTGTGTTATAATGAAATATTCCCTTTAATTCATGTAATTATAAGTAGATTAGTTCTAGTTTGTAGTACATTTTCTGATACCAAACACTATAAGTCATGGATTAGGATTCTAGTAACTAATTTGGTCAAATATTGATTGATATATAGTTCTTAAAGTGTGTGAGAAGTGATGAAAGGAAGGGTCCTTTTATACGTTACTGGATTGACAATCTTGTAAATACTCATAACTATAAAATAATATAAATTCATCTTTGAAAAAAAGTGGCAGAAAATGGAAAATATTCAAAATAAATTATAATGTCAATTCAAAATAGATGCATAAAATAATGTTTATATAAGTTCTCATTATATTTTAGGCCATATCCTATAGTTTAACCCCCACTAAAACCAATTTACCAATTTGTGTGGTGTCTACATTTACTTTTGCAACATAATTTTTGGAATAAAAATAATATCAAAATTACAACATAATTGGAATATAATAATTTAAAATATGAATTAAATTTTAGTATATTAAATTTATAGAATTTGTGAAAATTAATAATAATTTTTTTTATGAAAATCCCGATTAAAAATATAACTTAGAGAAATAAATTCAAAACATAAAATGAATTTACACTAAAATCATATATTAAAATGATAATAATGAAATTTATTTTTTTATTAATGAAAAAATTAGAGTTATTAGAATTCAAAATCAATCTAGAAAAGAATTTGGCCTTTTAAATATATAATTAATGAAAATGATAAAAAATAATTTTTTTATTAGGATAAATTATCACCAAGGTTTTAAACTGGCCTACATCGGTTTCTAAATTCAACATAACATTTTTAAATTTTCAATTTAACACATAGAATAATATTTGTTGTAAAATAATTATATTTTAGGAATTTGATTAATTATTATATCGTGATAATTACCTAAAATTGATAATATTTGTAAAAACTATTTTTGTCACTCTTTACCAAAAAATCATCAATTTCGAAAAAATGCAGAAAGAATCATTTTTTGATAATTTTGATTTGGTAAACACAAAAAATAATTTCCTTTAATAAAATTAAAACTCTGAAAATATTAAATTTATCTTTCATATAAAAACATAAAAAATATTGAAAACTGATTTATTGGAAAATGAATTTTTAAACATTAAGAGTTCTTAACACTATTATATATATTAATAATAAGTTTTAATTTATATGAATTAATATTATATATTTCTAATTTATTTATTTTTACCTTTCATTGTTATAATTTATTATTCACATAAGTTCAGTTCAACATATATCATAAGTTATTCAACGAAATATTTATTTAAAGAAATTTGTAAAAACATTTAGGGGTGTTATATTCTCCCCAAATTAAATAAATTATGTCCTCATAATTTTAATTGTTTCTAAACATAATTAGTTTATCTTGACATTGGTATAATCTCATTTTCCAATTTATTCTTAATTACAAATTCCTAATCCACTAATAGGAATATTAGTTTTTCTTAATTAAATATTGTTAAAACCATGTATGAAACATGATAATACTCATACTTATTAATAGGTTTCCATAAATATTACTTGATAACTGAGTGATATTTTTCCCATAATAATTGAAAAATTTATATTACTTTTTTTTTATTTTGAGTATCTATTTTATAATAGAAACATATAATTTGATAAAATATACTTACTAGAATTATTTCCATCATATAACTATAATTTCATTCATAGATTATGTTTCGATCAATTTTCAAACTCTACTTCACCTAATATTATAAATGATAAATAACCATGATGAATATTTTCTTGATTAACTAAAACCATATTTTAATTTATCATTATAGCCATAAAAGAATGAAAAATTATTCCACCTATCTCCAGTTATTTACTACTATAAAAAAGTGATAGCTTAAGTAAATATAGTACTCAATTAGATTAAATACTCATGTCAGGAATCAATACACTAATATTTGAAACAAAAAAAAAATAACAACCAAATTTCAACTTATATCATTCGAAAAATAACTAAATCCTAAAACTATTCAAAATATACATAGCCAAATTCAAAACCTAAGAATTATAAAAATTATTTAAAACATATTGTTCCAAATTCAACTTAACTTTTACTTCTAATATTACTCAACCAAAATGATATTTAGAAAAATACTTACTATATTCCAAACCCAAAAAATCAGGGAATTATACAATAATAAAATATTAATCATCCGTAAAACAACTTAAATCACCTTGACATAATACCACTAAAAAATCTTATTTGTATAAATAATTTAACTCAATCATTATTCCTCAAATAATATCATTTACATGCTTTCTTTACAAAACAAAAAATAATATAAAATTATAGTAAATATATTCATGGAAAACATTTTGATGAAATAAAATTTCAATACTAAATTTTATTTAAATATTTCAAAAAAAATTATAAACTTTTAAATTAATAAAATAAACTTGACTTAAAATTATATTATAATCCTAATGGTTTTTATATCTTCAATTTTCTACCCAAAATAATATTCTTCCAAAATAAACACCACAATAAATCACTAGATAAACCCAAGAGTGATATTTAACATAATCATTTATTCCCTTTAATTTCCCCCAAATATATTAAGTCCCATTAAAATACATTCATATACGACTTTAAAAGTTTATATATACCTTTGAACTAATGATCAACCCTAAAATTGTTAACCCTTGATGATATATATATCTCTTAAAATATCATTAATATGATAACATCCAAACTTATAATGTTAAAGCATAGTCAGATACCATAATATATACCAAGACCTCTACTCTTCGATCAAGTGCAAGAAACATAATCATTATGTACAATAATTAATACCAACTAAAGAGATATAATTTTAATCATAAAAAATTACTATATCCAAAAAAAATAATGATTTACTTAAATACCCAAGAGAATTTAATGTTATGAGATTTAGGGAATTAATAAAAACATTTACTAAGTAAAAACCATGCCTTTCCTATCCAATTGAAATATTTCTAATTATAAATAATTTTTTTATTCCATAGAATCTATTTATTATCTCAAGGAAAGTTCTACACACATGATACCCTTCCTGATATATCATATGTATTAATTTTCTTCATTACCTGGGGAAAAAAATAAGATGGTTGATCTCAAACACTCCATAATTATACCCTAAAAAATAATATTTTATAGAGAACCAAAATTGAGTTATATAGTAGAGTGAATAATTAATGAAAATTCTATGTATTAAATCACATGATCATGAAATATATTCATGGATTATAAAATCACATGGAAAATAATAACTAAATTCATAATAATGAATTTCATAATGTTGAACATCTTAACCCACGATCCAATACATCATGATATTATCATCAGGTTCTCATTCTAAGACATCATGATATAACCATAATGATATCATTCCATTCTATAAAAAATATCATTAACATTTCATTCAATACATCTTTAATAATATCAATACCTCTTACAAAAAATTTTACATTGATTAGGCTAACATAGATCAAGACATATACATTCTTGCTTTTCTCATGAGAACTACCTGATACATCTAGGGACTATAATATATCCTACCATTATCATATATATTCCTAACTCATTCTTTATTTATTGAATTAAATGTAAAATTTATTGTAAATATTCCCTAATAATTAATAAATTTCTCTATTGAATCAAGTAATATATAATATCAATATATCCCCATAACATAATCAACATACATTATCAATAAACAAATATTCACATATAACTAACAAGTATACAAATTTTTAATATTTTTTATATTCTATAAATAAGTTATCTTTCTTAGTAAGCAACCCCAATCCGATTTATAAAAAATAGAGAATTTATGAAATATATAATAATGGTCATATAGATAAGTAAATACTAGATGTGATGGAAAATATATCCCTGATAACAAATAACATAGAAATTTGTGATACCATTATTTCATAAAATATTTATGTAATTTTAGTAAAGGAATGTCCTTTGGGAGATAGAGTGAAATATGAAAGTGACACATTTATAAAGAATTTCCTTTAAATATTGTGTGACATTGTATAAAAAATAAATTTAAAATTCACTCTCAAAAAAACATTTCATGATATGTTATGAATAAATTTATAATAAAATTTTAAAATAAGTTAAAACAATGGAATACTAAAAATAAACCATGATTAAGAAATAAAATCTGGTGTGGAAGAAAACAAATAAGTGAAATAAAATCCTTTTAAAAACATTTTTGAAAGTAATATCCTTTTATGTTAAAAAATGGAATGATATAAATTTTATTAATTTGTAAAAAAATAAATAAATAAATTAAGTTTAGACTTGAATAATAATCATGGTGCTAGTAAAATTCATTCATGTATAAAATTTTTAGAAATAGTTTTTTTACACTTTTGTAAACAAAAGATTAAAATATAGTATAATGAAAAAATTTATAAGATTCATTAAAAAATTATAATAAAGTTCAATTTAACATAAAGTTATCTCAATAAATCATTTTAGTATATAAAAAACATTCTTTAAACAAAAAAATGTGTATATGGAAGAGAAAGGTTTCCAACAAAAAAGTATAAATATTGTCAAGATTTACTAAAAATATTATTTTGGTGGTTTTTATTACAAAATAATATAAAAATATATAGAATACTTATAAACCTAAAAAATACATAGATGTTAATAAAATATAAGTGTTTTTTAATGAAATATCATGTAATTCTCTCCCAATGGTAATTGTATTAGGAATAATCCTGATAAAAGTGTGATCGCAAAATAAACCTCTATAGATTTTATAAAACACGAATAATTTTTTTTCGAAAAGATAATTTGAAATTAGAAATTAATTATAATGAATAAATATTGAATCATGATATAATATTTAAAAGATATAACATATAATCCATATAAAGGAAATAATGCCCAAATTCAAAACATGTTACAAAAAATGTTGATTGAGATAAGAAACCCGTACATTGAATTCCTTCTTAGTCAGTCACACTCTAAAATAAATGTATAATAAATTTAGATTTATTAAACATATATGATAAAAATATTTAAATCTATATTTATAGATGCTATTCACTTATAATTTCATAATATCATATTAATGTTAATTTTTTTAAAATTGATCTTTTTTATGTTGAATGTTTATTTTTCTGTGCATGTTCTGAATCAGCTGTTTTGGTTAAGTCACTATGGTCATTCTTTTATCATATAAAAAATAATATTCAATTTTATATTAATTTTTTGATATTTTTCGTGAATTTCAAGGTCACTTTATGGAATATATAGTGTTGATTCTCCTCGAATTCTTAAAGTTTTTATTTTTTTGAAATTTTGATTCTATAAAATCAATTGATCTTATCGGTGAATATAAATTTGTTGATATAACTATTTTAGATGCATTATAGTTTTATAATTATATTAATTTTTAATTAAACAAATTTTTAGAAACAAATTTTTTGTATTTTAATAAAAAAAATGAAAGGCATCATTCTTGGTGGCAGTAGTCTGCCCGAACGCATGGACGACATTTTCAATTTCAAAAAAAATGGAAGTAATTAATGTAAATAATATTTTATTTTAAAAAAATAAGAATTATACTTTAAATATTATATTAATTCACTAAATAAATCTTTTATAATTATACATTTAATGAGGTGATGAAAAATGAAATACGTCATTCAAAGATGTAGTAGTTTGCATGAACACATGGGCACCATTTTTCTTTCCAATGGATAGAAATGAGGTGGATGATTGTTTTCCTATCAACCTAATAACAGTATAGTAAAATTAAGATACTAATGTTGTTTTTAAGGTGGTTATAGGAAATTTTAATTTGTTTTATGTATAATGAAACATAAAATGAATTTGTTAAGATGATTACCACTTCCTTAGGTATCCTCTATTTGATCTCTCCTTAAGCCTTATTGGGTTTGTATTTTGAATTGACTAGAAACTCTTTATCATGAATAAGGGTTTTTTTAAGTTATTTGGGTAGATATTGTTCAATATAAGACTCTCTATGTTCATGTATAAGTGAGGGGATTATGAGGCCTTTTATATATGAGGGGAGTGGCACTCTTGTATGTACACTTATTTTTAAGATAATATGTAGTCATTCTCAATGGAAAGTTCCACAAAATAGAAAAAATTGAATAGAGAATAATAGAGGGAATAATTTCACTAATAAAAATAGTTTTAAACTATTTTTAGTGATATTTTATGCTTTATCTCTTAGTTTTACCCCCTCTATAACCATTTTAACCTTTTCCATGCTGACTAACATTTAATATAGAATCTTAAATTTATGAATAAAAATGAAATGAAATGTATATAAAAAAATGTATACTGATTCAAATTATTTAATCCATCTTAAAATATTCTTTTTATATAGGTGGTAAAAATTAATTTCAATATAATTAAGGAAAACGCCATGAAAAAATATTCTTAGAAAACTCCATGTTAAGTATAAAAATAAATTTCCAACAAAATCATATATTAAATTGGTCCCCATGATATGTATTGTTTTTTTGAATAAAAATTAGAGAGTTATGATATGTTAAAACTAACCTGAATCCAAATTCAAGCTTTTAAATAATTCATTAAATAAAGTTATTAAAATGATTCTTTTATATGAATAAATCATTAGTACGGATTTAAAATCTCAAACACAGCTTTCTAACTTGAGCATAACATTTTAAAATTTTTATCTTGATCCTTAAAAAAATATTTGGCATATGGTAAAGGTTTAAAAAACTTGAATAACCTCATTATATCATGATTTTATCCAAAAATTAACATTATTTGAAAAATAAGTATTTTCACTATTCACACAAAAAAATATTTCAGAAAAACCTAAAAAAATCACCCTATGATATTTTAAAAAAATGATAAAAAAATATTTTTCATTTCATAAAATTAAAATTAAAAAATTTGATAATTAATCTTTTAAATAAAATCCATAATATATTAAAAAAATCTTCTATTGGATGTTAATTTTTTAAAATTTTTGAGTTCTTAAACTTATTTCATTTTAAAAAAATGACTCTTACTTTTAGGGTTTGTACATTTTATATTCTTAATTTATAGATGTTTAACTTTAATTATGTTATATTATTATTCAATAACCTATAGTTTTTCATATATCACAATCTATTTGAAAAAAATTTAAATTTAAGTAATTCATACTAAAATATCAAGGTTTTTATATTTAATATTGTGATCATGGATTTTCTAAAATTAGACTCATCAGAGAATGATTCTAGTTGTGAAATTAGGTGATAAAATAACATACCTTAGTTAGGATGGATGGAATCGATATGGATAGTGGGTGAGGACCTATAAGAAGATTAATTTTTTGATTCACTCTTCCTATGAAGATGAGAGTGAGGGATGGCATGGATTTAAAGAAAAAAACTCTATTTGTTATGGAATGTAAACAATAGTTATGATTACTACCATTGGTTGTGTGGATTTGTGAATTATTGGATGTAGGTAAAGGATTAATGTAAATTATTATATTTCTAGGGGATTTTATGCCATAGATTTTAATGAGAATGGAAAGTGTCCCAGTGTGGAAAGAAGTTACATTTGAAATGGTTTTTATTATTGTGATATGGTCCACCCAAGCATGGGCATTGATAGGGGTATTTTGGAATTGGATGAGTGTGGATTAGAAATATCAACAATTGTTTCATGTTAGATCATTTTATAACACATATCATTTATACACATTATTTCATGATTTATTACATAAAGGTACACATCACACAATATCAAATTATCAAAAGGATTATAAAAACACATCTCTTTATTACACATTATTTCATGATTTATTATATAATATTACACTATATACGACCCATAATATCAATATGTCTAGTATCATTGGGAATTAGGTACATTACATAACACATTAAAATAGGAAAAACCATCTTCTTTTTTTAAAAACTTTTTTTACATGATCGCACTTAAAATCGAATGGGATAACCTGGGGACATACATACGAAAGGTGTTATCTATAAATAATAGTACATGAATAAATATTGAATAAGGTATTACATGATAGACAATAGGCATATCAATAGGGAATAAAAGGAACACTAATAATAAGGCATGACATAGCATGATAATGATAACATGGGAAATGTGGAAATAACTTAAAACAATGCATCACAAACATTATTAAAGGATAACTACCAATAAATTGTGAGGAAAAAAGTTCCATAAATGAATTAGATTCACTACCTATCCTAGCATCAAGTCACATGAGACTAAACAATTCTGAATGCATTGGAGCACTATATAATGCTTTGTGTACCTGTCACTTTAATTTCATTCTCAGGCATAAGTGTTCCATATATAACCTAAAACATTGAATAATTTTTCATCACAATTTATTCCATAATGATGGATTTTGGGATTCAAAAAATTAATATCTAAATAAAAGTGTAATATGTTTATAGTGTTGAAATTTTAGCAGTATAATGATATAACTTAAAAATTTATAAAATGGGTTGATGAGTGTAAAATGGGTGTCCCTTCATTTGAAAATAATATAGAAAGTAATAGGGACATTCATATACATATCTCAACATAAGTAATTATAAATATAATACATAACATTATAAGGAAACTTTGATAAAGAATAGAAGGTAAGGGTCCCTTACATGAGTGTGTGACACCAAATGCTTGGTAGGAGCTTCTTGGGATCTTGGATGTTCTTTGGGAGGAATCTAAATTTGGAAGAAAAGAATAAGTATGTGATACAAGTATTTTTAGTGTATATAAATTGGAGATTGGGTGGTTTTATAAAGGAAATGAATGGGTATTTCATTATTGTTTCTCAAACTTGGGTTTTGAAATCCATATAACAAAATGAAAATAACCACAAAACATAAAATGGTTTTTCCCATGTTTTCTTCAAAATGTGAGATTTTATAATTATTTTATATGTAAAAGAGAATAAATTAGTAAAACAACACCCTTTCTTATTTAGAGGTGATTCCTATTCTTAAAAAAATGAATTTAAAACCTTAAAATATGTTAATGGTTTTGTAATATTCACAAGAGATTTATAAAATTATTAAAATAAATATAAAATCTCATTAATTTAAAGTAAAAACATATATTTGGTAATTGACACCTTTTATAGTATTTATTACATCTAGTTTGTGTCCTTATGATATCATAATACACACAGAATATTTTTACAGTATTTAATTTTTACATGAAAATTGAACTCTCTCATTAAATAATTAAAAATTATCTATTGGATAATTATTTCATAATGATTCAAAGAATTATATTTATTTTACTTAAATAATTTTATAAATATGCGATTTGTCACTTTTAAAATAAAATTGAAATTTATTAAGAAATAATTGTTTTTTTTTTGAAATACCAGTTATTAAAACCTTATAAAAATTACATTTGAATTAAAAAAATTATATGATAATTTATATCAAATAAAAATAATTTAATAACTATATTTTATAAAAAAAAATTAATTTAAAAAAATCCATTAATTTATTAAAATCAGTTCCTTAATTGAATTTGAATATTACCAAAATAAATATATTTTTTGTTTTATTTTATGAAAATAAAAATTATTTATAAATTGAAAATAATATGATGTAATTATATTCATCGTTCTATAAAATAATGTAAATAATAATTTTTCTAGGGTCTCGATATATATCCATTTGATACACCAGAAAACTCCCTAAGAGTAAATTGTACAATGGTGAGATTTTCATGGGGTGGTTCCACGAACACGGTTTGATCCATGATCTTTATGAGCTTGAACTTATACCATAAATGCTTTTTGTCCTACTTAAGTTATTGGATCTCAACCTAGGCTCAGTCAATGGAAAATCCTAATGATGTTGTCTCCTCTAGAGACTCTGATAAATGGGATTCCTAAGGTACAATCCTACTGGTTGAGGTTGTCACTTCCTTTTCCATTTTCAACTTGATTTATTAAATCCTTGTTTATATACTAATCATGTGATCACTATTCAATGAATATATTATCAATGATTATGATTCTTAAAAGTCATTTAAATATGATAATATATAATAAAACCAAATAATTTAATGTGATTTATATAACCATAATACATACTAAGGTATTTTAATTAAATAAAAAGGGGATTTTTTTAATAGTTCAGGTTGTTACAATATTCCCCACTTAAGAAGTTTTACCAATGAAATTTTGATTTCCCACACTAAAATAGATTATTTTAACTCTATTTCATCACCTCCAGTTCCCACATCACTTCTTCACACACGTTGTGTCTACACATCACATTGACAATGAGAATAGTCTTCTTTCGTAAAAAATTGTCTCTATGATCTAAGATCATTACAAGATTCTTTTCATACGAAATGTCATTCTAAAACGGTACCACCTATATATTGAGTAAATTTGAGGTGTATGATTTGTACTTTATTAATGGGGATACATGGAACACATCATGTAATTGAGATATGTTAGGTGGGAGTGATAACTGATAGTCCACCACTATGATGCAATCCAGGATCTAAAAGCAGATGATGTATCTAAGTAAGACTAAGATTTCCCTTCATCCCAAATATCACCACTTTCTTCCATAATTATATTCATAAGAATATCATGTCATGAACATCAAACTCTAAGTCTCATTGAACATTATTATCATAGATCTTATGTTGACTCTGAGGAGACTCGATATGTTGCTGAATAGTATTAACCTTTTCCACCATTTCCTCATCCATTTTAGGAACTAGTAGTTTTCATTCCCCAAATTCATCCCAATATGAAGGTGTTCTTTAGACCTTCCCATAAAGGTCTTCATATGGATCCATTAGATTGATTTAGTGTAAACTTTTGTGGTAAAAGAACTTGACCAAAGGAATATGTTTATCTCATCCTCCATTGAAGTCAATTGAGCATGCTCTCAACATGTCCCAAAAAGTATGGATAGTATTCTCATATTGGCCATCGTTTTGGGGTTGATACATCATGATGAAGTTCATCTTAGTGTTAAGAGAATGTTAGAGAATTTTCCAAAACAGGATGGTGCATATTGGATCTCGATCAGATACAATTGATAGTGTTACTCCAAGCAGAATCACCAATTCTTGGATGTGTGTTCGTGAAAGTTGATCCAGTGATAAGTCTTATGGAATTGAAATTATGTGATTAATATTTGTAAGATGATCCCCCACACCCAAATTTCATTGTTTCCCTTGGATGTCATTATAAGTCTTGTGAAAATTATATGGTGATGTTTTCCTATTTACATGTTTGTATGAGAAATTTCTGTATCATCCCCTTGTTTTTTTCCTTTCCATATTCACTTGTTGAAATACAATACATCATAATGTATATTATGTTATCTCCTTATTCCTATTTCCCCACCAATAGAGTTCTTATAGTTCTCGTTAAATATTTTTTATTCCTAGGTGGGTGGGGAAGGTTGAGCTATATGCATCATCAAACAAAACATTATTTTACCAAGGATTTGATTTTATACATAGTCTTGACCAAATTGAAGGACTCCTTCATTGACATTGAACTCCATGGATTTACTTTTTCTAATTGTTTTTACTTTATTTAAAATTACTATATAATTTCTTTGAGAAACATTTATATTTTCTATAAGGGAATGTTGAGTAACAATTTATAAAATTATTGATGAGGTTCCTTCCATTATGATTCCCATATCCATCATTTTTAAAAATTAGACGATTGAATCCCTCTCAATTATCCTTAATGATATAATTATTGGATCCTTTATACTTAGAGATTCTCTAACTATAGTATCTTTTCTAGTATGGTAGTTTATCGATAATTCATATTTCTTGATCATCTCTAACCATCTTCATTGGTGCATATCCATCTCTTTCTGTGTGAATATATACTTGAGGACTTTTTGATCCATGGATATTTCACACTTCTACCCCAAAGACATAATGCCTCAATAATTTCAAATAGAGGACCACTACATCAAAATATAGATCATGTGTTTGGTATTTATATTCCAGAACATCTAACTACTTTGAATTATAGGCAATCAATTTTTCATTCTGCATTAACACCCATTCTAATCCCTTTTTTGAATCACTGCTGGATACTACCAAAATTTCTCTACCCATGGGTATTTTGAGTATAGGGGTACTTATAAGAATCATTTTATATATTTTAATATCCCTTCACATTCATAATTTCAAGAAAACATGACTCCATTCTAATTTATCCTTGTTATAGGGGTTGATAATCATGAAAAATTTCTCACAAATCAACAATAGTACCGAGCTAATTCAAGGAGACTGTGTATATATGTCATATGTGTTAGCCATGATCATCCTTTAATTTTTTGTATCTTTGAAGGGTCCACATATATCCCATTACTTTTGATGATATTCCCAAATAATGATACCTCCTTCAACCATAACTCACATTTTATGTACTTGGAAAAATGCTTCTCATTTATCAATATCTTTATCATAGTTCATAGATTCACATCATTCTCCTCCTTTATTTGGGTGTATATTAGAATATAATTTATAAAGACTACCATGAATTTGTTGAGGTAATATCTAAAGACTCTATTCATCAGGTCCATGAATATTTATAGAGAATTATTGAGTCAGAATGGAATTACAGTGAACTCATAGTGCTCATAACTTTTACGAAATATCAGTCTTATGGATATACTCCTTCTTCACCCTAACATGGTAATATCCCAACCATATATCCACAAAGTACAGGTATTTTACTCTACATAGATGGTTGTATAAGTAATCAATATTTATAATAGGATACTTGTTCTTTATCATGATCTTATTGAGCTCATGATAATCAATTCAAGAAGCATTGATCCATCCTTCTTCTTGATAAAGAGGGTTGTTGCACCCCATAGTGAAGCTCTTAGGCATATGAACCTTTTATCTAAATTATATTATAGTTGTATTTTATGTTACAAAAAATCTAATACATATAGAGTCTTGGATAATGTTAACACCCCAGGTATAAGGTTGATTGAAAATTCAACCTCTCAACTACGAGGAAGACTAGGAAATTCCTTAGGAAACACATCAATGTATTCCCTCATAATGGGCATGTCTTCAAGGATGATTAATTCCTTAGACTCAATCATTTCATATAGTTATTTCTTCTCATATGGAAATAACATCCAATCTTGATATGTTGGGGTTAAATAATATCCATCCTCTTCTTTTCACTTTTATAGAATTGAAGGACAATTCACAATATGGAGAGCAATTTACTTCTCACAGAAATTTATTTTGGATCTATATAGTAACATACAATACATTCTCATTATTACATCAAATCCCACCAAATAGAGAATTAGATGGTTTTATAGGAATTTTATCCCATAAATTTTAATAGAGGAGGAGTTATATACTTGGAATGTAATAATTTCCCCATTTTTTATTTTCACTGATAGCTCTACTTCTATTCTTAATGGTGGTTTTTGAAAATTTCTACTAAACTTTTTTGATATTATGGAATTCATAGAACCAGAATCAGAATGTATGTTCACTTTTCTTGAATGGTTAACTAGCGTACCTATCACAACATCATTTTTTGGAACCATCTCAATGGTTTTGATGGAAAAATAATTCCCCTGCTTCCATGGAAATTGTTGGCTGTCACCTAAAACCATTGGTTTAGTGAATTGGAGTTAAAATTTCCATGGTTACTTGAAGTTAAAGAAATGAAAAATGTGTTGAGGGTTGACTGAAGCATTCCTTTCCTATATTTTATTAGTGGTTTTATCTTTTAAGAAATCTCTATCTGGGTTACCTTCATTCTCACACATAAATCATTTCATCATCCACCATTGGAAATTTTTAGTGTTCTTCTTTATTCTCCATTAATAAGTATGATGTTAAAATTTCTTGGCGCCATTATATTTCTCTATGAAATTTCTACAATTAAACTCCACATTCCAATTTTTATCCCTATGATACCCTTGAGATTCTCCAATTTCCATTTCGACTTTGAGGGAATATAGGATAGTTATCAAAGTCTCATATCTTCATGGATTTTTATATACTAGGTTTTATCCCACCGAAGAAGAGTTCAACATTGCATTTGGGGATAATGACAAATACACAGGAGTATCGTGATAGTATTATGAAATTTTCCTCATAATCATAAATATATTCCTCAAACTTTTTCTTAAGGTAAATGAAATCCATTTCTATTTTATGTCAGATATTCTGAGAAAAATATTTATTTAAAAACATTGTCTTGAATTCCTTCCACCCCATATTTTTAATCTCTTAACCAGGATTCATATTCTTGATCAATTTCCACCACTGATCATATTCTCCCTATATATGAAAAACAACATGTAGAACCTTATTTTATTCATAACATTGATGGATGGAGATAATCTTTTCAATAGAGATAATCCATTTTCTGTGATTAAGTGATCAATTGATCTATTGAAAGTTGGAGTCATTTATCACACAAAGATTCAAATTTCCAATAATTCTATCTTAGAGGGATTTGTTAACCCCTCAAGATCCAGTTTTCTATTCATAACTTGAGTCATCTCAGAGATTATCACCAGATATTTTGTGATTCCTAATCCCATCATGATAGAAATCTTATTGGGTTAGTCATCACATTTCCTATCATATTGATTGATTATCTAATTCCACCTATTTCTGTAAACTTTATAAAATAAAGGAAAAATTAGGTATGATTATTTTTATAATGTTATACATATAGATGGGAATTAAATGTAATTAAATGGATAAACTATAAGTTATATTTATTTTTATAACATAAGAATTTTTAGGCTTTAATCTATATTATTCATGATTTGTTTTTTATGGTTGGGGTAGAAGCCTCATTTTATTTTTAATGAAAAGACCACATTTCTAAATGGGTATAGGGAGACCGTTTACATAGCCCGAAGGCCCAAGTCTAAGTGGTCAGAATAAAAGGATTCCTCGAGTCTGTATTGATGCACCATGTTGAAGTTATTACACCTAGGTACATCTGTTCCAAAACTAAGTCCACTTTCATTATCCAAGAAGGGATGTATTTTATTGATTAACCACATACTCTATACTTAAAAATATTATTTATGTTTTCTAATAACTATTCATGTCCCTGTGTCTTTTTATTGAGTTTTATAATGTTTATCCTAAAAATAACTAATCATTTCCTCTGATAATAACTATAATAACCCTTATCTTTGTTACACATTATATCATGATTTATTAAATAATATTACTCTTAATATAACACATAATATAATTAAGTCTATTAAATTTGGAAATTAGGTACAATACATAACACTTTAAAATAGGAAAAAATGTCATCATTATTGAAAACATATTTAATAATCTCTCACTTAAAACTGTTTGGGTTAACATGTGAAAAAACATAAGAAAGTGGTAATATATAAATCCAAGTAAGGGGATAATCACTGAATAAGGTATTTTAAATTTTTAAATATGAATATCAATGGGTAATAAAAGTAACATGAATAATAAGGCATGATATAACATGATAACCATTACATGTAAAATGTGGGAACAACTTTAAACACTCCATCATAAACATAGTTCAAGGCTAACAGCCAATACGTAATGATGGAAAAAAGTTCCAAAAATTAATAATGTTCAATTCCTATCCCAATATGTAATCTCATGAGACTAAACATTACCCAATGCATTGTAGTGATTTATAATTCTAATCACACCTGTCACTTTTATTTCATTCTCATGTTTAAGTGTTCCACACAGATCATATAACATGGAATTATTTATTATATAATTTTATTCCATGATCATAGAGGGTGAAATAAATATATTTAACAAATATATAAAAGAACTAAAATAATATGAAGTCGACAACCCTTGATAAAAAATGGGTATGGTATTCACTACATAATTGTTTTTGGCATGAAAAATTACATTGAAATTTTAGCATCATAAATACGTTACTTAAAAATTCATAAAATGGGTTGATGAGAGTGAAAGGGGTATAGAGTAATTTATAAATAAAATATAATTCTATAGGTCAATGTAAATATAAATCATAACATAATGAATTTAAAATACGAGGCATAAGATATTACAGAAACTTGAATAAAGAAGAGAAGGTGAGGATCCCTTAATTGATTATGTGACTCCAAATTATTGGGAGGAGTTTCTTGTGATATTGGGGGAACCATGAGAGTACTATATATTCAGGTGATAAGATTAATGATGAACTAAATATATATTTTGATAATAGAACTTGCATATTGGCTGGGTTTATATAGTAAATTAGTGGGATTTCATTATTATTTCTCAAACATAGGTTTCACACTCTATATAATAATATAACCATAACCAAAAACCTTCCCACGGTTTTTCTCATGGTTTATTCAAAATTTGAGATTTTTCATTATTTTATAATTCTAAGGTCCTAAATTAATAAAATAATACCATTTATTATGTAGAGGTGAGTCAAACTCTTAAATAAATATTTTTAAAACCATAAAATATATTAATGATTTTTGTGGATTAATAATTGATTTAAAAAATTAATATAATGAACTTAAAAATAGTTGTTTTTTATAAAAAATATATTTGGTAGTAGATATATTTAATATTATTTATTACATTAATTTTCGGTCATTATGTGTCAGAATTTACAAAGTAAATTTATATGGTGTTTCATATTTACCAGAGAATTTGAATGTCTCAGAAATTTATAAAAAATTCACAGTTTGATAATTTCATAAGTTTGATTCCAAAAATAATATTAATTTTATATAAATAATTTTAATAATAATATTTCTAGGTTATTGATTCATATCTATTTAATACAATAGAAAACTCCCAAATAGTAAATTGTGCGGTGGTGATATTTTCATGGGGTGGTTTTGCGAACATGGCTTGGGCTATGTACTAGATGAGATTGAACTTCTACCATAAATGGTTTATCTCATGATTAAGTTGTTGGATCTAAGCCTGGGCTTGGTCAGGGGAAAATTTTAGTGATTTAACCTCCCTCTGAATGTCTGATAAATAGGATTCATAGGTTACAATCCTACAGGTTGAGGTTGTCACTTTTTTGTCAGTGTTAATTGGATTTATTAAAACCCTATAATTATACAAATCATGTAATCACTATTAAAAAGATATATTATAAACATTAATGATTCTTAATGGTCATTTTAATCAGATATGATAAAATAAAACAAAATAATTTCATATTTTTCTATAACCATATTACATAATATGACAATTTAATTAAATAAAAAGGGGGATTTTATTAATAACAGTTTGGGTCAATTCAAGGACTAGAATATTTGGGTAATGAGATAAATATTTAAATAAATATTAATAGTGATAATATGAAATTATTTAAAAATCACTTACATTTTCCAAAACATCCATTGATCTTATAATATCGTAAAGGAAAACATGTGTATGTACATACAAAATAGGTGATTTATAAAGATCTGTAAGGGAATAATCAAATCGTAGTATGAAGTAATGTAGTGAATATGGGTAAATATGAATAATATAATGATATATAAAAGTGATTATCATATTCATGAATGTACAATCATCATATGTGATAATAAAATCAAATAATTTGAGGAATGTAGAAACAACCTCAAATATGACATCATAAGCATATGTCAAGGATAACTTTTGAGGCATAATAACATGGAATACCGTGTCTAACCACCCATGAACCATAAATGTTATATCATTATAAAAAAAACATTAACAATTGAATTGTACGGATATATAATTCGGATCCTATAGGTTACATTCATATCACTTACATGAAATTGTGTTCCACAAAGATCATAAAACATTAGAACATAATTATTTTTAATACCATTACTAAGGAATGCGGGGTATATAACTGGAAGTTGCATTTCAATGAAGTATAGTGAGAGGGATTTTTGCCTATATGGTATTTACGTAATGGGGAATGGGAGTTTGGGTGGGTATATATAAAAAAATATGGGACTTCTTTATTAATGTCAAAACTTAGGTTCTGGACTCTAAGTGATAAAATAATAAAAAAACAAAACCATCCCATAGTATTCTCTAATGTTTTATACAAAATATTATTTTTTAAATATTTTAATAAAATAATAATAGAACTCCTTAAATTAATACCATTCATTATGCGGAAGTGAGTCATTTTCATAAATAATTATTACAAAACCATCTAATATAGGTTTTGGAGGATTCATTATAGGTTTTTAAAATTAATAAAATAAATTAAAATATAAATTATTTTAAATTAAAAATATATTGTTGTTCATGGATGTTTGTTTAGTATTTATTAAATCACTTTTGGGTTATTGTGATTTAATAGTACATATTATATATCTATAATGTATTAGTTTTTATACAAATATTTTCACTTTCTCAAAAAAGTGTGAAAAAATAATTATTGGATATTTTTTGTGTAATTATTTATAAAATAATATTTATTTTAATAAAATAACTTTCTAAAAATTATAATTTACACTTTTTATTTATAATCATTATTTACATAAAAATACAATTTTATATGACACTAAAAACATTCTAAACCTTATAAAAATTGCATCAGACTTCATGGAATTATATTATAAATTATATTTAAATAATAATTTTTAATAATAATATTTCATGAAAATTTCATTTATTTTAAAATTATTGAATTTACAAAAAAAGTGTTTTTCAATTGAAACTATATGTTTTCCAAATATACAAATTTGTATTATTTTTCCCAAAATCTAGTTTTCATTTTACTCATTTTATAAAAAAGTGTATAATGTAATAATGAAAGTGTATAAATCTAATAATTATTTTAAAAAAATATTTAGAAATTCATACTGCTATGGAATAGATATATAACCATGATTACACCAGAGTAACCCCTAATGGTAAGGTGAACGATGGGGGTGCCTTTATTGGATGGTTCAAGGAACATGGTCTGGTTGGTGACCTCAATTAGATTTAACTTATATTTTAAATGGCTTTACTCATATTTTATTAGTAGAATATATTCTAGGGACTAGTCAAGGTAAAATCCTAGGGATGTCATCTCCCTTGGAATATCTAATAAATGGGATTCATAGGGTATGATATTGTTGGTTGAAACCATCATTCCTTACTTCTATGTTAATAAGATATAATTTTTACTCCAAGTATATGAAAATATTAATGGTTACCATAGAATGAATATTTCATCAAAAATAATATTTGTATATACTGTACATTTATGTCCAATGGGTTAATTACAAATATATTTTATAATAGTCCAAAATGTTTTTTGGTCATGTGTTTTTTATAACTACATTACATTATAAGGAATTTATTTATTCATGAAATAATTTCATTTTTAAAATTTTGATTCATGACATTCCTCCCCGACTCATAAATTTCATTAGCAATTTTTTTTTCATACACTAAAACACATTAGAGTACTTTTGTTTCATCACATCTTCTACTTCACATATTTTATCCTCAAACATGTGGTTCCACTATAATATATTGGCTATGTTAGTTATCTTGTTTCAAAAAACATAGTCTTTATGACCTAATATCTTCCCTGGAAACTCCGCGTATGAATGATCATTACCCAAAGGTACCACCATATGATTTGGTAAATGTGAGGGGTCTGGTATATACATTTTAAAAAAGGGTTAAATAGGACCCATAATGTAATTGAGATAGGTTAACATTGAGTTACATTTGATAAGCCACATATCTAGGTTTATTCATCCACTTTATTTATATATATTTTATCTGATATTCATGGATTTCATATAACATTAAATTGTTTGAACCTTATTTTTCATCTCATGGATTAGACCAGGTCCCATAATCTTACACTCTCTAACTTCATCCCAACATGTGGGGGTCTGATACATCTTACCAGATGAATCCACATAAAGTGAAATTTAAATTAGAGAATGGAAGATATTATTTAATGATAACTACACTAAGGGAATATATCAATCCTAACATACATGGAACTATATTTAATAAGTTCTCATTGTATCCTCTAGTGTTTAAATGGTTCTCTCAGATGGACCATACTTATATGTCTGATAAGTAGAATCATAACATATCTTTTATCCAACTCTTGCTAAATACTTATCTATAACCTCAACATAAACCTTAGATCTCAATCTGAAACAATATATTTTGGTACTACATGTATTCATAGAACTTATCGCATGTATATCATGGTGAGTTACTCAAGAGGGAAACTATCCTTGATAGTAAATAAATGTGTTGACTTTGTAAGGAGATCGAACACCACCAAAAAAATTATTTCATAAATATTTACTAGGGAGTCATATGATGAAATTCATTGTTAGATTTTTTCATTTCAATACCAATATGGGAAATGTTTTCATCACACCCTAATAATTATATTATTAATCCTTGAATTATTATTTTATTAGGAAGTGAGATAAAGATTATTCAACCTCACTCTTCATGTTATCCCAATAGATCATTTTATTAAAATATCTATACATATTAGTTCTTCAAATATAAATAGAGAATCATGATCTATTTATATCATCTAGAATTTATCTCTTCGGTTCTATTTTTTAAAGAACACATATCTAGGTTCCACACCCTATGCCTCCATCTTTAGCGAAGTTAAACTCAGGAATATTAACTACATTTTTCTGTGAATCCTTATTATGTTTTACCCTATTTCATATTCTATAAGATTTATGGTGGAGTGGTATTTTGAGTAATGTTGGATAAAGTTCATTTTATGATTCCCATATCAATCCATTACAAGTAAGAGAAGATTTGATCCCTTTCAATCATCATCATCTAGTGAGTTATAGGAACCCTTTTACTTAGAGAATCATCCACATTAATAAACTTCATATATGGTAAAGGGGTGAATATTCTTAATCTTTGAAAATATCTAACCATATTTATTAGTTCATATTGACATCCTTTTGAGTGAATTTTTACATTATATTTTTTTATAAATATATATGTCACACTTATACCCATGGAGATAATGTTGGAAAAATATTCAATGTCAAGATCGTTGGATCCAATTCTAGATCAAGGGGTTTAATTATTAATTAACTTGGATCTTTAAATATAGAGAGGTATATGCTATCAATTTTTTATCTTTTAACGGTACGAACCCAAATATTGTTTTTTATTGAAAAAAATCAATGTATATCAAAAATATTTCCACAATAGTGTGCAATGTTATCATAGGTGAAATTATTAGACTAATATTTATCACATTAAATATCTCCTCACATTTATCATTCCAAAAAGACATCACTCATATCTGAGTTATCTTAGTTAAGAGGATTCCCAATCGTGGGAAGTTTCTCACTAAACGATGATAATACAAATCTAATGTTAGGAAACTACACATCCCTATCACATATTTTGGTTTAAACCATCTTTTAATTTTCACATTATTTAAATGATCCATATATATTAAATTTTTATTGATGAAATTCCATAAGAATTTTACTTGATCCCTTAAAAAATAATATTTACTATATTCCAGACGTAAATTTCCCTTTCTCATGTTATTTAGTACATCATTAAAATTCTCCTGATGTTCCTCAATTATTTTATAGAATATAATAATAGATTCTATAAATAGTAGAAAAAATTTATCATAGTAATCCCATAATACTATTAATTATGTCCATGAAGACAGTTGAAACAATTATGAGACCAAATGGAATCATTATGAACTCATGGTTTCTATTTTATGAATGAAAAGTAGTCCTGAGGATATCCTCATTCATCGCCATTACTTGATAATACCCCAACCAAATATCCACCTTAGATAAGTAATGGGCTTCACATATCTGATTGAACAAGTCATTAATATGTGTTAGAGGATACTTGTTCTTTATCATTTTATTGTTTACACAATGATAATCAATGGATAGGTGAGTTGACCTATTCCTATTATTGAGGAAAATAACTAGTACACCACATGTTTAAGAACGTAGTCATATAAACCATTTATCAATATTCTATTATAGTCCCTTATTCATCTCATTAATATCTATAGTTTCTATTCTATATGGATTTTTGTATATTTTCAATGATCCAATTATTAGTTTGACTGAGAACTCAAGATATTAACAACAAGAAATATTAGTAAATTCCTTGGGGAATACATCGTCATATTATTTTAAAATATGAGTTTATTCTAGGATGGTATTTTCCTTTTTCTCAATCATTTAAGATAGAATTATTCTTTTATGAGTAAAAAATATCTATTCTCGAGATGATGATTCCAAATGAGATCCATCTTCATCCTTACACTTGTATAGAATCATAGGGTGATTCATGATATGGAGAGTGATTTCCTTCTACAATAAGTTTTTTTATCTCTATGAAAGTAAATCCAATCCATAACATAAATTTCATTTAATTCCAATAAAGGGAGTATTAGAAGGTTTACATGAAAATTAAACCATAAATTATTTAAAATGTAGAAGTTATATACTTGGGATACAGTAAATAACGCATATTTTTCTTTCATCGATATTTTGACTACTTTGTTTTGAGGGGGTGTTAAAATTTTTCTACTAAACTTTCATGATATGACAGAATGTGTAAAACAAGAATGAAATTGTATGTTCTCAATTATATGATGAATTACTATTGTCTCTTTCACAACATAGTTTTCCTGAAACACCCTATATATTATGATGGAATATACTCTCCCTTTCTCTCTAATCCTTATAGATTATTGTTTTTTCATCTTTGAAAAACCATGTCTTATTAAATTGGTTAATATAGTTTCCATGTTCCTTACAGTTTAAACACTAGACAATAGGCTAATTGTAGAGTGGTTCATTCCTTTCTTACATCAATTTAGTGGGTTTCTCCTTTCATTGTTTGCTATCATGGTGCCCATCCTTACCAAACCTAAGTCAATTTATTATCCCTTAAATGAAATTATTAGTATTCTTATTCAAGCACATTTTACCAATGGTATGTTGGAATTTCTAACCGTTATGAAATTTCCCAGTCAATTTTCTGGAATTAAACTCTATTCCACTTTTTTATCTTTAGAGCCATGGGATCCTTGGTATCAACAAATCTTCATTTCAACTTTAAGAGAACATTAAAAAAATCATCACTATCAAATTCTCAAATTTCTAACTCTTTTAATTGATTTATATTTATCCCACTAAATAAGTTTTCACATTTTATTTCATGGTTAACAGCAATTATAGTGGAGTATCACGCATGTCTTGTGAAGTTTACCCTATATTCCACAATGGATTAAACCTCATTTTTTCTTATGGATAGAAATATATATATATATATATATATATTATAGTGAATGGAAAATATTTATAAAAAAATGTACTTAAATTACTGACACTCCATATGTAATATTTATTCATTAGAATTTTTACTCAATATCAATGTCCACCATTGATTATCTTCTCTCTCCAAATGATAAACAACCAGCATATCATTCTTTATCTCATAAAATTTAATTGTATAGAAGACATTTTAAATGTATTTAATTCATTTTTCCTTGATTAATATATCATAATACCAAATGAAAGTTGATGACCTTCATTAGATAAATGCATCAATTGAAACTTTCTATTTTTAAGGTAATATGTGTGTTCTTTCAGATTCATGTTTCAATTAAAAACATGAGTTAAATGAGTAATTATTTTCAAGGAGTTCTAAACTCCTAATATCATCAGTTTGGGAATCTCATTTGGGTAGTCATCACATTTCCCATCACATCATTTGTTGACTTGGTTCCTCCCATTTCTAGTTATTGAATTAAATAATGTGAAAATTAGGGATAATAATTTTAAAACTATTTAATAAATAAAATGGAAACTATGAAAATTTATGGGATAACTAATAAATGAATTATGTTTATTAACCTATAAATTCATATGATTCAATCAAGGATATCCAGGTTCTAATTCCTATGATTAAATTTAATAAGAATTATTATTCCCTATATAATAGTTCATAAAGAGCTTATGAATTTACTAAAGCTTATTCATTGGGGGTGTCAAACCAATTGTATATCAAGGCATCATTATCATGAACCTATTGATAATAAATTCAATATCCAATTTTCGTTTTTCATGGTTTTTACCCCAAGGCACAACTACTTTAAAGCCGCATCAAATTTTAATATGTAGATAGGGTTTCAGTTTCTTAGAAATCACTCACTCTATAATTTCCTAAAATTTAGATATGTTTTCCTATGATTATTCTTATCCCTATTGTTTTCACTATGGTTTTATAATACTAGTACAATAAATAAATAGACCTTTATGTCATACAAACAATAAAAACCCATATATTTTATAAACATTATTTTATAATTTATTACATAAATATACAAATAAAAAATCCTAAAATGTCAAGATGTCAAGTGTCTTTGGGTAATTATATATATATCACAATAGCATTAAATAGGGATACAATTAAATTACTAAAACTCTATAACATTCCCTTAAAATCCAATGATTGTATAATTCTACACATTACAACCTAGGGATGTATATAAGAAACAAGTGAGTGAAATCCTTGTAATGGAATAATAAAAGTATAACATGAAGTAAAACAGTAAATGTGGGTTAGGGGTCATAATATAATAACTTGGAAATGTGAGAATCATAATCATAAACAATGAATCTTGAAATAAGATGATAAAATGATGGTAGAATAGGAATGTGGTAACAAAAAAAGACATGAAATCAAAAGCATAAGTAAAGTATAGCTATTGATAACTTGTAATGTAGTTTCCTTAATCTATCTACCTATGCTCCATACATAGTATCTCGTGAGAAAAAAACATTACCTAATAAATTCGAATAATATCACATTCATATCATGTACATGAATTTTTGTTCCACATAGATCATACAATATAAGATAATATTTAATAAATTTTATTCCTAAGATTAATGCATCTGGGTTATATAAATGGAATTCAAAAATCAATTAAGGATAGTTATATCTAGATGAATACCCTTGAGTGGAAATGGGAATTGGTATTCATATCATAATAGTTTAGCATTGAAAAATCATGTGATTGTTTTAGAAATATAATTGGTGTATATATATGTTTATTAAAGGGTTCAGTAAGCATGAATGGTGGTCTAAAATTACTTGGGAATCATAAGTATAGTAAATTTATATGTAAAAACATTACAACATGAAGCATTTAAAATAAAAATGCCTAGTAAAAAGTAATTAATTCAATAAAAATTAGTAGTAGAGATTTTTTTTCCATTATATGTTGCTTCTAAATGCTTTGGAGGAGATTATCAAGAGCTTAATAACACATTGACATATATTTATAGAGGGTATGTGAGAAAAGAATTATGTTAAATTATTTTTTAGTGAAGATTAATTGGAGGTTGGGTGGGTATTTATTAAAAATTAAAGATAAATTCATAATTAATTTCAAATCTTTGGTTTTGGACTCCACGTGAAAAAATAATACAAACCAAAAAACGTCATATGTTTTAGGACCATGGTTTTTTTCAATGAAAGTGGTTTCTAATATTTTATTATGACAATAACAAAACACCTTAAAATAATGTTATTTATTATATAGAAGTAATTCATACACAATAAGAATTATTTTTAAACCTAAAAATATAATATAATTTTTTTGAGGACTCATTATATGCTTAAAAAAATAAATAACATAACATAAAAACACATTTTTGAAATTTCAAAACTAATTTGTGTCTTGGATTCCCATTATAGTTTATATTTCTTCACCTTTCTCCTGTTTTGATTTCATAATACATATCGTATTTAATTTTTACCCAAAACTTTTTTCTGACTTATAAAATTATGGAAAAATAACAATTGGGTAATTTTGATATACTAATTTAAAAAAAAATTATTTATTATTCTAAAATAATTTTATAAATATGATAATTTAAATTTTAATATGAAAATAAATATTTACTAGAAAATAAATGTTTTTAAGATTCATAACAATTTCCATCCCATATGAATATTACATAGGACTTCATGAAATTATATTTTCATATATATTTAAATAATTATTATTTGATATTAATATTTCATGAAAATATAGTTTTTTTTATTCTTGAATTTATTAAAAGGTGGGTTTTAAATAAAACTCTATGTATCCCAAAATTAATATTTTGGTTTCTTCGTATCAAAATACATTTCTATTCTTCTCAATATATAATAAATTGTATGAATTAATAATGAAAATGGAAAAATACAATCATTAATTTATTATAAATAAAATATATAATTTCTGACCACTGGATTCTTGATACAAAACCCCTTATTTAAGTATTGTAAACCCTAGGAGTAATATGTGCAATTGTGGGAATTTATTTGGGTGGATTGGTGAACATGGTTTGGTGATGATCTTGAAAATCTAGTACTTCTCATGTAAATGATTAAACTCTAGTTTTAGATATTAAATCTCTTCTTGTGATTAGAAATGGGAAAATACCAGTTATAACATCTCTCTCAGAGGCTCTAATAAATGGGATTCATAGGGTACTATCCTACTGGTCACGGCCATCACTTCTTCCTTCTATATCAATATGTTTTTGTTATTACCCCTAGATTATACAATTTCTAATTATAATTATAGAATGGATATATTATCAATGGTTATTATGTTAAATGGTATTTTATATTCAATAGGATAATTACAAAAATATTTTATAATGGTCTAAAAAATGTAGTTCATGAGTTTTATAATACTAAATTATTTAATAAGACATTTATTCACTCAAAAGGGAATTTAATTTATGAATGTTTGGATCAATAAAAAACCAATAATGTTTTTCTTCAGGGGTAGTGTAAGTGAATCAATTTCATACAGAGAGAAACATTATCTTTTTTAGGGTGTGACTCTCATTATTGGAGAATATTGGTAAATGTTGAGGATGACATTCTCGGTTATTCTGGAATGTGTAGTGTTGGGTGCTTCATGTTGGTTATTATGTATGAATAGGGTGGACATGTCCAGTTTTTATATTTGGTAAGGAATATTATGTGAGATATGGATATTATGAGTTTTTTTTCAATAGATAGATAATAAGTATAAACCTATGGTGGGGAGTATTAAATTAGTCACGAGTGTATGACCCCGATATTGTAGGGTCCTAGATATAGTGAAACTAGTTGGTGGATGTTTGAGATGAAATTGGGATTCCATTGAGTAGGTATATCATATTTTATATTTAGCCTTGAATAATACCATTATTATGATATAGATATGATTTTGGACAGTCAATGTTTCTTTATTGGGCTTATGATGAAATTTTTTGGAATATGAGTGGGATTCAGATCAAATAAGCATCGATACTTGTGTGTGGATCATAAAGATAAACTATGTTTATTTTTTATCTAACCATTTCAATTTCACTGAGTGTTGAGTTATTAATTTAGTGTGGGATCTTATAAAATATTGTGATTCTAAATAGAATAAAGAAATCATTATTGTGATATGTGACGATCGATTATAATATCATGGTAATAAGTTTTTAGGGAAGTTATCTAGAGGAGGAACTATATGTGATGTTGTGTATAATTTCATGTGATCTAGTTGAAAATACATTGGGTTTTATTTATCAGGTATAAATGTTGTGTTCTTTTATCTAATTGAGGATTTATGGGTAAAGGATTGTGTATTTAGATTCAGTGTGTGGGTGTTCAGGTTTTGGAAAGTTTAGTTGGGAATAAAGAATAAGGACTTATATTAGATTATAATCGATGTATTAGAACTTAATATATGTTATTAGATGATTATATAGGTAAATAATCCTTATAGATGGAATTTTTTAACAAACTAAATCATTTGGGGTTGTAAATTTTTGAGTAATTTTCAAATATTCATTTCTGAATTGGGTTGGGGTGATCCCATTACTGAGGATTTTTTATAGGTGGTTCATCGTGCTATAATGGATGAGGGTTATAATGTAATGATTCTTTGATAAAAAAATTATTCAATAATGAAGGTATGAACCCCATTGTGAAGGAATTAGGTTATTCTATAGAGTGTGGGTGTCACGACATGGTGGATTTTTTATAGGGTTATTTACAAAGGAAAAATACTTATGTATGAGGGTTATGTTGTGGAAGATGAAATCAAACCATGATGAACATTGTGTATTAGCTTTTAAAAAATTAATATACTTTTATAAAAGGGTCAAGTCAAATTATACGATGTTAGACCGTGATAGTGACCCTTACCTTTGAGGTCTGGGAACTCATTCGCATAACTTTTGAAATTTCACGGCAAAAATGATAAAGTTGTGACCCCTCAGTCCACATTGTGATGGATTTCCCATGGAAACGTGGCACATTGTGGAGTATGATTATTGAATCATTGATAATTTATGTATTTTTTTGGTGTATATAAAATGGAATAATCTATACCATGATGGATTGAGCTATTAGATTTTTGGTTCATCCTAAGGGAGGTGTGACTTGTTGTGACCAAAGGAGTCATGTCGTAAGGAATGTTTGGTAGAGGCATCACACAATGCTTCATAGGGGTCATTTAATAATTGGGTCTCTTTTAGTTTTTTTTAACAAGGGTATAATGGAATTTTGTGTTATAAAATTGGAAAACCACTTTGGGGTTTTTCATTTTTCAAACATGTAGGTAGTGTAAGTTTGAACCCTTATCCACCTTTAATACTCTAATTTATCCCCTTGTATGAGTTTTATTTTTTTGGGGAATTCACATTTATTCAAATCAAGTTCTTCTCCTTAGTCCCCTCTATTATTATTATTTTTCCTCTAATTTATGATTATTTGATCTATGATTTTCTATTGATTTCTATAGATCATGGTGGAATTGGGTCAAGATAATGGTGATTCTTTTTAGTGTGGCTAGAATATTCTCCAATATGATGAATTTATTCCATCTCACATTGTGTACATATCCCAGTGTATTTTTATAGGGTTTCAAATTATTGTTAGTTGAATTTGATTTTTATAATATGGATTATAATGGTGTTTTTCCATGTTAATGTAAAAGGTTTTATTTCTAATTATTGTAAAAATCAATATTGTTTATGACTAAATTTATTATTGGAAGAAATTTTATTTTTTTCTCTCTAAAACCCAATAAATTTTCTTCTCCTATCATTATTTATAGTTTTTTCATTTTTTCATAGTATTTCACCTCTCTTTGGTTCACAACTAAAATGAAAGGTTTCTTATAAGTGCAACAGACATTCTCGTATATGTTAAACTAAAAATATTTATCCATCTTGTTTATATTCTTTTTATTATTTTATAGTTATACTTATATATATTTCTATGATTTATTATGGTCATTTTTCATTATTTTGAATATAATTATAAAACAATGAAAGAAATATCTTTTTAACATTTTCCACATGGTTCATCTTTTACAAAACTTCTTTATAATGTGCCAAAGAAATAATTTTTAAATCATTCCACATTCCCAAATTGATATCTCATATTAGATTTTTTTCATTATAAATATTCCTTTAATTTTTTTTATATTTTTTATAATTATATTATATTTTCATATATTTATAAATTAATTCATTTCAAAGAAAATCTAGTAGAAACATAATGGGTATTTCTACTTATTTTTCAAAGTAATTATTTAATCCTCTTATAATATTTTTCTCATCTTTTAAATCATCATTTAACATTTATTATGATTCATGGAGGATGTTATCTAAAAATAAAATTTAGTTTCATTATCTTGATGAATTATGGTCTTTTTTGTGGAAATCATAAAGAATCTCACTTATTTCTCATGGGTTAATTAATCTTGGATAGGATTTTTGAATGTTTTCATCTTTATACGACACACATATATTTGTTTTATCATTTTATGATGAGTGGTATGGTTATATTACTCCAATACATTTGGTAATGTTTTATATCTTTTGATATAAGGACATGAAATGCGTGGTTTTCCCAAATCAATCATTTTTTTGGGGCACAGGTGGATAGTATAAGTCCACTATGTTATGTGTGTGTGGTTATCCTAATCTATAATGATATTAATGTCTTGGTGGTTAAAATTTCAATATTTTTTAATTTATATTCTTATGTTTTTTATACATTATTATGTTATGAAACATAAATATTTCCTAGTCTCATGACTCCTTATTATAGAATCATGATTCAATACTCTAATTACTCATGTCTTAATTTATGAACAATGTTTTATGTAATTATTCATTGTTTATGATCAATGTGTTATTGGGATTGATTTCTTTATTTAATATTCAAATAACATGATAATATTCTTATATATATGGGTGTATATTATGATCACATTTTGTCATTTATTGATATCTCTTATGTTTACCCTTTTCTGAGTGTATAATCTCACCCTTTATTATATATCTATTTCTCCTTATTATAAAGAAGACTATTGAAAATGATATGTCTATATAAAGTTATCATATGTGAAGATTATTTTTTTGTATTTTGAAAAATATTATTAACATAAGTTAATTATGTATACAGTCACCAAAGACACTAAACCTATCAGTTCTGAAGTGTGTTTTATTATGAGATATAACGAGTAATCTTGTAAAAATATTTATTATGAATGAATGATTTTTTTGGGTTTATTTTCTGAAACCATGTAATAATGTAAATCCATAATTACTTCTTATATAATAAGGGTTACATATTATCAAATTACTTGGATATTATAGGTTTATATTTTTAGAGAAATAAGAATACTATTTCATAACATAGAAGACATTTCCATACATAGTACATGTTTTCCCAAAATTAGTTTCATATCTTTACACAACTATTTCATTCATGAAACTTTTTCATTATTCATAATGTTTCACTATTGAACATTTCATAATACCTACACATACTTAAGCACTATGAAAAACATTTGAAAACTTTTTATAGGAAAGCATGGTAGGGGATACAAGAATAAAGGAAACCTGTTATTCCTTTTTCAAATTCATAAAAACATGTAAGAAATTATATCATTTTACATAATAAAATTTGAACCAAAAATAATAATCACTTCTCATGAAATCTATAGTGACACCAAATCCAGTAACCCGATGTTAGTGTCCACCTTATTACATTAAAAATATATACGAGGTATTATATCCTAAATGATCGAATAGTGTTATAGTCTTAGTGAACTAGATATATAATTAAAATTTATATTACATTTTAAACATAAAATACACAAAAAGTTTTCTTTGTGGATTCCATTATTACCCTTATCCTATCCCTCTATATTAATCACAAAAAATTACTTGTATCCAAGGGAAAATAGTACATAATAAATAGGTTATATTAGATGCTCAATAAGGCTAAGAATATAGTAGAGGATATGAATAAATAAGGAATAATATGTAAGGATTGGTAAATAATTAAACCGCATGTAATTTAATTAAATACTTGATAATAATATTGTAGAAAAAAATGACAGTCAATTAATTCCATATAAATATTCATACGAGCATTAAAACATAATAATGGATATTCTAACCAATAAAATTATCACATGGAATTTTAATAACTGAATAAATAATTATAGAATGCATAATTTTGGATATCTAAAATATACCATAAAGTTATTGTGTTATGTCATCTAAATAAATGGGTGAGGCCCGACCAAAACCCAATATATTTTGTCTCATTAAACCTATTGATGCATCTATGGGCTATGGAGGGCCCCACCCATCGCATATTAAGAATAATTTATTCCACATATGGAAGAGGTAAAACATAATCCATGTAAAAAATATTTTTGAAAAACTAACTTATGAAATTTTAATACGAATAAAAATTTATTAACATAATCATAATCTATCTAGAGTAAAATGTTGAATGGTAATAATATTTTACATCCCCAATCAAAATGACCATAATCCATCTGGAAGAATAAAAATTATATAATCAATAAAAAATATCCTTATTGAACTATATTTAAAATAGTGGGTTGATGTCATTGGTGAATATAAATACCATGAAAACATCCTTAAAAAAGTTGATAAAAAATCCTTTTCATTTTTAAAATCACCTAATATATAAAAAATTTCACAAAACATTTTGAAAATACAATTTCGAAAAAAATAAAAAAAAATTAAAACAATAATTAAAACATTTATTATTCCTAATATTGGAAAAAAATCATGTCGTAAATGATAAAACATATATTCCGTTTACATTTTTTGTAGAATATAAATAGGCATAATTTTGAATATTACATAAAGATTCCATTAAAATAATTTTTAAAAAAATGTAAAAATGGGAAAAAATATTCAATAAATAAAATTTAAAGGTTTAAAAATATTTTTCAAAACATTTTTAGAAAACATTGGTTTTTAGGAAAAATTATTTCTGACCAAATAGATAAATAAAAAATTATTTTCCTAAAAAACATCCTTGTCGTTTTAAGTACTAAAGAGTAGATGAATGGGAATATTACATAGAAAAGTTCATGAATAACAATAATTGAATAAAGTATATTGAATTTAATATTTAAACATCAAATAATTCTCCCAAGGGATACATAAACATAAAAAATCCCAAATAATTATGAGATTGTGAAATAAACTGTTACCACATTGGAAACATCATAATCATAAGACACGTGAAATAAATAAAATAAAATGAAACTTCCAATACCATGAAGATAAAAATATTAATTATATAACTTATAAATGTATCATTATATACACCAAACAAGGGAAATAGTTTTTGAATTTGTCATATGTACCATTAAAGTAAAAGTGAGATAAGAAACCATTTCCTCATGTATGATTTTCTTTATATGTGTATTTAACTCCTATTTAATTCTTTTAATATTGATTTTAATTTATAAAATAAGCATAATAATATTTTTAATATCATATATTATCCTATTATAACATTTTACCATCCATTTATTTATAATATTTCATTATTTTCATTATTTTGGGTTTTAATTTCTTTTTTTATTAATGCATGTTTTTTCATAAAATTATCAGCTCTTTTAAATAGGATATATATATATCATATAAATAATGATAATAATGTTATAAAAATCATATTTTCTCATTATACAGATTGTTAAACCATTTCTTAAATTCGTACATTGATAATGAATCACATCGCTTCATCGTGAAGACATGTTGTACGTACGCATGAGTGATGATATCATTCTATTAACGAGTAAAATAGTATATAATTGGTTTATATATTAATTTTATATAATTAATATCATCTCATATATATCACATATATTCATTAATTTTATCTTTATTACATTACACATATAATATAAGTGAAAAAATGAATCACATCACTTCACAAGGTGATAGTCTACCATACACATTTGTGACATTATCGTATTTAAAATGGAATGGAACATAAAAAGATATATGTGTTATTGAAGTTACAGAAGTATAATAATACAAAAAAATTATATAAATCTGGTAAATCTATCATTATATACATCCTTGAAAGTTAGTGATGTAAAATGAACTACATCGGTTCGCCAGGCGGTAGTCCATCATACACACTATCGATAATTTCATTCCCCAGTTAATAGAAATTGATATGGATAAATATTATTACATAAATATAATCACATATTAATATATGTTATATACTAGTGAAATTATATATTAAGTGTTAATATAAAATTTAATGTTGAAAATGAAGAAAGAAAATTAAATAGCTTTGTTAAGATAATCACATTCTCTAAGAGAAACATCCTTTGGATATCCTCTTATAAACTCTTAGGATGGTCTTTTGGGTGGCCCAAAAGATATAGAATGTGGAAAAGGATTATTTGGAGTGATTTTTTAGGGTTTTTTTCATCCAAATTTCTTTATAAGTTTGAATAATTGATGGGAGGGAATTGCCATTTATTAGTGTGGAATGGGAACCCTCTTGGTAATTACATGGAAATTTATTAAAACAATCCAAAATGTAAAATTTATTCCCAATAAAAATTACTTAAAATGAATATAGATTATAATTTGAGATGGATATGGTCTAAATAATTCAATTCAATAATATTTTGAAATGTTTTTATGAAATTTTTAATCCTTATATTCTTAGTATAACCCCATTATAAACCCATTTCTACCATAACTATGGTAACTAATTTTTACAATTTTCACTGTTCATTTTTGTAAAAAATTAATTTTAAATTATAATATAATATGTATTATTATTCTTCAAAATATATAATCCATTTTTATAAATTCAACTTACAAAACTGGTATAAATGAATTTAAAATTATACCCACAGATGTGAAGAAAAAAGAATGTTTTCCAAGAGAAAATTCTCATAAGTATAGATGGTTTTAATATCAAAATTCTATATGAAATTTATTACAATGACATAAATTAAATAATTTTTTATCTAATTTAACAATTTTTACTTAAAAAAATTTAAAATATAATTTAACATTGTAAATAACATAAATAAAGAAGTATGTTTTAGTAAAAATTAGTATTTTTCACTATTCATCTAAAAATAAAACATTTCAGGAAAATCTCAAAAAATTTACATAATATAAATTTAATATGATTGTTTCAAAAATAAAGTTTATTTATCAAATAATTTTTTTAAAATTGGTTAAAATTAATTTTAAATTATGTCTTCAAAGCACAACTAATTCCCCATTCAGTAAAATAGAATTTTTTAGAAAACATTTCTTTATTTTAAACTGGTTATTATTTTATTTATAATCAATATATACCCATTTTATTTAATTAATAAATGTGTAAACTATATTATTTCCATAATTTAGTTTTTATTATTCATACCTTCAATGTAAAATTCTAGGTTATAATGCTAATAGTAGTATTTTAAATGAGTATCATATTTCAATCAATCCTAGTGTTTCAGGCATTGCAAGATATGAAAGAGATTAACTTTTTTTGAAAAGAAATATATTATAAATTATATGTTTGTTTAATTATATTAGAATTTTTTTTTTGTTTCATATACACTATTTAATAGTATGTTTGTATTTTTAAAACTCGGGGTGTTACATTCTACCCCCATAAAAAATTGTGTCCCTTAAATTTAATATTGTTTTCGGTAATTAAGAGTTTGAAATTTGAAAATAAGCTTCATCAATCTCCTCATTATAAAAATCGTTAATAAAACATCATATTTATAATATAGAAAGGTAATTAAAAAGGTAATATGTAATAACACATAACTAGGTTTTAAAGTAGGAGAACATTGGTATAAAGTGATGATATAGGCATATAAGAAAAACATAAATAATTTTAAAGAGTGATATAGAAAATTCATCATAATAAAGAGAATGATGTACAAAATTTAATGACCAAAATTAAATAAATAATTGATGTATGAAAAGACAATCATTTCAATAGACATGAAGACATTAGTATAATCTTTTTATTTCAATATCCCTTTCTAAGAGTTGAGGAATTTCTTAAACATATAGACTAAAAAATATGAATATATTCTTACATGATATCTTTTTATTACAAAGTCATAATTTCATACTGTGGTTGTGATTTGATCAATTACCACTTCATTTCATACTGCAATAAAGGAATATCCAAAAAGATTTTTTTTATGCCTGAAGTACTAAAATTACCTTTTAATGGATCATATGAATCATAAAAGTGAGACAAGTATTTCCGTAAATTTATAAATATTTTCAAAAAACAATATGGTTATCACAAGATATCCAATATAATACATAATATCTTAAACTCAATAGTTATACCAGTTTTTCAAAATTAATTTTTATCCATAAAATCATTTATATAAAAATAATGACATATTAACTAGAACATCACATAGGTATGTGGCAGGTACTAAACCATTTTTTTCCTTCGGTTGTGGGTTCAATCCCTACGGTCGTTCCAGGTGAGATGGATTGTCACCTAGAATGTGGATTATCATTTTTTAAGACCATATTAATATAATTTCTATATTGTTACATAATTTTAATATCTCATTATTACCTCAACATAAAAGATTATATAAACTATAAATGTTACCAATACATTCATAAAACCATATTGATCATTATTATCAATACATGAGGCACATATAAATTGTTATCAACCCTCAATCATGTGTTTTCCAAGATGTAAAAATTTCAAATTTATAACTTTTCTTCGTACCATGCAACACATGATTTCAAATCCTTAAATAAATAATACATTAGTACTATCTTTATAAATTTAGTAATTTATATTCCCAAAATATCATTGATTAAAATACTCTTATAAAATAATTATTGATTCAAAACACAAGAACATTAATCATTCCACTTCATCTTTGGTAATATAATAATCTTGAATGTGATCTCATGGATTCTTTTGAATAATATCCCCTTAATGCTTGAGGAATTCATTTTCACACCACCCCATTTCCTTTTAGTTGAAGTACTGAACATTGGAAATTTTCATCCTGACCATTCAATTATGATAATAGAGTAATTTCACTCCACACTTGTAGAAAACTCCCACCCCCTTTAATCAAGTACCAAGGTACTTCTTTCCATGATCATCACATGTGGGAAAAAACTTCTTTCCCTTATTCCACTTATCTATTTTTTCTTTGTGGTCATATTCTTATATGGATTCCCATAGAAACCATAATATATATAAAATTATTTGTATTTCTTGATAGCATAAGATATTTTTTCCATTAATTAAGATAATGTTTTTGATACATGATTCCTTCAAAATATTTTCTTAATCTTATCAACAAAATAATCATTCTTACACTTTGGATTGTCAAACATTGATACGGCTTTAATTACATTCATTGGGCACCATTTATAAATGATGACATACACTATATTAGACCATAAAATTAAGAAATATATATATATATAGTCCCAAAACTATTGAAACACATAACATAAATTGAAAAATTAATTCATATATAATCTCATGATCTTTAAGACGGTTTCTTTGGGGATATCTTATTTTTCATATCATTCTTATCTCTTTTAAAGATAATGTTATTTTTCTTATGTAGGTCTCTTAGGATTGTCTAACCAGGTCCATAGCAAGGCTCATTTTCATTCAACAATTGATTATTATGTCAATACCAATGTTATATTTTTGTAGTTATTACTCCGATATTATTCTATTTCATAACCACATCCACTTTTAGAATTCAGAAAATGACATATTTATAGGAAAACCAACATAATATCGTCCTTACTAAATAATATATGATTTTATTTTATACATATACTCAAATTCACTTATATTTTTCTGTCCCCTAATATATATTTTTCTTAATGTGGTTCCTACTATTTCTAAAAAATCCTCTAATACCAACCAAAGTGACCCCCGACTCCAATAACCTGAAGCGAGTACCTGATTTATTACATTGGAACTATATAAAAGTTATCACACCTCAAATAACTAAATAGTTTAATTGTATTGGTAAAATAAATACATACTTGAAGTTCACATTACATTTTAAAATTATAATAAAAAAAATATTTTTGGATTCCATTATTCCACTAAGGATATCCCTACATATCAGCCATAAAACACAACCTGATATTATCTTAAAAATAAAAAATAACGAAGTGGTGAGATCTGATTATCTATAATAGAAACAATACATTAAATTTTTAATGAATCATATTTTCTATGAATTATTTTTTTATATTGTTTGGATAATATTTGAGACTAGGTGTTAAAATAGTGCGCCATTCTGGGGCTTGGTGTGTCCGGAATAAATTTTTTAAATATATTAAATATATAAAATTATAGGCATAGACAATTATTTCTAAAAAAGTTGAATAAAATATAAATATAGGCTTGTATTATAAATATTAGGGTACTATTTATTTCATAGTATAGGTTTTATTTTATTCATGACACAACCTTTATCGATGTGGTATGTTTGGGAAAAGTTGTCGTAGGTGTAAAATGAAAAAAATAATTAATTATTTTATTTTATTTTATTAATTTATGTAGAACCCTAATTTATTCTATAATTATATGGTTATGAAAAATTATTAGGGTTAACTTCATAACCCAATCTCTATTATAGAACCATTGAAGAGATTATTGGAGGATCTCTCTTCAAATAACATCAACTAAATCGTAGAGCGGCGATTGATGTGCAATGAGATTTGGGGATCCTTCAAACGAAAAAAATAAAGGATCTTTATTCATGAGTGATAGACCCATATCAAGGCATAATTTTTTTATTTATATTTTTCCCCCATTGTTGATTTCAATGATAAAAACAAATCAATTATCCAATGAATTGATTCATTCCTCGGTCATTTTGTGGGATGGGTTTATTTACGAGGATTTAATGGGAGACAAGTTTGATTTTTATTGATTATTATTTTTCATTATAATCAAAATAGATCAAGGACAACATTAAAATTGGTTGAGGTTCATTCCTCATGTTTTTTATTGTTCTTTCCTCTCATATTTTCTCAGTTCATCACCAAGGATTCAGTTTCCTAGTGGTTCGACCCAATTATAGAGGAATCAATTGTTTTCCATCCATTTTCTGCATAATGATAAGATATTATAGATATAAAATTGTTATGGTGTTAGGATAATGAGATAGTGGTAGGGAAAAAAGAATGAATTGTATTATATTCCTCTTGTTTGGAATGGTGTGTCTTGCGATATTGAAAAGTAATAGAAACTTATTTTTATGTGAATTGGGCGATTAGAATCTGATGAGTGATGATGATGAGGCCATTTTAGTGTAGATATGTAGTTACTAGTAAGATTCATTGTGGATATAGATATGGAGGAGAATAATAATCTTTCAGAGTAAGAATAGTAGAATTCTGGAAATCTGAATCAATACGAATTGTAATCTAGGATTACATGGTGTGTGGGACCCTTGGGAAACATTTGGGGTTTCATGTGATGTTAGGGACTACACAAGATTTAACCGCTATCATAAAACATGTGATTTATCCCTTAGTGGTTTGGCGTACACCTTAGAGGGTATATAGACATGTCTAGGAGTACATAGCCAAGGTCACTCCATGTACCCCGACATAGACATGGAAATCCATGATGTACCTGGTCTTAGATGTGTACTTTGACATGGGAATAAATATATGTGCATGGGAATACCATGTAATTCTTTGTGAATCTGGTCATGGGAAGTTCTAAATGAGAATAAATCAATGATGAAGGGACACAACATTTACTCCTATAATATGTCATGTACTCCTTCAAATTTGGATTTAAGCCATTGTCCTCTCTATCCTAGACAAGTTTTGTTAGGGTGTCTTCCCCAAATCCTTTTACATGATGGTTAGTATTGAATCATGTACCGCACATATTATGATGTTCCCTTCAACATGAATTATTAGATAGAACAATTTGGATCTTTATGTGAGGCCCAGAGTGAGATCCTTTGTCATCAACTTTTCCTAGGTGGAGTTCTAGGTATTGTCGTGTCGAACAAAATGTGTAAGTTGATCCTCTGCTATACAGGTTAATCTAGATTGAGTTGATAATATATCCCATGGACTTGGGTTTTATCCTCATATGTGTATCATATATCTTCATAATTCCATCATATACTTCTAATGGAAAGACCCGATGAGCACTACCTCTCATACGGATGTCATGAGTGCTACATGACTCATGGTGTGTATTCTCCCAGATGAGTTCTATGTAGAAACTATGAGCTGTAATCCTTATATGGAATTATGGTTATGAAATTAACATGAGATAATGTGTATTTTTTGATAATATATGGATATCATATATATATATATATATATTGTAGACATATACATGTGTATAGATGACTGTTATTACTTTTATATATGATTTAGGTTTTTGGGGTTCCCTTATTTGTATTTTTATACTCACTCGTGAACTATATTTAACAACATTTTTTATGTATTGTGCTGAATATCATCCTTTTCCCAGAGTCCTATAGGGACTAGGTATGGGCAGTTCTTATTGAGCTGGACGAACAAGGGGGTATTCCTTCAGTATCTTGACAGAAATCCCCATATTTAATTTCAGGTTAGACATATTTTCAGATACTTATGGTGACATTTTATTTGTCCATATTTACTTTTAATTACATATTTTCATTCTCTAGTTTTGGGATTTAAATTTATGAATTCATGGTTGTTCAGTTGATTTAAAATTTCATAATTGTGTGGAATTGGAGATGTGTGTGTGTGGAAGTACTTAGTCTAAGGCCTATTATGTTATTGATATCCATACTCATCACTATTCTTTATCCTCCCACCTATTTGAAGTTGTCTTGGGGTTTTTTGGAAAAGGAATTATTGGGAAGGGTCATGAAAAAGTGGTATGAGATCATTAGGTTCTACTTTAGGACCATAGTCTATGAGTTTGGTTAGGGGAAACCTTATTAAGTTTTTTGAGTTTGTCATTTAGACTAGGGACCCAAGGGTTTGTATAGTGTCTGACATATCCATACACTTGGACTCTGATCACCTTTCTTATGAAGTGCTATATGAGAACATTGGTTGTAGGGAAAATAATTTTACTTGCATCATATAGGAATGGATTTTGGTTTCCATGTCCTACTTGGGTTATTTCTCAAGATATACTCATTGAGAGTAGTACATATTATTTAATTTTAGGATTCCCCTATAAACTACGATATATGTGATTAAGAATCAAGATAATGAAGATGATCCCCTCAGTGTTGAGACATCTATACAGGGACAAGTTCTAGAGATGTTACATCTAGGTGGTGCCCTAGCTATACCACCACTTAGAAAGAAAAACATGGCACTTGAAATATAGGTAGGTGACGTGTGCAGGAAGATCTTAATTAAGATTTTTTAGCATCAATTAAACCATATGATTTTAGGATATCCCATTATAAAGGAGTTTTAGGTCTGAATTTTGGTAGTTACATGAGTTTTCTTATTGGTGAGGACATCGATAGATCAGATTTTGGTCTTGGTGACAAGCCTTCTTCATGGATAAGCAGGATGATGGTGGGGTTTAGTGACCTAGCCTTATGATAAGGAAATTATTTCATGGTCAGAGTTTGATTTAATGTTTTAAAAAAAAGATCTCTATAGCTATGCAGTGGGTTGTAAATGTCCAAGAGATTTTATAGCATCATTAGTGTAGCATGACAGTAGATGTGTATTCATCAAGGTTCACCAACCCCTCCAGGTACTCAACGGATATGGTTAAAAATTAATTCTTCCATCCTCATACCTTTGAGTGAGGACTATGAAGAGACATATGATCTAGAATTGTACCTATGTTCATACTTTTCTATGTTATGGTGCTAGATTGAGCTTTGGTGGTTGAAAGTTTCATAGATGAGAGGATTTATATGGTGTTTGCGGGATGTGGGAAAGAAGGAGTATAGACATCAGAAACAAGGAGATGACATCAGTCTTAGGGACCTAGACATGGGGTATGATTTAGGAGAAAGTCCTGAGATTGATGTTCTATAGTTAATTTATCATATTAAGCGTTGAGAAAACCAAGGGATATGTGGTTCTAATCTTTTGATGGAAGGGGACATCTTTCATGATATTTTTCGACCCACCATATAGCTTATAGAGATACATTTGATAGACTATAGAGGCAAAGATAGCAATAGGATCAGACTATTCCACAAGAATATTGATGCGGTAGATGATCTTGGAGACCATTTGGAGGTGGTAGACACTTTCACCTTTTTCAACCACTAGCCCTAGGTAGTCCATACTAGGGTTAGGGAGATGGAGGACAATGGTGGGGGAAACTGCAAGCATTCGAGGATTATGACCCAGAGGCCCTATGAATGATACAAGTTACAATCTAAGTATTTCTTACCCTATCTAAACTATTGAAACAGATAGGTTTCAGTAATTACATTATTACCTCCAATCTATTTTGAGACTCGAAGATTTAGGTTGATTCCCTAGCTCGACCATTGTACTTGGAGTCTACTACTCATGTTTACTCAATGATCACACATTTATGCCAATAGTGTGACCTGAATCTTAGAGGTGAGAGTTTCTATTGGGATTTATTTGTAGCAATAATGAGGCCTTTCAATGATATATTTGGTATGGACTATTTATCCATAGTTCATGAACACATAGATTGTTTTTTGAGGAGGATGTATTGTGTCTTCAATAATGATACCAGTTTTTCCTTTGTGGGTGAAAATAAAACCCAACTAGCATAGTATGGACACATTCATAGGAGGGTGTTGTATATTACTCATTATTTGGGAAGTATAACCCTTAGATTATTAAATTTTATTAGTTTATAGTTCCCTACAACAGTGGAAGAATATGAGTACACCTTTCTTTAGGATGTTGCAGGCTTACCTACCGATCGAGAGATAGACTTCTGCATTGATCTACACCCTTGGAAAACCCCTATATCTAATACAGCATATCAGATGGATCCTATATAGATTCATGATCTGAGGGTTATGTTGGAGGATTTACAAAGGAAGGGATTTGTGAGACCCAGTGTTTCACCCTAGGAAACCCCAGTTTTGTTCTCCAAGATGGTAAATGGATGCTTGAGGATACATTTGGACTAAAATTGCTTGAATCGGGATAAAATAATGAACAATTATACACTAGAGAATATTGATGACCTCCTTGATCAGTTAGGAGGGGAATGATGTTTCTAGAAGGTTGACATCAGATCATATTATCACCATTTGTGAGAATGGGATGAGAATATACTGTATATGACATTCAGATGTCTCTATTGTCAATATGAGTACATAGTGATGCTATTTGGAATGATAAACTCCCAAGAAGTATTCATGGGTCTCATGAACTAGATATTTTATCTCTTCTATGACCACTTCATGGTTTTCATCATTGGCGATATCTTAGTGTACATAGCATTTGAGGAGGATCGCGAGAGGCATTTGAAGAGGGTTTTTATATACTCCAAGAGTACCATCATTATAGGAATTTCTCAAAGTGTATGTTCTGGATATATGAGGTCCACATTCTATGACATGTTATCCCAGTGTATGGTGTGGTAGTGGACCCAGGGAAGTTCGATGTAGTGTTATCTTAGGATCCATCCAAGATCATTATATATGTGTGGAGATTCCTTGGGTTGGAAGGCTATTATAAGAGATTCATACTTGAAATCTCCAGGATATCACCACCCATGAAGCATTTAACCTGATAAGGGGTATCCTTTCATGTGGATAGAGAGGTTACAGTAGGCCTTTCAGAAGTTGAGGTAGAGTTTGATTAGTGATCCCTTCTTGAGATTCCCATAGGTGGGTATCAAGTATGTAGTGTTCCACGATTCATCAGGAACCAAGAATAATCTTGTTTTGCAGTAGGCGAAGCTAGTGATTGCCTATGTTTCTCATAAATTGGGACAACATGAGAATAACTATGTGAACCATGATCTTCAGTTAGATAATGTAGTAGTTGAACTAAATATTTGGTGATAGCACCATATGGGTGAGAAATTTATCATCTATACTAAACATAAGATACAAAAGTATATATTATTTCATAAGTATCAAAACTTGGGATATAGGAAATGGATAGAGTTCTTCCAGGATTATGACTTTGATATTGTTTATACTCTTGGGAAGGGGAACATTGTTGCATACACTCTTTGTTGGAGATCTCGTTTGGTGTTGTTGAATGAGGCATTGGAGTAGTTGGTCTAGTTTTAGTTATTCTTTTTGGATAAATATTCTACATCTTACCTTCTGTTGATGGTTGTTACCCTTATTCTTTTATAGCGAGTTAGGGAGGCAAAACTTGGGGATGCTTATTGTGAGACCCTACACACTCAAATATCCATAGGGCATCCTCCTGATGTACTTTTTGACTGTGGGGAGTAATTTGTTCTTTTTAGAGGATACATAGTATTACTAGGGACTATGTGGGATGTGGTTCTGACATAGTTTCATACATAACCTATTGTGGTACATCCAAATGTAGAAAATATGTAACAGAACCTATGACAGCAGTTTTGGTGTCTATGGATGAAGAACAGAGTTGGAGAGTTTGTATCTCGATGCCTTTCTTTTTTGGAAGTGAAGGTTGATCACCAAGTTTATGCTTGTTTAGATTCATCCCGTGAGGTTCCTGAGTGTAAGTTATATGGTATATCCAGGTAATTCATGATCGTCTTACCATATATGTCTAGGGGACATGATTCCATCTAGGTGATCATCGAACAACTCACCAAGTTGGCTCATTTACTAACTAGTCAAGATCAGACTTCGATAGGTAGTATAGGATGCCTTTACAGGCAGGATATCATCTGAATCAACGTATTTCCATCAACTATCACTTCTAACCATGATTATCACTTCACATCCTGGTTATGTAAGGGATTATAGGAGGCATTTGGGACTCATCTGCATTTGACCACGTCTTATGAACCCCATAATAACGGTCAAACCGATTGTACCATTCACATAATAGAGGACATGTTGTGAGCTTTCATGTTAGACTTTGGTCATATTTAGTAGGATCTACTACTACTAGTGGAGTTTTTATAAAAAAAGATACCATTATACCATATGTGTGAAACCATTAGAGGAATTCTATGGGAGACCCTTTAGATCACCACTTTTGTGGACTAACCCCATAGATTCAGCACTCATGGGACCAAAGTTGGTATGAGCCACCAATGAGAAGGTGAAGATCATCCAATAGTTGATGAGAACTACACAGATCCATCACAACTCTTATGAAAATATACAATGTAGGACTTTGAAGTAAAAAGAGGGATACCATGAGTTTATAGGGGTTTTACCTTGATGTGGATTACATAGATTTGATAGGAGATAGATGTTATCTATGAGAATCATCGGGACTTTCTAGATACATTGTATAGTAGGATAGGTGGCATACTGCTTACCTATACCATTGTAGTTAGACCAGGTTTATAAAATCTTCCACATGTTGCATCTAAGGTGGAATGTCCATGGTTCATCACACATTATCAATTTGAGTGAGGAATACATCAAGAATGGAGATACCTTTGTTGAGTACCTGGTAGAGATCAAGGATCAGTATGAGGGGATCCTTTATTGGATATCTATTCCTTTAGTGATTATCTGGTGGCACCATAAAAATCTTCAGAAGATAACCTGAGGGTAAGAGGCTCTGATACATGCTCAGTACCAACACCTCTATGGGTACCCACTTGTTTTGTCTTTTAAGGATATAAACCCCCAAGGTGGGGAGAGTGTAATGACACATATTTTATAGTTATTTTTTTCATATTGTATGGATTGTTTTCAAGAACAAAAGTAAGACAACATGTCATTCAGAGGCCCGATGTTCTCAGAATAATTTTTTTGAAATATATTAAATATCATATGTACATAGTTTTCATGAATAAGTGGAATAAAATATATATTTAAGACCATGTCATAAATCTACAAGCATCATTAATTTCAGAGTTTTGTTTTTACCTTAGGTATTACATAAAATTTTTCGGAATGATGGTTTTGTGGAAAAGTCATTACGGATATAAAATGAATAAAATAATTAAGTAAATTATTTTATTCAACCATTGATGCAGTGACCACATTTTTTCTATAAGTATACAGTTATTAAAAATTATACCTTTCAGCTACATAACCATAGAGCCATTGGAGAACCATTGGATAGAGCATTTGAGGATCTCCCTCAAAAAAACAATAACTGGACCATAGATTAGTGAACAGTTTGAAACCAGATTTTGGGATATTTCCAATAACAACCACGCATGATCATTATTCATCATTTATTGATCCATATAAATGTATGATGTTTTTTTTTATTTCATCCCCATTTTTTAAATCTATGAAGAACGTGAATCAATGAACCAACAGATCAATTCATGGATCATTTATTTTACAGTATGGGTTTGTTTAGGGGGATTTATTGGATGATTCATTTAATTATTATTGATTCTTAATTTTTTCTAATCTAAATGGATTGAGTACAACATGAAAGTTGGTCAAGTTTCAATAATCATGTTTTTTATTGTGATTTTCTCCCCTGTTTTCTCTATTCATCACCAGGATTTTTTCCCATTTCCTTGACCCAAATACCATGGAATCGATCATGGAACTCCATTTTTATGGTGAAAAAATCCAATATCATAGTTCAAGAAGCTTTATAGATAATGGACTGAGTGACAGTGGTATATTTGAATGGATAGTATTGGATTTGAGACCTTCAGTTTTGAATGGTTCATGCAACGATGATGGAAATGAATGGAAACTGTTTTTTTTTTTTGAAAATCAGGTGATTAGAATCCAGCCAGTGGTGATGGAGAGGCTAGGATAGAGTATATAGTCATTTCCTGGTGAAATTAATGGAATATATAGGGATGTATGAGTGGAAGAATATTTTTGGGTAAGAGGAATGGGATTATAGAAGTCCTAATCTACATGTCATGTAATTTAGTATTACATGGTGTGTGGGACCCTTGGGCGGTGACTAGGGTTTCTCTGTGAGGTTAAGGATCACATGGAATGTGGATTATATAACATGACATGTTATTCCTTCCTCAATGGCTCGGAATCTACATATGAGGGTACATGAACAAGGCTAATAGTACACAGCCAAGGGAATTCTGTGTACTCCCATACGAACATGGCCTGCTAGGATGTACATGGCCTTAGTTATGTACTTGGACACTAGAAGATGTAAATGGGAACGAAAAAATCTGTTTAATTCAAAATTGATATGGGGATGGGTTTTTTCACATGGGTAGGACCCAGTGCTAAAGGGACACACCATGTGAACCTTCAGTGCTTCCTTGGATTCCTTGTCCTCTGTATCTTGGACAAGTATCATTAGGGTTCCGTCCACATATACATTTTCCTGAGGGTTGGTATGGAATCACATCCTACACATAGGATAGTGATCTCTTCATAATTTATTCTTGTATAGAGTTGTTAGAATCCTTTCATGAATCTCGAAGTGATGTCCTTTATCATCTTATTTTCCTAGGTGGAGTTCTTAGTATCGTCATGACCAACATTACATGGGTTTTAATCATATACTTAACAGGTTAATCATGATTGAGTTGTTGGTATACCCATTGGCCTCGGGATTGATCCTCCTTTATGAATCAAATAACTTCATACATCAAGAATATACTTATATTGGAGTGACCCAATTATCACTACCTCTTAGATAGATGTCATTAGTTATATAAGACTTGTTGATTGATTTCTCTTAGATGAGTTCTATGTGAAACCTTCGAGATAGAATCCTAGTCTAGAATTACAGTTGGGAATTCTCCTTGATATTGTGTGTCTTTGTTGATTATAGTTGTATATTATTTTTATATTTAATATATACATATACCTATGTAGAGATGATTTTTATTTATTTTTTATATTCTATTTTATTTTGGGATGTCTTTCTCAGTATTGTTATAGTCACCCATGTACAAGATTTTCTCATACAAGGCATGTCTTATGCATATGATCAAGCATATGACAAAGTCCTAGAAGTACTAGGATCAGGAAGTGATTAGTGAGAAGGACTGATCGGTGTGTGTTCTTATGGTATCTTGCAACATTTCCCATCTTTACATCGAGGTTGTACTTTTTTTAGAATCTTTGTGGTCATCTTGTATTTGTATTTTCTTAATTTCCCTTACTTATTTTTGAAATCTAGTTTTTGGATTTAGATGTATTCATTCATGGTAGATTTTTTTTCCCATTTTTGTATTGTATGGATGTTGATATGTGTTTATGTATACAAGTACTTGGGTTAAAGCCTCCCATGTTGGTCTTGGTTAGTCATGGAACTTGCCCCATTGGGATGGTTCATGATAATAGGAAATGAATAAATAAGTCATAATCAATATTTAAAGGTAAATAACTTAAACACATTCAATTTAATCAATAACATTGTCATAATATGGTTGGAATAAATGGTGACCAAATAATTCCATATAAATAATCCTAAGATCTTGAAAACATAACCATGGATATATTAGCTAATCTAATAATCACATATAACATTAATAAAATAATTCATAATGATTAAAATCATAATATTATAAATCTAAATCATAATATCAAATCCTTGTGCTAAGAAATATAAATAAATGGGTAACTCCTCAAACAAAAACATTATACATTGTCTTATAAAACCTACTATTGTATCGAGAGGCTATACCGAGCCCCATCATCACTTAATAAGTCCAAAAAAATTAGTTATATGAAATGGGTGAGGTAAAATCAACATATAAATTCATATTTAGAAAATATCATATGAAATGTCAATACTTACCCCAATCAATAAACAAAATCATAAACCAGCAAGAGTTAAATGGGGAATGTTAATAAAATTGTACATCCCAAGTGAAATTCATCCTAAACCATCCATAAAAATAATAATTATGGTTTCAATACTATATATCCTTAGTGAATCGTAATTAATATAAAGACTAGATGTCATTTATGAATAAAGATACCATGAAAATATTCTTAAAAACAATTTTGGTAAAATTAACCTTTACATTTATAAAATCACCTATAACAAAAAAAGAACACAAAAAATGTTTTTAAATACTTATCATTTTAAATAACCTTTTATAACTTTTGAACTAATAATTAGAACATTTATTGTTCATGATTGTGGAAAAAACAATCATGTTGTACAATTTAAAACAAATATTCCTTTCACATTTTTGGTAAAATCCAAACAATCATTATTTTGAAAATGATATGAAGAATCCTTTGAAAAAAATTATAAAAAGTAAAAAATCATAAAAAATTATTTAATAAATTATTTTGAAAATTTTAAAAACCTTTTTGAAAGAAATTTTAGAAAATATGGACTCTTATTAAAATGGATTTCTCACTTAAGAGGCAAATAATGTCTGGTTTTTATTAAAACATTTTCTCAATAATTATAATTAAAAAATGGTAAAAACATAGAAATATTACTCAAAAAAATTCATGAATAATTAGTGGTGAATAAAAAATATTTAATTTAAATTAAAAATATCAAATAATTCCCCCAAGGTATTTGTAATCATAAACAATCTTGAGTAATAAATATATTGTGAAATAAACCCTTACACATTTGTAACATCTAAATCATAATTCCTAAAAAAGAAATAACGAAGTTTAATACATTAAATATTTTGAAGATAAATATATTGTTAGGTCCACTGGGTTATATACCTTGAGAGGGGGGTTAATTAGGGTATGACAGATTAAAACAACTTCCCCTATTGATCTTGTCTCACTATAAAGCAATACTTTCTTCTCTCTCTTTCCTAGAGAAAAGTATAAACAAACAACTAAATCATTCACAGGACACATTGATTTTTACTTGGTTCACCCTCACTAGGCTACGTCTAAGGAACATACACCGTCGATGTTCCAATCTACCAAATCCCCTAAAAGCATAGGGATGTTTACAAATTTTGGGATGGATCACTTCAATTCCCATGCTCACTACCTTTACAATGTTTAGGTCAGCTCACTGCTTTCCCAAGGGTCACCCAATGTTCCTCTCTCTCTGGCACTCTACCGGCGGATAGGATCACCTTCTTCCTCTTTCTTTACTCATTTCTCTGGAAAGGATCCACTCACAGTTTATAGACCTTCAGGTCTCTTCATTATCACAAATGAATACATCCTCTATTGTATATAGATGCTCTGTTGAAGTACAACCTTCACCCATAGATGAATTTAACTTTTCACCGAAGGTATCGGGAAAACTTCCAGCTTTCGCACAGCCCTAAAATGACTGGCTTGATTCTACCATACCTGGATCGCTTCTCCAAATCGGTGTGCAAGTTCACCTCAACCACTTGCACGACGCTCGCTTCTTCAACTCCAAAATTGTGTTACTGACACCCTTCTATGCCCAATCCAATTTTGGTGCGCAACTATCAAATATTGAGCTTCTTAAAAACCTGGCATGAAAGTGTAACAAAACCACTTGCATGAGACCCCATTCTTTAACTCTAAACTTGGGCGACTCACAACCTTTCTCGCCCAAACCACTTTGGGCGCGCAACTAACAACTGGCGCGCAACTTCTGAACATCTTTATACTTAGACAGCCACTACACTTACATGACGGGAGCTCTGATTTTCTCTAACTATTGAACTCAAAACGAATGAGGAGGGTTAGACCTCTATTTATAGGTGTTTGGACCCCCTGAGAATCGGTGCACAAGTTTCCTCTCAGCACGCAAGTCCAGCCGCCCCAATCTATATCACGCAAGTCACTTGGGAGACCAAACCCAAAAATTGAGCGCCCCTTTTTCCATTTCCATATTTTCATGTTTTGATGTTTAAAAATATATGGTGCGCAATCTTACAAGTCTCTAAGACACCTGCACACAAGTCCTTTTTCCAAAAAAACTTTTCTCCATTAGTCGATTTTGAGGTCAAAAAATTTGGCAAACACTAGAAAAAGACACCACCTTGAATCTACTCTTTTTGAACCGCCTCCAGATCAACCATTACTTTTTCGATGATCTTGAATAAATCTTGGATTCTTAACAACATCCCTTGAACTTGATATTCCACCATGAAATCCCCTTTGTCAACAAATTTGTTTATCATGGTTTTCTTTGTCAACAAACACAACACAGAGGCCCACTTTGTCAACAAACACAATCATCTCAAAAATGATTCAGTGATACCTTGAGAGACTTTTTCCCAAAATATATTAATGATATAAAATATCTTGGAGGAATTATATAAACCATATAAATTAAATAATTAGTGATTATGGAATATATCACACAGAAGTAAATGTGATATAATAAACCCTTACCTCATCTTTGTTTTCCATTGTATACATTTGTACCTCATTTATAATGGTTTAAATAATGTTATTAATTTATAATAAAACTATAATAAATTTTATAATATCTTATATGATCCCATTATAACATTTTACCACACATTTGTTAATAGAATTTCATTAATATCATTATTTTGGGTGTCAATTTCCTTGTTTCCTAATGAATGTTTTTATGATGTATTTTTCCTTGTGTATATGATAGGTATATATCTTATCTTGAGTTATAACAATATTTTAAAAATAATATTTACTCAGCATATAAATTTTTAGAACCATTTATGAAATTTGGATATGGAAAATGAATTGCATTGTTTCATAGAGATGGTAGGTTGTACATATGCATGAGGGAAGATATCATTCCCTTAATGAGTGAAAGGTAAACGAATGTGGGTGATATATTTAAGTTTTGGAATAAATATCATCTCATATATATCATATATATTCATTAATTTTATCTTTATTACATTCAATGAAAAGCGTAAGTTCAAAATGAATCACATCACATCCTATGGTGGTGGTCCACTATACATAAGAGAAATGTTATTGTATTTGAAATAAAATTGAAAATAAAAATATTAATTTAATATTAAAATTATAAATGTATAATAATATCATAAATATCATATATATGTTTAAAATCCATTATTATATACAAACTTGACATGTGGTCATGGGAAATGAACTCCATTAGTTGGTGAGGCGGTAGCCTGTCGTAGAATGGATTGATGATTTTATATCCCATTCGATGAATGTGATGATAGATAAATATTATTACATAATCATTAAAAAATCTCATTATATGTTATATACTAGTTTTATTATATTTAAGTTGTTAATATATAATTAATAGTGGAAAAATAAGAGTGAAAATCAAAGAGATTTGTTATGATAATTACCATCTCTAAGTGAAACCTACTTTGGATCTCCTCTTAAGGACCCTAGGGATGGTCTTCTAGGATGAACAAAAGCTTTATAATTTGGATAGATATTTTTGGAGAATTTTTTGAATGAATTTTTTTATAAAAATAGATTGAGATATTTGAATAATTGAGTGGAGGGAGTTCCCTTTTATAATTCAGGAAAGTGAACCCTCTTAGATATTACTTTGAAATTTTCCAAAAGAATCCAAAAATGATAAACTCATTCTAAATAAAAATTCATAAAAAATACATTAGATTATATTTTTTGTTGGATAATGTCAAAATATTCCCATTAAAAAAGATTTTTATAAGTTATTAGGTGTTTTTTGACCCTTATTTTCTTAGTTTAACCCCATGGTAAACAAATTTTTACTTTAACCACGATAATTAATTTTTACTATTTTTACTATTAATTTTGGAAAGAAAATAGTTTGACCTTATGAGATAATATAAATTAATATTTTTACAAATATTTAACCCATTTTTCCAAATTCAATTCCTAGAGTTTTTAGAATTCAATTTAAAATTATACCTGTAGATGCAATGAAAAAGCAGGCTTCTCACCTTAGTAAATAAGGTTTAATATCAAATAACAATATGAAATTGATAAAAATGACATAAATTAGTTAAATTTTAATATTAAATAAATAATTTTACTTTAAACCTAATTTAAAATATATTTTCAATTTTTTGATAATTTAAATGAAAATGTAGTTTTCAGTAAAAATCATTATTTTCACTATTTCTCAAAAAATGAAACAATTTAGAAAAATACCAAGAAGACACCCTCATAAAAAATTTATATGTTCATTTAAAAAATTAATTTTATTTTTTCATATAAATTTTCAAATTTTGGTAAAAATTAATTTTAAATTATTTTTTAAAAGAGCAGAAAATACGCCATTCAAAAAAATATAGTTTTTGAGAAAACATTTATTTTTCCTTAAAATGGTTATTATTTTATTTATAATAAATATATAAAAAAAATTATTATATACCTATTTAAACCATATAATTTTCATAAATTATTTTAAACTATTCATTACATTCATCTTAATAGATATGTTATAATGGTCATAATAATATTTTAATAAAGCATCATGTTTCATTCAAACCGATGATGGGTGCATCACATACCATGAAAGCGGTTGAGATTATATAAAAATTTATATATTTTAAATTATATGGGTGTAAAATTATCTTATAATATTGATGTTTCATTTCTTATGAACTATTTAATATGATGTTCCTTTGTTAAAATCCCAGGGTGTTACAAAATTGGCATAAAAAATAAAGTTTTCATGAAATATATTGTAAGTAGACAAAAACGAATAACCAAAATTATAAATTTTACATGCTAGAAAATATAAACTAATAAAAACATACCATTAATCTTTATAAGATCATAATCTTTTATTTATTCATTATTTCATTCTCTTACCTTATAAAATCAAAATATTTCTTTTAAAACCCTCAGAAATCATAGAAAACCCATGAAGGTGTATTAGGAAATTATCTTTATAATAACCATTTTTAGAAACCATACAATTTAAAAACCATCATGGTTAATTCCCACATTTCACTTATGAGTAGCTTAGTTACCATTAACTCTATGACTTTTCCAAATGCATCGTAGTGCTAAATCAGGCTAACCCGTTATCAAAGAAAGGTCAGGAAAACCTATTACCATATAAATTTTACAATATCTACATCATGATATAAACACATAAAATAATACATTTTTGTATTAAAGTCTAATTAATTATTCTAATTAATATATATGAAAAAGAAATTTTAACTTCATGTTAAAAAAGAAAAAAAAAATTTTACATTTGAAACATATTTTAAATGAAGATTTACAAGAAGATAGGGAAATGGTAAATTAAATTAAAACACATATAAATTTTTTGTGTTAATACTGATAATTATTAATTTATATGATGGGTGTAAAAGGAGTTAATGTGTTAAAGATTAAAAACATTATTTTTTACTTTAAAAATAAGCGAAAAAAGTTACCAGTATGGAAAACAATTAAATGATTCCTTTTTAAATTTTTTTTTAAAAAGACAAGAATAGTTGAAAATGAATTTAATAAAATCATTTATGAATATAAAATATTATTATTTTAAAAAAATAAAAATGTGTATATAGAATAGAAATATTTTCAAACATTTAAACAATGTTTTAAAGAAAAATCCCTTACATCGTCTCCTAACACACAAAATTATCCATTTAAATTCTTAAAAAATAAAATTGTATTAATTTTCATCATACTTAATAACCTTTTTCAGGTTTATTACCGAATCATAAAAAATTATTTTTCATTTATTACCACGTTTAATGTATTTACTATATCAATTGTGTTTATATTATACATTTTAAGGTTGTTCGGTTTATAAAATAAAAATAAAAATTGTGTGTTGGCCATATTTAGAGGTTTAATGATACCATTATCTAAAGAATTGTAAACATGAAATAATTTTAATTCTTATAAATTAAATATTATTTAAAATCCATTAATGTAAGGTATTCATGTGAAAATAAATCATATTTCTTCATAGATGTGGTAGTCCAAACTTATGCAAAATCAATTAAAATATCAATCATATATAAGGGTAATATGGTAAGTAATAATTTATCTATATATAAATTATAATAATATAATAATAATTTTTTTTATTCAATAATTCTACATTTATAATTTTCATTTGAGATAGTGATGGAAAATGAAATACATCGCTTCATGGAGGTGTTAGTCTAAACATACGCACAAGAGATGTGTTTATTTCTAATTAGATGGAAAATGATATGAAAATGGGTTACATAATAAATATAATAACATTTTAGTATATTAAATATACTGGATTTATTATTTATAAATGATCAGGATTGGATGGAAGGAGGTAAAAGAATAAATAAACATGAAAGAACAGGGTTAAGAGTTATACATCTTCTTTTGAAAACCACCTTTGTATTACATAGTAATCCTTCTAGGAATAAATATTTGTGATAATGAAACCTCTTAGAAGTTTTTAGGAATCTTATTAATGTTTTTAGGTAGCTATTTTCATGAGGTATAGTTCTCTATGTTTGTGAATTAGTGATGATAGTAGGTTTAGTTTTATAAGTGAGGTGAGTGGAACACTTGTAAATATCCTTAACATTTAGATATTGAAAATGTATTACTCTGGGAAAAGTGTAACTAATTCAAAAAAAATATTTGAAGATAATTTAAAAATGGTTGAAATTATATTTCCCATAATAATTAATATAATAATTTGGGACCATATCACAACTTTTTTACCTTAATTAAACCTTTTAACATTTACCATGGTAACTAATTCTTATCATGGTAACTATTCATTATGATAAGAAATGAAATTAACCACATTCATAAATTTGAACCTAATTATTCTAAATATTTAAAACATTATTCATAATTTGGTTTTATAATTGGTATAAGTTAATTTTAATATATGCATGAAAAATGTAATAAAAATATGTTTTTAGAAAATTGTGTTTTTAACTTAAAAAGGAATTTATACAAAAATAAAGTATAATTTGTATTCCTATGGAATTTTTTGTATTATTTTTAATAAATTGTGCCAAATTTTAATTTAAAATAAATCCAAAATATATTGAAACTTTATAAATATAGGAAATTAAATGATAGTTTTGATAAAAAATTATATGTTTCACTATTCCCCTAAAAATAAATCACTCTAGGAAAATCACAAAAATTAACCCTGAAAATATTTGATTTGATGATACAAAAAATTAGATAAATCTAATAAAATTGAATTTCATAATTTTATAATTTAAAATTTTATATAAAACTATATATTTCAATGAAAACTATTCAGTTAGAATAAAATTATTTATTTTCTAATTGATAAATTACATAAAATTATTATAGTGAATTTGACTCTAAAAAATATAATCCTAAATATTAGTAAGACATTAAATTAATTCACTATTGACATTACTTTGTTTTTTCAAATTCTTCTTCACATAAAGAAATTGTTCACTCAAAATTTTATTCATTAGTTAAATAGGTGAGGGTATATTTCCATCATTGATTTATCTGATTTCTATGTATCTTCTTCCATTATATGGATCTCTAATAATACCATTACAAAGTGAGACATGTTATCCCAAAAAAAAAATCTCTATACGATTAATAATTTAAACTATATATTCCTCATAATAATTATTCTCTCCCAACTATACCGCTTCAAGTCACAAAACCTTAGATTCGTTAAGCATATATTTCCTTAACATTGAAATAAAAAATAAATATTGTTCCTGAGATAAACTCATAGGTAAGGCCTCAAAGTATGAAACTAATCCCACTTTTTCTAGAATTTCATATGGACCAACATACCAGGGAATTAATTTTTCCATCTTTAAAATTTAATAATACTTTTCCAATGATATAATTTAATAAAAACATGATCTCCTACCTCAAATAAGAGATCATTCTTATGATTATCTACATAACTTTTCATTATACTCTAATTTTTCATCATGTAGTTATTAATCATCATTACCATCTCAACCATATCATATTAAAAAAATCAAAAAAGTTCCATTATCCATATTCAACACAACATATTGAAATTCAACACTATTTTCTATATAATTTTTCAAATTGTGTCATATATATACCTGAATGAAAATAATATTGTAAGAAAATACCACCAATAAAATTTATTTATTTAACATCCTTGATAATACTATGATAATTAATAAATCATATCCTATAAATTATGACTTTCTTTCTTTGATTGTACATCATTTTGAGAATGAAATGTTGTACTAAAATTTAATTAAGTACCCAACAAATTCTACAATTATTCCCAAAATATTTTGGTTAATATTAGATCACAATATGTTATATTATATAGTAGGACTAAATGAAATCTAACTAATTATTTAACAAACATTGTATCTTAATTGGGGAGAAAATGTAAATTTATTTTAAATATATAAACAATAACCAAAATCGTTTTATTACCTTGAGATGTATTTAGAAATATCATTATAAAAACCACAGTTGTATTCTCTGATTATCATTTAGGTAGAGAAAAAGTCTAAATCATCACCTTTGGTGGTTGAAACTCATCTTTAACATGATATAATGTGAAACCTTTCAAGGTGTAATCATTAGTATATCTTTTTATTCCTTATCACATATAATATTCTCAAAGGCTATTATACATCATAGTTCATCAATGATAAAAAAATGGAGAGTTGTTAGCCTTAGTAAGTAATTCATTCTTCAACTAAAAATCACTCAAAATTCATAACCACTTTCCATGCCAAGTAATACCTTCTTTATTAACATTATTTTTATGGTATTTTATATTCTATAAACAATTTTACATTTATTTTCCAATCAGGACCTTCCTTTTGAGCCTTCTTAATTATTTCTTCTATAGATTAATATAATGTTACTTGAGAAATGAAGAATTTTTTTGTAATACCAAACATTCAAAAGAATATTAATTAGATGATCAACTAAAGTATCACACTCCAAACATATCATTGTTAAAGATGTGGTATCTTTTTAACTAAATTCATTAGATACCTTGTTTTCTTTATCTATATAATAGAAAATCTTTCAATCATAATCCTTTATTATATTTTTTAATTATATTTACTTCATGTTATACTCTTTTTTAGTGAATATATAGTTAATAATTTTATGGTTAGTATATATTCCACACTTTACCACATATAAAATATTTCTCCAAAATTATAAAGTAAAAAAACCAACATTATAACCTAAAGATCATGTGTTGGATAATTAATTACATGTAGTTTGAATTTTCATGATGCATGTTCAATTATATAATCATTTTGTATCAAGACACATTCAAGGTCCTTTGATGGATAATCACTATAAATAAAAAAACACCACTTATAAATGGAATATATAAAACAAAATCATTAACCAATCTTCTTATAAATCCTTGAAAACATTCATCACATTCTGTTATCCAGATGAATTATAATTCTTTTCAAGTTACCTTCATTATTTGGATATATATCCAGGAAAAGTTTTCAATAAATCATCAATAGTAACTTGAAAATCCCAGAAAACATTGAATATTAAGGAAATTTTTATGTCATGTCCACTCTTTCACAACATAAGTTTTATAATTGTCAATAGTTATACCATATTTAGAAACAATATTCCCCAAGAAAGTAAACAAGTATAGCCAAAATTTTCATTTAGTAAATTTTCCAAAATAAAACCTTTGTTTTATTATTTAAAAAATAATCCTTAGTTATTTCTCATGATCATCATACATTTTAGAATATTTCAAATTTTCATCGATTAAAACTATGATAAATTTATACAAATACTCATGAAAAAATCTGTTAATAAGATTTAGAAATAAAGTGGGTGCATCTTTCCACCCAAAATTAATAACCAAAAATTAATAATGTCCGTATATAGTGTGAAACATTGTATTTATAACATACTGTTACTTCACTTTTGTCTAATTATAACCAGATATGAGTTTATTACTAGAAAAATAATTACCACCATAGAGATATTCAAATAATTCATTAGTAAGAAGAAATTGAAACATGATCATAATAATAATGTTATTGAGTGTTCTATAATAAATTAAATTCCTTAATTACAAATAATTATTTTTAATAAAAAATATTTTTAACCCAAGGATAAGTTATAGGGAGGATGAAAATGTTCTTAGGCTATTATTGTAAATTATTTATTAATTCCAATAACACCATTTTATTCATTATATAAAGAGGTTTTGAAATTATCTTATCATCGAGAACAAATTAGACAGTAAATTAAACCTCTTGATCGAGAATGATTCCCATAAAATAATCATGAAATATATCTAGAATTTATTTACCATAGGCACATCACTATGCTAAATAATGCATTTCATTTCAATGAAATGTACAAGATAACATTCACCCCCATATTTAATCAATTTTTTAGTGTCTTGATATGATATCATGGGTATAAAATCATTATTATATACAAATTGAAACTCACTATGGATTTAATATAACTTATTTAGCCTTTTAATTTATCTTAGTATGTTAAAATAAAATCTAATCCATATCCAAAATGATTACAAATTTCATTAAGGGGAAAAAGATTTTTGGAAAAATCCTTTCATACATTATAATAAAAAGTTTCCTAAGAGTCTATGTTTAATTAATAATTCCCTCATGATTTTTTTCCATAAGTTATAAATTCATTTCATGAGGTGATGTTTACATTATACTTGAAAAATTCTTAGATATAAATGATTATGTTGACTATTGATCAAAATTGACATTGAAAAAATCTGAGTAAACAAGTAGTGTAACATTCACCACATTATTCGATGGTCCTTCATTTACTGAGGTAGTCATTAATGATATGAATAGACATTTCTTATTATGATCTTGATGATCTATATCCTTCTGATTTTTTTCATTGACCATAACCTTTCATAATGAACTATATCATTCAAATTAAAAATTACATTGATGAGTTATCATAATTGTAACATCGAGGTAATGGATTCACTAAAATGATTCCCTAAACTTGTTGGGCACAAGCCCTCAAGTGTATCTCCCTATACACTAGTGGATTATGACTAGTATTTAGGTCCTTGGTTGTGACATTAGGGTTACAATAAACTCATAATAGAGTGAGAAATAATATAAATAACTAATTATCAAACGTGAAAGTAAACAAATAAAGTGTGGAAGTGGTAAATATAAAAAAGGATGAAATAATAAATGAAATAAAATTAATGATTAAATGAAAATGTCACACATACAACATTGATTCCCCACTAGGAAAATTGCAAATACATGATTAAATAAGTGAAAACGAAGTAAAATTACAAGGATCTACTACATGATTCATGACAAACCACATACCCAACCTCTATATATATATTTAAATCATCCTGATTGATCAACCCCAATCCTTATCCCAACCTATTCCTACAAATAATTAAACATATTCTCAAGTAACCCTATGGAATGGTGGCCTGCTTAGGGTTTGAGTATAAAACTCAATAGGGAATCACCAACACGGTCATGTACATACCCAGAAAATAAAGTGTATGTATTTTTTAAATAGACATAATTATAATATTAATAATAAATAAGACTATATACTAAGGACAATGTAAAATATAATAGTGCTACTAAGTATTGTTTTCCTGAAAGCATGCTCATCCAATGCGATTAGCCTAGCTAAGGACTGATGATAAGTAAAATAATAAAACAAACCTATAGTATATCATTAGTTATGTGATCCTGATCGGCTAAACATCCTCTTAAAGAGGAATTGAGCAGTATGTTGTCTCAATCAAGTAGTGTATAATTCATGTTATTCCTTGGTTCCAAAATCCCTAAAGATGATACTATATTTTTCTAGTTTAAGAAATTCCTTTGGGAAAGTTTTTTCACTGCATGGGATACATGTCCTAAACCTGGGATCACCTATACTCATCTCCGATAACTATAATTAATTATTAATTATAATATTTGGACATATTATAAAAATTTAATTGAGTTGTATTACATACCAATCAGTCCATGTAAATCAAATCTAATGGATGATTTTTGATTCCTGGTACATACGCAATCATGACATTGTGAATTGGATAATCCCTAAAGGGATAACCCTTTTTAAAAAAGAAATAAATTATCTCCAGATCAAAGTACATGTTCGATATCCATTTAATAAATGAATAAACAACCAACTCCCACAAAAGTATGGTAATTATAGTAATGATGAATCCACCAAACCCTAGGGAGAATCCTAGGTGTTCCTCGAGAAGGGAATAATCTAATCATCAATATTTTATTAAATAGGGGTATGATTCATCCTCGGAAACATAAATTTGTAACCCTCAACATGGGATGAATATTTTTTAAAAATAAGACTTCTTGATATAGTAACATCTAACCATATAAGACTCATAATCTCGATCCATGGAATTACATATGGGAATCCCAATAATCACACAATAATAGTAGCTATATCCAAGAAAGTACATATGGTAATCCCAATATTGAATTAGGATAAATAGTAAGATCATATGATGTACATCTGGGAATCCAAGTAAACAAGTAGTCAATAAAAAATTATTAGAAGCTAGATCCTCAATAGAATCTCTGAGTATTCATATCATATATCATTCCATGCCACGAACATCAACCCTAAATACCAGGAAGCATATATGGTAATCATATTTTCATCAACAGTAACTATGTAATCGCATAAAGAAAATATTGAGTGTGGTTGAATGCCTAATCCCAACAACTCTTCAACATCCCCTTAGACTCACACTATTGGTATGGGTTATAGTGTTACACCCACCACCATCTCTATATAAACCCATGATGTTCTTACTAAGTGTCAGTTAAACATTGGGGTACCACTGGGTCCCCTAGGTCAGTGCTTAGCGGTGGTATCCTAATCAGGATCATTGAGGTTCACATGTAAATGGAGGAATCAATATTTAGATCCTATACGTCAATAAATATATAATTTCATCCTACTTATTGTCCTCAAATGGAATAAGAATGTAGAGTAATCATATATGGGATCCACTACCACACTAGTGTGATATTGATGAATGAGCTAGTGCACTAGGTTTTCTAGTGACCTCTGATGTTCATCCATTGAATTAACCAGGTTAAAATAAATAAAAAATCCTTTGGAATAAATATAAATAGGGGGAATCACCCTAAAGGATAAGTATAATCATTCACACAAAACAACAAACACGCATAAATACAACAGGTAAGGTACGATAGACCACCTATCTTTAAGAAGACTTTGATTTAATTTCCAAGGGCCAGTAGTAGCTTATAATTCCCATCCAAGATCATATGATACATACCGGTCTAGTCTCACCATGAAAATGTTATAAATTAATTAATTATAAAAAATAAATAAATATCAATGGGATATAAACAATAAAACATAACAAATTAAAAATAAAAAACTCAGAACATTTACAAACAATCTCATTCCACCAGAACCATGAGATAATTCTAGGTAACAACCCAACACATATCAAAAACCTTGAATCATCCATAATCCCTAAGAAATAACTTCAAACTAACAACTAAATCAATTAAATTTAGTATTTAAATCTTTCATAATTCACTCTGAAAAAATACCTCAATGATACATCACATAGAGAATTTCAGATAGACATCAGGGTTATCCTCTACATAAGAAGAAAAAACAACCCCAAAATTGATATCTCATTTACCCATTATCTAATTGAATCAGTAATTAAAAAACAAATATGAGAAATTAAGCCTCATAAAAACCTGAATAATAATATCATGAAGGCTTATCTCGAGGCTTCCAACTCACCTGATGACATTCAATTAAAACCAAGAACATATAAGAACTCCCATAAAGGAAGGTATAAAGAGATTGGTGAATTTGGAGGATATCCTAGGGAAAATGAGGTAGAAAGAGGGGTAAAAAATTAAGGGTAATATTGAGATAAAGGCTACTTTTACCCATTAAATGAGGCATATAGTTAGGCTATCCTATCTAGAAAACTGTACACAACCATTCATTGTTACATCCCACATTCACCTCAACCATTCATGTTTTTAGTGAATAATAAGTCAAACCATTTTCTAACTTCGTCAAATCTCTATAGAAAATTATAAACCCCCAAAAAGCTTTTATAGGCCTTCCACACAATTTCTAAAATTGTGCTTCTTTATGAAAAGGGTTTCAAGTATTAGCCACATGGTTTGAACTAACTATGTGTTAACTGTGTTCCATGAGCAACACATTTACAAAACAATGTCTTTGGGGCCTAGACCCCAAGGATTATCTATAATTCGTCAATTTTTATTCCAACACACAAAATATGTCTAAAAGCATTATTTAGAGTCATTCTGTCAATCAATTATCCATTCTGAAACATCGATCAAGATTTGACCCACCCTATAATTGAAAATTCAAATTCCTTTAGAAAATTACGACTAAAAAAAAGGAGCTTACAACTCCCCCCCCTCCAACCTTAACACTTCTCATAACTGAGATTTCATGGTGGGGATCAAAATGAACAAACTGACATACCTGGGTTATAAACTCTATACAAATGTTTGTGTTTCATCTCTTACTGCCCAGTGCTCTTCTAAGATCCATTTTAAACACATGTTTCCTAACCCAAAAAAACTCGATATGAATCACATATTCATTACAAAAACACTATGATAGTTCTTAATAAATATTTTTCAATCTAATACATGACTATCTCATCATCTCATTCATTAAATGGACTATGGAACTTCTCTCCATGTATTATTTCATTCAATGGTAATTCAGATCCATGGTACTACCACCACAATAATTTGAAAATGAAACATGACACTAGAAGTCTATCAATACTCCTAGAACATCTTTTAACTATATACACCTTATGAAGGATGAGAACACTACTCTCAGACCTTGATTTGACCTAACAAATGCAATGCATCAAATCATGATCAACTTGATCACATTGGTTGTCCTTGAAAAGCCCCAAACAACCTTTAGTTTTCACCCATCTCATCCAAAATATGCCTAATGTGGTTCCTCACCAAACACATTCAACTATTTGGGATACCCAAAGATAAACCACATTCATGTGAATATTCTTGTAAATTCTCAATTCCCAAATATGACGTGTCATTTACACCAATTCCATTTACCCACATAATCTCATTGCTAAAAAATAGTTTGAAAACCATTCTCAACATTTTACAACATTCTACTCCCAACCATAGGATAGTCATTGTCACAATAAAACTAACAAAAAACATTAAATTCCCACCCTCTTTCCATAACTAAATGCAATAACTAGACTGTCCAAAAACCACTCATCCAAGCATCAACTTCAAACATTAAAACATCATCCATCCCTGCATCCATTGAATGGTTTCCATGGTAAGAGTCAAATTCTAACTGACAACAATAGCCACCATCCTAAAACATCCAAATGTTCACTCCACACCATATGGATTACCATATATCTCACCTAGATAATAAATAAAATAGTTTTATCCATCAAACCAAAAAATATATCTAAAAAGAAAACACTCTTGAATTATAGACGATGCTCTCCCAGCATACTCAAGATGATTCCAATATATTGAGAATGATCATTTATATGTGATGAGTACACTAAAATTCCATATTTATGTCTATATTACTCTACCTGAGCCAACCTAAAATAAATATAGGCTATAATTTCACTTAACTAACTCTGAACACTATATCTCTTAATAATGTGTGTCCATGTCTAGTTATGGGTCAAGTGCCTCCGGGAACCTTATTTATTGTTGATGTCTCTTATACCCTAGAATAACATTTTTAATTTTATCACCACTCTCAGGAAACCATTCTTGTAGCATTTTTTTGAAACCACCAGTCCTCGACTAGCACAATTCCTATCACTGATTTACAATATAAATGCTACCACACATAACCATTGTGTACCATTATCACCTGATTCATACTCCCACAAGTCATCCATCCCAAATCCAATATCTCCATGATACACAACATGTTAGTATCAATAATATGGATTCTCTCTTGAAACCCCTCTTCAAAATCGTACACTTCAACTATTCCATGATTTTTTCCGTGACCTCTAATAACATAGTGTCATAACCATCACAGGTCTCTACCCACTACATAAATACTAGCAAATTAGGTCCCAAAAACTAAAAAGTCCAACCCATGGGATATTTTCTCAATATATAATAAACCTTGGTGATTCCTTAGAAACTTAAGGCATCATAGTTCCTCTCATGAAATACTTGATAATCTATCATGCATAGATATAAAAACAAGCATACGACTAAGCTCACTGCCTAAAAAACCCATAAACATGAGCCAACATCACTAAAAAAATTCACCTGATCAAAATAATCATCAACCTTCAATGGAATTAATCAAAACTAAGGTCCTCTAGGTCTCCCACCTATATTTATTAATCAATTTTTATAACTAATTCACTAGTTTATACCACCTAGACAATATGTTAGACCTCTCACCAATTTTACATCTCATGAGGCGTTGTCCACATTCTAATATCAACACAACGAATCTAATGCACCTTTCAACCCTTTCTAATAGAGGTAAAGGTTACACAACTTATGAGAGTAAAAACCTATCAACAAAATTAAAACTATAAAGGTTTTCAATTAAAGGATTAAGATGAAAATGTCCTTTGTTATAATTATAAACCCTTTTAATTGCAACCCATTAATAATAGTTAACTTAGTGAAAGAATTATATTGGAATCACATATCATGAATCGGCCTAATATGGATCGGATCCTCTTACAACATCCTCATAAGGAATTTCACTCTAATGGGTTATAATATATAGAATAATATAACGAACTAATCCTCTCCATGCATCTATATATGGTAATACCCCCTATAGGATCCAGTTTACTATAGACATTCAAGGACATATCAGCATAACACTAGAGGATCCAACTAGATAAAATTATAATGTTAATAAGACATGCACAACATATTCTCCACACTTTGTGTCGTGGATCATTTTCATGATTCTGTTATATAGAATTTCATTCCAAGATATTTTGGAAAACATTGCATTATTTCTCACTTACATGTTAAATAACTAAACCTAAGTAACAATTCCCTTTTAGGGGATCCATCACAGGGAACCATGTGGCATATTAACCTCATAGATTCACTACACCCCCTATGGATGTGGAAGGAGTCATCATACACACTATTGAAAATATCACTATATATCTACATTACCTTTCATCAGAATGAAATATATATGCACACACACATTGGGACATTTGAGTAGGATTCTAGAAAGAAACTATATGGGAAAAAACCATAAAGGCTTTTTTACGAACAATAATCAATTAAAATATATTTTCAATAAAATCACACATAATAATGCTTATAATGTAGACTCTAAGTGCCAAATATGATGTAATAGATACCTATTTACTTTACCATCCAAGAGTCTAAATAAATCATTAGCCTCTCACCAATGGGTGAAGATACATATTTCTATAATAAATTATAAACATTACATTACATATTCTTCTCTCAAAAAAAAGAATCATATTCAACTGCATCCTCACAGATCAATAATTGTAATCATATATCCCTAGAAACAAACCCATCATGCCGAAATAGGGTTCTTGATGCACCAATTTTATACCCATCATAGTTTTAAACACATTCCAAATACTCATATCTATCATACCCCAAATAGTAATATAATAAAAAGGTACTGATCTAATACCAATTTGTAACATCACATCCTTGGAGACACTAAATTGTTTCCCTAAACAGGTTTGACACAAGGCCTCAAGTGTGATTCCCTATATATTAGAGGCTTTTAACTAGCAGTAAGGGCCAAGGGTGTGATAGTGGAGAGACTGTACCCTCATATTCGAGTATAAAACAAGAGAAATAACTAGATATCATACATATAATTAAATAAACAGAGCTTGAAAGTGGTAAATATAAACAAATATAAAATAATAAATGAAATTTGATAAAGTATAGAACACCCCTGTCACACATTAGGCATTCATCGCCCACTGTGATGATCATATATACAGGAGAACATAAAAGAAACATAAGTAAATGTATAAGACTCTGTTGTATAATCCTAGATGAACCAAAAAACTGATCTCTACATACATATCTAAGACATATTGATTGATCATCCATGGTATTATGCCAAACTTATGCATGTAACCAAGTGAACATATAATCAGATACCCCAATGAAATGATGGCCCTAGTAGAGTGTGATTAAGAAAACTTAGTATGGAACTACCTATATAGTCTCATAAATATCCAATAAATATAATGTTTGTATATGTGTGCTAGAAATCATGACATGATTAATATTAAAAAACAAGATACTCTAGATAAACTAGATGACAAGGGAGGATCCAAGGAATGTTGACATGAGGGAATTATCATGTATTGTGATTTGCCTAGCTAAGTAACAACTAGAATAAAATTTAAAAAAAATAAACCTATAGTCGATCCTTGGATTTGTTATCTTGGTCGACTATAAATCCTGTGGAAGTTGAATTGAGATACATATCATACAACTCAACCCATGTATAATTCAAGTCAATAATTGAATATTTAATCTTGGTCGATGATATATACATCATTTACCACCATTGTATTATCTAGGAAGGCTATGACACCATAGGGGGATATATTTCCAAACCGAGGATCACACATACTTTCCTCCATCCACTGTAATAAATGATTCTATGTAATATCTAGAAATCCTACAAATATAGAATTGAGATAAATGGATAACCACTCATTCCATATAAATCTAATCTAACATCTGATTCCTAGGTTCCAGTTCATATGCAATCACAACATTGTGACTTAGATAATCCATAAGGGGTATAACCCTTAGGTAACATGTAAAAAAGTTTTTTTTAATCCAAGTACATTATGAACATCCATTCAGTAAATGGAACAACAGCCCACTCTCAAAAAACTCTGATGAGAATAGTAATGTTGTGTGAACCCTCCCCTGTGGAGAATCTAAGGAATCGCTCAATGATATAATAATGTAATCATCAAGAGTATCTCAAATTGGAGTCTGATTCATCCTCACCAACCAACCTATATAAATCTTAGTAGGGTAGGAATCCTAGTGAAAAATTATATATGCTAAAATATTATATTTTGACCATGGGAGGATCACTAGTATGATCCCATGAAGTATATCTTGGCACTAAAACTATCCAAAAGACTCAATAGTTATATCCCATGAAGTGTTTGTAAGTGTCCAAAAAATCAATAAAACTTTAAATTTCGATCCCATGAAGAATGTATAGGCATCCAAATAAATTATTAGTCAATAAAAAAGGCTCAAAATCTAGATCCTAGGTACTGCCTCTGGGAATCCCTATCATATATCACATTTCATCATGAATATACAAAATTCCAAGAAGAACCTTTAGCAATCATAGTTTTATGAACAGTAACCATGTAAATGTAAAAAAAGGAGTGAGGTTAGTTGAAAAACTAAACTCGACACTGCATCAAAAACCCCTTGGACTCAAACAGTTGGTACATGTTCTATGATGACACCATCTACTAACTCTACCAAAACTGATTATGTACTTTTTCAAGGTCGGTCAAACATTACGGAACCAACTAGGTCCACTAGTATAGTGTTTAGGAGAGGTATCCTACTCGAGATCCTTGAGGTTCACATGTAAATGGATACATCCCACTTATGATTCTCTTAGTCAATAAATAAATAATGGAATCTATATTGTGGTAAAAAATGAAGAATCTAGTAGAATAATCATACTTGGGATCCTCATCCCCAATACTCTCTAGTCAAGAAATGAAACTAGTGCATAGGGGTTCTTAGTGACCCATATATTTCCTCCATTTAAATAAAAATGTGAAAATAATGAAATTTTACATTGAAATAAATTTAAATAGTGGGATTTACCCTTAGGGGTAAGCTGATGTGTGATCATACTACCATAAACATGAATAATACCATAGGGTAGGTTTGACAAACCACCTACCAAGGGGGTTTCTACAAAAAGAAACAATAGAATGTTAAAAAATAATAATTACATAATAATTAATTAATAAATCCCAATTATAAATGAACAGTTAAATATAACTAATTAAAAATCCATAAATCTTGAAACCTAAATGAATGATCATGTTTCACCAGCACCATGACCTAACACTATATAAAAAACAGTGATATATAAAAAACCGTGTATTAGGCATAGAATGTAAGAAAAAGTGTCAAATAAATCACATTAGAAATTTAATTTATGCTTTAAACCATTTCAAATTCACTATGTTCAGATGCCTCAAAGAAACAACATGTAGTGATGTGAAAATGGCCCAATGGGTTATCCTCTTCCTGGGATGACTGAAAATCCCAATATTGGTATCTAATTCTTTCATCATCCAGTGGAATTATTAATTAAACCATTAATTAGATAAACCATGGGTTGGATTAATCTGAATAAAAACACAATGATATATAAGGGATTCGAAGGCTTACCTCAAGGCTTCCAATGCACTTAATGACATTTAATTCAGACAAAGAATGGGGATGATCTCCCATGGAGGATGGGAGAAGTGTGAATGTTAATAAAGTGGTTCTACTAGGTGAAATTGAGAAGAAATAGTGGGGATACCCATTAATAGTAATAGGGGAAAATAGAAATTTTTCCATTTTAATGGAGCCCATTGTTAGGCTACATGGTTTGGGAAATCATGAACCAAATGTGTGATGCTATTATCCATATGACATGCACCTTGAATAGTTGTAAAAATGGTTGGTTATACTGTGTGTTGAATTTGTGGCATGACTATTGTAAATTATAGACCACAAAATGTTGTCCCTTTCCCTGCCACATATTATTTCAATTTGTGCTCCAGTATGAAAAGGGACACATGGTGTGTCTGTATGCTTATCACTAACAATGCACCAACCATATTCCATGATATATAACTTTCCAAAACTTCAGCTTCAGTCCTAGAACCCCCATGATTCTCTTGAACCCTTAAATATATCTTCCAAGCCTCAAATGATATCTAAAAACATAATTTAGAGTCATTAAAACCTTGAAATTTTAATTTCTAAAGTTTTATCATGATTTTACCCATCTAGATTTTGAAAATTAAAATTCCTTTGAAAATTTACAACTCCAAGAAACATGGGATCATAAAATATTTTTTATTCCCATTACTATGTATTTATATTTATATAAATGAGATATAAGTCCCATAATACCACAATGGTAATGAATTATATATCTCATTAGAAATTAACTTGAATGATTTTACCACAATTATCACATGAGGTAATCATAATTTTATTTCCTTTTTATTTTTTATGGTAAATTTTTCCCATTTCTTTCCTCTTGTGTAGGTTTTACACATTATTGGTATATAAATAATCAAATTTCATTTTATCCTTCTTATCACATCAAAAAAATTTCATCAAAACATTAAAACTCAAGATTAACCCAATCCATTGAAATTTTTTGTTTTGATACTAGGTAAAATCAATCAATTTTAAAACTACTGCACATAATTTAATTTAGTGAAATAATAAAAAATATAGTAAAATGGTATTCATAGGTATCAACTAATACATCCTATATTTTCATTAATTCAAAAAGAAATTATTTCCATCCAATTTTGAACAATTTTAGGAAAATATTTCTCTTGAAAAATATCCATGAATGTTATCCACTCTATGGAATCAATCATGTATTTCAACTAGGTATTCTTAACTAGATACCACCACTTATCAGCTTCACCTTCAAAATTATAAATTATAATACATACCAAATGATGATTCAAACATCAAAAAACATAAAATATCATTTAAAAATAATTTATCCATCATTAAATTACAACTAGGTCTGAATAACCACTAATGTTTTTTGGTTATATTCCATGAAATGTTTTACTATAGACTTTTTACTCTGTGTATAATTAAATCACTCAATTACATTGGTTACATCATTTATACCATATGTAAATTGAGTTAACAATATAAAAAGATTCTTAATTACAACTCTAATCATTCTATTATACTGATTGATATAGATATAATTTTTCTTTCCAACTTTATTTTCCATGTTCCCTCTGTGAAAAAACTATTCTGAATAGACATGGATTAAATAAATAAACATGTGAATCCCGAAAATCAATCCCATGATAATATCACCTTAAATTATAATCTCTTAAAATTTTATTTTAGTATCATTGTAACCTAAAAATTTATCTAAATTGTTCAATTAATACCAACTATAACACATTGTAACATAATAATCCCATAATTACATGATTTAAAACGAGGTTTTTACTTTAATTAATTTATTGAATCTTTTAGGATTATAGTTATTTAAAATGAGGAAATAAATTACATAAAAAGTATTCATTTCCAAAAAAAGTGAATTATTTTTACAAAAATAGGTTCTTATGTTTACACTATTCGTTCATTCATTAAACTTTTTATTTGTTAATAATGGGAAAATATTAACCTTTTTATAATCCCTAATCATCCTTAAACCCTATTAATATTTTTTTTAAACAAGGGATGAGAAAAATAAATCAAATTTATAGAAACTAAAAATAACGGAAACTCATTTGTTCTTCTAAAAATCCCCCAAAACCCACGAAAAAATCATATTTACATAATAAACATTAATCCCAAAATATTCATTACTTACTCACGAAATCAGGTTCAAATACCAAATATTTCAATAAATAAAATTAAACAAGCATAAAGTAAAAAAATATAAAAATGAAATATACTTAATAAAACATTAGAATATATAAAAAAATAATCCCTTTACCATTATAAGATCATAAAATTTCATTTAATCATGAGTTCATTCTCTTACCATATCAAATAAAATCATATCCTTTAATACTAAAATAAATAATTAAAAAACTTTAACAACTCTTAGAAAATTGTACTTATAATCACCCTTATAATAACCCTTAAAAAGTAATAAACATCATGGATTATTCTAATATATCCCTTAGGAGTAACTTTATTCTCAATAACCCTGTAACTTAACTCAATACATTGGAGAGCTATATAAGGTTCACCCATTATCATAGATTTAACAAGATCTCTCGTTATGATATAAAATTTTCAAAAATCATTCCATGATAAAAAACACATAAAACCATTCATTTCTATCAGAAAATATAATAAAATATTTTTTTAACACATATGTTGAAGAACATTCAGCTTCATGTAATAAAAATGAAAAAAATCCATTATCCCCATTGAAAACACAGAAAATTTAAAAATTCACAAAGGATTTGGAAATAGGATATTATTTAAAACCCAATAAAATAATTTATGGTAGTGATGATAATTAATATTTTTTATTATGGTAGGTAAATTTTTGCATGTGGTCGATGTTAAAGAATATTATTTTTAACTTTGGTAAAAAGAGTAAAAAATGAACCTTATGGATAACGCTTAAAATATTCATTTTAAATATATTTTTAAAAACACAATTTTAATTGAAAATTACATTTAAAAATATTTTATTATAATAATGAACATTATTGAATCATTTTTATGAATGTATACATTGAAGATAAGGTGTTTAAAACATTTAAAAAATGTTCTAACAAAAAATATATTACCTCATTTCCTAACTCTCCATGTACACCATTTATATTCCAAAATAATGAAATTGTATTAATTTTATAAATTATTGAAAACATTTTCATGTTTATTCACTAATAATTATCACTTTTATTTCATTTATTATCTTGTTTTATATAGTTACTAATTTAGTTAATTGCATGATTGATATTTGAGGTAGTTCAATTTACACCCTCAAAATAACATTGATGCATTAACCATGATCAAAGGGGTCATGGTGAATTATCTCCAAAGAATTAAAAATGATAAAATAATCATTTTTAAACATTATGTACACTTTTTGAACCATTTATGTAATGATGTCATGAGGAAAGGAATCAGAACATTTTGTGGGGGTGGTAGTCCATACGTAACCATGAGCTATGTCATAATTTTCTAATGGATGGAAGGGTTAGAAGGTAAGTAATATATAATATTTACATAATAATACTAATTTCATAGAAATCATACAGTTTCATTACCTCCATATTTATAATAGTCTATATGAGGTGGTTATGGAAAATGAAATACATCGCTTCCTGGAGCTGATAGTACTCATGTACATATAAGAGATGTTTTCATTTCCCATTGGATAGAAAATGAGATTAAAAAGTATTCTAACATAAACATAATAAAATTTTAGAATATTGATTTATCGATGTTATTATATAATAATTGTTATGATAGGTTTTAAGGAGTTAGAATAATAAATAAACACAAGAGTATTTGATTAAGTGTTACGAATCTTTTTTTTAAAACATCATTTGGCTTACACCCTAATATTCCACTATTAGTCATATAGAGAGATAAACCCCACTAGGATGTGGGGAAGGAAGTTATAAAGTGATATTTGAATGTATTTTTATCTATTTTACTTAATGTTTCTGAATAATTAATGAGAGGAGGTTCTGTTTTATAAGTGAGGGGAGTGGCACACTTGAAAATATCCTTAAATTTTAAATATTAAAAATGTCTTACTCATGTTAAAGTCAGAATAAATGAAACAAATTTTTAGTGTAAGGTGATAATGGTATAAATAATCCCATATAATAAAATTTAATGTGATTCCCCAAATATGTGCTCCCGGATCTAGGGCCTAAAACACATACTTTGCATATTGTATTTAATACCAATTACAGATTCTTGGACAAAACTCTCTCATAATTATGTGAATTAAAGAAACAAATCAATGAATACAATACCAAGACCTTATAAGATTATATATTTAAATAATTAGAAAATAAAATTAAAAAATAAATCCAATTTTATTTCTAAACTAAAGGGTGCTTTTTCTAATTATAAGAAACTACATAATCAATAATATGTCTTTGAAATCACCAAAAAAATCTTACACACAATTTATCAAGTTAAACATATCATGTGAAAATATTTTCTTCATAATCTAGGGAAATGGAAACATAACAAGTTCTGAGTTTAAATGTGAATTAAGGTAAAAAATACAATATAGGAAATCTTGGAATATATATAGAATAAATATTATGACAAAAATAAGTAATCATCATGATTCCATAATCAACTAAAACTAATAATATAATATACCCATGTATAGGAATGAAAATAAATAAAACACATGGATAACAATAATTTGTTACTTATTATTGAAATTAATAATGGTGAGTATTATATTCTACACCATAAGCTAAGACATCTTTATCTTAGACATCATGATCTAACCATCTATGAAGTATCTTGTTTGGGGATGGAATACAACAAAATACACAAACATGTTTTTCTCATGAGAACAAGAAATGAATTGAGAGGTTGTATAATTTTGGGTCCCAATCATTACTTTTTATGTCTTATTTATTTATCATATGATTTTATGAGTAAAAAATAGATAATCATCTTCAACAATATTCATCAATACCATAATAACAACATAAATAACACCTATAAATTTCCTCATAGAAATAAAAGGGATAATATGATCATAACCCATTCAGATAAATATTGTGGATTGTGAAAGAATTAATTTTCAACATTCCAATAATCATCCCTATTGTAATAACAACATATATAACACAAAATATGTTCCCCATGTTGATAAAATAACATTTGGTAAGGTCTCATTTTTTTACTAGTCGAAATTTCAAGAGAATTTGAGTTTTTTAATTAATTAATATGTTGAATTTTAAATTGAGACTTGAAATGTAATTATAATATTTTTTCACTTGAAAGAGTTTTTTAAAAGTTTTATGTTTGGATAGCTGTATCAAAATTTTGGGTGAGTTTTTGGAAATTCGACCTCCAAAAACATACTTTTTGGATGAAACAGACATGGATCGTGGTTTATTAAAACCATGAGGAACCGTAAGAGAAACCATGAATCCCTATAAGGGATGTTTAACCATGTGAGGTTCGGTGAATGGACATAAAAAATGTCTTTAGTAAATTGTAGAGGTGGGCACAAAGGTAGTGAATTTTTTTCCAAAATATTCACATATCCAACATGGTTAGTTCCACAAAACCAGTAGCACTACGTGGTTGGTGATAGTTTAACCTGAACCATGCAGCCAAAATAAGAGGGGTATGGCTCTTGGGAAGTGATAGCTACATTTTTATTCTATAGTTTTCCAAGTCATGAGACCTAAATGTGCACCTCATTAAAAGTTGACATATTAATTTTTTTAATCTAACCATTAAAGGGTTTTCAAGATTTTTCTCCACCTATTTGGCCTAGAGGTTCTCCCACATGCACCTACCTCTATATCTTCTCCCTTTGAGTGTATCTCCCTTGGTAGAGCTCCAAATAAAACCTATTAAAGTTATTTTAAATTGTATCAATACTTCTACAACTTCTCAAGCCTCTTATTCTAGTATCTCTTATCACCTTCAGTGATAACTTCATGTGAGCTAATTAACCCGATTTTAAAGTAATTTGTCAAATATTTTGATTTCTCTCTTTCTGACTCAAATAAAAGATTTATATTGGAATATTGTATCTTCTTAATCATGAATTAAGTTTTCTATTTTCTTTTCCCTAAAAGTTTTATCATATAAAATGTATTGTCATTATGTCACATGTTGGACCTTTTTGCACATTGTTCCTAATTCATGAAATGCCTAAAATCAAGTCCCTGGGCCCAGTTTAAATATTTTATGATTCCCTTGAACATGGTTAGAGGTTGATTATCTCAACCCAAACCACCACATAAGTAGAGTTTGAGTAGTTTTCCCTTTGAATCAATAGTTTTCTATTTTACTAAACCACCCCTTAGAGTGTGTTGTATGATGATTGTGATTTAATTAATCTATTCATATTCTGAATCACCGTCTATGGTTTTTTTGACAATCCATTATAGAAGAAATGATTAAAATAAATAAAATAATGGAATTATGACCTTGCCTCTGATTTCTAATAAAAAAACCTCCAAGATGTTCAATAGTATCAAATAAAATGTGATAATTAAATGGAAGTACTTTAATTGATATATTACATGGATATGTACATTTCCTTCTTTATACATTATTAATTATATTTTAATATGGTATGTTCATGTACATATAATTATTCATTATTTAATAATGAACTTAATGGTATAAATTAGATTAAATGAATAGTGACTAGTAAGACCATATCACATACCCTTTCTTGGAACATATAAACAAAATGATAAAAAGATAATTATTGGACTGTAAACAAGTATGGAAACCATTATTATTAATTATAGACATGTAATTACTTATTATTATTTAAAGCTATTACATCCCTTATTATTATTTATGGGAATGGCATCCATTATTATTAATTATGGGCATGGAGACCCTTATTATTATTTACGGGAATGGTGTCCTTTATTATTAATTACTGGAATGATATACCTTATTATTATTTACATCCATGGTGTAAATTATTATTTATGGTCTTGGAATCCTTTATTTTTATGGGAATATAATCCCTTATTATTTATGATCTTGGAGTCCCTTACTTTTTATGGGATTGGAGTCCCTTGTTATTATGGGCATAGTGTCCCTTGTTATCACGAGCACAGTGTCCCTTATAAATTGTGATACTTGGGCATGGATCCCCTTATTATGATACTCGATCATGGAATCCCCCATGATTTTTTATACTTGTTCATGGTGTCCCTCATGATTTATGACATTCCAGTATGGTGTCCCTTACCACCCTATGAGACTCCATGGACAATACAAGGATGCCTGAATTGTGCCTTGGGTCCTGTATAGTCTTAGTATCTATATATATGGCTAAATATTTCACTATGTATCTAGTCTAAATATATATACATATAAAAATACATAAATATATATATACTGAAACATCCTTATAGATATTATGGCTTAGGAAAAAGTAAGGGTGGTTGGCCATCTGTCCTTGAGAAATCTGAGCCAAATTGTTATATTTTCTTATTTCAATAATCTTCCTTATTATTATTCCAACACACTTACTTTGTATTCAAGAACTATATTATGCATTAGAAACCATTGGTGGTGTCCTATTGAGTTTATCTCACACCCTGTTCAGGATTTCTATTGGTACCTAAACAAATTATCTTCTAACTATAGGTTTGGACCTTGGATTATGCTTGCATGCTATAATAATTTTGGGATAGAATTGAGTACATGATTTGAGGAATGATCTAGGGATCATGATGACATAGTAGATAAATACTTAAAATTTTATTTATTTATTTTCCTTATTATTCTAGCCATGTGTATTGTGTTTCATGTCTACTGACATATGTTCCTATTATATGTCTTTCACATGTATATTGTATTATTTTCATCCATTAACATTGATTAATTTATTATTGTTATTTTTTATTATATTATAAATATATTTATTTATTATTTATTCTAATGTATTAATGTTTGATCTATAAGGTATAGTATCCCTATAATACCACCTTCATATCCTTACTTCTAATCAATATCCTCTAGCATTTCGGGAGGTGCTCTTGTAGTTATGTGAAAAACTGGCATGAGGTTAAATTTTAGTGTCTCCCAGATTGATAAATTACACATTTTATCTAGGTGTACATCATCTAAACTGAATTATATAAAATGAGATTTTCATAGCCTATAAAGAAATAATTATATGAAAATTTCATTTCTAGAACAACATGATAATAATATGTCCCAAGAAAAGAGGTTGATGGTTTCTAAAGAAAATATTCCCAGTTTAAGAAAAATCTAGAATTACATAGGAATACTTGAAAATCACCCCAGGAAAATAAATATTTAAACGGTATCATAGAATAAGGGATTAAGAATTGAATTATTTTATATTTTAATTTTAATCCCACAAATGTTAAATATATATTGGTGTATAATAAGTGAAACATAAACCCTATTATGGTAAATCATTTTTAAATTTATTTTGAAAATATAAGTGAAAACTTAAGAGTTTTAAAAAAAATTACTGTAATTAGAGATGAATGTTAGGGGTCACATTAAAATATAATACTAAAAGGGGTTAAGTGAAAACTTTCTAAATAGTATAACATTTAAAACTAATATTAAATAATGGATCCTTGAAAATGGAATAATGGATTCCCAAGAAAAATGTGGTCTTTAATATATGACACATGGTTTTTAAGGGAAAACCTTTTATAACATCTTAATATACCTTCATTTCAAACCCATATTGTAAAAATAGTAGTAAAAAATTATTTATAATAAAGATCTATTTTATAATAGAGGGTTATAAAATAAAATATCAAAAAAATTAGGGTTGAAAAAATCCAACAATGGAATAAAAAATTCCAATATATAACTTTATAATTAGGAGAAGAATATTTGAGTTACCATGAACCTTTAGGGGAAACATATCCCAAGAAGTGAAAACTATTTGTCAAAGGGTTTGTGTGGTAGGAATTTATATCCCAAAAAAATTATATAATTCCACATAAAACAATAAAATGGACTAATGTACCCAAAATATATGAAATAATATCCAGATAATGATCATAAATCAATTAATGAAAATTGATTTATCAAAAGCCTTATAACGAGGGTTAAAACTGATTCAAAAGAAATTTGGTGTAAAAGAAATAATTTGTAATAGTATTACCATGGATAAAAAAAATATGTGATAAAATACATAAATGGGTAGTTAATAGACCATTAAATGGAAAATATGGTTTATAATATAAACACATCTCAAGGAATTAAATCTTTAGGAAAAGAACCCTTACTGTTTGAGTAACAATTTTATCAAAACCCCTTAAAAGTGAGGTGTTGTTGTTAAAGATAAAAAAAATTATTGAAAGATAATTTATTATATTATATATAAAATATTATTTATATAAACTAAATAAATTAACCAAGGTTCATAATACCAAGAACGTATCAAAGGGAAGAATTTGAGATGAAAACTCGAACCTCGATCCAGATTCATTCTTCGCATCCACCAAATGTCTTGAATACTTATATTATGTTCCTTAAATATATACCCTATAACCATATTCATAACTATATACATTTATAAAACTCATTTATAAAAATTATATACATATACATATATATATATATATTATTTTGTTTTTACCTATTTTCTGGAATGGTTGTAAGTTGTCTTCATTTCATTGAACTAGTTTCAAAAAAGTGTTGTTGGTATATTTGATTTTATAAAATAAAATCATTAATAGATAATTTATGGTTGTTTAAAAGATGTTACAAGTTATTTAATAAAAATATAATCTCATTACATGGTTGTTTTGGTTATGATCCAAGGTGTTGAAATCGACAACACACATATTTTTGTGTTTCCTAATGAATGAATTGTGACTTATTTTTTATGAGTTAAAAATACATAAAAAATACTATAAAAATATTATTTACATATTTTTATGATATTATTTATTTAAATAAGTTATCATAGTTATTCATGATATAAATTCATATTATTTTTCAAGTATTTTGTTAAACCAACCAAAACATGAACCTGTGATAATTAATGGGTGATTATGAGGTGGTTTAGTTGTAATATAATTATAATATAAATGTAATGATATTATCATATAATTATTACAATAATATATCACAATTATAAAGAATAAAAACTATAAGGTATGTTATATAAACATGCTACCTCGAAATAATAGACCAATTCAGTCTTAGTACGCTTTTTTTAAATGATTGAATTAACTATGATTTTTTTCACTGTATCATTAATTAGTTCTCAAATTTCTCATATTATAACAATTATAATTTCATATAAATCATATTTATCCTTTAACACCATCCTTTTATCTATACATAAATGGTGTTAATGAAAAACATAATACATCATGCCATAGAGGTGGTACTCCACATGTATGCATAGATGATGATTTTATTTTCTATAAAAAAAGGAAAACAATTTATACGGATTATAATTTATGAATATAAAATATTTCATAAATATAATAATTATATTTTTAATTACATATTATGGATATCCTTTTATGTTGGTGAAGGAAATAAAATATGTTGTTTCATGAAAGCAGTGGTGTGCACAATGCCTGGTTCACATGATTTTTTTTCTTAATGGAAATGAGGGGTTGGTTAATGCTTGTAACATAATTATAAAAGCATAAATTTATAATAATTATATTTATGTTATAATTTTAAGATAGTAAAATGATATTTTAAGAATAATAGAATCACATAAATAAATTGAAAAGGGGATAGATCTGTTACAAATTTATACCTTCCTACTTGGATTGTCTCTTTTTTAAAGGGGGTTGACCTTTTCTAGGTACTTTGAGAAAAAAACCTAATTAATGTTTAATTTAACATATTGGTGTGTATGGGGTAGATTTTTGGGTGTAAATGGGTTTTTTTGTGAGGGGGTATGAGGAGAGGTGAGCCCCTTTTATAAGTGAAATTGTATGGCATTTTTTGTAAATACGGATAAAAATTAATTAATGGGAGGTCAGTATCAGGTAAAGTGGATAAAAATTGATAAGTAATGTATTCTGGAAGAAAGAAGATCTATAAAATACTCAAAAACCCATTCATATTTCTTCTTAAACGTATTTTTGGTATTTAACTCTCAGATTTTTACTTTTACCATTTTACCTTTTACTTCGGTTAGTAATCTTTACCTAAGATGAATTAGACATTATGGATAAAAATAAATACTCCCTTATTATATTATTTAGAACTAATGGTTAAAAATTTCTATTAATTTCACTTGATTCAATTTATAAAATTGATAAAATAAATTTTGAAATAAATTTTAATGTATTAAGTATATTTTTTGATAAAATATTACTTGTGATCCAAAATATCAACTAGGGGTATATAAATTAAAACCAAACTTTTTAAAATGATAATGTCACTTAAAAAATTAATATTTTCTCTTATAAAAACGTTTAATTAATTTTAAATTCACACTTCTATAATAATAATGTAATAAAGTCCTTGTTTTTTGTAAAACCAACAATTTATAATACTGACATTAAAATAAATCTCTTTATAAATATTATATAAAATAAACATTATAAAATATTACTATAATTAATCAAAAAAATGTTCATTTTTTCAAAATAAAATTATAAATTTGAGAAATTTAAATTTTTAATAAAAAGTATGGTATAATGGAAAACTATTTTTATAGGAAAATATCTTTTTTAGACTATTAACCACTCTCATTCATATTTCTTATTATTTACAATTTAAATTGGTATTAAAGAATATTTAATATAAAAAAATTGTCAACATTTATCACTTTATTCTGAAAATAGAAATTCACATATTATATAATGTATTTAAAAAAATATATATTTATAAGAATACAATGATCATATCAGTCATTTTAGCTATAACAATTGAATTTCATTCATATTAAAAATAGCCTTTGTTTTATTTATAAATATTTCATAATTTTTTTCACATATTCATTTTCACTATTTCAATGGAAAGTTTTTAATGTTTAGAAATAATCATAGTTTTATTTTATTTCATCAATGAATATGTAGAAAGATATCAATCACATTTTCTTGATTATAGATAACCATATATTAAAATATCAAAGTGTTGAATTCCACCCCATTAAATAAATTGTGTCCTCAGAATTTTAATTATCACATGCTAATAAAAGTATGCTATTGTAGTCCTAACTTATGTATCATTTTTTATATGAAATCTAAGTTGAAATATACATCACTCTCTTATGTTAAATTAAGTTACTTATATTTCCTCAAACAATATTAATGTTTCCAAAAATCATATACTCAGGTACGTATATACCCTAATTATAAATTATTTAAATAATATTTTTTCAAAAACTATATGAATCTATAAGATTTTAAAACCTAGTAAAATCCTATATTCTTCTAGAACATAACACCATATTTAACCTTAAAATGATATTATCCACAAGTTCATATGGTCACACACAAGTAAATATGTATCTTAGTTGAAAATTAGAGATAAAACTCACCAAAAATATAATGGATAACTTTTTTATTAAATAAATAATCATTCCCAAGGATATCAATTCTATCTAAGTCACTTTTCTCAAAATTAATCAACCCTTTTTTTATCTTAACATGAATTATATTTTAAACTTATGAGTTATCCATCCCTCAATCATGTATTCTCCAATAGATGTCCCAAAAAATATAATTTTTTCTTAAAATATAATTTAATGGTTATTTATACAATTATATATATATATATATATATATCTATTCCTTTTAGTAAGAACTATTGAAGAAAGATCCTTATATGTTTTACCTAATCCACTTAACAATTATAATATAACAAAATTTCATTGATAAGTAAAAATACCTAATAAAAATAAATAATAGAATAAAGATTTAATTTTTATTTAGATGTGAACCTTAAAATCATAGGTGGGATATGGAAACTCAAATTTTTCCCATCCTAAATATAATATACTAAAATTATTTAGAATATTAGTATTCTCCATTAATCGGTTATAGAATATAGTGGTTTTTGTATATGTACCATTCTTACCTTAATTGTGTTATAATATTTCAACCAAATACTAAAACCAAAATGGTGATGAAAATATTCAAAATATTAATTTTAAAACATCAATTGAAATTTTTCTTCCCTTATAAACCCACTTTTTTAACATATGATACTTTCGGATCAACCTATGATGCTCTTTATTTAATCCTTGTTTATCCATGGTCATCTTTCTCTTATGATTTCTAACCTAGCAAGTTAAAAACATTATTAAAATCTCTATAATGGTTGATAAATTCAATTTGATTAACCAAATTATATCCCTCAATATTTTCAATGTAACTGTGCAGGTAGGCCTCTTCATCATGCACCCAATGATGATCGGGTTAATATCCAATATTTCTTTTTTTATGTTATTACCCCTGCGTACATATGTTCTAGAGAATTCATCCACTTTTGGTAGCTAGACATAGATATAATTTATATTGTTAATACATAATATATATTTTACCAAAACATCAGGATGTTATCTAATATATATAATTATTACTTAGACTAATCCCCAAGGTTTTCATAAATGTTCTCGCATCCTAATCCTCGGATAAAATGTGAATTCTTACCATACTATTTAATCATAAACTATCCCAAAGGCTTATCTATACCATTAAAATATTAATCAAAATTATTATATTAGAAATTAAATTATCCTAAAAACATCCTAATTTCCCATGAAATCTAAACCCAACTCTCATACTAATTGTGATTCCCAAATCTCATGCTCCTATTTCTGGTTCGAAAAAAACGTACTTAGCAATTTGGGTTTAAAACCAAGTATAAAGTTCTAGTCATAAATATCTTATAATTACATGCATTAAAGTTAACATTCTAATATTTACATTCCCAATACCTTTTAGTTTTATTGAATTTTAAAATTAGAACGAAACATAAACTAATAAATCTTATGTTATTTATTAACTAAAAGATATATATTTTTGCACTATAAGAAATGACTTAATCTTTCACAATTCTTCAATATATCCCATAATGTTTTCACACATGCTAACCTATAAGTCATATCATGTGTAATTATTTTCTTAATAACCTAGAGAAACAAAAACATAATAAACATTGAGATTAAATTTTCAATACGAAAAATTATTTAATTGAGGGAATCATGACATAATCATGACCAAAATTATAATATCTTGTGCCTTCCTAGCCCATTCCTTTGTCATTTTTTAGTGTTGGAAGAATTTTTTAGGACTATTGAGAACATATTTTTTTTGATTTGATGAGTAAGAGGGCTATTATAGAATATTCACTTCATGAATGGTTTACACGATGTGAGTTCGGGGTTCATGGCTTGGGTAGCCAGCCCGTTTCATAGATTTTATACAGATGAGGGGGAACCCATCAAATGGATTCACTTAATGAAATTAATTCATGATATGTAATAAAATAAATGTATAGGTTACATTAAAATCAACTAAAGTTCATTTTTTGGTAATTACCATGGAATTCACGTTGTAAATTTGTTTCATAACATAAAAGGAATGGGATTCCAGGTTTTACAACATTTTTCATGGATTACCCATTTTAATTCGGCCATACACTTATTCCTCTCATATCCAAGTAAACCATACGTGATTTTGGAGAATCTTCCATCCCTCCTTCTCCCAAATTTCTCCTTTGGTTATGGTGGATTTATGTTGTTGGTCGGTGGTAGTTCCTTTCTTTCTTCATGGTTGTTTTCATCCATTCATATCTTAGGGATCTTCTATGATTGTGTGGTTTTGGTTTCGGTTGGGATTTTTTCTATATGTTTTATAATATGTGATTATATTTAGGTTTATCCATGGGTTTTTTCATATTTTTATGTTTTCTGAGAATTTCTTCTTAATGTTATGGTGTGCAGTGAGATTGAAAATCTCTTTCTAGGTAGGTAATCCATCATTTCTCACTTTGGTGTATCATGCGATTGGGGTTTACTCTTGTTTATCTATGAGGGATAGTTTGAACAGGGATAATAAAAATAAATTAATGGGTTAAATAAAATTTAAGGGTAAGGGGTAATGAATCACATGCTTTTACTTCTGTGATATTATTTTGATTTTCTATTAGTACGGGTGAAATTCTCAATTAAAAATCATGTTTTTTGGGAGGCTTTTCTTGAACTGTAGATGTTTTCATATGGACACCACGTTTCATGTTGTTTTAATATCACCCCGAAAATAGAAATTGGATAACCACATATATTTATATAATGAAATGGTTTCGTCTATATTTATATCTTGGGTAATAATCCCCATAAAATAAAGTGAAATGTGACAAAATCCTCTTATTAACTATGTAAAAAATCTCTTTTATGTGTTGTGATGTGTGGTCGTGATTTTAGCGTATCGATGTGTAGTTGTGATGTGGTGTGGGGTGATTTATTGTTTTTTTCATCATACATTCTAGGTGGTGAGGTGATGGTTTACTTGGTTATGCTTTTGGGGTGGTGATATGATGGTTTGTTTTCCCATGCTTTAGGGAGATAGGATGATGGTTTGTTTGGTCGTGCTTGTGGGGCAGTGATGTGATGGATCAAAGGGAATGATAAGATGCTTGTGACGTGTGGTTTTATTGTTCTATATGCCTATGTAGTTATAGAATTGTTGGTTAATGATGTTAAAAATTACTCGGGTATGGTTTTGACAATGGGATGGAAATTATTAGTGAACAAATAAATTAAGGGATGTCTAGTTAAATGAATTTATTGTTAAATAATGAAATGAATGGGTTAGATAATGGAATTGGTTGTTGGGGTGATATGTGTTATGTGGTTTTTATGGTGCAATTCATTTAGTGGTGAAAGTGATATTATGGAATTGTGAGTTGTTTTTTTGTGAACCCATAGGTTGGGATTGTGTGGGTATATATTTATATAATTATATATTACTTATGGTTTCTATATGCACCCCACTTGTATTGAGCACTATGTGCCAACACCCGTATTTTCATACAAAGTGTGTTTTTTCCAACATCCCAATAATGAGGGTTGATGGATGGCTAACTTCTCACTCCCACTTTATCTTCTAGAAAACTATATATGAAAATACTGTGATGGATGAAGGTATATTACTGAATTATGTGATGGTCCATTTTTCTTTGGGAAGGATCTAATATGATTGTGTTGTGGGGTGGTGGACCAGGTGTTGTCAAGAGATATGTGATATTATTGTGTTTTGGGGTAGCTTATTATGGGGGTAATACATGGTAAAATGGGGAAACAATGTTTATTTCTTTCATTCTCATGATACCTTACTGCTCTAATTATAATATTGGTTTTTATTAGGTGAATCAGGTGTCTTCAGGTGAGATGTGTTATTACTATGTTGTGGGGGTGAACTATGTGTTTTTTGGTTTGATTTAATATGTCCATGTAGTGGGGTTATGGGGTTATGTGCTATGTGTTTTTATGTGTGATTTTATGTGACCGTGTTTTGGGGTTGTGGTATATGTAATTCATAATAGATGAAAATTCCATGACGTAAGACATTCGTATATGAGTGTGAAAAATATGTGGGAAAGAGGTGTGGGGTTAACTTTATCAATGGGCATATTATTATGTTATTATACCTAGCTTGTTATGTTTTCAATCATTCTTTGGTAAGTTTTCATTAGATAGTTGAATTGTTTATGTTTTTTTGGTTCTACTATTTTCTCATTAGTGCCTTGGTATGCCTGTTTCACATGTGCATGAGAGACTTTAGTTTTCCTACTGAGTATACTTGTCTACTCATCCTACATATATAATATAATTTCAAGAAAAAATTCTGAAAGCCTCTGAGCGGCCTCGCTCTCACTCTCCTCCCGAGCTAGGGTTCCTCTGGTGGCGATCTGGAGGGGGGAGACCTGTGTGCCGCTTCTCCGGTGTCGTCTCCCCCTCCTGTCATTCCTCCTTCCTTCCCTCCTCACTCTCCACACTTTCTTCTTCCTCCTCACTCCTTCTTTATTGGTTTTCTTTGTTTCCTTTCTTTCCCTCCTCATCTGCTCTACTGTATGCTATCTTGGTCCCTGTTGATTCCCAATTGGTTCTTCTGCTGCTCTTTTCATCCGGTTACCGTGTTTTCGACCCCATTCTAGTCTGGTGCACTGGTTCTCTCAGAAGGTTTGGGATGTGTTGGCTGAATCGTGTTAGTGTGCCAAAATCTTGACTTGTGTTCAGTCTTTGCAGCGTTCTTTTTCTTCGGCGGTCTCTGCCTCTTCGGTGTGTTGATTATGTGCCTATTTCCTGTCGGTGGTTTTGACGGTCGAGGTTGGTGGTTCCGGGTGAGGACGTGCTTATTCGTTGAGACCCTTCCACTTCAATATCTGCTCTGGCCTATTTTCTCTTCGTCTCTCTCCATGTCGTCCTGCTGTGATGGTTTCAAGAGACTTTTGGAGGTGCTGTTTGTTCGGTAGTCGATGCTCCGAGTGGTGCGTCCTTCACCGGCTTCAATTTGTGTTGTTTTATGCCTATTGTTTGTTGCATTTTTAAATAAAATGGGCAGACTTTTCTACTTTTTTGTTCCACTGTAGTTTGAATATGTTTTCCGGGTGATGATGGCACGGATTAATGTGTCTCGGTTGATGTCGTTCGAAGCTCTAGTGGAACATTCCAGTGGGTTCGCACATCTGGCAACGAATCCAGTGCTGCCTTCATGGTGGCAATGACGATGAAGATAACTGGTCATTGATGTTGTAGTGATCATGGAGGATCTGGTCTATTTCAGTTTTGCACTATAAGTTCATCTCGAATGGTGATTTCTCTGAAGGTCGGCTTAGTTTCGGTTTGATTCCATGGTTTTATGACGATAAAGAGGGTGTTGGTGTTTCCAGTGCTCATGGCCTAATGCTTTTCAGGTTGATGATGGCCATTGGTTTCCCCGGTTATCGGCTCCGATGTTTTTAGGGTGACGTTGTTGACTGGTGGTTTCATGTAGATTTTGGATCAAGGATCTCACAGCCCGAGGTGTTTATTTGGTGTAGTGATCGATGCGGTTGTTTCAAATTTTGAATTTGGTGCTTTGGTATCCACCTTTTTCTATTCATGTATTTGGTTTTACGTCAATTTTTGTATGGTTTTGTATTTGGAAATCTGAGGTTACCATTTTTCCTTAAAATGGATTTTTCATAATACAAAAATATGGATTTGGAGTGTTGCAATCTAATTTCTATGTTTCAAGGAGTATTATGTAGATCCTACATTATAGTAATAGCTCATAACTTTTAGACTATTTATATGTAGTTGGTTTGGCTTTGGGTTTGGGTATTTTCTTTTGTAGATTTATGTATATATCAGTCTAATTTATATATGCATGTGTGTTGGTTTGGTTTTCTTTTTATTAATTCATGATGTTTCATGTGGTTGATTTATCTTATCTTCTAGTCCTATATTATTATAGAGGGTAATGCCTCCCATTTCATTATATTTTTATACCCTCTATGCTAGTCACCAAGTCAGTGACTACTGGGGGTAGGACTTGGGGGTTAATATCTCTCTCCCTTCATTGTGGTATATTTAGAAGGAGTGTGTTATGATTTAGTAGAATTAGAGGTGATGGTTGAGTGATATGATGGATTTTGGAGTTAGTCACAATGATTATTTATTATGTTGGTATATAAATATTGCTATTTTACCTTGGTTTGTGACATAGACTAGGGAGACCAACTAGGACATGGGATTTTAGGGACCCCTATGATCAAATGCATGGACTCTAAGAATATTGAAAGACCAAGTGAGGTAGGCTTGATGTGAGGTAGAGACCTTGGAGAGGTAGATTAATCATAATTACTTGTTTTCATATTTTATTTGGGTTTTTTTGGAAGGATAAATTTAATAAAGTGAATTAAAATTAATTTAAATAAAATTCCAAACTATTGGGCAGAGGAAATTATTGTTTTCTTTCCAGTTATTTCTCATGAACATTATATGTGTGTGTCTCTAGATATTGAGGTTCAGTAGTATGATCTAGTTTTTTTTCAAAGATATGATCCAACAGAGGAGGGAGAGGCTTGGAAAAGGGAACTGTGTATTTTTCAGTAGCAGGCATTGAAAAAGTATAAGGGTTTTGTTTCGGATATGGAGATCGAGAGCTAGATGAAGGATCTTGAGATATCTTCATATTTTATATGGGACCTAGTGATATTTTGTATACCTTTAAAGGTTTATTTGATGTATGGAGATTTTCATCATAGGTGGACTATGTATTTGTTCGAGTAGAAGGAGGAATATATTTTGTGGGTTGACTTTGAGAAAGTGTTCTAAGCCAAATCCCTTTCATTGATCATGCAAGTAGTGAAGAGGAAGGTGTTTATCTCTCTTTAGTAGGGGATTTTTTTTCATTGTAGGATTTTGGAATAAATTTCAAGGGCCTTATATATTTTTCCCATATCTTTTTCAAAATTATAAGTCTTGTGTGATATGTCTTGAAGAGGAACTTTTCCCAATTATCCAGTGCACAATGTCTCCTTTTATGATGAAAATGTACATAGAGGTTTATAAGAAGGGGGAGGTGATGAAGAGGATTCACTGATAATGATTTTTAATAATAAATGGTAATTATAAGGGTTCCATATAGAGTAGGGTGATCAGTGGAATGTATCAAGAACTAGGTCCTTGAAGGTTTCGATTTGTAGGGATTCTACCTCATAGCCTCTCTTCTTTCCTTCTAGGATAGTGGTTCCCATTATTTTACTAGAGATATCAGAATAATTTGTTGTTTCTATGGGGTTCATGATCAATTTGATAACCTGTTCCTAGTGGTTATTTGGTATTAGTTTGGTGGAGGTGGATAGGTTAAGTGTTATCATACGCTGATGTTTCCAATGAGAACGTTTCATAAGCAGTGGCAGCGATCTTATGATCCACTGAGGGGAGATGTAGTGGGTAGAGGTTGACCTTGAGATGTTACTCATGTTCATGGAAAAAAAATCAAGCATGGTGTTGGATATGGGATCTAGTAGAGAGGCAGAGTAAATGGGTGTAATTATTTTTATTCATTGTAGGTAGAAATTCTAGAGGGACCTAAGATCATTGGACGTATGCACAGTTTTTTATCTAGCCTTGTTTGTGCCTTTTATGATTCTCAAACATCACACTTATTTATTAAACCCACTCTAGTATTCTTTTTGTGAATAGATGTATAGATTATTCTCATTCCCATGGTGTTTACTACACTAGTCAGAGTCCAAACTAGTATTTTTTATGTGTGTTGAGGGTGTTGATTGATGATGGGGAAATAAATGTCCAGTGGGGATATTTTCCTTCTCCAGATGCATCCATACAATTTCATACTAGGAATATATTAGTTATATTCTATATATGATGTTGTTTAACACTTTTATAATAGAGTCGTGTTCTCAGATTTTTGTGGAAAATGTGTGTTTTTTTTTGCGATAGGGGTTGTTATGTGGGTAGTCAGTGTGTGGATCCCCTTATTTCATTGATCGAGGAGATATTATTATTATCTTTGTTTGGGGGAGTTTCTAATTTTGTATAGGAGTTCCTAAAATGTTTTCCAAAGGATTTTATTAAAATACCTCCTTTACATGATTTTTGTCTTGGGATAGAGTTTTAGTCGTGAACATGTTCAACTTCGATGGATCCCTATCGAATGATTCCTATTAAGTTGTGTGATTTGAGGCTACAGGTAAATGATCTGGTGAATATGGTTTTTATCTATCCTAGTGTGTCTCCATGGGGTGTTCTACTGTTGTTCTCAAAGATGGAGGATGGTATTATAAAGTAGAGTATAGAATACATAAGGTTGAATCAGGTGGTGTTTAAAAATGGTTACCCACTTTAGAGGATAGGTGGAATTTTTATTAGCTGATAAGGGTGAGTTGGTTTTTATTATTGAATGGTGTTCTAGATATCACAAGTTAAGGGTGATAGAGGTTTATATCATGAAGAATAAATTCATATTATGGTATGGGCACTTCCAATTTTTAGTCATTTTGTTCTGTGTTACAAGATCTCTATTCATGTTCATGGGGCTTATAAACTATGTGTTCCATGAGTTACTAGATTGTTTCATCATTTTATTCATCAATTATATTTTTGTATACTTAAAGTTAAAAGACGATCATTTTGATCATCTCAAATATTTCTTGTAGCTTCTTTGATTCCGCCAACTATATGAAAATTTATCCAAGTGTAATTTATAGATGTAAGAGGTTCATTTCTCCAATATGTTGTGTCTTAGTCGGGTGTGGCAGTATACCAATCAAAATTTGAGGCAATTGTTTCTTTAGAATCACCCAGGAACATGGAATAGGTTCATTGTTTTCTTGGTCTTTTAGGATATTATCATATATTTGTACCCAATTTATCTCAATCTATATCATTATTGACACCATTAACCATAATGTTATAGGATTTTTTAGCGGTTGATAAATTCTAGGAAACATTCGGTTACCTAAAGGGGAAGTTGGCCAGTTATCCAGTGATTCATTTTCTTAATGATGGTGATATGTGTGAGTTGTTTTGGGATGCTTCCCTTATGGTTTTAGCATCTGTATTTATTTAGAATAGCGTAGTGATTTCTTATAGGATTAGGTGGTTTTTTTCACACAAAAATAATTATGACACATGATCTATAGTTAGAAGTAAATGTGTTTTCACTGAAGTGGTGTTGGAATTACCTTATTGGGGTGCACCTTGTGGTCTTCATTTATCACAATAGTTTGAAGTATATATTTTATCAGCGCCTTTTGAATTTTCAATAGAATAGGTAGATATATTTTCATTAATATTATGATTTTTAGATCTTTTATACCTAAGGAAAATGGAATGTTAAATCTAACACTATGAATAAGAATTCATGGAAGGTTTTTTTCAGGATTATGTGGATGGTTGGAAAGGAATAGGGTAGTGAGACGCCTTTCACCTATATGTAGGGGTAGATAATAGTAGAGGGTGTTTGTTTCATCTAATGGTGTAGTCTTCTCTGATGTGGTTGGTGTAGTATTCTCAGTGGGGAGAATCATATGTGGAGGAGGAGAATGATAATGTTGGCCGCGGTGAAGCTCTAAAAGGATGGTCAGAGAATTATCGTAACCAAATATTGTTTCAGGGGAGGTTTTTTTCTCTGGTTGTGATGTGAAATGGATTCCATCATGAGTTACATGAGTCAAGTTTGGTGGTACACCCAAGAGTATCCAAGATGTACCATTACTTGAGGATGCAGTTCTAGAGTCTTGTTAAAAAATGGGTGGTTCCAATGGTCATGGAAAGATGTTTGTTTCCCAATAGGTAGAGGTTGAGCATCATGTTCCTAGGGGTCTATTTCATCCTTTGTAAGTTCCTGAGTGGAAATGGGATGAAATCTTGATGGATTTCATCATAGGGTTTTTCATAGCTTAGGGAAGTTGTGACGATATCTGGGTGATCATGGATCAGTTAATTAAATCATCCCACATCATAGAGATCAAGGAGTCAGGCATAGTGTATTCTTTGGATAAGAGGTAATTGGATGGGGAGGTGGCCCTTCATGGAGTTCTAGGGTATATTATCTTGGGTTAAGATGCACAAATTATCTCACTAGTATGGTGTGTATTACAACATGATTTTGGAACTCGGATATGCCTCAGCACTACTTTACACCGCCAAATAAGGAAGATCATCCATATATTGGATGATATGTTATCGTTTTGAATCTTAGACTTTGGAATATCATTGAAAAATTACATTACCTTTATTTAGTTTTCTTATAATAACATATATGACTCGTCCATTGGCATAGACCCATTGGTTGATTTTTATGGGAAACCATTTCATTCTTTATTGTGTTAGATAGAGGTTGGAGAGGTTGTATTTATTGGTTCTTATGTGGTACTGAGCACAATAGAGAAGGTTCATCTTGTTTATTAGAGGCTAAAATTAGATTATTACCGGTATACTTCTTATGTCGATCGCATGAGTCATCCCTTGGAGTTTTATGTTGGGTACCACATGTTCCTAACTCTTTCCCATCAACATATTATGTGGAGGTTTGGTGGGGGGATTAAACTTTGACCTAATTTTATTTAGCCCTATGAGGTATTGGGGAGAGTTAGAAAGGTGGTTTATCATTTGGAATTACCAATACAGAAAGTAAGGATCCATCAAATCTTCCATGTCTCTCGTGTTCTTCAGTATCATCAGGATAACTACCATGTAATTGACTGGTAAATGTTTAATATCATGGATGATGCAGTGTTTGTGGAGTGGCTGGAAAAGATCAATGATCACCAACAGAAGGTGTACCATAGGCAAACCATTCCATTGGTTTGTGTGTTGTGGAGACATGGTGTCCTAGAAGAGAGTGATTTGGAGTGAGATATTCCTATGTGTTCCAATTACATCAGGTTTTTTAGATGTTTTTTTCATTGTTGTTCTTTCATTTCCGTGTGATGTTTATACCTTGATGTATTATGATATCTGATGTTTCCCTTGATGTGTGATGTGTAATAAAACCTCTAACATATAAAATGAGACGATATAGATCCTAATTAAGATATAGTATTCTATGATGTTATTAAACTCATGAAGGTGATTCAGTAACACTCGGAGTGAATAGTATCTTGATATAGAGAATGTAATTCCCTAATTTGTGTTCTTGGTGTAGTGTCATGTGTTGGTTATGAAAGTGTTTGTTTTGCGCTATGTGGAGGTTGATATGGTTGTACAGTGGTTTTTTGGCATTTTATTTGTGTGATAAGAGGTGGTATGGGGTTGTTCCATGTCTTTTTAGGTGTTTCTTTCTGAGTGATTGGTTAGTGGTAGTGTTGAGGAGTAATGAGATCCTTCATAGGAATTTCATGGGGTGGTTATTCTAACCCATTTCATTCAAGGCATGGTTTTCTATTCTCAATGATTACATTAATTTGAGATGTATAATGGTTTGTTCCATTGTGTCCCATTAATTTGTCTTTTTTGGGTGTTGTGGTTGTTTTAAAGGAGTCTTGAGGAGATTACCTAGTGGTTGGAGGTATAGTAGGGCTGCTGTAGGAGATTCACATCATTAAAGGTTTACATTTTGTGAATTATTCATTAATATTTCATGTATTTGTCCAATTTCACATCTTATATATAGGTGAGGGGGAACCCATGAAATAGATTCAAATTATGAAATTAATTCACAGCATGTAATACAATAAATGTTGATGCGATGTGAAACTCAAAAGAATATAGGTTTTGGGGAATTTCTATAGAATTCACATCAGGAATTGGTTTCGCAAAGTGAAAGAGGAAGGAATCAACATTTTAAAACATTTTTATATTCTAATCCTTTTTAATTTGTCCTTTCATTTCTAAGTGAACCCTTGGTGGTTGTGGTTTCTCTTTCAGGCCTCTTTCCCTCTCCTTGGTATGTCGGTTTTGGTGGATTCCTATTAGTGGTCGATGGTAAGACCTTCCCTTATTCTTTTTATTTTTCATTTCTTTATCATGAGGATCTATTGCAGTGGTGTGGTTTTCATTTGAATTGTGAGTTTAGATTAATTATTGACAATCATTGATGTAGTGTTGGTTAATCTATAAGTTTTTATGTGGTTATGGTTTAAAGGTTTCTCCTCTTCAACATATAGTGTTCAGTGATATAAGAAGGATCTTTTGTGGTAGGGAATCCCTCATTTAATACTTTTGTGCATCATGCATGAGGGTTTTACCATTTTTTTACCTATAGGGGTTGGTTTTCACTATCTTAATTAGGATAAATTAATTGGTTATTTGAAATTCATGGTGAAGGGGGGATTATTTACATGATTTTACAAATTTGCTATTATTGTGATGTTGTGTTTGTACAGGTTGAATGACCTGCTGAAAATCATGACTGTTATGAGTTTTTTGTTGCATTGTTTTTATTTTGATATGGAAACCTTATTTCATGTTGTTTTGGTATAACCCCAAAAATGGAATTTGAGTAACTATTTATTTTTTGGAAAATTTAATGGTTTCCCTTGTATTTATGAATTCTATGATAACACCCCAAAAATAATGTTAAATGTGATAAAATAATATTTTTTAAAACAATAAAATGGTAATTGATGTGTTGTTATATGTTTTAATGCTTGTAGGGTGGAAATGTGTGGTTACGATGTGGTGTGGGGTGATTTATGGTTTTTTGTTGAGATTTCAGGGTAGTGAGGTAATGGATTGTTTGGAAGTAGTTTTGGGATGGTGATGTGATGATTTTTGGTCTATGCTTTTGGGGTGGTGGGATAATGGGTTTTTTCTCATGCTTGTTGGGAAGTGAGGTGATGGTTTATGGAAATGATGTGCTTCTTTTTGTGTTTCATTGTGTTGTTCTATATACTTAGGTAGTGATGGGATAATTGGATAATGATGTCAAAAATGGATGGTGTTTGGTTTGGTAAATGGGAAGGAAATGATTGATGAAAAAATAAATGTTGGGTTATGTTGTTATATTTGAATGTCAGTAAATAATTAAATGAATGGGTTGGATAATGGAATTGTTTGGTGGTGTGAGATGTTCCATGTGGTTTGTGTGGTTTTATTCATTGAGGGGTGGTAGAAAAATTGGGAATGTTGTGAGTTGGTTAGTGTTTTTATGTGAACCCATTTGTTTGGATTGGGTGTTGTTATTTTTATATAACATTATATTATTTTTTCTATATGCACCCGCAATAATGTCGAGCATTATTTACCGACACCCATATTTTCATAAAATGTGTGTTTTTTCTAAAATTTCACTAATGAGTATAGATGAATGGATACACTCTCTTTCGCTCTATCTCTTCCATGTGAGTATATATGCACTGGATGTGATGGATAGAGGTATGTTAGTGCACTGGGTGTTGTCCTAGGTGTCTTTATGTGAGATGTGATATGGTTTTGTTCCAGGGTACTTGACCAAGTGCTTTCAGGCGATATGTGATATGTTTGTGTTGTGGGCCTCCATATAGGGAGGTTTATGCCCAGTGGGTGGAATATATGAGGTTAATGTTCTTCTTGTTCATAATGACCTACACCTCTAGTTATGGAAAGGGTTATGATTTGGTGGACCATGTGTCTTTAGGAGATGTTTTTTATAATTATGATGTGGGCTAGTGGAAAAGTTTTTTTTGTGATGTGATATGGCCATGATGTGGAGCATTGAACCTTGTTTTTTTGGTTGTTATGTTATTTTACCATTACATGGGGAAGTTGTATATGTTATTTGGAATATATGGGAGTGAAAAGATGTAAAAAAATAGGTTTTGACGGAAGAATATCAGGGGTAAAGTAGTCTGGGGTACCCTATATTGATATTCTCCTTATTATGTTATTATGCTTGGCTTTCATTAATTGTTGAGATTTCCTTAGTGAGGTTTTGAGGGATAGTGTTGAGTCATTTAGGTTTCCTTATGACTTTCCAATTCCTATATGTTTTGAAAATCAAAAACACTATATCTTAAGGAAAATTATATTTTATCTTAATAAGGAAAATTTTCCTTCCCCAACGAAATTTTTAAACATACCTATGTTTTCATTGTTAATTTTAAAGTCTCTCTAAATCTAAATCATTTTATTACTAAGTTTAATATTCAGTTTCACATATAAAACCTCAGAATACTGTAAATCCTTGGTTATAGAGTATTCTATTTTCAGTATCTGAATTCTATAAAATTCTGATTCCAAATTCTCTAAAATTCAAACTCTGAATTCTATGAAATTCAGGATCCGAATTCTCTGAAATTCAGACTCTAAATTATCTGAAATTCAGACTCTAAATTCTATAAAATTCCGGTTTTGAATTCTCTAAAATTTAGACTCTTAATTCTCTGAAACTCGAAGTCCAAATTATCTGAAATTCAGAGACTGAATTCTATGAAATTCAGGCTCTGAATTTTATGAAATTCAGATTCCAAATTCCTTGAAATTCAGACTCTGAATTCTTTGAAATATAGATTCCGAATTCTCTGAAATTCAGACTCTGAATTCTCTGAAATTCATATTCATAATTCTCTAAAATTCAGAATTTGAATTCTCTAAAATTCAGACTTCAATATCGTTATAATTCAGACTCTGAATTCTTTAGAATTTAGACTCTTAATTCCTTATAATTTAGACTCCAAATTCCTCAAAATTTAAACTCTGAAGTCCATAGAATTTAGGTTCTGAATTCCTTGAAAAACAAAATCTGAATATCCATGAGTTATAGTCTCTGAATATTTATTTTGTTATACTCTATACTTTATTTTTTTTAGAATCTGTATATTAGATTTGGTTAAGAAACCTTATTTTTCTTACACTTGTTATAGTTATGAAATGATGGTGTACAATCTATTTATAACTCACCCTTGTTTGAGTGACATGTATACAGGTCCCTCCAAGATTCAAGGAAAAATATGACCATTGGAGGAGGGATCTGCCCATTGGATAAGTGCCTACAAATAGGATCTTGTTTGAACAAGCTCAAGACATGTTGATCACTCTAGAGATTGAATGCTACTGAAGTGATTTCTATAGATAGAGACTCTCATCCTTTATGTGTGCTGAACATATTGTTCATATTACTTCTTGTGACTCTAATTATTTTTGGGTACAATTGAGGACTTCCGTGGATAGGAAGACAGAGGTACCGACTACCTTAAAGTTCAATGAATTATGTGGATAGGAAGACAGAGGTATTGACTGCCTTAAAGTTCAAGGACTTCAATGGCTAGGAAGGCAGAGGTGGTGAATACCTTAAAGTTTGATAGATTCTAGGGATAGCAAGACAAATTCAAATATTCCTATTTAGGGCTTACACGGGTGTGGGTAAGATAGTATTTCTTGAAAGTATAAATCAAGGGACCTTTATCAAAGGTCGTTGGATACCCTACTCTTTGTGTTAAATGATTTCATAATTGTTACTTGTTCAGTTTCAAGTTATTTTTGTTGTATTTTGATATAGGATGAAATTATAACCTTCCTACACTATCTTTTTATTTATTATACACTGATAAGTAAGATTCTATACACTTTAAGGTATTATCTTTTCCTTGTAAACTTTTCTTAAGTTTCATTTCCCAAACCATATTTCTGGAACCTAGAAAGTTTTTAGAACTAAAAGAGGTCTTGTGAATTTAGCTTGTTTAACATTGTTAAACATATCTTTTCTTAAGGTTAAAAATGAATTTTTTTTAAACGTACAATTCACACCCCTCTTGTAAATTGAACGTCTACATCATTATTTTGATCTTATAGATAATTGTCCAATTTTGTGTTGTTGGTTCTATTGTTTTCACGTGAGTAAATTAGTATGCTTCCTTCAAATGTTCATAAGGGACTTTGGTTTTCCTACTAGGTATACCTATATTCTCTCACAATATATATATATACACTGATTTTCAGGTTTCAAAGAGGATTCTGTGGATTATTCTAGATTGTAGTATATCAAAACATTTGGATAGTTTTCATGTCATTAATTTAACTTTTTTTTAGTATTTAATTTTTTATATTTTTATCTTTATCAGTTTCATTATTCATACATGTGGGGTGATTTTGGTTTATTTTTATATTATTTCATAGAGTTTCTTGGGTTTAATTATTATTATCTCCTGATCTTATATTATTATAGAGCTTAATGCCTCCCATTTCATTATATTTTTATACCATTGGTGGTATTTTCCAACTAGGGTCCTACTGGAGGTGGGACTCATGGGTCGTTATCTCTCTCCACTCATTATGGTATTAATTATGGGAGGGTTTGTGACATAAATATTATGATCAAAATATAAAATCATCATAATTTCATAATCAAATGAATCGAAGAGCATAATAAATCCATGAATAATAATGAAAATAAGTAAATCACATGGATAACAATAATCAGTTCCATATAGATGGTATGCATAATTTTAGACAACTAATTTTATACCATAATCCAGGACATCGTGATCTTACCACCAATAAAATGTCTCATCTCGGGAAGAAATACATGAAAATATCCAAACATGTTTTTCTCATTATACATACTGAAGAATCAAGGGGATAAAGAATATCAAACCACACCATTCACTTTTTTAGTCCAATTCACTCAACATTTGATTTAATGAGTAAAAAACACATAATTATCTTGTTAAATAATCATTTAGTTTAAAATAACTACATATATAAAATCAATACTTTTCTCCAAGTCAATAAAAGGGATAAAAATATCATAACCCATCTAGAGAAATATGGTGGGTACTCTACCAACAAATAGTTGAAATTCCAGTAATCATCCCTATTAGAATAAAAATACATGGAAAGGAAAAAAATTAATTTCAAGAGAGTAAAATTCATTCTAGGTGAACTTAATCCCAATCTCAAATTATGTAAAATTTTATGTTCACATCGTATAGGGAAATGAGTATGATGCTAAGTCAATAATATAATAATATGATTGTATGTAATACAAGTAAAGGTGGTCAATAGTTTTAGAAGAACAAATCCATAGTGTGAAAAAGGAAACCTATAAGTTTGTTGACCTAGATTATGAACATCATTATAAAATAATACATTTAATGGTATCATAAATAAAGGGATCAAGAATAAATTTTTGATACCATGAGTTCGATAAACCTAATTATAAATATATTTAAATATATTAAAGTATAAATAGTAAACAAAATAGTCCCTATAGGGTATGTACTTATAAAATTGATAAGAAAAATGGAAGTGAAAACAAAAAAGGGTTTTTATAAAACACAGTTGACAAAATCATAAGAGAAAACATTATGTGTCACTTTAGAAAGTAATATTAGAAAACATTGAAGAGATAACTTTTGAAAAAAAATAATTTTGAAAATAATAACAAATAATTTATCCTTGGAAATAACATAATGGTTTCCAAAAATAATTGTGTTTTGGAATACAGAACACATGGTCTAGAAAGAGAAAATCTTTTAAAACAACTGAATATACATACATTTATAACCCATCATGTAAAATGTGTCATACAACTCTATCTGTATTAAAATATAATTTTCCACAAAAAAAGTAATAAAATTACATATAATAAAATATGGGGTTATAAGAACCCGATAATAGAAGATAAATTCTAAGATATAACATTATAACTCAATGAATTATATTTGAGTTACTATTAACCCTTTGGGGAAACATATCCGAATGAGTAAGAAATATATGTTAGAGGATGTATGTGATTGGAATTTAAATCCCCAAAAATCTATGATACAATACCACATAATATATTCAAATGGAAAAATGTACACAATATATATGAAATAAGTTCAAGATGATAATCATAACTCCATGAATGAAAATTGGGCTACTAAAATGCATTACAGCTGGGGTAAGAGATGATTAAAAATATATTTCATGAAAATTAACTTATTTGGATTACCATTACCATGGGATAAATATATTAAAATGATACACAAATTAGAATTGAATACATCGTTTAAAGGAAAACAAAGTTCATAATGTAAACATGTCTCAAGGATTTAGTGTTTGAGACATATAACCATTACGGTTTGAGTAACATTTTAACCAGAATCCCTAAAAATATAGGCCTTTTAATTTAATTAAAATACCATTTTTAAAATATAATTAATGATATAATATATAAAATATGAATTATATAAACAACCTAAATGAAATTTCATGCCTAATACAAAACATGTCTCAAAGATAGGAATTTGATATGATTACTCTTACCTCTTTCCTGGTTCATTTTTTACTTGCATCAATATCCAAAAAAAATTAAATTATATTAATGAAATTCATACCTAGAAAACATTTAATAACTATAAACCTTTATAATACTATTTTAAAATCATTATATACATATATATTAGTTATTTTTATAAAAATTTTCAACACCAGGTAGAGGAAATCTTAATCATTTTGAACTAGTTTTGTAAAATTATTATTGGTATATTTTATTTTCCCAAATAACATCAATCCTATAAAATATATGTTAATGAAATATATATTAAAAAATATTTTATAATTTTATAATCTCATTTCATGCTATTTTTTGTTATGATCTAAGATGTTTAAATTAGTGACAAGCATGTTTTAGTGTTTCTTAGTGAATAAGGGGTGATTTCTTAACTAAAAAGTTAAATATTCAAATATCCTTACCAGAATCAAAAATAAAAATAATATTTACGTATTTATATCATATTATAATAGTGAATAAGTTATAATATTCATCCATGATATAAATTCATAGTATTGTACAATTAGGACATCAAACAGACCCAAATATGAACATACAATGATTAATATATGATTATGAGCTGCATTTTTTGTAATATCATTACAATAAAATCATAATTATATTATTTTTAAATTATTAGTGTGATATATCATAATTTTATTGAATTATTAAAATTATATAAATTATATAAATTCATTACTTATAAGGAAGAGATCATTTACCTCTTGGTACATTTGTTTTAAATAATCTAATTAACGATGCTTGTTTTTTGACCATATAATTAATTGGTTCTCCAATTTGTAATATAAAAACTATTATGGAATAATAAAAATAATATTTATCATTGAATACTATCCCAATATCCATCTATTAAAAAATGTAATTAAAAATAGAATACATCATTCTGTGGAGGTGGTAGTCTGCATGTATGCATGGATGATGATTTTGTTTTCCCTAAATGGGGAAAAAGAGAAATATGGTTTATCATTAAATAATAAAAATTATATTATAAATATAATAACTATATTTTAAATTCCATATTATTATGATCCTTGTGATTTTTTAAGGACAAAAGTAACACAATCCAATGTGGAGGTGGTAGTCTACATAACACATGATCCACGTATTCATTTTTTTCAATGGAATTGGGAAGTGTGGTTAAATGTTGTATCATAATTATAATAAAATAATAGTTTAATACCTATAGTTATGTTATAATTTATTATGGTGAAATTAATTTTAGTAAGAATAAATGCACAAATATAAATTGAAAAGAGGGTGGATCTGTTAGAAAACTATACCTTACTACATAGATTGTCTCCTTTGTAAATGGGGTTAAAAATTTTATTGGTGGTATTTTTAGAATAATAGGAACTATTGAAGGTGGATAAGAATGTGTAGGAAAGTATTTTTTTGAATTTTTGATGAAATAATGTGGTTCTAGTGTAAGGGGAAGTGAGGATAGGAGATCCCCATTTATTACTGAAAATAGAAGGCATTTTTTGCAAATACCAAATAAATTAATAATAGGAAGTCAATATCAAGAAAAATGGATCCAAAATTGATATTTAAGGAATAATGGAAGGGTTAAGGTTAATAAATTCCTAAAAACCCAATTTTCACACATGTTTTAATCATTTTTTAGATCATTTAGTCTTAGATACTTTATTTTTACCATTTTAGCTTTAATAGTGGTAACTAGTCTTTACATAAGGTAACTTAATGTTTATACCTAAAAGAAATGTTCCCCTATTATATAATATAGACCCATCGATTACAAATCTGAAATTAATTTTATTTCATTCAATTTATAAAAATTATATAAATTAATTTTAAATAAAATATATCATCTATTAAAAATAATTCGTAAAAATATATTACTTATGTTATAAAAAATAAAATATGGGTATGTAAATTAAAAAAATTGAAATTATAGACTCACTTATAAAATACATATTTTTCCTATGAAAATGGTTTCATTAATTTCCAATTCATTGTTATAAACTAAAAATGTCATAATAGTCAAGTTACTTGTAAATATGGTAATTTGAACTATTTACCTAAATATCAATCTTTTTAGAGAAATAACTAGAATTCAACTTAATAGAGTACTACAATAATGAATCCCAAAATATTTTCATGTTTTAAATCTAACATTTAAATAAAAATAGGCTAGTATAATGAAAAAGATTATAGAAAAATAGGTTTTTAAGAATATTAACCATTCTCATTCATATTTCCCATTATTTAATAATTAAATTATTATTTACTAATTTTCCATATCAATTTCATTTTATCATTTTTATTGAAAATTTTGTTAAAATAGAAATACATGTCACATAGAAAAGAAATATTTATTAAGAATACATTTCATAAAATAAAATATTTATATTAGTTATTTTAGTTATACCTGCTGAATTTCATTTATATAAAAAGTAGCCACTATTTTCATTATAAATATTTCATAAAGTTGATATGCTTATTTATTCATGGTAATTAAATAGTTAGGTTTTCACAGTATAAATATATAACAGTTTCATTTCAATTTTTTGTAATATATTGAGAATTCTATTTATCACATTGTCTTTATTAAAGAAAATTATATATTAAAATCTCAGGGTATAACATTTAAAATAAATTTTTTAATATTATCATATAGTTTTTAGCTTAATTAACATGTTTTACCCTTTACCATGGTAAATAATTTTTACCATGGTAATAATTCATTCTGACCAAAAATGAAATCAACCTAATTAATAAATTAAACCTCCAAATTCAAAATATAAAATATTTTTATCAATAATAAATTTTTAAAAGTTTTATAAATTAATTTTAATATAAGTATGCAAAAGACAATGAAAAAAAATACTTTTTAAAACATTATAATGAATTTACACCAAAATCATGGATAATTATGATTCATATAGAATAAATGGAATTATTTTTAGTAAAAATGGAATAATATTACTTCAAATACAATCCAAAATAGAATCGTACTTTTTGAATATATTAAAATAATTGATAGTTTATATAAAAATTGTTATTTTCCACTATTCTCCAAAAAATAAATCTTTTTAGAAAAATAAAAAAAATTAACCCTAAATAATATTTTATATGATGATATCAAAAATGAAATTAGTTTTCTAAAACTGATTATCAAAAATTTACCACTTTTTCTTATAAATAAACCAAAAAAAATTATAGAATGCAATTGAATAAGAATAAAACTACTTATTTTTTGAAATAAAAATTACATAATAATATAATATTGAATATGACTCCATAAAATATAACATGAATATTAATAAGACATTAATAATATTTATATTTTACATTACCATGTTTTTCATAGATTAATTTGGTATCAAATTGTGGTTTAGTTAACATTTGGGATTATTTTAGGATGAATTAGATAATAGAACCGAAAAAAAATTTAACGAAAAGTGATGTAGGGTAAACTAAAAGTTCCCTAGGTATGTCATAATTTAAGACATATTATGATTTATATTCTTTATTATTTGATTACTTACTATGGATATTAATAATAGATACCCAGGCTAATTTTTTTTAATTTTAGTCAATCATTGGAACCAAGAGGAATCGAATTAATAATGAGTGTGATAGAAAATAAAATTACCATATTAATGAAACACAAAATGGGATGATATCTCCAGTGAAAAATCTCAATGCATTTTTCAAAAAAACTCTCATTATATGAATAATAATGAAAACTATGTTAAACTCCTAAACACATAAAGCAAAGAATAACTCTTCATTGATTCATTTATGTGGTAACATCCATCCACATTTATTGGGTCTTATAGTCCTCTAATTGTTTTTTAGTGTATCAACATAATATAAAAGACATTTTTTGTTTTATAGTGCTCATATAATGAAACAATTAGTTTATATTATTATTATTTGGATGGTGAGGTGGGCTAAATGTGGAACCTAAACTAGAACTTTTGGAAAGAGGAAGAAATATACTTCATGGACGAGGAAGAGTTTAAGAATATTTTTAAAAAATTATTTTCCTAAAACTCTTCTAAATAAAAAAAGAGGGGATTCATCTAGTTGAAATAATATTATACGATGGATCCATTGGTAAATTTTAAGAAAACCTCACAATATATGTTAGGTAAGATTATGGTTTTATCATTGACCCTGTGATGAAAATAGATCATTTATTTAGTGGATAAAAATCAAGTCTATGAAGAGAGTTATCTATATTATAGTTTAATGGATATAAATAAGTTTTTTAATGTTATTTTGAGGATAAAATGTAAATTAGAGACTCTCATTAGTCACTTGGTTTTGAAAAAAATGAATTTAAGAATGGATTTTTATGTAAATAAATCTAATAAAACATATAGAGAGAAGAATACTCATCTACAGATCTTCAGTATGTCTTGGTTGGGAAATTCTAAAATAGAAGGCCATCCTTGAAATTTATTTATTCCACTTTAGAATCCATTGTCTTTATGGGTTTTCTATTAGGTCTCCTCAATCCCACACATATCGTGCTTCGATTTGACTCAGTAGAGAACTGTTACATACTCTAGGAAAAACGGACATGGTCCTTTGGGGGATGTCAAATGAGAAATCTTAAGTGGATGCCAGATTTTGATCCTCATTATGAGTCTCTGATTGTGCTAATATGGGTTGGATTACCTGAACTGCCATTGCACTTATTTTAACAAAATGCATTGTCTTCCATTTCCTCACTTATTTGTTCCCTACTGAGGCTTGATCATGCCACTAAGACTCTCTCCAAGCCCTCTATAGCTAGAGTATGTATTGAAATAGATGTCTCACAGCATCTACCCTGTAACACCCCAAGATTTCATAGTGTGTTATTTCTTCAAAATAATTCAATAACTTGCACTACACGCAACACCGAGTTCAAGCGCACCATGACTTACCAAACAAGCCGTTCAAAAAAGGTTATGAATAGTATTAACTAAATTTTAAACTTTATATAATCCTTATAATTTTAGAATCCATATTATGAGTTTCTTAGACATAATGTAAGAACAAATTCATCTTCAGTATTGTAGTTTTACCAACTTTTAATAGTGAACCCTTTTTAAATAAAATATTTTAAACTTTTTGACTAAATGGGGACATCAAAAAATTTAAAATAAAACATCCCAAGCTTCCACGGTATGCTTTCCTTTGAATAAAACAGTAGCGTGTGTTGTACGCAACTTCGAGTTTTAACACACACCACAACCGATCAAACTAGCCGTTATGAATAGCAATACTTAATTTTTTGAAATTATATATATTTTATATTTCAAAATGGACTTCATTTTTGGATTCGGAATATCAAATTTAGCCTAAGGTGAAATTTTGGTACTTTTCGGATAACTTTCATATTTTGATGAATAGTAAAAATTACTAAATTTTAATTAAAAACAACTTTTTTAATCAAAATAATTAATAGTGATAAATTATGAATTTGATTGGTTTTAAAGTATATTTAGAATATATTTTTACCATTTAATATAAATTTGGTCATTGGACATAATTTTATAATTAAACCGAACATAAACAAGTGTCAATCTTTTGATAGTTATTATCTCTTAAAAACACGCTTTTTGTTTTGACAGCGGGAATTAATTTTAAATTAATTTCTGCCACTTCTGTGTTTTGAATTTAGAAAAATGGATTCCATATTTGGAATCAGGATGTTCAAATTGTGTAAATAGGTAACTTTTATTTTTAGACATTTTGAATAATTACTGCGGTAAATATTTTATTTACCATGGTTAAGGGTAAATCCGGTAAATAAGGGTTAAAATATAATATTATAATAATACTAAATTACCCTAAAACGTGTCTTAACCCTATTGGTTGATACATGGTCGACCATGGGCATCTTTGGGTCAATTTTGGGACCCCATTGATCCACTTGTAAGTGATAATGGCACTTTATTTTAATTAAGTTAAAATGAATACAAAAATGGCATGAGCTTACATCTTTTAAAAGAACAATTTTTACATAGGGTGATACATGTTGGATTTTCGATTATAAATATTCATTAGAAAGATAAAAAGATTTCCTACATAATTATATATTATTTATAATTTTTAGACATCAAATAATTTAAATTATTAATGACACAATAATGATGCAAATGTTTACCTCATTAATAAATCATTTAAATAAATAAGATTATAATGATTAAAATATTATCTAAAACCTGTCCAATTCTTATTGGTTGATGTTATTTAGAATATGAGTCATCTTATCTTCGACCTCAATGATTTTTGGACCATTATAAACCGAATATAATTATATTATAAAGTAATACTTTCACTCTTTCCTAAAGAGCCCCTCCTCTCCCTTATAAAAGGAGACCACTTCTACTCATTCCTCACACCTCTCAAGCCACTTGGCTCATCCAAACTCTGCCCAACTAAGCTCCCCACATCCCTCTCCTCCTCCTTGAAGCTTCCCCTTAGGCAGAAAGCATTTCAAGAAGTCCTTTGGTTCCAACCAAAGTGAGTTACCTAAATTAAAGGTAACATTTTCTCTTAAATTATTTTCAATTATTTTGCTTCTCCAACCCCCAAACTCTTTTTTTTTCCTTTATTTTGTAACAAAACCAGTATCCACAATATACTAGGATGTTGTTATAAGAAGGATTCAAACTACACATTCACACAACTCCATCTAATGGATGATGAACATAATGTTTCTGTGGATGGCAAACTAACGCCTCACAAAACGATGATTGTTCAAATACATCTTACCGCCTCTCATGGTGGCCATTAGGATGGCACTGTAATTAAATATGATATTAATGATATATATTTTATATATAATCTTCTGTAATTCCATTTTATATCATACAATTATTCGTTTCATGTTGTATATACATACGATAATTTCATTTGAGGAAGTGCGGACTACCGCCCCCTTAAAATGATATGACTCGTTCATACCACACATCGAACGTATAAAGGATGGTGTTAATGAACTTAAGTAACATATATAGAATATTATATTTTACTGGAATAGTAATATACCTATGTATCATTTGGATTCGATTCTTTTAAAATAAAAATTAAATGGAAGTAGCATTCGTGCGTACGTACGGACTACCGTCTCCACGAACGCGATGTGATTCATTCTCCATCGTATCCATTCAAGTATAATTATCATTTGATGATTTAAAAATGATGTTTAAGGACTTGATACCATTCTGTATATGAATAATATACATCCCATTAATAACGAATATGGCTCACATAACAAAGAATATAAAGTAAAATGAACCCGTTAACACCTGAAATGACGATAATTCTAAGATATTATTAACAAATCAATGTTAAAAGATCATATATGATATCATATTAAAGTAACTGATTCTTGTATTATTAAATAACAATTATTTCACCATTATACAGGAGGTAAACCTACCATCGACGAAGGAAAAAGTACAAAGTAAGGGATTCTCTTATCTCACTTTCAATTCCGTGAGATTTCCATTGTTCGCTACTAAATTATTGAAAGTGGTGTATTGTGTACTTCCATTTGATATATATTATCATGATTCACTTTATATTCATGTTATTCTGTAAATCATTTGGTGGTTATTAACTTTTGGCCATGCGACTCAGTTGATTAACGTGGTAAGGGGTTTCTTGTCTCACTTTTAATTCCGTGAGAATTCCATTGATCACCACTTAATTATTGCATGTGGTGTATGTGTACTACCCATGATTGTATTCATTGTGTAATATACATTATTTTATGGGTATTTACATCATCATGGTATGATCTTTCTTTCATGGGTGTTTGTTTCTTAAGTTACCTAATCAATAAGGGAATTTGAGATTTCAATTTCCACTCATTTGGCTTTACGCATATTTCATTGATTATATTACCCCAAGATTATGTGTGGAATCACTATTCATTTGATTGTGTCATAATTTCCACTCCCCTTCCTGTGGATATACTTTTGATACACATAATCACTCCATTGAAAATTCTCAAGTCATTGATATGAATTTGATAAGAGTAATTTTAACTCTTTCACCATTTGTTGAGTTAAACATCCAATTCGTTGGTGTTGTTTTTACAGGAATATGTGTGAATATACTTTGATTGTTTTACACTGAATATTGTTTCGCGCGGAATCCGGGGATGACCTCATGGACGGGAGATTCAAACGTTCCGATCGGTTTCTAACGGGTTTGTTCGTAGAACCGGAAACATCCAATGATTCCACATCCGTTTGGACCTACTTTCCAAAGGCAGGCGCTCATTAGCTTGTGGGCTAATGAGGCTTAGGAATTTGCATTGGTCGAGAGGATGGGAGGTCGGACTCATCACACCTTTTTGAGGGGAATTATTGTCTACTCCGGGACTCTCTTTATAGATTTAAGTTAAGTTCGTGAATCCTTATTACATTACCAAGTATAAAATGAGCTTTCCTTTAGTTTTAACAATCAATGATTAAATATGCAAGAAATTTAGAGAATCTTTTATATGTATTCGAGGTTCTTCATCAATATAGAATCATCTATATTTGTTTAGAGATTCTTGGTCAATGATATCCTTCAAAACATTTATATAAAAGTCTCTTGGTCATTTTGATGACCAGACTGGTTTTAAAGCCACTCAGTGGGGCACTTGAAGTTTATCGTCATTCAGAAGGACAGAGATTATTTCAATGTTGGGATCGAAACCATAAATGGGCTACCTACGTATCCTTTGTTTTGAAAAAGGAATCAGAACCCACGTAGTTCGAGGAATGGGATATGATGTTTTATGATTGATGGCTCAAAGATGAATGTCATAATTACTTTTACACTCTAAGCTCACGTGAGTCATGCTCGGTGTGAGAAACAAGAGGTATTGGTAAAATTCAGACAATTGTGCCATAAAAGATGCAATCATAAGAATTGGTTTTGGGGCTTATGTATAGATGACTGCCCAGATAGGCGAAGGTTTAGGATTTACTTTTAGGGAGAAAATCCAAGAACAGGGTCCACAAAGTTATATGTGCTTCATGGAGATTTGAATACTCTAATCTTGGGGCTTACTCCTAAGGAGGATGCCCAAGTTAGGAGGGGACTTATGATTGGGTTTTATTCCTGAAAAGGAAACCCAAATCAAAGGTAATTTATGACTGGTTAAGAGAAATTTTAAGAGACTTGGGGCTTACTCCTAAGAAGGATGCCCAAGATTTATGACTAGGATTTATTCCTGAGAAGGAAGCCTAGGTTAGGGGACTTGGGGCTTACTCCTGAAAAGGAAGCCCAAGGTTATGACTGAGTCTTATTCCTGAAAAGGAGACCCAGGTTAGGGATTAAGGTTTGGGGCTTACTCCTGAGGAGGATGCCCAAGATTAAAGGACTTGATTGGGGCTTATTCTTAAGAAAGATGCCCAGATCAAAGGTTTTTATAACTGGGGATTATTCCTGAAAAGGAGACCTAGGTTAGGATTCTCTCATCTTAAAGGATGAGGTTGAAATGAATGAACTCTCAATCTTTGGTGATATAAAGATGTTTAAATCACTAGGTTTTGAGAGATATTTCACAGAATTCCTTTCAGATAAGGATGTCAAATCAAGAAATCATGCCATAAATGGCTTTGAAGAGTATCTTGAAGACTGAATCTTGAATAGGAAGGGTGAAATGGCTTAAGAGGGGTAAAATGGGCAAGATGGGCACCCAAAAAGTTAGGGGCGCGCAAGTATTAAAAGTCGCGCAAGTCCTGCGGCGGCGCGCAAGTATTGGTCGCGCAAGTATACTTGCGCGACATGAGGGATACTTGCGCGATTTACAACCAGAGTTAAAATACTTGAGCGATTCTTTATTAAACCCTTTATAATCCTCTTGAGGTTCTTCCAGAGAGGGGACGCGCAAGTTATATTGAAGGAATTAAGTCGGCGCGCAAGTGTTTGATAAGTTTCAACACTTAGGCCTTCCTTTTTCTCTTTAGATCTTCCGTTCTAGGTAAGAAATTACCTTAGAAGTGTTCCGGAAGCTTTGAGAAGAGACTTGGGCGTCGGGAGCTTCAATCCGTGTTTCTGGAAAAAGATCCTCTCGAATGGGGGGCCCACAGGGTCTATTTATAGGCAAAAGAAGACCCCAGGCGGTTACTGGGCGGTTACCAGATCTGTCGCGCAAGTACCTTGCACGACCATGAGGGGTCGCGCAAGTATTGAGGCGGCGTGCAAGTGTACTTGCGCGACCAAGAGGGAACTTGCGCGACCTATGGGCAATGTTCTCCTTGTTCATCCCTTTATCGATTTTTGATTTTTCTTCAAAAGATGAATCACTTTTTGCTTAGATATTCCCTTTTCCGAACTTTAGATTCCGTGATGAAAGGAGCGTCAACAAAAGTCCCCCCTCAGAGTTGGATCCGGAGGAAAATGAGGATGTGACTCTGAGGAAATCGAATCCCTCTAAAGGAAAAGGGCGGCGCGCAAGTCTCCAGTGCACAGAAGTCGGCGCGCAAGTCTTCGTCGCGCAGGCATTGATCGCTCTGGGTGCGGTGCGCAGATAGGCCCTTTGGCCTATAAATATGCCGCTTCCGGCCGTAGATGGCATCTGACCCCGAAATTTCTCGAGCTCTCGCCGCGCAAGTCTTTGTCGCCACGCAAGTCTCCTATTTTCGCTGTTTCCTCGCTGCCGCGCTACTCTCAAGGTAATAAGGCTTGCGCGGCACACACTTGCGCGACAAATACTTGCGCGACATATGTACCACTTGCGCGCCATCTCCATACTTGCGCGCCTTAATGCCTTGGCCATTTTTTCAAATTCTTTCACAAAATTTTATGAAAAATAAACCCACTTAAGAGTTTAATTTATTCAACTCCTGTGTAAATTCAATGGCTCTTAGACCTGGATTACTTGATGAACTGGCTAGCAAGCGGATAGATGATATGATGAATATCATTGGCCCTGATTACTATACTGTCAAAAACAGCACTCTTCCAGATTTGGCTAAGTATCTGAAGAAATATCATCACGACTTTCCTCACTGCACTTATCTACCTTTGTATGGTCATGGTCATCTGCAAGAAGTCATTATTCCAGAAGTAAAGAATTATCTTCCATTTTCTTGGTTTCAGAATTATACCAATTTTGCTTCAGCAAATATCTCAGGTGGAGGAGTATTTCAAACTGCTGGAACAGTAGAGAAGGCTTATGTGATGCATCATAGCCCTTGCACACCAGATCTGAAAAAACATACACCTGAGCTTCAACCACATTGTCATCCTTCAATCATCCGAGATGCTCAGATGGATCAATCCAAAGGCTGGAAGAAAAGTTGGGATTTCCGCCCTGGGGGAGGTGTGAAGCCAACTTGGATGTGGGCATACTGGGTGTGACAGACTTGCACAGAGTTTATTGAGGATCTGAAGAGAGCTGCAATATATGAAGCTGTTTGGGTTGGGCAGACATATATTTACAGACATGATATCTTCGTGCCAGAGATACTCAGTCACTGGAGTCCAGCGACTAATTCTTTCCACTTGACTCATGGAGAAGTAGGTATCAGTTTGTGGGATGTCCACAAGATTTCAGGAGCTCCAATCTTGGGCGATATGTATGATGAATTCATTCCTCCCAAGGTGACTTGGAATGATCCAGAGAAGACTCCTGTTTTGGCTCGAGAATTATTCAAAATCTTTCACAAGCTCAAGAGTTCAGAGACCTCATTAACTCATTTCATAAAAGATATCCATCCGGAAGAATGGATGAATGTGTTTCTTACTGAGAAGAAAGGGATGGAGCCAAAGGAAAAAGGATCCAAGAAAAAGAAATCCAAGGATACCCGGCCCAGACGTCCTACCACTTGTCCAAAACCTGAGAAGAGAGGAGCTCCTGGCACATTCTGGCCAACTCTAGAAGCAGGAGAGTTTGAAAAATGGGGCTATGAAGTGAATCAAAGAATTCCAAAGAAAACTCGTCTGGCGGGTTTCTTGGCAATGTGGCTCAGTATTTACCTCTTGCCGGTCAGGGATTCGAAGGGAGGCGTTAGGCCAGGGACCTTCGTCATTGCGGCCAAGTTAGCTGAGGGAAAAATGGTTGGGTTAGCCACCCCCATTTTAGCAAAGATCCACAGGAGTTTACTTCACGTCTTCCAGGGTAAATCTCCTTTAAGAATAGTGGGACCATTCCAGGTTTTGTGGGGATGGATCGCCACTCACTTCAGGACTTACAATGTACAGAATGGATTACAAATTCCTGGAAGCTCTTTCAGACCGTCAGTGCAAGCATTCTCTGGAATTGCTCCATTAGATGTCAATGGTTATGACATAAAAGTAAGACTAAGCATGTATAAGGAATTCAACTTCTTTCCTTATGGAAGTCCGCCATCTGGGCGGTTTGTTGATGATGGGAAAGCCCCTTTGGATTTGAGGGCATACATGCTAGCTTGCAGGGATGGCGTGTTAGTAGCCAGGGTTGATGGAGAAATCATATGCGAGGCCTATGCTCCATATAGATTTGCACGCCAATTCAAATGTTTACAACAGATTGTTGTATCCCCTCCAGTACACGTCAGGTTAGAGCAACATCCGATGGTTGCTCAACAACTATGGTTGCTGACGTCAAGAGAGAAGACTGGAGCAGTATTTGATCTACCAGTTGAAAAAGCGGCACATTATCTGACTACATTTTATGCCGAACACTGGATAGCATCATACCCTAAAGGGATATTGAATCACCCTGTATATCAAGTGGGAAAGAGGAAGAGGACTGTAGAGAAAGAAACTCTTCCTCATGAAGGTGCTGCTTCTCCTCCTGAAATAGGTTCAACAGACTCCTCCTCTAGAACTGATTCCTCGGATTATCATGATGGGGATGATGAGGCACAACCGGCAGCAAAGCGGTTTCGTGCCCGATATAATCCTCCGGCCAGAGTTAAAAGACCCACTCCATCAGCTCCTGGTGAGTTATTTGATTGTAATAACTTCAATCACTGCTACTTTATAAAGTAATAAGTCTCACTTTCTTATTCTCTATCTGTAGTTGCAGGAGTTGGGAAGAAATTAAAATCAAAAATTGTAGGACCTTCCTCACAGCCTTTATATCTAAGACCAGAGGCTGTTCAGCTATGGCAGAGCTTATACTGTGATACTGAAACCGCCTGGCTGGATTTGTGTGAGGGCCTACAACTTCCTGGGATAGGATATCTTCTAGCTTCCAAAGACCTTCAATACGGAGATAACCCCAATGAAGTGCGGGCTTACATCAGAGAGCTGGAAATGCTCATATATGCCACTGATAATTCAGCTCCTATCACCAGGCGGGTGAAGGAAATGATTGATCGTGGCACCACTAAGGGGGCTGGTGGTTCTGGAGATGAGGAGTGGCAAGAGTACGTGGCTCCTGAAGATGTAAGTTTTCATTCCTTATTTTCTTTGCAACTTGATTTCAGTTGAAGCTTTGTTTCTTAAGGAAGTTATTTTCTTCATCTTGCAGCTTGCAAAGAAAGGGACCGGGGTTCCTTCGCCACAATATAGCCCTGGTGGTACAGCTGTTGGGGCTGCTGCTGATTCTCCTCGCGAACCAGGTGAGATATCTCCAGGCCAGCAGGCCATGAATGAGGCACTGGACATAGCCTTTCATTCGCCAATCCAAGTTCCAATAAAGGAGACAGCTGAAACTCCAAAAAAGCAAAAGAAGCCAAGGCAACGAAGGAGGAAATCCTTAGCTAAACGTTTCATTAGCAGTGGTAAGTCCTTCGAACAATCATGAGTTTATACCCATAATCATATGGTTACTCATATTTCTGAGGATTGCAGGGGCTTCTTCAATTTCCCCCTTGAGGGAAGGGACTGATCCTACTTCAAAGGCCGTGGAGGGTGCTGTAGAACAACCACAGACTCAAGCTGACTTGGTAGCTCCTGGAAAAGAGCTACCATCCATTCCCAGTATCCCTCCCACTACTGAAGATGCTGTCCAGGGTCAGGGGTTGCAGGACATAAGTCAGCAAGAAGACATAGCAAATGCTCCCACTGGTGAGACTAACCAAGATTCTGAAGTATCATTGGATGAAATGATGAATCAAGGAATGACTTTTGAAGAATTTTATGATCATGCTAGATTGTCATGTGATTTAGAAGACCTTGGGCGTGAGTGTTACCCTTCGCCCAAATTTTTCTTTTAAAAGAAAATATTTCTAATCATGATGTAAAATAATATGCAGTTTCTTCCGTAGAAGCTGCCGAACTGCCAATGCCTGAAGAGGGTGTGGACACTGATGTCAACCCTATCATTGCAGAAACATTAGCTCAAGTAGAGCTAAATCCAATAAACTCTCCTGAGACCCATCTTGAAAATCCTGTTGAAACCGGGAAATATGGGGAGAAGTCTTCTCATGTTGCTGAACCACCATTGGGTAAGGGATAACAATATTTTTGATTGTACTTTATTTGCAAGACAATCCATTCTTTTGTTATTCTTTAAGATTCAACTAAAATCTTTCAATTGATCATGTAGGGCCATCAATTGTAATGGCTAGATCCGGAGATGAGGCTTCAGCCTCTGCCCCAATGGGAATTGAAAGTGAAGAAGCCCAAGTCAGAGGGGAAAGAGCAGAACGAGGCACTTCCTTGAGCATGTTAATTCCAGATTACATACCCCCTTCTGACGAAGATGTTGAATCAGATCCAGAGATGCTCAAAGCGTTCAGCTTTTCACGACGTAAGGCGTGGAACAATATATGGAACATCATATCGGGGGTGCCCTTAGAAGAGCTACCATCAAAAATTTCCCGATTGTCATCCCAATTTTTTATAATGGGACTTGGTGGTTTTGGGTATGAAAAGATCCATGCTGCAGTGAAACAGATTATCTTCAGGAGGGAGCAAATGCAGACAAGTCGCGAAGATTTGACCAGAGTGAAATTGTCAGTCAACATAGGCGAATTTGAGGCTGCGATATCCCAGGCTGAAGCTGATTATGTTGTCAAGATGAAGGATCTGAAGCAAAAAATCAAAGAAAAGGTCGTCCAGCAGGTGCAACTACAGCAACAGTTAGATGCTGTTACTGGGGAACTTGATCAGCTTAATGAATCATTGGATGAAACTCATATAAATGGCATGAAAGCCATTGCAGATGCTAAGAAGGCATTTCAGCAAGCTGAAAAGAGTGAAGCTGGTCAAGTGCACGAGCTTCAAGCAATTGTTGATAAGGCTCAGGATGCTATACATCAAATGAATACTTTTGTTGACAATCTCCTGTAATTTCTTGAAAAAGAGAAGAGATTCCAATCTGTGGATGTCCTTCTAACTCTTGTGTATCAATGAAAAACACTTTTGTCTTCAATCATTTGTACTTGCATTCTTCCATTACCTGCTTCAAATTTACTTAAGCCAATGGGCTTAGTAAGCATAGTTTGATTTTTACTAGGATTATTACAAATAACCCTACAAACTTTGAACCTTTTAACTGCTCAATATTACCTAAATCATACAAAAAAATGTATATTTAGTGAGCTGGAACTTGACTTTTATTCAGAGTTACTTTGTCTTTTGTGCGGGCAGTTTAAAGTCATGCAAGACGGACATAAAGGGGCTAATGTTTAAGGTCGAAATAGCTTTGACCGAAAAATGGATTAAAATGGATTCAATTCCTTGACAATTTATCTGAAAACATATTTACCATACTCAAGTATGAGGGAAAAAATGTAAACTATGGCTTTAAGAATATTTGAATCTGAGGAATGATATGAAAAAGAGCTAAATAGCATTAGAAGAAGTAGTTTCCAAGAATGAAGTAACTATTATTTAACAAAACCCGTTAGGGGGTTGAAATATGCAGGGCCACCTATGGGCATTGGCTGCATAGTCAAATAAAATAGCATCTTTTGGCTGACAAGTCTGTTATGTGGACTGTTTATGCAAGGCCACCTATGGGCACGTGCTGCATAGTTAGGCAAAAGAACTCTCAGAAATTTACTTTCCTAGTGCTAAAAGCCAGTGAAAGTTTATGGAGATTCAAATTTTCTAAAGCATAGAGTTTGTTGTATGGAAAGAGGTACTTGAATATGGAGAAGATATTTCCAAACAAGAATATCGAAGAACTGGATGAATATCACTCCTACGAAGGTCTGACCCAAACGTAGGGAAGAAGAATAAACCATAGACTTGAATACTTTCAGATCATGAAAAAGGATATGGGACAAATATGTTAAGGATGGCTATTTTTGCGGATCCCTACATATTGTCGTTTAAGACAAATAAGGACAAAAGAGGCATTCTTCCCAAGAATGAAGTTACTATTATTTAACAAACCCGTTAGGGGGTTGAAAACATGCAGGGCCACCTATGGGCATTGGCTGCATGGTCAAATAAATAGCATCTCTTGGCTGACAAGTCTGTTATGTGGACTGTTTTTTCAAGGCCACCTATGGGCACGTGCTGCATAGTCAGGCAAAAGAATTCTCAGAAGTTTGACATTTTTGTGACTATAAGTCATGAAAAGGGTTATGAAGATCTGAAAATATTTAAGGTTAGGATTATAATACATAAAGATGGGTATTTTCCAATGTATATAGAGATACATAGGTCAATGAAAACCATAATCATGTTGTGGCTGGGTCCTGAATTGAAACTTGGACTTCACTACGTATCTCATAAGAATGAGAATCAAGCCACACGTAGTTCTTGAAATGCAGTTTAACGTCGTGTAGGACGAAAGTATGAGTGATCTTAGTTTAGGGTCATAGAATTCGGACCATAATAATGAATACACAGTGTGTGTTTTCATGAAGACTTTTCAGCCAAGGGACTGAAAGTGAAATTTGGGGTTAGGCCCAAAAGATTCGGGACTGGATTCGAGGGACACTCGAATGTTCCTACGTATCCCATAAGGATGGTAATCAAGTCCACGTAGTTCTAGAGCTACCCTTTGTACAAATTTGGTTCGTACATGTGAAGGGTGAAAGGGGACTTTAGTGAAATGATGGTTTTAACCTAAGATAAAAAGTTTAGGCATTATCATTTATGTACGTAGTCTTTTGAAAAATGAAAACCATGATTGAAAAAGAATCAATGTTAATAATGGTTCCTTCTCAAATGAGGAAATCAAAGAATATTGTAGTTTATTGTCGTACCGGACAAAAGTGTTGTATAGTTTAACGTCATATAACAAGGACGAAAGTGAATCAATGTAAAGATATTGATTCCAGGGGTGGTTTCACAAATCATCATCTATGAGATGGTGGTGAACCAATGTGAAGAGATTGTTTTTGGGCTTGAACCTTTGGGAGGTTGCCTACATACCCAGCCTGGAGGGCAAGGATCAAAGTCCGTGTAGTTCAATTAAAGAATGAATCAATGATCAAGTTGTTCTTGTGGACAATGATCTAATAAAAAAAATGTTGTTTGGGACTTGCACATGGTTAGTGGCCCAAAGGGAGTGTTATGGTTGATGTTCTCTCTAAGCTCACGTGAGTCATACTCGGTGTGAGAAACAAGAGTTAATAACAACCTTAACGATGTACAGTTTAATGTTATGTAGGACATAAAAAAGGGGACTATGCAGTTTAAAGTCTTGCAGTTAGGACTATTGGTGCTGCACAGTTTAGTGTCATGTAGCAGGGACAAAATACAGTTTAATGTCATGTAGGACCTATCAAGGATTTTCTGTACAGTTTAGCGTCATGTAGTTAGGACGATGGGGACAATACAGTTTAACGTCATATTGGACGAAAGGGGGATTGTGCAGTTTTAATGTCATGCTGGACTTTTGATGATTATATAGTTTAACGTCTTTCCGGACGTGAGGGACTTTTTTTTTTTTACAGTTTAACGTCATGTTGGACGATAAGGGAACTGACACAGTTTAACGTCATGTTGGACGATGAAAGTGCCACACAGTTTATTGTCATGTTGCTAGGACACAATATAGTTTAATGTCATCTCGGACAAAAATATAGGAACTTCTATACAGTTTGTTGTCATGTAGGACAAAATCAGGGACTATGCAGTTTAAAGTCTTGCAGTTAGGACTATTGGTGCTGCACAGTTTAGTGTCATGTTGCAGGGACATAAGTGCAAATAGTTTTAAGGTCATATGCATGGACCGTACAGTTTATCGTCATGCTGGACGTATTATAGTTTAATGTCATCTCGGACAAAAGTGTGACACAGTTTAATGTCATGTTGGACGAAGTTGTAGTTTAAGGTCATACTGGACCTTGGTGTAGTTTAAGGTCATATCGGACCTTAGTGTATGAACCAATTGTAATTCTTGGTTCTGGGAACAATATTTTGTGTTTATACAAAATACTTCTTCAGAAATCTGGCATTAGTGGGAGTCGTGATGTGTTCTCCATCCATTGAAATCAGAGAATACGCTCCATTGGAGTAGACCTTATGTACTGAATAAGGTCCTTCCCATTTTGGTTCAAGCTTGGGAGGTTTCTTTCCTGGTATCATTGGTGTTCTGAGAACCAATACCAATTCTCCCTGAATGAATGAACGAAGACGAACTTTTTTGTTAAAAGCTCGTGCTATTCGATTCTGATAGATTTCCAAGTGGTGCAAAGTGCACAATCTTTTCTCATCTAACTGTTCCAATTCATTCAACCGCTTTTGGGATTGCTCATCTGTTGATAACTGATCACAAATGGCTATTCTGAGTGAGGGCAATTGAACTTCAATTGGCAAGACTGCTTCTGTTCCATATACCAATGAATATGGAGTAGACCGCGTTGCATTGCGAGTGGTAGTCCGATAAGCCCATAAAGCATGAAAGAGTTTATCAGGCCATGACCTCTTATCTTTATCCACCATCTTTTTCAGTATATTTGAAAGAGTCTTGTTGAAGGCCTCTATCTGGCCATTAGCCGCTGCATGATATCGAGATGAATGGTTGGACTTAATGTTGTATTCTTGATACAATCTCTTTACCTCAGAAGAACAGAAGTTGGTGCCGTTGTCTGTCAATATGGTATGAGGGACACCAAATCTAGTAATGATGTTAGACTTAATGAAGCTAACAATGCATTTAGAACTGACTTCTTTGAGAGGTACTGCCTCTGCCCATTTGGAAAAGAAATCAGTAGCAGTAAGAATGTACTTAAGCTGCTTGGCCGTGGCTGAAGGGTAAGGTCCCACCACATCCATTCCCCATGTGGCAAATGGCCATGAGTATTTAGCTGTATGAAGCAACTCTGGAGGTTGATGAATGAAATTGGCATATACTTGGCATGAATGACACTTCTTTGTGAAATTAACACAATCTTGTATCATTGAAGTCCAGAAGTATCCAAGTCTTCGAATTTGATCAGACAATCTATGTCCAGACTGGTGGGCACCACAGACTCCTGCATGCACTTCTTTTATGACAGCCATTGTCTCTTCACCATCAATACATCTGAAGAGAACTCCATCAAAACCACGTTTGTAGATAATTTTCTCGAGGTGGTTTGGACCATCATAAAGAGTAAAATTGATCACACGTCGCCGAATTTGTTCTCTCTCGGCTCTATCAGGTGGAAGTGTTCCATTTTGAAGGTATTCCCTGATAGGTGACATCCATCCTGTAGTATGACCATATGGTTCAGGAATGGGACTAATTTCAATAATTTCCTCTGTTCTGACTTGAACATAAGGTGAAATTGCACGACGGTGGGCAATACCGATGGTTGTCTCGTCCCGATTTGGATCTGCTAAAGCTGTGGCTATATTAGCCAGTGCATCAGCTTGAGCATTTTGTGATCTTGGGACATAAGAAAATGTCGGTTCTGAAGGGAATTCCGACATTAACTCTCTGACGTAATCATACAAAGGGATTAATTCTTCTTTTCTGATGGCATAATCCCCATTGACTTGTTTGATTACCAGGTCTGAATCACCTTTTACCTTTAAGTGATTCACTTGTGCTTGAAGCGCTAACTCCAAGCCTGCAATGAGAGCTTGGTATTCAGCTTCATTATTGGTACCACCTTCCCACAACAAAAAGGAATAAGGTAACACTGCCTTATCTGGAGAAATGAGCACAATTCCTAAACCAACTTTGTTGAATTTAGGATTTTCCATTTTCTTCCCTGTTGGACTTCTAGAAGCACCATCAAAATACATTTCCCATGTTTGAGGATTCTCTTGAATAGAAAAAACTTCCTCATCAGGGAGTTCGATATCTGAATACGTGTCTTCCACTGAAGGGTGTTCAGCCAGGAAATCATCCAGAGCTTGGCCCTTAATTGCCTTTTGAGACACATATTGAATGTCGAACTGCTGTAAAATAACCGCCCACCTTGCCAGACGTCCTGTAAGCATTGGACGACTAAGGATGAATTTGAGTGGATTATTACGAGATACCAATTGGACCTCGTGATGTTGCAGGTAGTGTCTCAGTTTCTGAACTGCAAAGATTAATGCTAGGCAGCATTTTTCAATACTCGAATACCGGGTTTCTGCTTCAAGCATAGTTCTACTGAGATAGTAGAGACTATTTTCATTCCCATCATCATTCTTTTGAGCGAGAAAGGCACCCAATGATCGCTCTAAAGCTGTCACATAGAGGATAAGAGGTCTACCCTCAACAGGTGGCATGAGTACTGGTGGACTTAAGAGGTATTTCTTGAGAACATAAAATGCTTCTTGACATTCTTTAGTCCACTGGTAAGTGACTCCTTTCTTCAATAATTTGGTAAAAGGTAAACTTTTGCCTGCCAAATTGGCGATGAAACGCCGAATATAGGCTAAGTGTCCTTGAAGTCCTCTTAATTCATTCAAATTCTGAGGAGGTGACATACCAAGGATTGATTTGGTCTTCTCAGGATCGACTTCAATACCACGATGGCGTACAACAAAGCCGAGGAATTTTCCTGAGGTTACCCCAAAAGCACATTTTAAGGGGTTCATCTTCAAATTATGTTGTCGAAGCTTGTGGAATATGATTTCCAAATCAGCCAAGTGATCAAAACGTTGTTTGGATTTAACCACCAAATCATCTACATAGCATTCAACAAATTTCCCTAGAAAAGGTTTGAAGATACGATGCATGGTGCGTTGATATGTTGCACCTGCATTCTTTAAACCAAAGGGCATCACCCAGTAACAAAACACACCTTGAGGAGCTCTGAAGGCTGTATATTCCTCATCTTCTGGGGCCATTCGGATCTGATTATATCCAGAATATCCATCCATGAAAGAAAGTACTTCATAGCCAGCCGTCGCATCAATTAAGAGTTCTGTAATCGGAACTGGAAAATCATCTTTGGGACAATACCGATTAAGATCTCTGAAATCGATGCAAACCCTAATTTGTCCGTTCTTTTTCTTTACTGGGACAATATTAGCCAACCACTTGGGATATTGAACTTCTCTGACGAAGTTAGCTTTGATAAGCTTATCCACTTCAGCCTCGATTTTGGAAGCATAGGTTGGGTGTGTTCTTCTCGCGGCTTGCTTGAATCCTCGATGTTCTTTTGGCAAACCCAAATGATGGGTGGCAACATCAGGATCAAGGCCAGGCATCTCTGTATAATTCCAAGAAAAGATATCTTTATTTTGCTTTAGAAAAGAAATATACATCTCTTGTTCTTCAAGGGTCATGGCCGCACTAATTAAAGTGGGGCGTGGATCTTTCTCTGTACCCAGATTTACTTCTCTGAGTTCATCCACAGTGGTAGAGATACCCTCTTCAAATGCTGGAGGAGCATCTCTAAGATCTTCCTCTTCCTCTTCATCATGTGTTATATCTTCCGTTTCTACTTGCAAAGTAGATGAAAAAACGAAATTCTCATGATCATAAGAGATGTCAAAATTTTCACATTTTGAATAAGAAGCATCCATTTCCGACCCTATTGATGAAAAAGGGTCTTCTTTGGGAAATAAAGAGGAGATGATGGATTGAGAATCGACATCAACATTCACCTATGGTGTTGCTATAACTTCTTCTGGCCTGATTAGCGAAGTATAGACTTGTTGGATTTCAGCAGACGAAATGAAAACGTCACCACTTATGCTTTCATCACTGCTTGGTAAGTTACCAATTTCTCCCATGTTGTCTGGCTCGATTGCCGTAATTGACATTATGGATCTTTCCATAAGAGTATTTTGATTTGGGCCTATTTTGTCAATTTGACTGATAGGTAACACATAATCTGTACTCACATGTGAAAATGGATTTATTGGAATTTTTTCCAAACCATATGGAGCATTAACTTTGGTAATTTCCTTCATTGTAGATTTTTCTCTTCCCTTCATGTGATAAAATTCCGCCTCAATGTATTGAGACTCACATGTTTTGAACGGGGCCTTATCACCATACAATGTTCCAACTTGACCATCGAAACAGTATTTGAGACATTGATGATATGATGACGGAATAGCTGCATGCTGATGTAACCAGGGTCTTCCAAGCAAGATATTGAAAGCTGAGTCTTGATCAACAATCATGAAATCTGAATTGGAAACAAGATCTCCAAACTGAGTTCTGAGCGTAACTTCTCCCAGTGGTTCTTGTTCATTTTTATCATATCCTTGCAACATCATGGTAGAAGGAGATAAATCAGATTCCGTGAGGCCCAATCGACGAAGTGTGCGAATGGGCATGAGGTTGACTCCTGAACCATTGTCAATAAAAGCTCTTCGAACATCTATACCATTGACTTTGCCAGATAGGTACAAAGGTTTTATGTGCCCATGCACAACATCATCTTCATCTTTATCAGTAAAAGATATCACTGCATGGCATTCTGCAGGATTATTCTCTATGTGATAAATTTCAGCTGCAGCAATTTCAGCTTCAAACTCCTGAGGACTTGACAAAGCTTCGATGAGTGCTTCCCGAAGATCTTTTGATAGATTCAAAGCATCCAAAATTGATAATTTGGCTGGTACTTGGGCCAAGTGTTTCAATATATCATACTTTTGATCTAGAGGCCTGCGTTTCCCAATAGGAATATGCGGTTTACCAGGTATCTTGGAAGCAGATGCTTTGGAAGCTGATGCCTCTTGTATTGAAGTTGGCAACATCTTTGGTTTTGGAAAATTAGACTGATTAGATCCATTTACTTGCTGAGATAAAGAAGATGGAACATTTAATCGGACTTCCAAAATAACTGTGCCGAAGCTGAGTTGGCCATTGGCAGAAGAACTTCCTTGTTCATTTTGAGCTCGCTGAAGGGCTCTACCACGAGTTTCTGCTGCATATACAGTGCTAGCAGGGGTAGAATTAGAGTAGTGGCTTCGGAAAGATCCACGTCTTCCCCTATATCCTGAACCTCTAGAACTTCCTCGGGTTCCTTTATTTGATACAGGGAATTCAGGCCCATCAAGACTGGAATATGAATCTGTTAATTGAATCATATTAACAGAACCAAAGATCAATTCTTCGTCTGATAAAGACTCTGCCAAGTTAGCATGTTTAGGCTGTGCCGTTTGGTGGGATGGTGCCCGTTGCTTTGAAGTAGATGGCATGAAATCTTCTAGAGTCAAAGACAATTTAGGCTTTGATACATACTCATCTTCTCCTGATTCCTCTTTCTTCTTTGAATTGCGCTGCCCTTTTGAGGATTTGTCCTTTGATGGAGGCTTTACTGCAGCTTTTGTAGGAGACACAATTGGCTTCTTCAATTGTGTTCGCAAAATGGAATGGGTCCGATTGATTGTCTTTCTGAACATCCAATCATCATATTTTTTTGCAGTTTTGCTTTTGACTTCCTGCCACTCGCCTCCTTCCTCTGGATCTGTAGCGGTAATACACGCTACATGAGCTGAAGAACCCTTCAATTTGACTTGTCCCAAGTCAACCATCTTTTGTAGGAGGTCTTTAAAGACAAAACACTCCTGGATGGGATGTCCCAACATTTGATGAAAGGGACAATAATTGGGACGGTCTTCATCTACTTCCTTGTTTGGTCTCTTCGGCACTGGTAATTGAACCAAATTATTTTCCAGAGCTGAAATGAAGTAACCAGGGACTTGCTCACTTCGGAAAGAGTATGTTTTACTCTTCATATCCTCAAATTGTTTTCGTCGTTGATCTTTTTGATCATTTGGACGAAACAGCCTTTGTTGTTGGCGTTCAGGAGGTGGAGCCCTTCGAGAAGATGAAGGTTTTGAAGTAGAAATAGGTACAAGTGCCTGTTTAAGCATAACTGTAGCAGTTTCTGCTTTACCCATTCTTATTCCTGGAGCTGATGGAATTACACGAGATTTAACCTTAGCCTGCATAAGGGAATATTCAATCTGTTGAGCGATTGAAGTAAGGTCTCGAAACCCTCCTGTGTATTTCACAGGGATCAATGGCGTGCGTAATTCTTCACGCAAATTTGCCACACAGATTGGCAACAATTCCTCCTGAGGGAGTGATAAACTCAAGGAATACGTTAATCCCTTCCAACGAGCAATGAAATCAGAGACTCTTTCATTCTCCCTTTGCTTGCAGTTTGTAAGATCGAAAACTGTCGTTTTTGGCAAAGTTGAGCTGAACTGAAGAAGGAATTTTTGACGAAGATCCTCCCATCCGATGACTGACCGGGATTTCAAGCTTGTATACCAGACAAAAGCTGGTCCTTGCAAGGTTCGCACGAAGCATCTGAGTTTCACTGCTTCTTGTTGTTCTGGAGTTCCCATCATAGGATCACAACAAGACACGTAATGCGTCAAATGTTGTTCAGGGTCGCCTGATCCATTGAAAGTAGGGAAAATAGGGTTTCCAAAACTGGATGGAGGAGAAATTGAATCTACCCATTCAGGGTAAACTTTCTTCTCAGGTTGAACTTGCGCCCGTTTCCCTTCCATAGTTTCTAACCGAGTTGTTAATGACTCAATAGTAGTTATTAACTTTTGAGAAACGTCAGGTTGAACTTGGTTTTGGGTAGGTGCAATGAATGGAGCTTGGACAGCCGTGGAGGTTGGTGCTGCAACTAATGGTAGTGCTGCCAACTGTTGTTGCGTTTGACCCGTAGGATTAGACCTCTGTGGGTGTACTGATAAAGGAGGATATTCCTGATCCATCTCAGTAGTTACAACAAATTCCTTCGGCTGTCTGACTTCAGCATTCTTAAGAAGAAGACTACTCTGAAGTAGTTCTGCATTCAACCTTCTTAATTCTTTCATTTATTCCTCCTGTTGTGCAAGCCTTTGCTCTAATGAGAGCGATTGACCTCCTTCAGAGGAAGGGTGAGAAGTAACCTGATTCTTTCCTTTCCCCTTATTGGATCCTTTTCGGAGAGGGGGAAGTGGGTTACTTGAAGGAATACCCAGATTTTGGGTAAGCCTTTGATTACGTGTGCGCACACCTTCTTCATTTAGGTCTGTGTGCGCAACTTCTTGAGCAGGAACCTCTTCATCTGATCCCTCTGATTGAGCCTCATCTAGTGAATCAGCAGCAACGGCAGTGATGACATTAATGGATGCATATTTCATGGAATCCTTTCTATCAGCATTTCTGTGATATTGTCTCCTTTTATGTCCATGATAAGACATGGCATTCCGTTGACTTGATCCCTCAGGAATTTCTTGGAGAACCGTCACTTGGAGAGAATCTCCTGACATCTTGGCTCTTCGTTCCTCTTGAGGCTTATTCCCTAATCGAGAGAATACTGACTTTATCTGAGGGAGGGATTGAAGATTTGAAAAAGTCCCCAGTCCGGTGGACTGGGGGTGTTCCTGTTGCTTCCGCTCAACTCCTCGAATCCCATTCGTTGATTCTGATGGTTGGGTTAGAGAAGTCCCCAGTCTGGCAAGTTGGGGTGTCTCTTGACATGCTATGTCTGAGATCTTTTTAAAATCTCTCTTGATCTTGCGAATCTTAGTTCGGAAATTAGCTGGATGCATTAACCTGTATCCACTTTTATCACCTGGTTCAACAGACCGTTGGATGATTTCCGAAACTTCTGTCATTTGATGACGTGTTTTCTCCAGACGAGAGGCTTGTGCAATATTCTCGCCTGCTTGGTGTAGGAGCAATTCAACAACCTGTTCTCTAGATACTTGATTTTGAGAGGAACTAGTTGAAGCTTGATCTCGAGCAAGATTTTGATTATGAACAAAGCCCATTGACTGTGGCCGGCCATGGGCAATAACATTGCATGAGACCATTTTCGGCGGGCTTTGCTGACCGGAAAGCACTGTGAAATGTAGTGCTCCGTGAATACCCCATCCTCTGATATGAACATTAGATGGAGCATTGGAAATTAACTGACGCAATCTTCTTAGTGCGTCAAGGCATGAACGTTGAAGGGATCTATGTTGCTTTTCAGCCTTCGGATACCGAGAGACTGATAGAGATGCCAAATCAATCTGGCATTGTAACCCTTCTATTATCTTAAGATGATTTTCATATTCACCGTAAGATAATACCTTCTTCTTTAATTGACAAAGAGTTTTCCATATGTTGAGACGAATATCATGGATTCCATCATCCGTCAACATCTTTGGAATGTCATACTGTGAGTCAGCCAAAGGCCAAAACATGACTGGTACTTCACCTTTTGCCAGTTTTTTCCTCATGTTCAGCATTTCCTCTTTATCATTAAATGAAGATTCTTCTACCTATTTGGACCAGAGTTGGTGTTTCCTTGTTGCTTCATTGGATTCAACAAGGTTGGTAGAGGAATCACTATTCATGCTGGAAGATGAATGACCCAGGGAAGGTTCGGAGAATAACCTGAACCCCAGGATATCTTCTGATGGAGAAAGAGTTTCACCTGCCGATAGTAAAGCATCAGACATGACTGGTTTTACGTTTGCAAGTGCCTCGAGATAGGAGGGATTTCTCATCACTACATTGCCTTCTGAAGAATTTTCGAGACAACGTGAATCACTACTGCGGAGAGGACTTTCGCAGCGAAGTTCATCACCATGAGGAGGACCATCATGATGGGTTACAGCAAAAGATGAAATCTCTTGCTCCTTGGCCTTCTGACCACATAGAGGGTTCCTGTGGCTCTCATCTGAAGAAGAAACTTCAAGATTGACCGAATTTTCATGAAGCAAGTCTTCATGAGGAAGTGTCTGTTGAAGACCTTCGGGATTAATGTTCCTGTTATTGGGAACTGAGGGAGTAGAATCTTGAATTCCGACAGATAAATGTCTGAGGGCTTCAAGAACTCCAGCATCGAGCAAGGCCTTGTTGCAGATTGGCCTTTGATCTCCTGACTGTGCTGGGCGGATCTTTTTCTTAGATGCCTTCTTACTCGCTTTAGAAATCACTTGATGACGAAAGTGATTGCTCTGAGCAGGTGTATGTGCCTGATCAGGAAAGATGGTCAGGTTAGGCTGACGATCATCGCTCAAATCAGGTGTATGTGCCTGACTTGGTTGTCCATATGATATGGGGGAGTAGGCCCCACAACCCTCTTGGACTGGAACAGATGTGTGTGTCTGTTCCGGAGTGAATTGTTGATGTGTCACTCCACTGCTAGGGATAGATTTATGTGTCTGTCCCTGAGATGATGCTGAAGCTGTTATAATATCCTGGCAAGCATCCAGAATATGAGCAGGAATTTGCTTCTGCTCTTTCACCATTGACAAAATATGTTTGGTGACTTCAGCCGCCGGAACAGGGATATACGTCCATTCCGGGCTTGGAGTAGGTGTATGTGCCTGCTCCTGTCCTCCTTTTCCTGTCAGTGAATCCTGACAGTACTCAAGTGTGGAGGCAGAGAGTTTAGTCTGTCTCCTGTTTGTCGTCGGGGCTTTCCGACTGACTTCTCCGTGCGCTACCAAACGAGACTGTTGGTAGGCTTGATTAGTATGAGCAGGTGTATGTGCCTGCTGATTACACTTCGCCAAATGCTGTTGACGAGATCCATCATATGTAGTCAGACGAGCCTGCTGACTAACTGCTGATGTATAAGCAGGTGTATGTTCCTGCCTATGGTACTCCGCCGGAATTGCCTGGCGGGATCGGCTTGATGCTGCCAGACGAGTCTGCTAGACAGCGGGATTAAAACGGGCAGGTGTGTATACCTGCTCGTTTTTTGCCACCAAGTTAGGTTGGTGGACTTCTCCGGAGATGGCAGGGATGACAACCTGCCTATTGTTAACCGGATTCCGTCTCTGGCGATTCATCTTGCCTGCTCGGGTTCGAGGAATCTGAGCTGAACGCCTGGAGTCGGTACCCTCATCATGTTGAGGGCGCACTACCGCACGAGTCTGGCGGCGATTGTTGATGGGAGCCCTTGAGAAGGACTCCTGTCTTTTTGAATTAAGGTCCTGCGGGACCTGCTCATTCACTTCCTCGGAGTAAGGGAGTGAATGGAAATTGCGTTCCGGGGATAACGACCCAAAACGGTTGGAGACGGTAGTCAGCACCGTCTGCTTCTTGATTGCTGGTCGCCGTTGTCCGGACGACCAGGTAGAATTGTTAACTTGGAGGGCTTGACGAGCGGCCTCCAGAGTTGGGATAGTACCGTTGCGACGATACTCCTTAACCAGTGCATTAGAAACACAGCGTTGAAGACGCTGAGTTGGTGATGTCATCCTCAGAGCGGATGACGTTCCAGCAGGAGTAGCAGCATTGGTTTTCACAGCAGTAGACCTCACAGTAGAGGTGTTCCCAGCAGCAGTATTCACAGGGGTGAATTTAAGGAAAGCCATTTTTGTAGAAGATCTTGAAAAAAAAAAGAGTGCCTGTTCCATGTAACAGACATAATCAAGATGAATCCGGCCACTGCATCTTTTGGATAAGCACATGTCAATGATTGCCTTGTTGGCCCAAAGGGCCTAACAGATAAGAAGAACATCACTTTAACTTGGTTAAGGATTCACGTCGGGTTCACCATTTTTGTTTCGCGCGGAATCCGGGGATGACCTCCTGGACGGGAGATTCAAACGTTCTGATCGGTTTCTAACGGGTTTGTTCGTAGAACCGGAAACATCCAATGATTCCACATCCGTTTGGACCTACTTTCCAAAGGCAGGCGCTCATTAGCTTGTGGGCTAATGAGGCTTAGGAATTTGCATTGGTCGAGAGGATGGGAGGTCGGACTCATCACACCTTTTTGAGGGGAATTATTGTCTACTTCGGGACTCTCTTTATAGATTTAAGTTAAGTTCGTGAATCCTTATTACATTACCAAGTATAAAATGAGCTTTCCTTTAGTTTTAACAATCAATGATTAAATATGCAAGAAATTTAGAGAATCTTTTATATGTATTCGAGGTTCTTCATCAATATAGAATCATCTATATTTGTTTAGAGATTCTTGGTCAATGATATCCTTCAAAACATTTATATAAAAGTCTCTTGGTCATTTTGATGACCAGACTGGTTTTAAAGCCACTCAGTGGGGCACTTGAAGTTTATCGTCATTCAGAAGGACAGAGATTATTTCAATGTTGGGATCGAACCCATAAATGGGCTACCTACGTATCCTTTGTTTTGAAAAAGGAATCAGAACCCACGTAGTTCGAGGAATGGGATATGATGTTTTATGATTGATGGCTCAAAGATGAATGTCATAATTACTTTTACACTCTAAGCTCACGTGAGTCATGCTCGGTGTGAGAAACAAGAGGTATTGGTAAAATTCAGACAATTGTGCCATAAAAGATGCAATCATAAGAATTGGTTTTGGGGCTTATGTATAGATGACTGCCCAGATAGGCGAAGGTTTAGGATTTACTTTTAGGGAGAAAATCCAAGAACAGGGTCCACAAAGTTATATGTGCTTCATGGAGATTTTAATACTCTAATCTTGGGGCTTACTCCTAAGGAGGATGCCCAAGTTAGGAGGGGACTTATGATTGGGTTTTATTCCTGAAAAGGAAACCCAAATCAAAGGTAATTTATGACTGGTTAAGAGAAATTTTAAGAGACTTGGGGCTTACTCCTAAGAAGGATGCCCAAGATTTATGACTAGGATTTATTCCTGAGAAGGAAGCCTAGGTTAGGGGACATGGGGCTTACTCCTGAAAAGGAAGCCCAAGGTTATGACTGAGTCTTATTCCTAAAAAGGAGACCCAGGTTAGGGATTAAGGTTTGGGGCTTACTCCTGAGGAGGATGCCCAAGATTAAAGGACTTGATTGGGGCTTATTCTTAAGAAAGATGCCCAGATCAAAGGTTTTTATAACTGGGGATTATTCCTGAAAAGGAGACCCAGGTTAGGATTCTCTCATCTTAAATGATGAGGTTGAAATGAATGAACTCTCAATCTTTGGTGATATAAAGATGTTTAAATCACTAGGTTTTGAGAGATATTTCACAGAATTCCTTTCAGATAAGGATGTCAAATCAAGAAATCATGCCATAAATGGCTTTGAAGAGTATCTTGAAGTCTGAATCTTGAATAGGAAGGGTGAAATGGCTTAAGAGGGGTAAAATGGGCAAGATGGGCACCCAAAAAGATAGGGGCGCGCAAGTATTAAAAGTCGCGCAAGTCCTGCGGCGGCGCGCAAGTATTGGTCGCGCAAGTATACTTGCGCGACATGAGGGATACTTGCGCGATTTACAACCAGAGTTAAAATACTTGAGCGATTCTTTATTAAACCCTTTATAATCCTCTTGAGGTTCTTCCAGAGAGGGGACGCGCAAGTTATATTGAAGGAATTAAGTCGGCGCGCAAGTGTTTGATAAGTTTCAACACTTAGGCCTTCCTTTTTCTCTTTAGATCTTCCGTTCTAGGTAAGAAATTACCTTAGAAGTGTTCCGGAAGCTTTGAGAAGAGACTTGGGCGTCGGGAGCTTCAATCCGTGTTTCTGGAAAAAGATCCTCTCGAATGGGGGGCCCACAGGGTCTATTTATAGGCAAAAGAAGACCCCGGGCGGTTACTGGGCGGTTACCAGATCTGTCGCGCAAGTACCTTGCACGACCATGAGGGGTCGCGCAAGTATTGAGGCGGCGCGCAAGAGTACTTGCGCGACCAAGAGAGAACTTGCGCGACCTATGGGCAATGTTCTCCTTGTTCATCCCTTTGTCGATTTTTGATGTTTCTTCAAAAGATGAATCACTTTTTGCTTAGATATTCCCTTTTCCGAACTTTAGATTCCGTGATGAAAGGAGCGTCAACAAATATCCAATCATATTTAGTGTATTTATATTTTTCACACATAATTATGTTGTTGATTTATCCTTAACCTAAGGATATGGTCTTTATGAGAGATTTCATCTCAACTTACAATCCATTGAGACTTCTTTGTTGATATACACCAATTCACTTTTATGTGGTGTATATAATGTACTTTGACATAGTATATCATGAATTCCCTTTATTCTCATGATATTACAATGTTTTGATTACCTCAATTATTTTCATTCAAGTGTCTCTCTTTTGGTTAGAATCTCTAACTGAAACACCATTTTTAAATGTTTTAAAGACTTATTCATCTAAATCTTTCTCATTAATGTCCATGTTTTAAAAATGGTTTTAAGGATTTATTTATATGGACATTAAAGTTTAGAAATTAAAAATCCTTTTAAAAGGTTTCAAAGTGGTATGGGACACTTTGATTCAAAAATCTATTTTTAAATGGCTTCTTGACAAATAGTGTGACTTTTAAATGTTTTCAAGAAAAGGGGGATATTTCTCTCAAATAGTTTTGATGATTATTTTCATCTATGTCAACATACTTCATTATTCATGATTGAGGTTAATGTGATACAATACAATATTCCATATTGTATCAAATGAGTTATATTTGACTGTGTATGTTCTATTTTTATACCATTCATGGTTTGTGGTTAAAGTATTGACATTTCGTATGCTGGTTTTAATACGAATGTTTATTTTATGCTTAAACCTATTCATATGAGGAATGCATTGGACTTAATAAGTGACGGGTGGAGCTCGCTATAGCTCCTCGATGCATCGGTAGGTCTCATGAGACAAACTAGTGTCTTGGCACAAGGCCTTGGCAAAATCTTATTTGTAGTCTTGGCACGAGGCCTTGGCTATGTGGTTATGATAGTCTGGCATTATGCATTCCATCATTATGAAAGTGGTTATTGATATTGCATGTGATCATTCGACTAGTAGAATATCCATGTGAGTAAGTAAATGGCATTATTTCATTTTATTTATGCCATACCCTGTTGAAAGTTCAAGTTTCAAAGGCTTTTGTTTTAGTTATAAATTGCCTTAAGTGTTTATGATTATTTATGAAAGCTTCTACTATAATGTTATCCTTACTGAGCATCCGAGCTCACCCCTTTCAATGTTTTATTTTTTTTTTCCCAGGATTATGAAGAAGTAATTTATGAATGACCTGCAGGGATAGTATGAGGGGATATGAAGACAAAATGTTTTTTTTATGATGTAATGTAAAAATTTATGGATGTATCTAGTTATTCCAAGGCTACTAAACTAATCGGTCTTTCGAGACTTGATCTTTCTCATGATCATGCCAATGTTATGTAATAATGCACCGACTCTGGGTAACTAGGGTCGGGGCGTTACATACCCTCGGCCATATGGATACAAAGTGGGGACTTTCGGTTTTTCCAGGAGGTAGTATATGAAAGAGTCCCGGATTATTATCATTTGTGTTTCAGGCCTGGGCACACTTCTATAAGTTGTGGAAAATCCAATAATTGTTCTAAAAATGTGACATCAAAGTGGATAAAAATGGGTAGAGAAAAACACAGGGATGAAGCTGGACCCTCTGATTGATTTATGAAAGAAGTAAATGATGGGGTTAAAGGGGGATTGAATTCTCAAGTACCTGAAAATGAAATCTCAGATTTTGTTAATAAAGTAATGGCCATCACTGATAACTCAACTCATGGATTTACCAAACAGCAAGAACACTCCGAATTAGAAAGGAATGAGTTCACCCCCCCAATCCTACTCAATGAGGAGAAAAATGAACATAGAGAACCAGTGGGGGATAAAGAAAAAGATCAGGAGATTTCAGTCTCTAGTGATACCTCAATTGAAGTGGAGGATCAACATAGAAAAATTGAGGAAGATTATTTTAAATCCATGGAATGAAAAGGTAAAAATCTTTTAGTGGATGAATATAGTTTCATAACACCATACCCCAGAAAAACTAGAAAATGCAAGGACTAATCACAGATTGAGAGAACCATTGTTACACATTCTCTTATTCCTGCTAGAAAATAAAATACTGAAACTAATCGAGTTAAACTACCTGGTGACATGTCGTACAAAGATATTGACACACCCCAACAGGTGGAGGCACATCAAAATAATGATGAGATTGTAAAGAAGGATGTCCCCTACTGTCAGGAACCTAAATCTTCGAATAATATTTGAGATATGATCTTTTTTCAAACATTTATAAATGGGGAAATATCGAAGGAAACTTATCTTGACATTAAGCATGACATCTTCAAGGAAAGATTAAAAAGTAGTTCCAAAGATCTCCTTAATTTCTCTTTTCTGAGATTTCCCTTGATTACAGGCTTTCATTGATTGCTTCAGCATCTTGATGGATTTTTCTCAGATTCTGAGTTTATGTTGTTGTTTATGTTTGGATTCTACTTTGATGCTTCTCTGCTTGGATCTTTCTTCTGGAATATTTTATGGAATATTTAGGAATCTATTCTAGCACTGCTTGCGAGACAGAACAGATTCATATTCTGCTCCATTGATGGAATCAGAAGTTTTGAGATCTAGCTGCTCTCTGGAGAATTTGAAAGGAAATTTCAGACTACTTCTTGCTACGGTCTCTGAAGTTTCATGTTGTATCTGGAAGATTTATTTTCTCTTTAGGAGGGAGGTTCCCACTTCATTTTCTTGAATCTTGGATGTTTTTTAGCATTGATTTTGTTTTTTTCCTAAGCTTCATTGTTCCCCCTATTAATCCCCGCTGGTGTAAGTAAATTACACCTCGTGTTTGTAATGCATATTTTGGAATTTAATATATTATTTTTGATGACATGAACCAGGAAATTGGTTCATGTCATAAACTTTATTAAAAAAACCTACAATTAAATGATTCAATTATAGGGATTATATGAATTATTTGAGAAAGTTCTCCAACCTAAGGGTAAATAATGAAAATCGTTGTTTGAAACCTCTATATCCAATAGAGAAAGGGAAAGACTTTGAAATAAAAAAATAGAAGTGGGTCATGAAAATTAATTTTTTGAAGGTAGAATAATCTCCCAATAAAGAATTTAAAATGAATTAATTTATTTTGTTTCTACCAACTAATTCATATCTTGGATGTTTTATAAATCATCAATTCACCTCCTAATTATTATATATCAAATTATCAATGAACACAACTTCTGATAAGTGGATTTCATCCAAAGTCTATAACTTTTACTAGATATAGATATGTGGGAATATAATTCCTAAAAATTTCATTATTCTTCCTTGATTCAAATTTTATGTGTTTTTTGTAAAGGATTAGATCTATTCAAATAAATCCCATATCAATTTTCAAGATATGGTATTTAAATTTCATATCCCAAATCAACCTATGATAATCTATTAGTATAGGTATAACTATGAACTCCCTATACAAATTACTTCCCTTATATGGGTCTTAATACCTAATAATGATAGGTATTTAGATAAAATGGTTTTTTCTAAACTCAATATTAAGGATATACCAATTTTTAATGAATAAATTTATGTTTTTCATATATTTTTTTCTTGTCTTCCCTCTGATCATGAGGATTAGTTTTTTTAGAACTCATACATTGTGTTATTCTTATATTAATGATGGCCCAATTTAATTAGAGGAATTGAAAAAGAAACTCTAAGGGAATCTGAATAAGTGTTTTATGCACATAACGGTTTCACTATAGGGTGTAGAAGTTCTCTTTGTTAGGGGGAAAGATGTATCAATGAGTCTCTGTATTGATTATTGTTAACATAACTAGATCTAAGTCGAGAACAAGTATCCTTGTCAACATACTAATGAATTTTTCAATAATTTTTGAGTGGCTAAATACTTCTAAAATATTGATCTTAGATATTTATATCCTCAATTAACGATGGAAAGAGATAATTCACCCAAGACTACTATTTGTATAAGATATAGACACTATGAATTCATAGTGATGTTATTTGAACATACAAATTCCCCCACTATCTTTATAGATATAATGAATAGAATATTTAAAGATTATATCGACCAATTTTTGGTAGTATTTATATATTATATTCTCATATATTCTAAGATAATGGAGGGATTGACGATAATTTGAGGATTGTGCTGAATACCATGAGAAATGTGAAATTGAATTAAAAATTTAGTAAGTGTGAATTTTGGTTACATAAAGTACAATTATTAGGACATGTAAACACAAGCGCGGGAATATCTATAAATACTTAAAAGAAATAGTTGATTGAGTAAATTACTATACCATCCTAATAATTGATATATATAGTTTTTTATATTTATTGGATATTATCAATGATTTATGAGAGCAGTCTCTAGACTACTAAATCCCCTGAACATGTTAACAAGGAAGAGATTCATTTCTCTCTAGATAGATGAAGGTAAATAAAACATCAAGAAACATAATATAAGGTTCGTCACTACACCTATAATCATACTACACTATAATAGAGAAGGGTTTTTTTGTATAGTGATGCATCAGAAAAGGTATTTGGATTTTTTCCCATGAAAAATGACATAGCGGTAGCTTATGTATCAAATAAATTAAATTTACATAAGAAAAAACCACTTAACACAGGATCTAGAGCTATCAATTGAAATATTTACATTAAAGTATCTATATCGAAAAGTGTGATACATATACTTACAAAAAATATCTTACAGTGTCTATTAACATAAAATAATTTGAAAATGCATGAAATTAGATTTTTGGAGATTATCAGGGATTCCTAATACTAAATAAATTATGATCCTAAGATGGATAAAATGTTTGATGATGCATTGAGTAAGATAGATTAGGTAAAATTATCCATGAAGAGTATTGAAAGAGACTAAATAATCATGTATTTGAAGAGGGTGTACCTTTAAATCATAAATGAATATGAGAAATAATATCTATCCTAAGTTATTTCTCAACCATCCTTCCATGTAAGTATCATGAAGGTAGAAAAGGATGATATGGTGCTACAAAAGAAGGTATGTAATATTTTAGTTTCCAAAATTGATAATGATTCAATTATAAGATTTGGAAAATGAATATGGTCCCCTTCATTACCAAGATAAATGAATGAGTTGTAAGATAATATACATAGCCCATTATTTTCTATATATCCTAGATGAGTAAAGATAATTAGATATATCAAGAAGAATTTTTGGTGGGACAACATTAAAAGGAATATTATAGATTATATATCTCAATTATTAGAATAATAATAATTTATGATATAATTTTAGTAGTCTGAGGAAATGATTTAATAATCTTCTATACCTATATTGAAATATGAGAAACTCATTAGGGTTTTCATCGTAAGACTTTATAAGACTTCTAAATGAAATAATTCCATTTGGGTAATAATTTAACACCTTATGAATTCGATACATTTCTTTACTATTTCATAATATTTCTCATTTGATCTACTTCATAATATTTATATAAATGAATTGTTAAGGCTATATGGAGTAAACCACTCAAATGTATTTGATCAAGATCTACGGTTTACCTATAATTAAAGAAGTATTCAATAATAATTGGATATAGAGTTGAGCTTCAGTGATCATTATTATCCATAGATTAATGTTCAGTCTAAATAGACCATTAAAACTCTAGAAAATTTGCAGATATATTATCCAATTTATTTCAAAGGAGGTTTCTATCAACATGTTAACCTGATATATTTCTTTTATAACAACAATTTTTAGTCTATAATTAAAATATCACAATATAGGGCTCTGTGTGGGAAGACGTTCAGAACTCCAACATGCTGGGATAAATTTGGATGGCGTAAGATGGTGGGATAGGATATTAATCAATAAATTTTGTAGAATATTCAAACAATAAGTTGAAACATTAAAACTACACAAATTCTATAGAATATAAACATTGAAAATTATCAATGAGTTTTGGAGTTTGAAGTTAAAGATAATGTATTCCATATAATTTCACCATGTAGAAAGGTTATTAAATTAGGAAAGAATAGAAATTTATCCCCTAGATATATTATCCCCTTTGAAATCAGAGATGTTGTATGCATGGTATCTTATCATCGTTCACTTCCATAAAAGATCTTTAATGTACATGATGTGTTTAATATATTACTTTTCTGGAATTATATGCCCCACCATTTATATAAACTGAACTCAAAGGTATTTCAAAATAAAATAAGATGACTCATATGGTTAAAGTTATCTAGAGGTCTCTAAATATTGAGTATGTAATGTGGGATCCCAAATATGTTAGGAGAAAAAGTACCCTCATTTTTTCATTTTAGTAATAAATTTTTTAGTAGTTAATTCTTTTAATAAGATTAGATAAAACAGCCCAAATTTTATACTTTGACATGGTTAATATATTCTTCAAAAAAAACACTAATCTAAAAAGAACTATGATATATTTTAATGTGATAAAATATTAAAATACATGATAAACATTAATATATTAGGATAATTTAATATGAAACATCATTAGTATAACAATAAGAGGAATAATACAATAAATAAATAAAAATACCACATTCTTGAAATCTATATCCTTGTAGTTTTTATTGAATTTTTCACCTCTAATAATATATATAGAAAGAAGTAAATAAATTATAAATATAACGTTTTATAATGATGTAAATTAATTAGACTTATGTTTCTAGATATATATGTGAGGTGATATATAAGAATGTAATATGATCGTTATATAAATTGTTATTGAAAATATGGTTGTTGGTCATATGGTCATTGGATATAAGGTATATATATACTAATATCCAATACATAAAATGATTTTATTTAATTATTTTTTAAAAATTCAAATTAATATAATTCAAAAATAATAAATAATTCTCGAATGAAATAAAAAATAATTAGAATATTTTATTATAAAAATATTTATTTTTATTTTATATAATTATTATTATTATTATTATTAAATAATTATTTGATATGTTTAAATTTCAAATAAATTTTATAATAAAAAATTTATTAATAATATTTATTGGTCAGAAGATGAACAATTTTAATGGGATATGATTAAAATCATTTAGTGCTAAAAAATTATTTTTATCTAAGAATGGTTTTTTCTACGTGTTTTTTTATTTTATCTTAAAAACATATATTAATTACTTTTAAAGGATGATTATATTAAAATATAAAGTCCAATTGTATAAATTATTGATTATCACTCATTTAATTAGTAATTTATATGGGAAAATACGAAGAATACTTGATGTTTAAAATATACATTTTACGATAAAAATAGTTTTTTGATATGTTTTATATTTTGATATAAAAGATAAATTTATCATATTTTGAAATTTAATTATATTTAATAGAATTAAAATTTATAATCTTCATGTATAAATTAGATAAGATTTTAGGTTTCATTTTTAGGCATAAAAATAAGATAATGTGGTGAATAGTGCATGACATCAGAAAAAACATAAAAACTACAAAATGACGTATTTTTTTAAAAGAATGTATTAATAATATGACAATAAAAATATAAGATTATAATGGTTGAAATCTTAATTTACCTTTTTTTCCTTGCTTATGAAGCCAATTTTGATTTAAAAATCATCATTCATAACCATTAAGTAAAGTGATATTGAAAAATAAATCCCCTCAAACTCACCTATTTAAGGAACTATCCACCACCCCTTCTAAACCAATCATATTATTTTGTTATCAATTTAATACCCACCCATTGTTTATCTATTAAAGTATATGTAGACGTTTTTTTCTTCTTTTCCCAATATTTAGGAAAAAATATTTCATTCTGAATAGGAAACCTGTGTTCAAGATGGAGTGATTTAATCAATGTGAGTATCTAAGTTATTCTCCATACTTTTTAATTACATTATCTTCACAACTATTTATAAATTTTATTCTCTAGTAAAATAATTTTATATTAATATCATTATCATTCTGTTAAAATGATATAAATATTATATAACTCTAAACTCATACGTTTTCCATTAGTATAGCTTGTTCTTGTTTGGGTCAGTTTAACAACCAACAAGAATGACGTTATACCAACATCTTCATTTTGAACATGAATAAGAATAAAGAAATTAATATTGAAAATATATTGTAGTAAATAGGAATTCATATTCTGAATATAGTTATGTAAATGTGAGAAAAATGAATTTAACTTATAAAATAACTTATTTTTTGATAAATTTCATGAAACATGCTTTTTATTGGATATCATTTTAACAAATCATACCCATACCTTCTATAAAATAAAAAAATAACTAAATAAATAATTGAAACATGATTATTCCTAAACATTTTAAAATCTATTAATGAGGAAATTTTTATTAAATAATTATGATTGACATCACTGTTATGTAACCTATACGGAATAATCAAAATTACTAATATACGATGATGAAAATATAAATTAACTAACCAATATAAGAGGAATATATTAATATAACTAATGATTATAAAATATAATATACATGAATAATGTTATAAAATAGTTTCTTGATATGGTTATCATTATTATTAATGATATTAATTTTCATTCAGGTATGTTGAGAGTAAAGATAACCATTTCTCTCCAATATCTCTTTAATATACATATTATTTATTACTAAAATTCATATTTGATAAAATTTTATGTTCTTTATCAATGATACACCATTTAGTTTCATATATTTAACTCATTTGGGGGTTTCTAATTTGTTGTCTTATCATTTCCCCTCTTTTTGGTTCATAACTCAGCTGGAGGTTTCCTGTAAGTGGAGTAGTCCTTATATAATGGAAATATATTTTTTACACTTTCCAATGTATGTACTTTCACTGCAATTGTATTTATTTTTATTTAAAAATATTCTATTACAAGTTTTCATGGTCTTACAATGTAATTTCTATTCTCATTTTTTTATAAATTTTATAATTAGAAATAAAATAACATAAAAATATAAAGGGTAATTATTATTATTTTTCATAGTAATTTTCTAATAGTCTAAAAAATATTTTTTCATTAATAAAAAAATATTTTAATGTTTCTTATGATTCAATAGGTATTTTACCTAATAATACAATCCAAATTATTTATTTTGATGTCTTATGGTCATTTTTTTGGAAATATTCATGAAGCCTATTTCTTTCTTATGTGGTCATAAATCTAAGAAAAAATTTAGAATTATCACAAGTTTATATGGAACACATATTTAGGGTTATCATTATGTGATAGGTGGGCCCATTATATCCTTCTAATACATTAGAAAATTTTTTATATATCCTAATATTTAGATGAGATATGGGTGGTTATCCCATGTCTCAAATGTTATGGGGTGTGGGTGGTGAAAACAATCCATTATATTATGGTAAAGTTGTTCACCTAGTCAATTATAATATGAATGTCTTTGTGGTTAAAAATTAAATGTTTTTGATATCTATACTTATTTTTGTTCCATATTACCATGTTATAAATCTTACTGATGTCATGTTCTCATGACACTTGATTATTGACTCATGTTTATACACTACTAGGTCTCAAGTATTTTTGTTATACCAAAAGCATTAGGTCATGATTCTTGATTTGTGTTCCATGATTTATTATGTATCATTTAATTATGTAATTTTCATGTGACTTGATTATGTTATCATACACACACATTCATATTACACTCACTTATAAACTCTGATTAATAGCTTATATGGTATCCCCAAATTGAGCACCTAAGAAAACCCTTTATTATGTTTCCATTTCCTCTTGATATGGAGTACATTATTAAATATGATATATATATATATATAATTGTTTATCGTGTGTGTAAAATATTTCTGGGAGATTTTAAATAATTTTTTAAAAATAGTTTTATTGTGTATCTACTATCCACATACACCAAAATGATTGGTTTTAGGGTTTGTTTTGTTAGGATATATAATGAATAATCTTGTAAAATGATGAATTATGTATTTATTATATGCTTGAGTTTCATTAACATTTAACATTATTTTTCACGTTGATGTTTAATTCATAACCAAAATATGGTTAAAAGAGTTTAAAATGAAAAAAAATATAATGAAACCTCTATTTTTCAAAAATTGTAGAGTATCCCCTATTCAAAATTACCTTGATGGGTTCCATATCATAGCAACCTTGGTGTGATACTTTAATTAAGATGATATAAATATTTTCTAAGAAACACCCAATAAAATATCTTACTACATTCCATTTTCTCTTCAATTCTAAGAAATATGGTATTCAAAACCATTCCCCAATAGAGTGGTGCTTATCTAGACACTAGTTTTTACCACACTTACATATGATCCCTCTATATATTTAATGACACGTACATAAAATCTTGTCACTTTCACACTAAATCCAATACAACTTCTAAAATTACTATTTTGGGCCTTCTTGTTTTGTACATGGATTTTTTAATCCCAAAAAAATCTTCTTCTTTGGTGTAGTCCTAATTATCTCTATGTTTTAATCAAATCATTAACCGCCATTGTCTAAACATCATGGCATGTTTCCATTTTATCATGGTTTGATCAATTTCTATATATTCTCATAATCTAAACCTATTACAATCTAACTCACTTATACACCATGGGAATATCCATATTGTAAGTACAACTATAATTTTATTAATTTCCATAACATTACGCATCATAAAATGTTTTTGAAAAACCTTTATAATTACTCTATAATGACTTATGCATCGCATATACAATAGGATTTTCTATTTTTGACATTTTTTAGATCTAGAGTAAATATCTTATGAATATACTAAAATATATTACACTTCAATGTGAATATTTTTCATTTATAACATTTTGTCTCCCAATATAATATTACACATCATATATAAATGATAAATATATAGGTAAATCTTGAGTAATTTTCCATTAAAACTTATTTGACGACAACATATGTATCCTGGTCATTTACAAAAAAATTACTATAAATGAAAATGTCTTCCAAAATTACAACACATTATTAAACTCTCCATTTATAAATTCAACATGCTGTAGTAAATCTCGTCATTGTGTGGTTATTTATTCCCTTAAAAACTATTCACTAAAAAATGACTTTCTTCTAAACATCCTACCCATCTTTCAAAACTCCTAATCTCTTATATATTTAAAAAAAACCTTCTAATAGCTTCCAAAGAACACACAAAAATTACTTAAATTCCAAAACAACTCATGAATTTCAATTCGTTAACCTTTAGTGATTAATTTTATAACATAAAACTTTGTATTCTTAACTGTAAGTTATTAAAATTCAATCAAAATATCCCATAACATTTTTATCAATTATTTTCAAATAATACAACATAAAACCAACAATTTACCACAATATCACCCCTTTATATATTTTCTTCTATACTTATTTAAAATCCATAAACCATTTTACATAGAAATAATCTCACCCCAATTCAGTTTTAATTCAGTATGATCTAAACGTCTAGATTTTATAGACTTATTTCTTCTCCCTTTTTAATAAAATTATTAGGTTTCAACTTCACCAAATACATTATTAATTATTTACTATCTTCACTCACACCTTTTCAATAATCTTTTTAATCCATATTTTTATGAAATATCATCAATGTTTAATTATTTTATGAACATCTGGATTAAAATTGGTTATTATCTACAAATATCATATATTTGATCCATTTAATTTAACCTCCAAAACATATTTATCTTTAAAAAACATATCAAATATCTTTATAACCTCTTATATTATTTCATTAATCCTTCATTATAATGTAACACCTCTAATTTTTATGTTTATACCATTTTAGTATTTTAAAAAACATTTATAGAGATGCTCATGGAGTTTGGGTGGTGTTTCGATTGTCATATAACCCTACTGTTGATATATTAAATATATTAACTCACGCAGAATATTAATCAAAAAAAGAATGGATTATCTTATAAATTACTTCTCAGATGTGGAAATAAATACCTCTATTAAAACAATAATTCATGTTTAACCCAAGTAATAACATAATTTTATTTTCCTAGGATGCTTCGACTGCACACTATTTTTGGTGGAAAAAATAATTGAATTTGAAATAATTAAATTTAATTTGTAAATTTGGATCTATCTATAAAATAATCTCTTGTGTAGAATCCTAGGTATATCCATATTGTTTTTGGTATTTTATAGCGATAATGAGATAGATCACATGGTGTAAGTATTCGTCAACAATTATAGATATTAATGAAGACAATAATGAATTTAATGGGATCAACAATAGTACTACCTCTATGTTTATTCTTATTCAATGACAAATCCCTTTCGAGGAATTTTTTTATTTATCCCTATTATAATTTTTTATGATCATAGATTAATTTCTCTTGAATATATTTAGTGTTCATCCTTTTATGGCCCTATAAATTTTCATTTTACCATGATTTGGGAAATTATAATTGAATTGGTTTTGGAAATTTTATTTTCCTCTTGATTAATTTTTTTATATCAAAGGATTATAAAAAATTATAACATCGAAATTGTATCGTAAAATCATTTCTTTCATGGATTTGTACCTCTATTTTACATGCATTGATCACCAATGTTCATTTTGACCAACTCTTCTATCATTACCAAGGACCTATCTCATTGAATGGATGATTAATGGTTCTATGTATCATTGATTTGTGTTCTATATTAGTGATTTTTTAATATTATAAGATTTATGATTATTATGGGAATTATAATATTAATCGGGGAGGACAGCTCTATTTCATACAGATGAAAAAAAATATACTTGATTTTTCTTATGGAGGGAGGCCAGAATCCAATTTCCAGTTTAGATTTCATGACATCAAACAAGTTTTTAAAAATTTTGATGTGTGGTTTATGGTGGATTTATTGGAGGACACATTAAGATTGTAGAATATTTTTAAGTGCCAAAATTAAAAAAACAACCACTTGGTGTGTAGTCAGGATAAACACCAATTGTATAGACTTTTTAATACATTTCTAGGATTGAGTCTAAGTTAAGGATCATGTAACCATGTGACTAATCTATATGTTGCGTAATTCCTAATTCTTAAACTTGGTATGTATCAGAAGCACATGCAATGGGAACCATGTGTCCCCACACTCCATATATGTTGTTCACACCTCATATACCTTATGAGGTACACTACTCTGGAAGGAAGGGAAAATTCCATGTACCCCAGTAGATAAGAAAACTATTTCAAACCTATACACACTATTTATTTATATTGAGAAATTCCATGTGAAAAAATAAAACAGATCTTGGTGGATAACTTTGGATGACACTTAGTGTACTCATCAAACACATCGTATACATCCCCTTTTCCTAGAATGGTTTGTTCACATAAATATATCATAATAACTATTCCCAAGTGCAGTAGGTATTCCACCCATTGTGATTGGTATTCTCCTAGGGATTCAGTATTTTTCACACGTCATAATGAGTACGGGATACTTTAATTATAGAATTCGATAGGGTTGGTATTTCAGCCACAGCGTATGGAAAGGATCCACTGTCTATGATGTCATTATTTCTCATATATATAGATATTTTATGGGATTGGTAACATCAAATGGATTCATTATTTCAACCATATTCATGGGGAAGGGATCCTACAACATCATATAAGGGATGAACCACATCAGTTTTTTGAGACTTCTATATTAGAAATTGGTAATGTAGAGTTTGTTTGGCATGATGAGAGATGATATTATACTCTGGAAGATGAGTAACTCCTTTATGAATACATGGTTTTATTATTTCCATTTTCCCTCTTGATTTAGTTAAAATATGACTATCCCTTTTATGCTTTACCACTGTTTTATTTTGAGGTCTCCTATGGGGTATGTATATACTCACCCCGACATTGAATCTCCCCACACGTGTCATGTCCTTTGTATATGACAAGATATTTGACATTGAACTAGGACATTTTATGATGGTGGTGTTTAGTAAAACTTGGATACTATAGTACATAACTTTTGATAGACTGGGGATTGTATTTTGAGACTAGTTTTTCCTTTGTTTTGTCAACTTATGCATATATTTTCATTGTTGGGCTTATATTTTTTCCTCTTTACTTGACTATGTACTTCCATACTTGGTTATGGGATATTATATATAAAATACCATATTTTATAACACCTAAATTAATAATTTTTTACATAAGTTCATACTTAACACAACCCCAAAGAATGTGAGGCCTAGTGTCTTTCGGAAACTAGGTTCATAGAACATTAACGTGAAACATGAGTACAACATCGTTATTTTAAAATTACGAATAATTCCCTTATATTTTATGGATATTCGTAAATTGCATGGATAACCAAGTGACCTTTATAAGAAAGGGTTTAGTTATAAATCCCAGTAAGGGAATAATCAAACAATAACACTATTTAAGTATTAAATTTGAGTCAATAAGAATATCACTAAGACATAAAAGGAGTGACAACAATAATCTTGAATAATTATGTATAGTATATCTTAAAAATGTTAAGGAAATATAAGAATGTGGAAATAATGTAAAAATATTCATAAGCATAAGTGAAGGCTGACTTTCATGTAAAATAACATGGTTAAAAAAGTCCCCAAATGAATTATTTTCACTCTATAATATCATATATAACATCTCATGAGAAAAAAAAATTACTCAATGCCTCAGGGGCTATATAATTATGGTTCCACCTTTCATATTCATATCAAATACATGCATAATTATGCAACATATATCTTACAACATGATGATATCCTTCATCATTTTTAATCTCATAATTAAGAAGTGTGATCTAGATAAATGTAAGCCCCTATTCAATGAAGGATATATACATCTAGGTGAATACCCTTGAGTGTAAATGGGGATGGGTATTCACTACACATTTATTTGGAATAAAAAAACACTAGATAATTTGGTAACATAATGACAAAACACAATGACTCATGAAAGGTATTAAGGAGAGTGAAAAGGGTCTCCAATCACATGGAAAATATAAGGACATTAATAGGGATATTTAAGTACATAACCCAATATAAACAATTGGAAATTAAATGGCTAATAAAAAGAAGGTAGCTAAATAAATAAGAGATCTAGAGAATACCTTTCTATGAATGGGATAACCAAAAAAGATTTTGAGGATATTATTAAGATATTGGGGTAAATTTTGGAGGGTTTTATAGATGAAAGGTAAGATTAAATTTGTGAAACAAGGGTTGTTAACGAAGAGAAATGGGAGTTTGAGTTTATTTTTTTAGAAAAAGAGTGGAGAATTATTTATTAATTTCCAAACCTAGGTTTTAAACTCTACATAGTAAATTAATCCATACCACAATCCATTCCATGTTTTTTACACATGGTTTCTACCAAAATGGAGTGTATTTAATTATTTTATAAGAAAATTAAACTAAATACATAAAATCATACCCTTATTAATCTAGAAGTGAGTAATTATTATAAATAATTTCTTTGAAGACCTTAAAATATAATATAGGTTTTTGAGGATACATTAAGGCTTTATAAAACAAATAAAATTACATAAAAATTTATTTTAATGTCTAAATATAAATTTGGTCATTGATAGATTTTTTGTAAATATCGAATCACATATGGGTCTTCGAGATGTTATAATACATATTGTATATTTATATTGTATTTAATATATAACCAAAAATTGATTATCTCTGAAAATTTTGAAACAATCACAATTGGATAATTTTAATCTACTAATTTAAAAAATAATATTTATTTTATAAAAATAATTATCTAAATATGATGATTTAAACTTTTAAAAATCCTATTTATTGAAAATTCATGGGTTTTTTATAATAACAATTTTTCTAACCCTTATAAAAATTGAATTTCACTATGTAAAATTATATAATCATTTATATTTAATAAATATTATTTAATAATAATATTTTATTAAAATATGTACAATTTAAATAATTATTGAATTCAACAGAAATATTTTCTTAATTGAAACTATACATATATGAAAAATACTTTTTACATTTAATAACATTATAATATAATTTAAATTAAATTTATTATTTAATAATTATAAAGTAATGAAATATGAATATAATAATTATAAAAAATATCAAAATTAAAAATATTACAGTCTAGATACATAACCCTTTATTACACAAGTGAATTCCTTAATGGTAATGTGTGAGATGGTGATATTTTCTTGGGATGGTTTTGCGGACGTGGTCTCGGTAATGATCATGACAAGCATGAACTTCTCTTGTAAATGGTTTCAATCTTGATTTAATTGATGAATATGGACTTGTTCATGGTCATGGGGAAATCCCAAAAAAATTATCTCTTATAGAAGCTCTAATAAGTGGGCATCATGGGGTATGATCATACTAGTTGAGTTCATCGCTTTTTTCTTATGTGACAATTTGATTTATTATAAACCTTAATATATAATAATCCTAATGATAACTATAAATAATCTATATTATCAATGGTTATGATGTGTAATAATCTTCTAAATCCAACTCTATATACCTTAAAATGGTAAAAAATAAACATATTTTTACACGTGTTTTCTATAATTTATATAATATGGAATAATTTAATTTGAAAAGGGAATTTCATTTATAAATATTCATGTCATTACATCATCCCCAATTCAAAAATTAATCTATTGAAATTTTCATTTAATATTGTAATACATATGAGTTTATTTATATTTAATTTTCTCTTATGGATCCCTACTTTCTTTCTCAAACATTTAGTTCTACAATATAACTTTGACCAGGTGGTTTTTCTTATTTTAATGAAATTTGTCTTCATGATATAACAAATTAATTGGAGAATACTTGCACAAAAGATCATTATCCAATGCTACCAACTCGAGATTTAGAACATGTGAGGGGTTTGGTATGTACTTCCACAATATAGATACTTTGAAAAAATTTTGTACTTGGGATAGGTTAGGTGGAAATGTTAGTTAATAGCTCATCGCTCTGATGAAATCATGGATCTTGATAGGGCTCATGTAGCTAGGAATAAATTTTCCCTTCATAGAAAAATTCATGAATTTATTTAATGACTAAATAAAAAATAACACTTTATCCACAATTTCAAACTCCAGTTCTCATAGATGATTATTTTCATATCTTTTCTATTGACATTTTGCAGACTTCATATAACGTTTAATGGTTTAAACATTATATATTATTTTTTTAAGATCATTCCCCATTAGATTACTCTCTCAAACATCATCTCAGCATGTTGGAGTCAACCACCTCTTCCCATACATAGCCTCATAAGGTGAAATTTGAATAATATAATGGAAACTATTGTTAAATGAGAACTCCACTAGATAAATGATTTTATGCCAACTTACTTGTAAATACATTGAACATGATCTCAAAATATCATATAGAGTTTGAATGGTTATTTTATACAAAACAGCCATCTAATGGTGACAAGAAGTGTTTAATCTCATTTTTATATCCAATGATCGGAGAATCCCTCTCCAAAACCTTAAGGTAAACATTATATCTCAATCATATATAATAGAGAGTGAAACTCCATATAGGATTACCACTTCCCTTATATAGATATGTTGAAAAATTATTTTAGCACGGTGTGATAAAGATCCTTTAATTATTCACATTTCTATCCTTAGCGTGTCGAATAAGATTGTATCCCTATCAATCCTCATCAAAGATAGAGTTAAGAGATCCTTTATACTTAGAAAATTTACCACTTGGTTTCCTTTCCTAGGATGGTAATTGATAGAATAGTCATAATCCTTGATCGTATTTAACCACCTCTATTTTATCATATTTTTCTTCTTTTATGTGAATATATAATTGAGTATTATATGATCCATTTATATTTCACACTTTTCTCCATGGAGATAATTACACTAAATATCAATTCCAAGATTGCTGATGCTAATTCTAGATCATGTGTTGGGTAGTTATGATCATGGATATTTAATTTTCATGAGTAATAGGATATCACGTCTTCAACTTGCAAGAGTACCAAACCCAATACCTTTTTAGATGCATCAATTTAGATAAAAAATCCTTCCTCACTAGTGGATAATGTGAGAGTGGGTGAAGTGACTATCCACTTATTCGTCTCTTTAAATCCTTGTTGGTATTCATCAGTCCAAAAAAACCATGACATACTATTGAGTAAACTTTGTTAGTGGGATCGACAATCATGAGAAGTTTCTCTTAAATCGATGATGGTACCTAGCTAATCCATAAAAACTACGTATTTTCTTCATAATTTTTTCTCTTAGATATCCTAAAATTACCTTATGTTTTAAAGGATCTATAGATATCTCTTTTCTGGTGATAACATGACTTGTAAAGGTTACTTTATCCATCCAAAAGTCATATTTATTTTACATTAAAAATTACATTTCATTTCAAAAATTCTTTAGTGCTACATTATAATAATCCTAATGTTCATCCTTTAGTTTGGGTAAGTAAGAATATAATCTATAAATACTATCACAAAAATTTAGGTAATACCTAAATAATATATTCATCAAGTCCATTGAGGTTTTTGGAGAATTAGTGAGTCAAAATTGAATCAGTTTGAATTTTTTCTACTCATAAATTATATAAAAAATAGTTTTGGGGATGTCCTCCTTCTTTACATTTACTTGATAATATCCCAACTGCAAATCCACCATAGAGAAATACTGGGTTCCACATAGCTGATCAAACAACTCATGAATTTATGGTAGAGTAAAATTGTTCTTAATTTTTATATTATTTATCTAATGATAATAAATTAAGAGGCACATTGACTGATATTTATTCTTGATGAAGAGGACCGGTGCACCCCATGGTGAAGCACTTCGGCATATAAACCCTTTATCTAGATTCTCCTATAATTTTTTCTTCATAACCTCATGTTCAATAATGACCATTAAATATGGATTCTTGTATATTGGAAATTGTATGGGTATCATATCAATTAGGAAATCAACCACACAGTTATGAGGAATACTGTGGTATTCTTTGAGAAACACATTAGTGAATTCCCTTACAATGGGTGTGTCATCAAGTATGATCTTTTACTTAGTCTCAATATTTTCATCTAGATAAAATTAATCTCAACTAAATAATATCCACTATTGAGATGTTGGTACCAAATAATATTCATCTTCCTCCATGAACTTGTAAAGAATCATAGGTCAATTTACGATACTAAGCGTGATTCCCTTCTCTCGGAAATTTATGTTGTATCTATAAAAGGAAATCTAATCCATTCCTATAGTATCATTAGATTTGACTTAGTTGAGTATCACAAGGTTTTATGTAAAATTCCTCCCCCAAATATGGAAAGGGAATGATTTATGTTATTGGGATATAACAATTGGCCCATTTTTAATCTTAATTGATAACTCAAATTCCATGTTTTGAGGAGGTGTTTGAATAGTTTTATTAAACATGTCTGATAAGAAAGAATTTGTAGAACTATAATAAAATAGTAAATTATATATAATTGAGTGAATAAATATCATACCTATCATCACTTCATTTTTTGGATCCACCATAGTAGTTGTGACAGCATACGCTCTCCCTTTCTCACTAGGCATTGAAGGTTTTTTCCATCGGTTATTATCAAAAACCCTTAGATTAGGGAATTGATTTTAATATTGTACATAATATTTTAAGTTGAGTCATTTGATGATAGTCTAAGGGTTAAATAGAAAATTTAATTCTTCCATCACATTGGTAGGTATGCCTATCAATAATCATTATCTAGGTTCCCTTCCTTCCCTCTCCTAAAGCATTTAATTTTCCCCTTCATGTAACATTCAGGATTCTTCTTCCCATAGTTTTTAAAGGTGGGATACTGGACTTTCTTAACCCATGATATTTTTTGATCACACCATCATAATTAAAATAAATTATCTACGTATTCTCTCCAGTCCCATGAGACCCTTAAAATTCACTGATATTTATTTTGTCATTGAGGGAATATTAGACAACATCCTCATAGTTGTTCTAGTCTTGAATAACCAACCTTTTAATAAATTTAGATTTATACTACCAAATAAGTTGTTAACATTAATATTTTGGGTAATTAAAAATTTGGAGGTGTATTATTCATGTATTTTGAGGTGTTTATTGTGAGACGTGGTGGATTCATTATCCTTTTACTTGAGGCTAAGGAAATCACTCTCTATTATAAGTTAGAGAGTGATAAAAATATTTTTCAAAAACAATTCCATAATTCCTTTCACTCCATCACCTCGATCATTGTCTCATACTTTTTATTTTTGACCAACATCCATTATTGATCATATTTTACTAACATGTGATAAACATCTAGTATGAACATATCTTGATCAAAGAATTGAAGTTTTAAGAATATATTTTCAAAGGATTTAATCCATTGCTTCATCATTAAGGGACCAGACCATCCACATAATGTTAGAGGCCTTTCTCATAGAAAGGTCTTAATTACAACATTCTCTTTATTTGGGGGATTTTAGAATTTCTTATTTATTTTTTTGTTCTAAAACTGAGTCAATTGAGAAATTATTGTCAAAAATTTGATGATTTTTTCTCCCATTGGTTTGGGAATCTCATTTAGGTAGTCATCGCATTGCCCATTGCATTGGTTGTTGACTATGTCCCTCATATTTTAGAGCATTGGCTATAAATAAATGGAAAACTATGTGGGAGAATTTTTCATAATAATTAATGAAATTAATGGGAAACCATCAACATTAAATGTATAACTCATAAATTACATATAGTATTTAACCTATAAATCTATGTTTTTTAATCTAAGTTATACATGATAAATTTCATAACATAAACAATTATGGGAATTATTATTCCCTTAGTAATGGTTCATAAAGAGCTAGTGAATTAACCAAATAATATCCTATTGGACTGTAAAACCTGGTGTTTATTAAGGAATTTGGTCATGCACTATGTGATGATTGATTCTAGCTCACTTCACCCATTCCAGGGTAATTACCCCAAGGTACAACTGTGTTAGAGAAAAATCCACATCTAGTATCTAGAAAGAGATTTATTTTATTATAAACCACTTATTCTATATATTACCAAAATATAAGGATGTTTTCCATTGTTTATTATTATCCCTATGGATTTCATGAGATTTTTCTAATCCCAATTCCCAAAAATAACTAATACCTGGCTTTGATAGCAACTTTAATAACCCATATTTTATTACACCTTAATTCATGATTTATTACATAAAGATACACTTAAAAAAACAACATAAGATTATGAGGCCTAGTTTTATTTAGTAATTTAGTATATATACATTAACTTGAAACATGGTTACGACATAATTATTTTTAAAAAATCAACACATGACCTCATATTCCTTTGATCTTTTAAAACTACACATGATAACCTAGGGATGTACCTAAGAACAGGGTGACCTCTAAAGCCCAATAAATGAATAATAAAAGCATAACATGATAAATATAATAAATGTGAGTAAACATGAATATCTACAAGGAATAAATGTGTGAGAACCCTAATATCTAACAAAGAGTATTGTTATGACATGATAACATTAAGGGAAAAAAGGAATGTGGAAACAACATAAACATGACATATGTACAAGTTAAGGAAAACAACCAAGACAGCATCACATGGTAAAAAAAAGTACCCTAATGTATTAGTTTCACAATCTAAACATATAAAAAACCATTCACAAGGAAAAAAAATTAACCAATTCAATAGAGAATATTTTGGGGCCCACACATAACATTAATATCATGTACATGCCTAAGTGGGCCACATAGTTCATAAAATATAAAGATATATTTAATCACTTTTAATCCCATGATTAAAGAGTGTGAGATACATAAATGGAATTTCCAAATCAATTAATTATATATATATTTAGTTTAATACCCTTAATTGGAAATGAGTATTGGTATTCACAAAACAGTTTTTTTGATGAACTAAATGGGAAGATAATTTTGACATCCTAACAGTGGTACATAAAGATTTGTAAATGTGAATAATAAGAGTGAAATGAGATTATCATCACATTGAAATAATATTTACTATAAAAGTGAAATGTAATAACATATCCCAACATTAACAATTGGATATTAAATGGCATAATAATAATAATTTTCTTGAATATAGAGGAGAGGGAGATGATCCCTTTTGTTTATATAGAATTACATATAAAACCTTAAAATATAATTTCAGTATTGAAGGATTCATTAAGGATTCATAAAATTAATTGAATCAGTTAAAAAACATTATTTTAAATGGGAATATATATTTTTTATGGATATCTTTTATGGAATATATTATATAACTTTTGATTTATCATTATGTCAAAATATATATCCTATATTTATACCGTATTTAATTACTACCAAACAATTTATTGTGTTGTAAAATTATGACAAAATAAAAATTGGAAAATTAAAAAAATTATGATTTTAAAAATCTTTCGTTTTTTATCTGAATAATTATGTAATATTTAAATTTACACATTTAGATTAAAATCCTCATTTTTTTTAAAAAAATTGTTTTTTATAATAATTGTTTTTTGACCATTATAAAAATTTCAATTGAATTCATAAAATTATATTATAATTTTTATTTAATATATATTATTTAATGATAATATTTTACTAAAACCTTATTTATGTAAAAAGGTATTTAATTCATCTAAAAGAGTGTCTATATTGACACTACACATATCCCAAAAAAAATATTTGTGTTACATCATATCAAAATCCCATTTTTGTCAATGTTATTATTTAATCATTATAAAGTAATAAACGTTAAATATAATCATTATAAACAACATAAAAATACATATGGTTGGGAAATAGATATATATACCTTTATTACACCTATGAATTCTCTAAGGGTAAGGTGTGTGACTGTGAGATTTTCTTAGGGTTGATCCGCGAACAAGGTTTGGTTCTTGATCTTGATGAGATCGAACTTATACCATAAATGGTTTTGATCATGATTTAATTTTTGAATATAGGATTGGTAATGGTTAATGGAATATCCCAAAGATGATATCCCCCATGGAAGCTATGATAAATGGTTTTCATAGGTTATGATCCTACTAATCGATGCAGTCTCTTATTTCATTTGTGTCAATTGGGTTTATCCTAACCATCAATATAAAATAATTACAAAAATTACTATAAAATGGATATATTATAAGTGGTTATGATGTGTTATGGTTTTTTATATCTATTAGGACATAAGTTATAATGATAAAAAATTAGTGCATCTGTTTTCAATATTTTATTTAATAATGTTTTCACTCATTTGAAAATAAAATTTCACTTATAAGTGTTCATATTGTTACATTAAAAGTTGTGTATAAATTAATTATTTTAGTTATTTCATTCAAAATTTGTTTATTATGTATTGTGATGCATATTTTTTTGTACAGGTGAATTAGGATAAGCCCTCCCATATGTATGATATTACCACTTGGTGCAAGTCCCTAACCTTTAGTCTATTGTAGATAGGCTTGGGGTGTCACACATGGCTTACAATTCTCCAAGAAGGCCCTAGTGGGTTAGGTCATGTGAGGGTGGTATCAGAGCCTAGTCTGACCAATGATGCATTTTTTAGATAGAGTTATTGAGAGGATTGGTTTTAGATTTAAGGAAACTGTGATTTATGTGTATCATGTTTTTCTATATGGATAGGGACCCTAGTGATGATGTGATGGTTGACATATCCATTCACTATGAATTTTATAATCAACTTGATGATTCGGTACACTAAGGAATTATTTATATAGAATATAATAGTACATGTATCATATAGTAATTAGTTGCGGTTTCTATGTCCATCTTGAGTTATCACACTAGATATTCACTTTGGATCGGGGTGCATCTTGAAAATTTTAGGATTCCTCCACCTAGAGTGTTGGATAGGTTTACTCAAAAGGATCTCAATGAGAATCATCTCACTAAAATGGCCTCATTTTAAGTGCCCATAAATGATTTGTTCCCTATGGGTGGAAAAAAGTGGTACTTACACCTATCAAGAGGTAAGCAAACTTTCCTCTAGTAGCATAGGTTGGTGTTTTACCTCCTTTCAGGCATCATATAAGGCCATATGTATCAAATGTTAATTATTATAATATGATCCTGCTTCAAAAGTTTTGGTTTAATTGGTTTCCTAGGTTTTAAGGGTATTAAGACTAGTTGGTGTTAGATGACTCATTATAGTCCATGGTCTAAGTATGCTACCTAATTTAGAACCATTCGAATCAGATGGTGTTTCTCCGGGAAAGTATTCTTCCTTGACCAATAGTAAAATGGTGGATCTTGATGACATAGAACAATGATAATGCGACTCTTGCATATATTGTTTTTTAGTACCTTATTCTATAAGATTATTTATTAGCATCTCTAATATCAGTATGCATCTAGGAGGATCCTTAGATTTAGAAAAGTAGTATTTAAGATGATGAGTATGTGTTTAGATTTGTTGGCCTCACTTGGTATTCATAATACTTGTTTCATGAATTGAATTTATGGATGATGAATTTTAATAATGGTCTATGTAGAGATATTAGATCCAATTTTTCCCCCTTTTCATACACACCTATGTCAGGGTGCTCAAGTGTTCCTTTCTTATTACAGATTTTGGGAAGAGTAGTAACATCTAACTAGAATCAATAAATATCATCCTAGAGTAGATACCTCTTAAATTAAGTAGAAAGAATCAAGAATTTGGGTCATGTCCCTTGAATTATCATCATGTTCAATCTTATACCACGTGATCTACAGTCCAGGATTCAGAGAGCGGTTATCATTAGCTAAGGTTGATGGAATTATATTCTTGTCAGGGGAGAGATAATATTAATCGAGACCACATGTCATGCCTTATGAAAATATACAGGAAAATAGTATATGGGACACCAAGGTAGAGGAAGTGTAAAGATAAGGAATATTTATAGATTTAGATTTGGAAAAGGTCTTAGATGAGCTATAAAAGGATTCCAAAGTTATAATTTGATACCACTTCCACCACCTTAGGTGGTATCTACTAAGTCCAGGGAGTTGGTAGGAAGGGATGTGGTCATTTCAATGTATTTTATGAATATGATCTTTAGGATCCCAATATTATCTAATGTATTTTTCATATGTTCTATACCATATATATGGTTTTGATTAACATAGGTGTGACCTATTCATTTCTAGTATTATCCCTTGTTTGATAATAGGAGGTTGTAACAGACCGTCTAGCCTGACCCTTATTGTTGGAGACTCCTGCTAGGGCGGTTATGTGATCATAGTTTTAAAATGAAAGTGTGACTTGGTTCTTGGTGTAGAGAGTTTGTAATGGTACCTTTTAATTATTGTGATCAAACTATATAGATTGGTTGTATAATTTCATTTATAGAATAGATTAGTTATCCACCATCTATTCCAAGATTGATTGTTTCTATCGGAGGATGCGGTGGTCCTAGATAGATAGTTATAGATTTTCCATCACTGGTGAAAAGGAATTATAGTTATAGTATAATTGGTTCATATGTAATAGAGTACAACCAATTTCTCTTGAGTTTGAAGGCTTGAATCTATATGTAACAAACTCAATGCATGTTTTATTCCCAATAGTGGTATAGGGGTACCTATATTTCATTACTAAGGATATATATGGGATACATATTCATATACAAGTTAACTTTTATATCAAAATTAATTTGATATAGGATTATATAACTTTAGTAGAATATTAGATGGATCCCATTATGATTTTAGAGTTGATGGTGTAGTTAGATATCTATCATAGGAAAGGCTTTATTCGACTTGGTGTGCTCCATGGGAAACTATAAATCTATTCTTTAAGAAGGTTGATAGGATCCTTAGGTTGTCTATGTATTTTCACCACTAGAATCACATAAATGTCAATAATATGTTTCCACTAACAAGAATCAATGAAATATCATATACATTGAAAGGGGAAATGTTTTTCTCAAATAATGAGTTTATGTTAGGATATCATTAGTTGTGGGTTCATGAGGATGACATAACTAAGACATAATTTTGATGTCTCTATGGTCACTATGTGTACTTGATGATTCCATTTAGTGTGAAGAACACCTAGAAAGTGTTTATGGTAATTGTGAAGTATATCTTATATCCTTTCTTGGAAATGTTTTTGGAGGTATTTATTGATGAAATTCTAATTTACATGGATTTATGGGATAATAATGCAAGAGATTTAAATGTTTCCATTGACATATTGCATGAAAATCAGAACTATAGAGAACTGACAAAGTAAAATTTATGGATTAGATATTTTTATATCCTAGGAAAAGTCATGTCAGATGATGGAGTAGTTGTTGACTAAAAAAGGATAAATGTGGTTCTTTCTTAGATCCATCCATGAGTGTGATAGTGGTGTAGAGCATGTTAATATTAAATAGCTATTACTATAGATTTGTACCATAATTTGCTTGTATATTGAATTATTTGACTAACTTGGTCCAAAAGGGACATCTTTTATCGGTTTAGAGAAGTTCCATAGGGACATTGAAGTGTTTCGATGGATGTTGAAATGCACTACCATACTGATGTTATTAGAAGAGGGAGTTGATTACATGGGTTCTAATATTCATTTGGAACCAATCCTGGTTGTGTACTAATAAAAAGGCAGGTGGTGATATCCTAATGATATAGAGAGATGATAAAATGTGGGTATATCTACACAACCCAGTGCATGGAGTAGTAAACTATGTTATTCACCCTAAACATTAGGTGACAGTAACTTTTAGTGAGTAGTTTATTTTTTATTCCAAACACAAGAGTATCAAGTACATATTTAGTCAAAGATACCTCAAAATGAGATAAAGGTAGTGGTTGGAGTTCCTATGGGAATATAACTTCAAGATAGTCTATAATCTTCTAAAAGAGAATGGTGTAGAAGATTATTTCTATAAGAAATCATTTTTTCCAATTATTAGATGAGACATCAGAGCATTTATCCTCATTATAGTTATCCATGGTGGATAATGGAAGAGTGAAATAACTTTTATTGATGTTTTGAACCCACTACTCATATTGTTTATGAGTAATAAACAACATATTAATGATGAATGAATGGACTTATGTGACCAAATATTTGAAACACATTCTCTGTATGAATTTTTGAAAGCTGGGGAGCATGTCCCCCTATTCTAAGGTGGATGGTGCTACCAGTCACACTTCTAATGGAGGTTCTAATCGAGTTATATAAATATAACTTTGTGATACAACATGGAGTATAAAATATATATCAGTATCATTGGATGTACTTTTCGTGGACAAGGATAATGAAGTGTATTGAAGATTTTATTTTTTGATGACTCACCTACTAGTGGGTGAAGACCGAGTATTAGGTACCAGTTGTTTTATACCAGCCCCTTAAGGTGAAAAAATATAAGTGTGATATTATATACATAGATTTATTAATATTATTTCCATATTTTTCAAGAATTCTAGATTTTATTTGAGTGATCATAGAACAACTCACTAAGTCATCCCACTTCCTCTACATCAAAATGTAGAGTTTAGTGGGAAGTTTGAGATTCATGTACGTGAAAGAGATCATCTAGTTTCATGGTGTACCCTCAACCATTATATTATAAAGTAATACTATCTTCACATCTTAATTGTAGGTTGGCTTTCAAGAGGCTTTCAAGAGTCAGTTACAGATGAGCATGGGGTTGCACACCTTGATAGATGGTTAGGCTGAGCAAAACAATCAGGTTTTGGAGGACGTGTTATGGGACTACATGTCAGACATTGGAAAAAGTTGGGAGGATCACCTATAATTTTTAGATTTTTCATAAATCAAAGATTATTAATCTACTATTGACATGGATACTTTGGAGGATATTTTTGGGAGACCATGCATTTCACCATTTTTCTAGTTAGAGTAGGGAGAATCATCACTTATATTCCCAGATTCAGTTTGAGTAATGATGGAGAAAGTATAGAACATCTTATAGAGGACAAGGATAGATCAGAACTATCAAAATTACTTTATAGAATAACAATTGAGGTTTTGGGGTTTATTGAGGGAGAAAATGTGTTCTTAAAGTCCACACCACAACATGGTTTATGATTATGTTTTCTAGGTGGTAAGCTATCTATGAGGTTAATTGGTCCCTTTTAGATTCAGTAAAAGAGTGGTGAGGTTGTGTATTGCATGGAATTACCTCCTCATTTGGATTGATACCATTATGACTTCCATGTGTCATAGATATGGAATTATGTCTATGATCCATCGTAACACCTTGATATTTTATTATATATTTCTCTTTAAATAAATTTAGTTTCTTTGCTAGAAATTAATACACACAACCCCAAGTCTAAATAAACGAAAATAAATTCTATCATTATAAACTAGCAATTGAATTTATAGAATTAATTATAATAACCCCATTTTTAAAATTTTAAAGGTTCTATATAATAAAAATTTATTGATAAATAAGAAATATTTTATTAATAAAGTTTTTATTAGCTTTAAAAAAATTTCTCAAAATGTTTTTTATTTATTTTTATGCGAAACTAATATTATAAATTTCTTCCTTTTTTAGAAAATTTACTTGATGAAATAAAAAAATTATAAAAAAAAATCTTTCCAAAATTATCTTAGAGTGTTTTCTTAAGAATTTTCTGAAAATTTTATTTTTCAATGAATAGTCAAAAAAACTGATTTTTAATGAAAATTATCTTTTGATTCAAGAATTTAAATAGTTGTTATTTAAAAAGATAAAAAAAGTAACATAAGTTCATTTATATTATTTATAATACAATTAATTCCATTATAATTACTTTAATTTTTTATTTATCTATAAACACATTTTATACTTAAAGAAAATTTTTTATAGAAAATTTCTTTTCATCACATTCTGGAACATTAATTTTAAATTTAATTATATCACTTCTATAAATTGAATTTGATAAAATTGATTTTATATTCTTAATCATGATATAAATAAATTAATTAGCACACATTGATTTTTTGTCATAATGAATAATAAAAATAGTAAAAATGTGTCATTATGGTAAAGGTTAAACCAAGTTTACTGGGGGTATAACTAAGTTATATCAGAAATTTTTGGCTATTAAATTTGTTTGAATACTATTGTAAGTATATATTTAAACCTAGTAATATCCATAATTATAACCAACTGAAATTTTTGAATAATGTTTCCCGATTATGACATTATTATATATTAATATTTTAAGAAATTTTAAGTGTGTCATCCCCCCAACTTATAGAAGTACACATATAATTTCTCTTATTTACACCAAATTGAGCTATATAGCTCAATAAAACCCTACCCAATTCACTTGTAAATTTTATTTTACACTAATTAGAAGTTTTTATATTATTTAAATAACATTTCAAACATCTTTAATAAATTATATAAAGGAGGCCATCTAAAAGAATAATAATTATCCAACCCAACCTCTTTCAATTTATTTCTTATTATATATACCCTAAATATATGGTATTAATCAAAAAATTATTACATCAATAGAATAAATATACTTAAATTTTATTATGATTTTTAACGACTGTTACTCACCCTCATTCCCATCAAATGGTATGTGAAATTATCACTTATGTGTGTGTGTGGACTACCGCCTTCACGTGGTGATGCAATTCATTTTACATAACCATATTTTAGGGACCTTTATTATAAAGTTTTTAATGATTATATATGATATTTATTATATAATTGTTATTATTTAATTATAATTTCATATCTACCTTCCAACCTCCTAATATTTTGGAAAATGATAACATCGCTTATGCGTACATGTGGACTACCACCACCATAAAACGATATGATTCATTTTTCATTACTATTTCACATTAATGGTAATATTGATATATTTAATTAATATAATATATATATATATATATTATATAATATTTTTTATATAACGGTATATTATTATTTACTATTATTTTTTCATCCTATAAAAAGTAAAAATAGAGTTCATGTGTACATAAGAAATATCGTTTCCAAATACGATGTAACTGATTTTTCTATATCTAACTTTTAAGGATGACTATATATATAATGAATATAATTTATATTAATATCATTATTAAAATTATATATATTATATAAACATGATCAATATAATGATACTATAACTAAAAACTGAAATTCTCATGAAAAACAAACTAGTTAACACTTGATAATGGTGATTTTAGTAATAAATTATTAATAAATGGGTGTATAAATATAATAATTGGATCATATATGATATTATATGAATTTAAATTATTCTATTATATAATTATAATAAATATAAATTTATTATATATTAGGTAAGTGTGCATTCAAAACAAGTCGAACTTGAGGTAAGGGATTCTTTTCTCACTTTAACTTTTGTGTAATAAATTTTCTTGTCACCGCTTATTTTCTTATGTGTCATATATAATATCCACGATTTTATTTTATAATTAATCAAATTAAAATTATGGGGATATTAATAACCATATATTTTACTCTTTTTCATGAGGTTTTGGTTTAAAATGTACTAAAGATGTAAGGAATTTATGTTACATTCTCATTATTTATCGAGACCGTTTGTAATTAAGTTTCTAATGATGAAATTTTACTATATATCTATCAATTATCCCATGAATTTTTTCTCCCAAGGAAATTTCTATATATTACATGTTTTCATTTCATTATCTCTTCTTTATTAACACATGATACTGAAATAATGTTTTTAAGAAAAACCAGCTTTATATCTCTCTTCAGTCGAAAATATTTTATCTTTCATGTATATGTTATCTATAAAATTTATTTGATAACTTTTTTAATATTATCATATGATTTTTTAAATTTATTTTTACCCATTTTTAAATTTTAAATAAAATTATTTAAATGAATATTCTTTCCTTTTTCAAAACAAGGAACTTCTGACTATTTTTCTGAAAATTTGAAAGGAATATTTATTTTAACATATACAATGTGAACAAAAAATATCATTATCCTAACCAATCAATACTTTCAATATTAATTTATAAGTTTCCAATTTTCATTTAAAATAAAATATTTTCCTTAATATTTTGGAAATTTCTTGATTTTAAATAAGTCATTTTAAAATGAAATTAGTATTTTCCTCAAGAAATATTCTTAAGATCTTTTAATGGAATTTTGATTTATAATAAAATCATTTGATGTTACTTATTAACTACTGTGTATATGATCCAAGTATAATATATTCATTATTCTTAATGATATTATATTAATATCGTGATCATATGTTTATGAAACCCATTTATTTTACAAGGGTTTCACTATGATGAAATGTTGAAATGTTTATGAAACACACTTAATTTCCACAGGTTATGATATATAATTAAATTGTTATAATATTGTTGCATACAAATAAATTAATTATGATTATGTGATGGGTGGGAAAAGAATCATATATCCCTCCAACAAAATGGGTAAATATAGATATCTCATGAGATAATAAATACAGGAATGGGGAATAAACCTAGTTCAGTTAGGGAATCTGTGCTCTATGACAATCTAAATGATAAAAAATGATTTGATAGAATTTGGAGAAAATCCAATCCACTAAGTAAGTATTGGAAGAAATAATTTACTAAGTAAATTATTTTCTGTGCTTATTTGTATGCCAAAAAATTTTATCATATGCCAATGTTATACTCTCATTTCTCATGTTATTTGATTCATTTAGGATTCATGTATTATGAACTTCTAAGATTTATTCCATGACTCAAGATTATGATATATGATATGAAGGTTACAGTTTTGAGATGTTATTATCATGTTCACATACCCTTATTCTCATTTTATGATTAAGTGATCATTGATATCTCCCTTTTTTACCATTATTGAGTATCTGAGCCCAACTACTTTTATATTTCCTTTCCCAAGGTTATAAATAATGGATTTAAGTATGATATGAATAGTAATGGTGATAGTTATAAGGAAAATAGAGGGAGATGATTTATATCTATATGATATAATATTTATTTTTTATCCAAGTTTCCAAAGGCAATAAACTTATAAAATTTTAGAATGGATCATAATTTTATGTATTAAATATTCACCTAATAAAATAAAATATTTATTTATGAAAATTATGTGTTTTTATATCTATTTAATTCTATTTTCTAGGGAAATATAGAAATTGAAAGAGGGTCCTCCATTACATAGTTCATTATGGTGATCAATGGTTGAGAGGAGAAGATCCTTCATGGGAAAATGATTCCCCATGTGCATGTTCTCTATAAACACAAGAATATTTGGGAGAGATCATGGGAGGAGGAGACCCAAATTAATGCTTATTACCTAGATAATTTTAGTAGTTCATTATTTTTATTAAAAAATAATTGAAGCTGTGGAGAGTTTTATTGATTTAGTTTCTATGAGTGGATAATTTTAAAATTTTAAGTAATATTTATGGAGATATTCATGCAGTTGGTGTGGTGAATCTAGTGTCATATAACCCAATGAATAATATATTAAATATAATAACCAACATGCACTCTTAATATTTAAAATAATAGATTATATCAAGATCAGATCCTCTGATGAGAAAATTCATACCTCCTTTAAATATAGAATGTGGTTTTTATAATAGGTGTGATATAAGTTTCATTTTCCTAGGATGATTAAATTGTAAACTGTCATTGATGTTATCGAAAAATTAAATTAGAAGTAATTAAATGAAATGTTTCATTTAATTTTTCACCTTGTATATCTCTATAAAATAATCCCTTTCCTAAAACTCTATGGTTAAAAATAAAATACTAGGTATTTAAAATGTATATGGAGAGAGATAACATAGTTTAATTATTCCTCAATAACTGTATTGATTCATAGAGGCAATATTGAACAGAGTGGGATCATCAATGACACCACCATTGTGTTTGTACTATATCAAAAATAAATTCATTTATAGGTAGTTTTTTATCCCCATTATCATTGTTTTTTCAATAAGATACTAATTCCTCTATAATTAATCTAGTGTTCAACCTTACATGGCCCTGTCAATTTACCATTTTTTCCTAGAATTTTCAATTTGTAATTGATTAGGTTTTGGGGATTGTTTCTACTTATTGATTATTAAATTCAAATCAATGAATGATGTTTAGGACTAACATGGTCATTGTTCTTCCTCAATTTTTTTATTTGTTGATATCCCCTCTGTTCTACACAATTACATCAGCAATGTCCATTTTGAACTATGGTTCAACCTTTACCATGTCCCCATCTCATTGTATAATTGAATAATGGATCTATTTATCATTGATGCGGGTTACAAGTTAATGATTTTCACATGGATGATGAGTTATAATGATGAAAATAGTATATATATCAATTGAGAATGAAATTATTTTGAGCTGATACATGTGGATGACGAAGGAGGTAATATGAATTCATTTTTTTAGTAAACGAAGTCTGGAATCTGATTTCCAATCAAGAATTGGTGAGAGCCAATATGGATTGAGGAAATTTTTGGTGTGTTTGATGGAATATTTGGGAGAGGGGATATAAAGATTAGAGGATCCATCACAGATCTGGAATTATGGAAATTTCCCAATTAAACAACATGTAGTCTGGAAGAACACACTCAATGGAGTATGTTTCTTACTTATCTAGGGTTTCAAATAGAGTTATAGATCGTATGTATATATAACTAATCCACAAGATATGTGACAACTACTTGGTTAACTATGCATATACATAATGTAGCTTATTGGGGACTCATGTTTCCCCATATATTATGTGTTCTTGGCCAAACCCTGTATACCCTTGTAGGTAAATGACTCGAGCAAGCGAGGTACATTTTGAGTACACACGTGCACATGATACATTACGTGACACCTCTACACTACATAAATTTGAACAGAGACATTATATGTGTAATAAAATAATATTTATAGGTGATAATAATGGGATAACAATCCATATTTCCCTATTACATGCCATGTACTTACCCTTAGCCCAGAATGGTTTGGTCAAACACGAATTTTCCTCTCATTATTCCCAGGTGGAGTAGGTATTCCACCTGTTGAAAGTGGAAACATCCTAGTCAGTTAGTGTTTCATCCTTGTGAGAACTATACTAGGATATCCTACCTATATAATCGGATAGTATCAGTATTTTATCCACACAACCTGAGATTTTAAGAGAACACTATGTTCGATATCATATACAACATGCAGATCTAGCTTAAACAAGCAATGAAATATTATTATTTAAATATAATCATTATAACCTAATCATTGAATTGGTGGGCATTAATAAGAATAATCACATTATGGAATATATATATATATATATATATATAAGACCTACTCAATATAAAAGTATTCATTAATTCTTAGGAGTTAAGCACTTAATTTTTTTCATGATATTTTATTCTTCAAAATACATTTTCTATTTTTATTAAAAAAATACTAAAATTTATTAATGCCAATTTTATAAAATATATTTGAAAAAACTAAATTCCCTTTTTGAAATAATTATATCAAAATTAAATTATGGTTAAATTTACAAATATTTTTTAGATTAATGATTTTTCATTGAATAGTAGAAATACATATTTTCAAAATAATATCATTACTTCAAGTAAATTAAAAGAAAAATTATAATTATTATTTATTATTTAATATAAATATGATCAATTTAAGTTATAATCATCCAATTAATTCAATTTGAATTGAAAAGACTTGATTTTGAAATAAGTTATTTTTTATAATTAAAAGTATTTTTTAGATGTGTGTTTCTTTTTTATCATAAATTAATTTCCACCACTTTTAAAATTTTAATAATTAAAAATGGATTCCATAATTTTAATTAAAAGGTAAAAATTTGGTAAAAAGTCCCCTTTTAATTTTGGTCATTATGAATAGTAACAATGGTAAATATGTGTCACCATAGTGAGGGTAAAATTGGTAAAATACGGTTAGAACAATAAGTTAAAGTTTCAAAATCATCCCCAAAAAAATCTGTTATCCTATTGGATAGGTTTATTTAATCAATTTACATCAAAGTATCAATTATATGTCCACTTGGTGCCACTACTAATTGATTATTACCATTATAATAATTTAAGGAATAAATAAATACAAAATGTCACTCTCTTGAATTTAATAACTCTAAAATTTATATATAAGGATATAAAGAGGTTAACTTCGATTTTTAATGTTTAAAATAAATATAAATATTTTTATTTATCATTTTAATTTATTTATAAATTTTAGGGACTATTTAATTACTTTAAATTCTTATTCAATATCAATATAGTATTTATTCAATTAAAATAAAAATATAATAAATTATTTAAATAAATATTAAAATTAATAAAATTTATGTGAATTATTATATTAATAGAATTTTTGGACGAAAATAACATATTATATATGTTTTAAATATTTATATTTTAATTTCATTTTTGTTGTATTATTTTCAACTTCAAATTATGTGAATAGTTTTTAAAATTAAATTAATCATACTTAATGACAAAAAAAATTTAAAATAATTTAAAAAATTAAAATCTCAAAATTTGATAATAAGGATGATAAATGGTCTGAAATTTCATCCATTGGTCATTTATAAGCCAATTTTTACCATATAAGTAAAATTATAACCATTTAATATTAAAAAGTCATTACCCCGGTTAAGATTAAATTTTATTAACCATAGCGTTAAACCAAATATAAGATTTAAAAAGGAAAAATTACTATATAAAATTCATTAAATGGTGAAATTTATACCTTATAATGTTTTTATTCAAATTTCTATCCATTTGGAAGAATTGTTGTAGAGAATTACTAAATTGAATTTTAATCATTTTATAAATTCCAAGTGGGTATTTTCCTTCCCATATAAAAGGAAACCCCTTTATATTAATTATTTACACCACATTGGGTTGTATATCTCATCCAAAACCTATAATTTTCTCTTATTAACATTATTATCCACTAATTAGAGTATTTTTTTTCTTTTTAAAATACCTTTCCAATGGTTGTTATGAAGAATCCTATGGAAGTCTACTGAAAAAGATGTAATTTTCTTTATCGACTATTTCAAACTTATCTCTTCATATACTTCCAAAAAAATACTTATAACCATACTAAAATATTAGATCAAGTATCACAAAAATACTTATATGTTATTATTATTATTATTATTATAAAATAATTTTATATCTCATTACCATCCTATGAAAAGTAAAAAACATCACCCATACATACGTATGGTTTACCATCTCCAGGTAGCGATGTAATTCATATTTTGTCACCACCTTGCTTGGATGGTTAGGAAGATGGAAAAAATGAATATATATTACTTTTATAACATAATTATTATTACTTAATTATAATATCATATCTTCCTTCTTAAATTCCAATCCATTGGAAATTGATAACAATGGTGATTCATACATGTGGACTACCACCCGCACAAAGCGATGTGATCCTTTTTTAATTTACTCTTTTCATAGATGGTAATAAAGATATATTTAATTAATATATTTTTTTTATATTATATAATACTTTTTATTTGAATGTGAATTTTTATTTACTATTCTTTTATTTCATTCATTTAAAAGTGAAAACAATGTTTTGTTTGGTATGTAATGTCTCAACAATACTCTATATTATATGACAATTTTGATGCTAAAAATAACCTTGTTTATTTTATAATGAAGTTACATTTAGTATGTTTCAAGAATATATATTTTGTTTTTATATTTGATGAAATGAAAATCTATAGGATGTGTTCTGGATACACTGTTCAAACCCTATATTCGGTGAATAGATGTATGAATCATTAACTCAATACTACAGTAAAAAAATTTCATATGGAGTGGAAACCCAACGAGGGATATTAATAACATATAACGACAACACTATGTTTAAGAATAAAAAAATTATGGAATATCAACCCTACATTGAAATCTAGAAACACTTTTTATACCCTACATTTAGAAAATTGAACATATGGATAATCAATTATATGTGTGGAATATTATGCTGAAAAGGATGAACATATAGATCATCGTCCTTATGTTTCCATGTTCCCTATGTTACATGTAGATAAAATTATGGTTTCTGAACTATGTGTTAGTAGGAAACCTATGTTACGCAAAAGTAACCCTACATTACTCAGTTCAACCCTACGTTTTCCTACTCAAATAGTGGAGTTTTAAATTCATGATTTTATCCGAGTTCCATGCAACAGTATTGAAATAATTATTAGCTGATATAAATATTCTCTACGATTGATTCAAAGTACATTATGATCAATTAAAATAATAGTATTCATCAGATAAAATCACTCCTTTTCATAAGGTAAGTTATGAATCCCCTGGTCAATATTTTTTTTGAATTTTTGTACTAACTCTGGTGATTTTCTTGGATCTAATCAACTAAAAAAGGTATTTATATGATCAAATTATTTTATGAATCAAGGTGGTGGTGTGTGTGATATATGTGATACATGTGATTAAATATTCATTCATTCACACATACTATAATTTTTATGTTAATATATTTTAAATTGAAACTATTACAAATGTTTGACTCTAAGGATACACATTGGAGATATACATTTTTTAACCTCATTTTGTTGTTGTGTGGTACTATAATTATTAGAGATCATTTTAAACTAATCTATCTTCACAATTAATCTTCATTTAAGACTTTTATTTCTAAATACAAGGTTCATCTACAATCAATTGGCGTTGAAACTATGAAGATCAACATGAACCATCAACAAATCTAACTCTTTTGATTTATTAGAGAATCAAATACTCGTAATATGTTGTGGTAAAGTGTCAGCTTATCGTACTAAGCAGTTGATAATTGGTTCCCTGTTAAATATTCATAAGGATCTATTTTAGTTTTATTGTAATGTTGTAAACAATCTTAAATTAGTTGTGGAATTTAAGGTCTTGTGATAAGAGGACCTTGCTAATGAAATACACCAAAATAATAGATATCGCATTGGTGGAGTGGACTATGGGTTCTTTGTGTCCCTAACCAATATAAAAATATTGTGTTTATTCCTTCAATTTATCCATAGATCATATTTATTACAGAAGATAACATAGTATATCTTCATAAATCTTCCTGATATTTTCAAACTATAATCTGTCGATAGTTTTGAAAATACATTATTCATCCCCCCTCTTGTGCTACATTGTATTATTCTGACCTAAAAATTGTTATCAGATGAGAGATTTTGTGAAAAATACATAGAAATTTGAAAATTATAAGGTCTATATAAATCATTTGTAAATGGATGATCCAAGTGATCCAATGTTTATGGTTTGTTATCCATACATTAATGGTGAAAATTATGGATGATGGAAATCATGATTGATAATCTACTTGAAGAATCATGGATTCAAAGTTTATTTAAAGATCATTACCCCTTATGTAATTCTTGAAAAACTAGAGACATGGAATACTGAAAGAGAATATAAATACGACATCAATTAAAATGAATTGAATGCAATTATCTACGGACTCATACCAGATGAGGTTAATTGAGTATCACAACATCCTACTAACTTTGATATGTGGCAAACTATTATTGTTTCTTATGAAGGAATAGACAATATAAAACATATGAGATTTTCTAGAGCTAAGATAATGTTTTATGCCTTTAGAATGTTTGATGGTGAAATAATCACATAGATTAATGGAATGTTACTAGATATTATCAACAATATTACTAACTTGGTAGATCCCATTAGTCAATCTGATCAAGAGCTAAAAGTACTCAGAGTAACTCCTTATATGTGGAATGGAATATCTACTATTATTCAACAATCATCACCTATCAATAATTTGAAAATGGAGGAATTGATTGGAATATGGATGATGTATGAAGTAAAAATGCAAGATGATGTTTATGATCATAATATTTTAGTAATGAGGGAAAATAATTCCCGAAAATTAACATCTTAGAAGCATAGTAAAAAAACAAAACAAGAAGACAAAATAGTAAAAAATGAAGATTCCTTCAATTCTAAAATGGAACTAGCTCAAATATCCAAAAAGTTTAGAAAATTCAACAATAAGAAAATAGTCTTTAGAAAAACATTTAATAAGGATAAAAAAGAACCTAGAGAAGTACGATATTATGAATGAGAAAAATTGGGTCACATTAAACCAAATTACCCCCAACTAAAAGATGAAAGAAGAAGCACATAATAAAATATCAGAAAAATTATGACAAAGAGAATAAAGGAAAAAAGGGAAATGAAATATACTTAGATTGTATCTGAAGACTACATAATTTCATTAAAATTTGATTGAGAGAAGGTGAAATCAAATCTCAAATCCCACATATTCTTTATAGGTAAGGAAGATGAATAGGTGAAATCTTATTACTCTTCTGATTCAAAAGCTAATAGTTTCTAAAATGATAAATTAGTTACCTAATATTAAATGTTAGAAGAGAAATATGATTCTTTATTAAAGAATAATAAATCATTTAATAATATTCAAAAAAAGGATAAAGACATACTATGCTAAAACAATATCAATATTTGGTAAAAAAAATCAATTCTTCTGGATCAAATTGTATTGATCTTGAAAAAAGGATTAAAGAATTATAGGATGAAGTGTAATCTTATAAACGTATTACCCTTATTTTTACTAAACGATAAATAGTTTCAATTGATATTATTAGAAATAATGTTTTTAAAAGAGAAAAATATGGAATAGGAATAAAGGGTGAAAAACATGACTATATACGAATTAATTTGTGGCGTATTCAAAAAATAATGCTTGAAATTATTTTAGAACAAACGTCCATTTTACTAATAATTTCTATTTGATAAATACTAAAATTAGTGGTATTACAAAGGGTTTAATTTGTAAAATTATTTCTGAATAAGGTGATGTAAATTATGGTAAAATTTGGAAAATTTGTATTCCCAAATCATTTCTCACTAACCATACCGGACCCAAGAAAATATTGGTACCAAACCAAACATTTGTTTAAATTCCTTCGCCAGAAAAAGGCTATAGGAACAAGAATGCTAAATGGTATATGGATAGTGACTGTTCCAGAAACATGAGTGGAGACTAATCAAGTTTCCATACACTCAATTAAATGAATAGAGGACTATTCACTTTTGCTAAAAATTAAAAGGACAAATTTTTTGATTTGGAACTATTGGATATATAAATACTATATCAATCAACAAAGTATTGTATATACAATGGTTAAAACACAACCTAGTAAGTATTTCTCAACACTGTGACAATGGTTTTTATGTTGATTTTTCCAAAACTTCCTTCTCTATATTCATATATAAAATGCTTAAATTTAGACAACCTATAACTAACAACATTTATACCTTGTATTTAAATTAATTTTGTAAATGTAAAGTGGATTATTTAACACTTAAGAAAAATGATTCATGGATTTGGAATAGAAGACGTAGACATTGAAATTTATATTCATTTCATAAGTTATCTATAAAATAATTAGTTTCTAATTTTCCAAATATTAAATCTATTGATGATAGATTCTACAATGTATGCAAAATTGAAAAAAACACAAATGTTTTTTCAAATCTATTAGCAAAATAGCTACATATTAACCTTTAGAATTTATCTAAATGGGTTTTTTGGACCATCTAGAGTAGAAATATTTTCTCGTAAATTATAATTTAATGTTTTAGTAGATGATTATTCTTGATTTACTTGGGTATATTTTCTAAAATTAAAAAGTGAAGTATTCCCTATTTTTGAATTATTTTGAAAAATTGTTTGAAATGAAAAAGTGTCTAAACAAATTTTTTTGAGAATTGATCTGGGTGTTGAATTTTAGAATCAATCATTTAAATATTATTTTTCTCAAAACTGGTTATTAGACACACCTTATTTGTACTAAGAACACCTCAACAAAAGGGAATTGTTTAATAAAGAAATAGAACTATTCATGAGATGGAAAGAACTATGATAAATAAATACATTCTTCCTACATATTATTGGGAATAAGTAGTAAGAATAGCCTAATATATCATGACTAGATTTCTAATAAGGACTATTTATAAAAGTGATCACAATAAACATTTGAATAAAAGAAAACCTAAAGTAATGTACTTTAAAAAAATTTTGTAAGGAATATATCTTGAATACTAAGGACAACCTTGGTAAATCTGATCCAAAAGTTGATAAATGAATATTTTTGTGATAATCTACTATCTCTAAATCCTATAAAGTGTTTAATAAAAATTCAACTATTTTTGAAGAATTTATTCATTTAAAGATTCCTAAAACCGACCCTTATTTAAATAGAAAAATTAAAAAGATCATGTTATTAACTTGTTGGAAAACATGAGCCTTGAAACCCATGAAAATAATTTTGAAAATGATATAAATAAAATTATTCTAATTTAGAAGAACCTGAAATTGAATAACCTAAAAGTGACTTTCTTATATTTTATAGAACATTAAAATAAACATCCTTTAGAAACAATTATAATAGACCTAGCTATTGGAATTGAAACTAAAATAATTGTAGGAAACCTAACTGAATTTTCTTCCTTTCTATCTCAATTAAAACCTACATCTATTGACAAATTCTTAGAAGATGAGAGTTTGTTTTAGCAATGCAAGAAGTCCTAAACAAGTTTAGAAGACATTAATTTTTGGGAATTAGTAGAAAGACCATCCGATTATCCATTAATTGTTACTAAGTGGGTCTTTATAAATAAACAGGATGGTCAAAGGATCCTAAATAGAAATAAATATAGTTTAGTAGCTAAAGGATATAATCTGAAAAAAGGTATAGATTATGATGAAACTTTTTTCATATAAATAGATTAGAATCCATTATAATCCTTTTAGCTTAATCATATCATATTATTTTTAAATTATATCATATTGATATTAAATATTTCTTTTTAAATGAATATTTAATAAAGGAAGTTTATGTTGAACAACCTCCTAGTTCTAAAAACCCTCATAAAACAAATTCCATTTTTAAACATAAAAAAGATATTAATTGGCGTAAACAAGAACCTAAAGAATGGTATGAAATAATATGTTCTTTCCTTTTAACAAATGGATTTACTAATGGATTGGAAGATCCAACACTTATTTAGAAAAAAGTTTTTTCTAATATTTTATTACTAAAAAATTATGTTGATGATTTTTTTGGTACAACAAATAAAAATCTTTTAATGTTTTTTAAATACTTATGAAAAATGAATTTGAAATGAGTATAATGGGATAATTGAATTTATTTTTAGGATTAAAAATTTATCAAAGGGATTATGGAAATGTTTTAAATAAATGTAAATATATTATTTATTTATTTGAAGAAATTTGGACTTGAAAATAGTAAGACTTACATAACTCCTATGTGTAACAATGTAAAACTTGATTTTGATGAATCTGGAAAACCAATTGAAATAATGTTATATAGATTTATGGTTGGTATTATGTTATATCTTACTTTTAGAAGGCCAAACATTGTGTTTTATTTATGTTTATGTGATATATTTCAATCAAATCTAAAATAATCACATGTTACTGTGGTGAAAAGAATTTTTAGATATTTATAAGGAAGTATTTTTCAACCTCTTTTTTACCACCAAAATTTTTATTTTAATTTAATTACATATTCATATTCTTAATTTAGAGGATTTATATTACATAGAAAAATAACCTTAGCAACCTGTTACTTTTTAGAAAAATCATTAGTATCATGGTTGTGTAATTAACAACACTCAGTTTCCCTATCAACAACCGAGGAAGAATATGTTTCTACTAGAATTTTCTTTGCACAAGTATTATAGATATAAACACCCTACTTAAATTTGGAAAAAAATTTAATAATATGCCTATTTTATGTAAAACTTTTGGTGCTATAAATATTTCAGAAAATAATATAAGTCATTACAGGACTAAACATATTAATATGAGGAATCACTTTTTGAGAGATAATGTTCTCAAAAAGGATATATCTTGAGAATTTATTTATACTGAATATCAATTAGATGATATTTTCACTAAACCACTACCAAGTGAAAGTTTCGATTTTATTAAGGGGGTTAAAATTATTTAATTTTAAATGAATGTTTATTAATTTATTTTATTCTTAATCTATTTGTTTTTATATTAAGTAATCTATATATGTTGTATTTAATTATTTATTTCTATTTATTATGATTGGTTATTTATTGGTTGTATATAAAAATATTTTGTTTAATTTCTTTTTATTCCTCTTTCTAAATTAAAACATAATGAGTACATTCTCAATCAGCACGAGAAAATTGTATGCCTTCTCTCCCTCTTCTCCTTAAAGTCCCTTCATTTTTTAGATCATTTATCATTCTAGTTTATTGAAACCCTAAACCTTTGAAACTCTAATCATGAATCATTATGAAATGGAACCACCTGAAATACCTAAAGATGTTAATTTAGTTTTGTCTATTTACACTTCAGTAAAGTATTGAAAAGTTATTTAAGGTAAAGTTATATATTCTGAGTATTTAAATGAGAAAAATATTTTATTAAAGATAGGGATTAGATTTCAAAGGTTATATTTTTATTTTTTCTATGATAAAACTCCTCTTTTGTTCAACATAAAAGTAAAATAGTTCTGTAAAAATAATGATTTTAGTTTTCTAATTGATGAAGATTCTATATACTCTCTGATTCAAGATACAAAATTTTCTCTTTCTTTGGTGGATATAGCTAAGCTGTTGCATTATCCCCCTGGGGGGGATTTTCATTCTGAATTAAGAAGTATTAGTGATGAAAAATATATGTCAAAGGATATTATATTTTATTTTTTTAGATTAATAACCAATAGTAATGTGAGGACCAATGACTTTACTCCGGATAGGAAAGTCATTATGAATTTTATTCAAACAGGCATTTTTTTCAAGAACAATTGAGCTGGAGAAAGTCCATTACTATAAATGTATATTCTATATCTATTTTTGAACCAAATTAAGTTCAATTTTCCTCATTTTATGAAAAGGTATATAAGTCACTTCTATCACATATAAGAAAATATGAGCTACTATCCCGATGGAAGAATGCTTTCCTTTTTATTGCTCAGAAAATGAAGAATCCTAAATATGACTCTTAGATATATGTGTGTGTTTGTGTGTGTGTGTGTGTGTGTGTGTGTCATCATGATAAAATTCTATATGTGTTGACTTTCAAGGAATTTCGATATGTTTGGAGTAACTCCTTCAATAGTATTTTACCTGTTAGAGCTGAACAATAAAAAAAGTTGATGGCATATGCTTGGGGATAGAAAAGGATGATTCCATCTGCTAGTTCTATCGGGCGAAGGCCTGATGAGAGGCTGAATCTAGACCTAAATAGGGTCATCTTGTTAAAAGAAGAAGAATTAAAATCAATATTCATAAAGTTGTGGATGAAGCTAAAAATGTAGATGAGCATGAGGCTCAAGTAAATGAGAATGTTGAGAAAGAGGCTCATAGGGAAGACCATAAAACAAAATATTTCCCTAGACTTGAGAACCATTAACTCCATGCTCCTAATTATATTGTTGTAGAAGGATCTGTATTAATATAAAGATAAGAGTTTCACGGAGAGCCATGTTTTGATATGGTAGAGTTTAGGAACCCATCAAAAAATTCCATTGTACATTTTTTTGACTCTTATGATGAATCTTTGATATAAAAGTGCATGTGTTTTGAGATCCAGAACATGTCTATGAGTGAATATTTGGAAGATGTAAAGAATAATTTTGAGTATATCAAATGTTCAATGGTTCTAAGAGTCGAGTTTGAATCCCTTCAAACTCAACTCATAGATGTTCAAGAAAATTTGATTCCAGTGAAAGATCTTCATAATTTTATCACTAATTTGGGAAGAGAGTTCAAATATTTGAAAATTGACTCTATAAAGAAGTATGATTTTGATGATATAAAGCTTATGTTGAGAAGATAATTTTATTCTATCAAGGATAGTCATCATGATTTGGCCTCTACACCTCAACCCAATTCTCATGACTTGATAAGAATATTTTATGCAATAATTAATGTCATGTATGAATTCAACAATATGATGCACACTCTCCAGTTTGAGAGTACACCTTGGAATGTAATTCTAGATAATCAATTAGATTTTGTTAGTCAGTTGATCTCTCATAAATCCTGTTTGGGAATAGTTATTCATTCAGTCAATGATATATTGAAATCCTTTTCTCAATATAAAGAATCGGTGAATGAGTTCATTAAGATAAATTTTGTGGAAATTTGAAGAAGGGATAAGATTCAAGGAAGATGATACAATAATGGAGGGATGTCTTCAACAACCATTTTTAGGTTATTTTGGTGAAGCTGCTTGAAATTCATCGTATATTTAAGACCTTTCCTCATCTAAATGAAAAAACTACTAACCGTGAAATTCATCGTATTTTTTAAAATATTTGATCTATTTTTAACCTTAATTTACTTTATATTATATTTTATGCATTTTATATTGTTTTATGATTTTTTTTATTTGAGTTAAACTACCATATCCCATATCTGATTTTTCTAAAAATAGGAAATAACATTCATTTAGAGTTCAGTGCTATATTAATTGTGGTTTATTTCATATTCCCTTTCAAACATTATTTTTTATATCAAAAAAAGGGGTATAATATTTGAAAAACACATATTTTTGTGAGAAAAATTTTTATCAAAATAGCTTTAGGAAAGAAAAATTGTTTTGAGACTTTAATATTTACTTTAAATATGTTTACAAATCCTATATTTTCGATTAGTTATTTTATGGTTTTTGTGATCATCAACAAGGGGGAGATTGTTGGGCAGGTATTGTCTCCATAATACTCTATATTGTTTAATGATTTTGATGCTAAAAAATACACTTTTTATTTTGTAATGATGTTACAATAAGTATGTTTCATGAATACATATCATGTTCTTATATTTGATGAACTTAAAAGTTATGGGATGTGTTCTGGAAACACTGTTCAAACCCTACATTCGGTGAATGAATGTATGGATCATCATCTCTACCCTACTCTGAACAGTTTGTCTATGGAGTAGCAACCCTATGTTGTATATTAAGCATATGGAACAGTAACCCTACATTTAGAAATCAACAAATGTATGGAATATCAACCCTATGTTGAAATATAGAAAGACTATTTATACCCTACATTCATAAAATTCAACTTATGGTTAATCAATGCTACTAGTGGAATCATGTGCTGAAAATGATGACTGTATGGATCACCATCTCTACATTACTTATATCCCTACATTAAACGTAGATGAAAGTATGTTTAATTAACAATAAATTTGTTGGAACCCTATTCTACATAAAAGTAACCCAATGTTATGTAGTTCAACCCTATGTTTTACTATTAAAACAACAGAGTTTTAAATTCATGATTTTATTTGAGTTTCATAAACTGGTATGGATAGAATTATAGGCTGATTGAAATATTCTCTACGATTGATTCAAAGCTTGTTATGATTGATTCAAAGAACCATATTAATTGGATAAAATCACTCATTCTCTTAAGGGAAGTTAAGACTCCCCTTATCAATTTTTTTTGAATTTATAAATTCACTTAAGAAATTTTTTTTTATATAATCGACCAAAATAAATATATTTATATGATCAAATTATTTTTTGAAACATGGTGGCAGTGTGTGTGATATATGTGATACGAGTGATAAATGTTTTGTTCATTCCCACATATGATTGTATTCTTTTGAATATGTTTTAATTTACTAATGCTATAAACAATCAACATTGAGGATACACTTTATTGATATACATGTTTTAAACTCATGTTGTTGTTGTGTGTTCATATCATTATTTAAGATCATTTGCAACTAGGAACGCTTTAGAATTAATCTTTATTGAAGAGTTTTCTTTTTGAAGAAGAATATCTATCTACTCCCAGTTGATGTCGTAATTGTGAAGGTCAACTCCAACCATCAATAAATATAACTCTTTTGATTTATAAGAGTATCAATTAATTATTCTCAGTTGTGGTGAAGTCTCAAATTCTTGTATTAAGTTGTGGATAATAGTTTCCCTATTAAAGAACAAAAAGGATCTATTTTATCCTTATTATATAGGTATCAACCTCCTGTACTCATTTCGGGATTTCAACGTCTTTTGATAAGAGGACCTTTCTAGGGAAATTCACCAAGCTCGCAGAGAGAGCATTGGTGGAGTGGACTAGGGGATCTTTTTTCCCCAAACAACTATAAAATATATGTATGTATTCTTTATGTTTATTCGCTAATCATATTCATTTTAAAAGTGAACACTTCATGTCTACATAAATCTCCAAGATATTTTCAAACTAGAATCTATCAAGGTTTTCAAAAAGACACAATTCACCCTCCACCATCTTGTGTTACTATGTATTATTATGACCTAACACATTCATGATTACACATGACATGTCATCTTCATGAACAGTATAATTCTTTTTTATCTCTAACATTCCTGGATTATTATAAATGTGTATATAATGAATATATATTATTTTTAAGTCATTATTATATTTCTAGGAATTATGTAACAATTTTCAATGTATAAGTACCAAAACTACTAAATCAAGACATACATGAAAAACTAAGTAGTTATCATCTTGAACATTGATTTTAACAAAGAATTTTTACTAAAACGGTGATAAGAGGATATATATAAATAATATATTACATGATATATATTTTTACGGTCCTATAATTTATGTATAATAAATCTATATTTATAATACCTGAGGTTCTAACACATATGATGGAAGTCGTACATGTGGTATGAGTTTCTCATCTCACTTTTTGTTTTATTGAGTCATATGTCATATTCACCACATGCTTCTTTCATGTGACATATATAATAACCATTTGATATGGTATATCCTGATTAAATTTATATTCAAGTAATTAATGTTTCAGTTGATGTTATTTATTTCAAGGGTTTATGATTCAGAAGTTACACAACCAGTAAGGGTTTATTTCACAATTTAATAATTATTTAGGATTTTTCATGTGTAAGTCTCCACTGGGGAATTATTTTATCATTCCATATTAAACACTATATTTTTTTTCTTATTTCATGGTTATTTATTTAAATTTAAAAAATTCATTTAGTTTTTGACTCTTTAATTTATCACGATACTAAAGTATTGTTTTTACAAAAAATATAAATTCTTTTTCTAGTCGGTAAGAAATATTTTTCTTATATGTCCATGTTTTCCATAAATTTATTAATGAATGTTTTAAATATTATCCAATTATTTAATAAAAAAAAAATTTACCATTTTTTTAATTTAAAAAAAAATGAGTCCTCTTATTCATTTTTGAATGAACTACTTTTTTACTTTTTACCAAAAATATGAAAGGAATATTTTTTTTAACATACTGGAATAAATGGAATTTTACACCATCATTATTTCCCAATACATTGAAAATTCCATTACAAGTTTTCATGATTATTTTCAAAGAAGTTTTTATTCTTAATTTTCTTTAAATATTAAGTTGTTACATGTGGATTTCAAATTGAAATGGATATTTTCATCAAATATGTTTTTAATTATCTTTGTTTGGTATTTCTATTAATTAATGATAATACTGCTTTTATTATCCACTAGGGATATTTTGTAATGATTCTGTCTTTATTATTTAACTGGATGACTTTTGATCAGTTTTACTGGTAATTTATTGAAATTTTTTATACTAGTTCTTCCTATACAAACAGTTTTTGATTATTAAGTCATATTGACTAAGTTGTATTTTTTAATATAATGAATTCATTTGACTTATTAAGTAATGTTTAGGGCCTATAATTATATATCAACTTACTGAATTGATAGCTATAATGAGAGAAAATAGGTTAGGTATACTGATGAGGACTTACCCATTTATGTAAGATGTCTTCGAATAAAGCCTTGACGGTATATTTATGATGTGTGGTCATGAGGACTCAAAAGTAAATTTCGTATTTATCGTATTATGTATTTTGTAATTATAAAATTAGTGATTGTTCCCCATGCTATTTTTGGAGTAGTTATGATATCCATGGATGAGTTTCAAGAACATGTGATTATTTTGAAGTAATTTTTTTATAATCATTTATTCCTGCAATATTATTCTTCATGATTAAGTTATTTTTTATAGAGAATTTTTTTTCAATTATTTAATTTGATATATTATTCATTCATTATTCACTATATGACAGATTTCATCATAGGTAACACTTATTGGGTTATTAATCTCACCCTTATTATGTTTTCCATTTCATCAAGTTTTGATGAAAGGTTTTAAGTATTCTATTCCTAAATAGATTAATAGATTTTGATGAACTCATTATGAGTTGATCTAGATTTTTATGAAGTATTTGGTTCTATATCCTTGTTTAAATATAAATTTTTTTCCTAATTCCCTAATACTCAAAACATTAATGTTCCTTGGGAATTAAATTGATCCAATCTTTTGTTTTTATGTTGTAATTTTTTTATGGATGAAATTGGGTCAAATTTATTGGAATAAAATTAAAAAATATAATAACGATGGTTTAGTAAAAGATCCAAGAGTATAGGTTTTGGGATATTATAGTTGGTATTTGAGCAAGGTTTAGATATATTTGGAGATTTAGATGATTTCATGTGAGGGTAACTTAAGTGTTATGGTACCATTATTGGTTAATAATCCTAAGGTTTTCATATGTTCAAAGGTATAGATGCCCTTTTTTGGTTTTAACAGATGGTATTTTGAGGTGATTTGAAACTTTCAATGGGTTATAGGAAGAATACCCTTTTGTGGTTTGAATAACACTTTAGGTTAGTTTATGATTTGATGTTAAGATAATTATGGTCTATTGGGTAGTGGGATATAGATAATATTGGTGATAAAAAAGTGATTTGTTAAAAAAGTGTTATTTTGGAGTTATTTATAGTCAAGATAAGGATTACCTTTTAGATTAGTATATAAAGTTGATTCATGAATTTTTTTTGTGAATTTCACTATATTGTAATATTTCATAGTGATTTATAATATTTTTTTGGATACTTAATTGGGTTTATTTATATGTAAACTTTAGGATTAACATGTGGTATAACATGAATAATTATTTGTGAAGAATGAAATTAATTTTTTATGGATATAATTTGAATGTTATGGGATCACCTTTTAGTTTAAAACCTTTTTTAATGTTGAGTTTATTGTGCTTAATTAATATGTAGGGTTATTTAGTTGTGTAATATTTGAATTTGAACTATTGTTTTTATTATATAAATTCAAAAGTAAGGTATATTATTTATTCATATGAAGGTTTATACGGTTTTTATATTATCTCAAATTGTGGTAATAATTTAAATTTTTTAAATATTTAAAGACATGAGAATTATATTGTTATCATTTTAATTGTTATTTGATCTATTATAAGTTGATTTTAGTACCTCAGGAAATAAATATTCTTCTTGAATACTCATCAGTTGGAGAAAAAGATGATATTGTTGTGGTAATTGATTAAAGGATGAAATTATACATGTAATGTAAGTATATGTACTTATATTCTCTGTATATATGGTAAATTAATTTTAAAACTCTTGGAAAATGATCTTGAAACAAAAATATTGTCTTATTTCATTTCTTATAGATGAATCCATAGTCTTTTCGCACCTTATTGAATTATGGTTTTGTGGTTTTTTGACTTTCTCACGGTCATTAAATTTCATATGATCAGTGTTATCTATCATTCTTCATAATTACTTATATATTTATTTTTCCTATATGTCCATACATTCACTTACTAATAATTTTCTGTTATTAAGAAACCTATTAATGTGTTATTCTATATAACCACCAAATTTCCCTTTCCCTCTTTTCAGGAGGGGCTTTATAAACCCTTTTTACAATGTGGGATTTAAAAAAAGGTATATTTTAAAATTTCAACCACTTTATTAGCGAGAATAAGTTAAAATTCTGAGGGAACAATTTATTTAATTCATAGGGAATGTGACACCCCAATATTTTTAAAATAACAATATGCTTGAAAATGTATACAATATGCAACACCGAGCATAAATGAACCGTGAAGTATTATTTTATAAATATGACCATTACAACCTTGATATATAATTGGTGGGTATGAATAGGATTAAACACATTATAATATATATAGGACCTAATCAATAAGAATTTATTAATTAAATCTTAAGAAATAAGAACTCAATTTTATTAGTAATGACTTTTTATTCTTCAAAATACATTTTCTTTAAAAATGATATTTATTTCAATCTATGAGAAAATAATATAATTAATTAATTATAATTTTATAAAATGGGTTTTTAAAAATAAAATCCATTTTTTAAATGATTATTGGAAAATTAATTTAGGGTGAAATTTTGGCATTTTTGGGAAATAATTTATTTTTCAATGAATGATTAAAAATAAAAATATTTTCAAATATTTTCATTACTTCAAATAATTTAAAAATTAAATTATAATAATTATTTTATATTAATGTGAAATATGATCAAGTTTAAGAAGAATAATCTAATTAATTCTATTTTAAACACAAAAAAAATTATGATTTTGATATAAGTATATTTTTATACTTAGAATGGAATTATTTTGGAATATTGTTTTCATTGCGTTTTGAGATTTTTACTTCAAATAATTTCATATACTTATATAAATTGAATATTAAAAAAATTATGTTGTATTTGGAATCCTAATGTCCAATTTTGGAATATATTTCATTTTATTTTTTTCACTATAAATAGCAACCATGGTAAATATTTGTATCCTCGGTAAGGGTACAATTGGTAAATTTGGATTAAAACCATGAGCTAATTTTCAAAATCATTCAAACACTTTCCTTTATCCTATTTTATGGGTGTATTTCAACAATTTACATCAATTTATTTTATATGTGAACACTTTGTACCATTTTTCTTTAATTGTGATGATTATATTAATTTAATGAAATAATAAATAAAAAATCGCACAATCTTGAATTTAATATCTCTAAAAAATTTACATAATGATAGAAAGAGGATATTTTTTGTTTTAAATGTTTAATTTAAGTATAAATTATTATTTTAATCATGGTAATTTATTTATAATTTTCAGTTATTAAATAATCACCTTAAATTCTTATGCAGCACTGATATAGTATTTTTTTCAATTAATATAACAAAATAATAAATGGTTTCAAAAAAATAAAAGTAAAAAAGTGTGTAAATTATTTTTTTGCATGAATTTTATAGATAAAAATAACGTATTAGAGTTGTTTTAAAAATAATATATTCAAATTCCATTTTTTTCAATTTGTCTTTAAATTCAAATTATGTGAATAGTTTTTAAAATGACATTAATCTTATTTTATGATAAAAATATTTTATTAAAGTATTTAAAAAAAATTAAAAATAATTACAAATGATCACTAGGATAATAAATGGTTGAAAAATTAATTCTTTTTTCACTTCTGAGAAAAATTTTACCTTATAAGTAAAATTATTACCCTTTAATATAAAAATTCATTACCACAATTAAGATTCAATTTTTTTAACAAAGGGGTCAAACCTAAATATAAGATTTTAAATGAAATAAAAACCTTAAATTTATACCTTATCCACTTTTAATTTTAATATTTTTTTCAATTTGGAATCATTTTCTATGAGAATTACATAATTATATTGTAATCTCTTTAGATATACCAAGTGTGCCTTTTACCTCCCTTATAAAATGACACCCCTTTATATTATTTATTCACACCATTTTAAGCCATATATATTAATTAATCCCAACCCATTTATCTTATCCGAATCTATTTCCACTATATAGAGATTTTAGTATTGTTATAAGATCATTCTGAGGGTTATTATGAAGTAATATAAAGGTAGTCTACTGAAGAAGAGGTAATCACATTTACTGACTCCTCCAAATTTCATTCTAATTATACATCCTATAAATTTTTTAAAACCATAATAATTTGATAAATATATTATAAATAATATACTTATATTTTATTATGATTTTGTAAAAACCATATTCCATCTCTCTTATATCCAATGAAAATAAAAAACATCACTCATTTGTACGTACAACTTACCATCTCCACATAGCGGTGTAATCTGTCTTTCATCACTAATTTGCATGGATGGTTATAAATATGTAACTAATGATTAAATATGATATTTATGACATAAATATTTTTGTTGAATTATAATATCAAATAAACCTTTTTAACTTCCAATCATTTGGGAAATAATAACTTCACATGCGTGTATGTGTTGGCTACCACCCTACTATGTGATGTGATCCATTTTTCATTTACACTTTACATAGATGGTAATAAGGATAGATTTAATGAATATATATTATATATATGATATAATAATTATTCTTATAAGGTGAATGATTATCTACCATTCATTATTTTCATCCATTAAAAAGTGAAAACAGTGTTCACACATATGTACGGCCTACCATCTTCATAAACTGTGTAATTCATTTTTATATCTCTACCTTTAATGGATATATATATATATATATATATATATATATATATATATTAACATTATTTAGATGATGGAACCCTGATCAATGAACAAGTTCCAAATCTAGAAAACTAAAACATACATTAAAAATGAAGCAGTTGTCACCCGAACAGTTATTTTAACAAATATTTTTTAATAAATGGTTGAAAAAAGGTCATAATTAAATCATATATGGTATTATATATATTATTATGGTTACATAATATATTTATAATTATATATATTTCTTATATCATATTTTCTCACAAATATGAAGAAATTTGGACCTAAGGCAATAGTTTTTTGTCTCAAGTTTGTTTCCATGGGACAAATATTTTGTTCTCTAATTATTTATTTCATGTGGTGTATATAATTCCCCTTTTATATAACATATCATGAATAAATTTAATTTTTGGTATTTTAATATTAATTAAAAGTTATTCCTTTTTTGGGGGGTATAATTCAAATGTCACAAATGCGGTAATGGTTTGTTTCACAGTCTAATCATTATTACGGATTGTTTTTGTGTAAGTATCCAATGGAGAAATTGTTTGATAATTCTATCATAAAACCAATATATTTTATTCTCCTATTGTTATTTATGTATATTACTCTTTTTCATTTCATTTTACTCTCTTCAAGTACTCAATATACTAAAATGTTTTTTTAAGGAAAATCAGATTTTTTTTTATAGTTGGTTGGGAATATTTTCTTCCATATACATATTTTTCTTAAAATGATTTAAATAGTGTTTTTACTTTTATATAATAATTAATTAAATACATGTTTACCAAGGTTTTAATTTTTTTTTAAAATAAAATGAATCTTTTTATTCTTTTCTGAATGAGGTAATTTTCGCCTTTTTACTAAAAATGTAAAATAAATTATTGTTTTAACATAGTAGACATGAATGGAATTTCCCACCATAATGACCATCTAATGATTAGAAACTTATTTTATAATTTTCTATGATAATTTTAAATGATTTTTTTTCTAAGTGTTCTTGATTTTAAAAAAAATGGATTTCAAAGTGAAGTGTTTATTTTTCTCAATAATATTTTTAGTGATGTTTTTATGGTACTTATATTCATCAATGAAAATAGACCTATTATTATCCACTAAGTATATGTTGTAATAATACCATACCTATTATTTCTCTAGAAGTTTTTTGGTTATTTTTACTCTAAAAGTAGTTAAATTCTATATATTAGTTATTCATATACTAGTAGTTTTCTTATTAAGGAATGTTGATTAAGTTTTATTTTTATTAATATGATGAATGTGTGGAATTATTAACTGATAGGTGGGACTTGAATTATTTATCCCCTAGATTTTTTAGTATGTCTCGTGAGGCAAAATATATTAGGTATTTTTTCAAGTACTTTAAAATTTATGTAAGATTTCTTGTAATTAGGACTTGAAGATATGTATATGATTCATTTGAATGAGGCCTCAATAGTAAGTTTAAAATGTCTAAAAATACTCATTCCATCATTATGAAATCATTTTTTGATTCTCATGTGATTATTTTAATATTTATGATATCTATGTATATGTTTCAAGCTCATGTGATTATTTATGCGGCATTATTTTATCATCATTTATTCCTTCCATATTATTTTTTGGGCTCAAGTTATTAATTAAATGGAGTGTGTTTTCAATTATTTACATTTACTTACAATCAATATTGTACTCATTCTATTATATCATTTGTTATAGTTAAACATTTCTGATAATTTGTTCTTACCTTTTTTATGTTTTGCATTTATTTAGGTTGAAAAGAATTTTTTAAGTATGTTATTCCTAATAAGGTTACAATATATGAAGAACATAGTGAGAGATAATGTAGATTTATAAGTAACATATGTTTATGAATCTATGTTGTTATATAATAGTTTTTCCTAATTATATAAAACTCTATACCAAAAAGTATTTGGGTATATAAGTGATCCTATATTTCCTTAATTTTATTGGATAATTGAGATTTGATACTATATTGTGGGGCTTGAATACCTCTTATAAACACATATGGGTTTCGTCTTTCTCTCTTCTATCCTCATTATGGTTCTGAGGTGAATATCACTATTTATTCTTTAATTCTTATTTATTTTTGGGTGTTAAATGGGGTATGTGTATGCTCTCCCTTATATGTACTCTTCCTACACATGTCATGTATTATATATAAGGTAAGATATTCGATAATTATTTATGGGTACCTCACGTGGGTTATTCTTAGTGGTGCATGAAGGTTGTATACCAAGACTATTGATGGACTAGTTGTTATGTTTCAATACTATTTTACCTTTTATTATCATGTTATACCTACGTACGTATTCTTGATCCATTATTTTTCCCACTTACTTGGTTATGTATTATCATACTCACTTGTGGGATATTATAGTTCGTGTATTCATTTATTAACCCAGTTTTTTACTTTCTTCATTACTCTATTGTGTATGTGGATACCTATGCAAGCTTACATGTTCATTAGTCTAAGGCCTCTCATATATGTGATATGGGTATATAGATATATTCACTGACCTCTATCCTACTAGAGGTTGGATTGACGTATAACACTAGTCTTACCATTATCCAAGAGGGCCCAAGTGGGTTGATCCATGTCATGTAACTTCAATTTCATCTCACTTTCCCTTTTTGTTTAACTCTTATCAATTAATTTAAATGAGTTAGTTTTTAAATTATAAATTAGTCATCAAAATATCTTCAAATCCTAATAATTCAAAACATTGTGTAGGAAACAAGGGTCTATGTTAATAAATTTAATGTTATCCATGTCAATCACTATGTTTTCCAAGATTATACTTTTCATTATTAAATTTACTTAAATAAAATTCATATGATCACAATCACACTTACAAAAAAAATTCATTCGATAATAAATAATGAAAAATTCTGATACATTCCAAAATTTTAACTGATTGATACCATTTTTCATGAATAAACTATTTATAAAACTTAATATACATGATGTTCCTTTCATCAAAAGAGATATTAATTTATGGATGATGTTAATAAACCTTTGAATCATCAATATATTCCACTTAATTTTTTTGGTTTTGAGAAAAAAATTAGTGAAAATCCACATAATTGGGAAACCCCATTATCATAATACTTTCTTATCATCATCTTTTAGTATCATATAAACCAACCATATAGTATCACATTATTAGTTAAAAAACAAATAGATTATGTGTTTCTACATGAATGTAGCTTCTACACTAAAATGATATATATATTCTTATTTAGCATCCAGTATCAATAGATGAAGTCTTGATTCCATGTTTTTTAATTCCAAATTTATCATGGAAACATTTGTAACATTTTTATATGGTTTTAACTTTTTTTCACCCCAAATAATGATTTATACCTCCTATACATTATCATTATATCCTGTATAATCATATTTAGATTTTATTTTTCATATTGTTTGATCAATATCACTTGTTTGTCGGGTTTGTATAGATACCAGGTGAATTTACCTATCACTATATATATCTCCAAATTTATTAAAGTTATACTATTAATCTCTCTCAACCAACTAGTTTTATCAAATATCTTTTTGAGATCCAAAACATCTACTTCCAATACCACTTATTGGATTTTATTCACTCTCAATGAAATAATTTTACACCAATGATTTCACCCTATTATAATTAAATCTCCTCCTTTAAATTTATATAATCCCGATCAATCATATCCCCCATTAATCATTCAACACTCTAGAAATTAGATATAAAAATTATGTGGATGAGGAGAGGGGTTATAAAAAACTTTTTATTGTGAGTAAATTAGTTAAACTCTAAAATTCAACCAGTGATTCTCAAACACAAGCACATTCAATTATTTATCCTTTTTCATAGTAAGAATATAATTATTATCCTTGTTATCTAACTAATATAAGTTCACATTTGTTCTTCATCCTTACATAAGAGAGTTTCCCATATTGACTTTGATATTATAACCATTCATCATGAATATGAATTTTGATCATATGTCACAATACTAACTCACACTCTATAAATTTTATCAAAGTCTATTAATATATTGAAATTACTTTTTTTAATTAATATTTGACTAGGTAAGTATTAAAAGTCCCTTTGATCATTAAAGATCCATCATTTAAAAAATAACAACTTATATAAAATCTGAATCTTATGTTTTTGAGTAGATTCATGCAACATAACATATAGTATTAACACCCTGTATCAAGAGTCTACAAACTACTTTTCTTCATAGCCTTTAATTATATCTTAGAGAAAATGTATGTTTTCTTTATCTTTAGTGTCTTCTAATTACAAAAACAACTCAATAATGATTTAATACATATATTTATCTCTTATCTTATCCTTTTTTATAATAAAATAGATCAATTTACTCTACTCCAATGGATAAATTCTTTTCTCAAAATAATTTAATTGGATTGTCTTTTATCTAATAATATTTATCTTCCTTAAGAAAAACATCCACTTCATTTCTGATAATTTAATTCTTTATTCCCAAATTCAAAATAGTTAAAAAAATATTCTTGGAATATTTTTCTATTTTTATATTAAGTATATGTTTCTTTTCTCATTTTTTAGACTCTAATTCCTTATCCTCTTAAGTTTATTTAATATACACTATAATAATACCTTGTGTAGCATAAAGATCCATGGAATTAGAACTTAATCATAGGAAATATCTTATTGATAAAATAACTACACATATGCCATAATTATGACTACTATCACGATTATTGTTAATTTATCAATGATTTATATCTTTATCCCTTTATTTTATTCCGTTTTCTCTTTAAAATTTCACTCATTTCATTTAATGTTCCAGAAATATATCCCAAACCACTTTTACCAATCATGTTTGGTCTCTGAGAACTCAACACATCCTTATATTTTCTTATTCCCCATTCATCCCTTTCCTTTAATGATCTCTCTGAGACTATCCAAAACTGTAAAATGTTTATTGAGATAATTGTTTTTATTTCAAACTCAATGTTCCTTATTAGAGATACACCATTATCTTATAGTGTTTCAAACATTTTATCATTATTATATATATACATATTTAGATCATTAGTGATCTTAATATGTTCTTCAATATTTAACTTTTATTTCACTACTTCTTCAAATTTCAATTGATATTAATTATATTCTTCCAAAACATTATCAAGATAATCAATATTTATATAGAAATAATCAACATAACATGAGTATTCCTTCATAAATCCTCCAATATTCTTATTTTTATTTTTATTTATATCAGTATTGTCAAAATAAACATAAAATTGCAATAAATTATCATGAACTCCTTTGGTTTGACCATCCTTTTCGAATTCATATGTATATTTCCCCACTAAATCCATAATTGAATTTTCTATGTATAAGATAAAAATAATTTCGACAACATCTAGTGGATCTTACTCAGCATCTTCTTTCCCTTTGTTATCCAACACCTTTCTCTAAAATTTATTTCAAATTTCATTTTCTAAATTAATATATCTTTTAATGGAGAAAAAATTATTTACGTATAGGATAATTCAATCCCACCATCATCTATATCAAATATTATTTCAAACCTAGTATTGTTCTACCCATTATTTCTAGAATGAAAAAATTCTAGGAGTAGCGTACCCACAAATATGTCTTTGCATGTCATAAACTTTATTCCAATAATTTATAAGAAACCATAACTTATATCTTCTTCAATTTCACCCATATGAACAACTTTATTATCAGGTAATTTGAATGAAATTTCATTAAATAATTTTTTTAAGGATATTTTTTCTTCACTCACATTTCTTATGTGACAAGTTTGTTGCATACATCATCAAGATATAATTGTCAAAGATTCACATCTTAAATTGGGGAGACTCTTCTATTGTGAATTGGATGTAATATATGTATATTCCTCGTTATTTTACAAGAATATATCATCTCATTAAAAATTCCACAAACATATTTAACCACTTCAATCAGATAATAGAATAAACTATCAAATTTTTCACATAAACAAGTATTGAAGTCATAAAATTCATTTGAAAGAACCCATAGATTTTCCCCCTTCACATTATTATCACCTTCATAAATTTTAAAATAATATTCCCAAATTACTTTTGGATTTTGTGAAATCTATCAATTTCATGTATACTTGATTACACAATTCTCCCAAAAAACCATTTAAAGACCCAGCATAATCATTCATCAATATCTTTTCTACTTCCATAATTAATCTTCTAGTGGAATATCTTACTTGAAATCTTTGAACTAATTGTGAATAAAAATCAAGACTAATATATTCTAAATTTTATATCATTTTATTATTCTATACCTGACAATTAAAATCATTAAATAAGGGTATACTCATCACATTTATACAATTCTCCATGACTATAACCTTCACTGATAAATTCACAAAGAAATAACTAGTTTATTTGATACTACTTATTATAACATGAGGTCACACAATGTACAAAAAATAGAGAGGAAATTAGGGTGACTTATAATTTATTCTTATTATAAGGTTAATTTTTTTGTATCTTCAAAAAGACACATTGAATCTATCATGATGATCATACACAAGCATAACCAAATTTATAAATAATGAAGCATGGACATATAGATTTTACTTTTTCCACCCACACTAGGATATATCCATAGTGAATACACTTAGTATTATATTTCTGTACCAATATCCACTATAAATAACTATTTTTTGGATATAATGTTTAAGAGAATCCACTCCTCAACAATGAAAATTGCCTATAAAATATTAGGGGAAGTCACTCCTCACCAAAATTAATTCATATTCACTGGATTAGAGTATAATTATATACCATCCAAGGGTCGCTCCCTTTTCCCCCATCATACACTACTTCATAAGATATTAGTTTATAGACATTTAGGTCTCTTCTAATATTATTGATATATATTTCACTTCCTAGATTATATTATATGTACACTACTTCATGCTTCCAAATGTGATACCTCAAAGAATACTTTTTGTTTCTCTCAATTACATAGCCTCATATAATCAAAACAAATTGAAGAGCTGAGTCTTTAATGTTCAATAAAACTTCACATGGTATGAAAACTTTTGATTTAATAATTTTAGTATAGGAATTATGTTTAACATATTTTTTTCTTAATTATTATAGAAAAACATATATGAAAAATAGAACTTCTGTAGTTTCCATATCTTATTCTATGCACACCACATTATTTCTATAAATATTATTTTCAATATTTCCTCAATCAACAAAAACAAAAACCAATTGATTCATATATTAAATTAATTCCATTTTAACAAAACCTTCTTCTTCTTCAAAGAATAAACCGTTCACTTTATCTCTCTTTTTCTACGTATAGTTTTTCCCAATTCCACTGTATTCTAACTTCTATATACTCATGATTTTTTATTCAAATTAAAACAAATGCCTATTTACTTACAACTTCATATAATTAAAATCCATCATTTGGATCACATTCTAGTAGATCTACATCATTAAAATTCATTTGGGTTGTTGAATTTTTACTCATAATAGGAAAATTGTTAAAGGAGTGTTAAATCAATAAAACTAATCATAACATCCAGTTTTTTAAATACAATGGAATTTAATATTTTTAAAACATCTATATTGGGTACTACATTAGAATAACCATGGTGTGTTACCCCGATTAATTTTTCATAAGCATTCTTAAAAAATTACCCTTCATAATGTCATTCCCTATGAATTCCTTCCTACATTTACTTCAATTATATGTAACTCAATATTCAAAATACCTTCCCCCATAATGTGTTGATTCTCTAGGAACCTATTATTATTACCCATGTATATGATTCATCAAAATATTTGATAACTCTTATGTATATACTTTTCACTTTAATGTAAGATCCAAAACAGCTTCTAAAACACTCGTTGTGGTCCTCTTAATTTTTTTCAATGATATTATATTCCCAAAATGGATTATTCATCGGATTGGTCCTCAATATACCAAAGTTATAATCTAATATTAAACAAATATATTTTGAAAATCATGGAATGATTCCTTTTTATAACTACATTATCAATTTCTAGATATTTTATACTCTAAAACTATTTTTACATCACTTAATTCCCTGGTGTGGACATCTCAATATTTAAAGTGCTACTAAACTTTTTCTAAAGTTAAAAACAATATGAAACACATTAAGGTTTTAAAAAACCTTATGTTTTCTATAAAATATTTTACTCATCATAGAGAAAATATGTTTGTCCATTTTATGCATTTTTTTGACTTTAGGGAAAATATATTATGTGTTTTCTCAAAAACATTATGCACCACTGTGAATAGTTTTAATTTCCAATATTTCAAATCCATAAAAATTATTGCACATCATTCAAAAATATTACACATATAGGGAAACCTATATGACTTTTCTACATAAACACCATTAACCATAGTGTAGGTAGCCTAGCCATTTCTCATAGAAATTACACCATATTTAAATGGATTAAAAATTCCCATAGCTTATTCAACTAACTATTTACTGATTCAATATAGTATATCCAACTTCACCACATTTTGGTGAGTGATTACTTGACCAAAAATATTACTATAATCATCACGACCAACCCCGATGAGGCCCGAGACACAACTACCCAAAGTCCATGCCCAATAGGCAAGGGGATAGTGACTAGTTTCAAGAAGGCATGTCACACAAAAATGGGAGGAATTAGCCTTAAGTACATGTATTCATGCTCATAAGAAAGGGAATAGTTTAAAATTCAATACCATTATACACCTTATCATATCTACACCAAAGAAGCTTCACCTACTATTATTACACCAAGGACTCCGCAAAAGGTTTTTCATGTGCATAAGACACAACACATGTGGGAAGATCCCAAGTAGGGGTGAGTATAACAATACCCAATAGGACACCACAAAATAAAAAAACCCGTGAATCAAGAGTATTCATCTAATTATAGGATATGACAATCATATTACAAGACATACAATAAAATATCTATATTTACTCACAGTAGACACATAGTCTCAAGTTGAGGACACAACTATAAATTCATCCAAGGATTCTGGCTAGATTATTCCAAGGTAATGCTCATTTGGTATAACAAACTCTACAAGCTATATCAAAAATGATGACACTCATCCTAGATTTCATGCTCATAAGATCTTGATGCAAGGTAAACTAAGAGGGTTCATCCAAGATACAAACATGATTGGACTACACCTCATCATAAATATCATATATTGATATATAGATTGGGGCCAATGTCTAGAGATCACTAGGGGAACTAGAAACTATTATAAATATCCTCCAAGATAGGGTATAAGTTATCATGTAAATATTCATCATGATAATTACAACAACCCCATTTAAGAAAACAAGAACAGAAATGTAGATCCCTCTAAGACTCTCAGAGGGATACATTCTCTAAGTCATTGTGTCCATAGTCGAATCGATCTAATGCAACTCACTCTCAAATTAGGTAACCTTACCTCACTGCACATATCATACATATATTTCATAGGGGTTATTATCAATGATGATAATGGGATACTACACCAAACTCTATTAGTAAAAGAAAAAAGGAAAACATTCAACTGATATTGTCCCAAGGAAGATCACATAAGATCTTAAATAAACTAAGTTGAGAAAAAAAGAGGAATACCTTTTATCTTAGATGGAGTACAAGAAATTTCTTTGAGGTTTCATGGAGTGTATCTATAATTTAGATACTTCTCATATCTCATGCTCAAATAGAATGTACTTTTTCTTAATACATGACATGTACTAAGGTTACGTAACTTATAAAACTATGGGCTAGCACTCAATGTGTATCATTCCCATTCCCACGTACTTTCTCTAGTAAATAACATGTGGATCACAATACATGGTATCTATGACCATAAAATCTCTTGTACATGTACTCGTTATACATTTCGATTCATTTCCCTAGGTATACACAACATGTGGAAGGACCCATATGGTGTGCAACTCTACTTGGCCTCATGAGAATGTACTCCTGGTACATGTCGAGTTGTTTAGATTAGAGTTACATGAAATGTGACATAGGTCACATGACCAATGATACCTTTATCTAGGATTAAACCCTTAAGATGCACTAAAAGGTTTACACAGCATGTGTTCGTAGGACTATATGCCTTGTAGTCTGGTTTTTCAAAGAACCCATAGAAAGCTTCACACCCCTACATCCATTCCTACTGATTACTATGGATTTACTTCCAATCATTATAAATAACATGGATATTGATCAATTTTATCCCATCGATCACTATCATCTGAATTCTGACCATTTAAATCACTCATTAAATACTCTTCATCGCACCTCATTGGTTTTGCACACCAAACAGAGATCGTGAACCTCTAATACATCCATGGATCCATTTCTATACTCATATCCCACAATATCCTTATCAAATATATATCAAAAACTCTTAGTAACGATCCATTTAACCATGGATCAAATGCAATATTCTTTTTCATGGGAAATTCATCCAATCATAAGCTAAATAAATTGCCAAAGATGAATGCATATAGAACAGGGAGAGAAAAACATTAACAATAAGAGTGTGGAATGAACCTCAGTATCTTTTCATTTCCTCCACGATCCATTTTCATATAAATACAAAATAATAGGTATACTAATCAATGAAAAAATAAAACAAATAATTATCCCCCAATCCTGAAAATAACACATACCCACAAAATGATCGATCTGTGAATCAATCTGTTATCCAATTGAATCGTGTTTGTAGTGCGATAAAAATGGGGATAAATCTATAAGTAAAACAACCTACCTTGATTATTCTTGATCTCTAATGAAGAAATAATCTTCAACATTGTCATTGGTGATACCTCGAGATATATTGGTGCATGATCCTAAATCTGATCAGATCTGTTTTCATCTTCCATGAACACTATCCTACAATAGTCATATAGGTCTTCATGGTTTAGTAGAAAACCCTAAAATCTCCTCATAACCATGTATTTAAAGATTAAGTAGTTAGTTGTGTCAAATAAATTAAACTAAATCATTTAATTAATTTATTTTATTAATTTCACACCCACAAAAACGTTTTCGCAAACACATCTTTTCGATAAAAGATATGATTCACCTTGGGTTAAACACACATTTTTTACTCAATTTTGCCCTTAGATTATTTATATGGGCCTTATATTATGATTTTTTCCATTTTTATAGGAAAAAATCATGAGAATGATATTTAGTACATTTAATATATTTGAAAAACTAATTTTGGACACACCAGGACTTGGAATCTCAAGCTGTATTTCCACCTTGATCAAGAAATATTCTGAGAATTATTCCAAAGTCTTACACACACAAAATTGGGAGATTAAATTATTCCCTCCTTTAAGTCTTTTCATCCATGAAAATCAAAAATTGAGAAAAAGGTGGGGATGCGGAGCTCTGAACTAAGTCTCATGATCCCATGATCCCTCCCAATAGTTCATTGTGCTATCAACAAACACAGACAAAAGAAAAGTACTTTCCCCTGATAGTTCAGTATCCTACTATTCCACAATGTCACTGGATATTTCAAAAGGAAACTCCACCCTTACAGCCCAAATCACCCAAGTTGATATCATACAATGGGTCATACGCATACCACCTTTTATGAAACATGTGGAGAACACCAATCAACCCAAAACTACCATGGCCTCAGAGTAAATCATCACACCACCTCACTAACCAGACACATAAATAAGAAATGAAATGGCTAAAGATCCACATAGATATTATTTTTTTACTAGATAAGACTCATTAACTCTCCAACTCCAAATGATTCTGTCATCAGTCCACTAAAGAATCTTAATGTTTAGCAGATAGTCATCATCCTCCCCTAGATGAATTGTACCCTTTTTACAACCATCACTTACACCAAAAATGGCACCCAAATGGTCTTACCCACTAGCTCTGACCAGTATAACATCGTCCTACTCTGCCTATTGTACATGGAATCAAAAAGTGATACTATAGTGGTGGATTGGAAATCATTATGATCTCTAAGACCCACTAATGGTAAATTATCCTCCCAATAGTGGCTCAAAACTACATGAAGAACCAAATCATGTTCACTAGAACATGAACGGTTCACTTTACTCAGCCAACTGGTAGGGGTAAAACACTATGAACAACTTCTAATGAGTCCCTAAGTGCTTCCCCCATACTCTCCTTGATCATTCTATTAATTGAGTTTCACAGTATCCAATTATCTATGAGGGTATTCCATTAATTCATACTACCTTTTTCATACACAAGGGTCCTAACTCCCCCCCCCCCCAACTCCATTGTTCATAACCACAAAATTTGTGAGACAGAAAAGTTTAACATGAAAACTAACTAAAACTCCCTGGGCTACCCAACTAATTCCATGTGATCCTGATACATCCTCACCTCCATTACACATACTGTTAAGGTAAAAAAATCTATTTAACAGTTGTTCTCTCATCATTAAGGTAATCAACATCCATCCCTAGAAAAGGAAGATGTTATTCCCTTATTCAATGAATTTCCATTAGGAACATATCAAGTGGATATCTAGTAACATAACATCTCACAATCAAAATCTCTGAGTAGTACCACCCTATATCCCAGAAGAAGAATAGCGTAACAACTATTGAACAGAGGTACCCTACTCCAACATCACCCACATGGGGTAAACTACAAATAGGTCACTTTCTCTATCACCTTTCCTAAAAAAGAGGATGGTAATACCTTATTGTGAGAATCTTGCTTCCAAGGCCACACCCTGTGTGGCCCTCAATATCATTCAACCACAAACTATAAATGGTGTTTTGTAACTCCCATGTATAAGAAGACATATTTTGATAACTGATTCCATGAGATATGTCAAATCCTAGATCATTAATAGCACTATCATCCTATAGCTTGAATGCCCCAACTCTAACATCAAGGACATGGGGTACCATCACTGAATGATACCATAAATTGACTTAATGAAGGTTAAGTATTCATCTCATATGTCTCATGAACTATACTATGGCTTTTAGCATGCCAAAGGTTATCAACAAGGACTCAAATTAACCATAGAGGCTCTAGTTAGGCATACTCGGTACATCAACCTCTCAAATTTGGAGCTTGTGATAACTCATCATGAGTTCAAACTTTGATATCTACTTGGCCTCCATCCATTAGGTGAATAGGTCATTGATTCTTAGTATTTGATATGTTCCCTCATGTCCCCTAGTCCAACTAACACCAAACCATATCCAACATCAAGGACTCATCTACCATATAGGAAAAAAATGCAGGGCTTCCCAAGAAACCACACTGGGTCTTACGAAGCCCCTTTCTCTACAACCTCTGGACTGCACCTCCAACTCTTACAGCTACATAGGTTCATATGATATACTATCATAGATATAGGGATGTCCCTAGTGCAAGTCCTTGCAGAAAAAACTCCCAATGGTGATTGAAGCCCAACACATCCTCTAGAAGGATTCTCTCATACTCCTCTACTATCATAGAAATTGAAAACATTTTGCATCTACTACTACAAAGGTGTCACTATCGAAATTATAGTTATTAAGTCATGAAAATGTGTACAAGTGCTCATCCTTATCTTCTTAGGATCAATCCTTATCTATTGAGGAAAACTTCATCCCAAAAAATTAGAAGTGTTACTACTATCACTGGTAGAAACATTTGGGAATGTATGGTTGGAAACCAATCCATACAGATGAAAACATCATAGGGAATCATCAAAACTTAAAATATATTCCAAATAAGTTTATTTATCTTCTCCCAAATCCAGGTAACACATTAAATGGAAGAGTTAAATCATTGATTCTATCTCAATGATCCTCTAAAACATGGTCTGATAAAAAAAATCTCCACTGGTATCTCGAAGAGGGATACGCTCAGGGAAAATTGGTTTATAATTTTGTGTGAAAACTACAACTGGGTAAGTGAAGACACACGTCGTGCTTTGAACCACACTAGAATCCTATACAAGATCCTGCTTCTTGGAAATCATTCTTTACATATTATACATGTTGAGAACAACTAGGTTTTACTCTGACACCTAATCCCAAAAAACCTCAAATACACAATTCAATGAAACTCTCCCACCTCACCTCTACACAATCCTCTTTGGGAGCCACTGACTCACCTACACTGTTTTAAATCACATCTCAAGGAAACAACATAGTGAGGGAATTTTATATCTTTATTGAATATCTAAGTTCACATTAAACTTTACTAACATAGGGCTCTATCTCTGTCCCACATCACCTAGGATAATTCTATCCACCAGGACCACCATCAAAAAGGGGTTATACCCATACAAGACATTCACACCATAGGCTCATGTCAGTCCTACACCACCCAAAAAGGGGGTATGGACCACAAAGTAACATGGTCAATCTAGAGATCTATAACTTTAAATGTAAATTCATTATATTAGTTTCATTTTATAGTACAATTTTTTCCAAATACTACTCTACAGAGAAAACATGTTGCAAGCATAACCATCTGATTGGTCGGGATCTACACATGTTGAGAACTCATACCACTACCTTGAGTCAAACCACTACTAACTAATGGTCTATCTCATCATGGAACCTCATAAATATATGTTTCTAGAAATCACATAAAACTCCAAAACTATGTGTACCATAATCCTATCCTTCTGGATCTATCAATAGCTCAATATACAGATAATCCTCTACCTGATCTGAAAAAGTATTTATGTGCTACTCAACAACGGGATCACATTGCATGACTCCCACCTGGAGAAAAACACCTCATGATAGGTTCTCAGAACCAGAACACTGTCATTGATATATTCATCAACAAAATATTGTCTCATAATCCTAGATGGCATTCATTTTAGGGTCATCTTAAAAGTTACCAAGATATACCATGGTCAAAGAGTATATCTAGGAAGATGACTCAAAAAGGGTATAGAAACCACAACCCATTCCTATATGATTCATATACCAATTTTTTCCCAAAAAATAATTTCTACATACATTGGTTCTACAAGAAGGATATGAAGGTTATGGTGAATGGATACATCGACCACCACACAAATACTGGACACTAAGTACTGATTTCTAAGCTTGCGACACTTTAACATTTTTCCCTAGTTCCCAAATCAAACCACCCACCTAGAAAGAAGAATCTCCAAACACCTATCCTAAACCCAAGAATTGTCATAACACTTTTAAATGTGTATTAGATTATATTCCATTTTTTTCATAACCAGACCCAATGGGGCTTGAGAAAAAACTACCAAAAGCCATCCTCCAATAGGCTAGGGGCTGGAGTCTAGTGCCAAGAAGACATATCACACACATGTAAGGAATTATCCATAAGTAACATTATGCACAGGAAAATACCCAAGCCTATAAATTGATGAAATGTAAAATAAATAAAAATAATGAATTTATAAATCTATAATACAACAACCAAAATATAACAAAAAGTTCTCGAAAGTTTAGAAAGGGTCCAAATACAATAACAATCAAAACTGGAAAGTAAAGTATGACCTTATTAGATGTGGGGGAATGTTTTCAAATATTACACTACTATACGCTTTATTCTGTCTATCCCAAAATATCTCCACCTACTCCTCTTGCACCAATGAATCTGTAAAATTTCTGAAGTCTTTATAAGACAAGACATGTGTTATTAGATCCCATCTATTGGGTAGTATAACAATACCCAATAGGACACCCTAAAATAACCAAAAAATAATAAATAATAAGAGTCATATCATCAAAAGAATATATCAATCATAAATTGATACATACAAAAAAACAAATATTTATAATCAAATATACACACAGTTTCAAGGTGAGGTCATAAGTATAAATGCTGACTAGGATTCCTGCTTGATGGTTCCAAGGTAACACTCATTCAAGAGAACACACTCCATGATCTATAACACCATTGATGAAACTCATCCTATAGGTCACAATCATTAGGTATTCAAATAAATGAAACTGAGAGGGTTTATCAAAGATACACACTTGGTCATACTACACCACATCATATATATTAGGTCTTGATAAACAGATTGGGGGTTAGCACCCATGGCACACTAGGGGGACACCAAACCCTCTTGGAAACAACCTCCTCAATAGAGGATAGGTGCCTATTTAAATATTGGTCATTCCAATTCCAAAAACCCCATCTAATTTAACACGAATGGAAATGATGATCGCTCTATGATTCTTGGAGGGATACATTCTCTAAGTCGCCCATTCAGTAGTCAAAGTGGTCTGAGTCAACTAACTCTATAATAAGGGAATCACACTCACTGTATAGATCATCCTGAAAATACATAGGGGTCAACTTCTATGATGATAATTGGATACTATACTGGACTCTCATATGAAAGGACCAAGGGAATACACTCAATGTATAATGGCCCAAAGAATCTCACAAAATATCTCAATGAAGATAAACGGAGAAGAAATAGGAATCCAACCAATAATGAAAGATTTAAATGGTGTGACCCTAAGGTTACATGAAGTTTCATTCTAATTTTTGAACTATCTTTGTCTTGTTCTCACATGGTATGTAATTTTTCTCGATACACAGTGTATTCCAAGGGTACACAGCATGTTGAAGTCCGAAAGGGAACTCAATGTGTAGGTTTCCCATGTCTATGTAATTTCTAAAGTACATGGAATGTGGATCACCATATATGGAATATGGGACCACATTATATCCAAGGAATGTACTCCCAATTCATGTTAAGTAATCTTCCTAGGTATACACAGTGTGGGGAATGACCTACACACGCATGAAACTCTACATGAACCCCTAAGAATGTTCTCCATGAACATGAAAATCTAGTCAGATCAGTGTCAAAGAGTATGTGACATGGGTCAGATAGTGTGTGATACCTTTCTATACACTGAAACCCTATCTCCCCACAAAAGGTACTACACAATGTGTATTCATAGGACTACACTCCCTATTTCAAGTTTTTTCATAGAACTTGTGGAAAGCTTCACACATCTTCCTCAATGCCTCCAGATTCTCATATATATACCAAGAAACATGCCAAAGAACACTAATCTCAATACGTGGGAGTTTTTCAGTCACTTTTGGTCATATTTCGACTGTTCTCATCACTTGAGAAATACCAGCCATCGTGCATCATCAATGTCGTTTGCAAAATTTGGATCATGAATCCCTGATCCATTCATGGATCCATTTCTATAGTCATATCTTATAATTATGTTGATAAATCACCATCCCAAACTCATTTTTAATAATCCATTTCACCAAAAAATGAATACACAACAATAATTTACTGGGTATTCTTCAAATCAAAGGCCAAATAAATTACCAAGGAAAAACACACATAGAACAGTGAGAGAAAACCATAAACCATAATAGTGAGAAACAAACCTCATCCTTTTTTAATTTCCAACTCTATCTATTTTCATAGTTAGATGAATTAAGTGTTATATAAATCAATGAGAAAATTAAAAAAAAATTGTCCCCAAATCCCACAAATAGAACTTACCCATAAAACAATCGGTCCATGAATCAATCCATTATCTTATTGATTCAGATTCATCATGGGATAACCAAATGGGATAAATACAGAATGAAAAAATCTTAACTTTATTTGGATCAATAACTGATGGAGAAAAAATCCATGTCATTTTCATTTCCATCATCATTGAGCTGCATTGGTGCATGATCCACAATCTGATCTAATACGATGATGTCTTCTAAGAATGCTCTCCTCCATCAGTCCTCTAAATATCCAAGGTTTAGATTCCAAGCATGAGATCTCCTCATAATCATTTATTTAAAGATTAATCATGTTATTGTGTCAAATAAAATAAATTAAATCATTCAACTAAATTATTTTATTAATTCCTCACCCGCGTCTACTTTTTCAGAAACACCTCTTGCTGATAATGGTTATACCGTACCTAGGATAAAACTCACATTCCAAAATCAACAGATCCCTCATATTTATGATCTGAGCCTTCTTATAAGATATATTTCAATTTTTTAGTAAAAATTAATGATCATGATAGTTAATATATTTAATATATTTCGAAAATTATTTCTAGGAACCCTAGGCCTCGGAATATCATGTCGTATTAACGCCTAGATCTATAAATATTACTAGAAATATTCTATACTTAATCAGAAAAAACTACAAAATTAAAAAAAAATACATCCTTATTCTAGAATTTCTACTCATATTCTGATACATCATACATATTTTTTATTTCCAAAAAAAACTTCTCATAATTTTTGGGAAATAAAAAATTATCATAGAACTTCTGAAACAACTCATCACATTCACTTCATAAATGTGGGTTCTTTACTTTCAATAAAAAAATCCAAGAAAACTTATCTTCAAAGATTATTAATAAATCCAAATTTACCATATAACCTCTTATTTGAAACATAAGGGGTGGATAACCTTCATATGGAATTATTGAGAGATATCTAATTTGATATGTAAGACAAGAACCAAGTATGGGACATGTAAATTTTTTGGAAAGTTTGTAATTTCTTTTCCAAAAGACTTTGGGAATTTATTAAAAAATATCCCCTAGTTATGGGGTAGTTATGAAGGGGAAATGGAAGATGATTCTATCATTCTATATAGGCCTACATAATGTAGGGCATATATAATAAAGAGCCATTGTGGGGTGAAATGTGTGTGTTTGTATCACTGAGTGGAGACTAGGTTAGTTTTGGATAACCTAATTGATGCCCTTGTGGAAAATTTGAGATTGAGAAAACGATCTGATGTGTTGTGCATGTGTAATTTTGTTGGTTATGCATTTATTTTCCTATGGGGCTAGATGGTTAATGTATTTTAGCATCTATGGTTAGACCGGTTGAGATTCATGATTACATATGACTTATATTTGTATAATTTTTATTGAACATGGTATTTTCATAGTTATGATGTGTTTTGGATCATGTGAATGGTGTGAAATTTAGATTAAATCCTCATATCATTGATATGTACGACAATACATGGGACCCACATAGTGCTTATATGGTTTGGATTATATGAGAGGTTAGATATTGTAATTACCTCCTTATATCATTTTTTATATTTTTTATGATGTGATATGTGGCCATAGTACATTTCCTTTAGGGTATGGTTCAGCTGTAAGAGAGTTTGGATATGAGATGTACTCCAAAAATTATTTTTTGGAAGTGATGTGATGGTGAGACCCACCCTAAATGAGCGGGGAGTGTTCGTGAAATTTTGGAATGATATGGGATATGAACCTTAATTTATGTGATAGGGTGGTGGTGTGGTTATGGTATAAAATGTATTATAAGATCGAGAATTGGTATAGGACTATACACTAGGAAATTGGGTAGATGTAGAGACTTTTCATGATGCAAATTATTCTTTATACGGGACCTACCTAGAGTATAGGGTAGTAATTGAAGATCGTTGTGACACCCTACTCAATGTCTTTTGGTATGGGTTATAATTTATGGTATGTGGTTAATTCTTATATAATGATGGGAAAGTAGGTATGGTTAGGTTTCATGGTGTTTAGGTTAGCACAGAATGACTATACATGTATGATTTTGTGTATTGTTTTTGTTATTTATTTTCATTTTGTATACACATGTATATGATGTTGTATATTAGGGTGAATTATTGAGGACCTTCTGAGATGTATTTTTCATACCATGCCTGGGAACTATGGTGCATGTACATAATTTATGTATGTTACACAGATTTGAGCACATGATGTACAAAAGATTGGGTTAAAGCAACTCGACGTTGATTGGAGATGGGATTGAGGTGAGGCTTAGGGTTGTATTAGAATCTTCTCATACTTCTATTTTCATATTTACTTTTATATGTGATCAGACTCATGGGTGTTCTATTGGGATGTATGACTATATGATTAAATTTCATTTCATATTGAATGTTGTATTATTTATTTTTTTCATACTATAATTATCTGTTGTGAATGTTGATTAGTTATTGATTTGTTATTAATTGTTATTATATTTAGTGAATAGTCTCCCAAACTTATGATTTAGGCTATTTCCACTACTATTTATCCTATTTAATATTGGAAAGAACATTGCGGACTTTTGGTGCATCAGCTAGGATATTGTTGACTTATTTTAGCTATGGTGTTACATTAATTATAGTTTTCCACATCTCTTGTGGATTTATCTTCCTTTAATTTTCCTTAAACATAATTCTTCATTGTATCCCTTGGTTTTTACCCATAAAATTCCTAAAATATATGTCCAAGGATTAAATATATGTTTCATATGTTCTCCTATATATCCTTCCACTTGATTATATCCATTTTTTATAAATCAAATACAGATAGTTTATTACAACCTATGTGAAATGAAATTAAAACATATATATATAAATAATTAAATCAACGAGCTGTTGGAAATTAATTTTATAAATTATATAAAAATTAATATAATAATATTACATTTTTTGGATTTATATAATGTTTATATTTTTATGATTTTTATTAGTTTTTTCTTTTTTTCTCTAAAACACTAATTATCTCAAATCTATCACTATATATGGTTCCAAAAGTGGTTTAATAAGATCTAAAATTGACTGAAAGATCCCACTTTAAGTGAACATGGTCAATAAATATCATAAATATTTATTACCAAGTTATATCCATAGGTATGGGAAAAAATCACTAGTGTAGCCAGTTTAGTGTTATAAAAAAGTGACTAAACAAGTGGATTTAGAATGTATGTATAGAACTTATATTTGGGAAGAAAAATATGTGAAGGTATCCCCATTATTTTAATACCAAATATTCACCTTAGGATAAAGTGGTCTTTACTTGAAATGGAAGAGAACATAACTAACTCACACTAAACAACATGTTGTTTATGCAAGTGTTATAAGAAAGAAACACTAAATCCCTAGAAATATATCTCATGTTTCAATATTTGGTCCTATAAAATATTAAATGAATGTTATCATGGGATTTACTATAAACTCACAATTAGTATCATTTATGTCTCTTTTATATGTTGTTCATTCTACTACCATCTCTAAAATTTGGGTGTTCTGGTAGAGTTTTCAAGTCTAATAGAGGTGCTTATAAAAAACCCTATGTATAGAGTGTCACTCTATAAACACCCTTACCCATTGTTCCATCATCTTAACCTTAGTTATTAGGGTGATCTTACACTTTTTATACAACACTTTATCCACCTGATTTCATCAACACACAATAAGTATAATTGAAGCACTATGTTTTATGGAAACAATCATAAAAATTTGAAAACAGAAATAAATTGAGAAAATACATAAGAAAATACCTTTATATATATTCACAACCTAAGATACACAAAAATAAAATATATGAAATGAAAAATAAGGAAGAAAATGGATATTTTAATAAATGATTCATGGATAGTTCCTTCGGATCACATGTTCATTTCTCTTGCTTTAACATCCTCTTGGATATCCCTATCCTTGGAAATATATACTTCCCCTTCCTCTTATATTATATTCTCCAAAACTAAGTGAACCAATTCTTTTGTTTCTTCTTCCACTTATAAATTTTCTATAATTTATGTCTCTAGACAATTTTTTTCATTATAACATTTGGAAATAAGAGTATGAATTAATTTAAAATGGGAATCTTGATTCCATCTTTGTTAGGACGTGATTTCAATGTTCGGCCCTACAATCATCAATTTTCCCCTATCTTCTTGATCATTATTTGATAAATTACCTATTTTTGGAAATAAGTAAAAAATGAATATTTATGTTCCCTCCAAGAAATTTATATAAGCAACATGGAAATGATATGATCTCAATGGTTCTAATTCAATCTTTCATGCCCTTCCTGGATCTCTCATGTATGTATTTATGATTCTACAATGATATAGTGATTCGTGGGTGTGAGAAGTGTTGAATCACTTAATTTATTAATGCAAGATAATTTTATGGGTGGATGAAATCTTATAGTCATACATGAGTCATTATTGAGGTGTTTATGTAATTTACGATCCTTTTAATAGACATTATTAGATCGATAATATATCTTGGGTTATGTCACGAGGTAGTATTTGTATAGGAGCGGTGTGAGTAATGGATTTGGGGATACATTGGGTATTACTCAAAATATGTCACTAAGGAATTATATGTTCCCAAAAATAGATTATCAAAATATTGGGATCATTATAGGGACTTTTTATATTCCAGTGGGTTTCTACAATACAATTGTAATTTAACATGCTCTTAGGATTCTCTATTTCACTATGTTTAAAAAAAATTCCATGGTAAGTTTTAATTGATGAGTTTATAAAGAAAATTTAATACATTAGAAAATAGTGGGAATAAATAAAAACAACATTCCCAAGATCTACTATGTATTAAAACAAAATACACACTTAAAAATGAATAGCATGATATGCACCTTTCATTTTAGATCATTGAAATTTCATTATTCATTCATATGGTTGTTAAAGACCCCTTAGAGTCACCCAAGGGACTCACTCCTTTATTTTGTAACCAAAATTTGAAACTAAATCATTGTTGTAATGGTAATGAACTTCTTCAATTCCGTGATTTATTAGTATCTCATAAGGAAAAGAAAAATGATGAGGAATTGATATCATGTGATAATGAGAGGTAAAAAGATTAGGAAATTCAAACAATCACTATATCATGGAAATTAACTCCTTATTTAGGTCCTTAAGGGTACTCCTTGTGTGAAAATGAATTTAATCATACATTAAAAGTGAATTAATTTGATTATAATAGTCGCAACCATCATACAACCAAATGCGCATTGTTTTCTTCTTATAAAATACTTTAAATTAAGGATAGATTTTAGGGAAAACATTAATGATTCTTAACATTTGAAATTTGGTTTCAATAGTCAATCATAGTATGTCTCATGAATCATACTATACTATTAATCACATAGTGATATGTCTATGACACACTTTGGGACTCACTATTATAGTGTTATGGTGTTATTGTACAACTCTTTAAGATATCCCCTACATTTGTCATATGATATTCCTTATAGTTATTTATGTTTTACTACATCACATAAAAATATTGTACACTATGATATAATGGATTTAGGGTATATTTCCTTTAATCTCCCACTTGAACTAAAGCCTCAAATATTTTATTACATCTCATCATATATTATATTGTACATAATAACTTTTGAATCCCTATCCATGAATCATTATACATATCATCCAAAACACATTTTTATATCTTCCAAAATTATTTTGGGAATTTATTATCAACATCACCATTATTAAAATGATATTTAAAGCCTCATGAATACATATCCAAAATTATTTTTAGAAAAACCCTGAAATAATTTTCAGGAAGCTATATAATTAAAAGTCAATCATCATTCAATAAACAAAAAATTGTGACTACATGGGCCTTTTTTGCATTGAAAACAAATATTAATTTTTAAATTTACAAATTTGATAAAATTTTAGCCTATAGAAAAGCATCAGTGGTACTCATTATACAAAGAGATATAGAATGTTCTCTATCAAATACATGTGTTTCTATACCTATGTCCATTAGTTTCATCTTTTAAAATCATGAATTGTTTTATGTTCCTTTTATCCAATACATCGATTAATCATGGTACATGAAGTATCTCAATATCGTAGAGATATTCATACATTTTTGGTTCTCCGATTATAGACTAACTATGGTAATAAATGCTTCTCATGTTATTCACCCTTAAGTATGAGCACATCACATACCACTCAGCTTATATACAAGAATATCAAATGTATTATCTATGTATATTCATAAAAAAATTTGTTTTATCTCAATCAAGGGCTCTAATGTCATAATAATCACACACGAGGAGAAATACTATCTTACTCAAGCTCTTATTGATGACATGACCAACAACATACCTTACCACCACCTAATTAGATGATCCTCAAGGAATACGCAGGAAGGGTGTTAAAGCATGATGGTTTTCATGTTAGGTATCTCACATACATCATGTAGCTATAAAATATAAAGATTAATTATGCACCCCTCATATACCAAAGACATAGTGCATAACACTTCATGTGGAATACTTGGTAGGTTATCTATCACATAAGTCTATTCTAATTCCTCATGAGCATATTATATATCTATATAAATCCTATTCATGATAACCATAACATTTTTTCATAACCTATTATATTCCATGATGATCATCAGTTAAGGATAACTCAATGAATTACATTGATAGGATAATGCATTCATTATATGCATCCAATATGAAAACTTGAGATATAATTTTGTATTAGTATGATCCTTTATTACATTATTATCCACTTGTAATAGAATTAAAAAAAATACATATGTTCCCATTTAATAATTTCATGTATGCTAGACCAATATATCATCCTTATGTTTATTTCACTTTTAGTGTTTTGTTAAACTCATTACATCTCTATGTAAATCCTTCTGCATCCCTATCTGGCCGTCTAATTAAACTATCACACTAAACTCTTTTAGAGAGTATCATCTATGAAAAATCCCATTTTGAATAATTATGAGACTTTGGAATGGTATTCTTAATATTCGATACTTTGAACATAGTATTCAAACTCATTAACTTCACACCATAAAATTTTATAATGTTAAAAAATTGTGTAGTATACTTAGAAATATTTATAAATCCCTCAATATCAAAAAAATTCATGGAACCCTTTCCATAAAACATTTCCTTAAAATATTTTAGTAGCTATTATAACCCTATACATTATTTATTTACCAACACTATAAGATTCTAGAATTCTTTGAGCTATGTTCTTATTTATTTTTTGTTTTAAATTTCTTAAATTTTTTGAAATAAAATATTCCCAATATTATGTGAAGGCTCAAGGTGTTTTGTGGGTTTGGGATATAAAAAATGGGAGAAACATGTCATATAATTCATGTTTCATGGATGGAGTCTTGTTAGTAGTAACTATTCACCCTAACTATTCTTTCTAAGAGGTGGGTTGCATGGTTTACGAAACCGAGGGGAGACCAAACCATGATTGCTTAGAAAGATCCATCCCACATGATCACCGCATGGTTTTTTCAAACCATAAAATATCCCTAGGAAAACGTGTGTCCTAGAAAACTCCTAGATAGAGGGTGGTGCATGGTTTGGACAACTATGTATCGTCTTAAAGTGGGGGAAATTTACCATTTTTCTCCTCGAGATTTATGAAATCTCACCCAATTTTCTCCCATATTCTTCCTCCAGTAGAAAGGGAGATGAACCAAAATTCCCCAAATATTATCAAGGATCTATATCCCTCATTTCTAAGACTTATTGAGTGTCATTAGGTGTGGATCAAAGATCTAGGTGACCCTAATGATCCTTCATTCTCCTCTTTCTATATTATGACTTGTGGAATTGTTCTTCTACATTTGAATCCCTAAAACCCCGTGTCTAGGTTGCGGCTTTAAAGTGTGTTTCTTTCTAATTCAAAGTATATTGTTAATTGAGTTTACATCTTTGAAACTAAGGTAGATGGTCTAAAATTTATATCCCATAGTGTTGTGGATCATATATATGTATGTGGTTTTTCATTGGTTTCAGTGTATTTTTGTTCTATTTTTCATGGTAGAAGTGATAAATTATTTCAAAAAACAATTAATTGAACCCCTCATGATCCCCATGAGATGCGTTGGGGTTTATTTGATCAGGTTAAGGTCCGACCATGGGGTGTGCCTCTCCTTGACAAAGAAAATTGTAATTTTTAGTGTAAAATTGAATTTCCCTAACAAAGAACCTATGAAAAATGTGTTGACATGTTATATTGGGTTGCAAAATGAAACTAATAGTAATTTTTTATAGTTTATAACAAGTCATAGGGTTTTATTTGTATGATTATAATGGGATAAATGTATTACATATTGTAAAGGTTAATTTTTTTATTGAATAAGGAATATAAATGATAAATTGGCTAGATGGGTTAAGGCATGTAAATGAGAAAGTGTAAATGATTTAAGGCATGATGATGGGTTATGTGTTGAATGAAATATTATTATAAATAATGAATGTGTTAAAAAATTATGGATTATGTTTTGTAAATGTGTTATAGTTAATGAATAATGATCACATGGATTGGTGGTATGTGGGGTATTGACTTGAGGTTTTATGCCCATGGGTTGGGTTGGTATGAGGCTCTACACCCAATCCCTATAATTCATGGATTAGAGAGTTGGACTGAGGATTTAAACCCCTAACTATTTATTTTGATGAGATTACATGGACTGAGGCTCCAATGTATGTGTTAAGTAATTGTTGTGAATTTTTTTATGGGTGAGATCGGGAATTTTAATTTTCCCCTTATGCATAGTTGTTGACTAGAAAAGGGACTAAAGTAATTGATGAATGGTCAAATCCCATTGAAAAAACAATGAAAGTGGATAAAGTAAATATTTTCAACTATTGGAACCTTGTTTATATCATGTTTATATTTGGATTCATTATTCATATACATACACTATTTTTTTACACTTGATGTTTGGTAGAAACTGTTGGTGGAGGCTTACTGAGATTTACTCACACCCTTCATGGGCTACCATTGGGCACTCGAGCAGACATCATGGTTATAGTTCAAGATAAGGACAAGGTCCTAATGATAGATGGTTGAGTTGGGCATGGGATATTCCTAGAAAATGGATCCAGATATAGAGTCAAGACCTTTTGGGGGTATTTTTCAGTTGTCTTGTTTTTGGGGTTTTCTTAACATGGAACGATATGACATGATATATCATATTTACTATTTGGTTATGGGCTTATACCCAGTTTTGGAAATTTTTTAGAAATCTATGTTCATTTCTTATATTGTTTTGTTTATTTCTTATTATAATCTATTGTGGATTACTCTAATAAAGTGAGTATATTATCCCCACATATCACATTAAAACCAATCTAATAGTTCGAAACATCTATTGTATAGGGAGGCGCACCAGTGGTCTTGTGGAGGCCCATCTCAGAGCATGATGTATAATGCATACTGGGTAAGGGATGTTACAAAGTGGTAATATAGCCATTATTTTCTGTTATTTTACTATTTGGTAAAGGTGAAGGGAGACTAGTATGTGTCATGCCTTGGAAATGAGCTCGTACATGGAAGTATCTAACCCATGTATGGGGGAAACCCAAGTACCCATGTTGGGATTATAGTTCTTGATATTTAATGTTACATTTGGATGATAATTCACCTTTGGTGATGCACTTGTTGTGTGATGTGACCATTTTACAATATTTTGCATATGATCATAATGGAATTTGGATGTGCATACATGTATTATTTTTAGGACCTTGGGATACAGGTCTCATGAATCATGGTAGGAACACCGGGGGGTTTATGGGACATGAGGTATAGAATAAATTTCAGTTTCCTTGAAAATTTGAATGAAGTGGTGTCCAATAAGACTATGAAAATGGGTAAATGGAACGAATGTGAAAGAATGATTAAAGGATAGTTCCTAATGAAATGTTACAAATGGGTTAAAAAATGTTAGGTAATAAGTTTTAAAGATGGATAGGTTCCAAAAAGATAAATATTTACACTGTGAAAATGAAAATGGTTAAAAGATATATATAATGAAAATAATTGTGGGTGAGTTGGTTGGTTTACCCCATGTTGGAAATGACATGTTGTAGGGATGGTTAAGGATAGTGATATAAATGAGACTATATCTATTAGGTTTGTGTAGGTATAATGGGTTTTTTATGGCTAGTAGAGTGCCTTCTTTTGTTCATATTGTAGAAGCTTTATGTTGTGTGTTATGAGATGTGTGTTTGTCATTGTAGAGAAATTACACGATGACGGCGTGTTCCAGTTGGGAGATAATAGGATATCTCCATGAATTCTCCCATAGTGATGGATTGTAAGACATAATTGATCCCAGATGACTAAGGGGAGGAGTATCTCCATGAGAATTTTTCTCGTTTCATGCTGATGATGGAACAGGAACTAGTGTGGGTTGCACCGAGTATGTTTTACTTGACCGGAGTGTTTCTGTTGCATCACCCTCTAAAATTCACTAGAGAGGGTGGACCTGAGGCAATCTAGTACTAGATATATTCCATCCAAAAAAATTTGTATCACATGGATAATTTTACTAAGAATATATTCAATTTGGTGGCCTACATGTTATGAGGATCAGTAAAGAATTGATGGGATATTCTTGTTTAGACTGAGAAGGAAGAAGGTATACTCTAGAATTATTTCAAGGAAAAGTATTTGCAACATTTTTATATAAAGGAATTGATGTTGGAGAAGGTTGTAGAGTTTTTGAGGTTTTACTTGGGGACTATGTTAGTAATGGATTATGTTGGTTGCTTCAATGACTTGCAATGCTTTATTCCAGTGTTGTTATGGGATGAGGCATTATGGCAAGACATATTCAGGATATACATAGACTTTAGATCAAGTACAAGGTGAATGTATTTTGATTAAATATTTTTTCTAAATTGGTGGACCATGACCTTATTTTATAAGGGGACTTAAGGGAGGTGTGAGGTGGTGGAAATGTGATTCTAGTAGGATGGTCTAGTGGTGCAACTTTTAATTTTAAAAAGTCTTGTTTTGAGATTTTTGGCTAAGATAGTGGTGGATAGAGTTGTCAGAGGAGAAGAATATCCTCTCATGGTTGTGATTGAGTTTTCTACTATCAGTTCAATAGGTTGGGACATAAGAGAGGTCAGTGTCTTCAACCACTAGTTGAGTTTCTAGAATATAGGATGCGGAATGTGTAAAGGTTCTATAAGAACCCTTAATAGATGGGTGATGATAGAGAACCAATTCCAGAATAGAGTGTTGTAAGGGGGGTCGGATACCGCATATCAGGTAGGCAGTTGGAGCACTACCAGCCATAACTGTTAGTGTACTGGTAATTGTTCTCCAAGACAGGGTCATTCTTATCAGCAAGGTAATGGAACACCATGAACATATATTGGAGCCCAATGTAGAGGGACATGTCATCTTTATGAATTTTAGCCCGCACCTAGAGGTGGCAAGGTAAGACCATCAGCAGTTTATAGTAAAATCCTTGTAGCATCCATGCATGCTAGTTCTTTATTTGATACAGGTTCCTTACATTCATTTATATATGTTTAATTTCTTAGTATGTTGGTCCTATTTGTGTAACATATGTGAGAGGTGATGTTGATTGATGCAATGTTAAGGTTGTAAGCAGAAAATATCTAACAATGTAAGGAGTGTACCCTTGAAGTTTGTGGGTACCATTTCCAAAGAAACTTTTTTTTTGAGGTGTTGGGTTTTGATCTGACTCTAGGGATGGATTGGTTTGTGTCGTATCAATATTATATTGACAGATATCATTATATGGTAACATTAATGACTCTTTATAGTGATATTTATGTGAACTTTGTAGAGTGGAATATCTTTGAAGGCAGTGCAGGGACCATTTTTCAATAGATGGGTGAGCTCATAGCCCAAGTGTCTTGTCTTATACTATATGATGGGGGTAGAGAAGCTTGTTTTTTCCTCTTATGGTGGAACTATTTTAGGATGATATTCTAGAGAAATTATCAAGGATTTCATCCAAGAGAGATGTTGAGTTCATGATATATTTTCAACCGATATCAGAACCTTTTTATATTCCTCCATACAAAATGGTATTAGAAGAGTTCCCAAAGCATAAAAATATATTGGATGAATTGGATAAAAATGGTTAATTTGTAGGAGTACATCACCTTATATACCACTATTTCTTTTTTCTATAAATATTTATGGATCATTATGGTTGTGCATCGATTATAATAATCTGAATCAGATGACGGTTAAGAACTGATACCCCCTTACGCAAATCGATAATCTTTTTGAACAGTTGAGAGGTTCTTCTATGTTCTCAAATATCTAAATGATATTGGGGTATCATCAACAAAGGTTTAGACCTTCTAATATACTAAATACTACTTTTAGGATAATGTATGGGTTGTATGAGTTTGTTATATTATCATTCAGGTTGACCAGTATTTCAATAGTTTTTATGGCCATGATGAATCGAATCGTCCACCCGTATGTAGATCTGTTTTTAGTAACTTTTTTGGAGGATATCTTAGTGTACTCAAAGACTCAATAAGATCATTCCAAACATCTAGACTTTTCCAAAGTAAAATAAGTGAACATAGGCTATATTTTGAGCTATCCAACTTTAATTTCTAAATTGATAGGGTAAATTTCATAGGTTACATCATCTCTGAGGATGGTGTGTTGGTGGACATAGGGAAAGTGGATGTTGTTTGTATCTTGGGAAAAAACCCATGAATTTTTTTGATATACAATGATTCTGGGATTAATAGGCTATTATCAAGGGTTTGTTAAAGAATTTTCACATTTGGAATCACCATATTCTTGTTTAACCAAGTAAAGCGTCAAGTTTTAATAGTCTGGGGAATGTGAGAATGCTTTCTAAGAGTTAAAGAGGTGGATTAATACTTCAACTATTTTGATCCAACCTGATACATGAAAGAAGTATACCTTTTTTGGGGATTAATCCTCTTTTGGGATTAATGTATTGTTGATGTAAAATGATCAGGTTGTGGTGTATGGGTCATGGAAGTTGAGGCCTCATGAACAAAATTAACCTACACATTATCTTCAATTGGCCAAGGTGGTTTATACATTAATGCGTTGGAAAAATTATTTTTGGGAGAAAGGCTTACTATTTATACTGATCATAAATTCTTTAATTAAATCTTCCCCTAGCGTGATTTTAACCCTCAATGGTGATGATTGGTTGAGTACATGTAATCCTTTGATTTCAAGTTGGTATACATGATAGGAAAGGGGAATAGTGTTACAGATTCTTTTAGTTGGAATTCTCAAAGCTATAAAGTTTAGGAATAAAATTTTGATTGGAGGATGATGGTGTCGTTTATAGATATAAAACTAGAGGTTCAATATTTGACAAAGGAATATGACCCATGCATCCTAGGATGTTGAGTCCGCCCTTCTAAATTGTATCAAAGAGAGGCAGTATAAGAATCTGGAATATTTATCTTTAAAATAATGTCTTGAAGTTTGGGATCCACCTTTTGATTATACAATTGTTGATGACGACATCGTTTATATTTGTGTCTATGTTTTTTTACCAACTTGTATATATGAAAAATTGGTGTGTGTTTTTCATGCCTTGAAGTGTAAGGAGCATCACTGATTGACAAAAAATTATCATTATCTTTGTAGAAAATATTTTTGGTTCGGGATGAATAATGAGGTTATAGGTTTTGTGATGTTAGGTTATACCTATTAGTAGGTGCAGGCCAAGAATCAGCAACCAGGTGGTCTGTTACAACTGTTTCCCATTCCTAAATGGATGTGGGATGACGTCACAATAGATCTTTTCGGTAGTCCTTCCAAGGATGTGTCAGAATAACAATGTGATATGGGTATTTGTGGATCAGTTAACTAAAGTGTCACATTTCTTACCAATCTAATAGACCTTCACTACTGACTAGTTTTGTTGAGTTTTCTATTTGGGAGATAGTTCAGTTTCATGGAGATCCACAAACTATAGATTTTGATCATGATATGAATTTTACTTCATTCTTATGGAAGGGGTTTCAAAAGGAACTTGGTAGTCATGTGTCTTTTAGTATGAATTTCCACCAACAAACAGATGGGTAGTCATAGAATACTATTCAGAACTAATGGAAATCATTCTTTTCCCAACACTTGTATACCAACAGCTCTTTTAAACCGTTGGTGTAGGTGTTCTCACTACTACAAATATGGCCTTTATCAGCGCTAATAATGGCCTTTATCAGCACTAGAAAAAGCACTGATAAAGATAGCGAAGATAAAGAGGGGTCCCCTTTATCAGCGCTTCCTTTATCAGTGCTTTCGTTTTAGCGCTGATAAAGGACCATTTTATCAGCGCTTTTAAAAAAGCGCTGATAAAAGTTAAAAAAATAAAAAAAAATTAAAAGAAAATTAAAAAAAATAAAAATACTACCAATCGGGGGGGCTTTTATAGCGCTTGAGCCCCCCCCCCCTTACAGCGCTTTTCTACCACTTTACAGCACCCCACACACCCCCTTCACCCTTTAACAGCGCTTGCTGCTATATTCCCCCATGCGCGCGCACCCCTGCCTCCCCTAGGATTTGAACTCGAGACCTCCCCCCTGCGCGTCTATGCCTTTACCAGTACTCTATTTTGATTTTTCTTCCAATTCATGATATCTCAATATATATATATATATATATTTAGTTATATTTATTCGTATAGTAATATATATTTATATATTAATATATTAATATTTTTTTTTAATTTTTTTTGAATACGACCCTTTATCAGCGCTTTTAAAAAAAGCGCTGATAAAGCCCCCCCCCCCTTTATCAGCGCTACTAAACAATCGCTGATAAAGGGGGTCCCTTTATCAATGCTAAAAAAAGTGCTGATAAAGGGGGTCCCTTTATCAGCATTAAAAAAGTACTAATAAAGGGGTTCTTTTATAAGCTCTTTTTTGAGCACTGATAAAGGCACCCCCTTTATCAGCACTTTTTCGTTAGCACTGATAAAGGGGGGCTATGAAAAACTATTTTTTGGTAGTTTCTTTACCAACGGTTTTCATAAACCGTTGGTAAAGATGGAGTTTGAGGGATTTTTCCCATCAATTTCATCAAAATGTTGGGAAATCATTGTTTTCCTAGCAGTTTTTAATAACAGTTGGGAAATTATGCCCCAAATTCGACTAAGGCAAGCAACCCCCCCCCCCCCCCCCTCGCCCCGATTCTAGAAGCAGATTGCCCGATTCCAAAAGCAGATTGTGCTACTCCCAGAAGCACTGCCTGACTCCCAAAAGCCCTTGAGAAGCCCCAGCACAGTGCACCTCTTCCATCCGATCAGCTTCCAGGTTAGACTCATTCCACCTCATCTCAAGGATATCCTTCCATCTCTTCTCAAGGATATCCTTATAATCTCAAGGATATCACTATTCCTTATTTCTAGGTTTTTTGTAAAATTTTATGATTCACTACTCCATGAATTGTGTAATCAAATCACTACATCCATGAATTTTGTACTCAAATCACTACATCGGTGTACACATTGACCAATTAATGATTTCATTAAACATATACATTTATAAGGTCTTGGTGTCTCTTTCTTGTGTTCTAATTTTAAAGATTCATAGTTTTTTAATCTCAATGCTTCAAATATTATAGCTTCATGTATATGAACACATAAGAAATTGTTTGTAATATTTATTCATAGTATTTCATGAAAATCAATCCATTTATTAAGATCATGTCAAACATAAAGATCTTATTCATCTTAATATTTATACACTTTGTGTATTACATAACAAGTATGTATCATGTTTCTATCAAAATCTATATATATAAAATGACACACTATTCACTTATCCTTTGCACAATAGAACATATGGAGTATCTTCTTGAACATTTCAAAATAGTATGTACTCCCTAATTATTCTTCATAGAAGAAATAAGAAATACTTAATCGTACAATATAATGTTCTTTATGAATAAAATATCTACAAATGGAACACTCGATGGGACCTCTCCTTTTCCTAGGTAGTACTTATTCCTTCTTCATGAAACTAATTCAAAGAATGTTAAATTTGCAATATTAATGAATATTAGTTTTCCTAATATAACCATTAATCATTCTTCCTTCAACATCATACATGATTTATTCAATCACCTTTTTAAAATACAATGAACATTTTAACTGATTTGGGGTTCCTCAAAATGCTTTGGAAAATCAGAAAAACACATGTATTGAATCGTGCTTCTCATATGGTTTCATGGATAAAATTTCATCTCGAAAATCAAGACTGTGTTTTTAAAATATCAAGAGGACCATGGGATTATTATTCTTCACACAAATGAAGTTGTTTTTTTCAACTATGTGTTTTTGTTTTCACTTTTGATTTGGCTGAAAGGGGAGCTTTGTGGTCACTAATCATGGTTGTGGGTGGTCATTTAGGATGTAAGATAGTATGACTTCATTTTACTTGATATATAAAATATTATTATTAATTTATATTCAATTTTATTGTCTATGACAAGTGATTTTGTTTAATAAGTTGTTATTAATGGTTTTAATAATGACGATATGGTATAAGGGTTCACATGGTGTGTAAAATGGTTGACATTGTGTCTATGATAATCTAGTGTTTGAGGAATGTACATGGGAATATACACATAGTACATGACTTGGTTTTCCATGTAAATATACATGGATAATCCCTTATTTTGAAAAGTATGTTTGGCCAAATGGAGTGATGAAAATGTAACATATACACATGGCTTTGTTTCATGGGTATGCCCACATGATATGTTGGCCATACTATAGAGTAGGTAGTAATTAGATCAGTAAAAACACTTTCATCCCTGTAATTCAAGACTACATGGTTAAATGGAAGAACCCATGTTCTAATGACATGCCTAACATGGTTTCTAACTCACCTCACCTAAAAATAAACTAGAACACTGGTTAAATGGAAGAATTAATCCTAAACTTACACTATAACATTGGTTAAATAGAATAAATCATCCTTGTTACTGAATTCCATACACATTTGGGAAAAACCATCATTCACGAACATCACTGTAATGTATAGGCTTTTAACAAAACCCATATCCCTTAAATGTCATGAAAATAAAGTAGTCACTGATTTAAATTTGTCATGTTTACAGGTGGAATCTTGGTAGCTTTGGATAATATATTCTCAGAACTATAGAGTGGAAACCCATTTGGTGTTTTGAGGTCCACCCAGGACAACCCCCCTCTTTCCTGGACCAAGGACAACCCCCCTATTTCTTGGACCCTGGACAGCCCCCCCCCCCTCTTCCCTAGACCTCGGATACCCCCCCCCCCCACCACCCACCCACCTTTCTGGACCTAGGACACCCCCCCCCCCTCCCTTCCTTCATGGAACCTAAAAAGCCCCCCACCCTCCTCCCTGGGCCCCAGATAGCCCACCACCCTCCTCCCTGGACCCTAGACAGCCCAAAAATCATTATTCATATATGAGATAAAACACAATAGAACTTGAAGGTCCCTCTCCAATAAGTGTCCATCTGGGTTCGGGTCACTAATGAGTGGCATCCTGGTTTGGGATGTCACAATTCCTAGATATCCTTTTTATAGGTTTTTCTAATCAAATCAATACCTATAACTATTGAAGGTCCCTCTCCAAAATCAATTGGGACATGATTCAATGAATACACCCTACCAACCTATGATCTATGGCCCCAAACCTAGGATCCTTTAATCCATTGTTAAGGTGAAACTTGATGAGTCCATAACTACTTTTGATGTGATCCTGATCCTACTCTTCATCCTGATCTCCCTAAAGAAGTTAAAGTATAAAACTCATGTACTCCCAACAAGACCCTTTAGGATTATGTATTCCTTGATCCAGTTCCAATATCTTACTCGGAAATCCATAAATATAGGCATTAGAAATTTTTTATATTATTTTATTATATACACTGTATTTTGTTGTGTTTCTTAATATGATTCTCATATAGAGTAATATGTCAGTTATGATTTTATTTAAAGTAAAAAAATTTCATTTACCTATCAGTTTTTTTGATTGAACTTCAAAATTATTGAATTGATTTGAAATGACTTATTTCTATTTTTTACAGAATTTATAGAAGTTGGATGTACGAAACTGATCGGATTTCAACCAATTTTTAAAATAATTTGAACAGATTTTTAGATTTTTCATTTGATAAGGCTTCAGATAGTGTCCGCATACACTTCCCATGTTCTAATTATGTTGGAAGACCTTGGTTGAGTTGTGAAGAAGTTAGCTATCATATAACCAAATAAGGTTCCAAAAAAACTATTATGTGTGGTATTACAATGGAGAGAAAATGGAATCTCAAAATGTTGATGATCCAAATGATAAGACTAAATTGGAGAGTTTGATATATGATCTGTTTCCATTTATTCGGAATCATGAGAAGGAAAGGATGTCTATCCAATAAGATTTTGATACAAGCACACATGATGCGTCCAATGAAAATGATGATGTTGATAGGATGAAAAAATTGAATGATGCTACGATGACTCCAGTATATCGGCAATGTGGTAAAATGAAAAAGTTGGAATTTTTAATCTGATTATTTCATGGGAAAACTATGTATGGGATTTCAAATACTGCAATTGATTAAATTCTTACCTTCTTTAAGGACTTACTTCCAAATGATGCATATATTCCCTCAAACCACTATATGGCATAGAAGTTAGTTGATGAACTTGGATTCTCAAAAAAAATTAATGCTTTCCCAAATGATTACAGCTTATTTTGGGAGGAAACTACTGAAAGAAATGATTGTATCAAATGTGGAACCTTTTTATGGAGGCCAAAAGATTATGGAACACCATCTCATGTGCCACAAAAATTAATGTGGCACTTTCCTTTGATACCCAGATTATAGAACCTTTTCATGTCTAATGAAATATCAGTAAAAATGTAATGACAATACACTGAGAGAAAAAATAATAATGAAGAGTTGGTTCACCCTGCAGATGTATTTTCATGGCAGAGATTTGATGCTCAATATCCTGAATTTGCAGCCGACATGTGTAATGTGAGACTGGGTCTTTCATGTGATAGTTTTAATCCATTTGGGTAGAAGCTTACTTCGCACAGCACATGGCCAGTTTTCATACACATTTATAACCTTCCCCCATGGTTGTGTATGAAAAATCCTTACACTTTCTTGAATATACTAATATTTGGCCCTTCAAATCCTGACAATGATATAGATGTTTACATTAATACTTTAATAAAATATTTGAACTTTTTTGGGATGTGGGTGTTCCCACATATGATGCATGTCCGAAAGACATATTTCATATGTGTTCTGCACTTATTTCGATGATCAATGATTTTCCTGCTTATGCAATGATGTCTGGATGGAGCACAAAAGGAAAATTTTCATGTCCTATTTGTATAAAGAATACTCGATCGAGAAGATTGAAATATCATCGTAGTTTTAGTTTTATAGGACATCGACGATTCTTTCCAATGAACCATCCATATAGAAATAATCGTTGAAGATTAGACAATACCATGGAGACTGACGATCCACCTCCATGTGTGTTGGTAACTGATGTGCTTAATGAATTGAAAGATTTCAATTATTCATTTGGGAAGGGTGTAATGAAATATCAAAAGGGGGAAAATGTTTCCAATGATACATGTTACAATTAGAAGAAGAAGAGTATATTCATTGAGTTGTCGTATTGGTCAACCAACTTGTTAGTTCATTGTTTATATGTAATGTACATTGAAAATAATATATTTGAAATGTTGCTTTTTATTCTTCTAAATGTCAAAGGGGAGACAAAAGATGATTTACGATCTCGGCATGACTTGGTAGATTGGCGGATCAGACCAGAATTGCATCCTGTCTGTATCAGTGAAAATAAATGGAAAGTTCCATGTGCTTCTTATGTGATGACACCTACTGAAAAAAATTAGTTTCTGAATTTTCTAGAGACTATTAATGTTCCTGATGGCGATTCATGCAATATATCAAAACGGGTCAAAAGAAAAGATTTAAAGCTGAAATCTTTGAACACTCATGATTATCACGTCCTTCGGCATGAGTTGATTCCAATAGAAATCTATCATCTCTTGTCCAATAATGTAATAGTATCAGTTACTCGGTTGTGCTATTTATTTAGAGATCTTTGTGCTAAGAATTTTTTAAAATCCTTCTTGAAAAAATTGTTGGCAGAGACACCATTAATTTTTTGTGAGTTAGAGAAAATATTCCCTCCATCATTTTTTACATGCATGTTGCATCTGACTGTCCATCTTCTGACCAAAATACTTTTTGGAGGACCCATTTCTTTCCATTGGATGTATCCAACTGAAAGAAACATGTGCACATTGAAATCATATGTTCAGAACAGGAATTATCCCGAAGGTTCTATTATGAATGGTTACTTGGCTCAAGAATGTATGGATTTCTTCTCAATGTATTTTTCTGATCTTACTATGAGAATAAAAAGACCAATGAGAAATGAATAAGAACTGTATGAGAAAATTGAACCCATTTTTCCATCACTTCCTTAGACAAAAGGAATTCCAAGATCATATACATTGATGAAATTAATCCTTAAAGAGCGAGAAATGTCACATCGCACATTGTTGTTCCATTGTGATTTTTTCAATGACTATATCAAGTAAGTAAATTGTACATGTATCTATTAACTTATCTCTTGAAATTTTAAATATTTGTTAAACTATTATTATTTTTATCTACAAGGAACATAAAGAATTGATATATAGAAAGAATCGTTCTTTTTCTTTGAGAAGGAAAGAGACTTTTCATAGCAAAGGGTTTTCTGCTTGGTTGAAATTGAAGGTAAAAATATTTCTGTAATAACAAAATAAAAATAATATTTAATTAAGTTTACTATTTGTTCATATTTAAGGTATCATGTTTGCCTATAGAATCTATTTATGAGGAAATAAGTGCTGTGTCTTTTGGTCCTAATACCATGGTTTGTGCTAGTAAATCACTTGTGATCAATGGATACTAATTTATTATCATTGAATGAGCAAGAAACATGAGAACACAACAAGATGGTGTTATGATAACTACCACAATAGACTTTTATTCTAGTTCATCGGATAATATAACTCATTATAAAAATGTAGATTATTATGAATTCATGGAGAAAATAATAATTTTGGATTATTACTCACATGGTCGAGTCACAATGATGAAATGTCGATGGTTTGATTCAATGATGATGTAAGGCAGCTTTATTTATGATTATTGATTTTGATTTATTGACATGACTTGCACTCTTGCCATCGATGAACCATATGTTTTGGCATCAATGGTGAAACAAGTTTTTTATGTCAAAGATCATCGTCATCCTAAATTCAGTGTATATATTAAAGTAAATCCCAGACATGTTTTTGATGAAGGTGATAATGATTTTGACATTATACCTAGTGAAATTGGAAGTAATCCATTTATTACTTTTGATGACTCCAATAGCCCAATTTTCAGATTTGATTGTGATCCCAAATTTGTGGTGGAAAATATATAAAATCATATAGTCATGTTCTCACCTACATGTTTCACCTATGTCATTCAGACACTATTTCCTAGTACTTACCTTCAAACCACCATAAATATTCTATTTATTTATGTTTTCTTATCAGAATGGTTTTTCTATTTTTTTGGGTTACACATTACTTATCTATTTCTAATTACTTCCATATTTGTTTTCATTGCTAGAAATGACATCCATTGAAGAGAGGCAGTGGAAAAAGATGATAGAAAATAATCATCGCATGACACAGATGGGAGTTTCTCCACTCATCCCTATTGTGAGTATTTTATTTCAAATATATATATTCCAATAACTTAAAATAGCATGTGTTTACTTTTGTGTTAAACTTTTTTTCAGGATCTTCCCCCTAGATGAGAGATATCTAACGAGGAGACTGATATTTCTACCAGTATAGAGGCTGGTGGTAGGAGGGGGGTGGTGTCAGTGTTAGACGATCATCTGGTGGTCCCAGTACTGAGGTCGGTGGTACGAGGGCTCGTGGTGTGAGAGTTAGAGGATCCATTGGAACAACCTGATTGGACTATGCCTCTACCACAGATGTATCTTCTACACCACATTTTGATCATGGTATGTCTTTAGGGACACACCGGATATTTAGGCCTTCGATGTTTACACTACTAGTTGGCCAGACGTCTGTGCCATCATCTTTTGATTCTGGTTTATTATCTCCAAGCTATTATATTCCACCTTCTTCCACTACTGCTCTGACACAGTATTTTCCTAAGGAGCGTACACTGAGGGACACTCCACTTGTATAGGATATTCCTTCAGCTTATGCACATCCAGTGATGCCCGTTGACCCAACTACCATAGAAATATTTATATAAATCTAACAAATTTTTATACTAAAATTTATTTTTATTATAACTTGTACTAATATTTTTTTTCTTTAATAAGAGTTTCATCTACTGATAGGAGGCAGGGGAGGGAGTGTACTTGTTTTTGTGCAATATGGAACTCCCAGACATAGATGATGGTTGACTACAATGATGATGGATAGGTGATTGATAAATCTGGGTAGAAATGTTCGTGCTTTTTGGTGACGCTAGCCAAATACACCGACATCATTCCAGTCATCCCTCTCTCTTGGAGACATTTGTCTCACGAAGTGAAGGATAATGCGTGGGCACAAATATGGGTAAAAAATCTATTGGATGTAATGTATTATTTTTTTTACATATATGAATTAATATATTGGGTGTCAGCTTCGGTTTAACTTCCCTGATGGCGAAGGTGCATGACGAGCGTGTTTAATGGAGCTAAGAGAGATTTAGAGAGCTTATAAGAATGATTTGTATGTTGGATGGTATGATAGAGTGAGAACAGATTTGGAGACATTACCTATCATGGATGACTGCCCGATAGAGTAATATCTCCAAATGATTACCCGTTGGGCGACTGCCAAATTTAAGGTATTAATCCCATTTGAGGTATTTAAATTACCGTTTTCATATTTTTCATTAATATTATCTTATTTATTATTAAAAATTATTTAGTAATCCTCTGAAAAAATAAAAAAAACATTTATTCAAAGAAATACCTCCACACATTGGAGCACACTACTATGTTAGATCATGAGAGCCATCTGGTACGATATAGTTGTTTATAATTTTTCTTTAATACTTTCCCATTTTATTGTTTCCTACTTAAATTATGTGATTTATTGAATATTGAATATATGATTATACTTTCATTTTATATTTTTTCAATGTCATTACAAAAGCACAAATTTAATAATGAAGGACATATCCCTTGAGAAATTTTTTTTTCTCGAGTAGAAGGAAAAAAGACGGAACTGATGTTAATGAACTAATACAATAAAATATTTTATGTTTTAATTTGTTTATTTCAAAGTTTAATATCTATTTTGAAATTTATTAATCTATTAATATTTTTAACAGGCTGCTTTAGAGACCCTTGATTCCCAGGATCCTTACAATTTAGGGCCACATGATCATTTATATCAAGTTTTGGGAGATGAGCACTCTGGTCGAGTACGCTACCGACCTGGTAAAAATATAGTCTTGACGAGGTACTGGTCCTCTCTAGGGATCCATTATAGTACCACCAAGTTGGAATAGGTCAAGGATCATGAAAGATAGTCTGATAAAATGGTCACAGAGTTGGATGAATAGGTTCAAACGAGGGAGAAGGAGTTTATGAACTTGATCAAAGCTTTATCTTCATCACTTCCACCAGAGGCTAGTGCGGCTTGTCAGACATATATGTCATCGATGGGTGCATTATCCAATGCACCAGGTGGAATTTCTAGTGGCGGTCGATATGATGATGTTCTTGGTGATGACGAGGATGCTGAAGAGGAAGAGGGAGAGGATGTAGATGAGGATGAGGGCGAGTATGGGGCTGAGGGAGAGGATGGGGCTGAGGGAGAGGATGGAGCCAAGGATGAGCATGGGGAAAATGATGAGGATGAAGACGAGGATACAGATGGTGGCGAGGATGAGTCTGATGATGACAGTGGTGATGATGATGGTGATCAGGGGTAGATTGATCCATTACATTTTTGAATTCTATATAACTCTTTATTTTTTTAACCTAGTTTTTCATTATGGTATGGATATTTTTGAATTCAGTATAACTCTTTATTTTTGACCAAATATAGAAGACTAATGATGATATAGTGGTTTGGAGGTGAGTGATGCTATATGAGATTTTATGGGTTATTGTGAGGAGTTTCTTTCCCTTTAATTTATTGGTTCATAAAACATAAGTCGGTGCTGCATATATTATGTAATTGGAATTGGTAAAGTAAAATGTTGGTCTTTGATTTCTGGGTTGGTTATTTGGATGGTATTCTCTATCAAAAGTGGGTATATCTCTATTGACTATAGGTTTATTTTATAATTGACTAATTTATTTATTAAACTGACCATGCAATACACATTTCCCATAATATGAAAGTACCACAAAAATCATAGATAGACACTACACACCACAAGACACCCATGGGAGACACCCCTTGAGGTAGAGTCCCTCTTGTAGCCTATTTATTTTAAGAATTCTTTAAATGGAATTTAGATTTTTTCTTAATTATTCTTCATTATAATGAATTTCATATATTTAATAATTTTACATTAATATAATTGTTTCATTTGATAAATAAACTCATGTTTTTATAATAAAACCCCTCAAACGGAGGTGTGTTGTCTGTGAAAACTCAAAGTGATAGTTTAGGGTGTGATAATTTGACACTCAATCAATAGTTTCAACTACCCAGTACCACTTTTAAAAAAAAGAATATGAAATATATATCTTTATCATACCAAAATCCCGAATCGAGAGTCTATTTTTTATAACATAAGATCAATTTCTATAATGTGAAGGAAAACAACATAGGATTTATTTGGAATCCAAGCCGGAAGATGCTGCCCCACAGATGTCGCTGGACTAGGCGAACACGCCGCGGTCATGCTGCGGTCACGCCGCGGTCAGGTCACGGTCAAGCCGCGGTCACGCTGCAGTCAATCTTTGGTCATGCTACGGTCATGCCGCGGTCACGGTGCAGTCACACTGTGGTCACACTACAGTCACGTTGTGGTCACGCCGTGGTCCCTCCATGGTCACGCCGCAGACAGCCCCCGGGATAGCCCCCCCCCCACCCCACCCTCGTCCCTGGACCCCAGACAGCCCCCTGAACACCGCCCCCCCCCCCCCCACCCTGGACCCCAGACAACCCCCCACCATCCTCCCTAGACCCCGAACAGCCCCCCCCCCCCCCCCCCGAAAATCTCCTCCCTAGAACTCGGATCCCAATCTAAGCTCTCTTCAAGATTCACCCTAAATCCCAACAGAAAAGAGGGTTTTAGAGCTTCGGAAGAAGATGAGAGAAGATTGAAAACCCTAATAAAAAAGGAATCAAGGAGACCATTAGACTCACCTAGATCTTTAATCTGCACTTTACGGAACTCAAAACAGTCAAGTGACATGTAGGAGTCAACCCTGCCTCAATCTGAGGCACGGTGTGGCCAGTATCACTCGAAGTGTCTCACTTTTATTTGAAATGGGCAGGATTTGAAGTGAAAACAACAACTGCCATACAGAAAACCGACCAAACACATTAGGATTATGTTTATACATCATCACAACAATCCATGGGTCATTTTTGACATGTAAGAGTCCACCCCTTCACAATCCGAGGCACGGTGTGGCTGTTACCACTCAAAGTGTCTGACATTTTTTTTTGAAATGGACAACATTTTAAGTAAAAACAACAATTGGCATATGGAAAAATGACCAAACGCATTAGGATTGTGTTTATACATCAACACAATGATCCTTTGGTCATTTTTGACGTGTATGAGTCAACCTTTCCTCAGTCCAAGGCATGGTTTGCCTGACACCACTCAAAGTGTCTCACTTTTCATTGAAATGGACAACATTTTATGTGAAAACAACAACTGGAATATGGAAAACCAACCAAACGCATTCGTATTTTGTTTATACTTTTGTTAAAGGATCCATGGGTAATTTGTGACTTATATGCGTCAACCCCACCACAATCTGAGGCACGGTGTGTCTAGTACCACTATAAGTGTCTTTCTTTTGTTTAAAATGGATACTCTTTTAAGTAAAAACAACTGGCATATGGAAAACCGACCAAAAACATTTGGATTTTGTTGATACTTTAGGAAAACAATCCATGGATCATTTTTGATGTGTATGAGTCAATATCACCTCAATCTGAGGCATGGTGTGGCCGGAACCACTCAAAGTGTCTCTCTTTTGATTCAGAAGGACATCATTTTAAATGAATACAACAACTGACATACGGAAAGCTGACCAAAGGCATTTGGATTCTATTTAAGATTTATTAAAACGATCCATGGGTCATATGTGACATGTACGAGTCAACCTCACCTCAATATGAGAGCTGGTGTGGTCGGCACCACTCAAACTGTCTCACTTTTATTTGAAATGGACAAAATTTTAAGTGAAAACAACAATTGGCATACTTAAAACTGACCAAACGCATTCAGATTGTGTTTATAATTTCGGAAAACGATACATGGCTCATTTGTGACGTGTATGAGTCAACCCCACCTCAATATGAGGTGCGGTGTGGCCGACACCACTCAAAATGTCTCTCTTTTGTTAAAAATGGACATCATTTTAAGTGAAAACAACAACCGACACACAAAAAACCAACCAAATGCATTCGTATTCTATTAAAAATTTAGGGAAATGATCCATGGGTCATTGTTGATGTGTACAAGTCAACACCACCTCAATCCGAGGTGTGTTGTGGCCGAAACCACTCATAGTGTCTCACTTTTCTTTGAAATGGACAACATTTTAAGTGAAAACAACAACTGGAATACGGAAAACTGACCAAATGAATTTAAATTCTGTTGATACTATAGAAAAAGGATCCATGGGTAATTTTTGATGTGTATGAGTCTACCCCGCCTCAATTGGAGGTGCGGTGTTGCCGGCACCACTCAAAGTGTCTCTCTTTTGTTTCAAAAGGGCATCATTTTATGTGAATACAACAACTGACATACTGAAAACTAACCAAATCCATTATAATTCTATTGAAACTTTAGGAAAAATATCCATGGGTCATATTTGATGTGTATGAGTCAACACTGCCTCAAATCTGAGGCACGGTGTGGCCGATATCACTCAAAGTGTCTCACTTTTATTTGAAATGGACAGGATTTTAAGTGAAAACAACAACTGGGATATGGAAAACTGACCAAAAGAATTATTATTGTCTTGATACTTCAAAAAAAGATCCATGGTTCATTTTTGACATGTACGAGTCAACCCCGCCACAACTCGAGGTATGATGTGGCTGGTACCACTCAAAGTGTCTCACTTTTATTTGAGATGGACAACATTTTAAGTGAAAAAAACAACCAGAATACGGAAAACTGTCCAAACACATTCGTATTGTGTTGATACTTCAACACAATGATCCATGGTTCATTATTGACAAGTTCGAGTCAACCTCTCCTCAATCTGAGGTACGGTGTGGCCGACACCACTCAAAGTGTCTCACTTTTCTTTGAGATGGACAACATTTTAAGTGAAAACAACAACTGGCATACGGAAAACTGACCAAATGCAATTGGATTCAGTTGATACATTCAAAAAAGGACATGTGGGTCATTTGTGACATGCACGAGTCAACCATGCCTCAATATAAGGCACGGTGTGGGCAATAGCACTCAAAGTCGCTTTATTTTGTTTAAAATGGATACTCTTTTAAATAAAAACAACGATCATACGAAAAACATACCAAACGCATTCGGATTGTGTTGGTACTTTAGGAAAATTATCCATGGGTCCTTTTTGACGTGTATGAGTTAACCTAGCCTCAATATGAGGTGAGGTGTGTTCGGAAACACTCAAAGTGTCTCTCTTTTGTTTCAAAAGGACATCATTTTAAGTGAATACAACAACTGACATACGGAAAACTGACTAAAGACATTCATATTCTATTTAAACTTTAGTAAAATGATACATCGGTCATATATGACGTGTACAAGTCAACCCCACCTCAATATGAGGCCTGGTGTGGCCGGTAGCACTTGATGTGTCTCACTCTTATTTGAAATGGACAGGATTTTAAGTGAAAACAACAACTGGCATACGGAAAACTGACCAAACACATTCTTATTGTGTTGATACTTGATGAAAATTATCCATTGGTCATTTTTGACGTGCATGAGCCAACCCCGCCATAATCTGGGGAATGATGAGTCTGGTATCACTCAAAGTGTCTCACTTTTATTTGAAATGGACAACATTTTAAGTGAAACCAACAACTGACATATAGAAAACCGACCAAATTCATTTGGATTGTGTTGATACTTTAACTCAATGATTCATGGGTTATTTTTTATGTGTTTGAGTTAACCTTTCCTCAATACGAGGTGCGTTGTGGATGGAACTACTCAAAGTGTCTCACTTTTCTTGGAAATGCACATCATTTTAAGTGAAAACAACAACTGGCATATAGAAAACCAACCAAACACATTCTGAATCCGTTGATACTTTAGTAAAAGGATACATGGGTCATTTTTGATGTGTACAAGTCAACCCCACCTCAATAAGAGGCACGGTGTGGCCGGTACCACTCATAGTATCTTTCTTTTGTTTAAAATGGGTACTCTTTTAAGTAAAAACAACTAGCATATGGAAAATTGACCAAACGTATTCATATTGTGTTGATAATTTATAAAAATGATCCATGGGTAATTTCTGATGTGTACAAGTCAACCCCCTCTCAATCTGAGGCATGGTGTGGCTGGCACCACTCAAAGTGTCTCTCTTTTGTTTCCAAAGGACATCATTTTAGGTGAATACAACAAATGACATACGGAAAACCATCCAAAGGCTTTTGGATTCTATTGAAACTTTAGGAAAAAGATAAATGGGTCATATGTGACATGTACAAGTCAATCCCATCTCAATCTGAGGGCCGGGGTGGTTGGTACCACTCAAATTATCTCACTTTTATTTGAAATGGACTGGATTTTAAGTGAAAACAACAACTGGCATACCTAAAACTGACCAAACGCTTTCGTATTGTGTTGATACATTATGAAAATGATCCATGTGTCATTTTTGATGTGTAATAGTCAACCTCGCCTCAATATGAGGTGTAGTGTGGCTGACACCACTCAAAATGTATCTCTTTTGTTAAAAATGGACATCATTTTAAGTGAAAACAACAACTAACATACGAAAAACTGACCAAATGAATTTGGATTCGGTTCAAACTTTATAAAATGATCCATTGGTCAATTTTGACATGTACGAGTCAACCTCACCTCAATCTTAGGTGCTTTGTGGCCGGAACCACTTAAAGTGTCTCACTTTTCTTTCAAATGGACAACATTTTAAGTGAAAACAACAATTGGCATAGGGAAAACCTAGAAAACAAATTCATATTATATTGATACTTTAGTACAAGGATACATGGGTCATTTTTAATGTGTATGAGTCAAACCCGCACCAATATGAGGCGTTGTGTTTCCGGTACCACTCAAAGTGTCTCTTTTTTTTCAAAAGGACATCATTTTAATTGAATACAACAACTAACATACGGAAAACTAATCAAAGGAATTCGAGTTCTATTGAAACTTTTGGAAAAAAGATTCATGGGTCATATGTGACATGTACAAGTAAATCACTCCTCAATCTGAGGCATCGTGTGGTCGGTATCACTCGAAGTGTCTCACTTTTTTTTGAAATGGACAATTTTAAGTGAAAACAACAACTGGAATACGGAAAACTGACCAAATGCATTCATATTGTGTTGATACTTCAAAAAAATTATCCATGGGTCATTTTTTATGTGTACGAGTCAACCCTGCCACAATCTGATGCATTGTGTGGTCGGTACCGCTCAAAGTGTCTCACTTTTATTTGAAATGGACACCATTTTAAGTGAAAACTAAAACTGGCATACAGAAAATAGACCAAACACATTCATATTGTGTTGATACTTTAGGAAAATTATCCATGGGTCATTTGTGACATGTATGAGTCAAACCTTACTCAATAGGAGGTGCGTTGTAACCGGCACCACTCCAAGTGTTTCACTTTTGTTTCAAAAGGACATCATTTTAAGTGAATTCAAAAACTGACATACGGAAAACTGACCAATGGAACTCTAATTCTATTGAAACATTAGTAAAACGATTCATGGGTTATATGTAACGTGTACGAGTCAACCCTGCCTCAATCCAAGGGCCAGTGTGGCCGACACCACTCAAACTGTCTAACTTTTAATTGAAATGGACATGATTTTAAGTGAAAACAACAACTAACATACTTAAATCCAACCAAACACATCTGTATTGTGTTGATACTTTAAAAAATGATCCATGGGTCATTTTTGACGTGTAAAATTCAACCCTGACTCAATATGAGATGTGGTATGGCTGACACCACTCAAAATGTCTCACTTTTGTTTAAAATGGACATCATTTTAAGTGAAAAAAAACTAACATAAGGAAAACCAACCAAACACATTCATATTCTGTTAAAACTTTAGGAAAATGATCCATGGGTCATTATTGACGTGTATGAGTCATCCCCACCTCAATCTGAGGCACACTGTGGACGGAACCGCTCAATGTCTCTCACTTTTCTTTGAAATGAAAAACATTTTAAGTGAAAACAACAACTGGCATATGGAAAAATGACCAAATGAATTCAGATTCTGTTAATACTTTAGGACAAGGATCCATGGGTCATTTGTGACCTATAAGAGTCAACCCCACCTCAATATGAGGCACTATGTGGCTAGTACCACTCAAAGTTTCTTTCTTTTGTTTAAAATGGATACTCTTTTGAGTAAAAACAACCGACATACAGAAAACCAACCAAACACATTCAGATTGTGTTGATACTTTAGGAAAATGATAAACGGGTCATTTTGGACGTGTACAAGTCAACCCTACCTCAATTTGAGCTGAAGTGTGTCCAACACCACTCAAAGTGTCACTCTTGTGTTTCAAAAGGACATCATTTTAAGTGAATACAACAACTGAAATTTACACTCATCAATGATAGTCTAAAACACTTTTTCATGAGTTGGGTAGTTTCACTCATGAGGTAATAAGTGTAGAGACTCTTAATAAAATAACTATTCATCATATATTATAAAAAATACAATTTCAACACAAAATGCATCACAGATCATTACATAGCCAAATCTTGGATCAGAAGAAAAAAAATTCTATTTGAGCCAATTTCAAACTCTTATTCAACTCTAATAAGTATTTCACATACTATTCTACCTATTAGAATTTGATGGGGTGGTGGGGGCTGTGCTGGTTGGGGGGTTGTGCAGGGGTGTGGTGAATTACTATTGGAAGAGTGGTTTTCATTTGAAGATTGAAATGGGAGTAAATAATGTTTGAGTTATTGAAAATATTATTAACTCTACTAGATGATTGTTGTCATATGAAAATTGAAATAGTGAATTTTAGTACATGGAAATTTTGGAAGAGTTTGATGGTTTTATGTTTTTCTGTGCTATTTTAGGTGTTTTATGCTGCTTTAAGTTTGTATGTATGTGGTTTTTGTGCTATTTTTTATGAAAGGGTATACTGGAGGGGCTACTGGAGGGGATGCTGTGTAATAGTACTAGAAAAACACAATACCAACGATTTTAAACCATTGTTATACTTTGATCAAAATTTAAAATATTTCCCAACGGTTTTAAAACTATTGTTATAGTGTTTAGTCTTCAGTATATACCAATGGTTTCTTGAAACCATAGGTAAAAATGTTATACAAACATATACCAACTGTTAGCCTATAATCGTTGGTAAATTAATACATACAGTGGGATATACCAATGGTATAGCTCAAACCTATGGTATCGGGCTTTCCTCATGGCTTACTGCCCTATGGTTTGGAAAACCGTTGGTATAGGCTAATGCAATGGTTTTCCAGCCTATACCAATAGTTTAAAACTATTGGTATGACCTTCATTTACAGTAGTGCGGGTAATAGATGACATGTTGAGGGAATGTGTCCTAGAATTTTTTATTTCATGAGAGAAGCACTTGGAACATTTTGAGTTTCCTAAAATAATGGTTACCAAGAAATTATTTAGATGAAACCTTATAGGGAACTCTATGGTAGTTCGTGTAGTTCTCCATTATGTCTGATGGAGGTTGGGTTATTTGAGTTGTTTGGGCCAAGTCTCATGTAGGATATGTTGTAACAGGATCATTTGATTAAAAAAATGAATTGTTATGTCTCGGGGCAGGAAACCATAATATTCTAATCAAAATAGTTGACCTCTTGAGATTTTTTTGAGAGATCATGTGTTCCTTTAGGTGTATCCAAGGATTGGTCATCATTTTATTTGAATATAGGGTAAGTAGGAACCCATGTATTGAGGCCGTTTTAGATAGTGGTGATGATCGGTCCAGTGGCGTACATATTAGCTCTTCCACGATGGTGTGGTGGAATGCATGATGTTTTCCAAGTGTCAAAGCATTGATAGTATCACCCTAAACCATATAATGAGATTGATGTTGATGATGTTGAGCTTGAGGATGAAGCATCCTTCTAGGAGAATCTGATTCGTATTATATATCATAGTGAGAAAGTATTGAGGGGAAATATTGTTCCTTTGGTTTGATTTTTTTGGAATCTTGGTAATGTTCAAGAAGATACTTTAGATAAGGAGATTGATATATGGGCTGAGGGGCTCGATCTATTTACCTTAATAGCTCATTAATTCATGGGATTATGGCTCGAGGATAATTTGTTAAAAAGTTTGGTGGCTGAAATATTCCATAACTCTTTGAGGTACGTTCTCATTTAATTTTAGGTTTAAATTTATTTAATTTGGATAAATATGTGTTTCCAAAGATAATGATAAGGATCTAGGGTTTTCCAGGGTTTTGGAACATGAAAAGGGAGAAAATTGTCCATACAATTAATGTTTCATGGTTGGTGCATAGTTAGTAGTGATTGTGTGCCCTAACCAGGATTTTATGGAGGTGGTCTACAAGGTTTAAAAAAGTATTCAAGTGGGGAGGCCAAAATATGTGAACCTAGAGAAATCCATCTAGTATGGTCACCGCACGATTTTTCAAACCATGTGAGATCTATAGGAAACCACGTGGCCTAGCCCCCACTTGGATAGAGGGTGGAAACCAATTGGTGTATAGTTTGGTCAACCATGTGGACAAACCATGCACCTCATTAAAGTGGGGTAAATTTACCATTTTACCACTCATACTTTAGGAAACCTCACCCAATTTTCTCCCTTTTTCTTCCTCCATAATCAATAGTGACAAAATAAAACCCCCCAAGATACTTAAGGGTTAATATCCCTTTTTCAAATCTATTTAGAGCATTGTTGGGGTGGATCAATGATCCGGGTGATTCTAACACTCCTCTTTTCACATTTTTATAGATTATGGATTATAGAATTGTTTTTCTACTTTTTAAGACATAAAACCCTCTTTTCTAGTCGTTTCATTTTCAATGCTTTAAAGGGTGTTTGTTTCCAAATCAAAGGATAAAGTAAAGGGAGCATTCCACTTTAGAATTGAGTTAGGTGTTCTAAAAGATATATTTCATAGTCTTGTTGATTATTTTTGTGTATGTGGGTGTGTATTGGTGTTTTTTTTTGTTCATTTGGTTTTCCTTTGTAGAAATGATAATTTTATTGGTTAAATATTTAATTGAACATGTCACGAACCGTGTGGGATTCATTGAGGTTGATTTGACTAGGTTAATGGACAACCATAGGGTTTTCCACTCCTTGAACATGGAAATTGAAATGTTAAGTGTAAAATTTGATTTTTTTCACATAGAGCCAATGAAAAATTTATTTACATGTTAGTTTCAGTTGTGAAATGAAACTAATGGTAACCGTGTCTAGTTTTTTACACGGAATAAGAGGTTGTTTGGTATAATTTTGATGGGATAAATTAATTATGGATTGTAAAGTGTAATTTTGTTGATTGAATAAGTCATATAAATGATAAATGTTCTAATTGGGTTAATGAATGTAAATAATAATGTGTTAATGTGTTAATATATAATGATGGTTGGTTTTTTGAATAAACTATTGTTTTAAATGATGAACATGTTAAATAGTTATGGTTCATGTTTTCTAAATGTGTTATTTCTAAATAAGAATGTGCACATGTCTTGGTTCTATGTGAGGTATTGACTTGAGTTTATACACACATGGTTCAGGTTGGAGTGAGGCTATAAACCCCACCCCTATAATGCATGAGTTTGGGATTCAAACTCAGGCTTTATGCCCCAAACATTTGAATTTAATAAGACAACCAAGATTGATGCTCCAAGGTATAAGTTAAGTAATCGTTGTGAAATGTTGTCCCTGGTGAGATAGGGAATATGAATTTTCCCCTTGGGCATAGTTGTTAACAGAAATAGGCTATAATTTAATTATTGAAAGGCCTAACCCCATGGAACAAATAATGAAATTGGATAAATTATGTCTTGTTAACTATTGGAACCTTGTTTATCTCTTGTCTATATTTTGATTAATTATGAACATACATACACTATCTTTTTAGACTTTGTATTTTTTAGAAACTATTGGTGGTGACCTATTGAGGTGTACTTACACCATTCTTCAGCCACAATTGGGTACCCAAGAAGACTTCATGGTTGTAGGTTAGGAAATGGGAATGGGTCCTAAGCTAGATGGTTGAGTTGGGTGTGGGTTGTGAATGGAGGGGGAATCCAAACCTAAAGTCAAGACCCATTTTGGAGATTATTCAGTTGTATTTAATTTTGGGTTTCCTTACACTTGGAACTCTATGAGATGAGATAGAATATTTAAAAAAAATTAGGATTGTACCCATTTTTGTGAAATGTTTGGTATTTTATGTTTGTTGGTTATATTGTTTCTTTTATTAATTATTATTATCTAGTGTCGATTACTCTGATAAAGAGGGTACAGTCTCCTAACATATCACATTATACCCTCACTACTATTTTCCAACATTTGGAATATGGGGAGGCATGTCTGAGGTCTTATGGTAACCTGACTCGGAGCACCATGTATAGCGGCTACTGGGTTGGGGATGTTACAAAAACTTCATAATATTCTTTAGGATAAAAAGTGATATTCTCTTTACTAAATCAAATGTAACTCAATACATTTATATTTATATTCATACGTTAAATGATTTTAGGATATTATGTGACATTTTCTTTTAATTTTGAAAGGAATAATCCTTTATCTATTGTTTTTGAACGTCTCAATGTCCAAAATATACTCATACTGGCCTCATAAAAACTAAATTATCATCTATATAACATTCTAATATTTTAAAAATTATTGGTGTTAGGAAATAAAATTTAATTCCTTTAGTGTGAAATTTTAACAAATAAACTATTATATCCATATAATATGTTATATTCTATGTGTCTAGAGAGTCTCTAAAAAATAATACATTATTCCTTGAAATATGCCAATTATGGGTGGTGAGAACTCTTTCCAAAATATTGTAACAAATATCATGGATAAAATATTTTCCTAGATAAAAACTTTTTATCCTTATCTACTTCTAAAATCATGTCATAGAATTTCATGAATCAAAAAACCATTTGTATTTAGTCCATCATCTCATATTTTTCATAACTACTCCTCATTAAAAAACTTCTCCAATCTTATAAGATAAATATATAAAGATACAAATACTTTTATTGGACCCATATAATCTTAATATATTCCTTTACATTCAAACCATGATTCGATAACCCTTGATTTCATCATGATAGTTAAAACTAAAAGTTTTATCAATTCATTCCTTGATTTTGAAATCTAGTATTTACGAAACATCTTTAAAGAATGAATTTGGTATCGTATACCCATAAAAATTTAATAATTGTTTTATATAACATTGATACCATATATAAAAATTCTATATATTTTCTTAAAATCATTCAGGTATCTCGTAAAATTGCATCATGTGGAAACAATGACATTCCTTCATGACTTTTAACTGTAGGTTTCATTGTACTTGATTGGATACTCATAGAAAACATATTATACTTTACAACTATCTTTTATTCTTAAAATTTGATCTTTTACCCAATTGGAATATACAAACCATACCCAAACCTATACATCACCTTCACAATTCACCAATTCTTATCACTTTGAGAAAAAATTTAAACATATCTTGAACTCATTTATAATATCTGAACCATTCTGATAATAATTATTTTATGAATTTATTAACTAGTCCAATACTTAGAGGTTATGTTCACCAAAAATAATCCATTGGTATAATAAATAACATTGAGTATATAATTGGGAACTAAAGTTCCTTATATAAGTTTTTTCTAATTTCTTTGAAACATTTCGTGGATTCATCTATACTTCTCATAAGCATCTAGATTCAAGTGTCAAATAATTTTTACTCTGGTATGGGATTATCTAACACATAGAATTTCCCTTATTTCATGAAAACATTTATTAAGTTTAAAATTAAAGATATTTATCACATTAAGATCCTTATTTATAAAAACTGATCTCAAATTAATGTTTTGTGATTATGATTTTATTTATCTATAACAAAACTTTTATCATATGTGTATCATGTTTTATAATAATTTAATAATTATACTTATTAAATGTTCTCCCACTAAAATGATAACACATTTTAAATTCATCATATCTATTGGTTGGATAAGATCCGGTTTTCATTAATAAATTCTTTCCATTTAGAATTTTTACCACCACATAGTTATTTATATATGGGATCATCTCAATAATATCATATATGACTCTTGGATGGTCAAGTCAAAAACTCTTTTCCAAAACCACTTATATATAAACTCAATATCATTACTATGGTAACATAATCTTATTAGGGTCTCCCATCTATGTGTGACCTAAATAAGACACCAAAAATGAGAACTTAATCCTATTTGGGTCACCCATTACATTTATTCCTTATAGAAGATAATACACGAGCACCCAAATTTGGTCGAACCTACCTGGTTGTATGATCAAGGTCTTGAAAACTATTTTCTTTATAAATAATATAAGTATTTTAAAGGGGATTTAATGTCACTATGTTATATCATGTGTTCCCTTTTCATATATTCATTATTATAAATTACTTAGTTTTGAATCATATTCCTTCCATAAAATCAATATGTTCAATACAAATTGATGTGTTGCTATTTATAAAACCTATATCTTCTATTAATAACCTAAATTAAAATCCAATTATATTTATACATATCAAAATTCAAATCATGAATAATGTATAAGAAACTCTTTCATGTAAATTCTTAAAATTAGATGAAATCAAAAATCCCCATAAGAGTATGTTTGGAGTTATGGATAGACAACCCCCACATTTCTAGACCATGTATAATCCTCCAGGATAGTGAGAAGTCTGGCCCAGTGTCCCACTACATAAGGAAACTCTAATCAAGATAGATCTCGATTCCACCACAATTCTGAGACCTAATATGTATAAATCATTTTTAACTACATAAATCAATCTCATAACCCAATTAAATCCAAAGTCAAGGTGGAAGAAAACTAAATCAATTATCATACCCAGCTTGAAACTCCTTAGATCCATGTGTGGTAATTTATATAATAAATTTAACACTTTAAAAAATCATACATTCATTCATAATATAAAAAACCTATATTCATGAATTAGATAGGGAAAAAATAAATTAATTAACAATTCATATATTTTAAAATGGGATAACCATTTATGAACAATTCATAAATAAAGATAATTATAAACACTTTATCTTTATTCCAAATATGAGCTCATTTATATTATTCATTATATGGATTTTACTTTAAATATATGATATCTAGAATATAAACATAGTGAATATGAACTACTCTTATATTGTGTAGAAATTCAAAATATAACACCCGGAATGTTATTTAAATATTGATCATATCAATTACCAAAACTCTTTTGATATGGTTTAAATAATTTCACAAATAAGGCCCCTTAGTTTGAAAAATACCAATTAAATAATTATGAATATTTAATAATTTTAATATTAATTCCCTTTCTTTTATTTTTAAATTTATAAAAAAATTAAAAATTAGCTTTATAGTTTCTAAAAAAATTGTATCCAAATTATACATCATGAAATATAAATTTTAAAAGGTATTTAATAATAATTTTTAATATTTATGGAATATTTATTTATTAAAAATTTTAAAAACATTTTCTAATTAAATAAATAATTAAAATTTTATAAAATAAATTAACATCCCAAAATAACTTTTCATGATTTATAAAAAACTAAAAAACCATATAATTCAATTAATTATTGAGGAATAGAAAATTTAAATATTTTCATGCATATCATATTCTATAATATCTATATATCATAATAAATAGTTTATCTTCATTATTTTATGTATTTAATGAAAAATAATTTTCTTCGGTGATATCGCTTTGGTAGCTAAAAAGTCGTATTCTATGAATGGAATCGATATCGATTTTATGATATGATGCTCTATTTTCACACATGGTATGGAACATTCTTCACAGAGGATATCACATATCATATGTTATGCCATACTGAAAAACTGAGGGATCAAGACGATTCATTACCTATGATATCTTATATCAATTGGCATGACCCCAACTCTAGATTATGTTATCTCATAACATAATTTTTTCCTCATTAAAAAATTGATAACACTTGTTTTGATATCATATGTCATAAAACTTTTCACAATTCAAATTCTTTATCATTGTTTATGAAAAAAAAACATGAAATCTTTACTATGAAATGTTTCTTCATTTTCAAACCTGATTTTAAGATCCGTTGATCATGGAGTGGATATGATACCATTTATGGGTTTCTAAGTATCTATTAGAACTTAATAAACATTGCAGAAACAACATGAAACCACATCCCCAATATCAATCATGTATTGAAACTAATATCCATCTTAAATAAATAAAGAACATGTTTTGTACCTTTCACTGTAGATTTTTACTACATCAATCCTCATTCATATAGTCTATTAATGTCCCTTAGGGGAACAAAAAGGACCCCCACTTCCATAATTATAAGAAAAAAAAGATCATTTGGAGGCTATATTTTAGTGGAAATTTTTAAAATCACCCTTAAATTTTCATTCTTATTTTTTAGTGTAAATTTTAGTAAAACATCATTAATTTGTAATAGTTTATGAAAAACCTCATCCATTTAGTAGTGTTTTGAATGATAGTTAAAATCATCGATAAATCTAGAAAAAATCACTATTTATTTAATTTTATTGGAGTTTTTTTTAAAATCCCTATTCTTCTCTAGAATGTATTTTAAAACATAGAATCCTAAAAATAGTCTTAAAGAATGGAGCAGAATTTGTTTTAGTAATGTTGATCAAAATATTGCCTCTTGGTTTTTCATTTTAGGATATTAAAGAAAAAATAACTCAATGTGATTTTACCAATGACTTACTAAAATAATTGGATATTTTTTGTAAGATTTCCAAACTTCTGGAAATTAAAAAAATCTTAGAAAGATAATTTTTGGGTCTGATTGATTAAAGATAGTGACGGAAATATCAGTTTTTTTAATGCCCAACAGAATTCAAGGAAAACATGTAGACCATTATCTCTTCTTAAGGATGGTGATAGGCTTATCATATATAGATAAGAAATCTACAACCATGTTATTTATTTCTAAATGAGTCTCTTTAATGTGATGAGATCCACTGAAGTCTTAATGGATGGTATTATTCCTAATCAAATGACCAGTGCTGATAATGTGATGTTGAACTCTTTCCCCCTAGAATTGGAAATTAACAAGGCAGTGTTCATCCTCAATTTTATGAGCTTCCCGAGTCCTGATGGATTCACTAATAAATTCATTCAAACATATTGGGATCTCATTCATGATAATTTTTATAAAATGGTTCAAAAATTCTTTAGAGAAGGCTCTCTTATGCAAGGGATTAATGCTCAATTTATTGATTTGATTCCAAAAGTTTAAAATGCCAATAAAATTCATCAGTTTAGACATGTTTCACTTATTAACATTACTCAAAAAGTTATTGGTAAAATTATTGCCTATTGACTTGTGAAAATCACTAATATAATTATCTCTTGTAACCAATTTGGTTTCATCTATGGGAGTAAGATTCAAGAATTTCTTATAACAGCTTCTAAATGTGTTAATTTGAATAGAAAATCCACCAAAAGAGGACATATTTCACTAAACCATAATATTAAAAAATATTTTGACACTATTTATTGGGGATTAATTAACAAGGTTTTGTGTATTTCTGAATTCAATAATACCTTCAATAAATGGATCATGAATCTTCTTGCTTCAGTTAAAATATCAATTTTAGTTAATGGATCTCATGAAGTCTTTTTATCTTGTTCAATAAGAGTGTGGCAGGGTGATCCCCTATCATCTATTATCTTTTCTATATAAAAAATTTTATTTGAGCAGACATATTACACACATGGTTAATAATGGAAGGCATAAGTCCATTTTTACTAATCGAGGCTTTATTTCTCCTTCACACTTAATATATGAAAATGACATTATATTTTTTGTTTAGGGAGATAAGAAAAATATAAATCTTATCAAAGAAGTTTTTATAACTATCAAATGGGATCGGGTAAAGAAATAAGATGGAAAAAAATATTTTGTCTACTTTGGAAGAAGCATAAGTACTATAAGGAAAAATGACATTATTAATGAGTTGGGTATCAGGAAATGTATGCTCCCCTTCACATATCTTGGGGTACCAATATTTTCAAGGAAACATTGTGTTTCTCATTCCAGTGATATTTCCATCCAAATTACAAAATAGTTATGCATCTGGAAAGCTAAATACCCTTAAATGGATGGAAGAGTTTTTCTTTTGAAGCATATCATTGTTTCCAAAATAATTTATTTATTTATGGTTTAAAAATGGTCAATTACCTTGCTGAGAAAACATAACACTTATATGAATAATTTCTTTTGGAATGGGAGTATTATTGAAAGAATAATTATAACAGTTCCTTGGAAAACATGTTGTAAACCTGTTGAACTTGGGGTTCTTGGGGTAAAACCCCTTGGGATATTTAACGATTCTATTAAAGATTGTTTTATATAGAGCCTTTTGAATGATAAATCAGAGTATATGGACTTAATTAAATCAATATTTTTACACAAAATTATGGCTAGTACAACCACCAATATGGAGTCTTCTATTTGGCATACTTTTAAGAACTCTTTTAGTGGGATTCTTACTCAATCACATTGGATTGTGAATAGAAACTCATATCTCATGTTTTTTATATTCAATTAGACAGGATTCCATCTCTTAAACTTGATATCTCTATATGACATTGTTTTAAATTTGGGTGTCACAATTAAAGATCAAATTCCCTCACCAGATGGCTTGTCTGATGATTTTAAGCATGCCGTGAATTCTTACACTTTTATTAACCAGTATGATATACTTGTTTGGGAACCTTCAAAAAATGGAATCCTCACATAAAAATCCTTTTATCGTAACATTATTGGAGGAACTCAAGATGTCTGGTTTATAAAGATTCATAAAACCTGGATTTATCCATCTTGTACAATGTTATTATGGAGAAGGATTCTTCGCATGCTCGCTATTAATGTCACTTTATAAGATATTATAATCCTGATTACTTAAAGATTTTATCTTTGTCATTAATATATATTAGATATTAATAATATATTCTTTAGTAGTGTCACTGCCACAACATTATGGAACTTTTTTGTCAATGTGTTTGATGTTAAAATTCCATGGGATGACTCTATAATTGTCTATCTGTAGCAATTTTTTAATGCCTCATTTTCCAAGAAACTCTTTTGTATTTTACACATTTCATGTACTAAAATAATTCATCTTCTATGGAAGAGTTCGTATGATTCAATACACCGCCATGCTACTCTAAATATACTTGTGGCCCAAATCCAAATCACTACAGCAATCAGAGCAGCAAACTCACTGCACTAGGTAGCTGCAATAATTCAGTACATGACCTTATAGGGTCAAGAAGTCTTGGATTTACATCTCATTTCTTGGGAATGTGTGGAATTCTCGAGGTTTTATGGATCGAACGATTCAAATATTGGATAAATTTTAATATGAACGGGGCATCCAGTGGATGTCCTAGATCTATAGGTTTTTGAGAAGTCTTCAGGAACAATAATGTAGGAATTGTTAGATGTCTTTATGGATCCGGTGGTCTTGCTACTTCCTTGGAAGTAGAAATTCTAGATATCATTAATGCAGTGGACATGGCTAACAAAAGGGGTTGGAATAAAATTTTGTTTGAATGTGACTCTGCCCTTTTAGTTTAGGAGGTAAGAAATGGACTACAACACCTCTTATGGAAGATCACTATGATGTGAATTAACTACACGGAGCATCTTTAAACAATGTTTTATATTATTACACATGTTTATTGTTAAGAAAACTACCTATAGGATCATCATGAAAACAAGGGAGTTGAGATTGATGGTTGTGATTTCTCTGATTATCTCCCAAATGAGTTTACTCCCCTCTTCCAAATGGATTTTTGTAAACTTTCATCTTTCCAACTCTTTTAAATCATTTTTATTTCTTTAATAAAAGATTCATTCCCTAGGAATAAGTACATACCTTTCTAGTAAATTATAATAAATAATTATGGTTAATAACTATGTTGAATTGTAATTACATGTTAAAAATTATTTATTATTTATTATTTATAATCATTTATTATTTATTATTTAAAATTTTAATTAAGTAATATTTGTAAATTATTTAGTACTTATGATCATTAGTTAGATAATAAGTATTTATCATTTATTCTTAATAATCATTTATTATTTATTATTTAAAATTTTAATTAAGTAAAATTTGTAAATTATTAAGTAATTATGATCATTAATTAGTAATTATTTAAAAACTAAATTTACTAATAATTATTCATTAATGATAATTCATAATTAATTATAAATTATTAATTATTTAGTAATTTTTAATTATTTACTATTTATTAATTTTTAATTGGTAATTATTAATTAGTAGTTATTTATATATATATTTATTTATATTTATTTAAATATAAATACACATATATACATAAATAAATGTTTAAATTGTGGTTGAGACAATCTCACAAAACTATTATTTTAAGAGATGTTAAAAATCATACTTTAACTTCAAATTATTATAGCTTTTAATCTGGGTATTTGTTTGTACTTCATGAAATTCCAAATTGAAGCTTATGAAATTAACTAAAATCATATTGGTTGAAAAATTTGGTAGGGATTAATAATAATAAATTTATTAATGTTTTAAGATAAGTTAAAAATTGGACTTTAACTTCAAATGACCATAATATTTGATATGAGTGTCTATTTGGGACCCATGAACTACAAATTAATGCAAGAAACAAGATCTCAAAAAATTTATATAAGGAATACCCCTTAAATAATTTTTTTTATTTTTAAAAATATTCTTAGAAGGCCTCTATAAGTGATTTTTAAGTTAAGATACCCTAATTATAAATCATTCAGTGGAATTTATTATTCCTTTAAGAGTGTATTATTTTCTTATTTGGATTGGGTATAAATTTATTCATTGATTTTACATTATTAATGATATTATTGAGTTGAAATTGTAGTGTTATTACCTCTTTTTGTGATTTATTTTTTGATGTGTCTTATGTGTGACGTCTAGGACCTGGATGCTACTTAGGAGGTGCCCCAAGCCCAATAGGACACATGGCCTCAAGAAAATCTCCCAAATGCTAGAGAATACAGACTAGTGGTGAGGTCTTTAGGTGTGTTCATGGAGATACTATTCCCTCATTTCCAAATTACCACACAATGGATCTATGTAACAAAACTAGAGATAAACTGCATAAGAAATGTAATAGTAAATAGCAGAGCAAAAATAAACTGATATAATAACAACTGAAAAAACTTATGTGAATATAAAAAATCTGACAATGAATTGTCATGCATCTATAAAGACATAAAATAGGTGTACAAGTATCATAAAATCATGCCATACAAAAACAACAAAAAGGAATCAGAAACTGTCCTAAGTATCATTATCTCTTTTTCGATCATCTACTACCAACTCCATCCTAATATAGCAAGTAATCAAGTGTTTGAAGCTACCTGTATACATTTTCTAACACATGTATTCATATAGTCTACCCTATTACTAGAGGCACCCATATAGGGTTTCAGATAAATATCATTAGGTCATCTTGTCTATGGAATATAAACAGAAAAGTGTGCAAGAATGCATATATAAATGTAAATCATTACAATAATGTAAATACCCAAGTACCTCCTTCATCAATCGGTTTGTGTATGAACGTGAAACCAGTTAATTTATTAATTGTGTTCAAATTTATTTAAATAGTTCATGTGAGGAATATACAGAACTAACATCACCTCATGATTGTACTAATAGTGGTTCCAAGGAATAATAAGGAAACCATGAAGATTATATAAAATGGTTTTGAGGTAATCACCAAGGAAACCTATATCGCGGGGGTTACCAACATAGTAGTAACTATAGTCTGGCTAAGTATGAGTTTGTAATCCAAGGAGAATCATCCAAGGCATTCTACAACTATATAACATACCTTATCCCATGGAATACATCCAAGGTAAAATGGGATAAGCTATGGCTAGGACCAATGTTATAACCATGTCACCTCATGTATGTAGAAACCATTTTTTTATAAGGAGTGTAACCAAGGAATCCTATAATAGTGAAACAGGGATCCTACGATGACATATCGGGCATCCACTGATAGAAAAAGGATTGGGTTCCAAGGTGGTTCTAACTAAGGAAACCAGTATCCTAGAATCGGAATGGAATCAGGTATGCTCCATTATTTATCATTGGCTTTATATGGTCAGTGTTCAAATTATAATTTATGTGTCTTAAATTTTACTAAATACAAAACCATAGTATAGTGGAAGTGTGGGGTCAAACCCACGAGTAGGATTCTATTTTGAAGGGGGTCACTTGTTTTAGAACCCGAGAGGATTCATTTCACTCTATGTTGATGTTTGGGAGTTTTTCTTAATCTCTAATAGAGAGTGACTTCAAATATTTAATGAGTGGTCGGGATGAATTTTAAATATCTGAATAAAGGATGATCTTTATTCTAATTTCAGTAGGGTTCTAAGGCATAGTCTAATAAGAAACTAGTGATCACCAGTTGACTTTGTTCAATCCACCTAGTTCTACCTAGGAAGTGACTATTCCATTATCGGGAGATAGTAAGATCCTAAGTGCATTAAATTCATCTTATTTGGAAAAAATTACCCTTGGATAGTGATTGTAGTCCAGTATACTTTAATTAGGTTAGGGTCTCTGATTTTCATATCTCATAATTAGGGATGCTCATACAAAGAGGGTAGATGTTGGTTGATTTCCTTATTACTAATCCCTTTGTGTTTCCAATATTATAATTAAATATTAATTAATATTGTAGATACATCTACTCCTGATCCCAACCCTTAATATGTGTACCTACTCATAGTGGGAGGATATGCAATTGAATAAAAAAAGGAAATCATGATTGACATGTTGTTTGACTTTAATTGAATTTAAATCATGAAAGGGGTTCAGGATTTGTAAAGGGCGTGAACATGCACAATATAAATCACAACCTTTTGAATAAATTAATTACTTTAATTATGAAATGGAAATGAATCTAACACATGGCATTGGAAATACAGGATGAGCGATGGGGATTTAAAAGTGATGAATAAAAATAGATCCATGTCTCTTGGATTGATTAAAAAGGTAAAATAATAAGAAATTTAGAATTTAGAAGGAGAAGGTGTGAGGGAATTTGAAGGGGTGAAAACAGAGAAGTATCACATCTCGAATCATAATGAAATGATTTCTCGTAACCCTATATTTATAGGTGAATTTTATCATGGTGTGTACTTGAGTAAAAATCATGTACCTTTTATCAAAGTGGATCTCCATAGATTTTGGATCTCTCACGTTCATCATGCATATCTAGAGGATTAATTAGGTTTGACCAACTCTTTGTAATGTACTTGGTTTTCATGACCTGTGTAGGCCTCCAGCTATTCCTTTGGACGGATTTCCCACTAAATGGTTTTGATTGGCATCATGTCATATACAGAAAGAACATGACATGTACTTGATTTTGTCTTTTCTAGCCTCACATCATGGTCATGATTTGGATTCAAAACATGGTCATTCTGTGAACCACCAATACACGACGTGTGCGGACAAGTCACGACGTGTACTAGAAAAAATTTTCATTTTTTCTGTACTTCTTCCTTTTAATCCTGTGAAGCCTTGTTCCTGCAAAATGTAGAATATACCATGTGAACTATCAAGTAAATCAATATAAATTTATAAATAAATGACAGAAAATATTGTATAAAAATTTGGTTTGTCAAATCCCCCCACACTTGAACATTTTCTTATCCTTAAGAAATAATGTCTCAACAATGATATCAAAAAAGGATAATAAATTTATAAAATAAGAAACTTTTATTAGCTCCTATAATTTAAAATTAGGTTCGTCCAAGAAAAGTATTCCTATAGAATTAGCCTTGTATAAAAAATTAGTCATTCTTCCTAGTCCATATCTTCAAAACAAATTCTAATCTTATAATTACAACCTCTCAATTGTTCCTCAAATTCAATACCCATTTTTAATTTACCACTCAATGAATTTTCTCTCATCACTTATGGTAAAATGAAAGTAGAGGTATGCTCATACCCTGATTTCATGTTCTTAACCATAGACTTTCATTGGTTTTATCATCTCCACTATGCAAAGACAAGTATAACCTTAATCATGAGGGCTTCAGTGTTAGGGTACTGATGACTCTGAGGCTATGGGTAGGTGGGTAATATGTGTAAATCAAGTTATAAAGGAGGTTAATAACTAAATAATAACTCATGAATTCCAAAAAAAAGTGTAATAAAAACATTCCTTCTAGGCATTAAATTCCATGCTCCAACAGCTCGGGTTGGATACATAAATGTATCAAGTATGTATGCATTGATGATTCTATTCCTTTCCTTTTCCTTTTTCATCTATTATTTTTCAAAAGTCATGTCTATTCCTAATATCACATCCATACCCTAAACATATATAATACTTTATGGGATTAATCATCCTATAATGTGGTTAGTTTTTACCATCCTAGTACACAAACCATGTGAATTTTTCTTTTCTTTTATATTTTTTAATGGAAAAAATGAAAATAAAATGTGACAAAATAGATATAGATCAAAAATCAACATTCTGGTAAGAATATCAAACATCTCTAATGATAGAAACAACCCATGCTATCTAAATTCCTATTATACTCTTGTTAAAAGGTAGAATTGTAACACCCCGGGTAAATAAGGAATATGACATTTTCATATTTATCCATATTTGTGAATAAAATATTAATATGACTTTAAAGGGGACGCTATGCTCGATGGCGTACCCAACACGCAACAACGAGTTTCTTGGGAATCTTACGTTGCACTCTAATAATAAAATAATATTATTTTAAATGGTAGTTAACATGTAGCCGTTGTAATGGCGGGAATGGATAGAAATAACTAAAATATGATTATATTTGTTCTTAAATATTTTTACATTTATACAATAAAAGATAAAGGCCTAAAATACGGAAAGAATTCAATTTTAGGCGTATATGCCCTAGTTTTCACTAAAGGTTCACCTATCACCTTTTGATGGAGAACCGTCATTAAATATAGTTTTGTTCACTCTTAAACATTATTTTGGACTAAATAAAACTCTTATTAAGAATCGGGACATCAAAATTTACTTGGTGTAAATTTTTGGTATCTTTCCGATAAAGTTCTTTTTTTTAATGAATACTGTAAAATGTTGTATTTTAATTCAAAACCACTTTTTAATCTAATTTATTTATATGATTAGATTATATTTTGAATTGGTTTTAAAGTGAAATTAGAAAATATTTTTACCATTAAATCCAATAGTGGTCGTTGGAATTAATTTCACTTTGAAATCAGACTTAAACTAGTGTCAATCTTTTGATACTTATTGTTTTATAAAAACACGCTATTTGCTCTGACAGCGGGAATTAATTATTAAATTAATTAATGTGACTAATATGTTCTGAATTTTGTAAAACGGACTTCATTTTTGAATTCGGAATATCAAATATAGCTCAGGGTGAATTTTTGGGATTTTTCTGAAAAACTTCAATTTTTGATGAATAGTGAAACCACTAAGTGGTACTTATAAAAGCTGATTTTCCGTTTAAATGAAATTTTTCCATCATTGTGTTTTGAATTTCAAAAATCCGACATACATGGTTGTCATTAAGAAGTAAAATGTGGTTCAATGAGATTATAATAATTTTTTTTGGTGAATAGTAACTTATTAAGTTCTTAATCGCGATTAGAGGTAATTAGTGTAATTTAAGGTAAAAATGATATTATAAGAATGTGAAAACACCATGACACTTATCCTACACCTATTGGGTGAGTCATGGACGACCAAGACAAGCCATGGGCCAACTTGGGGACCCCATGGAGACACTTTGGTTGGGACATGACATAAATAACTTTTTATTTAATGTTAAAATTAAATTGACACAAACATGAGTTGTTTTACTAAAACAATTTTTAAGTAGGGTTACACAGGTCCAAATTTTTATTATAAATATTCATTGGAAATATAAAAAGATTTCCTACATCATAGTATTTATTGTATAATTTTTAGACATTAAATAAATTACATTATTTATGACATAATAATGATGCAACGATGACATCATTATTTGACGATTTAAATAAAATGGAAAGATAATGTAAAATCTATGAACTAAACATGTCCAAAACTTATTGGATGAGTGGATTTCAAATCCTTATCACTTTATCCACGAATTATATCAATTTGGGACCTTTTGAAACCGATACACATTTTCAAATAAAGTAATATTTCTTTACTTTCCAAAAGTACCCCTCCTCTCCTCTTATAAAAGGCCCCCACCTCTACCTCATTTAACACACTCCTAAAGCCTTTGGCTCGTCCAACCCCTTCCCATTTACTCTCTACACATCCCTCTCCTAATCCTAGAGGATTACCTTTGGGCATAATCCTTTCAAAGGAAGCCTTTAGGCTCAAATCAAAAGAAGTTACACTTTTAAAGGTAATTCATTCTCTCATGTTCATTTGTTTTATTTTGCTTCTCCAACCCCCTAAACTCTTTTTATTTATTTCTTTTGTAACAACAAAAGTATCTTAAATATACTAGGATGTTTTTATAAGATTTATTCGAGCTACACTCTCACACAACTACATCAAATGGTTAAAGAACATAAGGTTTCTGTGGATGGCGAATTTCTGCCTCCCGAAACGATGATTGTTCAACATTCTTTTAACACCTTCAAAGGTGGCCATTATGATGTCACTATTTTTATATATGATATATAATATGTTTATGTTTTACTTATGCTTCTGTATTTTTCATTTGTGTCTCACCTTTATGGCTTCCATTATGGGTATACGCGATATCTTCATTTTAGGAAGTGCGGACTACCGCCCCCTCAAAGTAATGTGATTCGTTAATACCATATGTGGGACGTATAAAGGATGGAACTATGATATTATATATGATATTATACTGGAATTATAATATACCTTTATATCATTATTATTCCATTATATAAAATACAAAATAGAAATGAAAGTAGCGTTCATGCGTACGTACGGCTTACCGTCTCCATGAACGGTGCATTTCATTTCTTACCTCTAAATGATTATGTAACGTTATAAATTAATGAATATACTTGATATATATGAAATATATGATATCTACATCATGAATACAATTCTGGATATAATAAACATTTGGCCACACGAACAACATGTAATTGTAAGAAGTCCACTTTCGACTTAGGAACCAAACATCGGCAAAACAAATATTATTAACTTAAATGATTACATAATGTTTATGACATGGTAATAAGTGATATAAAAGGAATAATGAACTTGAAAAATGTTCTTAAGGAAGTATAAATTAACTCAAGTTTATTATTCAGGATATTAAAGAACGATCGAGTCAAGTCGGACCCGAGGTAAGGGATCCTACTCCTCTTTCTTTTTAAGTACACACTTTTATGTCGTTCCTTTTAAAGATCATCTTTCTAGTTGTTGGTATGATATTTTATATTACATTTACTGTAATTATTATGTTCATGTGATGATAGACCCTATTCTCTCTCATCAATCTATTTTGGAAGTTTTAAGTGGCGCCGATAGGCTGCCAAATTTTCATAAGAGATCTAACCTCTCTCTTTCTCTTTAAGTACTCCCCTTTTGTCACTTCTTTTAAGATCATATTTGTTATGATGGGGGATGTTATTTCATAATCATCATTCTGTACATTTTGTTGTAATGTGATGAGATGCCCTATTTGATCTCATCAATCCATTTTTGGAAGTTCTATGTGGCGCCGTTAGGATGCCGAGTTTTCGTAAGGGATTTTTCATCTCACATTTATTCCCATGAGATTTATGCTACATTTGCCACAATTTCTTTGAGTGGTGTATGTAATGCCATTATTATACACTTTGTGTAATATACTTTCCTTTATGAGTATTTACATAAATGATTTATTTTCCTTCTTTCATGGGGTGTATGTTTTGAAAGATACCCAAGTCGGTAAGGGAACCTTTCACCCTCCTCTTCTTAAAAGACTTCTTTGTTGGGTATTTTAATTTACATATTTTTATGTGGGGATATGTTCTCATATATCCTTATTGATGTAAATTTTATGTCCAAGTTATGAGATACACTTTTTATCTCTCATAAACTCATTTTGATGTGATGTTGTTAGGCTGTCAAGGGAACGTTTTAACCCAATTTCGATTTCTTTGGGTTCAACTTGTAGTCATTGAATATGTCATCCATTGAATATGTGTGAATGACCTTTTATTGTTTTACACTTAATATCCACTTATATTGGGTGTATATATATTTGTCACACATATTTTTGAGATTTAATTGTCCTTAATTTAAGGACACCTTCTTTATAAGGGATTTCATCACATTTGACAGTTCTATTGTGGGTTCATTGTTGTTATGCACCGATTCACTCTTATATGGTGTATATACTGTCCTTTGGAGTATTATATCATGAATCCTTTTATTCTCATGATATTATAAAGTTCTGACTAAATGTTATTCCTCGATTATTGTATTCAAGTGTCTCTAATTTTGGTAAAACCCCTTTAACCAAAATATCATTTTAAATGTTTTAATTATTTGTTCTTATTAATATCCATGTTTTAAAAATGGTTTTAAGGATTTATTTATATGGATATTAATGGTTTAAAATGTTAAAATCTTCAAGGTGGTAGGGGACACTTTGATTCAAAAATCTCTTTATTAAATGTTTTAAATGGTTTTGGAAATGGTTTCTTTTTGAATGGATTCATTATTTCAATATCCTAAAATGTTATATTGTGATTGAAATGTGGAAATGTTATGTTTCCTTTATTCATTTTTATGTGATACGATTATGTTATGGTTCTTGGGCATTGTTATGAAAACGGGTGGTTCTGTGATAAACTAAGGGCGGGTGATCCCGATATAGCTCTCCAATTCATTGGGTAACGCGAAGGAGTGAAACGTTAAGGTTTCTCCGAAGAGATTTAGGGAATATACTGTGATGGGTATTCCAAACGTAACCAAGAGGGTTACTCCCCACGTAAGAATGTTATGAATGCCTCAAGTTACCTTTATGTCTTATGATTTCTATGATTTATTCATGATTTGATATGCCTATGTTTTATGGGTAAAGTATGATTTCATTCTTATGTATACATATACTCATGTTTCCTTTCCATATCTATATATCCCTTACTGAGCTTTTTATGCTCATCCCAAGTTTTTGAAATGTTTTTCACAGGTCAAGGGAAGGGTACATTATGTGATGATAGTGTCAAGGATGTGTCAATAAATAATCCATGTTTTATTTTAAATATGTTTCCGTTGATGGGAAGAATGTATACTGTCTTTTATGTAACCAATTTGTTTAAATGTGGAATGTAATGCAAGTTTCATGATCTAATTCTCTAAAACTCTAAACCTGAAAAGATCCTCAATGTGTAATCTTGTAATAACTCAAGATTAAGTAAGGTTTAAGGCTGGGGCCTTATAGTTGGTATCAAAGGTCGGTTTAGATTACTTTAGAGGTTAGGGTATTCTTTAAGCATAATTGACAATTACCATAATGGTTAGGATTTCAGAAAGAGTCTTAGTTTTAGATAAAGTGAATGAGTTAGTATATCTTATTGTCTATCTTACTCATTAGTACATGATGGTTTTGTTGATATACTCACACTGACCTTTTTGGTTTTAGTAAATGGCTGGATCTAGCAGGCACCAAAGTAACAGTGGATGTGAAGGAAACTGTGACAGTTTTTTGAGCAAGCAACTGAATGATATGGGAGCTGCAATGAGAACTCTTTTGATTATCCTCAACCAACTATCTGGAGTCATGATTGACCACCTAAACCTTGGAAATTTCTCTAAGGCATCATATATGAAAGAAACAAATCCCTACGGAAGTACAGGTAATAATCATAAAGGTAAGTGTGTTCAAAAACCTATGTGTCAAAGATGTGGAAAGAAACACCTAGGAAAATGTTTCAAAGGGACAGAAATATGCTATAGATGTGGAAATGAAGGTCATAAAGCAAGAACCTGCCATGGAAAAAGGAAGCATCCAGTTGACTCGAGGAAAGGGAAAGAAGTTCTTTATGAGGGATCAATTGAATGTTTTAAATGTGGTGTGCATGGTTATTATGCAAACACATGTCCTATGAAGAAGTTTCGTGAATGGGGTAACCAAGAGCGTACCAATATTCGTTTACCAATACCTAATGCCATTCCGATTGAGGATGAAGAAACTGACAATGAACAATCAAAGGTATGTACTATTTCATGACTATTGTTTTCTTATTTTGGAATCTTAGGATATGATTCATGATTTTGTTTGTAGGAAAGAGGTATTTCGGAATAAGTTGGAAAGGAATGGATAATGGATCATGAAGAATGTTGAATGAGTAAGATGTCAACATATAAGGGCTTCAAGAGTTAGGGTGAAATTCTTCAGAGTATTAAGTCTCTTTTGATGATGGGGTTACATTAGAAGATTTTTTATATTATGTGTAACCCTGATGTTTAATATAGGCAAATTTTATTTAAGTAATAGTTATATTTTCTTTTGTGGCCATAGTTATAAAGAACCATTTGGGTTTATATGATCCTTACTTTTGAGGTAATTATGGGTTACCATATGTTATGATTGAAGTGAAAGGCATGAGATAAAATTGAGGTTAAATTATGTTATGGTTATTTTTGATGATTTTATCCCTTTTTGGGTAATGATTTGAGAATTATATAGTTTTGGAAAAAGGACAACACGCAGACCGTGTGACAACCCGTCGCGTCGGACAATGCTACGGGAATCAAACCCACAACCAAAGTGCGACTGGTATTTATCGCCTACCACTGGACTACGTGAAGTCCCTGGTTAGTTTGACTGATTCTTTTTAGTTATATGATTTTATGAATTAAGAGTAAGTTGATTTTGGAGGATATGTGATTAGGATAATTACTTTTCAATGTGAGACTTTAGGAGCAACTGATGTTGTTTGGAGATAAATTTTACGATTTAACTTGGAAGACTATGTGACTAAATCCTTCAAATATTTGGGTTTCAATCTTATATTGGTTTACTTTGAAGAATTTTATGGACAAATTGTTTATCGGATGGTCCTCGTTGAACTTTGGGTTTTGTTGGACAAATTTTGGAGATTAAGAATAGATTTTCTTTTTATAAGGGGTTATCCTTTTCTGGATTATCTGATATTGTACTAACCTTTTTGGTTTTGGTTTTGGTTAAAGCCTAAATACATGGGATATATATAGTTCTCTTTTGGGGATTAGGTGATTCTCTAGAAGTTGATTATAGTACTCTTAATGCGAACAAGTCTCCCTAAATACTCGTCTTTTGGAAAAAATATGAGTTTGACTAAGGAATCTAGTAAAAGTTGAAAGTCAACATGATAAGTGATTATGCTTCCTTATGAATAAATTCCTCAATAAAAAGTAACTTAATACAAAAATGTTTTATATTAACTTTTCCTACTGGGGAACCCAACACCGTTTAACCCATCACAAGTTTGTGATTTTCTTATTGTTAACTTTCTCCTAAACATGTTTTCTAACACTCTCCATCGGAACATGACCCTATGTTTTCTCCTCCATGTCCATATTTTCATACTTAGAATCCTAGTATGGGTTAACTCGGGTGACCTCTGTGCTTATCTTTCTTTATTTTAAAGTGTTTGTTTTACCGACTCTTGTTCCGATGTGGGACGTTCAAGGATGTTTCCAAGCGCAATTTTAAAATTGCGATGACGCAATTCCCAAAAGGGGGGAAGGATGTAACACCCCAGGTAAATAAGGAATATGACATTTTCATATTTATCCATATTTGTGAATAAAATATTAATATGACTTTAAAGGGGATGCTATGCTCGATGGCGTACCCAACACGCAACAACGAGTTTCTTGGGAATCTTACGTTGCACTCTAATAATAAAATAATATTATTTTAAATGGTAGTTAACATGTAGCCGTTGTAATGGCGGGAATGGATAGAAATAACTAAAATATGATTATATATGTTCTTAAATATTTTTACATTTATACAATAAAAGATAAAGGCTTAAAATACGGAAATAATTCAATTTTAGGCGTATATGCCCTAGTTTTCACTAAAGGTTCACTTATCACCTTTTGATGGAGAACCATCATTAAATATAGTTTTGTTCACTCTTAAACATTCTTTTGGACCAAATAAAACTCTTCTTAAGAATCGGGACATCAAAATTTACTTGGTGTAAATTTTTGGTATCTTTCCGATAAAGTTCTTTTTTTTAATGAATAGTGTAAAATGTTGTATTTTAATTCAAACCCACTTTTTAATCTAATTTATTTATATGATTAGATTATATTTTTAATTGGTTTTAAAGTGAAATTAGAAAATATTTTCACCATTAAATCCAATAGTGGTCATTGGAATTAATTTCACTTTGAAATTAGACTTAAACTAGTGTCAATCTTTTGATACTTATTGTTTTATAAAAACACGCTATTTGCTCTGACAGCGGGAATTAATTATTAAATTAATTAATGTGACTAATATTTTCTGAATTTTGTAAAACGGACTTCATTTTTGAATTCGGAATATCAAATATAGCTCAGGGTGAAGTTTTGGGATTTTTCTGAAAAACTTCAATTTTTGATGAATAGTGAAACCACTAAGTGGTACTTATAAAAGCTGATTTTCCGTTTAAATGAAATTTTTCCATCATTGTGTTTTTAATTTCAAAAATCCGACATACATGGTTGTCATTAAGAAGTAAAATGTGGTTCAATGAGATTATAATAATTTTTTTGGTGAATAGTAACTTATTAAGTTCTTAATCGCGATTAGAGGTAATTAGTGTAATTTAAGGTAAAAATGATATTATAAGAATGTGAAAACACCATGACACTTGTCCTACACCTATTGGGTGAGTCATGGCCGACCAAGACAAGCCATGGTCCAACTTGGGGACCCCATGGAGACACTTTGGTTGGGACATGACATAAATAACTTTTTATTTAATGTTAAAATTAAATTGACACAAACATGAGTTGTTTTACTAAAACAATTTTTACGTAGGGTTACACAGGTCCGAATTTTGATTATAAATAGTCATTGGAAAGATAAAACGATTTTCTACATCATAGTATTTTTTTTATAATTTTTAGACATTAAATAAATTAAATTATTTAAGACATAATAATGATGCAACGATGACATCATTATTTGACGATTTAAATAAAATGGAAAGATAATGTAAAATCTATGAACTACACATGTCCAAAACTTATTGGATGAGTGGATTTCGAAGCCTTATCACCTTATCCACGAATTATATCAATGTGGGACCTTTTGAAACCGAAACACATTTTCAAATAAAGTAATATTTCTTTACTTTCCAAAAGTACCCCTCCTCTCCTCTTATAAATGGCCCCCACCTCTACCTCATTTAACACACTCCTCAAGCCTTTGGCTCGGCCAACCCCTTCCCATTTACTCTCTCCACATCCCTCTCCTCATCCTAGAGGATTCCCTTTGGGCAGAATCCTTTCAAAGGAAGCCTTTAGGCTCAAATCAAAAGGAGTTACACTTTTAAAGGTAATTCATTCTCTCATGTTCATTTGTTTTATTTTGCTTCTCCAACCCCCTAAACTCTTTTTATTTATTTATTTTGTAACAACACAAGTATCTTCAATATACTAGGATGTTTTTATAAGATTTATTCGAGCTACACTCTCACACAACTACATCAAATGGTTAAAGAACATACGGTTTCCGTCGATGGCGAATTTCTGCCTCCCGAAACGATGATTGTTCAACAGTCTTTTAACACCTTCAAAGGTGGCCATTATGATGTCACTATTTTTATATATGATATATAATATGTTTATGTTTTACTTATGCTTCTGTATTTTTCATTTGTGTCTCACCTTTATTGCTTCCATTATGGGTATACGCGATATCTTCATTTTAGGAAGTGCGGACTACCGCCCCCTCAAAGTGATGTGATTCGTTAATACCATATGTGGGACGTATAAAGGATGGAACTATGATATTATATTTGATATTATACTGGAATTATAATATACCTTTATATCATTATTATTCCATTATATAAAATACAAAATAGAAATGAAAGTAGCGTTCATGCGTACGTACGGCTTACCGTCTCCATGAACGGTGCATTTCATTTCTTACCTCTAAATGATTATGTAACGTTATAAATTAATGAATGTACTGGATATATATGAAATATATGATATCTAAATCATGAATACAATTCTGGATATAATAAACATTTGGCCACACGAACAACATGTAATTGTAAGAAGTCCACTTTCGACTTAGGAACCAAACATCGGCAAAACAAATATTATTAACTTAAATGATTACATAATGTTTATGACATGGTAATAAGTGATATAAAAGGAATAATGAACTTGAAAAATGTTCTTAAGGAAGTATAAATTAACTCAAGTTTATTATTTAGGAGATTAAAGAACGATCGAGTCAAGTCGGACCCGAGGTAAGGGATCCTACTCCTCTTTCTTTTTAAGTACACACTTTTATGTCGTTCCTTTTAAAGCTCATCTTTCTTGTTATTGGTATGATATTTTATATTACATTTACTGTAATTATTATGTTCATGTGATGAGAGACCCTATTCTCTCTCATCAATCTATTTTGGAAGTTTTAAGTGGCGCCGATAGGCTGCCGAATTTTCATAAGAGATCTAACCTCTCTCTTTCTCTTTAAGTACTCCCCTTTTGTCACTTCTTTTAAGCTCATATTTGTTATGATGGGGGATGTTATTTCATAATACTCATTCTGTAAATTTTGTTGTAATGTGATGAGATGCCCTATTTGATCTCATCAATCCATTTTTGGAAGTTCTATGTGGCGCCGTTAGGATGTCGAGTTTTCGTAAGGGATTTTTCATCTCACATTTATTCCCATGAGATTTATGCTACATTTGCCACAATTTCTTTGAGTGGTGTATGTACTGACATTATTCTACACTTTGTGTAATATACTTTCCTTTATGAGTATTTACATCAATGATTTATTGTCCTTCTTTCATGGGGTGTATGTTTTGAAAGATACCCAAGTCGGTAAGGAAACCTTTCACCCACCTCTTCTTAAAAGACTTCTTTGTTGGGTCTTTTAATTTACAAATTTTAATGTGGGGATATGTTCTAATATATCCTTATTGATGTAAATTTTATGTCCAAGTGATGAGATACACTTTTTATCTCTCATCAACTCATTTTGATGTGATGCCGTTAGGCTGTCAAGGGAACTTTTTAACCCAATTTCGATTTCTTTGGGTTCAACTTGTAGTCATTGAATATGTCATCCATTGAATATGTGTGAATGACCTTTTTTTGTTTTACACTTAATATCCACTTATATTGGGTGTATATATATTTTTCACACATATTTTTGAGATTTAATTGTCCTTAATTTAAGGACACGTTCTTTATAAGGGATTTCATCACATTTGACATTTCTATTGAGGGTTCATTGTTGTTATGCACCGATTCACTCTTATATGGTGTATATATTGTCCTTTGGAGTATTATATCATGAATCCTTTTATTCTCATGATATTATAAAGTTCTGACTAAATGTTATTCCTCGATTATTGTATTCAAGTGTCTCTAATTTTGGTAAAACCCCTTTAACCAAAATATCGTTTTAAATGTTTTAATTATTTGTTCTTATTAATATCCATGTTTTCAAAATGGTTTTAAGGATTTATTTATATAGATATTAATGGTCTAAAATGTTAAAATCTTCAAGGTGGTATGGGACACTTTGATTCAAAAATCTCTTTATTAAATGTTTTAAATGGTTTTGGAAATGGTTTCTTTTTGAATGGATTCATTATTTCAATATCCTAAAATGTTATATTGTGATTGAAATGTGGAAATGTTATGTTTCCTTTATTCATGTTTATGTGATACGATTATGTTATGGTTCTTGGGCATTGTTATGAAAATGGGTGGTTCCGTGATAAACTAAGGGCGGGTGAGCCCGATATAGCTCTCCAATGCATTGGGTAACGCGAAGGAGTGAAACGTTAAGGTTTCGACGAAGAGATTTAGGGAATATACTGTGATGGGTATTCCAAACGTAACCAATAGGGTTACTCCCCACGTAAGAATGTTATAAATGCCTCAAGTTACCTTTATGTCTTATGATTTCTATGATTTATTCATGATTTGATATTCCTATGTTTTATGGGTAAAGTATGATTTCATTCTTATGTATACATGTACTCATGTTTCCTTTCCATATCTATATATCCCTTACTGAGCTTTTTATGCTCATCCCAAGTTTTTGAAATGTTTTTCACAGGTCAAGGGAAGGGTACATGATGTGATGATAGTGTCAAGGATGTGTCAAGAAAGAATCCATGTTTTATTTTAAATATGTTTCCGTTGATGGGAAGAATGTATACTGTCTTTTATGTAACCACTTTGTTTAAATGTGGAATGTAATGAAAGTTTCATGATCTAATTCTCTAAAACTCTAAACCTGAAAAGATCCTCAATGTGTAATCTTGTAATAACTCAAGATTAAGTAAGTTTTAAGGATGGGGCCTTATAGGAATCATACATTATTGTAGGATCGGGACAGAAAGGGAAGATAGGCATGGAATAGCGTCATCCTAAAAGTTATTTTATGGAAACTCTGGGATAAAAAAAGTATAGATATAAGGTGGGTCTCCCAAAAAAATGGATCACAAAGAGTTCCTCAATCATTTTAAATTTTTAATTGTTCATTCATTTCTTTGATAAGATATTAATGCATGTTTTGGTAGGTTGACATGTCCCAAGTATCTCTAAATAAATATTCTTAAACAAGAAAATGAAATTTAAGGCTTAGAGTCATCTGGGGTAATTAGAATAAAATAGAAACTGGAAATTACAATGGGTATAAAACTAAGTAATGGGTTAATTAATCATAATTTTAAAGGTGTTGAATTTGAATCAATTTTATAAACTCATTAATCATTCTAAAATTTCTAAACAGGAATAAAACATGGTTCTAAACAATTTTCCACTTAACTTTTTGTATCATTTAAATGGGAATAACAATTTTCAAGTTTAAATCATGCTTATAATTGTGAAAAATGTCTCCCAAAAAAGTGATAACAAAAAAATGAATGCGTATTATCATTGAAAATTGTGAGACCCCCCCCCCCCCACCCACACACACACATAGAAGGTACAGTGTCTACATGGTCCATGAAATGTTTCTCAGAGTGGTATAGAAAGGGAAAATTAATGAATTTTAAATATAATTTTAGAAAATGTAAATAAGTTAATAAAGAGATCCCTAGATGAAGTAGTTTTCCATAAGGGAATTTGATCTGTTAGTATGTTTTGTCCATGTCAACTGCAAAATGGGTTATAAAAAAATCATGCCCTAGAAAAAACATTAGTCCACAGGCTTCATAATTGTAATAGTACATTAATAGGTAGGTTCACAAAGTACTAAATAGATATAAAAATTTTATTGAAAGTGTTATGAAATTTCTATAATGTAGTTCATTAAAATACCTAGAATTAAAAATTAAAAGATGCAACAATTATGACTCAAACTAAACAAAAGATCAACTATGGGTTGCCTCCCATAAAGCACTAACTAGACATAGTCAGCCAGATGGATGGGCCAAGATATTCTATAGTGGGTCCACCAGCATAGTTTCTTTGTTTACTATTACAGCTAATGGAGACATTATCTTCAAGTTCTCATAGTATCTTTGGTGGGATGATAACTTTAGGTGTCATAGCATGAGTGTGAATAAGGTGAGGCGGGAAAGGAATCACAAATCTAGGTAGTTACAGTTATGCATGGATGTTCATGGAATGTTTCTAACATTGATATGCAATGTCTATGATGTGATAGAGTACCCTTTTTTCAAGAAATTGTGGGGGTATTCGACCATCTATAACCATATAAGATACCGAGGATCTAGAAATTTCTATGTAAAAAAGAAATAAATGATAATCCACACAAAAAGGAAGTGAAAATAAAATCCAAAAAATAGATATCAATAGCCAGTAAAAATAAAGGGATACAAAGAGGAAAAAAATGAGGAGCCATCTTGATCACAAAAAAAATCAAAAATCCCAAAAAGGTGTGAAACAACAAGATTAAGTGTCGGGGCCAAAGATCTCCTCCAGCACCATCCCACCATCAATTGGTGAGATAATTTATCTAGCTGGGTCAACATCTGTAGCAGTAGCAGTAGTCAGTATGGCAGTGGATGTAGGGGAAGGTGGGGTGGTGGAGGTAGGTAGCTGGTCTGGGGTGGGTGGGGGATATTTTTGGATTCATAAAGAGTCCATGTGTCTGGAATCTAGATCTATAAAGGGTACCTCCATGGTGGAATCAGTGGCTAACCCAATTCCTCTCTAGGCCTAGCCTTCTAATAAATCCCATTAAGCAGTGGGGTCTGTAAGGTATGTGGGAGGTCTAACTAGGAAATGGGGTATGTGGGGATGGTATAGGATGAGGTATATGAGAAGGAGGATGATGAGGAGGGTTGGTTCCTCTTTCTATGAGCCGTGTTGGTAGGAGGGAGGGTGTGTGGGTTTGGTGCAGCAGGCAAGAGAGGTGGAGAGGGGGGAAGGGTGATCGGGTGAGATAGGGAATGGTGAGAGAGAGGTGGAGGGGGAGGAAGAGGGTGATATGGGAGAGGGTGAGGGTGAGGTGAAGGATTAGGACGTCACAGGTTTGGTGGTGTCAAGAAGGAGAGAGGGGGGCGTGGGAGATGAAGAGTCGGGGTGGGGTTTTTGGGTTGTGACCTACGAGTTTGTGACATGTGCTTGTTTTTAAAAACATATCTAACCCAGTACATGATGTGTATTTATAATTCATTTCATGTATAGGTAAAAGATAAGGTATTCTCAGGTGAAAGGGTACACATCATGAACAATAGGTACACGATGTGTACTGAACTGTTTGTGCTTAGCTTCGTTGTCCTTCCTTTCCTTCAGGTCCAATAAATATAAGACTCTTCTATGATGGTCCTACTCTAACCTATTCTAATATTTCCTACCCTAGGTTTCATCCTAGTCATCACATCCTTTTAATTTAGTAGATTGACTCCATTTAAGCATAAGATCTCTTAAGGCAGATGACATATGTTTCATGAAATGTTTCTTGATAAATCTTCATCCTTTTAAATTTTATTTTAATTTGTGGTACTCATTAACTTTGGATTTTGATGGTTTACTATGGAAAGTCTTTAGTGACCTAGAATGGACCTGACCATCATGGCTTATTTTTTCCCAGAAATATCTTCAACCTTGAATAAAACAACAGGACTTTATTTCCATAGATGAAGGTATACCTTACAATGTACTGGTCATGCCACTTATTTGTCTTCTCCTTATAAATCCTTACATCTTCATACGCATCTCTACTGAATTCTTCCAATATAGTTAATTGAAATATCCTAGAGTCTACAGCCTTCTCAAAGTTCAAATTCATTTTCCTGATTTCCCAGAATGAATGATATTCTAGTTCTATTGGAAGATGAAATGGTTTTCCATAAACCAATCTGAATAGGGTGGTGCCTATGGGTGTCTTGTAGGTAGTTATTTATTCCCATAGTGCATCTTCCATCTTGAGAATGCAGTCATTATGACTACTATTCACATTATTATCTAATATTTTTTTTAACTCCCTATTAGACAGTTCTACTTTCCCACTTGTTTGTGGGCGGTAGGGAGTTCCAGTATTGAATTGAATGCCATACCTTTCTATCATTCCTATTACCGCTCATTTTTTGAAATGTGTTCTTCGATCATTAATGAGTAATCTTGGAAAGCCAAATCATGAAAACACATTCTTCCTTAGAAATTTTATTACAACTTTTGCCATGTCTTGTGTTGTATCTTTGGCTTATACCCATCTTCATATGTAATCAACTGAAACCAGAATGTAATTTCTTTCATGTGATGTAGGGAATGGTCTCTTTGAGTTAATGACCAAAACATCAAAAACATAGACTTCCATGACAGGGTTTGGTGGAAACTCATTCCTTTTACTAATATTTCCCATTCATTAAACTCTGTCACATTATTGGATAAATCCCTTTGGGTATTGATGTAGTGTAGGCTATAAAAATACACTTTTTAGAATCTAGGTCATTGTACACTTGGGTCTATGATGTCCGGCAGTTAGTGACATGTGAAACATCTCAATTAAATTTTGGGTCTCTTCATTAGGGATATAGCATCTTAAAAGTATATCAGAATAATTCTTGAATAACAGAGGCTCATCCCAAAAGTAGTGCTTGGAATCTGACAAAAATTTATTTCACTTTTGGTACGAGAGTTCTTCATGTAGTAATCTCGTTGAAAGATAATTATCCATATCTAAAAACCATGGTTGGTCCTTGATACTGAATAGGGTCTCATCCAAAAATTATACTTTGATATAAACCTCATCATATTCATTAATGATGGAGAGAGGGATTCTGGAGAGAAGATATGCAATTACACTTTCTATCCATTTTTTTATGTTTTATCACAACATCGGAATCTTATAGTAGAAGGATCCAATGTATCAACCTCAGGATGGAATCCTTTTTGGTTAATAGGTTCCTAAGGGTAGCATGATTAGTGTGAAAATTTACTTTAGATGGAACAAGATAAGAATGGAACATTTCTAAGTCATATACAAAGTCTAATAGATCTTTCACTATAGTCATGTAATTGACATGAGATTCATTCAGCATATGACCCACATAATAAATTGGACATAAGATGTTTCCAAGGTGTTTTCCTAGCACATCTCCCACTGCAGCATCATTGTAATCTCACATTACTTCAAATTATTTCTCCCAATTTTGTGGAATAATTATTGGTGATGCAATCATACTATTCATTATCACGTTGATAGCTTGTTGACAGTTCTGAGTGAATTCTATGGGAACATATTTTGACAAAAAGTGTTTCAATAGATGGTGGACATTAGAAAATTCTTTCACAAATAATCTTTTAAATCCACCATGTCCTAGATAACTTCTAACCCCCTTGATAGTTGAGGGTTCTAGTAGATCATTGGTGACATCGATCTTTCCTATATCAACCTTAATTATTTCATTGTAAACATTATGACCAATTATTATTCCTCTTTGTACCATAAAGTGAAATTTACCCCAATTTAATACCATGAATTTTTCTTCACAATGCTGGAGAACTAATTTTTGATTTCTTAATCAAACATAAAATGATCTCCCATAAACTAAGAAATCACCCATGAATATTTCTAGGAACTCCTCAGCCATGTCCTGGAAAATGTGTGTCAAGAATATCTAAATGTTTCAGGAGAATTTCACATTCTGAATGACATTCTTCTGTTAGAAAAGGTACTAAATGGGCATGAGAATGTGGTTTTTGAGTAATTGTTAGGGTCCACAGCAATTTATTGTATCCTAAATAACCATCTAGGAAATGGTAAAATTAATGCCCCTCCAGTCTCTCTAGAATTTGGTCCATGAAAGTTAAGGGAAATGATTATTTCTTGTTGCTGAATTTAGACATATGTAATCCATGAAAACTCTCCATCCAGTGATGGTTTATGTTGAAATCAATTCATTTTCATTGATTTTTTCTACTTTGAGTCATCCTTTATACAGAAGAACATTGAGGGGGCTTACCCATTCACTATCTGAAGTTGGAAAAATTATTCATGCATCCATGAGATTTAGAACTTCGTTCTTGAATTCCTCCTTCATTGGTAGCATGAACCACCTATGAGGTTTTCATTTTTTTTCTTTGCATCCTCTTCCATTAAGATCCTATCAGTGCATTTTATAGGATTGATCCCTTTAATGTCTTCCACTACCCAAGAAACCAATTGTATGCATCTTTTCAGAACATCAACCAATATTTATTCATCTACCTTGGATAGTTCTGAGTTAATAATGATTGTCTGAGATGATTATTTTATTAAGTATGGTTACTTTAGTGTATTGGTCAGATGCTTTAGTTCTAACTGGTGTGTCTGAATGATGGTGGGAATGAAAGGTGGAATGGTTTATCTTGGGAGTAGTTAAATGATGCTTAATTATTCAAAATCATACTCTTATTCCTTCTCTAAGAACATAACTTTTCTATCTTCTTTGATGGTCATGTAATCATATATTTTTTGAGTGAGAGATATGTCATTACATTCCAAATTATCATTTGAGTGTTGGGAATCTTTATTCAAGTTAAACACTACCTATGCTTATTCAACTCTGAGGATCAAGTGTCCTTGATTTACATCAATCAAATTTTTTCCTATTTCTAGGATTTGTCTTCCAATAATGATAAGTACATTGCCTTCTTCTTTTATGTCTCACATTAAAAAGTATGATATGAAGATAAATTTTTTGACTTGGACCAAAACATCTTTGAGAATGAATTTGGGATATTTCATTTAATGGTCGGCTAGATGTAATGCTACCCTTGTTTTTTTAAGTTATTTGAGTCTATGATTATGGAAAACACTCATCGGAATCAAGTTAATACTGGCTCCATTTCCCATAGTAATCTTCCAAATATGCACTCCCCTATAGCATAGGGAATCGAGAAACTTCTAGGATCTCTCATGTTTGGGGAGATTTTCTACTACATGGCAGAAGATAATTCCTTATCCAAAAAGATGACTCCCAGATCTTCTATTTTTCTTTTTTTTATAAAAATTCCTTGAGAAATTTGGAATAAATGGGAATATGGGAAATGGATTCTATAAATGTTATATTGATGTGCAGTTTCCTGAAAATCTCTAGGAAATTTTTGTATTGTGATTTCTGCCTACCTTGTCTTTCTCTCCCTAGAAAGGGAAGAGGTTTCTTGTATGAATTTGGGGAAATATAATAGGTTCCTTTTATTCTTTATGGGTTTAGTTATTTTTGGTAGGAACTTCTTTTTGAGGTGAGGTGGGAATGGATGCATCAGCTTCTTCATCTGAGACTAGTTTCTTCTTAGGATCTTCATGTATCCTTTTTTATTTTGGTTTTTGAAAGTCCAAAACCTTACCGCTTCTCAACACTACTGCCTTGGATTCCTCTCTTGATTATGTTTCAGTGTTACTGGGTAGATTACCTGGTAATCTATCAAATAATGTCTTTGATATTTGACCCATTTGAATCTCTAGGTTTCTAAAAGCAGTTATATGATTTTTCAGTTATGTTTATTGGGTTTTCGTTATTTTAATAGACTTTTGGATAAATTTAGCTAGGATATCTTCTAGGTTACATTGAGGTGGTGGAGGTGGTTGTTTTGGTCTCGGATAAGGTGGATGAAATTGTTATTATGGTCTTGGTTGGAAGGATTGTTGTTGGAAGGGATGGTGTTGTAATTCTTATTATGGTCTGGGAATAAGGTTCATCATTGGATACCCTATTGGTCCTTTATAACGTAATTGTGCTTGAAAACGTTTTGGTTGAAAGTATCCATGATTGTTTCGAGGTTGCTACTGAGAAGGCCTCTATTGGTAATATTAGTGTTTCTATTGAAATTGATGGTTATGTTGATTATAATTGACATAATTACAATCATGCTATTCTTCATATCCTTCCTTTCAATTCGGATAAATGTTTGGGCCACTTCAAATCATGCATGACTGGAATTCCATTATAGGAGCTGGAGGGTGTTGTGGTTGAGGTTTTGTAGCTGGAAATTTAAAAGATTCACGTTTATTTGTGACCGCCACAAATTGAACTGTTAATCGGGTGTTCTCATCAAATTGGTGTATACCACACCATGGGGGTCCATGATCACTCTACCACAGGCTAAAATTGTGAGAGAATTCATCTTGTATTGCTCATTTGGCTTCGAGGGTCTTTAACATCAAACCTCTATTAGAGAAAGCATCTACAATTGAATGTGCTGCTGGATAGAGTCATTGGTAAAATGTATGTAATTGAATTCATGTATCAAGTCCATGATGTGCACATTTTATCATAATCTTCTTAAATTGGTCCCATGATTCTCATACAGATTCTCCGTTTGCTTGAGAAATGTTTTTAATGCCATTGAAAAGATTCTAGGTTTGAATTCGTGGGATATACCTATCTAAAATTTTCATGGAAAGATCATCCCAAGTCATGATCAACTCTGGATCTTGGATTTTGAACCAGTCCTTAGCTCTATCTCTCAGCGAGAATGGGAAGATGCATAGACTTATGGAATCTAAAGATACACCCTAGTTGCTAAAGGTGTCGCAAACTTTCAGGAAGTTGTAAATATGTTCATAGGGGTATTAACTTTGGATACCACTAAATCGTCCCATTTTTTGTATCATATGAATGAGTCTAGGCTTGATCTCAAAAGTGTGGACTTGAATTGGGGGACGAATGGTGCTTGGGGTCACACCATAGATTGATGGAAGTCTGTAATCCATGATGGTCTTTTAAGGGCATATTGGTTGTTCTCCCTAAATCATTTGATGGGGTTCGATGGGTTGGGTCCCGCAGCATGATGTTGCTCGTCCATTTCTGACCCTCAATATGAAAATAAATGCCTTTCGATATTGGGATCAAAGGTCAAGGGTTCTTTTGACTCAAGGTTCCTTAAACGAGACAAGGGACCTTATTATATAAATTGGTGTGAAATGAGGATGCAATGGAATCTTTAAAGGAAATAAATAATTTAGTATGCACCCACACGCGTCGTTGGTTTCATACGGGTGACGATCAAATTAGAATTTATGTGTCCCAAACATTACTAACTAAAAAATTGTATTATAGTGGAACTATGAGGTACAACTTGGGAGGAGAAATCTATTTCAAAGGGGGTCACTGTTTTCAGGCCCTGAGATTATTCCTTTCAATATATCTTGGTGTTTTAGAGTTTTACATAATCTTTAGTGTGGAGTGACTTCAAATAGTTAATGAGGGGTCAAAATCAATTTTTCATATCTGTGTAAAAAACAGATCTTTATTATAATTTTGGAAGGGTTATAAGGCTTTGAGATAGTAATATCCTAGGGGTCTCTAGTTGACTTTGGTCAAGCCACCAAGTTCTACATAAAAAGTGACTATTCAGTTGTTGTGAGATAGTAATATCCTAGGTTCATTTAATTCAGATTCTTCGGTAGAAAGTTCCCTAGGCTAGTGATCATAGCCTATTCTACTTTCATCAATATATGTTCATTCATTTGAATATCATGTGGTCAGGGATGCTCATATGAATGGGGTAGAAATAAGTTTTCTATCCTAATTAATAATCCCTTAGGGTTATAAATATTATAATTAAATAGTAATTAATATTGTGGATACATCTACTCTCGATCCCTACCCCTAAGATGTTTAGAAAGTCCTAGTGGGAAGAGATGCAATTGAATAAACAAAGTAAGTCATGCTTGAAATGCTTTTTGATTTTAATTGAATTGAAATCATGAAATGGGTTCGGGGTTTTTAAAGGGTATGAACATGAACTAGATAAATCACAACCTTTTGAATAAAATACTTGAATTAGGAAATGGAAATGAATCTATAATAGGGTATTAGAAATGAAAGATGAGTGACGTGGATTGAAAAATGATGTATAAGAATAAATCCATGGATCTTGGATTGATTAATAATGTAAAACAAGAATAATTTTTTAATTTTGTAGGAGAAGTGTAGAGGGAATTTTAAGGGGGGAACAAAGAATAATCTCATCTAGAATCATTACAAAATGCTCTTCCGCACCCCTATATTTATAGGTGAATTTCATCACGATGTGTACTTTAGGTACACATTATGTACCGTTGATTTATGTGGATAAATGTGGATTTTGGATCTCCCACATACCTCATGCATATCTGGTTGATTAATGAGTTTTTGCTGACTACACATCGTGTACTTCGTGTTCATGATGTGTACAGGCCTCCAGCTATTCCTTTTCACAGATTTCTCACTGAACTGTTTTGATTGGAATCACATAATGTAAAGTGGGCTCATGATGTGTACTGTCCTTTTCCTTTTTTGGCCTCACAGCATGGACATGACTTGGCTTCATGAATTTTTCAGGTTTTGAAACACCAGTACATTATGTGTACTGACAATTCATAACATCAACTAGAAAAAATATGAATTTTTCTACACATCTTCTTTTGAATCATGTAAATCCTTATTCTGAAAAAATAGGGCATATAACACATGAACTATCAAGTAAATAAATATAAATATAGAAATAAATGATATAAAATAGTGTATATAAATTTATCTTACCATCTTCCTTGAGTGATCATGGAATTCCCTCATTTATCCAAAGGCTAACTCAAGTCAGGCCCTTCCTATAAGTAATGATGTCACAGATCGTATTTATAATTATGAACCTTACATATAATACATTTATTTATTTAGTCCATATTATAATCTGGACATTTAGTATGTTGTAAGGTTCAATCCATGGTTTCATATAGGTGACAGTCATCTCATAACATGAAACCTTTTATTCAAATAATTTAGCTCACATTCATTTAATGAAGGTCATTCCATTTAAATAAACAAGGTTTCTAACCTTTCCATTGTTTATTTTGGGAAAACCAAAGGTACACACAACCATTTAAGTTATAACATATGATTCATGGTTAATTAATTAGTTTCATCTTCTACCTTCAATCAAGTGGCAAGGGGTGCTATGTCTTTAAACCAACTTTAATTCCATTTAAGAATAGAAATTCATTAGATGCATAATACATTCCATTTTCAATTAAATTCTTTAATCAAGTTATGTCAAGGCATTTACCTTTGACAGGTCAAGTTTAAATGGATCCATGGAACTAGTATTAATCAGTTCAACAGTCATTTAATACAAGGAAGCTTAATGTTAGAGTTTTTAAGCTCGAGAGTATATGAACAATTGTTCAAAAGTGTAAAAACACCAAAAACCCAATTATGGAATAACACCCTACATGGGTAGGGTCATGGTATACTATAATAAAAATTATACGAACGACATACTAATTCAATACATGATGTTTGATGAAAGCGGCGTGATTACATGGAAATTTCTAAAATAAAGGAAATTGAAATACAATTTATTGACCACCTACCTTAGGCTCGTACGACCCTCTTCATCTAGTATCATTATTTAGTTCATCATGGATTGGAGTAGATATGAATAATGGATCAATGCCTTGAAATTGTGGGATATGATCATAAATCCAAATCGCATCATTGATATAAATAAGAATGGCATATGTTTAAAAAGTAATCGAGAACGTACAGGTGTGGATCTAAAGATATGAACGGCAGTCGAATCGGACTCTCGATGGATGATCCCCCTAGATTCCTATAATAGACTTCAAAAATATTTAAAAGGGGAGAAATTAAGGGGGTTCTCCACTAGAATCCCCAAATTAGAATATGGTTTATATTAAATATATTTTAAGGGGAAAAATTAATTTTACCCAAAATTTACACGGCGCATAGTTTGCCCAGGTTAGATCAAACTGTGCACAAATCATGCTTAGGAATCTATAGGAAGGGTAATAACACATTTTTAGGCCACATGGTAAGGTAAACCATGCACCAACCATGAAAAAAATCTATATTAATATTGAAAATAAAATTTCATGGTCATGCATCCCAACTCACATAGTTAGATCAAACTATGTTCCCTATTCTAGCCCACTATCCAACTCCATAAAGTTAAATAATTGTACATTATTCCTCTCACAATTTACTCTAACCATGAAAAATTAAACTTCTTCCCAAAAAGTAGGGTTTTTGGCTCTAAACGATCCCAGAAACCCCGGGACCTTTAATAACTCATTAGTAATCCATATTAGGTTAATAAAATAAAATTAGAACAAAAGTTAAAGGATCCATACCTGAGTCAGAAACAGGGTTCTTACAGTCTTCCCCTCTTAAAGGAACTCATCCCTAAGTTCAGCTTATAAGGGTGGATAAACACTATCTGAGAACAATTTTATCCACTAGTCAGGTACTTCATCCTCCCACTTATAAGTCACGTTTGGTACACCATCATGTTTCCATATCACCCATACTATAGGGATTGACTAGCCTCGAAGTGCCTTCAGGCTCAGGTCAATGATGTGTATACGATACTCCTCAAATGAAGCATAGTAATATACCTCAACTTCCTCAAGACCAAAAGTGTGAGATGGTTTGGCATGATACCAGGGGATCTATTAAACATGGAAGTCATCATGCATGGCATGGTACCACTAAGGTAGCAGAAACTGATAGGTGACTGAACCAACTCTCTATAGAATCTCAAACGGCATGAAAATGTGCGACAACATATTCCATTGCCTATATATACATCTATGACCTAACCTAAGTGATACTCCCAAGTAAATATGATCCCCGAACCTGAACTCCTAATGTCATCGATGGTGATTGACATAAGATTTATGTCTAGACTAAGCAGTGGACATATGCTTCATGACCAGCTGAACCTACTCTAAAGTCTTCTATAATATATGAGGACCTAGTATGGATGCCTCAATTTCCATTATCCAGCACAAGGGTGAATGGAATGTCCAACCATAAAATTCCATAAAAGGATTCATCTTGATCTTAACATAAAATATATTATTATAGGAGAACTCAATGAGAGGGAGATGATTCTCCCAAGAACTACTGAAATCAAGGATGCATGCTCATAGAATGCCCTCAATAACATGTATCATCTATTACGATTGTCCATATATCTAAGTGTGGGAGGCTGTGCTCAAAATCACCTGTGTGCCCATAGCTTTCTACAAACTCTTTCAAAAATTGTGACATGAAATGAGCATCCCCATTTGAAACAATAGTACGAGGGACCGCATGTAGTTTTATAATCTCATATACATACAGTATTCTCAAGTCATCAAATTACAAGTTCTCCTAAATAAGAATAATGTTGTCAAATTTTTTCATTTGGTCAGTGCAAAATTATATTTTTCTCTGACTCTAAGATACCTAAGTAATCCAACTATGAAATTCATAGAAACATATTCCCATTTATATTCCAAGACTATAAGCACCTGTAACAAGACTACAGGTATCTGGTGTTCTTCCTTCAAAAACTGATAGGTGGAACACATAGTGATAAATCCTATCATTTGATGTTTCATCCTAGGATACTAATACTAGAATATCATATATCGATATATCTTATAGATGTCATGATGAACTTCCCACTAAGAAGAATGAGACCCTCACATAATCTCTTATATCATATCTATAGAAACCCAGACATGGCCATGAATACATAGGATTTTGTATCTCTATATAGACTAATCCATAGGTGGTTTATCTCCTAAAAAACTCTCACAAAGAACCAATCCTTCAAGATCTGAAAGTTTCATGTTCTTCACCTTCTAAAGGGGGGAAGAGTTAAATGTAAGGGATAAGAGATAGGACTGATTGTGACTATCATGAAACTCTATATGAAGCTTAGAAAATAGGGCCATCAATTTCTATTCAACATTCACTTCATGTACAGAATGTGCTATAGTTTTTCAGCTCAGTGCATTAGAAACCACATTTCTCTTTACAAGAATATAGGAAATCTCAAAATTGAAAGACTATATATATTTGACCCATATTTTTTATCTGGGGTTCAAGTCACACTGTAAGAAGATATATTTTAGGATCTTGTGATCTGTGTACACCACAATGCACTCACCCATCAGATAGTGTCTCCAGCAATGTAAGGCATGAACAATTGCTGCTAGCTCGAGGTCATGCACCACATATTTTCTCTTATGAGGCCTCAACTTTTGAGATCTGTAAGCAATGACTCTATCCTCATCCATCATCTCTACTACTAGGTTTATTTATGATGCATCACAAAATATTTCATATCATTTTCTTGGATCTGGAAGAATCATAATGGGTGTCAAGAAAATCCTTCCCTCCATCTCTTGAAAGGATTTCTTGCACTCTACTGACAATAGGAACTTAACTATCTTATTTGTATGACCAGTAAGAGGTAAATCAAGATGTGACATATTCCATATGAAATTATTGTAGTAACTATCAATCCCCAATAAAATTATTTTATCAAAAAAATCTTGGGATACTCTTAGGAAACCATATCACTAACCTTCTCTAGGTCAAAAAGGAATCCTAATTTTGATATAATGTGACCTAATAAGTGAAATTTTTCAATTTAAAATTGGCACATATCAATCTTTGAAAAATACAAGTGATCTCTTATTTTACTCATAATGATCTCAAGGTGATTAGAATGGTCACTATGATTGTGACAATACACCAAGATATCATACACAAATACCACAAAAAAATAATCCAGGTACAGGTTGAAACACCCTATTCATTAGAGCCATGAAAACAGAGGGAATGTTCATAGGACTGAACATCATAACAATGTACTCATACATACCATAGATGATATGGAAAGTTTTATGGGGTATGTTTGATATCCTGAGTGACACCTGATGATAGCCTAATCTATGGTTGATCTTAGAGAAGACGTTAGATCCTCGGATCTACTCAAAGAGATATTCTATATGAGGTAGTGTATATCAGATCTTAACCATAAGTTGCTTCAATCATCTATAATCTATGAATAGAAAAATGTTCTCATCCACCTACATGGAAAATAACATGGGTGAACCAAGGATTGGAATGGCTATATAATATATTATGAGTATCTTGGTTCATAAATAACACTTTGTATTTTCAGTGTCTTGGGTGGCCACAAACCTTTTGTGGATATCAGTGGAGGGTGTATCCAACATCAAGGTACACCTTTGTTTGGGTATGCTTGTATTCCCCAAGTGGGACCCTACATATATGCCACTAATTTTTTCTATCAACCATAGGTTTTTTTTGCCTTTAGAAAAGTTCATTTGATTCCAAGGTTCCCTGACAACATTACAATGAAGTTAGTCTTTGAACATGGTAAATAGACATCCTTTGTGTGTTTTTTCAATACCATTACTCGTGATTCATGATGCTTGATCTATGATCTACTAAATCCTTCTCCTCTACTCAAAGGGGTGTTAGTGTATTCTCAACCTTTTGGAACCTAACTGGATCATTTTACCATAAGTTCCAAACTCTATTCCACGCATCATGACCTTAATCTTTGTAAACTTTTTTCCACACATCATGACCGTAAATTTATTTTTCACATTATCCAATGTTATATAACCTTATATTCTATCATTTGATGGTCCAAATAATAATACCATAAACATATATTAAAATATACATAAATATTTATAGAATAAAATCCCATAATTTTTGGTTTGATGAAAAGTCAAGTCTATACCCTCAAATGTTCACTATTCAAGATCTTAAGAAAAAGTTAGAGAATAAAAAAAGGCCGCACAAATATCATAGGGAATATCTTATAACCCTATAAAAATCCAAGTTAATATTTATAGATACATTGTTCTATGAAATATTTAGAGAAATTATGTATCAGATCTCTTCATCTGTATAATGTTTTCAGTACATAGTGACGCAGTGTTTAGGGTGATAGAACCCACCTTGGATAGACTTTTCTGTATAACCTACTTCAATGACCAAGTGCTTAAATCTTCAAAAACCATTAAAATTCATCAAAAAGGTCATATCATTCTTCAAGGTACTACTCTTATTGACTATGAATTCATGAACATTGATTTATCCTATATTTGTGACCTTGGTTTGGCATGTCAACAAGAGGTGTTTTCACCATCTAAAAAAGTCCTCTAATTTCTAAGTGCCCCGAAAATATCACATCCGAATCTATCACCCCAGTGTGATCCACAGTTATCCTCAAAATGTTTATCCATCCCCATAATACTTTTATTAAACTCTATGAGTAATTATTTACATAAACTATAATTCAACTATTTAATTGGATTTGAAATCCTCGACATCACACCACTATATTTCATACATTTTCTTGGGGAATGTGTGTGGTACCTCATTCTTGAAAAATTTGTTGGTCCTCATCACATAACCCTAAAATGAATGATACATTATCTGATATTCATGACCATAAATTGAATTACCCCCCCCCCCCCCCCATCCTTATGAGTTAAACTATATCAGTAATTTACCCTCTATTCATGCCAGGTTCCACTCATCCCATGTCATATAGACTATATCTTTGAAACATGGCCAATGCATCTTGACCATAAACTATGTGTGAATTTATCTATAAATCATGGCCTTAAACTATGATCAATTTATTTAAAGCTTCATGACCTTGAATTGTATCCCTTGATGGTCTAATTTGAGTGATCGTAAATTGTCCATAGAAATAGAAACAAAACTTATCAAGAAATAAACCAGTTAAGGGTGGCCTAAGTAAAAGTCATGTATCTTCTCACTATGCACTTTATCTTCAGGTCATTGTACAAATTTATAGAACCACGAAAAAAGGAAAAAATATCATTGATTTCATCATGAGACCAAATAGAATGTCAATCCATGCCCCCAGACCCTATAAGTTCATGAAAATAAAAGGGTGATGATTTTCCAAATACTCATCTCCCATGACCCACTTCGATTCATGAGCATTTGAATACTCACAAATATTTTATAGCAATCAATAACAAGTGTTTTTGACTCCAAGGGACACCTCTTCTTGACTATGCATACATCCCTCATATTGTCCTCTATATATGTTCCACCAGTTTTTCCTATCAGTCATAGGGATTTTTTGCCAATGAATAAGGCCATTTGATCTCCGTGTGCCTTAAGATTGCTATAATGGAATCCATCACCCCTGTGTGATTCACAGTCATCCCCAACATGTATTCCCCATATCATCACACATATTCAAACTCCTGGAGATATGATTTACCTATTTCGTGATTCAACCATTCAATTGGATTTAATATCCTCGATACCAATCCTACACACATCATAAACGTTAATAGAGTAAGGATGTGGTAACTAATTCTTGAACCTTTTGATAGTCCTATTCACATGACCCTATATATCATGACACATTGGTCATAATTACATGAATTTAAACCACCTAAGGAAAGAGAAATTGTACTATGAAATCCATTCCCCATAAAGGGAGGTTAGGGAAAAAGTAGATCCACTACTCACTGGACAAGAAACTTCCATTATTTTGAAAAAATTGATCATTTAAAAACAAAATGGTAGAGGAGTAAACCATATTAGGTCAAAACACCACAAAGGGATCCCTAATAAAAATATGTATCTCTAATTTTTAAACCTTCCTTGTGTAAAGTTTAAGAAAAAGTTAGGGACATAAAGGAAAAAAGAAAAAACAATTTGTGGGTTCCACCATATAGTCCCATTAATAGTCAATTTTTACTCACTATCCCCTTGACCTAGTGTATATTTAGAGAATTTATTCCCATAACATGCTTATCAAAATCACCCCTTTGATCTAAATCATTCATCGTTGTTCTAAATGGACTAGTTGTAGTGCATTGATGATAGTGTTTATACAGATATCCATTTTTGAGTCATTCTCTAGAGTAATTCATTAATATTAAAAATAGACAAGATCTAGTGGATGGGTGATGGTATGTATATTAATATCTATCTTTTAAACATGACCAGTAAGAATTCATCGTTATTCTAAAAAGACCATCTATATTTTTTGGTGATGGTTTTTTTTACCAATATGTGTTAATGATCCATTCCTAAGAGGAATTTTTCCTTATTTCGAATGGACTGACAATTGTTAATTAGTGAATGTGTTTATAAAAATATCTGTATTTGAGCCACACCTATGAGAAATCATTATAATTTCAATTGGATTTTCTCTAGTGTATTTGTGATTGTTTTTATAATGATATCCATCTATGATCCACACCTGGGTGGAATTCTTCATTATTATTAATGGTCCATCTTGAAGCAGAAGTGATGGTGTTTATACTAATATCGATCTTTGAGCCACACCATGGAGGAATTTATCATTATTCTAAATGCACTAGCTCTAGTTAATTGGTGGTGGTTTTTATATCGATATACATATATGAGACACACCTAGGAGGAATTCATCATTATTAAAAATGTACCAACTCTAGTGTATCAGTGATGGTTTTTATAGTGATATCCATATATAAGACAAACCTAGGAGAAATTCATCATTATTATTAATGGACTAGATTTAGTGTGTCAATGATGGTTTTTATACTCATACCTTTCTATGATACATTCATAGGGGGAATTAATTATGGTTCAAGTATTTACATTTGGATTTGGGTTGGCTAAAAATTTAAAGAATATTAATATTTCTTAGGTATTTACAAGATATTGGGTCATCAAGATACTATGAATAATAGAAAGATCTAAAAAACATGGAATGCATGTAAATTTATTCATTTATGGTTCAAATGAGGGAGGAACCTCCACATATTGGAGTCTCTCCCATGATCTACAAAATAAAAGGGATCAAAAATTTACAAACTATGGTAGAAGATGATTGGAAGACTCCTTGAGATATATCATCTAATATCCCAGAGTGGTCATGGACAGGTAAAATTTATCTAATATTTTAGTTTCAACCACTATAGTCATTCATAATGCTAATTCTAGGGAAAAACATCAAGTTTTTCCTTTTTATCTGCATCAATGGGCTTCTATTATTTTATATTTGTCTTATTATCATAATTAATAACCTAACATATATGATATAGCTCCTGTTTAAGCCTATAAAATTCAACTACCCCTATGTTGAATAAGTTTTTTATTTCATTATTTTTATCATATATTGGGATTCTTCGTTAAGGGTCTCATTTTGACATTCTACGGCCAATGCTAAGTCTTCTTTTATTAATACTCTCAATTCAAGGGACTTATTATACTCACTAATAGAGACAACCTCTTTAACCCAAGAATAGAGTTCTTGATAGTTTAATCCAACATATCTCAGCATCATGAACATGTATTGGAGATGACCTAATTTGTCCTTGAGCTCCTGGAAAGGGACCATTTTTCTCAAACTATAGATCTATCATCACATTTTCCACCCGATATTTTGTTGAAATGTTATGTATTCTAAGACTCCACCCTGGACAAGCCCAGGAATATTGATGTAGTCCAAAACCAAGTCTCCAAGTGAGGATTTTTTAAATTCATCACTTGAAAGGATCATTATAAATTATACTTATATTTTAGTTATTTCTATTGGTTGAGACTCTAATGAAGAAGGATCTAGGATCTCTGATCAATGATGTGGTTTTGTTTCGATTAAAGACATAAATCATGTTAAATAAAAAACCTAAAAAATGTTTTAAAAAAATAAGTAGCCCTTGAAATAGTTGAAAATAAACCTTTTTCTCAACTATAAGTGTAGCAACTCCCATCACTTCAACCTTGACTTGAGGGACAATAGTGATTCTCTCTGGTGGAAAGTAACCATGGGACATAGATGATGTACCTCCCACCAATGCAGTATGCTAATAGATTATGTTAGGATCTTCACCCTAAAGGGTTTCAAACATTGATAAATTTCAGTAAATATGATATCACCTTGATATCATATTTAATGAATTTCATAACACTTACCCTAACCCAATGATACCTACATCCTATGAGGATTTGAAAAAAATTAGTTTCTTATCTTAGGAGTCTCCTAGAGAACACTCACCCATTCTAAATCAAAGGGAACAATAGATAAAGTATTCACATTAATCATTGGGTCTGAATCTATTTGTGCCTCAATTTTTTCCACCACTTCACAAACCTTATCTAGATCCATTGGTATCGCAAGAGGGATGGAAGGTGTATCTTGCTTAGTAGTAGACTCAAATGTCCTAAACGATGCCAGGTCAGAACATATTCAATAAAACAAGTTGGGAAAATATACTTGAGTGATTAAAAAAATAAAATAAAAATCCATAAATGTGCCACTTGTAGACTCTAAATGAGATTTCATCATCAATGAAAATGCTCTCTTTCTCTTCCTGGTCTTTTCTAAGGGGATACTCTCGAGAGAAACTAGTTCCTGGGGTAGTAGATACAGCCTTGGTGGTGGAACTAGTGGCACAACTTTTATAACAGAATTTACCACTTCTATATACTACATTTTTTTAGGAGTGCCTAGATCACTATCCTCTTCACTATCATGAGATTACCCTTCAGTCATCATTCCCCTAGGAGAGTATACAAGGGAAACAATAAGTGAACGAATCTCTCCTATATCCTGTAATATTCATGGGAAAGATATGAAGGGTCTAAAAAAGAGCAAAGAGTATTTGACTAATAATGAAATTCATCTCACCTCTTTTCTAAAAAAAATTGGTCTCCCTTATCATCACCAATTTCCATTATATTGAGAATTATCATTTGTAATGTCCATCCCATATAATGAACTAGGCCTTTGATAGACTGTATCACATCATTAATATCCTGAAAGAATGCCTCAAATTTATTAGACTATTTTATATATGATATGTCTTCAGAGGTAGTAACACTCTTAAATCCCTCTAGATCACTACTACAAAACATACCTTTAAAAGCGCAGGCATTTAGTAGCACTAAAAAAAGTAGTGATAAAGGTGTCCTTTATAAGCACTAAAAAAAGCACAGTTAAAGGGTACATTTTATCAATTCTAAAAAAATTGTGGATAAAAGGTACCCTTTATTAGTGTTTTTTATCGTTGATAAGGGATAAACTTTAACAACATTTTTCTTTAGTGCTGATAAAAGGTAACCTTTATTAGCTCTTTATTTTTAACATTGATGAAGGAAACCATTTATCAGCACTAAAGAAAAGTGTTGATAAAGGTTATCATTTTTCAGATATTTTTTAGAGCTGATAAAGATCCCGAATAAAATGAAATAGTTAAACAAAAAAATTAAAATTGAGTAAATTAAATAAATATTAAAAATTATATTAATTAACTAATTATTGATAAAAAATAATAAATTTCATAGAAATATGTATAAATTATAAATATTAATAAATATTGTGTATTAAATATATGGATTTTCAAAAATAATAAAATTAAATAATTAAACAAATAAATATTAAAAATGAATAAATTAATAAAAATTTTAAAAATTTTATTAATTAAATAATTATTGATAAAAATGAATCAATTTAATATACATGTATATATATATTATAAGTGTTAACAAAGAGTATATATTGAATATAGATATATAAAATTAATAAATTGTAATAATTAAACAAAAAAATTAAAAATGAATAATTTGGAATAATTATATAAAAAATTAAAAATGAATAAATTCCAAAATTATTTAAAAAGTATTAATGAAACATTTAATTATAAAAATTAATAATCTAAATATATATATTTTAAAAAAATTAATATTAAAGAATAATATATATTAAATATAAATATATAAAATTAATAAATTAAATAATTAAAAACATATTCATTTCATATTCATTTTTTATGGTTTTTATTCATAATTATTCATTAATACATTTAATATACAAATATATTCATATATATGTATATGTATATATCAATGTGTATAATATTTCATAAAATGTGATATATATAATAAAAAATATTTATTCTTACATTAAGTAAACCATATATTTAGAAAATAATGGTTTATAATTAAAAATTAGTATTAATTAAAAATTCTGACTAATTGCATTTAGTAATAAACATAATTGAATGTTGTTTCATTTTTCAATTTAACATATATCAAATGTGTGTTACGTTGATTTCATATAAAAATACATAACTAATGTATTTCTATATACAATTCACACACACAAATCATTTCTTAATTAATGAAATCATATATAGAATCACATACACCTAATATTTATGTGATCTATTCTAATTTTAAAATTCATCTGAGAATTTCATTATAACAACATACATTTAATATAATATTTTTTCCATTGGTAAATTTTATTTATTCGTTTTTAATATTATTATAGTTAGGTATTATTTATTCACTTTTAATATTTTTTAATATTTTATTTTTTATTTTTTTAAATTTAAGAATTTTCTATTGTTTATTTGTATTTATTTATTAAATATGTTTCAATATTTTCAATATGTATTCATATTTATTTTAATATATATTCATATTTTTTTATTAATTTATATTTAATTAATAAAACTTATCCATTTTTCAATTTTTTAAAGCATACTAATTTTTAATTATTCAATTTCACTCATTTCTAACAAGCATGATTTAGGATTATATGTTCATTAATAATGTTAAAAATATATTTGTAAAAAAAATTATAAATATATATATATATATATACTATATTTAAACATTTATATATCTATAATTATAAATAAATAAATATTATTTCTTTTAAAAAGTATTTATATATTTATAAATAATTAACTATATATTTAAATTTAAGTATATTTAATATATTTATATTCATATATATGTTTCTTTATTAAATAAATATATAATTATATAAATATATATAATGATGTAAATATATTTATAATTATAAAATTATAATAAATATATTTAAATAATGACTATATTTACTATATATATATATATATATTTATATTTATATTTATATTTATATTTATATTTATATTTATATTTATATTTATATTTATATTTATATTTATATTTATATTTATATTTATATTTATATTTATATTTATATTTATATTTATATTTATATTTATTATATATATATATATATAATGATTTAAACATGTTTATAATTATTAAATTATAATAAATATATTTAAATAATGAGTATATTTATATACTTATATTTATATATATTTATTAAATATATATATAATTATATATATATATATAATGATATAAATATATTTATAATTATAAATATATTTATAAATATATTTATAAATGTATATTTAGTATATTTATAAATGTATATTTAGTATATTTATAAAATTATATACTTATAATTATAAACAAGTAATTATAATTTTTATAAAAAAGTAATTATATAATTATAAATAAATAATTATATCTTTAAATAATTCTATTATTATAATAAATAAATATATAGTTAAATAAATATATTTAAAAAAATTATTTATAATTATAATTATAAATCCTTTATCGGTGCTAAACTTTTAACATTGATAAAGATGTCTTTTATCAGCGCTAAAAAAATACTAATAAATATATCTTTTATCAATGCTTATTAATTTATCACCGATAAAAGGTATCTTTGTCATATGTTTTTGAATCATTGATAAAAGTCTCCCTAGTCTTTTTAAATAACTTTAATGCATTGATTTCAATCGTGATATCAATAGCTTTCCTCAAAGTCATTGTTGTCGGCACTCCTCGAATTTAAGGCTCAAATCAAGGCTCGAACAAATCCAAGGCTCTAATTAAGGATTGAATGAATCCAAGATTTTTTGATATCTCTACTTTATCTCAGATGAATCAAAGCTAAAATCCAAGGTATGCTATTTTCTCCTCCTCACTCACTCATTGATTCCTTGTTTGGGTTCTGCATAAGGTGCTTTTGTATATATATTTTCTAGTAGCTGATTAATTTAGGGGTTTTGTTGTTTTTTATTCTTTTTATATTCTTTTGTTCAATAACAACTTTTTATTTCTTCAACTAGATTTAACTCAATTTGGATCTACTCTACATCTTATATCAAGTGACCAATGTAGAAGAGATCTCTTATAGCTTCCTCTATTTTTTCTCTAATATTCTATGTATTTCTTCCTTGAAATTAAATGGATTCTAGAAAGTAAATAATTATTTGATACCCATTATATGTTCATAATTTTTTTCAATTCTTCCTATATAGGTTGTAAAGGGTTTTAATGCATTTTTTCATTTCATGGACATGTTACATCAATTTATTTTAGTTTACTATTATTATAAATCATTATTATAATGGATCTAATTTAATCAACATTCCATCTTTAATTTATGGTTAGCATTAATTTTTTTTATTATAAAATGTGTTTTGAGAAATGTTTTGAATGAATAAAATGGATTTTGATTTATTTTCATAATCTCTAAAGTCCAAAATTTTAATATTTTAATGTTTTTTCACTTTTAAATGTATGATTCCATCTGTTGGTTGGTAAAAATTGGATTTTAATTAGAATGTTTTTATATTAATTTTTTTTATCTACATGAGTATAAATGTATTGATCTTAAACCGGGTTGTATTTTATTTTCAAAAAAGGTTTTACCTAGGGATTTCTAAATGAGATAAATTTATGATATTATATTCTTTTATAATTTCAATTTTTGAAACATTTTTTAAATGGTGCTTAGACAATTTTTTGTGAAATGTTTTATAAATGAATTTTAATTGATTATTTGGTGAAATATTACTGGGACTATTTAGATCAGACCCTACACACACACCCATATAGTTATATATAAGTTTTATAGTATCTTATGTGTTCTTATATTATGATCTCAATTTTTATTTCATTCATGTAGTCAATTTATGGAAATTTTGGTGGACTTAAGTGACCATGTGTAACATGGAGATGTTCGAGCTATGTCATAGTTGATTTTTTATTTTGGGATGTTCCTTTGTTTTAAAAATTTTAAATCATCTCTATTTGAATTTTATTTTTCTTTACAAAGGGACTTGGTTATGTATTACTCTGATGTTTTATATTATAAGTGATTTTTTAGTTATTTTTATTATGAATCCATTGTTCTCATTATTGATTTTTAACTATCTTATTTATATCCATGGATGTATAATTTATAGACACCCCATTCTAGATACTCATAAATTTTTACAATGTATTCCTAATGTTATTAAAGGGTTAAATCAATCCCAATTTTATATAGATTGGTACCATGGTTATTTCATTTCTATAATAACTTGTCTTATTTTTTATGTAAAATTATGATTTAAAAAAATTTATTAATGAATAAAAATACCTAAGGTTTTGGTTTCATGAAAACAAACTATTTATTTAACATTTTTATATAAAACCAAATCCATACATAATTCTTTAAGAAAAAATATGTATTTTGTACCTAATGTTTTTAGTTTACTTTCAAAAATAAAACAATTGGATGATACTTAATAATTTATCATAACAAAACATTCCTTCCCACTTAATCAATCAAGACATTATCTCGTCATTGATTCAGTCACTAAATCAAGTTTATGTATTGTTCCTTAACTAATAATTCATTTAGATTATAATACAAGACAATTTATAAAGGGAATACTTAACAAAGTATATTAATACAATTTAAAATCCTTATTTAAGATGAAATTTAGGTTTACTAATAGTACTCAAGATATCATAAAATAAATATACCGAAAATAGTAATTTTTTTTCTTGGAAAAGGTCTAGGTCATGTGAATATTCATATTACATTATAAAAATAATGTGAGGTAAGATAACCCAAATATATGATAGCTAAATTCCTTTAAGGATCTTAAAATTATTTGGATCTTATATAATTTCTAAAAATGAACTTATATAAATTAAAGAATGTAAATAATTAAAGAACACAAGTCCAAAATTTAATTTCATAGAATAAATAATTTTAAAACAAGTAAACATGTTTAGTAGATTTTACACAATAAAATAATAGTAAATATATAATTGTAACAACATGCACAATGTGGTTTCCATCTCACAACACCCAATCTCATGAAAAAACGTTTTTTGGTCCCCCACTGGAATAATTTTCACTAAAAATTATTATTTTCACATGTCAATGTGTTATCTCATCACTCTATCACAATTCCTAAAAACCTAAAATCATCCCATGATTTTATAAAATCCCAAAACAATTTATAAACTCAAAACTTGGTGTAACGTTAGGGTTTGTTCCTTTCCTAACAAAAACCAAATCAGTTATCATTCTCTCACTCTGGGTACTAGATCAACTCAAATTCAACTCAAACTCAGATAAATTCAAATAAAACATAATCTCAATTTCACGAACATACATTTTCTAACACTTAGTGGTCTTTTGGAAAATATTTTTCAATGTTATGAATATTTTAAAAACATTTTTGATTTATATTCTTAAATAAATTGTATATAATGTAAAATCTTGAATTTTTGGATTCTTATGTGATATTTTAGTAAACTATTTTTTGATAAATGAACAGTACCATGATTGAATTTTGAAATAATCCCATGGGAACCTTGGTATTTTGGTGGTTAGTCTACGAACATCATGTATGTGTGTAAATTATTAATTTACTACTATCTTCTAAAAAATGTTTTATTCATGTCGGCTTTATAAAATGTTTTTGAAATTTTCAATAGTCATGTTTTCCATTAGACTGGGTGGTGGACAACATATAATTTGTATGGTTATTCCTATTTTAAATTTCATTTTTTAAAAATTAAAATTGGTTCTAAGTCTTCAGTTGGTTTTGAAATGGAAAAACTATTTTTTACCTTAAAATGATATAAAATGGATTCGGTGTTTTGAAACTCATAAAATGATTTCAAAGTGAACCTATAAAGTTTTAAAATTTTCAAAGTGCACTTATTTTTAGGGAAATGGATTTAAAAATTTAATTTATTTTTAATTGTTTTTAAATATGATTTTAAATATTTTTGATTGATGTTAACTGTTTTTATAGAAAAGGGGGTTTGTATCCCATTAAGTGTTTTGAAAAAATTAGTCGATTTTCATCTAAAATTTTAAAAACCAGATTTCAAGTAGAGTTTTAATAATTTAAAAAACATTCTTTTGAATATTTAAATTTATTTTTAAAGATACTTGAAATTTTAAATTAATATGTGGTAATTTAAAATTTTATAACGATATAGTTTTCATCCTCACTAGCTTCATATCCTGAATAGTTATTATTGTATTTTGTTTCTTGGGACTCATCCCCCATCTCATATAGACATGAATCTGTGTTTCTTGAACTAATCTCATTAGAAGTAATCCAATACTAGGTATTTGAGATCATTTCAGATGAATTCAGAGGATAACACCTACCATAGGTGCGTAATTATTTTATTAAATTAAATTTCCCATTTCCTTCAAAGCATATTGAAATTATTTGAAACAATAAAATTTTGGGTTCCCATTATTAGAATTATCCATAAATTTCACCATTAATAATGAATATACTATATTTATTTATTTATTTTTTATACAAAATTAATATTTTATGAACCTAATAGCATGGATATGAATCTAAAATGGATGCACACTAATCATATGAAGAAAGAGTATGAAGATTGAGTTAAAGAGTTCATTTTTAAATAATGTATTTGTACCTCCAATCTCAAATATATTTTCTATATTTATATTTTTTTTAGTTAAGAAAAATTAGTCTGGAATAATTAGAAGAACATTTTATTTATCACAGAATATATCATAGATATAAATATTTTACTAAACATGGTGAAAAAATTAACATGGACACTGATTGGGATAATACTATTATTTATAGATAATTTTATATGAATACCAGTGTAAATGATGATGGAGATCACATGGATGAAATGAAATGGGAAATTCAAGATGAACTTAGTGACTATCTAAATTTTTTTGAGAAGTTATATAGATATTCTAAGAGACCATTATATAATTGTTGTACTAAATACACACCATTTTCCACTGTATTGAAGTTAAATAATTTGAAATCTAAAAGCAGATGGAGAGACACCAGCTTTATAGAACTAGATGGAATCTTAAATGATATGCTACTAGAAGATAATGAACTTTCATGTCAATCATGTGACATTAAATGAATTCTACATTCAATGGGAATTATCTCTAAAAAATACATGCTTTTCAAAAATGATTGTATATTGTTTCACAATGACCATGAATCATTCATAAAATTCCCTAAGTGTGGCATGAATTGATAAAAGAAAAATAAATAATGTCTTTGAAAATTTATATGGTACTTTACTATAATTACATGGTTTAGAATATTATATGGAGTTAAAAATGATAATAAAATTTACATGGTGTGCAAATAAAATAATTAAATATTGGAACCTACATCATCCAGTATATTCTCCTTAGTGTATGAAAATTAATTACATGTATCCTAAATTTGTAAATGATACCAAAAACATTCATCTTTTATTATCTATAGTTGAAATAAATCCTTTGGGTATATAGATTTTTCCTCATAGTAAATGTCCTTTCATTTTGGAAAATTATAACTTTCTTCCATTTTTATGCATGAAGAGAAAATGCATTATGTTGTATCTACTTATATCTAGACCAAAGAAACCTGGTAATGATATTAATGCATATTTGGTTCCATTAATTGAAGATCTAAAATTCATATATGATATCGGTGTTAAATTTTATGATTCTCATAGAAATAAATAATTCACATTGAGGGCCATGTTTTATAGGAAGATAAATTAATTTCTTGCTTATGTAAATTTGTTAGTCTATGACATTAAAGGAATATTGGGTTGCCAATTTGTGAATAATTCACACATTCAATTTAGTTGAAACATTCCTTGAAGGATTTGTTTTTAGTATATCATACTTTTTTACCTTGACAATGTAAATATCGATCCTGGATGAAAGCATTTGATGGGAATAACGAATAAGGTACAACACCATCTCTGCTAATGTCTGATCAACTATTTGATAAAGTAAAATATATTTACACTATTTTCGGAAAACCATTTATGAAAAAACTTACAAAATTAAGTTGTAAAAAGAGATCAATTCTATTTGAATTACCATATTGGAATTATTTGTACATTAGAAATTTTCTTGATTTCATCCATGTAGAATAAAATTTATTTGATGGTGTTATTAGAATATTACTAAATGTTCCTAAAAAAATATGGCATTAAGGTTAGGTTGGACATGATTGCAATGGGGATAAGGGAATATTTGGCCCCAGTGAAATTAAAAGGGTGGACGTTTCTTTCTCTAGCAGATTAAACTCTCTCTAGAGAGAAAAAATTGAAATTTTTCATTTTCCTTAATGGTGTAAAAGTTTCAGATGGGTATTAATAAAATTTAAATAATGTCATATCAAGTAATAATTTGAATTTATAGAGACTAAAATCACATGATAGTCATGTTTTAATGTAATATTTGAGGTCTGTGTCTTTATGTTTCATTCTCACTAAAAATATACAATATGCATTAACCAGACTCTGCATCTTTTTCAAATCCATATGTAGTAAATTCATAGACCCGATGAAGTTTATAATCATGAATAATGAGTTTAAAGTTAGATTATGTTAATTAGAGATGTTCTTAACACCATAATTATTTGATATAATGTTTCGAATGATGGTTCACTTGGTTAGAGAGGTCCAACTATATAGTCATTCCCATTATAGATGGATGTACCCCATTGAATGGTGTACGAATATTTTAAAAGGGTATGTCAAGAATCGATGTCATCCTAAAGTTTTTATTAAAAAAAATATAATGTTAAAAAATATACTAACATTTATATTTATTAACTAAAATATGTTGATAAAATTGGTCTCCTAAAGTCTCATCACCATGGATTCCTTATGGGTGAAGGGATCTCCAAAAGAGTTGTTGTTATAATTAACATCATAGAGAAGGAGTAATCACATAGTTACATTTTACATAATAGTGAATATTTTTATCCACACATTGAATCCCGCAAATAAATAATTGGATATTTGAATCCATCAATGGATTGAGAATGGAAATCAAATACACATAATCAATAGTTTATATGATGGTTTTGAAATAAAATTTGTAAGGAGTTATCTGAAAATCAAAATTAAGTTATTAAACAACTTTGATGGATGTCCATGGGAACATATGATAATGTTATATCTTGAATTTTTCTTTTGTAAATAGATATATTTTACACAAAAAGTAACATGATAACCAAAATATGATGTAAAAAAGTAAAGTTACACTTATAGCCAACAAAATGCACATATCTAGCTCGAAGGATAAAAATTCAATTTACATTACTATGTCATATTTTCGCATTATCCTGAATGGCCTTAAGACCTTAATTTTTATTTTATTAGGGATAATCCCCCTTTCTAAGGGATGAAGGGAAACTCTTACATGACTCGTAGGCCCAAGGCACAAGGCCCGACATGACCCAAAGGCCAATACATGACTTGAAGTCTCATAGGTATATTATACCAATTACATGACCCATAGGACCATCCCACTAGAACTTCCCCTCCCCAACTTTAACATCATTAACCACCTAACTCCCTTCCTTGCATTGTTGATTGACTAGAATTTCCTCATACGAAGCTGCATTGTGTCTGGTCCTGATGGTGTTTGACATACCCTCTCATTCTTCCAACCCAGTTATCTCTCCTTCTCTTGACTGCTACTCTTTTTCTCTGATCCTCTTCTGGGGCATGCTCTGTGTGAATCATGATACTCCATAGTCTTTGTGGCCTGAAGTCCCAAAGGCTCAAAGTCCTTTGATGACCCAAAGGCCCTAAGACTAGTAGGCACAAAACAGTGTCTTGAAGGCCCAAATCAATTGAATATTTATGACTACTACAGTACCAAACAGTACCTGCTACAGTACTGCTATAGTAACTACTACCGTGGTACTACAGTAACCCATAAATTTTCCTCCACTTGGTTTTGAACCTCAGTCTCTTGAATGCCAAGCAAGAGCCCTTACCACTCACGTACGGGCTTGTTGGCATATTCTGGCATTATCAAATAGATATATGAGTTGGATTATAGTACATTTCAAGTGTCTATTTTCTATTACAAATGTTTTGACAATAATATTGTAATGAAAGTTAATGAAATGGGATTCATGAAGGTGAATTTCAGTGTGGAGGGGGAAAGGATGAGTCATTCATAATGACACCACAAGGAATGAAATATTTAATGTCAAAAATAGAGAAAACAATAATTGTATGATTAGATTGCTGGTGACTAAAACAACTATAGGGTAATATGAAAATTCAATTGAGGATGACCCTTTCATTGTGATATCACAATCATTTCATATATATGCTAATGTAAGAAATATCTTATGTGTTAAAGGGGACCACAAAAATGGGATTTGGATTCTTGATAGAGGATCAAAATTCTATCATCCTTTAAAAAAAGTAGAGTTCAATGAGATGGTTAAACGTTTTTTAATATATTATTATTATCCTCATAATATTATCTATTTTTTACTAAATAAAATGATCTCAATTAAATATTTGACTACTAATTCTGAAAATATATTCTACCCATGAAGATGTTACCAATCCTAGGGAAGAAAAAACTATTGATGATGAATCTATAAAATTATTAGGGGATTAACAACATGTTGTTGAAAAAAATAATGATGCAGCATCATAATGTTGAATAAAATTATCAAGGAAATATGTAAGGGTATAAAATTTGAGTTTGGCTAGAATCAACACGGCCAACCAAATGAAACCATAAAATCAATGTTCATTAGTTATGTTGGGGTCACAACGAGGATAATTATATCAATTGATATAGATTTGTGGCACCACATATAGCCTATAATGAAGGAAACCCATTGTAAAGATATAAAGGTAAAGTTATGATATACTTTCTATATTTTACCAACAAATTATATAATGAATCATTGGTTTAATTTTCCATTATTCTTTAAATAGTACATTTATTTTAGAATATTTCTTTAAGAAATATGTCCTAATGACCACTGGAAAAATCCATAGAGTATTTTGTACGCTTTTTACCAAGTTACGTCTTAGGGATACTAAGGGGAAAGTAACGATCCACCCACTAGTCAGTTAACCACACATTAAAAAGAGGGAAACGTAGAATTCATTCATCAGTCGTCATGATGAGAAATCAATTTAGGTGTATTTTAGTCGATAATATATTATTTGAAATTATTTATTTTATCCAATTTTATTCAAAATTAATAATTTATGAAACCAAAAAATAGTGCTTAAAATAAATAATGTGCATCAAAATCGATATACCCTTATCAAAAATCAAGGATGTGGTAAGCTTAACTAGTGAAGAAATAGTTATGTTGTTTAAATAAAATAAATTTTTTATGTGATCTAAAACAACATATGTTCCTTTTTTTATATATGTATTGTTTAATTAAAATCCTAATCAACTTCCATCCCACGTCATGTGATATGAAAGGAGACTCACATAAATATAAAGGTTTAACTATTTGATTAAAAAACAAAATCAGTACAAGAATCATGTTTAATTATAAAATAATATTAATTCATTATGATTTATAATATTATTATATAAAAACATCTATTTATGTTTATATGTATTTTATATATTTTAGACACAAAAATCGACAACAATCGTACTAGAATAAAAATTACTTTTAGTAGCTTTGAAGCAGATCAAACAATATGGTCTCATTAGAGGAGTAGGTTTTAGAATATATACTCAAACATATTTCAAGAACATAAATCCATAATAAGATACGTATAAGATAAACATGTGATTGAAGGAAAAAAATATTCTTTTCAAGATATTATTTTCTAGTTTGGTTTGTCAGACCAATATATTAGAATGGATCAAAGAGAACTAATGGTGGAATAAATATATGTACATGAAGAACCAATTGAACCTTTTAGCTTTGTGTTGATTCATTCCCCTTAACCTCATACCATACCTAGTTTAATCAATTTTTTCATTACTCTTTCTCCTAAATCTGAATCAAACAACTTCTAATAACTTTATTTTACTAAAATTCTATTGGGTAAAGTTGTTTGTGATTTCTATTTATCAACTCCCATGAACCACCTTGTTGTTAGGGGTATGGTGTATAATATCTTGGGAGCAAGATAAAAAAATAAAAAACTACAAAAAAAATTGAATGAGAGTGTATATTGAGGTATCTCAAGATACAACCACTATGTTTCATGTTTCACTTGATGATTCAGATATTACAAAAATCAATGATGCTAATGGAACATTCATAGAATAGTCACCTAGTCTTGTAATGATACATGATGTATGTATTTAACACATTTTTTGTCATGAAAAAACTGTAACTCTTTATGAAAAAAGGTATGAAGTAAGATATGTTATTACAGAGGGATAAAGAGATTGGAAAATGTAAGGTCAGATCAAGATAATCTAGTGAATCAACTAATAAATAAAATGGACCTTTTGGAAGTAACTTCTCCCCACTAATTCCACACCAACATTTATTATCTTTACAACATCATGTAGAGACCATATTTAAAGATGAAAATATTTTTTACATTCCATATTAAGAATAAATATTTGGAACTTTAGTACAGGCTTAGATTATCTCAAGAGTATAAATAATACTCTCAAGTTTGAATGGATGAGAGCCTTAGTTTTGAATACATAAATAAGGTATATTTTCATAATACATCTTCACAAATAGTAATCTAATGTGAACATTAAAGTTAATAACTATGAATATTTTCTATATAAATTTATATTACTACTATAAAATGATAAAATGATTCGAATAAAAAATTGGATTCATTAATCTTTGTATCATTTCACTAAAAACACTTTTTTGGAGTAGGAAGAAATTGATAAGAAGAAATATGATCTATACGATGTGTTTGAGAAAAAAAATATAAGACAAACTCTTTTTTATGACTATAATGAAAGGGTAAAACTCTACAATCTAATCACATAAAATATTTTTTTATTTTCATTATTATATATTTGTTTTTATTTTTTCAAGAATAATTAGATATTGATCGCACTCAATATAGATAACCCAAATACGTATTTTTTGAATCCAATGCATGGATATCCAATAAATTCACCACACATGATGTGAATTGTGAATTTGTAATAAAATAAAATCAATATTTTATAGATAAATACAAAATTATATGTTTTTGCCTATGATTTAAAAAATTTATGATAGGGGAATCACTAAATATAGGCTAAATCATGGAATGAAGTCAGTTATTGGATATAAAAAGTCTGTGAATTATTTAAAATTAAAATAGATTAACGTATATATATAAATATTTAACTATAAAACCATATTCGAAAATAATTTACTTCATTTGGTCAATTTTTATGCAATATATTATGAAAGATAATGAAAAATATTGTAGATATTATGTTTGAAAATTTATGAGAGATCAGAAACCATGAAAAGACCAGCATCCCTGAACAGGTAATTTCTAAAGGTAATTATAATTTAATTAAAAATATTTATTAATTGTTTGTTTCTTTATATTTCCTCAATAATACCAATATTTTGTATAACATTCATACTCAATAGAATAAGTAAATTTTTTATCCATGAGTGGCAGTGTACATTGTGTCAGAATGTTTTCCAACAACAAATTTAGGTGATTTACTAATACGTTTATGATATAGTACAAGGTATGACCTTAGAAATGTATTTTGTGTGTGAATAATTAGTATCAAAATACTTAGATAATATTTATTATCTATTTTTCAAGGAGAAGTATAATAGGGGAAATCAATTTTCTTAGAAACGATTATAAAACATAGTGTCAGAATGTATACATGAATTATGGAGTGGTGAATTTCTAATACATATTTACTTAATTTTTTCATCATTTTATCTATTTTTTTGTTAATTTCCTTAAAATAGATTGAAAAAAACTGATTCTTTTTAATTCACATGATTTTAAATAAAATTATCCCACTATTATATCACATATAATATTACAATCATTACATGAGTAGAGGTGTTTAACCTATCCTTATTCGGCATATAGATACGTGTTCATTGGATCACCATAAAAAAAATGTGTCCAATGGTTCGTCACTAATATGAATGTGCACATTAATTAATTATAATAATCCATGGTCACAAGATTATTAATAAAAAAACTCATCATCATTCTTAATAAAAATATATTGGAATATGGATTTTTCCATTTTAATGAACAAATAATGATGATGTTATATTAGATTTTATCATCACATAGAATATTAAAAAGGACATACTAATATATATCATAATACCATAATTATTAATACTAGATTTAAGTGCCATTTGGATGCTATAAAGAGCTATAATAATGTTTAATACTTTAAAAAAGGGGTAAACAATTTATAATGAAGTTTAGTGTCTTCTAAAATTACATAATGGGTAACACTAAAAAAATTTCCATCGAAGAAGGTAAATGTTTTATCATCAATTTTTTACTGTCTATCATGGTGAAAGGGAAAGATAAATTTTATTATGTTCCATAAAAAGTCAACCATAAATATTTATTTTAGTTTAATCAATTAATGCGAATAGTTTTACACCAAAGTTAATGTTTTCTATGAATAAATAAATGTATATAGAAATATTTAGTATGATCCAGGAATATACAATGTGTTATTATAGTTTTTTGTAGAAAATAAGAAGGATAATTCTTATATATGATTTTTACACCAATCTAAAAGTATAATAGTTTCTATGGTAATTTTTTATAATACATGAATGTTATTTTATTGAAATGTGGTTAAAAATTTCATGTTATTACAATTGAGCTTCTAAAATATCCCATATGTATCAAATAATGTATGAATAAAAAATGTTATAGTTTTGAGTCATAGTTTAAAATAATTGGAATAAGAATTCATTGTTTCATATTTATGTTTAATTTATTTCAGTATAGTATTAATAAAATAATATTTTTTTCTTATATAGGTTGATTATTTGGAATGAGTTGGGGTGGTTTGTTTGAAATTTTTTGTGATCATGAGAGATTAGAAAGAACTTGTTCCTTTATGATGGAAGAGGAAACCCCATGCTCCTTGAAACATGAAATGTTTGAGGTGATATAAGGTTTATAATTATATCGAAGTAGAACATGTTCTCTCTTTTATGTATTTTTTCATATAGTTGAAATAAAAACACATATCCCATACTCAATCAGTTTAAACTCAATATGATACACAGTGTGCTCAGTATGATTCAAACTATATGTTTTTAGTTTATAAATTACATTTTAGTTCAAAACCCACGTCACATACTAAAAAATAGAAAAACACATTAATATTTTTTTGATACATTAGTAAAACTTTTAATAAGTCATTTTTTATTTGTAAGAATTATTCACACCTCAATATGATGCATAGTGTGTCCGATATGAGTCTAAGTATGTCTTTTTATTTAAAATTGACATTAATTTTAATAAAAAAGACAACTGACACACTCAAAACTAAGAAAAAACATTTTGATTGTTTTTATACTTTATGGAAAAAATATGTGTCATATGTGACATGTGGGAATCATATGAACCTCAATCTAATACACAGTGTTCCTGGTATGACTCAAAGTTTCAATTATCTGTTTAAAATTATCATTTTAGTTCAAAACTTGTGTCACTCACTAAAAAGCAAGAAAACAAACTTTGATTTTATTTATATTTTATTAAAACGATTCATAACCCATTTGTGACATGTAGGAATAAGTATTACATAAAACCGACACATAATGTGACCGATATGACTCAAAGTGCTTGTTTTTAGTTAAAAATAATTTTTTTTTGAAAAAAAACACAAGTGGCATACTCCAAACTAATCAAATTAATTCATATTGTTTTGATAATTTAATAAAATTATAAATAAATAATTTTTTATTTTTTTTATTTTTCCTCACATCAATCAGATGCATGTTGTGACCAACATGACTCCATGTGTGTATTTTTATTTAAAATTGACATTAAATTTAGTAAAAAAGAAAACGGACATACTTAAAATGTAGAAAACTCGTTCATATTATTTTTATACTTTGGTAAAATTAATAATAAGTCAATATTGATGTGTATTAATCATCCTTACCTCAATCTGATACACTATGTTCCCAAAATGACTCAAAGTGTTAATTATCCATTTAAAATTGATATTTTAGTTCAAAAAGTGTTACTGATTGAAAACTAAGAAAATAGGATCAAATATTCTTGATAATTTAGTAAAATTATTCATATGTCATTTTAACATGTATTATTATTTCTCACATCAAAATGACACAAGATGTGACCATTATGACTCAAAGTTAATGTTTCTTGTTTAAAATAACATTATAGTAAAAATGACAAGTGACATACTCAAAACCAATAAAACACATTTTTTCTGTTTTGATACATTATGAAAATGATCCGTAAGTCATTTTTTGATATTTAGGAATCATTTTTTCCATAATAAAATACACAGTGTGACCGGTATGACTCTAAGTGTGTCTTTTTATTTAAAATTGATATTAATTTTTGTACAAAAAGAGAAGTGACAAACTCAAAATTGTGGAACAAAACCTTAAGATTGCATTGATACTTTATTAATATGATCTATAATTCATTTTTTATGTATAATAATTATTCTCACATAAATCGCATACAATATGTGCTTGTTATGACTCAAAGTGTCCATTATCTGTTTAAAATTGACATTTTAGTTCAAAAATCATCACTCACTTAAAACTCAACAAATGTACTATGATTATATTGATAATTTAGTAAAATTATTCATATGTCATTTTTAACATGTTTAAATTAGTATAATTTCAAAACAACACATGATGTGACCGGTATGACTAAAAGTGCATGTTTCCAGTTTAAAATGGAATTTTGGTAAAAAGACAAGTGACATACTCAAAAATGATAAAATACATTCTAATTGTTTTGAAAATTTGTTAAAATGAAACATATGTCATTTTTTATGTGTAGGAATCATATTCAAATCAATATAACACACTGTGTGACAAGTATGACCCCAAGTGTGTCTTTTTATTTAACATTTACATTAATTTTAGTAAAAAATAAAAGTGAAAAACTTAAAAGCAATAAATTTTATTCAAATTGATTTAATAATTAATGAAAATGATAAATAAGTCATTTTTTATTTATTAGAATCAACTTCACAAAAATCCAATACATGATGTTATTTGTATGGATCGAGGTGTCTAATATCAATTTAAAATTGACATTTCAGTTAAAATATTATCACTCATTGAAAATAGAGAAAACCCGCTTAAATTGTCTTTATAATTTAGTGTGATGATTTTAAAGTTTTTTTTATATGGAATAATTAGTCTCACATAAAACTGACACATTATTTGACTGGTATGATTTAAAGTGTGTGTTTTCAGTTTTAAATGAAATTTTAGTAAATAACGCAAGTTACATACTCAAATTCAATAAAATAAAATCAGATTGTTTAGATAATTTAGTAAAATTATCCATAAGTAATTTTGGTTGAGTAGGAATCAAAAATCTAATTCATAGTGTGACCAGTGTGACTCTAAGTGAATTTTTTTATTTAAAATTAACATTAATTTTAATAAAAAATAAAAATGACATACTCAAAATTGATAAAACACATTCATATTATTTTGATAAATTATTAAAATTATCCATAAGTCATTTATGACATGTAGGAATCATCCTAACCTCAATCTAATACATTATGTGCCTAGTGTGACTCAAAGTATATGTTATCAGTTTAATATTAACATTTTAGTTCAAAAAGTGTCACTTGCTAAAAAATGTGAAAACATACCTAGATTTTATTTATATTTCAGTATAAAGACTTATAATTCATTTTTGATGTGTATAAATTTGTTTCATGTCTATCCAACACACGATGTGACCAATATGGCTCAGATTACATGTTTTCGGTTTAAGATGATAATTTAGTAAAAAAGAAAAGTGACATACTCAAAACTGATAAAAACATTTAGATTATTTTTATACTTTAGGAAAATTATCCATAATACATTTGGGACATGTATTAATTAGCCACACCCCAATCCAATGCACGGTGTCACCATAATGACTTTAAGTATGTCTTTTTACTTAAAATTGAAATTAATTTTAGTGATAAAAACAACTAACATACTAAAAACAAATAAAACACATTTTTATAGTTTTGTTACTTTAGTAAAATGATCCATAAGTGATTAATGATGTTTATGAATCATAAAAACCTCAATCTGATACACGATGTGCCCATTTTGACTCAAAGTTTCGAATATCAGTTTAAAATTGATATTTTAGTTCAAAAAATGTTCATCATTTAAATTGGAGAAAAAGTACTCAGATTGTCTTGATAATTTAGTAAAATGATTCATAAGTCATTTATGCTTTTTATGAGTTATTCTCCTACGAAACCAACACATGATATGATTGGTATAAAAGAAAGTGTGTGTTTCTAGTTTAAAATGACATTTTAGTAAAAAAACACAATTTCCATACTCATAACAAATAAAATGAAATTAGATTGTTTTCATACATTGGGAAAAATATCCATAAGTCTTTTTGGACATGTATAAATCATAATAACCTCAACACAATGCATGGTGTGTTCGGTATGACTCTAATGGCCTGTTTTTATTTAAAATTGACATTAATTTTAGTAAAAAAGACAACTAACATACTCAAAACCAAGAAAACACATTCAAATTATTTTGATACTTTAGGAAAATGATCCATAAGTCATTTTTTATGGGTATTAATTAGATGCATTCAATCTGATGCACAATGTGTTAGATATGAATCCATGGTCATGTTTTTTTTAAATTTGACATTAATTTTAATGAAAAAGAAAACTGATATACTCAAAACCAAGAAAATGCCTTAGGATTGTTTTGATACTTTAGTAAAATAGTATGTAAGTCATTTTTTATTTCTATGAATTATCCAGAAATCAATATAATACACTATGTTCTTATATGACTCAAGTTGTTCATTATCAGTTTAAAATTTAAAATTTTAGTTCAAAATGTATCACTAATTGAAAAATATGAAAACACACAAAAATTTTATTAATAATTTAGGAAAATTATTTATAAGTTATTTTTTACATATAGGAATAAATATAATGTTAAACAAGCTCATGATGTGATTATTATGACTCAAAGTCCATGTTTCCAATTTAAAATAACATTTTAGTAAAAAATAGAAGTTACATACTCAAATCTGAGAAAACTCATTTGGATTGTTTTGATACTGTATTAAAATTTTCTATAAGTCATTTGAGATGTGTAATAATTATCCACACCCAAATCTGACACACAGTGTGACCGTTATGACTCTAGGTGTGTGTTTTTTATTTAAAATTGACAATAATTCTAGTAAAAAAGACTACTCAAAACTGAGAAAATGACCTCAAATTATTTTGACATTTTTATTGTTTTGGTACATTAGTAAAACAATCCATAAGTGATTTATGACTCCATGTGTGTGTTTTTTTTTTAAAATTAACATTAATTTTAGTAAAAAAATACTACTCACATACTCGAAACTGAGAAAACCCATTCAAATTATTTTGACATTTGTATAGTTTTGGTGCTTTAGGATAACAATCCATAAGTGATTTATGATGTTTATGAATCATACAAACCTAAATCTAATACATGATGTTCCCATTATGACTTAAAGTTTTTATTATCATTTTAAAATTGATATTTTAGTTTAAAAAGTATCTCATTGAAAATGTCGAAAACGTTCTCATATTTTCTTGATAATTTAAGAAAATTATTCAGAAGTCATTTATGCTATTAATTAATTATTCTCCTATCAAACCAACACATGGTGTGATTTTTATAACATAAATTGAGTGTTTCTAGTTTAAAATGACACATTTGTAAAAATCACAAGTCACATACTCAGAACTAAGAAAACTCAATTGGATTGTTTTCTTACTTTGGGAAAAATATCCATAAGTCATTTGGGAAATTTAGGAATCATATTATCCTCAATATAATGAATCGTGTGACTAGTATGACTCCAATAGAATGTTTTTATTTAAAATTGACATTAATTTTAGTAAAAAAGACAACTAACATAATCAAAACCATGAAAATGAATTCAAATTGTTTTGATACTTTAGGAAAATTATCCATAAGTCATTTTTGATGTGTAGGAATTAGACGCATTCAAAATGATGCACAATGTGTCAGATATGAATCCAAGGGAATGTTTTATTTAAAATTTACATTAATTTTAAGGAAAAATACAACTGACATACTCAAAACCAAGAAAATGCATTAGGATTGTTTTGATACTTTAGTAAAATGATACATAAGTCATTTTTTATGTCTTTGAATTATCCACAACTCAGTATAATACACTATGTTACCTCTATAACTCAAATATTTCGTTATCAGTTTAAAATTGACATTTTAGTTTAAAAAGTATCACTAACTGAAAACAATGAAGACACACTCAAATTTTCTTGATAATTTAGTAAAACTATTTATAAGTCATTTTTGACATATTGGAGTTAATATCATGTTAAATAGACTCATGATGGGATTGGTATGACTCATAGTGCATGTTTCCAGTTTAAAATGACATTTTAGTAAAAAAACACAAGTTACATAATAAAAACTGAGAAAACACATTTTAATTGTTTGATACATTATTAAAATGATCCATAAGTCATTTGGGATGTGTAGCAATTAGCCTCACTACAATCTGACACATTATGTGACCGGTATGACTCGAGGTGTGTGTTTTTTTTAATAAGGAAAATTGTTTTAATAAAAAAAAATACTCACAAACTAAAAAATAAGAAAATTCATTCAGATTATTTTGACATCTGTATAGTTTTGGTACTTTAGTAAAACATCACATAAGTGATTTAGGACTCCAGGTGTGTGTTTTAATTTGAAATTGACATTAATTTTAGTAAAAAAGACTACTCACATACTCAAAGCTGAGCAAATGCATTCGGATTAATTTTACATTTGTATAGTTTTGGTACATTAGGATAACAATCCATAAGTGATTTATTATGTTTATGAGTCATCCACAACTCAATCGGATACACGATGTTCCCATTATGACTCAAAGTTTCCATTATCAGTTTAAAATTGATATTTTAGTTCAAAAAGTGTTTCTCATTGAAAATGGTGAAAAAGTGATCATATTTTCCTAATAATTTAGGAAAATTATTCATAAGTCATTTATGATTTTTATGAATTAAACTACTAAAAAAACAACATATGATGTGATAGGGATGATATAAAGTGTGCGTTTTAAGTTTAAAATTAAATTTTAGGAAAAAACACAAGTGACATACTCAAAACTAATAAATTGCAATTGGATTGTTTTCATACTTTGGTAAAAATATCCATAAGTCATTTGAGACATGTAGGAATCTTCTTAACTTCAATACAATGCATGGTGATACCGGTATGAATCTAATGGCATGTTTTTATTCAAAATTGACATTAATTTTAGTAAAAAAGACAACTAACATACTCAAAACCAAGAAAACACATTCAAATTTTTTTGATACTTTATTAAAATGATCCATAATTCATTTTTGATGTGTTGAAATTGGACACATTAAATATGATGCACATTGTGTAAGATATGAATCCAAGGGCATGTTTTATTTAAAATTGACATTAATTTTAATGAAAAAGACAACTGACATACTCAAAACCAAGAAAATTCATTATTAATGTTTTTATACTTTATTAAAATGATACATAAGTCATTTTTTATGTCTATTAATTAGCCACACCTCAATATAATACACTATGTTCTTTATATGACTCAAATTTTTCATTATCAGTTTAAAATTGACATTTTAGGTCAAAAATTATCACTAATTTAAAACTATAAAAACACACTCTAATTTTATTCATAATTTATTAAAATGATTCATAATTCATTTTTAACATGTAGGAATCAATATCATCTTAAACTGACTCATGGTGTAATTGGTATGACTCAAAGTTCTTGTTTCTAGTTTAAAATGACATTTTAGTAAAAAACACAAGTTACATACTCAAAACAGAGAAAACGCATATGCATTGTTTTTATACATTATTAAAAAAAATCATAATTCATTTGGGATGTGTAGGAATTAGCCGCACCACAATCTGACAAACAGTGTGACCAGTATGATTCCAGGTGTGTTTTTTTATTTAAAATTGACATTAATTTTAGTAAAAAAGACTACTCACATACTCAAAACTGGGATAATGAATTGGGATTATTTTGACATTTTTATAGTTTTTTTACTTTCTAAAAATGATCCTAAAGTTATTTATGGCTCCAATTGTGAGTTTTAATTTAAAATTGACATTAAATTTAGTAAAAATACTACTCACAAACTCAAAGTTGAGAAAATGAATTCAGATTATTTTGACATTTGTATAGTTTTGGTACTTTATGATAATGATCCATTCGTGATTTATGATGTTTATGAATCATCCACACCTCAATTGGATACATGATGTTCCCATTATGACTCAATGATTCCATTATCAGTATAAATTTTATATTTTAGTTCAAAAAGTGTCACTCATTGAAAATAGAGAAAAAATGATCAGATTGGCTTGATAATTTAGGAAAATGATTCATAAGTAATTTAATATGTTTATGAATTATTCTCCTATCAAACCAACACATGATGTGATTAGTATGACATAAAGTGTGTGTTTCAAGATTAAAATGACATTTTAGTAAAAAACAAGAGTGACATACTCAAAACATAGAAAATGCAATTGGATTGTTTTTATACTTTGGGAAAAATATGCATAAGTCATTTGAGACATGTAGGAATCATCTAAACCTCAATCCCATGCATTGTGTGACTGGTATGACTCCAATGGAAATTTTTTATTTAAAATTGACATTAATTATTATAAAAAAGACAACTAACATACTTGAAACCAAGAAAACACATTCGAATTATTTTGATACTTTAGGAAAATGATCCATAAGTCATTTTTGATGTGTAGTAATAAGACACATTCAATCTGATGCATAGTGTTTCATATTTGAATATAAGGACTTATTCCATTTAAAATTGACATTAATTTTAATGAAAAAGGAAACTGACATAATCAAAACCAAAAAAATGCATTAGGATTGTTTTTATACTTTAGGAAAATGATACATAAGTCATTTTTTATGTCTATGAATTAGCCACACATCAACATAATACACTATGTTCCTTGTATGACTCAAATTTTTCATTATCAGTTTAAACTTTACCATTTAGTTCGAAAAGTATAACTAACAGAAAACTATGAAAACACACTCAAATTTTCTTGATAATTTAGCAAAATTATTCATAAGTTGTTTTTGACACGTATTAATAAATATAATGTTAAAATGACTCATGGTGTGATTATTAAGACTCAAAGTGCATGTTTCCTGTTTAAAATGACATTTTAGTAAAAAAAACACAAGTTACAAACTCAAAACTGAGAAACCGCATTTGGATTATTTTGATATTCTATTAAAATGATCCATAAATCATTTTGGACTTGTAAGAATTAGTCGCACCACAATCTAACACACGGTGTCACCGGTATGACTCTAGGTGTGTGTTTTTATTTAAAATTGACATTAATTTTTATAAAAAAGACTACTCACATACTCAAAACTGAGCAAATGCATTAGAATTATTTTTATAATTTAGTAAAATGATCTTTAATTCATTTTTTCATGTGTATGAGTTAGTTTGACCTCAATCTAATACATGATGTTCTCGGTATGACTCAAATTGTCTATATTCAATTTAAATTGACATTTTATTTCAGAAAATGTCACTCACTAAAAACCAAGAAAATTTTATCATATTATATTTATAATTTAGTAAAATTTTTCATAATTCAGTTTTTATGTGTAAAAATTAATATCTCATTAAAATGATATATGATTTGACCATTATGACTCAAGTTTTCTATTTCTATTTTAAAATCACATTTTAGTAAAAATACACAAGTGACATACTCAAAACCAAGAAAACACATTTGTATTATTTTGATACATTAGGAAAAATGATCTATATATCATTTGGGATGTGTAGGAATGATCCTCACCTCAATCTGATTCACGGTGTGACATGTATGAATCTAAGTGTGTGTTTTTAATATATAAGTGTCATTTTAGTTTAAAACGTGCACCACATCACCAAAACATAAAAACAAAACCTATATTGTTTTCTCAACATTCTATATGATATTAATTAATTAATTTACCTTATATTTTTTCTATTATACTTGTTTAGTTAATTTTCATATATATAATTCATGAATACAAACAAGAAATTGTTTTTCATGCAAGAATCAACCATAACTCAATATGACACACAATATTCCTAGTATGAATGAAAGTTTAGTATAAAATTAACAATTTAAATTTAATTTATTTCTTTATATCATTACTAACATTATAATTGTTTTATTATAAAGGTGAATTATTTTTCTTGAGATGGGGTGGTTTGTTCAGCAATAGCATGAGTAGGGGTCAGGGGCCAAACACATATGAACATTGAGGTTTTTGAATGTTTGTAATAATTTTTAATTACACATTTAATTTTAAAAACCAATGTTTGAAATATTTATAATTTAGATTTTTTACTATATTTTGGTTATAAATTTTATTTCATTTATAATATATATTTTTACCTATGATATGTTGTTTTTTATATGTTGTTTTTGGTGTTGTAGTGTGCTAAAAATTTAGCAGTGCACTGTAGTATCCCACTTCATCATTAATATTCTTTGCACTGATAAATGACCTCATTATCATAAACTTTATAGTGTTAATGAATGAATATGTATTAGAATCACAATATGGTAGTCTGTGCTTTTTTGTGATGGAAACCCCTAATTTTAGAATTGTTAAAAGGCCTATTTGGGAGTACTGTCTCTACCTCTTCATGGAAAAGAACCATTCAGACATCTGCAATTGACTTTTTTGTCCAAAAAACATCCTATTAATATAATGTAATGGGAAACTCTACCATAAATGGATTTAGAACCATATCATCTATAATTACATTAGTATGAACTTTTCCCACTTTTACCAAAACATTCAGTGCTCCACTCAATGAAAAAGTTAGATTCAAGAGCCTAACTTGATTTTGGGGAATTAATGGATATTTTGGTCTACTGGAAGCTAGTTACTTATCCCACATTTATATTTTCAACACTATTAGATCCCCTAAAAACTCACCCATGACCACATATTTTAGTTCTTTGAATTTCATTAATTACATATCTAATTGAACATTTGGGTAAGGATAAATACAATTTTTAGCATAGGACTTTAAGAAACTAATACATGCACCAAATGGAGGGAAGGTTGCATGAAGCTTAGTTTCAACCCTATAAAACATGATCTAAAACAAAAATCTACCATGGGGGTATCTATAAAAAATAATTTCAAGGAGGAGTATGGAACTTCATCTATATGCACTAAAAATACCACCCAAATCAGAAAATCATGTACCAATCACATTAAATCTTTCCATTAATTTGGGGTGATAAGACACCCAATTGAATTTTCATCAAATAAGAATGAACATAAATATCACCTTTTTTTCAATAATGGAATATATTTTTACACCATATATCATAAACAAAAATTTATCATTCATGTTCAATTTTTTCATTATCTCCTAATTATTCAGTGTAATGGGTGAAAACATTCTGATGCTCCAAAGGAATGTTTTGAACTGGGTTTTGGGAATGAATTGGGTGTTGATAAGCTCATAGTTGACCATGTCATCTCCCATCCACCACCATAACACTTGGAATGGGATTTAAATCCAATACGGAGCCCTTCCCATATATATGTGGTGAAGTTGGTGATATAATTTATCCAGTACAGGAATGAGAAATCCAAATCATCTTCAATTTTCTATCTCCTCCACCATCATAATGGTGGTCACCCTAACTTTTCCTTTCGTTTGAGATGTGAATAAGTACCCACTAAAGAACATCACTAAAAAAATCATCCAAATTAATAATGTTTTCAACCCTATAAGTGATTTTCCATCCCATAATATTTAACTATTCTTATTCAATTATCATCCAATAATAACCCTCCACCCAACAGAATTCATGTGATGGGAAATCTAAGAGCTTCTTAGCTAATAGTTCATTTCTGGTCTTCTTGAGAAATAAATTGGCTCATTTCTTGAATGATATGTCATCACGGGGATATAGGTCCTTTTCAATGAATTATTTGGACAAGTTAATAAGATCATTCTCAATATGGGGATTATATTACACATCATTATAGGTAGATAAATTAGGGAGAAACTCATCAAATATATCTCCTAGGATCAGTACACCACTGATCCACTCAACATCCTAAAGGCTTATACCAACCTCATTGTACATCAGGTGAAATGTATTGGTGTCTAGGCTGTACCAAATACCTAGGTTCACCATAAGACATTTATTAAAATATTAAAGAGTATATAAAACATAATTATCTTCATATAATACTATTTTCTTTAGTTTTAAGAATAATTATGTGTTAGTGTGTTGCATCTTAAAGGCCCCTCCCCAATCCATCATAAATCCCCCACCTGATCGAATATCCTAAATTGATGACCATCTAAATTGATGATTTGATATAGAATTTCAAATTATCAATCTATAAACATGAGTATCAAACATATAATCATGGGAATTCCCTTCGATATCTATCAAAATAGACCTCATTAGGTAACCATCAAAGTTGTCTTCATCAGGAATGAAATATCCCACATGTGGAATATTCTCTATGTGTTATGAGTCGTGATTATCCAAGAAGGATTCAATATCTATACTTGAGGATGAAATATTAGTGTTTAATTATAAATTTAAATTCTATAAATAGGAAACTATTCAAATAGAAGATACTCTACGAGATTCATCCCCATCAAACTCATAAGGCTCTAGAACATCACATTTCTCATCCACCACACTGTTAATCATGGAAGTCCATGAATACATAGCCTCTCCAACATTATTTATTGAATAAATCCACATTATAAAATGAAATATTCACCTTAAGTAAAAAATTATACGGGTTTCTAATTAATAAGTGCTTGAATCAAGAAAGGATCTCATGACTTATATAAATTTATATGAACATGTGACCATAATAGGGTCATGTGATTGAATGATCATTGCAAAATCATATGAATGTATGATAATAGATAAATCATGTGATCAGATAAATATATAAAGAATGCATGATCATGTGAAATGTATATTTTAATTTATAATGTTAATCACATGAACATATTTATCCAATTATTTTATATAAAATAGTTATGTGATGGGGTTATGTGATGGAATCAGTCGAATGTAGTACTCTCTTCACAATCTTGGAATTCTATGAAGACTAAGTAATAATAAAGAAGTTATCCCTATCAATAACCTATTTATAAGGTTGTATTCATGGAATAAAAAATACACCTAGGATACTAATGGTCATATATAAAACCAAAGGGACTCATACTCAATCGAAAATCCACTTCCTCACAACCAAGTCCTATATTATTATTCTCGGAATCACCTATAAAGGGATTTTGAAACCCTTTAGATGAATTTAGATAAGATGAAGTAGTGAAAATATGCAATTCATGAGTGCCATTTTTTTGTAAAAAATCTTGGAATATAAATACTTCATGCCCAGATCGTGTGACATTTTGACAGTCACATAATTGGGTTACACGATACCATAACCATCATAGCATAATGTGACACCCCTAGGGATACATGATATAATGACTGCAATCATGTCTTCATGTGATGTACCCAAGAAATTATTTCCAGGAAAAATCCCTATCATGGTCACTCATTATTATGTGACACCCTCAGTGATACACAATTTCTTGACTTTGATATCATCTTTACATTGTGCACCCAAAAGATATTGTATATGCAAAAAACATATCAAGGTCTCTATTCATCATGTGATACCTTTAAGTATATGTGATCACTTTACTTTGATAACATATTTAAATGATCCACCACTAAATTATTGCCATGAAGGTACCCTCTTGATAACTCTCTTCATCATGCGATTCCCCCGAGGATATGTGATCACCTGACTTCAATATTATCTTCACTTGATGCACAAGGTAAAGTCTATCCATGATGGATTGATTTGTGGTCCCTATTGATCATGTAATGATGCTGGTATATGTGACAACCCAACCCTAACAAACACATGTAACTAACTTGGGTAGAGGCTTTCAATGATGGAACCTCTCATACTCTCCCTTGGACATGTGATACACTGGAGGCATGATCGATGACATAAGACCCCAATCATGTGGACTGTACGAGATGATTTTGACTTATGAAACTATTTTACACCACCTAAAACCTTTGTACATTTATTTCCCACCATATAACATGGTGTATATATTGTAATCCAATGCCTCTAAAAACCTCTGATCCCATTCAAAAAAACACAACATGAAAAATAAACACTCACAGAGAGAGTGAGAGATGAACTTGTAGAGAAAAAGGATTCAACATTTCTTTATAAAAAACATCATAGTTAATTTATATTTGAGATAAATGTTTACTAAGGATAGGTACCCAATTTGACAGCATATCTAATCATGTTAATATCATGAGAGTTGACCATGTATCCAATTATGTGAGTACATGACCCTATCTTGGTCACACGATCTCGTAACCCTATCCTTTATATATGATCATAGTTTTTACACTATATCCTAAAACTAAATCAGTTATATGTTTACCTAAACCTATAATTTTCCTATGATCATAGGATTTATGTGATGGCCTAAGCCTAAGGTGGTCACATGATCACCTAACCCTATTGGAATCATGTAATATAATAACTCCTATAGCCCTATTAAGGTCATTTTTTCATGTAAGTCCTATTATATTATGTCCCTTAAATGATTTTATTCCAATTAAATACTCAAAATACCATCCTTCCTTGTCCATAAAAAGGAATTAGGCTATATCCCTCAGTTTCATCCACTTTGGTGTATGTCTCTAGCTTTTATAACTCAAAGGGAAATATTCTCCATGATTTTAATTTCCCTTCCTTCCCCCACCAGTGGTATAGGAGTAAATTATATTGGGAATATCATTTTTAAGCCCCAAAACATCTTTATATGAACTACATAGAAAGTAATTTTTGTTATGAATAAGATACATAGGATGGTTTTATAAGGCCCGAGGCCCATATTTGATATCAAAATTCCTTAATTTTTATACTTTTGTATCATCCATTTCCATTTGTTCTTATTCCCCATGGATACCATAATGATATTATGGTGTTAACAGCAAATTCCCCCCATATAGATTTCACATTACAATGTTCCATGTGAAGGCCTATAAATTTTCTCAAGACTATATTTTCTATGGGATCGATATTATTATCCTCTATGAGGACATATAATTCATAAAATATCCAATCTCTCGACCCATATATCCATCTATAAATGAACTCTTGTTTCTCACACTGAGTATGAATCACATGGGATTAGTGGTTTTGGTTAGTAGTTTTAAGAATAATTTACCATATCTTACATCCTTACTGTATGAAATTGCATTGTATGGTTAATTCTCTTACCACATGGTATTAAACGTCACAACACCTAAACTATGATGCCCATAATTCCTATTTCAATAGGATATTTAGGATTCCACTTTCAAGTTTTATCCCAATATCAATTCAAATAATATTTTCTTATCCATCAGTGGATGAGGAATGTACCCATTCTATGGGATTACTTCCTAAGTGCAATACCGAACATATCTTATACTCACATGTAATATGTATGGTCTTATGTTATCTCTTGTTTATCACAAAGATCATGGCTCACATGGTCTTAGATATCAATGATGATCATGACCACAACATGATGAAAATTACTCCACTATTGGCCTCATTTTAGTTGTAATCCCTAACCATATATTACTTTATTTCAGAGGTCTATATTTTCAATGAAGCAACTTAGGGAATCCCACATTTGCATAATCCCCACAAAATTCTCTTTTGTAACACCTTTTTTAACACATACATACTCCTAGTATGAATATAAACTATGTTTAAAATCTTCTTATAATATGAAATTAAACTACTCTATATAGTCTTATCACATGACCATAAAACATGTCACTCAAATTACATGGTATTTGATTCCTATATAGATATGATACAAAGGATTTATCCATGGGGTTCAAACCCAATGTTATTATCATTTCATTTTGATACTCATTAGGCCATATTATTCATGTGATCATTTATATCCATCCCTCTCCTAGATATACTTCAATTAGTATGTAAATATAATCTATTGTGGTCATATTTCCTACAAATCAGCATCTCATCATTCCATATTTCCGATAAAATCATTACCCAACTTTGATCCTTACTCTCAATGGAATCCCTATTCATAGGGATATAATCCTTATGAAACCAATCCTTATTTGGATATATTCCTTATGAGTTAAACCAAAAAGATCCAATCACACATTATTCTCAAAACAACCAATTATAGGCACCTTCTACCTATCCTTCCTTACTTCATGATGTTAAATTTTATATATTTGTTCTCATCGTATGAAATTAAAAGGAAGATTTTTTTCATTAACTTGCACTAAAATACATGGGTTCTGGTTATTTTTATAATAAATATAGGAATCCCCTTCATGGTCCCAATCACGACACGATAAGCACCTACAACCTTTCTAGATTTTGAAAAACTCTATAGGGTTTGGCTATTGGGATTTAAAACACAATGACTAACCGAATATCACCACTAAGATATAATAAGTAACAATATGGTGAAACTCTAATACAAACATATTTTTCATGTCATTGCTATAACCTTGATAAGTAAAAATATTCACATTAGAATATTCTAATAACTTATTATTAATCATTATGGCAACTGGTCTCGTATTGGGATCTACAAAAAATTTATCAACATGAATTAAATTTATAGGAGAGTCCCATACTAGGAGAAGATTCCCCCCAATTGGGTGTGATGATCATAAAATCCCATTATCTCAAAAAATTTGAGTTATTAAGTTTCATTAGTAATAAACCCCAATGACTGAGTTAATTTTTGAAGCAAGCCCATAGATATTTAGGAATTTGGGAAATGTTGGGTGTTTTCAGTTCCATGGATAAACCTTATTGGAACCCGTATGAGATAAGAGTAGTGACCATATGTGAGGATTATGCATCCATGCTCATCACCTCAAAAAACTAAGTCTTATGAAACCCTATCCTATGTTGAAATAAATACATCCCCCAATAATTAATCTAATAGATAATTTAACTAGATCATGAATCTTGGGTTAAAACATCCATTGAACTATTTTTGAGTTATATTCACTTAAATATATCCTTATAAAATTTATTATTTACTTATTATTTTATAAGAGTTCTTTATATATCTTTGTATATGCTTAAATTTAAGAGATTACCTTAGTGAATAGAATATTTATGTGATGTTGTTTGAATATTTCTATAAACATATTTTATTGAGATTCAATCTTCCCTGGTTTTTAATTTTTATGTTGTTTTTTTAAATTCATGGATTCTTTGGTGGTTTATTTTATCTGGTATTGGCCTGTAATGGGTCTCACTCATTCCAAACCAAAAAGTGTCTTTATTTATAAAATATAAAAAATGAATTAGTGATTAGATTCAAACTTCCCTTGGTACATCCAATCGATAAAGGTTATAGTTGGATGATAAGGTAACACTTTGGGTGACTTTGAAGTGTATTTTTTATTCATAGTTACATCTATTTTAGATTCTTTACTAACTTCCTTGGGTTATTTTGTGAGGAATTGGACCCACACTCATGTATCTAATGTTATAAACACATAATTTATATACTCATTTTGATACTAGATAGAAAATCCAGGATATAACCATCAATAATTAAAAAATAAAAAATAATTATCTTATCTCTTATATTATTTGGATTTTTTCATGTTTAGAGATTTAAAGATTTTGAATAAATGTAAAAAAAATAAAAACTAAGTTCTTTTTATCAAATGGATATTTTTTAATTATATAAAAAACTACTTAATCTATATGGAGTCTTCAATGCCTCCCCTAAATTCCCCACATAAGCTATCCTATTTGGTATATCATGTGTAATACATTTCTTAATAACCTAGGTAAATGTAAACATAATAAGGGGTGAGCTCAAATTATCAGTAATAAAAAAACTAACTAATAAGGTAATAATGGAATAAATATTATGGAATTAATAAGTAAACAACATAAATCCATAGACAAACTTAAAAAAATATCATGTAATATCTATGAAAATTAGTAAAAACATAGATATCAATAAAATTGATATCATTTTTATGGAATGCATAATGACTGACATCAAAAATATACTATCAAGGCCTTGCTCAAAGACACTATATTGTTATGGGAAGAGTTATACACTAAAACCCCAAAATTTCTTGTCTCATGAGACCTTTAGATTAATCAATGTGCTATATAATTTTATCCCCCACACATCACTTGTTTAATGACAACTCATTTACCATAATAGTTTATAATACTTTTCATACCATTCCCTAAGAAACCTCTTAATAAATAAAAAAAATTATATGTATAATAAAATATATGTAATTTCAATACATAATAACTCTATCTAGCATTCAATAATCATTAATAATGTCAATACTTTTTTTCATGTCAATAAAAAGGATAACATGATCATAAGTCATCTAGAGAAAGAAGGTGTATGGTCAAAAAATACATAGTTTATTTTACAATATTCATCTATATTATAATAATATCATAGATAATTCCAATACTTTTTTTCAAATCGATAGAATACCATTCTTTCTATATGAACATCATCCAATCTGAATTATTTAAAATGTGATGTTCACACCGTGTAGAGAAATGAGTATACGACTAAGACAAAACTATAACAGTAAGGTCATAAGTCATAGAGAGAAAGAATATGTATGGATTAAAATAACAAAAACCTAGTGTAACAAGAAAAAATATAAGGGTGTTGATATAAATTAAAACACCCTCGTAAAATAATAATTTGAATAGTATCACAAAAGAAGTGATCAAAAATCAAATAGTTTGATACCATGAGTTAAATCCAACAAATGATAATATATATATATATATATTTATATATATATTTATATATATATATATATATATATTATGATCAATAATGAAACATAAACCCCATTAGGGTAAATCATTTTTAAAATTATAAGGGGAATATAATTAAAAAATTAAAATATATTTCATAAAATGTTTTTAAATTTGATGTAAAATAAAATTTACATATCGATTTAAAATGTAACTTTTGAAAACATGGTATGAAATATTTAAAACCATTACTTTTAAAAATAATATACAATAATGGATCCTTGACATATATAAATTTTACATTAGATAAATTATAATATGAATAAAAAAATATTAAAGTGAAAGGAAAAAAATACTTTTTTTATTTTTTTCAAAATACATTTGATCAAAACTTGCATTATAAAAATATTAGAAAAAAACAGTTTATATTAAAACTTCATTTTAAAAAATAGGATTAAAAATTTTCATATATTAAAATATTATGGTGGGATAACCCAATCATAGAAAATAAAAGTTCAAGATGAAACATTATAACTCAAAAAATGAATATTTGAGTTATCAATGTCCCTTACATGCAACATAATTCATGAGGAATGAAACATTTGAAAAGGTGTTTATGTGGTAAAAATGTAGACAATGAGAGGATAAAACATAATAAAATCAAAGGAAAAAAATTTAAAAACTTATATTAAATAGTTTCAAGATAACAATCGTGACTCAATGAATGAAAATTTTGTTTGAAAAATATTACGATTGGGGTAACACTTGAGTCAAAAGACATTTTAACAAAAGAACATTATTTGTCTTAGTTTATTGCCTAAATTAAAAGAATATTATGTGTAGAAAATTCAAGTTATATTAAATTATTAAATCACCAAACAAATAAATAATTATTTATAATAGATAACATGTCTCAAAGAATCATAATTGAGACCAAGAAAACTCTTACTTCTTGAGTAACACTTTAATAAAAACCCTTGAAAGAGTGTGTGTATAGTATAATTTAAAATAAAATTATTAAAAAATTATCCATTATATGGTATCCCAAATATAAATTATATACACCACATAAATTGAATAATAATCATAATACCAAACATGTATCAATGAGAATAATGTGAGGTAAAAACCCTTACCTCAAACCTGATTCATTCTTCACTTACACCAAATGTACTGAATAATAAAATTAATATCATTAAATAGATTCTTAATAAACTTATTTATAACTATAAAAATTTGTACTCCTCATTTATAATAATTCTATATATATAAGTTAGTTTTTACCTATTTTCAACAATGAGTTTAAATACTCTTTATCACATTGAACTAGTTTAATAAAATTGGTGTTTGTGTATATGTTTTTCCAAAATTCCATAATTATTAGATAATATAAGATAATGTAATATATATATATATATATTAAAATATATTTTTTGAATTTATAATATAATTTCATGGTATCTTTGGTTGTTATCTATGAGGTTGAAATCAGCGATGAGCATGTTTTAGTGATTTTTGTCGAACAAAGTGTGTTTTCTTAATTGGTAAATTAAATAATGATATAAAATATCCATAATAAAAAATTATTATTTAAAATTTTATATTATACTATACCATTAATTATATTCCCATATTCCATCATTTTTAAATTCAAAGTATTGTTTACGTAAGTGTTTAAACAGGTGAAAACATGAACATTCCCTGAATTAATGAATGATTATGAGGTTATTTTTGGGATAATTTATTTGTAAAAAAATAAAAATGATATTATTTAGTGTTTATTAGTGTTATATATCATTATTTAAAAAAATTATAATAATAATTAATTGATATTTAAATATTACATGATTTAAATAATGTATTATCCTTTTAGTGCATTTATTTTAAATGATTAAATTAATAATGATCGTTTGTTGACCATATCATTAATAATTTCTATAATTTGTTATAAAACCCCTTAATGATATCATAAAAATCATATTTATACTTTAATACCATCCTTATGATCAACCATTTACGATTATGATAAAAACAAAATGAAAATCAATCATTCTATAGAGGCGATACTCAACATGTACACTTGGTTGACGATTTATTTTTCTACAGAAAAGTAGAAATGAGTACTATGGTTTATTATTTCAGAATAATAAAAATGATATAAATATCATAAATAGTTATTAAATTACAATTTTAAACCACCCATGTTAGGAATTTATGGAAAATGAAACATGTTATTTCATGGAGGCGGTAGTCCATGCAACACCTAAATTAAATTATTAGTTTTCTTAATAAAAAAGGGAAAAGGTGATCAATGATTACTATAATAGAATAATAAAATTAATTATATAACCAATACTAATTTAATTTAATATGGAATTTATAATTATATTTTTAAACATAAAATATAAAATAAATAAGTTAAGTAAAAAATTATTACTTACGTTGAGCACTATCAGATTTTATTGGAAGATCCCTTGGGAATGGATGGAATAGGATAATATATTGTGAAAAAAAATTAGAAGATAGAAATAGGATTATATTATAAGTAATTTTATAAGGTTTTAAGGAAGAAAAATAATTTTTAGGACTTCCATGTATGGCTGTTGAGAGGCCCTTTCTGTAAGTGGTAATAAATAAATTATTTTTCAATATTTCAATATAATATAAATGGAGCACAATTTAAACATGTCATATGGATCTAAACATGGAAAATAATGTATTGATGAATATATGAGGTCATTACACATCTCATTAACTTAATTTTAGATATTTTTTTAAAATTTTTTAATCTTTTCACCCCATGGATTATTACTTTTACCATTTTAGCTTTTACCATAGTAACTAATTCTTTTTCAAGGTAACATAATTTTTATGCCTAAAAACAAAGTAGTATTTATTAGATAATTTGAACCCACTTATTATAAATTTTAAATCCATTTTATAGGATTAAATTTATAAAAGTTAGAGAAATTAATTTTAAAATAGAAACATATAATGTATTAAAATCAATTTTTGAGAAAATATTACTTATGTTCTAAAATATGAAATATGAGTTTTTAAATTAAAACAATCATTTTAAAAAAAATCACTTATAAAATACATATTTTTTCACATAAAAATGTTTCAAGGATTTAAAATTCATACTTATATACTAATAAAGTCATAAAATTCATGTTATTTGTAATAATAGTATTCAACACTACTCGTTTATAAATAATTCTTTTTAGAGAAATCAAAAAAATTATCTTATGAAAATATTACTATGATGAATCAAAAAATAATATTCATTTTTTCAAATTATAATTTTAAATTGAATAAATTTATCATTCAAATAAAAATGTTAAATATAATGAAAAACTATTTTTATAGGAAAATAATTTTTTAAAATAATTAACTATTCAATTTCGTATTTACTATCATTTATGAAATAAATAAGTATTAACCAATTATTCAAATAAAATAAAATTTATCAGCATTAATAACAAGTTTTCTATAATATAAATACACATTTCATATAAAGTTAATATTTATACAAATTTATAAGTATAAAATAACCATATTCTTAATTTTAGTAATACCAATTCAATTTTATTCACAATAAAAGTAGCCTTTATTTTTATTATATAAATATTTTTTAAAGTGGTTACTCCTATTTATTCATGTAAATTAAATGGCTATGTTTCAATTTTCATACTTAATATTTATGTTTTTATCTAAACATATCATAGTTTCATTTTAGTTTGATGTTGTGTGTGGATAAAGTTATAGAATCCATTGACTTATTTAAGGGTAATCATATATTAAAAATTATGGTGTTAAATATTCCTTATTCTTTCTTACATTCTCTATATACTTCCCATTTTAAACATCCTTTTCTTTTTTATCCCTTCTATATCTCAACATTTCATCCCTATATTTCTCCGTAAAAATTGCAGTGTTTCCTAATAAGGTACTGAGTGGAATCTTGAAATTTTTTTGGGAAAACTATCTCAAGGGATGATCTAAATTCTAAAGATAATATTGGTGATTTACCAAAAAGGATTCATGATTTTTTAGCTTTTTATCTACTTGAGAGTGATTATTATCATTATACATGATTTATTGTATCACTAATGATTCAAAAGAGGGTCTAAATTCTTAAACATGTGGCTATAATTATTGTTATTGGGGTTTTAGTTTATACATAACTTTTTTCCTCAGGGCATGGAATTTTTTTCAAATTGGCTGAGATTGTTGTTTTACTTTTGTAAAACTAGGAGACCCTTTGTCATAGTTACTTTTTGTTTTCCAACTGGTTGCTTCCAAAATTTATTTAGATTTATCATAGGAAATTATAGACCAAATTTGTTTTGAATATATTTCAAAATCCAGTCATACCCCAAGAAACCTACTTTTCATGTTTATTTGGTTGAGTCAATAATCCTTTTTTGAATTTTACATTAATATTTATTTTGGAAATCACAAAATTTATTTTCAAATGAATTCATATGTTTTTTTATTATATTTAATTTAATTATTTTGTTTTAACAGACCATCATTTTTTTTTAATATGGAGTACAATAAATATTGTACATGCCAAGAAATACAGTTTTGACTATTTCTATGTTTATTGTAATGAGCCTAAATACAATTTATATCATACTCACCTAACATAATTTATATCATTCATGATGATTATGGTTTTCATCGTATACACCAGTCAGTATCATACTGACTAGAAAAATCATATTCACTATCTTAACAAAATCATCGTACTAATTTACTATTTTATTTTTTATTTTATCAGAAGATTCAAATTCTTTTCATAATCACATTTATTGTACTCATTTAATGTTCACTTTTTATTTTATCATAAGATATAAATTCATTTCATACTCACTTTATGATAACCAAAAAATAGTTTTGTATCAAAAATAAAACCATTTAATTAAAATCATTTCGTGTATTATATTTTGATATGCATTATAAAATGATGTCATTGTTTCAGTTACATGACGACCATTGGAGTTCTAGGTGTCCAAGTCCCTCTATGATTTTAGGAAATAATCTGACCATTGGAGCCAAAATATGACTATTGGGAATATGCCTATAAATACCAGGTCATTTGGACAAGCTCATAACTTCGGACAAATTCGAGACATCCTATGAGAGGTCTCTCAAATCTCTACTTCGTGTGAATGTTTCTGAAGTCAAGTTGTGAACTACGTGTTCTATATACCTGTGAATTTCAATTGTTTTTGTTTTTCCTAGAGTGATGCTAATCTTTGGTGATTATCATTGAGGGATTCCAAGGATAGAAAGACAGACGTGTCGATCATTTGTAGATTGAGGGGTTATGAGGCTAGGAAGACAGAGGTGTTGATTACCATCTTAATCGACGGCTTATGGGGAATTTAAGATAGAATAGAATCATCATATAAAGGGATTACCCTATTGTGGGTATGATAGACTTTCTTGATAGTATAAATCAAGGGACCTCAATCCAGGTTTATCAGATACCTTTCTATTTCAGTTAAAATAGTTGTATTAATTTCATTTACAGAATTTCATTTCTGCTGCATTGTAATAGAAAGTGAATTGTTTTACTTAATAATTTTCTATTAAATTATATATTTATTATAACCAATCTGATTACGATATATTTTTATTACTCTGATTACGATATTTTGGAATTACGATCATTTTAATTACTCAATTCAATTCTATATGTTATATGATAGATTTGGTTGTTTTGTTTTACTCTAATCATCGTAACCATTGTACATGATTACTCTTTTTAAATCATTTCAACCATGAATATGATCATTTTCCATTATGACATGTTGATTACTTATCGTAACCAACCTAATTATGATATTCTTTTTCATCGGATCTAGGGACCAATCTAATTAATTGTTTTAAATACATTAAGAGGTTTAATAAATTTAGTTAGTTTAAATTATTTTAAACTAAATCCTTTTAAATGGATAAAAATGAAATTTTTAAAACCTACAATTCACCCCCCTCATATTGTATTGTTCCATCTGTATATACATTACGGTAAAGCAATTGGTATCAGAGAATGTTTCTACTCCTCCTATATTTTCATCTTTACTTTTTCATCTTAGTTATATTTCTTTTAGAAACATTTTTTTTTAAATATTTATTACACTAATGTGTATTGTGGGAAAAAAAATTATTATTCTAAAAATGGATGGTTTAAATGTTAGATAAATTGAAAATATCCATCCTACAAGACCACCAATTTTTTATGGTAATGATTATGAATACTAGAGAGATCTAATGAAGACTTTTTTTATCAACACTAGAGATGAATAAATTTTTATATTGATTAGAGAGTATAAAATACTAGATAAGGAAGTTAGAATATTTACCAATCAAGAGAAAAAAGAATATAAATTGAATTACAAGGTACAAAATACTTTACTGTGTTTAATGACTATAAATATATATAGCCAAATTTATTCTTGTGAAGAATCTAATAGTATTTGGATGAAATCGGTGATTACACATTTTGGTACATCTAAATTGGCTAAGATTATAAGATATATACTAATATCATACTATTGAGATTTTGAATTTTCATGTGGATAACTTGTTTGTAAGGTAAAAAAATTTATGACAGTAGTGAATAGTTTACAATCCATGGGAGAGAATGGACTATATAATGAAACCCTTTTTGATAATATCATAGAAATTATTCCCAATGAGTGGGAATAAAAAATAATTTTTGTTGATGAATCAAGAAAGGTTACAAGTGTTACTCTTCATGAGTTATTTGGAACTCTTTTGAAACACAAAAAAATATTGAAAAGAGATGCAGAAAAAAAAAGAAGAATAATACTGGAGTTGCTTTTACTACAACTACAAATCAAAACAAAGACAAGACTCATAAGAAGATTGTTATGTCTACAAAGGCAAAGAATATTGTCATTAAATTATATTCAAGTGAATCAGAGAATTATGAGAATTAATTGGAAAATATTGATCTAAGGATGAACAATATTATTGGAAATAAATACTTTCAATATAGATATATGAAAATAAATAAAGATAAGAAAGTTATTAAAGTTGATTGTTATGAATTTATGAAATCTAGAAACATCATACCTTATTATTCAAAGCTAATATAGAAAGATAGAAAAGCAATAAATTCTGAGATGAATTAGAAAAAGTATTATAAGTTAAGAGGAAATAAATTCTTAGAGGATAATGACTCCTAAAGTGAAAGTGGTGGAGATTCTTTAGATGAATCCTGAGATAATGAAAACTCTCAAGAGATTAATATTGTTCTTTTTTCTATATTTCCTATTGAAAATAAATGTTTCATGGAAAAGGTATGCACTATTTAATCCATAACGAATATGTATTGATGTGCTAATAATCTTGATAAGAAAAATTATTCATACTAGGATGAAGAATCATCCTCAGATAGTGATAATAATACATTACCCTCATATAAAGAGGTTTCTAGATTTGAAAAATTACTTGAAAATTAAAATTGTAAAGTTAGTTAGAAACTTGAAAAAGAAAATTCTAGAATAAAAGTGTTAAAAAAATAATTATCAAATATTTATAAAGATATTGATAATAATTTTTTTGAAATTCATTCTATTTAAAAATAACTTGAGGAAGAAAATTCGGATAATGATAATCTTCCAAAAGATTTTGAAAAAGTGATTTCTGAGAAAAATGTTTTAGAGACAAAACACACTTCTAAAACAAATTAATATGAGGATAAATATTTAGTTGTAAGACTAAAGTCTGAAATATTTTCATTAAAGAAAATTTTATCAAACTTCACTTATGTCAAGGTAGAATTTGAAAAAAATGTATAAAAAATTATCCTTTAAGGAATAGTTCAGGAATTGGTTACTCTCAATCAAAACCTGTTTTTAATAATAACTATTTTGTACCTAAAAGTGCACCCTTTTACACAAAGTGTCAAAGTAGAAGCTGTTTGAATAAAAAAAATTCTTTAAACAAAATTCAATCCCTGGGATTACAGAAATTCCATTTTTCAAAAAAAATGTGGGTTCCCAAAATTTTACTTTCTAACATTTTTAGATCCATGAAAGTTTAGATTCCTAAAGTATAATTGTTTTGTTTTCAGGGAAAAAAAGAAAGTACCAACAATAATAATATATGGGACATGGATATAAGATGTTCACGACATATTACTAGTAACAAATAATTATTTTAAAATATTACTGATATGAAATTTGGAAGAGTTACCATTAGGGACAATGATCAATGAATGATTATTCGTATAGGTAATAGTTTTCTTCTTGGAAAACCTTTAATTTTAAATGTTTTATTTGTAAAGGTCTTAAGAACAAGATTATAAGAATAAGTAAATTATTTGAGGAAGTTTAACTTCTGAATTTTATGAATGATAAATGTACAAGGATGAATACGTTCTTTCTACCAATAGGCATATGAATATTTACACACATAACATAAAAGACCTTAGGAGACAAGACTTACATTGTCTTAGTGAAATAAAAGATTGATCTAGGTTATGGAATATAATATTAGGATATTTTAATCTTAGGAAGTTATTTAAAATTTTTAAAGAAAAAACTTATCAAGGATCTATCAGAACTAAGATTTGATTCTTCAAAAGTCTGTGATCCTTATCAATATGGAAAGAAAAATAAGTCAAGATTTAAATCTATTAGTGAAGTATCAAAAACTAATGCTTTATAGTTAGTGTATAAGGACATATTTGTTCCAACATAAACTGGAAGTATTGGGGGAAAATACTATGTATTTATTCTAGTTGAGTATTACACTAGATATATATATATGGGTCTATTTTCTTAAAAATAAATTTTAATCCTTTTCTTATTTTAAAACTTTTTCATCCAAAGTTAAAATTTAGCAAAACCCTAGCTTTGATAACTATTCATATTAATCATGGTGGATAATTTGAAAATTCAGATTTTGAAATTTTTTTGTATTAATAAAGGTATTACACATAAATTTTTAACACCTAGAACTCTACAACAAAATGGTATTTTTGAAAGAATAAATCATATTCTTCAAGATATAACAAGAACCATGTTGATTGAATATTCTATTATAAAAAAATGGGATGAAGCTATGACTACTGCTTTTTATACTATAAATAATGTTTTAATCAGACCATTTCATAATAAAGCACCTTATAAATTATGGACTATCCAAAAATCAAATTTTTCATACTTCAAAGTGTTTGTATGAAAATTATTCATTTTCAATAAAAAAGATAATTTACATCAATTCACACCCAAATATGATGAAGTTATTTTCTTATTCTATTCCACTACTTCGAAGGCATGTATATTTTTCAATAAATATTATTTTACTATTGAGGAAATAGTACATGTAAAATTTGATGAAACTGATCCTTTGGTTTTTAAATAACATCATCCTACATCTTCTTATGTGTTTTCAAAAATTGGTTATCAACCTTTAATATAAGACTCTTATAATAAAGATAATACTCAAGAAATTGTTCATAAAGTATTTACTCCAGAAAACATTCTACATTATATTGATGAATAAGTTTTAAAAAACCCAAGTCTGGTGTTTCTTGAAAATCATCCTAGTTATAGTACCATTGTTAATGTAAATCAACTTGTAATGACTAAAAGTTCTTTGAGAAATTAAGTATAACATTTATCATTCCTTTCAAAATTTGAACAAAAAGTGCGGATAAGGATTTAGGTGATCAATATTAGATTAAAGTAATACAAGATAAACTAAATGAATTTGAAATGAATAACATTTGGACCTTAGTTGAATGACCTAAAGAAACATATATAATTGGAGTAAAATGAGTTTTCAAAAATAAATATTATTAAAATGGAATAATCAATAGAAATAAATAAATACTAGTTTCTAATGTCTATAATCAACCAGAATGAATATATTATGAATAAACATATACTTCAGTATCTAGACTTGAATCTATTCAGATTATATTAGCCTTTTTAGAATTATTTAATTTCAAACTATTTCAAATGGATGTAAAGTGTGCTTTTCTTAATGGATTTGTTCAAGATAAAGTTTTTTTAACAAAATCATGGTTTTGAAGAAACAAAACATCTTTAATATGTTTATAAACTTACCTAATATTTATATGTCCTTAAAAAATCCCTTATAATATGGTATGACAGATTAACAAGATTTTTTCTTCAAAATAATTTTGTTATGGAAATTGATGGCCCAAATATTTTTATAAATAAAGAAAACAAAAATGTTTTTATCATTAAAATTTATGTTGATGTCATTATATTTTTACCAACTCAGTAATCTTTAATAGATTCTTTTGTGAATCTTATGAAATTTGAGTTTGAGATGAGTATGATAGGTGAGTTAACATTCTTTATTAGGTTTCAAATTTTTCAAAAACCATACAGAACATATATATAACAACATAATTATATTAATGATCTCACCAAAAATTATGGATATGAAAACACTAAAAGAATTAGTACTCTAATTGATGCATCAAATACTCTAGAAATTGATGAATTTGGACAACCAGTAGATCAAACAACTTCTAGAGGAATTATAGGAAGTAAACTATACTTAACAACTATTCATCCAGACTTTATGTTTTTAGTATTATTATGTGTAATATATCAATAAAATCCAAAATAATCTCATTTAAAATATTTTAATATAATTTTTCTCTATTTAAATGGAACTATGGATTTGGATGTTTTTATTCTTCTGGAAATGATTTTGAATTGAACTTTTTTTATGCTGATATTGGAGGCTATTAAATTGATAAAAAAAAGAACATCCATAACTTTTCATTTCCTAGGTGATTAATTATTTTCTTAGTCTTGTAAGAAACAATACTTAGTATCACTTTCCACTACTAATGCTGAATATGTGGAAGCTGGAAGTTGTTGTGCTCAAGTGTTGTGGATGCAACACACATTGACTGACTATAGCATGAGTTTTACTAAAAATAAAATACTATATGATAACACTAGTTCCACTACATCAAGTAAAAACCAAGAATATCATTCACATGAAAAAACATAGATATTAGGAATCAATTTCTTAGGGATAACACACTAAAAATAGATATCATTTTACAATTCATCAAAACACAAGAACAACTTGTTGATATCTTTACAAAACAATTACCTTCCTATAGATTTTAATACATTAAACAGAAGTTAATAATGATCTCTATAAATTAATCATTCATATCTAATTTTTTAAAACCATCTTCTTAAATTAAGTTACTCCCTTTATAATGGTGAGTACATATTTTTCGATCTTCTATAAATATTTTATTTCAAAAAAAATCAATATTAGAATATATTTCATCACCAAAAAAATCATCAGCAAAAAACAATTCGGCACCTTTATTTTTAGCACCAATTTTTTTTATCAGCACCAAAAAAAATTAGCGGCATTAGAAAATTTATCGATATCAAAATTATTTATACTCAAAATTTTAATACTCAATTTTATTTGTGTTTTAAAACTTTTATTTTCATTTGGAAAATAATTTATTGAAACCATCACATCTATCTTGAGATTTCAAAAGATAAAATTCCATTTACTTTTTCACTTTATATTCAATTCATTTATGTTTGTTGGTACTTTTTTAAAGCCTTTATCAAATTCAATTTGAATATGATAAAAAAATTAATAGTCCATAAAAACCTCAATAGTTCAAATATTTCACAACTTCGGATCATCATGATCTAATCAGGACCATATAATCCCAACAGTCACTAATCCTCACCAATATAAAGGGACCCCTCTCCTTGTCCCATATAGATTGTCCTTAAATCTATGGTGAACCTATGATCCTCTTTAAATATCTAAGTATAAAGTTTTCCATCTTCAAAGTATTTTAATCGTACTTATGTCTCAGCCATTAGAAACTTCTCCAAAAGAAATGGCACTAAAATATTTCTCCAATATTAATTTCTTCCATAAAAGATTATTTAAAAGAAAATTCTATGAATGGTATGATTCATCTCTGAATAGAATCATTAAATTATAAATATGGGAATAAGTTCTTGTTGAAAAACTAAATACTCAAGATCCGATCATTGTGGAATAATTAATTATGTTCTACAAATATTTTAAGGTTGATGAAGAGAATTCAAAGGTGTCCTTTCCTATCTATGATAGTGAGATAAGTATGTCAGTCAAGAAAGAAACACATTTCTTAAATATTCCATCATAGTGATATGTGTTTTTTCTATTGAATAAATTTCCAAAGTAAAAGGGATCTATTTTTTAAGAAATGATTGAACAATATCTATTTGAGATTCACAAGGAAAAAAGGAGGAATACCCATTTTTCTACAGATAATAGACTTATTTCACTTTGGATGCAAGGATTTTTAATTCCTAGAAGTGTTGATAGAGAAACTCTAAAAGTTTAAGATGTTTTTATTCTTGACTATATTATCAACGTGTGGAAGATAAACTTGATGGGTCATATTTTAAATACCATTAAAAATATCATGTTTGGTGCTTTAAAATCCAAGTTGATTATGTTTCCAACCATTCTGAGTAAATTCATCCATGAAAGCTTAATGTTCTTAAAAATTAATCATTATCCTATTATGATAAATTTATAATCTGTTTGGATTAGTAAAGATACTATAATAAGAATAAAATTTCATTTCAATCAAGAATCAAAAATCTTTGTTAAATATGTAGAATATGAAACTCCAAAAGAGATGGTTGGAGGAAGCCAAGGAATAACAAAACAATCAGAACCAATTGTTTCAGAAAAAGAAAATAAATACAAGTATGGTTCTATTATAAATTTTAATAAGAAAAGTGTTTTTAGTGTAGAAACAATATTGAAGTGGAGAAAGGAATAAGTAGAAAAGAAATAAGGAGACCCGCAATTCAATATTAGTCCTACTAAATTTCTTGCTAAAATTATTAGGGAATGTGAAATTATAAATGAAAATAAGAAGAAAAATAAACTAATAAATATAAATATTGATATCTTTTACATTTATAAGATGATGAAATTAGTAGAAATAAAAAAGTTCTAGAATCACCATGACACCCTCTATCCAAGACAAGGAAAGAAGAATCAGAAACATGGAGAAGAATTGGCACCACCTGAAGTCTCTGGAGATGATATTGTGTTGCATTAGATAGATGAATATATTGATGAAGAAGAGAAAATTTATGATTATAGTAAATAAGAATAAAAGAGATAAAATAATGAAGGTGAAATAAAAATATTTAGGATCAAAATTTTGAGCCCGATAAAATTCCTACCAGATCCTCTCAAGCAACATCTAGAAAATTTCCATCCCCAATAATTCAACTTTCAAAGAAAGATTGTTAGAAATCTAAGGATCAAAATGTTATTCAAATTTATGATAAGTATTAACAAACTATATCTTATATTAATCATAATCATAATTCAGGTGATGAATATGATAGAATCCATAGTTATGGACTTCCCAGTTATAAAGTAGACACAGATTCAGATCAGACTATCTCTCTTAAAAGAGATAAATATCTTGTTCAAGATATTATAATAATTGAAAAAAACTATTCTTTTATTACAATTAATAGAATGTAAAATTGATTTGGTATCTAAGAACCAAAATAAGATATCAGAAAAAATAAATATCTAAATAAAAAGAACGACGAATGTCTAGGCCGACTTTAAGGTGTTTAATGATTGATCTAAGGAGCACATAAAATAATGTAATAAACTAGTAAAGTGGTCACACATGACTAATGAGACTATCAATATTAATGAAGACAATATATAAGATCTCATAAATCTTTTTAGTGAACTCTCATATGCTTTCAACAATTTACAATGTAATACTTCTTAAAAAATGAAAATGATTAGAAGTCTAAATGAAAGTTAGTCATGTGAATTCAAAGTGATTGAAAAGTGGTTAGATGTTGTAAAATCAGGGATATTTCTTTACCAATATTAGATCATAAACTTGAATAATAAATATGTTTTGATAAATCATAATTTTGAATTAAAAGAGAATAAAAATAAATCTCATAAGGAAAAGATTCAAGATTAGTAATAAAGAATTTGGTCTCTGATAGGAATTGTTTTAAGGATGAATTAATAGGGATGGAAATTTTCTAGATGTTTCTTGAGAGGATATTACTAGAATTGTGTCAGACTCAGACTTTTGATCATGACTATTTTTATTTTTATCTTCATATTTTTCTCTCTTTTATTCTTATTTACTATACTTGTTTAGAAAATTTTCATCCCCAATAATCGGTAACCAGGAAAACATTCTTGAAGAAAAAACAAACCGATGTGGACTCAGAAGGAATCTATTGATAAGCTCATGGAATATCGGAAAAAGATTAAGAAGATGAAGATAGTTTTTTTGGATATTATCAAGAAGGATAAAGAAAAGGAAAAGAAATTAATTTATTGAACTCTTACTGTATTTTTTTGAAACATTAATGAAACTATTTGACATATATTTTTCTTTCAATTGAATTTTTTCCATTATTTGGATAAATGTTCTTTCACTCATTTTAGTATCAAATACTTTATCTTTTTGCATTGTTTATTTCTATAACCCTTTTATAGGTCTTAGATAAACCTTCCTTTTCCCTTTTTAAAATCACAAAGGGGTAGAATATTTTCTAAAGGGGGGAATATGGGAGAATATTTTTGAAAAAGCTAAAATTCTCAAAACGAGAATACTTTTAATAAGGGGGGGTATTTTTTAAAGAATATGATCCTTGGGGATTTTTATATACTAAGGTGGAGTTTATTCGTATTCAAATTATAATCAGGAGAGTTTTAAAACTTAAAGGGAGATAAGTATAAGAGTTTCACTTCGAAAAATGAAATCTATCTATTTTTTTAATCATCTAATTTTTTTAACTTGTGGTTTGTGATTTCCGAAAAGGGGATATTGTTGATTCAAAAGTCCACTTTTCAATTTTCTATGCCACTTTGTTTTGGAAATCACAAAATTTCTTTTCAAATGAATTCATATATTGTTTTATTATATTAACTTTAAGGATTTTGTTTTACAAGACCATCATTACGTTTTTCATAATGAGTATCATAAATATCATACAAACCAAGAAATATATTTTTTACTATTTCCATGTTTATCAAAATGAGGATTAATACTATTTATATAGTACTCATTGAACATGATTTATATGTGTCGCAATGATTACAATTTTCATCATACACACTGATCAGTATCATATAAACAAGAAAAATAATATTCGCATTATTAACAAATTCATCATACTCATTTGTTGTTCACATTTTTATTTTATTATAAGATGAAAATTATTTTCATACTCAATTTCATTGTACTCATTTACTATTCACTTTTGTATTTTATCTAAAGATATAAATTCTTTTCACACTCACTTTATCGTAACCAAAAAATAGTGTTGTATTGAAAAGAAAATCTTTTAATAAAAATGATGTCATGTATTATATTTTGATATGCATGATAAAATGGTGTTGTTGTTTTAGTTACAAGATGACCATTGGAGTTCTAGGTGTCCAAGTTCCTCCAATATTTCTGGAAGAAATATGACCATTAGAGCCAAAATATGACTATGGGGAAGAGGCCTGTAAATACCAGGTCATTTGGATTAGCCCAGAAGTTTTAGTAAATTCAAGAAATTTTTAAATTTCTATATCAAATAGTTGATTCATGTGAAAGACTCTGAAGTCAAGTTGTGAACTTCTCTTTCTACATACCTATTACTTTCAAGGGTTTTTTTTCCTAGTGTGATGCAGATCGTTGGTGATTACAATCAAGGATATCTGGGGATAGAAATAAATACATTCCAATAATTTTTGGATCAAGTGTTTCCGAAGCTAGGAAGATATAGGTGTCAATTACCTTCTTTATTGAGGGCTTTCAGGGATAGAAATACATAAGTTGATCACTGTTTCGAGGGCTTACCCTAGTGTGGGTATGATATATTTTCTTGGAAGTATAAATCATGATACCACTATCCAAGGTTATTGGATACCTTTATATTTGGGTTAAAATAATTGTATTCATTTCATTTACTGAATTTAATTTCTTCTACATTATAATAGAAAGTGAATTGTTTTACTTATTCATCTTTCTATTCTTTAATTTGTTTATCATAACCAATATGATTACAATATATTTGTATTACTATGATTATGATCTTTAGTAATTATAAATATTTTAATTAATCAATTTGATTCTATACATTTTATGATAGATTCGATTGTGTTGCCTTACTCTGATCATCATAACCATTGTGATTGCAATCTTTTACATTCTTACTCTATTTAAATCATTTCAACCATGAATATGATTATTTTCCATTATGACTTGTGGAATACTTATTCTAACAACCAAGTTATGATATTATTTTTCATCAGAGTTGGGTCCAAATCCAATTAATTTTTTTAAATACATTTGGAGGTTTTTAGAATTTAATTACTTTAAATTATTTTAAACTAAATCCTTTTAAAGAGATAAAAATGAATGTTTTTTAACCTAAAATTCACCCCCACCCTCTTGTATTATTCCATATACATATAAATTATGATCCAATATATTTTTCCTTATTCACAACATTACAATTCTGAAATAGGTGAAATATTAATCACATATCACATGAAATGATTTTTTATAGCTCGTGTGGTGCTTCATTACTTTGGATGGCTATCATCACTTCTAATTTTTTAGAAATATTTTACACTTATGGTTCTAGATTAGTGTTTTGTTCCATTTGATGAATACCTCATCATGGATAACCTCATTCTTCTTTCTATAGTGACACAGTTGTTTCTAAATAATCTAAGATATCATGTGCTTCGGTTAGTAGTACCCTCATCAATCATTCTCTAACTGTTATATCAACCATGAGAGAAGATTTAGGTAGAAACATAAAAGTAAAAGGTTTGAAAATAGATCCAATGGGTAACTCTATGGTTCGGTAACCACCTTAGTAGCTTCTTGTATAATTCTCATTCCTCAAAGGTGTATTATCTAAACTTTTTGGTGAAATTTTAGATATTAGTCTATAGTTTCACCATTTTCAAAGGAAGTAAGTACTTTAAAGAAAATTTCTTGCAATATCGTCAAATATTGTGAATAAATTGGAGGGAATTACTTTCAACCAAACATAACTCAGTCTTTTGGTGATAAAGTGAATGATTTAAATTGTATAATACCATTAAAAACCCCATTATTATTAAAAGTATCACATCATTCCAGAAAATTGTATAGGTTTTCATGAGGATTTGTAAATTGTAATCCATTGAATTGTCCAAAATTTTATATCATTTGAAAATAACTTGGATTTATTTTATTTTATTTTTTGGATTGAATTAGTTACTTCATGATACTATGAGCTACTCCATTGACTAGTAGAGTCCATAATACATAACAGTCATCTATAATTGTTCTCTTTGAGATCTATAATTAAGAATGATAATTCATTATTATTCTAATTAGATTGAACTCAGTTTATCATTATTGGTTTTTAGTATCTATAAAAGTAGTTCTCAATCTCAAGGTTGAAATACTAGGGCTTAGAAGTTTCATCACTCCTTCATCGAGTGAAACAGGTTTGGTTCATATATGTATTACCTAAAATACAAATAAAAAGACATTGTTCATATGAAAAGAAAAATACAAAAAAAAAAGAAACATTGATTAGAAAACAATTGAATTAAAAAAATAATAATAACTAGTCATTTTATTTTATGATATATCATACCCTCCAAAATGGTTCCATAGACATGTCTTGCCCTTTGGAATCAGCATTTCCAAAGGATAGAGTTTGAAGTTTAGAAATAAACTCATTAAACCTTTACTAAAATTACTAAATTGTAGTACTTATTTGGATGTCTAGGTTCAAACTAATGATAACAACTATCATATCAAAAATCTAAAACTATATTAATTATTAACTATTTATCCTAACTTTTATAATTTAAAACATAGTGAAGAAAATTAAATTAAGGAAAACTAGATACTATAATTAATAATTATAATAATGTGAAAAGACTTTAAATTAATTAAAAAGTATGGGTTTCCAAAAAATTATGATTTTATTCACTTTTGAGAAATTATACATTGATTAGTTGCAGAATTATAAAATAGTAAATAATGGTCATTTGATCAACAAAAATTAATATTATCCTAAACATTTAAATTCTTTATAATCAAAAGAACTTAATTAAAATAAGATTCATTAAGTTACAATCTCTATTACAAAATTATTATCATATCATATATCATATACAAAATCTACCTATATTATATTATGTTTCCTCCATTTTCCATTAATTTTTTCAAATAATAAGTGAGGGATAAGATAAGAATTCACCCCAATCTAGTACTAATTAAAAATAGATTCATTAATAAGAAAATATAAATAATTCAAAATAGATAACCAACCTTATACTATTAATTCACCATCCCTTAAGTGTATACTCATTCATTACATACTTAGAATTCATCCAAATTGAATAATTCATCCTAAGATATGTAAAATGCCTGTAAGTAGAAAATAATACCAAAAAACACATGTAATTGAATAGTAAAAATTCAAATATCATTAAAAACACAATCTAAATTATTAATAATAGTATTACTTATGTCCTATCTCTCTCAAGAATGGGAAAAGTTATCAAAAATTAATTATATTATTTTTTAACTCAAAAAAACTGGAAGATATAAACTATTAAAACAAGTTATGGAATAACACCACCCATTACATCATAATGGGTAAATAATGTGATCTCCCTATGTTTCATCCTTTTACATCCTATGTCTCCTCTTTCATATCTTCTAATATTCATGAATTATAGCATAATTTGAATGTATTATGCTATAATCCTCACATCACTGTTTCTTGAACATAAAATCTTTCTACATCATCGTGAAATGTCTCAATAAGTCCAACCATTATTTTCACTTCAAATATATTACATAGTAGTGGATCATTATTGATACACAATGAAAGTGGTGTTCTCACTACGTTATTCAAGTGTGTAATAGTTACTTCCTTTAAATCACAATCCATACTTCTTTGAATTCTTCTCTTTAATGTACTAACTTCATAGAATAAATGGTCTTTTTTAATGTGTAGTGAGTCTTTCCAGTGACTCTACGAGTTTTACTCATATATAACCTTTTTTTTATTTTAAAACACTAAATAATGGTTTTTTTGGTGAAATGACTATAAATTCTCTTGATCTAATCATATCGTAATATATATGTGTCATGGAATGGTTTTATTTGTCATCTTTTATATTCTTCCCAAAAATATCCAAAGACTTCCAAAAACTCTAACATTCCTATCATGGGTTGTGTAAAATATATTATTTATTTTCCTAGTGTTTCATAGTAGATGACCAGGGTTATCTCTCTTGAGGAGATTTCACAATCAATCAATCACTATTATTAATTCATTTATTATGTTTTTAATTTTTTATATTTATGAAAAATAAGTAAAAAACAAAGGTTAGGATGTGGAATGTCAAACAAGAAAATAGAAATGAAATACAAAATAACGACAAAATAAGTGATGTTTGAAAGAAAGGAAATTATTCTGAAAGAATTTTCCTTAGTGAATTTTCATTATCTCATGTCCATCCTCAAATATACTTAATTAACATAATCTATTATATGTGTGAACATCATATTATTACTTAGTTGTGAATATATAGTGAACTCAACAATCATCAAGTACAATGTACATACACCTCATCAATCATACGGAAAATAGTGAAATTAAAGAAGATACCAATATGAATGTTATAATGGGACCTTACAACTAATCACCCTCAACACAACCTAAATTAGATAATAAAAATTTATATTATGAATGTGAAAAGACTCAATATTGAGACTAGATTCACCCATATAAAGGTTCCTCGGGTAATTTAAACATGACCATGAGTATAGGGGGTCATATTGAAGAAAAAAAGAGGAGACTAAATGATATAGAATAGATAGAAAATAGAGGAAAATATTAAACAATAAAGAAAATTCTCCATCCTAATATCAAATGTGAAAACTCTCTCTATACAATTGAGGCATCCACTTATTTATAGGATATAACTCTTCTTTTTCTCTTTGAATTTATTCCTCAAATCCCACTTTAAGTTGTGTTCGGATCTTTGTGGAGAACCTCATATGAGAACCTTTTAGGATCCCACGTGATCATATTTTAAATCAACACTTGACAAAATCACTTGAGACCTGCATTGAAAATTTTTTCAAACATTCCTTTTCACATGTATGTGTAACCACAAAACTTTCTACATTAAATACCCTTATCCAACATGGAATATACATAACTAAAATAGTGTATTACTAGTCAAAAAATATTTCATCATTTACTATGGGAATTTTAGTTGTCTATTTTCTATAGATTTTCATTCATACTTTCATGAAATGACCATGATGGTATCCACTCTGCAATATTAGAAATTTTTCATTTTATAAATCCATGTGATCAAAAAAATAATAATTTACATAATACTAATAATCTTTTCAAGATTTATTAAGTACATAAATAACTTAAACCATGAAACAACATTATTTATTTGGGTGTTTGGATTTCCATTTTATCTATGAAAACAACCAACCATTCAACCTGTTAAAGACCACATCACAATGCTCAATGTTTCTATCTTGGAACATACTTATGTATACACTCACCACCACCATAGCACAATAGTTGTTATTTACTCCTCTATTTCAGTATTAAAGACCACTTTTCTAACCTCAAAGTTCCAGAATCACATGTTGTAGAGTGTTCAAATTTTCCTAGAAATCATTGTTCTCTAATTCATGTAGTACATTGTGTTAATTATGTATCTCACATAAGGATAGTAGAGGGTTTCTATCTTCATTGGGGTAATAACTATGATTATATTTCATTAAAATTGTGAGTTAAATCTATTGTATTGTAGTTCTTGGAGAATTTTGAGTAGTGATCAGGGTGGGGTTAACTCTGGTAAATCTCGATTCAGGCATGTGAGAAATCCAGGAAGATAATGAATGAAGTGGTTGAATGGAATTGTTCCTCATGTTCAATCATGCACATTTTAAATGGATAAATAGTGTCACCTCACTCTATGTCTCATATAAAAATAATGTGTTGGAGGGTTCATATTTATTATACTTAGTGCAGTAGCATACCTACATGAAAATATAGTGGTATTATCCCACAACATTGATCCACCAATTCGGCCCCCTTCTATGGTGTTCTTCCCCTTAACATAGTGCCAAAACATGTTCAATAAACTCTTAGGAGAGTTTCAACCTACCTTGGCCTCCTCCATGCTTGTCTATGCTAGGATCCTTGGTAAAATTTGGTTGGTTACCTCTTAGTGGATGGAATTTACACTACCTTTCATTGGGTTGAGCCTATTGTTTACCAAACACTTGAAAAACAATCTTCTTGAAAAAATACTCAAATGAAAGAATATTTCTACAGATAAATATCTTAATATCTATGATCAATAAAAAACACTTATAAATCCAATTTTATTTCATTTTCACAATCTACTCAAAATCATTCTTCTAATCCAAATATCTAAAAAATAACATTAAATTAAAAATTTTGTGGGATTTAAAGAATTTAAATTTAAATTAAAAAATATAAACATGATGGATTTTTTAATTCCTCCACACTTGAAAATTACACACCTAGACAATCTCGTTAATTTTTTTAACAAATTTAATCATCCATCATGGGTATAAACACATAAATAAGAAAAGAATATAAATAATGATTCATTCATCATTGAAAATATCATGCCCCTTCAACAAGTCTTATCCATTGTCCCGCTTCAATTAAATCCAAGTTCCATGTTTTGTTTTTTTGAATAAAATTAAATTTAGTGGAACTAATATTTTTTAAATTGAAATTATCATAAATTAATATTTCCTAATTTTCTTATACCAAACCCCAATTATCACTTCCCTGATAAAATCCAAAAAACATTCTCATAAGTCAATTTCTTCATTCATTATCTATTATTCAATATTCCCTTCAGCTAAATCCATTCAACTTTAATAATTAGACACAATATTTTTGTTTTTTTATTTCTTTTTTTAATTTTTTTAGTGCCCAATATCTCAAAATTTCATGTGGGGTCTCAATTACACATTGTATACTCATTTCAAAGGAATTATATGAATGTATTTTTAGTTGGATCCCTACGGATTTTTTTCACTATAGAAATATTACTTAAGATGGAGAACAAAATTATAGTTTCTATATATTATAATTATAAATACACTTAATTCTTATTCATTACCAATCCTTTACCTTCTCCAAAACCAAAAAAAATATGAAATAAATAGAACAACAAATCCAATGATCATATAAATTCAATTTTTAAAAATTAGTTAAATATTAAAACCTGCATGGTATTTTTACTAGCTAGGATAGTATTTAAGACATAAATTTATAACCTAAAAATAAAAAAAAAGTAAAAGAGAAAAAACAAGAAAATCCTAAAAATATTGGCACCAATCCCCCGCAATTAGACTATTACTACACTTTTTATATTCAAAAATGATCTTATAATATTTTCTTTTATAATTTTATTATGAAATAAATAATAAGAAGAAAAAAATAATAATATAACCTAAATTATTAGTATTGGAATCCTTGAGATACTATCCTTAATACTATCCACTGATAACCTGCAAATAAAACCAAAAAACATGAGAAATTTACTAAAAGAAAAATAAATAAAAAGATATAGTTAAAGAAATAGAATGGTAAAAAACATGGTTTAACATCCATGTGGGCCCGATTTATTTATACCCATAGAATGGATGTTCCCCAAGTTATGCATAGTCATATGGCAGGTATATTTTCTTTTATTTGAGCCACTAAATTTTTTTCTTCCATTTCTCCTCACATTAAATTTTTTCTAGAGAAGCACAAGGATATAGTGCATTAGGTTCATCATCATTATAATAAGGTACCACTTTCATAGTGGGGGTATTAATAATAATGGGTCATCCTCATTCTATAATACTACTTATAGAACCTCTTCATTGACATCTAGTTCATGATTATAATGTGATATATAAAAATAATTATTAAAGGGAAATTCAATAAAAATTTTAAGTTGAATGAAATTAAATTAAGATAATTTTTATCAAAATAATTCCCTTTAAATAAGGAATCCTATGACTTAATTTTATCAAGTAGATTCACTAAGATCTCTCCATGTACTCCCAGTTGTATATATTTAATAGGTTATGGTATCTCTATTTAGTCCTTGTCAATTGCATTTTTATCTTCATCTCCATTTGACAATGTAGACCATGTATTGTAAAAAATATGTAAATAATAAATTGTGGGAGTTAATGTTCAATTTAGTTTCAATGAAATTAAAATAAATTTAGTTCAAGAAAGGAATGACTCTATTATTTTGTTTAACATCATGTTCCTTTTCGTTTCTCACTACCTTATAGATTTTTATTGTAATGGTTGGAGATATGTAGTCAAAATCCTCCAATATCTCATCAAATTATACAATTAGGGTGTATCTTCATCCAAAGTTATATAAATATAGAGTTGTGTTATCTCTTATTATTCAATGATGGAATTATCTTGTTTCATGTAAATATTTACAAATTCATTACAAAATTCATCCATATATTATTGATCTTCCATAAGTAAAATAATGAGAAAGTTTTATTTTTGAATCTTGATTAGTCATTCATGGAGGTCCTTGATCACTTCTTAATGAAACCCCAAGAAATAGTCATGGATCCTAGTTAATTCCTGGGACAATTCTCTAAATACTACATACTCTAGTCCCTCTTTAGGGTCTTATATGACATCCTTGACTTCCTCCTCTAATAAATTATAGCTTAGAACTCCCCTCACCTATTAAAAAATAATAACAAAATCTCTTAAATGGGTGAGGGTGAGTTAGAAAATGGTTTATAAATTTTTTTTAGTTTTCAAATTTTAATTTGAAATATAAAAAATATTTATTAAATGAAATAAAACATTGAATGAAATATTGTTTGGTTCCCCGATAATGGTTCCAATTTTTGACATGAATATCATGGGGTGTGTAAAATATATTATTAATTTTCCTTTCATAGAACATTTTGGTTACTCGTGACCATGAGTATAGAAGATCACAATGAAGAAATAACGGGAACAAAAAATAATATATAAGAGAGAAATAAAGGATAATGCAATAGAGGGGTATAAAATAATAAAATATTAAAATACTGAAAGGTGTGGAACACATTGAAAGGGAAATAGAATAGAAAATAAACAAAAAATATATAAACTACAGTATGAATTATCCATCCCAATATCCAGTGTGTGAACACTACTATAGATGGTTCTTTTAAAAGTGATAAAAATAGGTTATAAAAACAATAAAGAAGTTTTGTTGTTCTAAGAACCATTAAAATATAGTCTTTATTAGTGCTAAAAATCACTCATAAAGGGTACCTTTATCCAAGCTTTTGTGTAGTGCTAATAAAATTTTAATTTTTTTAGATCTCACCCCCCACCCTTTATTAGTGCTTAGATTTCCCTTTGTTAGCAATTTTATACTACTCATATACTTGTTCACCCTCACATGTGCTTGGATATAAGTATTGGACCTCCTTTATGTAATTTGAATTCCTTTACCACTAACCTAAGTTGTTTTATTCTATATTTTAATATATTTCTATTTATTTATATATATATATATTTAGATACATATTTTTTATTCACAGATTTATATAATTATTTTTAAATGCATTTGTAAAATATATGTTTGTGTGCATGATATATATTTATTTATATTTATTTAAATATATTATATATTAATAATGATTTACATATATTAGAATATAAATAAAAATATATATCCCTTTATTTATACACACACATATGTATATATAGAAATTATATATACATTTTCATAAGTATATATATATTCATATATTTTTATAATTAAAAAAATGTTAGATAATGTTTTATATAATATGGATAATAATTAATTCTATGGTATTTTATAATTATTTTTAAATTCATTTTTAAAATATCTCTTTATATTGTATATTTAGATATAAATTTTATACATTGTATATATTTATATTTATATGTCTATATATTTACATATAAATTTATACTTATTTACATATAATTGTTTATTTAGAAATTAATTTTTTAAACTGTATTTATAAATATTAATAGTAAATACATTTATATATTATATTCAATGATAATGATATATTTCTAAAAATACAATTATATATGATGTATTCACATAATATTGATACACACACATACCCACATATTTACACACACATACACATTTATATTTCTCATGTATATGCCCAAATATTTCAATATATGTATTTATTTACATATATTATAATATACACACAAATATTTATTTTTTGTTGATACACGCATATTTATATATAAACTTTACTTCTATATTTATATATATTAAATCAATTTTAATAAGGTAAATAAAATTAATAATTTATTATTTTAAATAAAATTAATACTAAATATTTATTTTCACATGTTTGAAATATTTAAAAATTAATTTTTATCTAAATATGTTTACAAATGTATTTTTACAATTGATTTATTTTTTGTACAAATAAGAAAACATAAATATATTTAATTATAAATAAAACTAAAATATAAAAAATTATAAACTTTAAAAATTATAATGTGTATATGAATTTAATCCCAAAGAATAATTTCAATATTCACTTAAAAAGAAAATAAGAACCACTTAAATGAAGCTTAAATCTCATCTAATATTAAAAAAATAGAGTACCCCAACTAAAAAACTCAGTTTTAAAGGACTTTCATACCTTTTTAACCTAAAAAATAGTGATGGGGGTCTTACTCAATAAATATGGTGTAAATATCTTCTTAGGATTTGATTTGATAAGTGGTAGAGTCCAAACAGGCACTTGGATCAAAATTTATAGTTGTTTGAAGTTCAAGTCATCTTTTCAACTTATCTTAGACCAGTCAATAATTTATTTGATTTTAATGTCATCTAATTGTTATTAAATGACTATTACTTGATAATAACAAGATAAATATTCATTAATATTATTTTTCAATTATTTTAGAAGGTATTTTCACTAAATATTTTATATATTAATTGTAAATACATATTTAGTATTCTATAAATTATATTTAAAAATATATTTTATAATTATATCATTATATTATATTTAAATCAAAATAAATATATTATTATATTATTATATGAATTTTTATGATATCTTTTTTTATGAAGTATACCTTTTATCAGTGATAATAAAAACGTGGTGATAAAGGATACTCATTATTAGAACTAGAATAAACACTTTGATAAAGAGTACCTTTTATCAGCGCTAAAATAAAATCACTAATAAAAGTCACCTTTATCACAGATTTTTTATTAGCACTGATAAATTATACCTTTTATCTGAACTTGAAAAATAATTGATAAAATATTCCCTTTACCAGTGCTTTTTTCAAGAACTAATAAAAGGTAACCTTTATCAGCACTTTCTCTAGTGTTTATAAAGGTTTCCTTTATTAGTGTATTTAGCTAGCACTAATAAAGGTTCGTGCTAGGGAGACCCAAATTTATATTCATAGAACTTTCTATATTAATCCAAAGCCTCTTTATATTTATAATCAATACCTCCACATTTTCACTTCAAATTTATTCCTAAAATACACTTCTAATATATGTGAAAATCTTGGTGGTCAAACCCATAAAAAACCTATTAAGATCATATAATATCATATTTTAAATATCCACATGAACAAATATCTTATGGAATACCATGTATAAGATTTAAAACTTTCATATTCTCAAGTATGTGGACCATGAAACATACCATGTTGAAAACCTTTCTCCACCATGGTATAGACCACATCAAACTAGTGTAGTAATCCTCAAAATGGCTTGCATTTTTTATTGTGGGCCTTTTACTTGAACATTTACAATATCTTCTCATTCCTCCTTCACATTTTGGGACCATGATGTGCTTCACACTAAAATATTAGTAATTTGAAATTTTTAAATCCTTGTGTGTCATGGAATTAGACAACATGAAATATTGTTCAGCATTTCAAAATTCATCAAGAATGGTGGGGAACTCCAATGATGCTCAATGTAGGCATGGGATCGATCAGGGAGGATAAAAAAATGGTGGAATAGTTTCATTCCTCATGTCTAAGTGCACATGTTTTAAATATATGAATAGCGCCACCTCACTCTATAACCCACATCAATGTACAAAACGAGAGGGTTCTCTCTTATCATACTTTGTGAGACAAAATACCATCATGGAAATACAATGGTTTCATCCCACACTATTAGTTCAATGAGCCTATCCCCCTCATTGGTGTTCTGTTATATTCACATTGTATTGGTCCACGTTGTGTGCACTCTTAGGCCATTGTCAATGTCACGACCCGTCCTCGGGGCCCGTGCCGTGACTACCCCAAGCCCGCCTTCCATAGGCCAGGGGCTGGCGACTAGCACCAAGGCTTAAATCCCAACAAAAGGGAAGGCATTGCCTTTGAAAAGTAAACAAGCACCATAGAGTAAGCAAGAGGAAAAGTAAAGACTAAGTAAAAACTGTACAAGCTATGCTGAAAGTAAAAGGGGCCGGAAATACAAGCCCAACTGTAAAGTAAAACTGAAAGGAAAAACAGCAACTGAAAGGAAAAGCCACAGCGTCGAGCCGTCCTCTCGAAGTCCCACCTGAAGGGTGGGTACAGATAGCCTCCACTGATCCTCGGGTCCACCTAACCGCTCCGAGTACGTCCCGCCCAGTGGTCCACCTCCAGGTACCGTCCTGCTCCGCAAGCCTCCACCACGCTTCTGCTGCGCTGTCTGTCGTCTGCAACCAACACAACGTAGTGCGGGCATAGCCCGTGCAGGGGTGAGTATAAGCTACTCAGTAGGGACCCCGAGACCCCCGAAGGTCTCCCGAAATCCACAAAGGATAAGCCACAAAGGAAAAATACAATCACGAGGTAACATATAGCACGGCTTAGGTATATGGCCATACATATACCTAAGTCATCAATTCCCGTTCGGCTCCAACGTCCGAGCCCAAGCACAACCCAGTCCACACAGGAAAGCAAACGTATACCCACACAGGATAGCTCAACACAATCCACAAAGGAGAGTAAACAGTAAATCCACACAGGATAGCTCAACACAATCCACAAAGGAGAGTAAACAGTAAATTCACACAGGATAGCTCAATACAATCCACAAAGGAGAGTAACACAAGATTCAGCTCACGCAGGTATACTTCTTCGAATGACGATAAAGATGATCAGATATACATACTGAATCATCTAAGCTGGGAACCACATAGGATACAAGACCAGTTGTCTTCATTGATTCATCTATACTGGGACCCACATAGGATAAAAGACCAGTATTGAATCATCTAAGCTGGGACCCACATAGGATACGAGACCAGCACGGCTGGGACCCACATAGGATACAAGACCAGCACTCTTCATTGATTCATCTATACTGGGACCCACATAGGATACAAGACCAGTATTGAATCATCTAAGCTGGGACCCACATAGGATACAAGACCAGCACGGCTGGGACCCACATAAGATACAAGACCAGCACGGCTGGGACCCACATAGGATACAAGACCAGCACTCTTCATTGATTCATCTATACTGGGACCCACATAGGATACAAGACCGGTATTGAATCATCTAAGCTGGGACCCACATAGGATACGAGACCAGCACGGCTGGGACCCACATAGGATACAAGACCAGCACTCTCCATTGATTCATCTATACTGGGACCCACATAGGATACAAGACCAGCACTCTTCATCATCGCAGTCCACTGAGGATTTCTACACAGTCGTCGTCGTCGAAGTAGCAGTCGCAGCCAGCTCTAGGGTTCCCGCACACAGCAAGCTCGTTCGGGAGGGTCTGCTCCACGAGCCGAGAGGCCGATAAATCAACTTTCACAAAGTCTGAAGTTTATGTATCCAAAAGTTCCGTATCGCCAACAGGAACTCAACGTCGCAGACGGCGCGTCGATCGGACGCCCGGTCTGAGAGTTATTGGCTTTTTCGTCCCAGGGGCCCGGTTGGTTTTTTTAAGGCAAAACGAACCCGACCGTACTCCACCTACGTCGAAACCTTGGGCGGAGTATTCCAAAAGATCTGTCTCACTTAGAGGAATTCAACAAAGCTGACGGCACGTCAATCGAACGTCCGTAGCTCAAGAAATGAGCATTTCCGCTCCGAGGGCCTGGTTGGTTTCGTGTACGAACCAACCCGACTGAACTCAAAGTATTCCAAAACCTTGAGTGCGATATACCGAAACGACCGTCTCAATCCAAGAATCGCTTTTTCGCTGACGGCGAGTCGTTTGGAGGCCCGTAGCTCAAGTTACGTGCATTTGAACCAAAACCGTCCGAAGACGGGGGGGTCCGGGCCCGGGCCGACCCGGCCCGACCCCCCCCCCCCCCCCTGGGTCGGCCGAACCGGGTCAACCCGGTCCGACCCGGTCGGACATGGTCTGGCCCGGCCAGGGCGCGGCCCGGCCGGTCAGACCGGCCTGGCTCGGCCAGCCCGGCTCGGCTCGGCCGGGCGGCGCGGGGGGGAGCCGCCACCCCCGCGTGACACCCCCGCGGCACCCGCGGGTTGTCTCCCTGGACAGCCAAGCGACGCGGGGGGGAGCCGCTGCCCCTGCGTGACAACCCTTCGGCACCCGCGGGGTGTCGCTCGGACAACCGGACGCGGCTTCAGCCGCGGGTCCGCGAGTGCCGCCGCCGCGGCTTCTGTCGCGGCGGCCTTGTCCGGCGGCGCGCCGCCGGAGGCTTCTGCGGGCCACCGGAGTCGCTTCGGTCATCCGATTTTGTTCCCGTCTATGCCGCTGCTCCTCCCGGGACTCTCTCTTCACTACGGAACCATCACACTTCCGTTGAGGCACATTCCGTCATCACCCGTCAAATCCGCATAACAATGAAGAACGGCGGAGGGTCGTTGGGTTGTGTTCGTTGGCCCGCACCCTCCGCGTTAGTGATAAACAGTGGGAGAAACAATATTCAACATATGAATACATATCCAAAAACAATTTTAATGAAATAAAATTGTTTTATGATTCAGGTTCTTCATTTTGAACGGAAACAACACGGGAATTAAGGGCATTTCCAAACATAAAATCCCTACCTCGTAGTCGTCGCGCGTGAGCGTTCTTCGCGGAATTGCTCATCGCGGAATAAGGGGATCATCGCGTCGTCGCGGAAGGGCATCACGTCGTCGCGGAAACCGGCGTTGAGTTGGTGAACTCAACGGACCAAGAAAAAACTGATTTAATTTAATTATAATTAAATCCGTGTTTTGGTAAAAACCACAAAGAGATTAAAAAGAAAATCCGAGACTCTTACCTCAAGTAGCTGATCGAAGATCCGTTGCGGAGGAAGAGAGGCCATAGAAGAATGTTGAAAGAAGGGAACGTCGGCGTCGCAGAACACGGCGTCGCGTCGTCGATTTCTGGGTTCAGCATTCTTCGTGTTCTTCGCGTTCTTCGCGTTCTTCGCGAAGAAGGAGAAAGGCACGATAACTCTGTCAAACCTCTCAACGAGTAATCCTTCAAAAAGACTCGTTGGTCTTATTTTATTATTATGCCAACAAACGAAAAAGGTAAGTAACGACCCATCAATTTGTTGTATTAATTCAACGAAAGTAACAGCTCATTTAATTCACGAAATAAACCGCCAAATTAAATGTTCTGTTAAGAATTTAAGAAACGCATCAGTTGGCTTTCATAATGATGGGTTTTCGCAGGTGCGTTACTTAGCGGAAAGAAACTGCGGGGCTTGTACGGACCCCACCTCACAAATATCCTACCAAGAGGGTAGGATATTTCTGGATAGTGCCCTATCCGATTCAACTCAGTTTAAGCCTCTTTTAAGTGGATTCAAGTGGCTTACAAGTGGCTTAAGTGAAATAAAATAAAGTTGTCGAAAAAAAATATTTTATTTCTTAACTTTAAGCCCGAAAATTAAAAACCACACATGAACAAACGCAACTCCGGAAGAGGCGTTTCGAAGCAAATACCGGTGCTGTGATTTCATCGGTTCCCTCAGAATTCGATTTCGGGCACCGGTTCAAAAGTTAGAAAAACCCGCTCGTCCGTTCACTGAACGTACCCGAGCCAAACTTCGGAAAATGATTCCGGGCACACCGGGCCTCGGAATCAGGTGCCGTCAGAAACTGAGCTCTTGTAAAATCCCAAAGAAAATTAAGAAAAAAAATTCCTTGAAATTTACGGGTCTTTACATTACTCCCACCACAGGGCTTTATGTCCCCGTAAAGCTTCAACACAAACTAGGGAAACAAAGGCGGTACTGGGCATGCATCTGAGCCTCCCGCTCCCATGTGCTCCCTGGAGGTTCTCGTGCTGCCATCTGATGCGCACAAGAGGAATCGATCGTCCACGTAGGACCCGCTCCTATCGATCCTCTATCTCCACCGGGACCTCCGTAAAAGTCGCCCAATCATCCACGCCTAGCTCCCCATGGTCAACGATGAAGCGTGGAGACAACTTACCGCCTCGTCCAAATCTCCGAAAACCACGTTGAGGTGAGACACGCAAGAAGAAGTGGTCGCCATCCTCGAACTCTAGTGGCCTCCACCTCCTGTCAGCATAAGACTTCTGCCAGCTCTGAGCTGTACTCATCGCTCCTGGATGACCTGGACCTTCCCTGTCGTGGCCTGGACCATCCCCGGTCCCACAAGAGCTGCTAAGATTTCTTCTTTTCCGATAAGAGAAATATGGTCCCATCCCCTGGATGAACCACATTATTTGCCTAATACAGTAAATACTGACATGGATGATACTAATCCATACCAAGGATGACGTCGTAAGGCCTCGACGCTGCTACCTAGAGATCCAATCGTTACTCTCGCCTCCAAGGGTTGAGTCACACTGTCGGCATCAGTGTCTGGTAACTGGTTCTCCTCCAGTAGATGTCTCACAAGTGAGGGTCAAGTCAACAGTCAAAACTGGAACCTCGTAGTAACAACGCAAAAGAGGACAGGAATGAAAACATCACAAAGGTATGCATCTTTTATTATTGCAGCTCATAATACAAAGACGCTACACAAAAGCAACATGGAACTAGAAGTACAAAGGACGTATACACTAGTTCCGCTCCTGTCCATCTGCTCCTAGAGCTCCATGTTTGAAGGCCTCAGCTGCCTGAAGCTGAGCTCTCCTATGTCCACCTACTCCCTTCGGTCGGGGTGGACCTCCTGGTGGTGGTGGTGGCAACACCTCGAAGATTCTCCCACCATCGGCTACTCGTCCAGCTCTTGTGCCTCGTCCTCCTGCACCCTGCGGACCACCGTGGCCGAACCTCTGACTGGGAGGTCCCTCTACTTCCTACTTCTCATCTGTAAGACGAGTCGGGCAGTCTCGAGCCATGTAACCTCGCCCACTGCATGTGTAGAAATGTTTGCCCCTCGCGTGGCTGGCTCTCCTTCGGGTGCCCCGCACAACCGAATCTTCATCCTGAGACTTCCCATCTGATGGTCTGGCCCGTTTGAACCTCTGCGTCACCTGTCTACTGCCAGCTGCAGAAGACCCTGCTACGGGCCGTCCTGCAGAGGGTAATGTCACTGGAGCCTGCTCAGCGAGAAAACTCTCCACTAAAAGGGCCCTCTCCAACACCTCTGCCTGTGTCGGAATATTGAGGGAGATCATCGAAGCCATGATCGCGTGCCTCAGTCCCTGCTCGAAGGTCCGGGCTCGGAAGAACGGGTCTCGTACCATATTTGTGGAGTAGCGCGAGAGATCAGTAAATCTCGCTGAGTACTAGGCCACTGTCAAGCTGCCCTGCCGCATCTGAAGAAGCTCATGTATGCGTACCGCACTGAGGGTGGCTGGGACGAACTCGAAGCGGAAGATGCTCTCAAAGTCCGTCCAGAGGAGTGATGCCTCTTCGTGCACCTGGAGCATCAAGCTCCACCATCTGCCTGTTGCCGCATGCAGGAGGCTCGCTGAAAGGGTCACCATTAGGTCCGCTGGTGTCCTCACTAACCGAAAAACTCTCACTACTGCCTCCAGCCAGTCCTCGGCTGCCTGGGGGTCTGTCTCCCCGCGGAATCTGGGCGGTCGCTGGCACTGGAACTCATGCAGTGCACTGAGGCGACGTTCATCGTCAGCGGCTGGTGCTGGAAGCATCGGTGGCTCGGCGGGTAAATGTACTGTCGGTGCCTCTGCTGACAAGGAGCCCTGCACCGAGGCCTCGTCGCTCGGTGGGCTGTCATCACACTCCACTCTCGAAACCCTAGCTGGCTGCCGTCGTGGGGCCATCCTGAAAAGGAAACAAGTGCGCCACGGTCAGAACAGTAAACCTGGTGAGCTGACACAAGTAATCACAAAGAAAACTTGAAACACACATGCAATCAATGTTTTCGTGCATTGAGTTGGAAATCAGATGTCAGGGTCCTGGTGTACAGATACGTCGGCCGCCGCACCAACACTGGACTCCCTGGACTGATAACCACACCCAATATGCTAAACACTATTGCTTCACATAGAAGAAAGATCAGAGTCTGCGGTAGAACCGACCACCTCTGATACCAATTTGTCACGACCCGTCCTCGGGGCCCATGCCGTGACTACCCCAAGCCCGCCTTCCATAGGCCAGGGGCTGGCGACTAGTACCAAGGCGTAAATCCCAACAAAAGGGAAGGCATTGCATTTGAAAAGTAAACAAGCACCACAGAGTAAGCAAGCGGAAAAGTAAACACTAAGTAAAAACTGTACAAGCTGTGCTGAAAGTAAAAGGGTCCGGAAATACAAGCCCAACTGTAAAGTACAACTGAAAGGAAAAACAGAAAGTGAAAGGAAAAGCCGCAGCGTCGAGCCGTCCTCTGGAAGTCCCACCTGAAGGGTGGGTACAGATAGCCTCTACTGCTCCTCGGGTCCACCTGACCGCTCCGAGTACGTCCCGCCCAGTGGTCCACCTCCAGGTACCGTCCTGCTCTGCAAGCCTCCACCATGCTTCGGCTACGCTGTCCGTCGTCTGCAACCAACACAACGTAGTGCGGGCATAGCCCGTGCAGGGGTGAGTATAAGCTACTCAGTAGGGACCCCGAGACCCCCGAAGGTCTCCCGAAATCCACAAAGGATAATCCACAAAGGAAAGATACAATCACGAAGTAACATCTGGCACAGCTTAGGTATATGCCCATACATATACCTAAGTCATCAATTCCCGTTCGGCTCCAACGTCCGAGCCCAAGCACAACCCAGTCCACATAGGAAAGCAAACGTATACCCACACAGGATATCTCAACACAATCCACAAAGGAGAGTAAACAGTAAATCCACACAGGATAGCTCAACACAATCCACAAAGGAGAGTAAACAGTAAATCCACACAGGATAGCTTAACACAATCCACAAAGGAGAGTAACACAAGATTCAGCTCACGTAGGTATACTTCTTCGAATGACGATAAAGATGATCAGATATAGATACTGAATCATCTAAGTTGGGACCCACATAGGATACAAGACCAGTTGTCTTCATTGATTCATCTATACTGGGAACCACATAGGATACAAGACCAGTATTGAATCGTCTAAGATGGGACCCACATAGGATACGAGACCAGCACGGCTGGGACCCACATAGGATACAAGACCAGCACTCTTCATTGATTCATATATACTAGGACCCACATAGGATACAAGACCAGTATTGAATCATCTAAGCTGGGACCCACATAGGATACAAGACCAGCACGGCTGGGACCCACATAGGATACAAGACCAGCATGGCTGGGACCCACATAGGATACAAGACCATCACTCTTCATTGATTCATCTATACTGGGACCCACATAGGATACAAGACCAGTATTGAATCATCTAAGCTGGGACCCACATAGGATACGAGACCGGCACGGCTTGGACCCACATAGGATACAAGACCAGCACTCTTCATTGATTCATCTATACTAGGACCCACATAGGATACAAGACCAGCACTCTTCATCGTCGCAGTCCACTGAGGATTTCTGCACAGTCGTCGTCGTTGAAGTAGCAGTCGCAGCCAGCTCTAGGGTTCCCGCACACAGCAAGCTCGTTCGGGAGGGTCCGCTCCACGAGCCCAAGAGGCTGATACATCAACTGTCACAAAGTCCAAAGTTGATGTATCCAAAAGTTCCGTATCGCCAACAGGAACTCAACGTTGCAGACGGCGCGTCGATCGGACGCCCGGTCTGAGAGTTATTGGTTTTTTCGTCCAAGGGGCCCGGTTGGTTTTTTTAAGAAAAACCAACCCGACCATGCTCCACCTGCATCCAAACCTTGGGCGGAGTATTCCATAAGATCCGTCTCACTTAGAGGAATTCAACGAAACTGACGGTACGTCAATCGGACGTCCGTAGCTCAATATATGAGCGTTTCCGCTCCGAGGGCCCGGTTGGTTTCGTGTACGAACCAACCTGGACAAACTCAAATTATTCCAAAACCTTGAGTGCAATATACCGAAACGACCGTCTAGATCCAAGGATCACGTTTCCGCTGACGGCGAGTCGTTTGGAGGCCCGTAGCTCAAGTTACGGGCATTTGAATGAATACTGTCCGAAGACGGGGGGGTCCGGGCCCGGGCCGACCCGGCCAGACCCCCCCCCCCCCTAGGTCGGCCGAACCGGGTCAACCCGGTCCGGCCCGGTCAGGGCGCGGCCTGGCCGGTCAGACCGGCCTGTCTCGGCCGAGCGGCGCGGGGGGGAGCCGCCACCCCCTCGTGACACCCCCGCGGCACCCGCGGGGTGTCTCCCTGGACAGCCGAGTGACGCGGGGGGAGCCGCCGCCCCCGCGGGACAACCCCGCGGCACCCGCGGGGTGTCGCTCGGACAACCGGACGCGGCTTCAACCGCGTCCCGCACGCTCCGGACCCGCGCGGCAGCGGTTCCGCGAGTGCCGCCGTCGCGGCTTCTGCCGCGGCGGCCTAGTCCAGTGGTGCACCGGGGTGCCGCCACTCCCGGCTGCCAGCGCCGGCGGGTTCCGCGGGCCACCGGAGTCGCTCCGGTGGTCCGATTCTGTACCCGTCTGCGCCGCTGCTCCTCCAGAGACTCTCTCTTCACTGCGGAATCATCACACTTTCGTTGCGGCATATTCCGTCATCGCCCTTCAAATCCGCATAACAACGAAGAACGGCGGAGGGTCTTCGGGCCGTGTTCGTTGGCCCGCACCCTCCGCGTTAGTGATAAACAATGGGAGAAACAATATTCAACATATGAATACATATCTGAAAACAATTTTAATGAAATAAAATTGTTTTATGATTCGGGTTCTTCATTTTGAACGGAAACAACATGGGAATTAATGGCATTTCCAAAAATAAAATCCCTACCTCGTAGTCATCGTGCGTGAGCGTTCTTCGCGGAATTGCTCGTCGCGGAAGAAGGGGATCGTCGCGTCGTCGCGGAAGGGCATCGCGTCATCGCGGAAACCGGCGTTGAGTCAGCGAACTCAACGGACCAAGAAACAACATATTTAATTTAATTATAATTAAATCAGTGTTTTGGTAAAAACCACAAAGAGATTAAAAAGAAAATCTGAGACTCTTACCTCAAGCAGCTGATCGAAGATCCGTTGCGGAGGAAGAGACGTCGCAGAAGAACGTTGTAGGAAGGGAACGTCGGCGTCGCGGAACATGGCGTCGCGTCATCAATTTCCAGGTTCGTCGTTCTTCGCGTTCTTCACGTTCTTCGCGTTCTTCGCGAAGAAGGATAAAGGCACGAGAACTCTGTCAAACCTCTCAACGAGTAATCCTTCAAAAAGACTCGTTGGTCTTATTTTATTATTACGCCAAAAAACGAAAAAGGTAAGTAACGACCCATCATTTCGTTGTATTAATTCAACGAAAGTAACAGCTCATTTAATTCACGAAATAAACCGCCCAATTTAATGGTCTGTTAAGAATTTAAGAAACACGTCAGTTGACTTTCATAATGATGGGTTTTCGCGGGTGCGTTACTTAGCGGAAAGAAACGGCGGGCCCCACCTCACAAATATCCTACCAAGAGGGTACGATATTTCTGGATAGTACCCTATCCGATTCAACAAAGTTTAAGCCGCTTTTAAGTGGCTTCAAGTGGCTTCCAAGTGGCTTAAGTGAAATAAAATAAATTTGTCGAAAAAAATTATTTTATTTCTTAACTTTAAGCCTGAAAATTAAAAACCACACCCGAGCAAACGCAACTCCGGAAGAGGAGTTTATAAGAAAATACTGGTGCTGCGATTTCATCGGTGCCCTCATAATTCGATTCCAGGAACCGGTTCAAAAGTTAGAAAAACCCGCTCGTCCGTTCCCTAAACGTACCCGAGCCAAACTTCGGAAAATGATTCTGGGCACACCGGGCCTCGGAATCAGGTGCCGTCAAAAACTGCGCTCTTGTAAAATCCCAAAGAAAATTAAGAAAAAAATTTCCTTGAAATTTACGGGTCTTTACAGTCAACCCACCATGGCCTCCCCCATGCTCACCCATGATAGGAACCTTAGTGATGATTGGATGACTACCTCTTACTAGTTTTCCTTCATCTCCTAAGATGATTGGCTCAAGTTAAGATAATTTTTTTACTGAACACTTTCAAAATAATCTTCCTAAAAAATAATACACACTCAAATTAAAGAATATATCTATGGATAAATCTATTAATATCAAATATCAATAAAAACCCTTAGAAATATAATTTTATTCCATTTTCACATTTCACTCTAATTCATTATTCTATTCCAAATATGTGAAAAATAACCTTAAGTTAAAAATCGATTGGATTTAAAACATTTAAATTAAAAGTAAAAAATTTAAACATATTGCCTTTGTTAAACTCCAATTTATTAAAAACATTAAAAATAATAACTATTATAAAGTTAAATATCTAATTATCAATGAAAAAATGGAAAAAAAAATATATGATAAATTTTGAGTCATCATATGATACTTGGAATGGGGTCATGCCAAATAACACGAGTCTGTGCTACTCTCTTTATATTATCCTTCGGCCCTTGTTATTATACACCTTAGTGGTGGTGAGTTACATGGGTCCATATAAAATGGCATGGGGGATATGAAACTCACTTGAGGTCATGGAAAAAGAATTTGAGAGTCACATAGGGTGTCATACCAATATAGTTTGGGGTAATTAAAAAGTTTCACGAGCCATGAAAACAAATTGTAAATTATATATTTGGTTCAATTTATTTTATAAATATGGTTTATGAATAAATTTAGATGTTATGGCTGGGTGGTTTACTTCATTAATGTTATTGTCTTGGGAAATTTTGTTGAATTAACGGAAAGCATTTAAGGTAGGTGGATATTATTTGTTACTCAGTTGATTATTATTCCATTACTTGTGATTTATTTTTATTTCAAATAATTGACTTAATGTAATATTTATCAAATGATTTATGGTAATTTTATTTTAGAAAATAATCTTTTAAAGGATTTTGATATATAGAACGTGTGGATTTTAATTAATAAAACAATAACGATTGGTTTCTAAATCATGTTGTCTGACTTTTAGAAAATATGTTTTTATCTTAAATTGTATTTGAATTTAATATATTTATTATGGTATTATTATATTGAGAAATAATTTTGGAAATAAAATGGTTTGTTTAAAAAAATGCATGAGAATTGTAAACTCTATAGTTAGAAGTAATAATGTTTCAGGATTACAAATAGCCATATAGGCGATGGAAATACAAGTAGAGATTCATTTGGGTGGGTGAAAATTAATTTTAGGACCCCTGTAATCATTTTTCGGTTAGTTTATGCATGGATTCAAGTTTGATAACATTTATATCTCCTATAATTCCTTAAATTATAGAACTATTATTTATTTGATAAGCATAAAGGGGATGTGTTTTTTCGTAAGTATGGATTGTTTCGTAATAATACTGTTAATTTAGTATAATTTGTTGAAAGGATTAATGGACTCATAAACTATAACTTTTTTAATTGTTTTCCAAATAGAATTGGATGCATGGTTTGGACTTGATCATGATTGGGAATGTGTGCGAGTGATTTAAAGAAATATTGTTGAGTCGAGTGTTACTCATACCTTCCCATATATCTTAATGTATTCAAAGATATTTTTTTCATCATACAGGTAAAGAAAATGATATATTGTCTACTGATGATAGATCATATGATCTTTTCTTATGATGGGATGTGATGGTGTTTGACTGAGCATCATTTTATAGGTTTTCTATCCTGAATGGATATGAGTTGTTCATCTACCTTTGGTCATTATATCTTAGTGGTTGGATTGTGTTCATTACATTTTTATAATTTCTTTCCTTAAATATTGTTTTTAGATTTAAAATAAAGTGAATTATAATTTAAATATAGTTTTTTTATTTAATTTTGGGAAAAATAATTCCCCATTGATTAGGTGATGTCCCTATATACTATTTTCTAATATATAATGCTCTACTGGAAATTGGACCTTTCCCAACACTTCTATACCAACGGTTTGTAAAAACCGTTGGTATAGGTACCTTTTCCCAACGGTTTGGCCAAACCGTTGGGAAAGCCATGGATTTCCCCACTTTTCCCAACGGTTTGGGAAAACCGTTGGGAAAGGGTGTCCCCAAAATCAACATTCACCCGAAATCAAAGTCACCTATCCCAACGGTTCTCAAAACCGTTGGGATAGGTGACTTTGATTTTTTTCAAGATCTACTACTCGAGAACATTATATAAATCAAAATTTTAAATAATCATGATAATACATATATATATTTATGAAATTATGTTTACAAAATTCATGTTAGGTTAGTGGTTAAGTCGTTCAATTATAAACGAGGTTCCTGGGATCAAATCCCACCGAATGGTTTTTTTTGAAATACATATACCAAAGGTTTTATAACCGTTGGTATATGTATTTCATATTACTTGTACCAACGGTTTTTCCAGAACCGTTGGTATAGACCTATCGCAACGGCTTACTTCCCCATGGTTCTCCAAACCGTTGGTATAGGCTATACCAACGGTTTGGAGGCCTATACCAACGGTTCCAAACCGTTGGTATAGGTTGGTTTTCCAGTAGTGATAATCAATTAATGTGCATGAGGCCTTGTGGTAATCAGGTTAAAGACTTAGAATTCTGGTCCTTTGGTTGAATCATTGCACATTAAAATCATGAATTAGTTAAAAATTACAATTTAATATTGAATTTTTTATTTTAATGACCATAAAACAATGATCATAATAAATTAATTACAATTTATTCCATGCATTCATTTTATGAAATTGAAACAAATTGATCAAACACTGTGTATAATTTGAAACTACATTAAATCAATTCCATCATACATGAAAAAAAATTGTCAATCATCTTATTGAAAATTCAATTAGTCATATTGATAAAATATGAAAGAATATATTATCAAGTATAAGAATTAAAAAAATCTATTTCATTTGACAAAGACTCTCTATGTATAGAATCAATAATATTTAATTAACCAAATCAATAAATTAAATATCTAAAAAATATTCAACTTGGTTTCATCCTTACCCATTAAATGATATAAACATTTTTTATCCAAATAATTTTTTAACTTCTAATTAATCTTGAAATTTAAAAGTATAACTTCCCTCAATGGATTATTTAAACCTTAAATAATCTTACATGAATTTATTTACAAGTAATTAAATTTTGTTCAAAATATAGTGAAAATAATTATAAATAAATAAATGTTTTGATATGAAATTAATATAATTTAATGTTCAACCCCAATAAATAATTTATGGATTTCATAACAAAACATGTGTTTATAATTAGTCTCTCCATAAAAAAATATAAATATCAATGGGAAAAAAGTATACATAAATATATGAATATATATATCATATAATTATCATAACCTTTTTATGTAACTATCCTTTATAGTTGTATACGCCAGTAATATGATGCCCATAACCAAATCTTATGAACATTGAAACCCCAATGAGAAACATTTCCAAAAATGAGATAAAATTGAAAAAAAATACAAAATGAATAAATGAATAGATTTACATTGTTCGAGAAGAATGTTGATGTCCATAACAAAACCGTGTAATGAAATTTGAGTCAAGGTACTTCATCCCCCATACACTAAGATAAGGGGTGTACAAACCTCGGTAACCTCAATTTATATTTAAAACTATGAAAGGCATCAAACTGATGTCTCATATGGGCCTCTAGTGGTTTTCCCAACTCCATCTTACTAATAATTATAACACCCCAAACTTCATTCTCCCAGAGTTGGTGGTATATTTATGACATGGTAATCATCATACATCGGATCAAATACCCAAGATCAAGGTTTTTTAGTCCTTAAGGGACTTGATACATAAACATTGCATTACAATACAATAATGACCTATTATATTATTAAGTATATATTATTATTACTTAATATTATCCATAGAATCAATAAAATATAATATTTCTCTTCATACACTAGGGAAATGGAAAACATAATAAAAAGGTGAACTTGAACACTCAGTAAGTGATAGCATATATCAGTGGGAATAGATAAAAATGATTTCATATGAATACATTAGTATAATTTAATATATAGTTTCCATGAAAATGAATATAAATAATCGCATGGATAATAATAAATGGTCTCATGATGATGTAAATGATGGTAATATATAATTTTATACATCATCAACATATTTTCAAGGCATTGTGCCAACTAATTATAAATAATTGGTAAGGACACTATCATTACCTTGTCATAGTTATCTTATGATACAAACTAATGAACTAAGGGGATATAAAATTATGATTATGTAAACATGTATATTTGATATGAAATAGGGATATAGAGTTTCCATGGGGAGATACTTCTAGGGTTGTAATATTTAATAAAAAAGGTGAACTTATTCCAAAATAAAGTTCAATACACTAAATACCTAATATAGGATCCACCAAATATATTTCTATATTCCTTATAAAAAATCCCACTCTTGTAAATAATACATCCATGCCACCAAAAATACATATTATATTTATGGTTTTTTACCAAGGGACAATATTGAATTCCATGACTCTGAGAACAATATTGACATTATAATGTCCTATTAACAAAGTATAATTTGAGTGATATAGGGTATAACAAGCATAGGACATCATAAATATATTACTTATAATTATATTATAATAATATCATAATTATAAATTTTAAATTGAATAGGATACTATAATAAAAATGTAAATATTATTGAAGAAGAGAGAGAAAATATGCCCTTACCTTACTTAATATTTTAGCCTAATCATGGTCCTTAAATATAATGATACTCTTAAATATTAAATAAAGAGATATTATAGAGACTCTTTGATAGAGATATTAAGAGAGAACTTAAACTTAATGTGAGTAGAATTTATAATAGTGGGTGGATTTTTTTAGGTATGGTGAGTAGGATCTTAGGGAATAATATATTAGATATTTTATTTTTCCATTATATCAAGTGATTCATTATTCCCATAGTGGCCCACTACATCCCCTAATTCTCCATTAAAATGGATAGTTCCAAAATTATCTTAAGAGAATTATCTCACGTGAATTTTTCCATGATTAGATATGTGTTTGTGTGTGTCATATTGAATGCATTTCACCATTTTTTATGGTAATTTAATTTTTATATCAAAAAAATAAAAAAAATTCAACTCTTATCCTTCCTTAAATTTATATTTTTATTTTAAAATAGTTTACTAAGATATTGATCAGGACCCATGAAAATAATAAATGACAAATAATGGGGAGGGAAACAACCAGGGAACTCAGTCACCCCACACCTAGACCTATAGAGGTGTGTTCCAACCAATCATCATTGACTCCATATACAATGAAATATATAAAAAATAACACTAGATAAATTAATTTATGATCTTCTTCATATTTGGGATCATACAAGCTGACAATGTGATCCTAACAATGCACTATCTAAGGATGAAATGAAGCCTGAAACTCCACCACTACAGCCTGCCTACACCCTAAGGTGATTCATGCCACCTAGGAATGGAGCATTGAAACCCCATTATTGTATAAATAGTGACACAATTTTATAAGAGTACACATTTAAAACATTAATCATTAAAAATAACTCTAAAAATATAGGGAATAAGCTTCTACTAATGAGGAACCAAATGATGATGTATTAAAAAAATGTGGTATCATAGATAAACTATTTCTTTACCAAAATAATTCCCAAATTAACACCACTTAACCCCTAGATCCATAACCCCTTTTGTATCATAATAAGTCTTAATTTTAAGTTGTGAAATTATATTAATTTCATTGGGTAGTTTAGTTAACATTGATCTGGTAGTGATTTCCCTTTACTTAAACTTATCACATTGATTATTCTTCTTAAACCTCAATGATTGAACTTATTCTTGGGAATGGTTTAGGGAAAACCTATTGATTATAACCACTTCCAAATTTATAATAAATTTAATTTATTAGGGATATTACCACTAATATAATTCATGGTTCATCCCATCTTCACTAGTTAACTCTTATCATTACCCTTCTTAGTACACACTATTTCAATAGTGCATTTGTAATGGCTATATCACCAATGATCATAATTACCAATTGTCATATCACAATCATATTTATTATTACTTCCTATAATTCATTCATACCAATCCACCAAAAAAATTTCTCATTTACAATTTTCAATTTTCAATTCTATGGATTATATTTTTTTATTGTACTTGTTATGTTCATGATGTTTCTTTAAGAACACGATCCGTAAGACATTTATATTATACCTTCATTTATTTTTATTATTATCCTTTCTTAGATAAAGTAGTTATTTTAAATAGTTATCTCTTATTTTTACTACATCATTTCATAATAAAATATTTTTATTTATTACTTGATTTTCTCATGTATTTCATTCTCTCCCCTTAAAATAATTTTATTCTTGAAATTATAAATCGGTCTAGGAAAAAATACAGAAAATGTTGTATCATCACATCATTAGGTACCTATGATGTTGTTGGATGTGTTCTAAAATAGGTTTATCATATTTAATTATATAAATAAATTCATAGCTTGAGATATGTTATGAAAATTCCTATATCATACTATATAATTGGTATTTATCATAGTATACAATAGGCTATAGATATGGGATTTCAAGTGCATGCCCACTACTATGTCTTCTATGTGGTTTACTTCAGTTATAAATTACTGGTTTGATTCATAAATAGATATAAATTCATGATATAATAATTGAAATAATCAATGATTATTTAACCTACGTAGTAACATGTTATCATAATGTATGTCAACTTCTATGTGATGTCATCTCTTGCTTGACTCCCTTTATTAAATGAAGAAAGCCTGTAGAAAGGATATTATTCTTTTATTGTCACATATGAAAGGAAATCAATCCACATTTGAAATTATTTTTAGTAACTAATACATCATTTTTAGTCATTATAGATGTTTCTATCATGCCTTTAATGATAGAGTGTCCTCTCAATATGAATGAGGATTCTTGTGGCTTGTGTACTAAATGTGGAGATAAGAATCATTTGGTTTTCATTTTGTGATTTCCATAAAGTATAATTAATCAATCATGGTAAAGATGGAGAACACTACATATTAGGTATTCCTAATTATATTTATATTCTCCATAGTGCATATGATTCAAAATGATAGATTAGGAAATTTTATGGGTTTTTTCACTGCATTGATCATAAGATGATCCTCCAAAACACATCAATGATATTAGATCCATATTCATAAATTAATCAATATATTTCTTTAATTTTTTCATGAATAACATGTGTGTCATAATCTACTACAATCCACATCATAATGAATAATATTTCATGGTTGAGTTTCACCCATTGGATCACTCTTTCATTATTCAAAATATAAGATATCGTAATGCTCAATTTTATTTTTCTTAGTCATAGGGTATGACTGATATATATCATAAGGTATGATATGTTGGAAACTCGTGGTTTTTTTCAGTACCATAAACTATGATATAGGATATATCTAACATTATGATAGAAACTCAAGTTGCGTAAAAATAAGTAATTTCATCATAAAGATAATGTAGTGTATATTTTCAAATATGACTAGATACATGAGGGTAACACCACTTGATTCCATATATAATACACTTTCCAATATGTTATGTTGTTTCCTTTTCATGATAGAATCTACTATATATGGGTTATGTGGTAGGCCTTGGAATAGTGAGGTCTACTAAAAGGAAAAGTAAATCAGTGAGATATTTATCAATTCTCTATTTTTATGATTTCTTTCTAAATAAACCTCCATTTCTTCTTAGAGTGAGAAATATCACTTCTTAACTCACACACACCAAGGAAATAAATAAACAATGAAAACTCGATATACAAGGTTTACTACTCAAAATGAGTAGTTAAACCTTACCATGATCCAGGCTTGCCTAAGACTATATGATCTAATAGAATCGCCATCGTAGATATAAATGAGTAGGGAATATACTTTACTCATGATACAAGAATATAAAAGAACATTCACCTAAGAAGTCTCCCAACAAAATGAACCACTATATTGTACTATTAAGGAAGAAATTACCCTTATTATTTTTATGATTTTCTCTTGATAATATTATAATTCACCACAACTTCTTCACTCTTAAGAAAAAGTGTGAATTCCTTTCACTTCAACACATTATATAGTTGTGATGATTAAAAAAACTGGTGTGTTTATTATCTTCTTCTTCTATTACATGAACTGTTACAAGTATTCTCTTATTCATCTCCTACTTTAATTGATTATAGGTATCCTATTTCTAAGTACATTGAGCTATAAATCACATTTATTCTTCTTTTCTCTCTTAAATTATCCTCACCATAATTATCTCTCTCTCCTTATCTATCATTCTCTCTCTCTAGCATTCTCTCTCTCTGTATGTTGCAGTTGATAATTAATTTTTTATCTCTATATTATATAACACAACACCCCTTTAATTCAATTATATAAAATCCCTCATTTGTATATCTCACATAGTAGAAGTCTCTTATTCTTGTTCAACTTTTTATTTCAATTTCAAATCCAAACCACTAACTGCATTAAACTAATTATCAAAATTCTCTTCATCCTATTATTATTTTGTTGAAATAATAAAATCGGTCAATGTAGACTAACATAATTTGTAACATGACAGGATGTTTCACAACATGACCAACCAATTTTCTCAAACTGAAACAAAACAAAATTATTTTCCATTCATATTAAAAAATAATTCTTCATGACATGGAAAAACTTATTTTCTCATATCAATGTAAACGTTTATATTCATTTCCATTCATAAAAATGTGAGGAACCTGTATTATTTATTCAATTATTCATTATTTTGGATTAATATCATTTCCACATCATGAAGCATCTTCCTCCACTACTTGAATCATGAATTCCCTTCCAATTATTTGTTATATAAAATAATAATTTCATCATCACCTGATTTAAATTAAAATTTATCCTTAATATTCCAAAAATAATTCTTTTGAAAAAATCCTAAATAATTTCTTGTCAGCCCTTTAAACTTCCAAAGGAAAAATATTTTTCCTAAGTCAACAATCATACAAAACATACATAAAAATATGTGTGTCTCAAAAATATTTTATGTGTCATGTAATATTTATAAAATATAACATGTAAACCAATATTGTGGGATTTTAAAAATTGTATTCTCAGTGAAAATATATTATATATATGATCAAAAACTATATTATGTTTTGATCAAAAAATCAACACATATCATAAATGTCTTGTGTATCTCTAAGAGACCTCTAACATTGTCGCATTTCCAGTGAGTCTTGCTAAAATATATTAAGTATGCTTATAAAAATTTTATTTATCCCTATTTATTAAAAAATATATTATTTATGAATATAAAATCCTTATATATCAAAAAAATATTATGTAAATGATTGTCTTATTACTTTGTTAAAATTTTCAGGACTTCTGTAAACAAATCATATGTATCTTAGTAAGGGAAACTAAACACATTCCAAACTTCACCAAAACCTCCAACAAAATTTTTATAAACTCTAAAAACCTCTAGAATAAATTAAAAAAACAAAAGTTATTAAAAGATATCAACATCCTTCAACTCACATAATAAACTTTATTTTATGTGAACATGAATATGATTTATATATTGAAAACAAAATCCAATACAATAAACATATCCACTTATTTTTTTTCAATTATTCTTCAACCATGATTTCAAAAATATCAAAATATATATCTTTGTAACAATAATATTCCCTTTTTTATTTTTTTTAATGAATAAACATAATTTAATTTAAAACTAATCACACTTATTAATATACCATCTTACAATATTTTTAATCATATTTGATCGAGCTGAGTGTAGGGAATGTGAATATTGAACAGAAATATCATGTTTCCTAGAATAGTGACTTACATCCATTTTTCTATATCCCATTAAACCTTATAATACAAATAAAATTGAGACCAATTTAGAATCCACTGTAATAAACCAATTGTTTTTGTAAAAACGATTCATGAATAAATGTTTTTATATAATATTATACACATTAAAAATATAGAGAGACCAATAAAGATATTATTTCAACACTAAATACTGTTAAATTAATTATAAATGAAACCAACAAAAATTAAAAACATTAAAATACGGCATAAAATAGAAAATAGAAAAGCTAAAATGGGAAATTAGGGATTTCCCCAATCTATTATAATCATCACCCCCATGACAAACACTATAGAAAAAAACAAAATATTATTAAACTAGGTAACATTATAGGAAATGTAAATATAGAAAATTGAGATTAATTGAGTTGAATATTGAGTGAAATAATAATTAGTATTTATATGAGGTAATTTGATCATTGGAATAATAACCTCACTATTAGTAATAGTAATATGATCATTGGTAATAGTAACCTAACCGTTGGAAATAGTGTCATAACCATTGGAATAGTAAATTCACCTCAAAATAATAAATTATGATACAAATAATATTTATCATGATTACTTTGTGTAGATATAAATTTTATAATTCCAAAAATAAAATATCATAAATAAAAACTCATAGAAAATATAAACATATTTTTTAATAAATTGTATTTTAAATTATTTTATAAAAAATATTTTTATATTAAAAATTAAAATTACCTATTTTATAAATTAATTTTTACAAAATATTTTTTTTTTCATGTCAAAATTATCCAAGGGTGAGTTTTTGGTAATTTTCTGAAATACATCAATTTTCATGTGAATAGTAAAAATATAGTTTTTCACATAACTGGTGTAACAAAAATTACATCATTATTAATGTAATAATGAAATAATCCTTTATATAAATTTATTTTCATCCATGGTATTTTTAAATTCATAAATTGTTCATTCGAATATAATAAACATAATTTCAAAAACTAAAAAAGAACATTCCAAAACCTATTGTCAAAAGTGATTCCTTAAAATATCAATTTTTCTTTCTTTCCACTTTCCTTTTGAATAAACTAATGCATTATAATTATAAAGGTGATTTAAAGTCTTAAAATCATTTTATTATTTTAATATATTATTTATAATGTTATAAATTCACTATTATAAGTTTTGCCTTTGATATATTATTTTATTCAATAATTTATTCTAAAAATACCCCTCTCCTAAAATATAAATAATCCCTATAACATCCCTTGATAAAACACTCCCACAACCATTCCAAATCCCAAGATCTAACTATATTCTTCAAATTAATCATATTAGAATCCATAGGTATATTCTGGATTAATCCAACTCCAATCACCAAGGTGTTATAGTGTCATACGAGAGAAGCTACAACGAGGAGAGAGTAAGTCTCTATTAACTCTTCCTTCTTTTCTTCTTCTATTTAATCTTTTTAACCTCTTCCTTTAAAACCCATATAATAAAAAATTAATTATATAGGAACATATAATTATATTTATAATGTCAACCTACTTTAATTATCATATTTATGATAAATATAAATTTCATACTCTCCTTTCCTACTGTTTCGAAAACTTCCTTTTAAAAGTTGGTTAACCACCTTCAGACACATTATCAAGCCAATTATCATAACTAACTTCATGTATGGATAGTATGAATTATATATAATATATTAATATGAAATTAAATATATTATATTATTTTTTAATTAATTTTTCTAATATATAAATTGAATTTAATAAAATATAAAACTCAAAGAAAATGGTGGGAATTTTAAGTGAAATATGATATCAAAACCCTTCAATATTAGAAAAAATTAATAAATATAATAAAATGATTATAATTGATAAATAGTTCTATAAATGATTATAATTCACTTCGGGATTAGTGTTTTAATAAACATAATTTTATTATTTAAGTGAAAAAGAAATGAAATTAAGTGGGAATTAAGGTAATGGGATTCTTGAACTCAATTCCTTTCTTTGGGTTATTATATCTTCCATGGTATGGATGTTCATAATATTCTCATAAAATTTCCTTTAATTTATCCTTTATAGGTATACATGTTCCTATAATGTTAAAATGTTTTCTATGAATTTTGTTTCAGAGCGACTTCAATTTCCAAAACATCATATTTTACTCTTCCTGAAATACTTCTTGTCCACTCAGGAATAATAATGTATTATGTCCAAGAATAATTTCCCTTATTAATTTGGGAACCAAAAATTTTATTCATGAATATATTATTTATGAAATCTTTATGAAACCCATTATTTTCATTGGGTTTACTTCATGACTTTGATTGATAGATTTTTTATGTGGCATGCATGATTATGTAAATGTTATGACGTGATGGGTGGGCTTAGAATTATGTAGCCCTCAAATGCATTGGGTAATGTAATCAATATCATGAGATGATGTGAAATATGTTTGAAAATGATGCTATATTTATTCATAATGATGATTTTATGATTATTCATGTATGTTATATGTAAACATGATGATATCTTTGTTCACAATTATGTGCAGTTTTGACCACTAAGAAATGATGTTTCATTTTTATGCATTCACACATTCATTGACTTTATCACATGTCTCCATCATATTATTGATGATGATTCAATTGTTATGATATGATGATGATTTTTATTCTCAACCATGTTATATTGATTCATGTTTTTATTTATCCTCGTATTATGATTTTAGCTCACCCCATTTCATTGATGTATATTCTCAAGTGATTACATGTACTAAAGAGAGTGAGAGGTACACTAATAAGTTAGAGAAAAAGGAATTAAATAATGTTTTTGTTTTATTATGTAAATTTTATATATAAGACTTATTTTCCATACGAAACTAAACCATTTGATCTTGGATTTGTAATTATATTATATTGGTTATCTTTAAAATTATGTACTAGTCATGTAATAAAAAGTAGGGTCACTATATGCATTCTTCTTACACTTCTCAAAACTATCCCATGAACAAGTGTATAAAATTTTCCTGAAAAACATTCTCTACAAACATGATATAATAGTTCCCATGATGACTTCATAGCTTACTCATTTTAATAACTCCCTCAAAATATATACCCCCTTAAAAGGATATCTCTACCACATTGGGTAAAACACATATAATTGGATTATTCCGAATATTAACATTCACTCCATTTATAAACACAAAAATATCTAAACATAAACATATATTTATGTTGTATTTATCTCACTTTGAAAACAATATCTAAAGAAAAAGTGAGTGAGGGGATTAATCTCTCATACCTTAGCCTTTGATAAATAAAGGTTGAGAAATCATCTTCAACCTCCATGACATGGTATTAAAGTAATATCCTAGATTTAGGTGTCCATTAATTTCATTGACTTATTTGTTTTCTAATTTATAATTAATATAAACTTAACTATAAATTAGTTATATAGGATATAAATCAAAATAAAAACACTTTATTTAATCATAATTAAATTTTATAACAAATTTACATTATAGAATGTATTTCATAACATGGACTATTACATACCATGGATGATTACATCCCTCAAAATTTCATAAATTAAACTGGGACAATAAATAAAAATATATTATTTTTACGATTGGGAAATTCCATAGATCATATTTACATTAAGAATCACCTTTAGTAGAACAAAACCTAAAATAAAAAAAATAAACATCATCAAAGGAGAAATCATGTTGTAAAATCCAAAATAAAAACTATAGAAATGAGAAGTTTTCTTTATAAAGTTATAATGAAATTATTTTATAAGATGTAATAGTGTAATATAGTCATTATATGACCATTATTAAATGGTATATAATCTATGGATATAATACCAATAAACATGTTACCAGTTTGGAATTATTGATATATAGTTAATATATATATAATTTATTTAGATGTAAAAAATATACATTTTCATTATAAATAATAAATTTAAAATAAAAGAAATGATTTTTTATAGGATTAATATATACCAATTAACATGATAAAATATCATTGATTCAAAAGATATTGTTTTTATGAATTTCCATAGTTTTTAAAATTTATTACATTTAAATAATTATATTAATAAAATGTATTGATAAAAATAAAGGAATTTTTTTCTAAATAAATTAATAACATCCATGAAATAATTAAGGGATAATGAGTAATGTTAATATAATTATTTACTTTTAAATAAAAAAATTTACATAAAATATTTTTTTTATTATATATTTGTTTACTTAAAGTTAAATTTATCATATTTGGATTGAAATGACCCTTAGGACTCATAAAGACACCTAAGAGTGGGTGGGGGATCATGTTTTTTCTATGTTTTAGAAAATTCCAATTTCTCTGAGTAGAATTTACCCCTTGGATTCATATATCTATTATCTATTAGGATAATAGTGGTTTTATTTAAAATTTACCAATAACATACACCATATGAAATGCATGAAAGAAACTAAATATGGAACATAATATTTTTTCAAGTTTCATCTCCAATGTAGGAAACCTACTCCTTGTTTTCATCGATTATTCACCTTGATCATGGATTATTCACTATAATCAGTCTCATATTATAATGGTATGGGTTGTAATCATCATGATCTATGGTACATCACACACCTACACACAAAGTTACACTATGCATATAATTTCAACCATCTCACTGGATTTCATATCTTTTCACTACTCTATATTCTTCCAAACTAGAATTTAAAGAATCCCTTAAATATCTTGAAGTAGATCACCAATAATAATAAGAATAAAATATATTATAATGCCTAGTATTCTTCCTTATTCAGAGTATTTTAATGCATTTTTAACATTTTATGATCCTTATTCAACTTGGCCTTTGAATACAATATACATTCCAAGATATTTCTTATAATAATTTTGATTACTTATCTCAACTAAAATGAGATTCTATGATATTCATGATCCAAAATCTCATCAATCTCTAAAAAGAATGACACTCAGACCATAAACAAACACATTAATATCAGTATATACTCATCTTATTATTTATTATTCTCATAAAATATCTATAATAGTAGATTTTTTAGAGACTTATTCGTGTTTTTTCTTTGATACCTTGTTGTTGAATGTTCTTTAGCATATGATCAATATCTAATTATTCTTTTGAGAGATTGGTTGTCATCTATATTCCTAGATATCAATTCCTTAAATTATTTAGACTTATTTTTCTCATTTATATATAGGCAAACCGAAATATATTTTCTATATTTAGAATGTAGAATATCTCTTTGGAATCTATATGGTGATCATACTATTTTATAACTTCCTTTTATATGTTGGTTTGTCCCATGATCTTCTATTTTTTTAGAACCAATTGTTTCTTGTAAAATGAAAAAATCACCCTCTATCTTTTCATTATCATTTATCTCAAAAGAATATGATTTATTGATACTTATATAATAAGAATATAATATCTTTTTCTCTTTCTCATTTAAACAACATTTGTATTAAAATCATTCATACAAACTGTATGAAAATCAAAAGTTACTATATCTTATATCTAGGAATTTTTTCATTATGGCATGAAAGAATTTTATTTCTAGAATATCCCTCATATCTATTTCATCAACTCAACCTCTGCCTGTATAACAACCAATTTTTTATTTTTAAATATTTTAATAACATTTCCAACTTCACCAAATTTTATTTCAACTTTTTATAAATAAAATCATTTTAAAATATTTTCATTTTAAAGTCTCAAATCAAAGATATATAGATCCTAATAATTATCATTTAATATTCCTTAATTTATACTTGAATCGTGGATTATGAAATCATCATTATTTTTTATCATGAATTAAATATTATAGAATTATTTCATTTTTATCCTCCTTTCCACACCTTGAAGATCATATTCTCTTAATTATTTGGCTTGAATCATAAAATTTTTTAGATGTTTTGATATTTATATTAATGAATAATAGATCTATAATTATCACAAATGTTATTTTCTTCAGAATATAAAATTATAGAATCTTTGTTTTTTGTTTTTAAGAAATATCAATTTATCATTTAGTAGCTGACTCTTATGAAGTGGAGTATTACTCTTCTAAAGTCTCTTTTTAATTATAGGAAGTCACAAAATGGTATTATGATGTAGGATTTTACACTTATTAACTATTATTTTACACTTATAAAGATAAAGTAACTCCTATGATATTTCTGGTTACTCTTTATATATGTCCAATGAATCTTAAAAATTTATAATATAGTATTCAGAAGTCTGGGTGATGCTTCCAAAGTCAAACTTGACTCTTCAAAACTCTAGGTTGACTCTTCTAAATTCATTCTTTTTTTAACTCTTGATGTTCAACGCAACCATTACCTTATAAAGTTTCATCATAGGGTACACTATATATTAGGAATTTACATTATAGGTTTCATTATAACTTATTAATTCTAGTTCTAACCCAGTTTAGGGTTTATGCCTTATTCCTTATGAAGTGTTTGAACCTTATGAGGAACTAGCACCAACCTTGTGATGATAATGTATCAACCATATGAATATAGACTTAACCTTAAAAATACTTGTTTAAACCATATTAGATGTATGTCTAAACCATATAGTTATATTATCCCAACCTTATAAGTGGTCTACCTCAAATACAAAATCCTTAGAATCGGTTCAGTGCCTATTTAAAAAACTCTATTTCATCTCAAGGCTCTATCCAAGAGTGTTTCCTCGTATATTTGAGCATCCAATATCCTAGTTCATTAATGGATGGTTTCTCTAAATATTTATCTATATTTTCCTAATTGTTTTCATATTCAAAACTTATCTATACCATTGGACCTGTATAGGTATTCATTATAGGTTTATAGCTATCTCACATAAAAAACACATATCCTTTATAAATATATTGTAGAGAGTTATCCTTCTAAATTTTGTTACAATTGTTTTTTATAAAAAAAACTTTCTCATTAATCATCTGATGTAGGGAATACTTTCAAATTATCATTTTCATTATCTATTCCACACCATCATATAAATGTTCCATTTCATATATAATTGAATCCATCATCCTTCTACTTTACTGATAATTCATGGGAATCACCATCATTACCTATCATTGGATGCGCATTATCTAACCCAACATCCATCACACATATTGACATGCTCATTGAAAACATATATAATCAAAATCCAATGGTCTCTTAACCCCCCTAGATCTATTTTCAATACTTTTAAATTCTTAACATAATAAATTCATGTCAATATTTTTAATATCATTCACTTTTCCTCTCCCCATTAATGATAGTAAATACAAAGGAGAATATTTATTCTCCTCCTTAATTATACTACAAGGTGTGGTAAAAATTTTATTATCCCTTATTATTCTTAAGAATTATTTATTTTCCCACTATCTAGATAGAGTAAGTCAATTTCCATGAGATAAGTGTGGCACTATATGTTCTCTTAGTAATGTTCCATTAATCAATAAACTTTAAGTATAATTTTTCTAACTCGTTGTAAAAAAAGATTCATTAATTAAGACAATAAATTTTTTACATAAATATTCTCTATGTGATACCAAATATAAATCACATTCCTGAGGGGTTGATCAAACAAATTTTCAAAAATTAGTATGAACCTGCACTCAACTTCACAAAACACATCAAAAAAATTCAATTAAATTTTTTTTTTATCTCCCCATTTTCATATCATATAGTCACCCCCACTTTATAACCATATTTTTCATAAACTAAAATATATTTTAGAGAGAATAAATTTTGCCTTATTCTTTAGGTTTTATAGGGAATTTCAAGATTCTAGATTTAATTGAAATTGTTAAATCCTAGGAATCTTTACACATTTAAATATCATGTCCTCAGGAAATGATCTCCATACTTCCCCATGATTGATTTTTATCATGTATGATACCAATTGAATCCCGATACCACTTGTGAATTTTATAAAAATTAAAATATTCCATGATATATTATCCATCAAGATGTTTAGAAATTATAGTTTTGATCATTTCTTATCATTCATCTTTCACCTCTAATTACCTCCTCAAAGTATAATCAAAAAATATATATGAATAAGGTTGGTCAACAGGTGGTGGTGAATTTACAAGAATTTCAGAAGTACTGAAGCTGTACTGTAGCAGTTATTGTTTGGTACTATAGAAGACGGAACTATTCACTCGATTTGGGCCTTCAGGCCACCAGTTTGGGCCTACGGGTCTCAAGGGCCATTGGGTCATCAAAGGACTTTAGGCCACAGGGCCTTCAGACCACGTAGACCATAGAGTAGCCCAACTCACACAAAACAGGCCCCAGAAGAGTATCAGGGCAACAAGAGTAGCATCCACTAGAAGTAGAGCTAACCGGATTGTAAGAATTAGAGGGTATGGTAGGCGCCATCGAGACCAGGCACCGTATAGCTTTGTATGGGTAAATACTATTTGATCATCAATGAAATGTGGGGAGCTAGATGATAAATGATGGAGAAGCTGGGGAGGGTCAGTTTAAGTGGGCTGGGCCTACGGGTCTTGTATTGGGCATGGTATGCCGCTGGGCCTTCGGTTCATGTATTGTGGGTCAGTCGAGCCTTGTGCCTTGGGCCTACGGGTCATGTATGGGTTCCCCTTAAACCATTAAAAGGGGGATTATCCAAAATAAAATTAAAAAATAAGGCCTTCAGGCCATTCAGGATAATAATGTGGGTCAACATAGACTCATTAGTTAGAGGAATAGGGATTAAAATTTTCTCTCAACCCAGAAACTTCCATCTTTGGGGGTATAAAATGTCTAGACCTATTCATTCTTTTATTTTCATTGAATTTAAAATTTTTAATTTATGAAAAACATAGAATTATTTCATTTTTTAACTTTTCTTCCAATGTGGAATATATCTTTACTGGATCTAGTAAAGAGAATTTATTTTTTTATCTTTTTACATTCTTCTAGACTCTTCTAAATGGGTTGTTCATATTTTAAAACATTCTTTAGGAGTATGTCCAGCCACTTTTTTATGTGTTGGATCATTCTTTGTAGTAGTATATTTCCTAATATTATGAGTTATTAGTGTTTTTACTTTTTCTCTACTCATTATTTTTTACCATAAATTCATGTCATATATTATATAACACTATGACCAACCAGTTTCCACCTTCCACACACTTATTTTTCCGCACTTGGGTTACCCTTCTTGGGCAGCCTCTCAATAACTTTATTTGGAATGTAAACCACTAATCCAATCCAATTAACCCATTCTAGGACGGATCTAACATCCCAAGTAAGTAATTAATAATAGATATTTTTATCTATGTCTATTTATTAATTAGATAGTTTTTTATATGCTTAAAATGAGAATAAATCCAATCTTAATCATGGAATACACTAATATTTTTAAAAGATTATTTTACTGCCTTTTGATGGAAAACCATTTTTAAATCAATATTTTGAAAATTTTATAGGCTCTATTTTTCAAAATAAGCATATTATTTATGATTGGGACATTGAAATTTACCTTGGGTTAATTTTTGGTATTTTTCTGACAAAGTTCATTTTTTTAATGAATAGTGAAAAATACTGCATTTTACATCAAAAATGCTTTTTCATCTAAGTTAATTATATGAATAGATTATATTTTTAATTGGTTATAAAGTGTAAATATAATATATATTTACCATGTAATCCAATGGTGGTCATTGGGATTAATTTCACTTTGGAATTGGGCATAAACAAGTGCCAAACATTTCATAGATATTGTTTCTAAAAAAACCCGCTATTTTTTTTAACAACGGGAATTATTTTTAAATTAATTATTGCAATTTCTGTGTTTGGAATTTGGTAAAATGGATTAAATATTTGGAATCATAAGTTCCAAATTATGTAATCAAGACTCTTTTGTTTTTGGACATTGTGAATAGTAACGACAGTAATTATCTTTAATTATCTTGATTAATTAGTAATCGGGTAGTTAAGGATAATAAAATAATATCATAATAATAACAAATTACCCCAAAATGTGTCCTAATGCTACTATTTGTGTCATTTCCTACCATGGGATTCTTTTTTCAAAACTTGGGGACCCCATGGAATCACTTTTGTGTGATAATGACATTTTATCTTTTTATTTTTAAAGAAAGTTAAATATAACAAGGAACGTATCACCTGAGTGAAACATTTTTTATTTTGTCTACATAAATGATATATTGGACTATAAATATTAATTGGAAAGATAAAAATATTTCCTACATCATAGTATTTTTTTATAATTTTTAGAAATTAAATAAATTAAATTATTTATAACATCATGATGATGCAGCGATTACCTCATTAATGAACGATTTAAATAAAATGAAAAGATAATGTAAAATATAAGACTTAAAATTGTCAAAGACATATTGGATGAGTATATTTCTAACCCTTCTCACCTTATCCTCGAAATAAATCAATGTGGGCCCTTTAAAATCCGAAACTCATTTGAAAATAAAGTAACATTTTATACCTTTCCAAGAGTGCCCCTCCTCTCCTCTTATAAAGCCCCCCCCCCCCTCTACCTCCTTACCCACACTTCTCAAGCCATTGGATCGACCAAGATCTTCTCATTTTTTCTCCTCATATCCCTCTCTTCATCTTATAATCCTTACCTTAGGCATAAAGCTCTTCAAGAAGCCCTTTTGGTTCTAACCAAGAGGAGTTACCTGATTTAAAGGTAAAGACTTCTCTAATGTTCTTTTGTTTTATTTTGCTTATCCTACCCCATAAACTCTTTTTATTCATTTCTTTTGTAACAACACCAGTATTTTTAATATACTAGGATGTTGTTATAATAATTATTCGAGCTACACTTACACACACCTACATCTAATGGTTAAAGAATATATTGTTTCCGTGGATGGCGAATTTTTGTCTCACGAAATGATGATTGTTAAATATTCTTATAACACCTTAAAAGGTGGCCATTAAGATGTAACTATATTTATATATGATATATAATATGTTTATTTTTTCCTTAATATTATGTATTTTTCATTTATGGCATACCTTTATGGATTTCATTATGGGTATACGTGATATCTTCATTTTAGGAAGTGCGGACTACCGCCCCCTCAAAGTGATTTGATTCGTTAATTCCATATATGGGATGTATAAAGGATAGAATTAATGATATTATATATGATATTATACTGTAATTATAATATACCTTTATATCATTATGATTTCATTCCATAAAATATGAAATAGAAATGAAAGTAGCGTTCATGCGTACGTACGGCTTACCGTCTCCATGAACGGTGCATTTCATTTCTTATCCCTAAATGTTATGTAATATTATAAATTAATGTATATAATGGATATATATGACATATATGATATCTAAATCATGAATATAATTATGGATATAATGGATATTTTACCACATGAACAACTTGTAATTATAAAGAGTTTATTTTTTACTCAAGTACCAATGATCGACAAAATGACCATTATTAACTTAAATAATTGCATAGTGTTCATAACATGTTAATAAGTGATATAAAAGGAATAATGAACTGGAAAAAGGTTCTTAAGCAAGTAAAATTAACTCAAGTTTATTATTCAGGACATTAAAGAACGATCGAGTCAATTCGGACCCGAGGTAAGGGACTTCGTCTCAATCTCCTTTCATTGAGGCATATTTTGTTTTATACACAACTTTATTTTATATGGTGTATAAACCCCCTTTGACTTTTATGTTTATTCAAAAGGAATCTTTTTTATATGAAGCGTTTACTAAACGACAAAATGGAATGTTTTTTTGTCGTACGTCTGCAGCGACAATGACTTCTCCGCCGCCGTGACCATTATTTGAGTTTCGGCTTCCCCTACAAGACATAACTTTTTTAAAATGAAAAATAAATACCATGTTTTACTTTTATTTTCTTTTGGTATTTAAAATGGTTTTGATAATTTTTTTATTATATCGATGCGTTATTGATATCTTGTGATTAAAATGTGGAAATGTCATGTTTCCTTTATTCGTATTTTATGTGATACAATTATGTTATGGTTCTTGGCCATTGTTATGAAGACGGGTGGTTCCCTGATAAACTAAGGGTTGGTGAGCCCGATATAGCTCTCCAATGCATTGGGTAACACGAAGGGGTTAAACAATAAGGTTTCTTTGAAGAGATTTAGGGAATATACTATGATGGGTGTTCCAAACGTATCCATGAGGGTTACTCCCTACGTAAGAATGTTATGAATGCCTCAAGTTACCTTTATGTATTATGATTTCTATGAATTATTCATTATTTGATGAGGTGTGTTAAAATGCTTATGTTTTATGAGTAAAGTATGATTTCATACATGTACTAATGTTTTCATTTTGTACTTTTATATCCCTTATTGAGATTTTTATGCTTATCCCAAGTTTTGGAAATGTTTTTCACATGTCAAGGGAAATGTACATGATGTGATGATAGGGTCAAGAAAGTGTCAGGAACGAATCCATGTTTTGTTTTAAAGATGTTTCCATTGATGGGAAAAAATGAATACTATCTTTTATGTAACCACTTTGTTTAAATGTGGAATGTAATGCATGATTTATGATCTAATTCTCTAAAACTCTAAACTTGAAAAGATCCTCAATGTGTAATCTTGTAATAACTCAAGATTAAGTAATGTTTAAGGCTGGGACCTTATAGTTGGTATCAAAGGGAGGTTTAGATAACTTTAGGAGTTATAATTATATTAAATTATTATCCAAAAATATTTTTTGTTATGATCAAATTGAAATGATATAGAATTTGGAGATTACCATGTTGCTTCTTCTAATACATGTTTGTTCAGAATGGTTTTCCGCAGAGGAAACAGGGAAGCAGTGCTGGGAAGGCATACAGAAGGAAATGACCTTCTGAATTAGCATCCTGAGATGGTTGGAATTGGAACTGAACAGTTTGTTGTAGTAATGGAGCAGTTGACTCAAGAGATAAATGGTGGTGGTATCCATGCACAAGATCAGCCAGATCAACCGTAGAGGAACATGTTAGTGGTGGAACATTTCATGAGGCAACATCCCCCATCATTCAGAGGATCATATGACCTTGTGCTAGATGAAGGGTGGATTAAATCACTAGAGAATATTTCCAATGTCATGGGGTGTTTAGACAATCAAAAGGTTAGTCTTGCTATTTACCATTTGGAGGGTGAAGCAGATCAGTGGTGGTCGATGCTTAAAAATATCAGGGATGCTGATGAGATTGATGCTCTCGACTAGGATGAATTCAAAGGTATGTTTCATGAGAAGTATTTTTCCTAAGGATATTCGACTTAGGATGGAAAAACAATTCCTGTAATTGAGGCAAGAGGAAGACTCAGTGGCTGCCTATGAAGAAAGGTTCACTCGATTGGCAAGGTATGCTCCAAATTTTATCTGAGATCTTGACAGTAAAATCAACCGTTTTTACTCAGGATTAAACCCAAAATATCTAAGTACTTTAGCTTCTCTCAAGTTCAAGCGTTATTAAAAGCTTGTTCAATGTGATGAGAAGGTGTAAATGGAGTTTTCCAATGATCAATTGTTCTATAACAACCAGGAGAAGAAGAGACCAAGGTGGCAGGAGAAAGGAAAGAATTCTTCAAAAAGGTCTGACTGTAAGAAAACTAAGTTTCTAGTTTGTGATAAATGTGGTAAAAGGAATTCTATGGAATGTATTCTGAATTCTGGAAAGTGCTACCGATGCGATAATATGGGACATAAGGCTTGTGATTGCACTGTAAAAAGATCAGGGTGATGGTAAGACCAAATTTGATTTACAGTTAGTGAAATGTTTTAAGTGCAATGAGATGGGTCACTATGCAAACGAGTGTTCGAAAAAGAGCTCAAGTGATGGGAAGCAGTTAGAATACAAGCAGAAAGGGGTGGTGAAATCCTTTTCAACTACTTCAGTAGATGTCGAGCCATCAAAATAAGTTGTATCAGGTACTTTGTTTTTTCAGATTATGACAGTGTGTTGTTTGATTCGGGGTCTACACATTCTTTTATCTCTGAAAACTTTTCTAGTAAAATGGGAATACCATCTCAAGATATGACTCCTGAACTTGTGGTAAAAACACCTGGGGGAAAGGTTGAGGCAAAAAGAATTTATATGAATCTTCATATCCTTATCCGTGGAAAGAACCTACTTGGAAACCTTATTGTTTTACCTCTAGTAGAGTTTGATGTTATTTGGGGTATATATTGGCTCTCTATTAACCATGCTAAGATTGATTGTAGAGCTAAATAAGTTTCTTTTCAGAAATACTTTCAGTTTGAGTACAATAATGAACCCTTACTGTTGATAACATATCAAGAGGCCGAGAAACTTGTAAAAGATGGAAATGAATGTTACCTTGCACATATAGTTCAAAATAAGGGAACTGTTTAGATTAATGATGTGCCAGTGGTAAATGAGTATCCTGATGTTTTTCCTATTGAGTTTCCTGAATAATACCAGATTGGGAAGTTGAATTTACCATTGACTTGGTTCCTGATGCTAAGCCAATTTCAAAACCCCCTTATCGAATGGATCAAATTGAACTTTTAGAGTTGAAGGAGCAATTGCAAGATTTATTAGAGAAAGGTTACATTTGACCTAGAACATCACCATGGGGTGCTCCTGTTTTATTTGTTAAAAATAATGATGGTTCAATGAGACTTTTCAATGATTATAGAGCCTTGAATAATATCATTGTTAAGAACAAGTATACTTTGCCTCATATCGATGATTTGTTTGATCAGCTCCAGGGAGCTCAGTTTTTTTCAAATATTGACCTGAGATCGGGGTACCATCAGTTGAAGGTAAAGGAAGAAGATATTCCTAAGACCACGTTTCGTACAAGATATGGCCATTATGAATTTTTAGTAATGAATTTTGGGCTAACCAATTCACCTGTTGTATTCATGGAACTTATGAATAGAATTTTCCATGAGTTCTTGGATAAGTTTGTGGTTGTTTTCATTGATGATATTTTGGTGTTTTCTAAAAGTAAAGAGGATCATGAAATACAATTAAGGTTTATTTTGAAAACCGTAAAATAAAAGAAATTGTATGGGAAATTCAGCAAGTGTGAGTTTTGGTTGCAACAAATTTCTTTCCTTGGTCACATTGTTTCTAAAGATAGGATAACTGTTAATCCTACAAAAACAAAGGTTGTTGGAGAATGGCTAAGACCCACAAATGTAACTGAGATTCATAGCTTCCTTGGTTTGTAAGGCTATTACCGAAGGTTTGTTAGAAATTTTTCACGGTTATCTAGTCCAATGACTAAGCTAACTTGGAAGGGTTTTAAGTTTATCTGGACAAAAGAATGTGATGATTGTTTTCAGGAATTGAAAAGAAGATTGGTGAATGCTCCAGTTTTGGAACTACCTTCCAGGAATGGTGAGTTTGTTCTCTACAGTGATGATTCATTGAAAGGACTTGGTTGCGTCCTAATGCAGAATGATCAGGTAATTTCATATGCTTCATGACAGTTGAAAACTCATGAGGTAAATTACCCTACACATGATTTGGAATTAAATGTTGTTGTTTTTGCTTTAAAAATTTGGAGGCATCATTTGTATGGAGTAAAGTTTGAAATATATACCGATCACAAAAGTTTAAATTATATATTCAATCAAAAATAATTGAACATGAGACAGAGGATATGTCTAGAATTAATCAAGGATTATGATTGTACAATTCATTACCATCCGAGAAAAGAAAATAAAGTGGATGATACTTTGAGTCGAAAAAGTAATGCTTCCTTAACAATGTTTCATTTGGAACGTGATCCTTTGGTTAAGGATTTGATGAAATTTGGCATAGAAGTTGTTGGTGTCGGATGTTCTTCTGTTTTGTTTCAGGTATCAGTTAAATCATTTCTATCAGACAGAATTTAGAAAGCACAGAAGCAAGACAGTGACTTGCAGAAAAAGTAGAGCTGGTTCAGAAGAGTAAGTTGCCTGAATTCAAAATTGATAATGATTGTGTTTTGAGATTTGGGAAGAGATTGATTGTGTTGTTTGATTCATAGTTGAAGAGAGAGTTGTTATGTGAATCTCATAGTTCTCTATTTTTAGTTCATCCAGACAGTACTAAGATGTATAGATATCTTCGGGAGTATTACTGGTGGGACGGAATGAAAAGAGACATTGCTGATTTTACTGTGAAGTGTTTGAATTGTCAACAGGTTAATGTAAAGCGGAAGTTACCGAAAGGGATTCTTCATCCTTTACCAGTGCCAGAGTGGAAATGGGAGAATATATCCATGGACTTCATTGTGGGATTGCCGAATTCACCTTGAGGTAATAATGCAATATGGGTTATTGTTGATCTCTTGACTAAATCTACTCATTTCCATTCTATACGAGATACTTTTTCCCTAGATCAACTTTCCCGTTTGTATCTTAAATAGATAGTTAGGTTACATGGAGTTTCTCTCTCCATTTTATCTAACTGTGATCTCAGGTTCACTTCTAACTTTTGGAAAGGCCTTCATAAGTCACTGGGTACTAAATTAAATTTTAGTACAGCTTTTCATCCTCAATTAGATCGGCAGTCAGAATGAATGATTCAGACTTTGGAGGATATTCTACATTGTTGTTCGATGGATTATCATGGAATTTGGGACCAACATCTTTCTTTGGTTAAGTTTTCTTATAATAACAGTTTTCATTCCAGTATATAGATGGCACCATTTGAGGCATTATATGGGAAGCGGTGTCGAACTCTAGATTTTTGGGATAAAGTAGGTGAAAGGAAGTTGATGGGACCAAAATTGCTAGAAGAGTTGGCAGAAAAAGTTCAGCTGATACAGAAACACAAGGGAACTGCTAAGAGTAGGCATAAGAGTTATGCGGACAACAGGAGGAAGGATCTCTCTTTTTAGGTAGGTGATCATGTTTTTCTCAAAGTTTCACCCTGGAAAAGTGTGATGTGATTTGGTAAGAAAGGAAAGATGAGCCCAAGGTTCATTGGACCATATGAAATTCTGGAGAGAGTTGGATCAATTGCATACCGAGTGGCTGTACCTCTGAGTTTATCTCAGGTACACAATGTTTTTCATGTTTCAATGTTAAAGAAGTACATGCCAGATCCATCTCATATTTTGAGTCCAAAGGTAGTTCAGCTGGAAGAGAATCTATCTTATGAGGAACAACCGGTCCAGATTCTTGACCACAAGGAGCAAGTGTTGCGGAATAATTTGATTCATCAAGTTATGATATTGTGGAAAAACCACATGAGTGAAGAGGAAACATAGGAATCTGAAAATGCAAAGAATGAGAAATACCCCCACATATTCATTAAGTAAATAAATTGTGGGGACGTAATTTTATAAAGGGGGGAAGGATGTAACATCCCAAGTAATGAATAATAGATATTTTTATCTATTTCTATTTATGAATTAGATAGTGTTTTAGATGCTTAAAATGAGAATAAATCCAATCTTAAGCATGGAAGGCACTAATATTTTTAAAAGATTTTTTTACTGCCTTTTGATGGAAAACCATTTTTAAATATATATTTTGACAATTTTATAAGCTCTATTTTTCAAAATAAACATATTCTTTATCATTGGGACATTGAAATTTACCTTGGGTTAATTTTTCATATTTTTCTGACAATGTTCATTTTTTTAATGAATAGTGAAAAATACTGCATTTTACATCAAAACTTCTTTTTCATCTAATTTAATTATATGGTTATATTATCTTTTTAATTGGTTTTAAAGTGTAAATAGAATATATTTTTACCATGTAATCCTATTGTGGTCATTGGGATTAATTTCACTTTGTAATTGGGCATAAACAAGTGTCAAACATTTCATAGATATTGTTTCTAAAAAACCTGCTATTTGTTATGACAACGGGAATTATTTTTAAATTAATTATTGCAATTTATGTGTTGGGAATTTGGAAAAATTGATAATATATTTGGAATCATAAGGTACAAATTATGTAATCAATACTCTTTTGTTTTTGGACATTATGAATATTAATGACGATAATTAACTTTAATTATCTTGATTAATTAGTAATCGGGTAGTTAAGGATAATAAAATAATATCATAATAATAACAAATGACCCCAAAATGTGTCCTAATGCTACTGTTTGTGTCATGGCCGACCATGGAATTCCTTGTGCCAAACTTGGGGACCCCATGGAATCACTTTTGTGTGATAATGACTTTTTATCTTTTTATTTTTAATGAAAGTTAAATATAACAAAGAATGTATCACCTGAGTAAAACATTTTTAATTTTTTCTACATAAATGATCTATTGGACTAAAAATATTAATACAAAAGCTAAAAAGATTTCCTGCATCATAGTATTTTTTTTAATTTTTATACATTAAATAAATTAAATTATTTATGACATCATAATGATGCAGCGATTACCTCATTAAAGAATGATTTAAATAAAATGAAAAGATAATGTAAAATATAAGACATACACTTGTAAAAGACCTATTGGATGAGTATATTAAGAACAATTATCACCTTATCCTCAAAATACATCAATGTGGGACCTTTAAAATCCGAAACTCATTTGAAAATAAAGTAACATTTTATACCTTTCCAAGAGTGCCCCTCCTCTCCTCTTATAAAAGGCGCCCACCTCTACCTCCTTACCCACACTTCTCAAGCCATTGTCTCGGCCAATATCTGCTCATTTTATCTCTCCACATCCCTATTTTCATCCTAGAAGCCTTAACTTAGGCAGAAAGCTCTTCAAGAAACTATTTTTGTTCTAACCAAGAGGAGTTACCCGATTTAAAGGTAAAGACTTCTCTAATGTTCTTTTGTTTTATTTTGCTTCTCCAACCCCCTAAACTGTTTTTATTAATTTCTTTTGTAAAAAAACTAGTATTTTCAATATACTATGATATTATTATAAGAATTATTCTAGCTACACTTACACAAACCTACATCTAATGGTTAAAGAACATACTGTTTCCGTGGATGGCGAATTTCTGCCTCACGAAACGATGATTGTTCAATATTCTTATAACACCTTAAAAGGTGGACATTAATATGTCACTATATTTATATATTATATATAATATGTTTATGTTTTCATTAAGCTTCTGTATTTTTCATTTATGGAATACCTTTATGGCTTCCATTATGTATATACGTGATATCTTCATTTTAGGAAGTGCGGACTACCGCCCCCTCAAAGTGATTTGATTCGTTAATGCCATATGTGGGACGTATAAAGGATGGAATTAATGATATTATATATGATATTATATTGGAATTATAATATACCTTTATATCATTATGATTTCATTCCATAAAATACGAAATATAAATGAAATTAGCGTTCATGCATACATACGGCTTACCGTCTCCATGAACGGTGCATTTCATTTCTTATCTCTAAATGTTTTGCAATATTGTAAATTCATTTATATACTAGATATATATGACATATATGATATCTAAATCATGAATATAATTATGGATATAATGGATATTTTACCACATGAACAACTTGTAATTATAAAGAGTTTATTTTTGACTCAAGTACCAATGATCGACAAAACAACCATTATTCACTTAAATAATTGCATAGTTTTCATAACATGGTAATAAGTGATATAAAAGGAATAATGAACTTGAAAAATATTCTTAAGAAATTAGAAATTAACTCAAGTTTATTATTTATGACATTAATGAACGATCGTGTCAAGTCAGACCCGAGGTAAGGGACTTCGTCTCAATCTCCTTTCATTCAAGTATATTTTGTTTTATACACAACTTTCTTTTATACGGTGTATAAACCCCTTTTACTTTTACGTTTATTCAAAAGGAATATTTTTTATACGAATCATTTACTAAACGACAAAATGGAATGTTTTTTTGTCGTACGTATGCGGTGACAATGACTTCTCCGCCGTCGTAACCATTATTTGAGTTTCGGATTCCTCTACAAGTCATAACTTTTTTTTAAATGAAAAATAAATACCATGTTTTACTTTTCTTTTTTTTTGGTATTGAAAATGGTTTTGATAATGTTTTTATTATATCGATGTGTTATTGATATATTTTGATAGAAATGTGGAAATGTTATGTTTCCTTTATGCATGTTTTATGTGATACGATTATGTTATGGTTCTTAGGAATTGTTATGATGACGGGTGGTTCCGTGATAAACTAAGGGAGGGTGAGCCCGATATAGCTCTCCAATGCATTGGGTAACGTGAAGGGGTTAAACGTTAAGGTTTCTCTGAAGAGATTTAGGGAATATACTGTGATGAGTATTCCAAACATAACCATGAGGGCTACTCCCTACGTAAGAATGTTATGAATGCCTCAATTTAACTTTATGTCTTATGATTTCTATGATTTATTCATGATTTGATGAGGTGTGTTAAAATTATTACGTTTTATGAGTAAAGTATGATTTCATACATGGTCTAATGTTTTCATTTCGTACTTTTATATCCCTTACTGATCTTTTTATGCTCATCCCAAGTTTTTTGAAATGTTTTTCACAAGTCAAGAGAATGGTACATGATGTGATGATAGGGTCAAGGAAGTGTCATGAAAGAATCCATGTTTTGTTTTAAATATGTTTCTGTTGATGGGAAAAAAATGAATACTATCTTTTATGTAACCAATTTGTTTAAATGTGGAATGTAATGCATGATTTATGATCTAATTCTCTAAAACTCTAAACCTGAAAAGATCCTCAATTTGTAATATTGTAATAACTCAAGATTAAATAATGTTTAAGGCTGGGGCCTTATAATGTATTCTATTTTTTTTACATATTTCTCTTTTTTGACTTTATATCCATGAATATATTACAATATTCCATGATGTGGAATATTATTCTATAAAATAAGCATATCTTCCTTTTAGATTTTACACCCTGATCATTTTTATTCTAATGTGTACACTTCTAAATATTTTTATCCTATTTTTTCACTAAAGAAGACTTGTTTTTTCCTTTATCACCAACTTTTGGAACTATTGTTTCCTTATTTTCTCATAGTCAAAAGAGTTGTATTAAAATGGTTTATATAATAACTCTTTATATAAATGACCACATTATTTTCAATGCATACAAAAGTTTTCCAAACATTCAAATTTGGTTTTTATATAAAAATGTCTACCATTCTATTAAAACCTATTTTACATAGCAGTATTTCTCTAAACATTAGTTTTTCTCCCCTAGCTTTAAGCCTTCTTTTAATTTTTACAAACTGATATATTATTCTAGGAATTAATAGAATTGTGTCCAAATCTCTAATAACACCAAAAATTTGAAAAACCCACCTTCCCTTATATTTAGGTGTACTTTATCCATATTTAAAAAAAATTATTTTCAAACTATTTTATCCATTTTTAGGATCTATTTAGGGATATAATTTTCTTAAATAAATTTATTTTCACACTTGATACTTTGGTGGGTTTTATGAAATTTTTCTCTATCTACTTTTTTTCATATTTATAATTGAAATATTCATATATATTTGGAATATTTTTTGGACAAATAAAATAATTTTTTTAGTGGGATACCTTTATCTATAACCCAGTATTTGATGTTTCTCTAGTATATTTTATGTTATTCTTTCCATGACTATGTGTATTCCTACAGGGAAGAATCTATTTATAATTATTTATAGAAACAATTCTTTTCTCATTTTTTAGGAAGTTTTACGTTTGGTTGATTCTAGGTTTCTCAATTATAATTCTAATTCAAGGCTATTTAAACTATATTTTGTCTTCTAAATCACAACTAATTTTAATATACCTTTTTTGGAACACTCTGACCCTATATTCCTAGAGTTGGTGCATTATTTTAATACATTAGCATGATTACAAGGAATCAAGTCCCGAAAGACTGATCAGTTTAGCAGTCTTGGAAAATAGATTGCATACATGAACATTACATTACACTTTCTAACATACAACACACAAAAAAATGCTTTGATAATTCCATTATTCCCATAGCTTTACCCTATATCTCAAACATAAAACACTTCTTGAAATCCTGGGAAAATAAAACATAAGAAAGGGGTGAGCTCAGATGCTCAGTAAGGGTAAATAATTTAGTGAAAGCTATAAACTTTTAAGGCAAGATGTGTAATAAAAAAATATCATTTTAAAAATAAACTTGAACATAATATGGAAAAAATAAATCAAAAATTATCATATAAACATTCACATGGATATTTTACTAGTATAATAATCACATGTAATAACTAATTTCATAATGGGTGAATGTCTAATGCCGGACATCATTACCACATAGTCAAGGCCTTGTGCCAAGACTACAAATAAAATTTTTGTCAAGGCCTTCTTCCAAGACACCAGTTTGTCTCATGAGACCTACCGATGCATCGAGGAGCTATAGCGGGCTCCACTCATCACTTACTAAGTCCACTACATTCCTCATATGAAAATGTTGAAACATAACATTAACATTCGTATTAAAACCAGCATATGAAATGTCAAAACTTTATCTATAAACCATGAATGGTATAAAAATAACACATCCACAGTCAAACATATCACAAATCCTTCAATACAATATGGAAGATTTGTATCATAAAAAATCAGTTTCAAACAAGTTTAAAATCCATCAATGGATGTTGACATAGATGAAAATGATTTGTAAAACTCTTTGAGAGAAATATCTCTTTTTCATGGAAACATTTAAAATCCACACAATTTAAAAAGGAATACATTTTTTAATCAAATTGTACCATACCACTTTAAAACTTTTCTAAGGAATTAACATTTTAAAAACATTCATTTCTATATAAATAAATCCTAAAAAACCATTTTAAAAACATGGACATTAATGAGAAAAAATTAAAAGAATATATATTTAAAACATTTAAAATGATGTTTTAGTAAAAATTCCCTTAAAATAATTTCGAAAACTCTTTTATGAAATATTTACATGGATAATAAATATGTCCCAGTAGATACTTACGTAAAAACAACCTCCGATAATAAAGAGATTGTGAAATTAACCCTTAGCTTGCACTTTCCTTTAGTCAAGGGTATGTTTAACCTCATGTATAATTACCATTGTATGTTATTAGATTATTATAGAACCATATTAATATTTATGATATCACAAATGATTCATTTATGACTTTATACTACCCATTTAATAATAATTTCCATGTTAAATTAACATTTCGGGTAATAATCGCTTTCTTTATCGTACATGTTTTAACTTGTTACTCTTGATTGTATCACATAGATCAAGATTTAAATACTTCCAGAATATAAAACATGATGTATATATCATATATATTTAGAATTTAAATATTTATGATAGACATATATATGAAATGGAAAACATTGTTTATGGAGACGGTAGTTCGTACGTACGCATAAACGTTGTTTCCGTTTTCATATCGTATTACATGGAACTAAGTGAATAAGAAATATGTAAGTACATATATATATATATATATTTATGTATATCTCTAGTAGAATTATTATTTCATATATTACATACTTATTAATTATATATATTTTATATCCATCTTTGAATGGTGAACTTGGAAATGAATCTCATCGCGTCGTGAAGACGGTAATCCGTACGTACGCATGAGCAACAATATCATTATATTGATGGAGAAATCGTATGTAATTGGATGTTATAACATATATAAAGAATAATTAACATGTTATATTTATTATTTACATCATTTATACTCATTATTATACCCATCCAAATAATGAAGTGTTTGAATAACAAACTACACCACGACGTTGAGAGGGTAATCCGTACGTACGCACGTATGGTGACTTTGGCATTTATAGGATCGATAGAAAAATGAATATGGTTGTACCATTTTTATAATAACATCCAAATATATATAAGATACTGGAGTTATTATTTTATAATGTAAACAACAAATAAAGATGAAGTGGAAGAATAAAAGAACTTGAAAGAGGGTGGTGAAATCATTACATCTTCTTCGGGTTCTTCCTTTTGATTTGATCAAAAGGGATCCTTAGGTTGGCTTTAGGACCAAAGTAAGGCCTCTAGAATTAATTTAGTATAGTTGGTAGGATATTTTTTCAGGGTTTGGCTAATCCAAATGGATTTGGAGGGGTGAATTTGAGAGAAGGGTAAGTGCCCTTTTATAAGAGGGGTGAGGGACACCATAGGAAAAACTTAAAATATTATTTTATAATAAATTCATTTTCAGTTTATAATGGATCCAAAATGAATTATTTAAAGGATAAGGTTGATATGGATCTAAAAACTCTCAACCAATGTGTTTTATATAGGTTTAGGTCACCATATTAACCTTAACGTTTAGATTTAACTCTCAGTTAAATAGTTTGACATTTACCATGTCTCTTTGTATTTTTATATTATATGTTTAATAAACTTGATATTAAATGTTAATATAACCACAATTGTTTCATTAATGTCATATATATTATTATATAATTATTTTGGCCAAACCATAGATTTTTAGGACTATTATATCAATAAATAATATAATATTTGTCTTAAAAATTATTTTATGTCAATTTTGACACTATTTGGTATTTGCTTTTTGATAAAACCATAACAGTAGGATTACTTCGAAAAAAATTGATTGAATCAATCCTAACATGTCATATTAACCTATGAAATTATTTTAATTCATCATAATTCTGAAATTACATTTATTTGGGTATTTATAATATCAATTATGTTAATCTTTTATTAATAAGGTAATTACTACATCATCATTGCGTCATAAATAAATTTAATTATTTAAGGTATAAAAATTATAAATAAAATACCATTATGTATGAAATATTTTTATCTTTCTAATTAATATTTATAGTATCATTTAACTTATGTATAACCCTATATTAAAAATGTTTTAGTTAGAAAACTTGAATTTAAAACTTTTAACTCTTCTTTAAATTAAATAATAATAAATGTTATAACCTAATACAAGTTGAACTAAAGAATAATATATTATTCATAAGGTTTTTTTGGTAGAATTAAACTTATACAATAGAATTAATACATGTATTAGGGTATTAATAATATCATTTTTACCTTTAATTACCCTATTTACTTTTAAGTGTGGTAAATAAAAGTCAAAAGTTATTATTCACCAAATATTATTATTATTTTATTGAACCAAATTTTACTTACTAATATCAACTTTATCTCTCATATTTTTGAAATTCAATTCACAGAAGTGGAAAAATTATGTTTTATGCAAATTTGCAAATGCTCCTAGGCGGTGGGTAAAAGACGGTAAAAAGTTCAATAAAATTTTTATATATCTAAACTTATTATAAAATTGCTACAATGAATTATATTGAACTTATATAAGTATTGATTATATATTTTGACCTAAAATAAATTTATATTAAATATTTATTTATTTAAATAAAAATTCGGTTTTAACTAATAACTGGGTGTTTTTCACTATTCATCAAAAATTGAAAGTTTTCAGAAAAATACCAAAATTTCAACCTAATATAATTTTGATATTCTTAATTCAAAAATGAAGTATATTTTACCAAATTCAAAACATAAAAGTTTCATTTATTAATTTAAAATTAATTCTCATTGTCAAAACCAAAAGGCGTATTTTAAGAAATAATAACTATCAAAATATTGATACTTGTTTATGTTCAATTTCAAAGTGATATTATTTTTAATTAATAACATTGGATTAAATGGTAAAAATATAATCAATTTGTACTTAAAAACCATTAAAATTTATAATTGAACACTATAAATAATTTTTATTAAAAAAGTGTTTTCATTTAAAATATAGTATTTTTCACTATTTGCACAAATATGAAAGTTTTTAGAAAAACACCAAAAATTTATTGAAACTAAATTCATGTCCCAATTATAAATAAGAAGTTTATTTTGTAAAATTTAATATATAAGAGTTTCAAATATTGGATTTAAAAATGGTTCTCCATTAAAAGGTGGTAAATTTTCATTTTTTGAAAAATACTTCTTTTATCTGAAAAAAATTAATTTATTCTTAAATTATGTATAAGAAACTCATAATATAGATTCTAAAATTATAAGGATTATATAAAGTTCAAAATTCAGTTAATACTATTCATAACCTCTTTTGAACGACTAGTTTGGTAAGTCGTGGTGCGCTTGAACTCGGTGTTGTGTGTAGTGAAAGTTATTGAATTACATTGAATAAATAACATACTATGAAATCTTGGGGTGTTACATTCTCATTATTTATTTATCTTCATAACCTGATATTTATGAAACTTACTTTTTATTATAAATTATTTTTTAAAAAAATTTCAACCTTTTATATTTAATCATTAATTGAGAATTATTAAAATCCAAAGAAACTTTATGTGATTCTTCCAAATAATGGATCATATATGTGTTGATTTTAATGGTCTTAAATTTATCATAAATTCATAATTGAAATTTTTTTAATAATTGAAAGTTTTTATCTTCTAATCTATATGTATTGATCCTTGTATTTCATATCTTTGATAAGAGAGTTTCATTTTTGTAACTAATCTGAAAATGCCTTTTTCATCTCTTCAACATCATCTTCTAGCTAGGATTTATCATCATATAAATACTGGATAAATTCAAAAAAATACATGTCATATTCACCAATTATTTTCTTTATAAATACCTTAATCTTGATCTGTGTTTCCTAGGCACCAGTTTCGAGCCCCTGGGGATCGAAAATAACCTTACAGCTAGTGGAAGATCATGTTGGGTGCTAATTTAGTATCACCCTAGGCTGGTTCATTATAAATTATATAAAATCCATGGTTACATGAAAGAGTCTTAGTTTATTAATAAGGTTCTCTTGTTATTTCGTCCATGTTTAGGATAGAAATATATTAGGAATGATATTGGAACTCGATAGGTATCTCAAGATTATGTTCTTGTTCACCACCTTTCATGATGAAACTTGAGTCACCATGGGTTATTAGGATTTGAATTTTATTTTTGAGTATTTTGTATATTTGATATATTTTGATATTTAATGATAGTATTTTTATCCATATTAAGTATCTTGATGATTTTTAGAGACACTGTAAGTTTTGGAGGTGAAAGTGGTGAATGATCTAGAGTCACATAGTTATCATGTACAGTCTGGTAAACTTTTTACTTCCCATAAAAATGGTTCTTTACCCATTATAGATCCAACTACATGGTTAGTGCATGGTTTACTAGACCATGTTTCCAAAACATTTTTAGTGTTGGTTATCCTCTAGAATCTTTGTTTCAATTTTCATACATCTTAAAATAATTCCAATGGTGACTACCATTAGTGTGATGTTAAATAAGGGAGTTTTTATTGAGAATTGGTGTTTTTAATTTTTTTTTTTGAATAATGATTGTGATTTTTTAATTTTTATTCCCTTTAAGGATGTTGTTTAGTATGTTAGGAAAAAATGATGTTGAGTATAAAATGGGATTTTATATATTATTATTTTTTTCCAAACTTATTTTGAAATGATTCTGAAAGTATTTTTTATTCAATGAAATATTTTGGGGAAAGTATTTTTAAAACCAAATTGTGAATTTATTTTGACATGAAAATAATGTTTTAATTACAATTTTAGTTTTATCATTACCTTAATAAATGATTTGATTAAAAAAATATATTATTAAAAATAAATTGAATAATCAATTTTACTTTAAATAAAATGTTCGAGTAAAGGAGTTAACAAGAAAATCTAAAAAAATTGAAAATTAGGTTTTTATAGAGATTTAAAATAAGAGTATTTATAAGAAAATTTTTGTGTGAATAATTTAGAATGGAATTTTTATGTTTTTTTTAGTTAAGTGAAGATGTTTTGAGGTTATTTTGATTTATTTTTTCATGTGTGATTTTATTTGTGAAATAAAAACTTATTTCATTCTTGTTTCATGTTATATAAATTATGTCTTTCAAAGAAGTATTTTAAGTAAAGTGTAAAGTTCATTCATCGTATTTTCATTCATGATAGTATTTCTTATTATTTTGGAGTTGTTTAATTGTTTTTTTCTCTACTCTAACTTATGTATGAGTGGTGGTTCCAATTATTTCTTGTATTTATTACTCATACTAGTTCTTCATAGATGATGATTTAGAGGTTCTATTTCTTTGAGTTAGTTTTTGATTTTGGGGGGATTCAATTAGGGGTGTCCCCTCCATTGAATTTAGTGTACCTTTAGTGTGGATCTCTTTAGCATTATAAGATATTTAATTTGAAATCTTTGATATATTTATTTTGGGTGAATAGTTGGGTCACCTTTAGAGTTTTTTAAAATTGGTTTATGGTGAGAAAACAAATTGGGTGTAGCTTATGTTTTGAAGGATTTTGGTTTGGGAATTATTTTGGTTGGTATAAAGGTTTTTTAGATTTTTTCTTTTTTAAAAGTGTTAAAGAGTGGTATTGATATGTTTTTTGGTTTCTTGGGTTTTATTTTACATGGAATGTGTGTTGATTTATGGATGATTTAAGGATTAAATTCTTAGTGGAGGAACATGGGAAAACCTGGGTCAGTGATTATGCGATTAGGATGACTGTTTCTTTTGGTCTATAAGGCACTCAGAGGTACTATTTTTTTATTATGTTAACCATGAGATAGTGTTTAAATATAGATGACATATTTTAATTATTTATAGTATTATAACCCATGTTGGGTTTAGTTGGTGTTTTGGTTATTTTATATTATGTTGGTATCATGTTGTTGAGTTTAAGGGTGGTTTATAGTTATGGATGTTCATTTTTATTAGGATTTGTTTTTTTATGAATTAGAATCAGTGTGGTTTTAATTACTTATAGTCTTAGGAAATGATTTAATTCTCATAGATATGTATTTTTATAAATGGTTTTTGGTTTAGTGGTGTTCCTACCCTTTTGTTTCACCAATCTATATAAATTATAAATTGTGGGGAGACCTATCATAAGTCTACACCTTCATTTTTATTGTTTTTAGTAATTGTGATTGAATAATGATTTAAGATATATGGTGGTGTTTATGGATTTATTTCATTATATTAAAGGGTATATTGAGTTTTTTTTTCCCAACAGTAGACTCACCATTATTGTTTCACCCCCCCCATCATGATAAGTGGTATTGTAGTGTCTCTAAAACTCTATATATTTTACCTTTCCTCGTGAATTTCTATGTTAAGAAAGAAGTATGGTGGAGATAATTATAACATACATCATGTTAATATGTTGTTTGTTTTATATTATTTTATGTTAATTTGGGTTAATTGAGATTTTAAAAAAATTAGCCTTTGTATTTTACAAAAATTATGATTTTTTGTACTATAAATGCTTGGTGTGCAGGGTTTAGTGAAATCCATGCAATAAACAGCACACATAGGGGGTTTAATGTTTAGTTTTGAACATTAAATGATAACTTTCATGGATAATGTGTGATTTCTAGTGAAACATGTGATTCCTTGGAGTAACTATGTGAGGTAACTTTCCATGGGGGTGTCCCTTCAAGTATCACCAACACAGTTGGCGTGTGATTTGTTAAACCATGTGTCCAAAGAGTTACAGATTCCCAGTTTTTAAAAAAATTTAGTTTCCCATTTTTACCTTACTTAATTTTTAAGGGTTTTATTTTCAAGTTATCTTTTTTCTTATTTTGACATTTTTTGTCGAAGGTGATTCATTTTGTACTTATCATTGTTGGATTCCACTTCTTCATGGTAGGTGTTTGTTTCTCTTTCCTTAAATAGCATGTCATTAGATTATTGACGGTTTTAAAAAATTTTCTAAATTTTATTCATGTGTGATAATTATATTAAACTCTCGTGGTGTTTTAGAGTGAGTATATATGTAGAATAAAAGGTTTTAAATATTTTTCAAGGGTTTTATTCTAATTATTAAAAGTTGTATTGGGTGAATAATGGTTGGAGATAAATTTCAATGGTCTGGTTTAAATGGAAATTGTGTTTTAATGGATTTTATCCCTATTTAGGTCATACATTGGGTTAATTATGAATTTTATGGGAAAAATACTTAAATTTTATTAATGTGGTTTATAAATTTTTTGGTGAAAAGGATTCTTGAAATAAATTCAGAAAGGGTGGGATAATAGTTTTCATCCAGAGTTGATTTTTTTGTAATTTATGATGAGAACTTTTATATTAGATTTCATCGCTTGTGTGGTATATTATTAGTATCACCTTTATTTATGTGTGTGTTTAATATGGATTATATCCAAGGGAAATTTTTTATATTTAATTTTATATGATTGATATAAAAAAGGGATTATTTATTACGAGGGTGTAGGTGATACAATGAGATCTATAGTTATTTTATTTTTTAGATATATTGATACTTTTTTTGTATGTTTGGTTTTCTCACCTCCATTAATTTTTAACATTGGAACCTAGGTTGTTATATAGAAGGTCTAGATTCATGTTATGCTTTCTTAATGTGTTCTCACCAGCTAGTTCCCAAGGAGTGTTGTGCCTTCATAGGAAGATAAATATAGTGTTTTCGAGGACACAAGGTCCATTATATAGGGAATGGCCTCCCTTTAATCCCCTATTTTTATTGACCTGTGTTAGCACCCTGACTTTCTTGGTTGCTTGTTACTCTATTTATATCATTACTCACATTGTCCTTTTCACATTTTTCTTTGTTTTTCATGTTTATTCTATCATGTTTAAAATAAATGGTTTTAAAAGAGTTTTTGAAAGGGTATTTATAAAATGGATTCGAAAAATGGATTTGAAATGGTTGTTTTTAAAGAAAGTTAAAATTTTAAAATAAGTTTTTGAAAATGTTTAATTTCCTTAAAAAGGGGTAAGTGGTTTATGAAAACATTTATGGATTGATATTTTTTTGGCATTCTCATTTTTAGAAAATAATTTTATAATTATTGTTAAAACTACCATAAAATTAAATTTCTTTTGAAGTAAGATCCCTCTTTGTTGAAATAAAAGTGATAATTGTTTTTCTCACACCTTTCATACACCATTTAGTGTAATGTTGTTCATATGGTTCATTTTTCAAGTTTCCAAGGTATAATATCTTCATCTGGTTTTTTCAGGTTAGTTGGAATATGGTGTGGAGAGTAACTAAGGAGTCATACAGAGATGGTTAGGGTTAGTTTCTTTTTATTTTTAGACATTCTTGTCTTGGCCTTGATAGTTAAAATATTTCTTAGTTAATTTATTTATATATGCAATGTTAATTATATTTTATTTTTGTTATGTGATTCTTTATTTATTTATTCTTGTTGTGTACTCTATTGGATGTTTTTTATTTTTAAAATCTTGTATTTTCATGGGTGTACGAAATATATATTGGTCTTTCTAGTTTATTGGGTGTAGATCTATGTTGTGGTTTGGTTATCCTAGAGTGAAATCATTCCCAAAGGATTTCTTGTGATGCCTATGAACTAGTTTTCAGCCATTGGGGACCAAGAATTCCCTTCATGTCATCGAGTCGGGTTCCAATTTATTTCACTTTGGCTTGGTTCATTACAAAAAACATATTGTAATATCTAAAATAAAAAATATAGGATTTAGATTTTAGGAACCAGGCTAGTCTTCCATCTTACTCAACACATGGCTTGGTCTGCAACAAGACCTGAGAGGTGTTCCTAATCCTCCTGGTCTAGAAAAAATTGTTAGGCATCAAAGATAATCCAAGGGGGTGATTTATACCCATACATACCTGGATAAAATAACTAAATAGATCACATTCCATAAAAAATAAAAAATAAATATAAATTAACAAAAAACTAGATCAAAATACAATAAAAACAAACAAGACATAAACTAAAAAAGAAAACCTAAACCAAAGAAAAATTGACATAATCTCCACATGACCTCTTGGTAACCACCATCCATAAACCATCCTACTCCATTGGCAACCTCGAACCAGAAACCTGAACCTACAAAATAGCTCTGGTCTACTGACATTGAGTGCCACACATATGGTGTGATCATAAACAGCTCAGTAGGAAATCCCCATAGTTTCCATGAATTTATTTTCCCAAAAAACACTATAAACACTAGTTTGAATTAAAATATTGAAAATAAGGTTTTGATCATTTCAAAGTATCAAATAAAACTTTCCAAAAACCCCATTTTAGAAACAATACACACAGATTCTATTTTGAAAAGGGTTTTCCATTACAAACCCAATTTTTAAACCAAAACCAAACATGAATCCATACAATATGATAAAAAGGGTCTATAATGAAAATAAATAAAATATAATAAGAAGGAACAAGCTAATATAAAAGGTAAAATGGGTGTAGAAAAATAAAATAGAATATACAGATAGTAATAATGGGAATTTATTAAACATATATTGATGAAATACCTTGACATACTCAATTCAGACTCACCTATCGGCATATGGTGTAGCTCCATATTCAATAACCAACTGGCTTCTCTAAACTATAAAATCTAGTGGCACATCCTACCTACCCTCTCAAAAAATTCAAGGGTGCCAACCCATATAATTGGGGTCAATAATAAACCATCACTCGGCCCTATAGATTACGCTCATGAATTCTATAATAATAGTATGTGGTGAATGGGGAGGTCCTCACATGTGTGGATAAAACTAATAACTCACAGCCATAGTTATTTACTAACCCCAACATTGGACCCCTTATGTGATAACCCTCTCCCCGAGGGATCCACCATAGTGGTGCCCGACTCACAAAAAATCATACACAAGTACCAATCGAGCGTACACATCATGTCACTTTAAAACAATGTCTCAAGACATCACAAAGTACCAACCAGGCCTTTAACATTTCAAATCAAAAACCATTTCTAAACTATTTTCAAAACCAAGTTAGATAACATACAACATGATAAAGCAGCTCCCAATGGTACCTCATTGATATTAAAGTTCCAACCCACACCTTAATATTAAAAATGTGAAAAGATTTTTGAAAGCACCTCTGGAAACCACACTTGAGTTATTTTAACACCAAAAAACCATTTAGAAAACACAGAGGCTTGAGGGAACCTTTTTTGAGGAGGAGGAGGATGAGAAGGAAAAGGGGGAAAGAGAGATGGGAGAGAAGAATTTGGAAAACCAGGTTCAAGACGGTTATTTTTCATAAAAATCCATTATAAGTTGTGATCCCATACAAATGTTCACTCCATGAACATATGGATGTTCCGACATCCAATGGAACAAATAAAACATCACTAAATTTCATGGAGTTCCAATCCAAGAATCAAAAATATCATTGAAACCAATTTACACATAATAATCAAACCATTTTAAATATTAACCCCCCCCCCCCCCCCCCCCGCATACACACAAACTAATCTCATTCCAATATGTCACCATTTACCAAAAAAACATACAAGTATAAACACCAATAAAACACATCCAATTTCACTTTTAAAAGACAATTGGAATTTTATCAAACACTTTGAGCACATACATATATAAGAAAATCTATAGAGATCCCTTGAAAAACCATTTCCCCCAAATTTACACCAAATAAATACCAAAAAATTATACTAACACATCTTAATAAATGGAATCATGTTTAAAAATAATTTTAAAAGATCAAGTATCAATAAAATGTGATGAAAAAGAAAATAATGGAAACACCAACCTTAATGATGTGTTGATATGATGAAACTATAAGAGAGAGAAGAACCAAGCTTGATATAAAATTTTCACACCCTAACATAGAAGAAACACAAGCAACACATCACCCTTAGCCTATAGGGTTCAACCAAAATAGAACCCACTATATAATAACCAAGAATTTAAGATAATACGGAGGGAATATAATAAAATTGACCAAAAACTCAAGAAAATCCACTTAAAACCTTGAAGAAGAATCCATAGAGTAGGGAGGGCCAAATATATGGGTATTCTAGAGCCCCTAGTGTTCCAAGACTAAACAAGGGAGGAAAATATCAAATTGGGGTAAAAAGGAGGGAGGTGTAGAATATGAATTTCATGGTTTTAAAGATCTGGGTAACTAGTACAGTTTGAAAAACCATACACCAACCATGCACAGCCTACTAGAGAAGAGGAACACCCTACATAGTTATTCCACACTATTTCATAATCCACGCACTAACCATGTGATTTGGATCTATCAAATTGTAGAGCCTCCCTCTATACTTGGCACATAGTTTCTACTAACTGTGAACAAGCCGTGCACCATATCCCAAACATCATCTTCAAGCCACACGGTTTCTCCTAGGTCTCGCATGGTTTGGAACAACCCATGATAAGTTTGTAAAAAGTAAACCACATAGGAAGAATTTGAATTGGAAACACCCTTGTCTCTAATAAGTCAAATGGTTAACCCCCAAACCAAGAACAAAAACCATGAATAGTGCCAAAACTCACCCCAAACTTCTAAATCCCAATACTTTTCACTGAGAAATCAACCTGAACCTAAACCAAATGATCCAAAACAAAGAAAGGAATAAAATAATAGAAAAACCATAGACAGGATGTAACATGAGAAGTGTTATTTTTTATGTTATAATGAAATGAAATTATAGTATGTAATGTGGGTAATATATTCATTATATTCTTTTTGTTAAAGGGTATATGGTCATTGGATATAGTACTAGTAAATATGTTACCGGTTTGGAATAATTGGTATATAGTTAATATTAATAAAGTTTATTTAGATATTAAAAAATAAATTTTCATTATTAATAATCTTCTTAAAATTAAATAAATCATTTTTTTAGAATTAATATATACGAATTCACATGATAAAATACTCATGATTCTAAAGAAACTATTTTTATGAATTGTGTATTTTTCTTAAATTTATTACATATAAAGAATAATATAAATTAAGTGTATAAATAAAATTCAAGGAATGATTAGTTAAATTAATTAATAACAACCCTAAAATAATTAAGGTTCTATAAGAAATACTAATATAATTATTCATGGTTAAACAAAAATGTTGTATTTAAATACAATGATTTCATTATATGTGTTTTTAGTTAAATATTAAATTTATAATATATTGATTATAAAATTAATGGAATTTAGTGTTTATATATATTTAAAATAGTTAATAAACATTCATATATTAAATATTAATTGGTTACAAATAATTAAAAAATCATCTAATGTTTAGAAAGATGATTTTATAAAAATTATTTTTTTAATGTGTTGTGAATTTTTATTTTAATAAAAAAAATATTATTGCTAAATTATGATTGTAATAAAATAAAATATTTATATTTTTAAATAATTATATTAATAATATTTTTTTATTATTAATTTATATTAAAAAACAATATGAAAAAATAATTTTTAAAATTTTATTTTTCTACTAAAAATTGTTTTACCCTTATATTATATGTTTTCATTAAAATGTTAAATTTTAAATATTTAGAATTATAATTTTATTAAATAGAGTCCAAATTTAAAATAATCACATTGATATTATTTAATATGGTTTATCTTATATATTTATTATAAAAATAATTACCATTTTTCATATTTAAATAAGGTAAAAAGGGGTACGAAGTGGTAAATTAAAATAGTTTGAATTTTGTATAATTAACTTGATATTTAGAAATTATATAATCACTTTTTAAAGCATGGTAATCAATCCTAAAAGTCTATCAACAATTTCCTACCTACCTCCAGTATTATTACATCTTTACTTTTCACCTAACTCCAGTTTCTAATGAAATGTCCTTCATTTTCACCTATAAAAGGAGCTCTCTTCCACCCACCCAAACTAGTTTTATACTTTGGTTACCTCTTGAATAACTATCCATTTTACCTATCATAAAATATTCCCCTATGTTTTTTAGAACTTTTTCACAAGAAAGATTCCAATTTTATTTATTCCTAAGGAATATTCTGTGATAAGGATTGATTTCATCAAAGAGGTTTGAGCACGTCTGACCAAGCTGGAAGCCAAGTTGTTGAGCCTAAGTGTTAATTTTTTTCAACTATGAGTTAATGTTTTTTTAGTTGATACAAATTGATTATAATTTTTTAATTGTTATGGTATCATTTTTAACACACCTATATTTTAAAATAATAATATTATGTTCAATATCATATATGACATGCAACACCAAGCTTAAATGACCAATGAAATATATTATTTAAATATGATTTTTATAAATTAGAATTTGAATTGGAAGGTAAAAATAGGATTAAAATAATTATTAAATATAAATAAGGTTATAAATAAATAAAAATTTATAGATCGGTTCTTAGGAAATTAGTACCCAGTTTTTAGTAATGTCTTTTTATGCTTCAAAAATACATTTTCTTCAAAAATGTTTTTTATTTATTTTATGTGTGAATAATATAATATATTTATAACAATTTTAGTAATATTTTTTATAAAAATTATATAATTATTTAAATCACCCAATAAATATTATGTTAGGTTTAAATTTAAAATTTTACTAAAATGATGAGTTTTTCAGTGAATAGGGAAAAATATATTAATTTTTTTGTAAAACTATCATTTATTTTCATTAAATTAAGAAATTTAAAGTCAAATTAAATTTTGGATTTGGTAATAAAGTGAAATATGATCGATTTTATTTATAATAATCTTATTATTTTAACTTTAATTATTAATTTTCATGATTTGGGTATAATTCTATTTCTAGGCTTAAAACACATTTTTTTTCTAAAAATTGTTTTTAAGTGCATAACATTTGGAAATTTTAGTTAATTAATATAATCCATAATGAGAAATGATTTAAATTAAATTTAAATGTTACATATATATTTATATTAATTTAAATTCATATAATGAAGATTATTAGTCATGTAGTTAATGTAAAATCATCATTTCCTTGAAAATGCATTTTCCAAGAAAACGGGTTTTCATTACGATTTATGGGATTATTATAAAATTAATTTCTATAAATTATATGGGTTTAATTTTGAAAAAAAAGGGTTGAATATTTTCAATAATCATAATTTATATTATTTATTAAGGCCATCTTAATATTTGGTCATAATTAATAATAAAAACAGTAAAAAAATTTCACCACGATAAAAGGGTAAATTAGGTTATCCTTGGTAAAAAATAAGTGATGAGGCCATAATTTTTAATATTAATAATAATTGGATGATGGTATTTAAAACATTATCACTTTAAGCTCTATATTTATTATTTATTGGACACATTTCTAGTAAAATGACTTATATATTATATCAAGTAAAAAAATACAAAAATTTCACTAACTTTAAAAAATATCTTATGTGTTAACATGGAGATAAAAGAATATTTTTGGTGAATATTAAAGAATATTTTTAGAATAATAAAATTATTTTCATAATTTAAATTTATTTTTTATTCTTATAAATAATCTAATTACCTTAAAATCATTCACAACGTTTACACGATATTTATTCAATTAATATAAAAAATGATTTTAAAAATATTAAAAGTAAAAAAAATTGATTGAATTACTGTGTTCCACAAATTTTATAGATAAATAAAACAGTTTTTAGATTTTTAAAGGATTATATTTTAATTCTATTTCTTTTATGTTGTTTTTAATGTCAAATTAATTGAATAGTTTCAAAAATGACCTTATTTATATTTTAGAATAAATAATAATTTATTAAATTATTAAAAATTATTAAAAAAACATATTTTCATAAAAGATATTGGTATATGGTTTAAAATATCAACCATGTTCCATTTTTTCTTTAATTTTCCTTTTATAGTTACTATCTTGAACCCTAAAGAGTAAAAACATTGTTATGAATATAATTGACAAAAAGAGGTTGAAGAGGGTTGAAACAGAATAATAGAAATAAAAAATAATTTAGACTTGTCCAAATTTTATTTTCTGATATTATTTAGATCCATAGTAATACTATATTATAAATATAAAATTTAAGAGCCATTTATCTAGGATAAATAATTTAAGTTAATTTAATACTTTAAGAAATTCTAAAAGTTCACATCCCCTCACTTATAAAAGTGCACCTATTATACTCTTTTATCGATGCTTCAAAAGAAATTCTTCTACCAATATCTTACCAAATACCTTACATAATTTCCTTAACATGTCCTTGAGTATATGGTTTTATTATAAAACAATCATAGTAATGATTTTGGTGTAAACCTAAAGGGGTTTTCTGAAGAAGAGGTGTCGTTCTTAACTGAGAATTTTTGTTTTCTTTATTTGTACAACTCCTAAAAATATTATTCAAACATTATAATATAATAAATTAAGTATTTTAAATATTCATATATTTTTTATTTTAATTTCAAAACCTATATCCATATCCTCTTCCATCAAATGGGTAAATATATCATCGTTTGTGTGTACAGTGACTACTATCTCGTTAACTGATGTAATTCGTTTTCCATCACCACCACTCATAAATGGTTTTAATGATGGATTTAATATTTATACATAAATATATATATGATATTTATGTTATAATAATTATTATATAATGATAAAATAATACTTATGTTTTTTCCATCATGATCACTGAAAAATGGAAATGTTATTCACATGTACATATGGTGTACTATCTCCAGGATTGCAACATAGATCATTTTTCATAACAATATTTCATGGTTAGTTTAAAAATTATAATTGTTGTATAAAAAATATAATTATTTTTTTATTATTTTTCTAGATATGATAGAACAATGACTAATTTTACCATACTCAACCTACTGATGACATTTTGGACATATGAACCAAATATCGTCAAAACGTCAGACGTGAACTTAATTAATTAATTAATTAATTATATCATGGTAAAAATTAAAATAAAAGGAATAATATACTTGAAAAGGTTTCTTAATAAATTAAATAAATAATATAATTTTATTATTTTGGAAGATAAATAATATGCATGATGATTCGGACCTAAGGTAAAGGATTCCATCTCAATTTTCTTTCATTAAGGCATATTTTCTTGTTTTGAACCAATTTATTTTATTTGGTGTATATATGATAATTTTACATGATATATCAGGAATAATTAATAATTCATGGTATTTTATGTTTTAATTCAAAAAAAATAATCTTATAGTATTTGACTTGAAATTTACTAAGTGGTAAGGGGTTTCATATCACAATTTATTTTCATTAGGATATATTACTTCTTCATTATATTTAATATTTGAAGATTATATGTGTAATTAATTTTAATTATTTTATGTTTTTTTATAATTTTTTATAAGTATTTAAATTTAATACAAATAATCAATTAATTTATTAATTATCATATCAACTGTGTGAGATTTTTATGGGATTTTTTCTTAATTTCAATTCTATTGGGACATATTTGGTATTATGAACCTATTTATTTTTAAGAGGTGTATTTAATACCCATTTTAAATTTTATTTCATGAATTTATTTATATTCATGGAATTTAATATTTAATTGGAATTTATTTCTTTCATTGTAGTTATTATTCAAAAGTTACCAAAGTGGTAAGGGTTATTTCTTAATCTCATCATTATTTAAGATAGTTTATATTAAACTCTATGCTTGAGAAATTATTTGATACTTTTATAGTAAAACTAATATATTTTATTATCTAATGGTTATTTCTATAAATTATAGTTTTTTCTTTGATTTTACACTCTTTATGTACTCAATATACCAAAATGAGATTTTTAAGGAAAACTGGCTTGTTTTTTCACTCGGTCAAGGATCATTTTCTTTCAAATCCATATTTTAATTAAAAAAAATTAAATAATATTTTTAATATTCTATAATTATTTATTAAATAATTTTTTACCCATATTCTATTTTTTACAAAATGGTTTAAAATGAATCCTTTTTTGTTTTCCAAATAAGGTATTTTTTGACTTTTTACCAAAAATGTGAAAGAAATAAATATTTTAATGCACTGAAAATGAACAGAATTTTTCATCTATCATGGCCACACATCACTTTAAATATTCCTTTACAATTTTAAAGGGTTATTTTCAAATAATTTTTTTTACTCATATTATTGAAATTATTTTTAAACTGGATTTCATAGTGAAATGGTATTTTCTTAAAAAAACTATTAATGGTCTCTTTATAGTATTTCTTTTCATCAATGACAAAAAAAATTTATTTTACTTATAATAAAATGGGGATATTTTATAATGATACCATCCTTACTCTTTTTCTAGATGGTTTATGATCATTTTTTCCAAGGAAAGTATTTACATTCACTTTGAGGATTAATTTTATAGTCATTAACTCCCCCTTTAAACATTCACATTCTTCTCAACATTAGAAATTACATTTCCCTTAAATATATATACTAATTATAATGGAGATTATTATTTATTATATCATATAAAATTCATACATATGGTGTTATTCTATGAAATTTATTTGATTGATTGTGAAACATTATGATAAATTTGTGTTCTTTACTCAATATAGATATTTTTTTATAAGTCATATTGTTTATAAATTGAATTTTTCATTAAATATATGAAGAATTTTTTGACCATGAAGTGAAGGGAGGGCCCAATTATAGATATTCCCTCGAGGTATCGATATGTCTCATGATACAAATTAGTAATATAACATTAAATGTGTTTCCAGTGCATACCTACCCCTCGATTAAAATATCTTGGCATAATGTATTAATGGTATAGATATCATGTTTTATTTAATCACCATGTTTGTTATTAAGAATTTCCTTATTTTTGAATTTTTTTATCTATCCATGAGATTTCTACATTGATTTTATCCATGGATGAATTTGGTAATCAAGTTATTTATTAAATTTCATGTTTTTTATTTATTTTCTTATTATATTAATTATAACTTATTGATTCATGGTATAATTTTTTATATATATCCTTTACTAAGAATTTGAGATTACCCTTATTTTTTTCTTTTCCCTATGATATGAAGAAGGAATATTTGAATGAGTTCATGGATATAGAATATTTACTTTCACTATGTTTTTTACTTTACATTTTCAAATATAATGTGAGATTCAAGTATATATCTAGTTTACCAAGACTAATAAACTATTTTTTTATTTTTGAAACAATTCCTTTCATCTAGTGAAAATGTAATAAAGTATCCAATGGATTTGGTCTACTAGGTTCATGTTCTTTATAGTAGGTATCATATGAAGTTTACTAGAAACCTTGGGAACTAGATTTAAGAAAAAAAATATTAGGGAACATGACCCTTTGACCACTTTAAGGATATCTCTAAGTGTAAAATAACATCATAAAATTTTTGTAAGGTAGAGATTATATGTTTTTTCAAGAAATACATATCTATCTGGATACTATGCCTGGATATTATTTTTCCATAGATGCAACTAGGGGTGATAACCCTAAAAAGAGTTGTCCTAGTATATATTATCTATCATTCTAGTGCACGGTGAGTGTTCACTTATTACGCACCTGGTTTAACACTCCAAGAGGATATTCTTGGGTTAATACATATTTTCATTACATACCATTATGATAAATAAGATAATGGAAACAATGTAAACCTATGATATTACATAGTGATATGGGATAAAATTAAAGTGTTTTGGGTTGATAAGTTTGTGTTTGATCATGAGTTTAAAGGAATATATACCCATTTGACATTTTATGTGATGGTATTTTATCATTTTTAAGTATATTTTGTAAAACAATTATAGGAATACAACATTTTTAATTAGTATATATTTTAGAGAAAATGTTATTTAATAAATAATGATTTTATATTTTGTGAAAATAAGTTTTAAGGTATGGATAGCCTTCAATATTTATATAATATTTGATAATTATGGTTGTTTTATAGGATATTCTATATATTTATGGGGATGTTATAAGAATTATATTAACATAATTATATTTAAAAGGACAACCTATCATATCTAGAAAGTCTGTAGGGCTTGAAACCATAATAAATGGGTGACAAGGGTACAATACCAACCACTAGACTACATGAAGTCTTCGTTTGTATGAAATTTTTTAAATCATTTTTATGGATAACTATTTGGTTCATTTTTATAGGATCTAATTTTTTTGATTTTTTGGGATTTTGAATTGATTACTGATATTTTGGGAGATGTTTTATTGGATTGAGGTATATACAAAATTTACGTTTATCATGAATGATTATTTGAGAAGAATTATATTTCATTTTTAAAGATGTAAGCTAAAGGGTTTAAAGGATAAATACTTATAGAATCGATTAAAATGATATTTGTGTGTTTCTATTGAGGTTTTAGAGATTAAAGTATTATATTGGATAACTTTTTCTATCTATTTTGGTCTTGTTAAATATTTTGAGATATATATAATGACCTTTCGTTCTTTTTTGGATCTTATGATTTGTTAAAATTTAATTTTAGTGATCCAAACTTAAAAATATTCTCTTGGATATTCATTTCTTGGAGTAAGAAATGAAGTAGAAATTAATTGAAGCACAGCCAAAGGGTGAAATTATGCATATAAAATAAAATATATCAACTAAATATATTTTATTATGTTCAATATCTTGATAGTAAAAAATCCATAAAATTTATAAAAATGACTTTGAAATAAAAATTCAATACATTTACCTTCATTTTTTATGAATCAATGGTCTTTTCACCCATCACAAATTTATGGCTCTCTGGTCATTAACTTTTTCCTGACCATGTTCTATATCACTCTCTATTAGTCCTTAGGAATTAATTTTATCCTCTATGTATATATTTTTACTTACCATTAAAGTTATCATATTTTTAAATATAGTTTTCTCTTATTATAGATGACCTTTGTATTTCCCTTTCCCTCTTTTTAAGAGGAATGTTTAATAAACCTTTTATGATGTGGATTTTCCAAAAATGATATTTCAAATTTCAAAAACTCAACTTTCAAAAACAATTTCAAATTGAGAGGATATAAATTATTAAAGTTTATTATAATATAACACACTGAGATTTTAAAAGAAGAACATTATATTTGATAGCATATACAACACACAACATCGAGCTTAAAAACCAAAATATATATATTTTTAAATATGACAGTTATAACCTAACCATTGAATTGGAGAGTAAAAATAGGATTAATCGTATTATAAAATATACCTATGTTTACTCATAAATTTAAATGTATTGATTGATTCTTAGAAATTAAGGAAACAATTTTCTGTAAAATCATTTAATGCTTTAAAACGATTTTAGTTTTTTTGTGGAAAATAAAATTAAGTTATGCCAATTTTAGTAAGGGAATTTTATAAAAATTATATAATTATTTAAATCCTCTTATAAAAATTATTTTAGGACGAAATTTTCATATTTTTCTGAAAATATTGGTTTTCAAGTGAATGGTGATAATGTTAATATTTGTAAAAAAGCCATTTATTTTCATTAAATAAAGTAATTTAAAGTATGATTATATTTTATTTTATTAAATTTAAATATGATATATTTTATTTATAATAATATAATTAATTTTATTTTAATAAGTAATTTTAATTATTTTCATATAAATCTATGTTTATTCTTAATAAATAATTTTTCAAAAAACTTTTTTTAATTGTATAATGGTTTTAAATTATAATTAATTAAAATAACATATAATGATGAATTATTTAAATGAAATTTATAGATTATATATCTATATATATATATATATGAATTTAAATTCATATAACTATGATTACTAGTCATATAGTTAATATAAAATCAATTTTTACTTAAAAATGCAGTTTCTAGAAAAAATGCTTTTCATCATACTTTGTGGGATTATTATAAAATGATTTTATACCACCTATATGGTTTTAATTTGATAAAATGGATTATATATTTTTAATCATAATAATTTACATTATTTAAAAATTCCAACTTCATTTTTGGTCATAATGAAGAGTAAAAACATTTAAAAAAAATTGCCACGGTAAAAGGGTAAATCGGGTTAACCTAAGTTAAAACTATGTGATAAAGACACCATTTTTTACCTTAATTATTATTTTTTGAAGATATTTTTACTATTATTATATTATGGTATATATTTCATTTTTTATTGTACACTTTTCAATGAAAATAACCTATATAATATTTTAAGTAAAGAAAAAGATAAAAATGTCACTCTCTTGCTTTCAAATATATCTTAGGAGATCACATAGAAAAATAAAAAAAAATAATTAATATTAATGATTATTTTGAAATTAATTAAGTTATTTTAGTTATATTTATTTATTTATAATTTATAGAAATTATCTATTTACCTTATAATCTTTCACAATGGTGACGCGATATTTATTCAATTGATAGGAAAATAAAATAAATGATTTCAAAAAATATTAAAAGAAATATAAATTGAATGAATTATTGTGTTACATGATTATTTTAGATAAATATAAAATTATATTTATGTTTTAAATGATTATATTTCAATTCCAATATTGTCATGTTTTTTTCAAAGTTAAATTAAATGTATAGTTCCAAAAATGACATTAATGGTATTTTATAATAAATAATATTTTATTAAATGATTTAAAATTAATAAAAAAACCTATAATCATAAAAGTGAATTGGATTTGGTTTAAAATACCAATCATGTTCAATTTTATTTCTAAATTTATTTTTATAGTAACTATCTTGACCCCTAAAGAGTAAAAACATTGTTATCACATTAATTATTAAAAGGAAGTTAAAGCAGGTTAAAACAAAAATATATGGGTAAAAATAAAATATAAACATGTAAAAATTTTAGTTTATGATATTATTTCATCCCATACTCATCATATATTCAAAATATATCATTTTAAAATCATTTTTCCAAGTGAACTGATTTATATTAATTTAATACTTTATGAAATTCCAAAAGTGATCCACCCATCACTTATAATGTAAAGACTCGAAATATCCATGTAATTTTTTTTAATTAAATGGAAATATTACAAGTCCATGAAAATTTACGGCACATGATTCTGAGGCCCGGTGTGCCTGTAATGAATTTATGAATTTTTTTACAGGTAAGTTTAGTAAACGTACGAGTAGGTTTTTGTAACTTTTGAATAGCTGCTCGGAATTGAAATCTGAGGTCACCGTTGAACTTGCAGCGCTGGTATTCGCTTAAGGAGACCATTATCTCAACTGTAGTGGGTTGAGAGTGAAATATAGTTTTTGTGTTTTTTGTGAAAGATTAAAATAAAAAAAAATGTGTAACATTTTTATTTTCTTTTGTTGAAACCTTCCAAGTGGATGTTTTAATGGTGGGGACCACCTATACTAAAACATCTCAACATAGGATATGGTGGTGGGGACCACCTGAGCCTAACCTCCCATGTGGTTTATGGTGGTGGGGACCACTCGAGGATTAAAACCCCTTGAACCCCTTTTAACTCCTTCTTAATGGGGAGAAACCTCTTGAGATCCACCACTTAATTATGCTATGTCTCCCCTTTAATTAATTAAGCCAACCCATCAATTAATTTATTAACTATTTTGAAATTATGCCAAAAAACATAATAGATAACTTGTTCTATTATGTGGGATACATTTCATTTTGGTGGAATTGGGGAGAGAAGAACTATTGGGAGAAATATATCTAATGAAGAACGTGCTCCCCAATGAAGAATGCTCCCGATGATTGAGGAAACGCCAACATCACCAACATCCGTCTAACCCCAATGAAATCATCTCCTTCCTTGCAGCCTCCATCAAAAAACCTTTGAGGTAGGGTTTATTTCTATGTGATTATCACTTCTCATGTTCTTCCCTTATAAAATAAGAATGTAAATCAAACTCACATAAACTAGTTGATCCGTAGATGTTTTCTTTTGTGGGATTGTGAATAGTTATTGATGAAGGTTGTGGGGATTGATTTTTTAAATATGTTCCATACACGTTCTTAATTCAAATTTGTGAACCACTTGAGACGCTCTAACACGGAGGGTGTAGACCAAATAAACATGGCCCGACCCATCTGTCGTTCTTCTTTGGTGTATTCTTTGCGATGGTGACCGTGACTGGTGCCGACGTTGGGCACCGGTTGAACACGACAAAGGTGGCTGGCCCCCCACCATCCATGACGAAGACAATGGTGCTCCACCGCCTGACGGCCTCATGGAATTTCCCCGTGGCTCCGTCACCCCGTCACTCCACCCCGCGGCCCCACAGCGCCACCCTGTGGCCTCGCCGTGCTGTCCTGAGGCTCCGCCACCCCGTGGCCCCGCAACACCACCCGTAGCCCCGTCATGTCGTGTGTGGCCCCACCGCGCTGCCACATGGCTCTGCCACCCCGCGGCCCCTCCACACCATTGTCCGCAGAACCTCACGTTGCTCCACAGCCTTAGTGCACACATCCCCACCATGCAGCCCCACGGCTCCGCTGTCTGTTGCCCCGCCGAGCCGCCTCGCGGCTCCGATGTCTGCGACCCCGCTGGGCCTCCCCGTGGCTTCGCCGCCCTCATGGCCCTGTGGCCTCCATGCCACCTGGTCAGGCCACCGGACTGATCCTCCCAGCGTGGTCTAGACCGCCCAGCGGGCCGGGCCACACCACGGGCCGGGCCGGACCCAGCGGGTCTGGTCGGGTCGGACCGGACCCGAACCCACTACGACCCATTTACATTATTTTGGTCATAACTTTGGTACTGGATGTTCGTTTGACAAACCGTCAGTGGTTTTGGAAAATGTGGTGTGAGACAGTCCCTTTGAGTATTCCCCACTAGATATTCGGATAAAGTTGGAATACATTCGGTTTGGATCGATCATGAATCCAACTAGGCCCTCAGGACTAAAAGGCTAAAAACTCACAGACCGAGCGTCTGATTGATGTGTCGTCTATTGCGTTGAGACCCCTATGATGTGGCGGTCCTTTGGGATACTTATTCTTGGTAGTTCGAGTCAGTTGTAGTATCGACCAGTGGATTGAGGAGTGGACCCTTCTGGAGACGAGCGAGCTTAGCATGGGAACCCAGTAGCTGGCTGTGACTAGGGGAAGAGATCCTTTGTGGGTCTGTGATTGAGGGTCCCACATGGAACCACTCTAGTATTCCATGAGGGACTACCTGAGAAATCCTATGTGGGTCAGAACCTAGCGATCCTGTGTGGTTAAGCACCTAATGATCATGTGTGGGTCAGAATGTAGCAATCATGTGTGGGTCAGCACCGTGCAATCCTATGTGGGTCAGCACTGAGCGATCCTTTGTGGGTCAGCACCGAGCGATCCTGTGTGGGTCATCACCTAGAGATTCTATGTGGGTCTGATGATGATTAGCGATCCTTCATGGTTCTTCCTCTTAATAGAGTAATATGATTCAGTAGTTACATCTAATCATCTCTAATACTGTACTTAAGTTATACCTAGTGTGAGTTGAGTTTGTACCTTGTGGTACTTTCCTTCACGGTAATACCTTGGTGGTATTCTTCTGTGTGGCATACCTGTGTGGTACTTACCTTCATGGTATTCCTTCCTTTATGGAACATTTGAGCTTTAGGCTTTGAGTTGGACTCTGTGTTTCCTCATGATTGAGATGGGTATATTTTCTAACTTAGGTATATGTATGTGCATATACCTAAGTAGGGTTGAAAGTTGACTTCTTGCTTTTTGGTTTATCATTTGTGGATTTTTTTGATACCTTGAGGTTCCCGAGGTCCCTACTGAGTATCATTATACTCACCCCTAGAAGGGTTATGCCCTCACTTCATTGTGTTTTGTGCTGACAACGGACAATGGTAACCGAGGATGAGGGTACTAGGATTGGAGGTAGCTCATTGGTGGATGTTAGATAAGGTGAATTGCAGAGACGAATGTTCATGAGTTGTACCTACCCTTCATGTAGGATCTGTGTTGTATGATCCATGAGCTTTTTTTTCACCTATCAGATGTCTTGTACATTCTATTTTTCCTTGTACTTTCTAGTTGGGATTGTATTCTTTCCCCTTTTACTTACTGCACTTACTCTGATTACTATTCAGTTTACTTGAGTTCATATCTTGATGTGTGCTTGGTTTCATGTGCTTACCGGTTTTAAAGGCAATTCCTTCCCAGTTTAAGGTAATACACCTTCAGTGCTAGTCTCCATCCCCTGGCCTATGGAAGGCGGGCATGGGGTAGTCACGGTACGGGCCCCGAGGGACGGGTCATGACATATAAAAGGGCGTCTTCTATCCTATTTTATTCACACTTAAAGATATTTTTTATAAATACCAACCCAAATTCATTCCTTTCTTCCATTCTCATTTTCTTTAGTCTTTTTTTTATTATAATCCCCTACTATGAAGGATTTTGGTGTAAGCAAAAACAGGTTTTCTAAAGAAGTTGTATCATTTTTAGCTGATTATATTTATTTTTTATTCTTCCACCTCCTTAAAAAAACATTCAATCATTATAATATAATAAAATTAGTATCTACCCTATAATTAGGTTTTTTATGTTAATTTAATACCATATATCTATCTTCTCTTCCATCAAATGGGAAACAAAATCATCATTCATTTGTACGGTAGACTACCGCATCATGAACCGATACAATTTTTTTTCCATCACCACCACTCATGACTAGTTTTAATGATTTATTTAATATATATATTATTTATTTTATAATCATCATTCAAGAAAATTAAAATAATACTTGTTTTTTTTCTTCATAATCATTGAGAAACAGAAACATTACTAATGGGTACATATGGCTTACCGTCTACATTATTGTAATTTTATTCATTTTTAAGAACCATATTTCATGGTTAATTTAAAAATTATAATTTATGAATAATAAATAAAATTATTACATCATTATTATTCGGAATATAATGGAATAATGACCACTTTTACCATAGTCATCCTACCGATTTCATTTTGTACATATGGACCGAATATCGCCAAAACATCTGATGTGAACATAATTAATTACGTAATTAAATATAACCTGCTAATAAATAAAATTAAATAAATAAAAATATTTAAAAACTTTATTAATCAACTAAATAATTAACGTAGTTTTATTATTTAGGAAGATAAATAACTTATGTGATGATTCGGAGTTGAGGTAAGGGATTTTGTTTTAATTTACATTTATTGACGAATATTTAAATGTTATGTACAAATTTATTTTATATGGTGAATATAATACCCATTTACATGTTGTATCATAAATACCTTAGACTTTATGGTATTCCATGTTTTAATTTAAACTATTTCATAAAATGGGATTTACTTGAAAATTACCATGTGGTAAGGGGTTTCATAACTCAATTTTTTCATCGTGTTATATTACTTCTTCATAGAATTTGATTTTATAAGATGATGTGTGTAATGAATTTTGATTATTTTATATTTTATTTACACTTTTTTATGTGTATTTATATTTGATACACATAATAAATTCATTTTTTAATTTTCACTTCAATGGTATGAACTTTTTAATGGATTTCGTCTCAATTTTCATTCTGTTGGGTCATATTTGGTATTATACACATATTTATTCTTATGAGGTGTATCCAAAACCATTTTATATGATATTTAATGAATTTATTTATATTAATTTTATTTAATGTTTCAGTTTATTTTATTTCTTTCAAGAGGTTTACGATTCAAATTGTACCAAAGTGGTTAGGGTTTATTTCACAATCCCATTATTTTTCGGGCTTGTTTATGTTAAAGTCTCCATTAGGGGGGTTATTTTATCCATATATATTAAATATATATATTTTATTCTCTTATTTTTATTTAATTAAATTTTCATTTTTCCTTTAATTTTCCAATTTTTAAGTACTCAAGATACCAAAATCTTGTTTTTAAGGAAAATCAACTTCTTTTTCTACTCAATCCAGAGTGTTTTTATTCCATATCCATATTTTACTTAAAATGTTTTAAATAATGTTTTTTATATTATACAATGGTTTATTTGATAAATTTTTACCCAAGTTTTATTTTTCACAAATTTTTTTAAAATTAATCTTCTTATTATTTTCCAAATAATCTATGTTTTTATTTTTACCAAAAATGTGAAAGGAATAATTGTTTTAACATACTAAAAATTAACATAATTTTCCCTATATAATGGCCACTAATTTATTTGAATATTCATTTACAATTTTAAAATTTTATTTTCAAATAAAATCATCCTTATTCTTTCTTTGGATGTTTTAAGATCAGTTTGACCAAGAAAAGTATCGACAATCATTTTCACTGTTAATTTTGCGGTCATTATATAACCACCGCGACTGTAGTAGCCCAATTCGGGTGTCATTTTATTAAAATAGAATAGATACAAGGGATCACATCACCAAGGATCAATCATTTTAGTAGTCCTTAATAACTAGATGCATAAATTTATCCCTTATTACATTGTTAATTAATCTTAAAACATAACAAAAGAAAATAAATGGCTTCTTATAACTTCTTCAAAGATTTAATATTCCCAATCATGGGAAGGAAAACAAATAAAATTGTGAGCTAAAATACTTAGTAAGGGTTATATTAGATAATAACAAATAAATCAAAGTAAATAAGGAATAAAAATTATGGCTAGGTAAATAATATAAAAAACACATTCTATTAGTACACTAACAATAAAAATGCATCTATAGATTTTTTTTCATAATGAAAACTTCATGGAAAGTAATAAATGAATACTGAATGAAGAAAATAATTATTTATTATATTTCATGTATCTAGAACACAAACAATTATACCATCAATATTGTTTATGTCTATGGGTAAAAACCCATCAGATTCTATTTGGAAACAAACATGAAAGGTTTGTCACCAACTATTTTGTCTCATGAGACCTATAAATACATCGTGGGGTTATCTATAACCAAGATCCACCTTCACTGCAATTCTAAAATAGTATTTATACATAGATTCAATTCATGGACAATATGAATTACCAAATATCTATATTGAGTACAGGATGTATATTCATTAATATTTTCCCAATTAAAATAACATTCAAATAAAACACCAAAAATAAAAATGATTCATGGAAAAAGAAATAATAATATCCATGATACATGAAATATGGATATTTATATGAAATCATCAATGAATGATGATCATAAAATAATGGTAAGTATACATACACCACACATAAGTAATATGTGGAGAATGAGGAATAACCAAAGGGAATATCATAATGGAGCTGATGAAATAATAGATTTAAGTAATACTTGGACATTCATAATGAATAATAGGAAAATATCATGATAAATTAAGTCCATCTAAAGTGAAAACATGTAAAAGGAGTGTTGGAGAAACATTATAAATGAACCACTTTAGTGCGGTTTAAAGGGAATTACTAAATTGACTTTAAAATTTAAAGAGCATAATTTTTTGTATAAAACCCGAAATGAACAAAGATATTTTTTTCCTAATAAAATGAGTTATTTTAGAAAAATATTGGAATATTAAAACAAATTATAGAGTGTACATGAAATGGGTAATAAATTAGAAAGTTCCCTTCAATCAGGCCTGCTTATTGGGAGGAATTGAAAAACAAACATTATAAAACATGAATTTCCCATAAATGGAATAAGAATTGATCTAGGAAAGTGTGTTTGCAACATAAACACCAAATTTATGAGGATTAAATACAAATAATTAAGAATTAAATTTTTTTAAAGATATAGAAATCATAACCCGAATAAAAAATGGATGTTTGGGGAGAATCTCATACATTATGTATGAAAGTGTTTTGTGCTTGCACTTAATGTCTTGGATAATAAAATTAGATTAATTAATGATTTAATTCAAAACCTATTAAACATTTACTTTATTTATTCTAATTTTATTAAGTTCATTTATGGAATTTTTGATGAGTTATAAGATTCATTTTCATCATTCAGGAGTGTTTTTTTCCTTGGTTTCCAGGATTAGTTTACTTGTATACATATATGGAAGTTCATGTAAAAATGGGATTAATTCTACAAAATTGAAATTATATGTTATTAATGATATTTCAAAATATTAAATTGTATTATATATCATTTTTTCATATATGAGGATGATTCATTAGATAAGACATTAATGATGAATGTTAGTTTATTTTGGTGATTTTTTTTGATCACAAACTAGTTTTTTATTAATTAATATTATGTACATATACTAGTTCCAAAACACTATATAACTTATAATATGTATAATAAAATATTATTTAAACATAATAATGTTTTTATGTCCAGACTTGAAGACGTTAATGAAAAATGAAAATGCATCGTCCAAGATGGTAAAAAATCGGCACATCACATCTGATATTTTCATTTTTAGAATAAAAGGGATATGAGAAGGGATTGATGATGGATTTTCCATTAACATAATAAAATTCCAGTATATATAAGATAATGTGTTTATCATGTATGTTTGGATAGAGGAGTTTAAGTAAGGAGAATAAAATAAATGAAATTGAAAATAAAATATAGGAAAACAAAAGAGGATTTTTCCTATTGAATTTCTTCTCCTTGAGAGCCTCCTTAATGGGGTTGGGATTAGTCCTTTAGTGAGACCAAAGGCTCCTGTATGTGGGGAATAGAATTAGGAAGAGACTGAAATTTAGAATTTTACTATTGAAAAGGTAATGGGTTACAATTCAAGGTGGAAAAAATAGCAAATACCCTGGGTGTCGCCCCTAACAATGAGCACTATCACTATTTAACTTTTAATGTATATGTACCATAAATTATCATATTTCACTATTCACCAAAAAAATAAAGTATTTTAGAAAAAATCCCAAAAATAACCCTGACCTTGTTTCAATTTATAGAATTCAAAAATGAACACCACTTTATGAAAATAATTTTATAAATATGATAATTTTAATTTTTAATGAAAATCATCATTTACTTGAAAATTACCAATTTTAAGAATATAACTGATTTTATAATACTTTTAAAAATTAATTAAGGTCACATAAAATTAACCTATAATAATAACAAAACAAAATATTCATTTATGAATACATTTTATTGAAATAAAATTTCTTTAAAATTGTTATAATAATTATAAAGTTTAAAATAATCATTTATGTTTATAAAAAAGTATCAACACTTAATTAATAATTTCTAAAACATTTATTTACTTATACTATAATATAATTTTCTCATATTAACATATATAATATGCCTAAATTTTAGTTTTACTTTCATAAGTGAGGTTACTATTATATTAGCTTAATTACTATTCTTAAGGGTCACATTTCTATTCTAAAGGTCAAGCTACTATTTCATTGATATATGCACCTTAATTTCTAGAAAAATCTTCTTATTTCTTTCATTCATCATTTATAAATCTTATTTTGTGTTATCTATGTGATTTTATATGATCTATACTATATTAAATAATGTTGGGTATAATGTACTCTATCTAATGAATTGAATTTATTTATAAGGATACATACCATAAAATATTGGGGTGTTATATTATTCCCTCCTTTAGAAATTTCATCCTCAAAATTTTTCATTAATATTTAACTCTAAATAGATGTGGGTGGTTCTTCTTCATTTCATCTTTATATTCACATGTTTCTTATTACATTTTATGGTTTCTCCAAAGAACCCTTACTAATGGAGTCATATGATTTCCCAATAATTTCTCTCTTGTGTCTAGAATCTTGATAGTATCTTCATAGTAAGACAAATCAGGTTCCATTTTTATTTCATCATAGGTGATTACATGTGTTAGTCATGTCATGATGTTCTTTAACAATGATATGTGTAACACATCATGCATTTTAGAGATACATGGTGGAATTTCAAATTGGTATGCTACAGCTCCAATTCTTTCCAAAATTTTCAAATGGTCTGATGTACTCAGGGCTCAGTTTCCCTTTCTTACCGAGCTACCCTTCTATGGAGATACTTTCATAAAGACATGATCTCTCAATTGAAATTTCAAATCCTTTCTCCAGCTGTCATTATAACTCTTTTTTCTACTTTAAACTACTTTAATATGAGTCTGCATAGTCTTTACCTTTATTGATGTATCTTTAATAAGTTTTGGTCCTATAAGTTTCCTCTCACTAACTTCATCCCAACAATTTGGGGTTCAACATCTCTTGTTATATAATGCTTTATATGGCACTATTTGAATACTATAATGGAAACTATTATTATAGTAAAATTCCACAAAAGGTGAATATTTTTCCCATGTACCTTAAAATCAAGTAAGAATGATCTCAACAAGTATTTTAATTTTTGAATAGTCATTTTAGATTTTCCATCGGTTTAAGGGTGATAAGAATTACTAAAATGAATCTCGGTACCCAAATCCTTCTGAAGAATCTTCCAAAATTGTGATGTAAATCCAGGATTTCAATCAAACATAATTGATATAGGTGCACCATTAAGTCTCCAAAATTCATTAATATAGAGTCTTAAAAGGCACTCAAGAGGTAAATCTTCTATTATAGAAATAAAATGGGTATATTTGATGAGGTTATCAACAAAAACTCATATTACATTATTCCTTTTAGGTTTCAATGGTAGTCTTGTGACAAAGTTCGTAATAATTTCATACCACTTCCACGTAGGAATAAGTATAGGTTTCATGACTCCTCTAGGATTCTATATATCATCCTTCACTTGTTGAAAAACTAGAAACCTTGACACATAGTCAACCATTTCCTACTTCATATTATCCCATCAACAATGTCTCTTCAGATATCTATACATATTGGTACTACCAAGGTTTATAGGGAAAATGGAGCTATAAAATTCATTTAATAGTTTCCTTTTTATACCAAATATTAATGGAATTCATAATCACTTTCCAAATTACCGAATTCTATCCTCGTACACAAATTCTATCAATCTTCTATCATTAATATCTTTAATTTCCTTTTGAAAAATATCATCATCATATTGAGAACTTTTATCTTCTCCAAGAAATATGGTTTAAAAATCATTTGAAAAAGGAGTGTTGTTTCCCTTTCTTTAAAAATTTCCATATCTATCATTACTAAATACATGAATATAGGATCATTCTCAATTCTAATTTGGGTTATAATTCCATGATATTTCCTGCTTAATGAATCTTATGCCTTATTTCCTTTTCTTATATAGTAGTGTATTAAGAAATTGTAATATTTGAGTAACTTGTGCCATCACCTTTTCTTGAACCTGAATGGCCTAAAGGCCTTATTTTTTATTTATTTTTGATAACCCCCCTTTAAAGAGATGAGGGGGAACCCTTACAAGGCCCTTAGGCTTAGATATTACATTGCTCGTAGGCTTGTAGACAATACACAACCAGTAGGACTTAAGGAAATCATACAGACTATAACTACTTGAAACTTCCCCTCCCCAGCATCTAAATTATGATCATATCTCCACCTTTGAATGTCTATTCAGCAAGATATCATGTACATAGATGCACAGGCCCAGTACCAATGGTAATGACATACCCTCTCATTCTTCCAAATATTTTAGCCCTGCTCTGGTGAATGCAACCTACTCTTGAATCCTCCTCTAGAGCTAGTTCCTTGTAGAATATGTTTATGCATCTGCATATCAGGTTTCCCTGAAGGCCTTGAGGTTGTTCTAAGGCCATGAGGTGTTCTGAGAACCTTAATAACCCAAAGGGATGGGTGGCCTGAATGCATTAAGGACTCCAATCCCAAACTGGTTGCCCAAGGCGAATAGTTTTGGCTACTACTGTATCAAACAATACCTGCTACAGTAACCCAGAATTATTCCTCTACCTATGTAGAGACCAATAGCTTGAAGTAAATAGACATTACATTACTTTTTCATAATAAATAATACATGACACAAATAGACACCCAAAGACCGTATTACTTTAGTGTCTTAGGAAACTCGGAACATAATCTTCTAATCATTGTGAAAGATCTTCAACATCTCCCATAAATATTTCTCCCTTTTGTTTTCTTACATAAAACCTTTATTTATATCCTGGGGAAAAGAAAACATATAAAGGGTGAGCTCAAATTATTAGTAAGGGTAAGAATGGAGAAAATAAAACAAACCATATACATTTGAATTTAAATACATGCACATAATGTTTAAACATTAAATTATTGAGCAATGACATAAAACATGGCAGTACGTAAGGCATAGATCATAATGGAACATAAATCATGATAAAATAGCATGGGTAATAAAACATGTAATTGTGGAAAACCGTTAATCACATGATATGATTTCCATAGTATCCAAGGCATTGCTTCCAAGACCATCATAGTGGACAAAGTCCCTTTTTGAATCAAGTTCACTCCTCGTTCCAGTCCTGTATCACTGAATTGGATTAACTTTCCATTATAGCCATGTCTATCTCATGAGATACAAATCTTTACTCAATTAATTGGAGGTAGATATAGGTCCCACCCATATCATAATGAAATCATTCTTTTCTTCACAAAATAAACATACATCATTCATAATAACCCAACGAATAAAATGGGTTTCATAAATATCATCCCATCATAACATAATCCATATAAAAGAAATGGATAACATTTTATCATAAGAAAAAATAAAACCATGTAAATAATAGAGACATTATACTGGAAACACAAACATACTCAATAATGTCATATTATATGGAAAATAGTTTTCATAAAACACTTGAAATGAATTCTTGAGAAAAATATCATTTATTCTTCAAAATCATTTTATTTTATCAAAATGCCATGAAATTTTAATAGAAAATTATTTTGTTAAAAATAATCATGAAATTTTGTATTGTAATCTTCATTGAAATAATTAGTTATGAAATGATAAAAATCCATTCATGTCGTATAAGTTAAAAAACATTCTTCTCGTACTTTTTCTAGAAAAGTCAAAATGTACCTTATATGGTAACCAAAGGAAATATTCCTTCCATACAATGTGGTAAAAAGTAAAAAAGGGTAAAAATGACTTTAAACATACATGGAAGAATAGTAAATATTTTATTAAAACATTTTTAGAAAACATGGACTTGGATGATAAACATAACCCCAGCAAATACTTACGTATAAGCAATCTCGGATAAAAATGAGATTTGAAAATTTATCTCTTACCTTATGTCCAATTTCTTCTGTATGTATCTAAGACACCTATATATAGGTTTTAAACATATTATTAACTTTTAATAGAACCATAACAATATTTATGATATCATACATGATTTACTTACGACATTCTATTACTTATTCTTTTGTCAATTCCATGTTAAAGCAGCATTTTGGGTAAAATTGTTTCATTTATCATACATGTTTTGACTTGTAATTCTTCATATTATTACCTGGATCATGATTAAATATTTCCAGAATGTAAAAAATTATTTATATATATTATATATTCATCATATAAATATATAATATATTGATAAATGGAATGAAATACACCATTCACAAAGACGGTAGGTTGTACGTACGCATGAACGTTGTTTCCATTTCCTTATTAAATTGAATGGAAGTAAGTAAATAAAATATACATAAATCCAATATCATTAATATGCCATATATTTTATGAATATTTAATATATATACCTTATAATCATTCTTGAATGGTTAACTTGGAGAATGAATCTCATCGCGTCGTGGAGACGGTAATCCGTACGTACACACGAGCGATGATATCGTTCCCATAATTATTGAATGGAATTAGAGTGGATGATATAATATCTCATAATTATTATCATGTTATAATAACCATATATAGTTATTCTTTACACCATTATACCCATCCCAGTAAGGTGGTGGTGGAAAAATAGATTACACCACGGCGTTGAGACGGTATTCCGTACGTACGCACGTGCGGTGATTTCGTTTTCCGTAGGATGGATAGAAGGTGAAATAGGGTTGGTTCATATTTATAATAACATATCAGTATATTATTGATAAGGATGTTATTACTTTATTATGAAACAACTAAAGAAGATTAAGTAGAAGAATAAATAAACTTGAGAGAATCGGTAATGGATATTACCTCATCTTCGACAAGAATCTTCTAAACCTTCTCTTAGGGCACTAAAGATGGTATTTGAAGAAGACCAGGACCTCTAGTATGTTTTTAGATAAGTGTAGTATAGAAATGGGAAGTTTTTGGCTGAGCTTTAAGGCTCAAAGTGGTGTGAGGAGGAGAGGGAGGAGATTCCCTTTTATAAGTGAGGAGAGGGGCACCTTTGGAAACATAAGAAATATTAATTTATAATAAATTCAAAACCCACTTAAAAACATAAAAAATGACTCACATTCGAATCAGAGATGAGATAGGGTTGTAATATCATCAACCATTAAAATGTATACATGTTTGGAATTTATTTTAAAACTTATCAATTTGATTTATCCTTATTTAATCTATTTAAATTTATTTGTGGTAATAAAATTATAATTTTTAAATTGTTATAAATACTTACTTATGTGTTGTGAATTTTCCATAATTAGATAAATTATTACATTTTAGACCATATAATTTTCAATTTTTAATTTTTAAATATTTTTGTGATTTTTAAACAATTTAATAATATGTTATTTTTATAAAATATCAATAGTTTCAATTTTGACAATATTTAATTATTTTAATTTAAATAAAATCCAAATAGAATATATATTCGATCCAAAATATTAAATAGATTCCTAACATTTCATATTTATCTATAAAATTAGTGGATCACATTAAATAGTTCATATAATATATATTTTAATATTTTTAAAACCATTTATTTTATATTTATCTTAATAAAATAATTACTATAACATTATTGTATAATTATTTAATATACTTATTTGTTTCATAAAAATTAAAAATAAAATCCTATTATGAATATAAATCTATTAAATTTAATAATAATACTTTTACTAGAATTTATCATCTTAAAATCACAACATTTAAATTTTTATATTTATTAAGTTATTAAGGTGACAACTTTGGCATTATGAAAAATAAAATAATATAAATGTTATAATCCCTTTTATACGGCTCAAAATCCTCCCAAATACGACCCTTGTATTATTATGGTATAGATATACTCGAAAAATAGGTTTTGGTCAAGTTTTTAGGCCTTTTATGGGTATTATTACTTTAATAAAAACTATATTATTGATTTTTCACAAAGTAAATAATTTTTTCATCATTAATGTATAAGCTATTAAGGTAATTAAATATCACTTAAAAATTACTTAAAAATTACCATAACAAATAAAAACATTTTATCTTTAAAATTAGTATTTATAATTGAATTTATATTCTGTATAACATTATATTAAAAATTATTTAATTATTAAAGTCTGAGTGAGACATATTTCACTTTCTTTAAGATAAAATAAATTAAAGGTCTTAATCACATCCAAGTGGATTCCAATGGATTCCATTTAGACCCAAATATTACTTAGTATGAAATATAATCATCCAATTATATTAAGACAAGTTTTAGGGTAATTTTATAGTATTATATTTACCCTTAATTATCTGATTTACCTTTAACTAGGGTAAATAAAATTGATCGTAGTTACTATTCATAGTGTCCAAAAATAAAAAGTATCCTATTAACATAATTTGGACCTAATGAGTCAAAATATGGAATCCATTTTTCAAATTCAAATCACAGAAGTTGTAGAAATTAATTTAAAATTAATCTTGTTGTTAAGAAAATGAGTTTTAAAAGTTAAAACATTGTAAAAGATTGAAATGATTTTACCTATGAATTCAATATAAAATCAATGATAATGACATAAATTATATTAAATGGTAAAAATATATTCTATTTATACTTTAAAACCATTCAATATTATAATTTATCCATATAAATTATTACGATGAAAAATGTTGTTTTTAATTAAAATATAGCGTGTTTTTACTATTCATTAAAATATGAAAGTTATCAGAATAATATGAAAAAGTTATCCAAAGTAAATTTTTATATCCTGATTCCAAAGAAAAATTTAATTTGTCAAATTTAACTTATAAACATGTCAAAACTATATTTAAAGTGGATGCTCCATCAAAAGGCGGGAAAACTGCATTTTTTGAAAAATACTTATTTTACCCGAAAATTTTATTTTTTTCACATACCATGTTCTAGAAAATGTGTAAGATGAATAATAATTTTATAAAATTCAAAATATATTTAATACTATTCATAAAATATAGTTAATAATAATATTATAACAATATATCATTGTTTAGCAAAACTTGGTATTGTGTACTACACACACTATCGAGGAAGGTCGTGATTGCGTGCAATGAAAGCCAAGTCAGGGCTGCATGTAGTGGAAGCTCCCTTTAGTGTTGCGAATAACATAATCAAAACTTATTTCATTTATACATTAAACAAAATATATACTTAATGTTGTGTAGAATAATTTCTATAAAACAAACTTGAAATTGTGTGTAACACAAGCCAAAAATAGTGTTGTGTATACTACAAGCTAATACAGTGTTGCGTATCGTACAAGCTAATCTTGGTGTAGTGTACAGTATAAGACATCAAAGAAATTAAAAAGAATATATCTCATAAAATCTCAGGGTGTTACATTCTACCCCTGTAACGACCCAATCTTTTTGAGTCGTATATTAACTTACTCTTAATGATTTAATAAGATGTTAATGGTTAATGAAGAAAGAGGAGTTGATGGCTTCATCCAGTAGACTCGAACCTTATGAAGCCCACTTATCAGAGCTTGGGAAGGAGGTAGCATCTGTGGGCTTCTCTTTGGACCAAGCCCAAGCCGAACTCCAGCGTGTCAAGCTTGAACGGAAACGGTTGTGGGAGAAGTTCAAGTTAGTAGAGATTACTACTAGGGCAATGTTATCTGAGCCTCCCTCAGATTCTCTCACCATAGCACACCTTACACTTAGGTCATATGCCGGTGTTATAAGGGGATATGTGATGAGACCCTAGCCTCTTTGTGTAATCCTTTGGGATGAATGAATTGAGATTTCTTCCTTTAGTGATGTTTGTGAAATTTCAAATGTCCGGATAATATTAGGATGTATTTTATTGAAGAATTTTGAAAAAAGTATATTTTAAAATTTTATGTAAACCCTAAATAATTAATGATGAGTAATGATTTTCAAAAAATGGTCTTCTACAAAAGTGTTCAGTAAGGAATTTGGAGTCTAATAAGATCGACATAATTTTTGATGAATAGTAAATTATGAATAGTGATTTTACGCTTAGGATTAGTAATGTGACCAAATGGATTAGTAATTTCACTCAAAGAAAGTTTTAATATAATTTAGACACCTAGATTAAGTAATGTGATTCAATAAAATGGGTAAATAACGGTTTCATAAATTATTAGCCAAGTATTAGTTTTTTCGGGTGAATAGTGTTTTTTAATTAAAAATTTAATTAAAAATAATTAGAAAATTATTTTTATAAAAAGGACTTTATTTTTGAACTCATAGCATCGATATTATGTTATGGTAATTTTTGGGGATTTTTCTGAAAAATAATGAATTCTCGATGAATAGTTCTTTTATTTAAAAATTAAATTAAAAATATTTTGAAAATTATTTTTATAAAATGGAGTTCATAAATTTAATTAGAGCATCGATATTTGGTTAAGGTGAAATTTTGGGATTTTTCTGAGAAAGATGAATTTTTCAGTAAATGGTAAAAATGCAGTTTTCGGGTTTCGGTATGTTTAATGACATCTTAACTGTGTCATGATGATGTCATGAGATTTTTTAAGGGTTGGCCGGACAAGGGTGATGAATTATTGTTTTGGGGGGCCCATGTGGCCTAACTTTATGGTAAATGCCAAGGGAGAGCACATGGTTTTGAGAAAAGCACTTGTGAGGTGTCCCTTGGCCATTAATGCCTTGTCCCCTCACTTTCCCTATAAATACCCACCCTTTCCTCCTTTAGTTTTCACTCCCAACTCTCCCCCAATGAAGTTCTGGTCTCCTTACCTCCCAAGGAGTCCTCCCAAGGTGCCCCCAAGCTCTCAAGGTCCAAACCATTGAGTTTTAAGAGTTACGTTTTAAGGTAAGGGATCCGACCTCTCTCTTTCTTTTCATGTAATCTCTTTTATGTTATTCCTTTTATGCTCCATGTTCTTATGTGAGAGTATGTTCTTTTATATTCCTCTTACTACCCTTTTCATGTTTATATGATGAGAGATCCCCTATTACTCTCTTCATTTCGTTTTATGAAAGTTTAAGTGACGCTGTTAGGCTTCCGAATTTTTAAGGGATTCTTTCACCCTTCTCATTTTTCAAGTTCGATTTTCATGTCAAGTCTTTCAAGTTCCATTTTATTATGTTGGGGTATGATCTATATATCTATCATAATGATCTCTTATGATCATATGATGAGAGACCCTATTTGATCTTGTCAAATCCTTTTTTATTAAAGTTTAAGTGACGCCGTTAGGCTGTGGAATTTTCATAAGAGAAATCTTATTTTTGTCTCACTTCCATGTTTTTCATTTCATATGGTATATCTTTCAAATTTCATTACCATGTTCTTAAATACCTTATATTCTGTCCCCCTACTTTTTTATGGATCATTTATGAGTGGGTGACCCATGTTCCCTCTCTTTTCAATGTTTTCTAAAACCTTGTAACATAGCTGTTATGCTGCAGAATTTTCGTCTCAAAATGCCTCTCTCTTTTCTCAAAATTATTTTATGTTATAAATTGAATACTCAAAGATCTTATTTCTACAAGGGTATTCACATATATATCAAAATGTTCTATTTTAAATTCTGGGATTTACATACATGAAACCCTCTTCCCCTTTCCGTGGGTTTAAAGTGACATAAAGATCATGTCTTTAAAGCAGTTTTTAAAACGTTATGATTATGAAATGAAACCCATTTCTTTTATGGTATATGGGTTATTTATGAAATGATTGATGATGATATATGTGGCTCACATGATAATAAAGACATGTCAAGGGTGCTCCCAGATATCGCTCCAATGCATTGGGTAAAGACTTAATCTCTAGAGATGACTTTTTAGACTGATACCTTGGTGAATAACCTTGGTAATTTTTAATGACACCTTGGGGATGGACCTTTGTGAAACGAAATGATTGTCAATATTAAATGTTTCAGCCACATCTTCAAGTTATAAAAAATTTTATTTTTATTATGATGTATCTCATGATTTCTTTCTCATGCCTTAAAGTTCTTTTCATGTCCTTATTGAAGTATCTCAAGTTCACATGTAAAATGTTTCTCTTGTTTCCCTTACTGGGCCTTCTACTACCCTTTCTTTTTATGTATGTCCCCAGGTTATGAGATTTAGTAATGAACCTAGGATGAACTTAAGGAGAATCCTTTCAAGTGTTTAAGAAGAATTTTTATGTTCTTTTCATTTATTATGTTTCTTGTTTCCAAGACAATAAACCTTAAAGATCCTCAGTTCCGTGTAATGAAATGAAAGTTATGTTATAAAAAGACGGGATGTTATAACCCCCCTTGAAATGAATTTCTCCCTTGAAATTCATCGGGGTTATAAATAATTTTCTAAATTAAATATTCATTCATAGAAACCCACATTGTAAAAAGGAATACTAAAACTTAATTTTAAAAAGTGAAGTAGGAAATGTTATGGTTACCCAAATGAACTCATCACTCGGTTTCCACATAGGAGAACATAGGTGAAAATATGGATATGGAAGAGAAATATAACCATAATGTTCTTATGAAAAGTGGTAGAGAAAATGGCTATGAAAAATTCAACAATCACAAATCCATAAATTTTTAATGATCTAAGGTACCATTTGATTCATCGAATATGAGGGTACTAGGAATGTTGAAGAATTAAAAGAAATACTTGCTTGATTTTGGTACAATCTCACTGTTGTTTGTGCCTTGAACAATTTCCACTTCATCTCTTAAAGAAATAAAGTTGAATTTGTCTTCCGTGAAGTGTTAGAAGATCATTCGATAGAATTATAGGTCATTCTATTTGTCTCAAACATGAATTTAGAAAAAGTTATATACATAAGTCAATCTTATGGTGAGATTAACTGTATATGATTCTAAAAATTGACTTATACTTCAAATATCATACTGATTAATATAATAAAACTAATTTCTACTAACCAGGGACTTCTTGTAGGATAGTAGTAGGAGATAAAGGCATGTCACACTTCGGTTGTGGGTTCGATTCCTACAACTTTGTCTGACATGACGGGTTGTCGTCCATCCTTCTCTTTGTCCTTTTTCTAATACTACGCTATTATAGAATTATAGAAATAATATCAAAAAATAGTTCTATACTTAAACAATACTATCTGATGTCTGACAAAATCTATTCCAATATTTAGACTTATCCAAAATAAATCTGTCCAATATCATAGTATAAAGAAAACGATTACTAGGAAGGTCACATAACAAGCACGTGAATACCATCATTTATCCCCCATATATCATAAGATATATCGTGTTGATCGCATTCCAAACATGTGAATACCTTAATCATGTATTCTCTTGAAACATAAATTACCATAGAACCTTAGTGAAAACATAAATGCTATCAGAAGGTAACTCTTTCCATATACCAAAATCCCAAAAATTCTATATACTCAAACCATGATATCACTTTGTCCTTATATCTGTCATGAGCTCATTAATACTATCAAAAATTTCACTATCTCCTTATCCCTTCTTTATGTGCATATTAGATGATTTCCAAAAATATTTCAATCACTTTTCATGGTTAACAGTACCATTCAACATATACTTTCAAATACTAAAGTAAAAACAAAAACTGTAACAATCCTTAGATTTTTCTTTATTCCATTGTACCACACATTATTCTTGATAAAAATGCAATCATTCCACTAGATTCTTAAACCATTGACTGAGATTATTCATTTTTTTCCTCAATACTTCTTTCATCTCATATATGATTTGTAGTCTCTTCATAATCATCAACATAAATACTACCAATACGACCATGCTGATTCTCTTTATGAGATTTTACCTTAGGGCATTGGTTTGCATAATACTCATACATTACACATTTAAAACATTTAACCATGGTTGATGTTTTAGCAATACCATTATCCTTGTCCATTATGTTAATTAAACCTTTTCCTTTGTAATTACTGGCTTTGTGTCCTTTTCCACACCCAAAGAATCTTCTAGTTCCTTTGAAAACTTCTCCTTGGTTCCTCTTCCAACATGATTTACATGAGGGAAATTGAACTTTCTTCCCTTTATGATCACCATGAAACTCCATCTTTCTCTTATTATCTAAGTCAGGAAACTTACCAAAGTTGATATTATTGATCATACTATGAGATTGTTGATTAGGCATAATAACGATGTTTTGCCTTCCAAATCCAATTTCATTTGGATGCTCAGGAAGAATACCATTCCATTGTTCATCATAATCTCCATTAACATAATTATTCCTCTTTCTAGTAATTTTATAAAACCCAAAAAAGAATAGTGTGAGGGGTAAAAATCATGCTAGGAAAACAACATAATAAAGGGGAGTACTTTCAATATCTAACAAATTAGGTTTAATTCTATGATTGTTACCATAATTCTTGGTATATAACCTATACTTATAGTTAACCTTAGGGACATCCCTATAAATACCATAGAAATATCTATAGGGATCTAAAGTTTTCGCATCCTAGTTGTTAAAGGTTAACTAAACCTTCTCTCTGATACCAACTGTAGAGACCCATATCTTGACGTACATAGACATTACATTACTTTTGTAGAATACTTAATACATGACAAAAACAGATGCCCAAAGACCGTATTAGTTTAGTGTCTTTGGAAACTCGGAACATAATCTTCTAATCATGGTGAAAGGTCTTCAACATCTCCCATAAAGATCTCCCCCTTTTTTTCTTACCTAAAAACTTTCTTTATATCCTGGGGAAAAGAAACCATATAAAGGGTGAGCTCAAATTCTCAGTAAGGGTAAGCATGGAGAAAATAAAACAAACCATATACATTTTAATTTAAAAACATTAACATAATGTTTAAACAACAAAATCTTGAGCAATGACATAAAACATGGCAGTACGTAAGTCATAGATCATAATGGAACATCAATCATGATAAAATAGCATGGGGAATAAAACATGTAATTGTGGAAAACCATTAAGAACCTGATATTATTTCTATAGTATCCAAGTTATTGCTTCCAAGACCATCATAGTTGACAAAGTCCCTTACTGAATCAAGTTCACTCCTCGTTCCAGTCCTGTATCACTGAATTGGATTAACTTGTTGCTCCAGCCATGTCTATATCATGAGATATAAATATTTACCCAATGAATTGGAGGGAGATATAGGTCCCACCCATCTCATAATTAAATCATTATTTCGTGTGCCACAAAATAAACATACAACCTTCATAATAACCCAACGAATAAAATGGGTTTCATAAATATCATCCCATCATAACATAATCCATATAAAAGAAATGGATATCATTTCATCATAAGAAAAAATCAAACCATGTAAATAATAGATAAATTATACTTGAAAAATAAACATACTAAATAATTTTATCTGATATGGAAAATAGTTTTGATAAAACACTTGAAATGAATTCTTGAGAAAAATATCCTTTCTTCTTCAAAATAATTTTCTTTTCTCAAAATGAAATGAAATTTTAAAAGAAGAGGATTTTTTTGAAAATAATCATGAAATTTTGTATATTATTATTAATTTAAATAAGTCTTTATGAAACCGTAAAAATCCATTCACGCCATATAAGTTTAAAAAACATTCTTCTTGTACTTTTGCCGGAAAAGTCAAAAAGTACCTTATATGGTAACCAAAGGAAAGATTCCTTCCATACAATGTGGTAAAAAGTCAAAAAAGGGTAAAAATGACTTTAAAAATACATGGAAGAATAGTAAACATTTTATGAAAACATATTTAGAAAACACGGACATGGATGATAAACATAACCCTAGTAAATACTTACGTATAAGCAATCTCAGATAAAAATAAGATTTGCAAAATTATCCCTTACCTTATGTCTGATTTCTTCCGTATATGTCAGAGACTCATGTATAGTGGGTTTAAACATATTATTAACTTGTAAAAGAACCATAAAAATATTTATTATATCATACATGATTCACTTACGACATTATATTACCCGTTCTTTTGTCAATTCCATGTTAAAGCAGTGTTTTGGGTAAAATTGTTTCATTTATCGTGCATGTTTTGACTTGTAATTATTCATATGATTACTTAGATAATGATTAAATATTTCCATAATTTAAAACATGATTTATATATAATATATATTCATCATATAAATATATAATAGATCAATAAATGGAATGAAATACACCATTCATGAAGACGGTAGGTCGTACGTACTCATAAACACTATTTTCATTTCCTTATTAAATTGAATAGAAGTAAGTAAATAAGAAATATATAAATCCATTAACATTAATATTTCATATATTTCATGATTATTTAATATATATATTTTATAATAATTCTTTAATGGTTAACTTGAAAAATAAATCTCATCGCGTTGTTGAGACGTTAATCTGTACGTACGCACGAGCAATGATATTGTTCCCATAATTATTGAATGGAATTAGAGTGGATGATATAATGTCTCAGAATTATTATCATAGTATAATAACCATATATATTTATTCTTTACACCATTATACCCATCCAAGTAAGGTGATGGTGGAAAAATAGATTACACCACGGCGTGGAGACGGTATTCTGTATGTACGCACGCACGATGATTTCGTTTTCCGTATGATGGATAGAAGGTGAAATGGGGTTGGTTAATATTTATAATAACATATAAGTATATTAGTGATACTGATGTTATTAATTTATTATGAAAAAACAAAATAATAGGAAGTAGAAGAATAAATGAACTTGAAATAATCGGTAAAGGATATTACCTCTTATTCGACACGCCTCTTCTAAACTTCCTCTTAGGGAACTAAATTTGGTCTTTGAAGAATACTAGGACCTCTAGTATGTTTCTAGGGAAGTGGATAAGAGAAATGGTCAGGGTTTTTCGGATATTGAATGCTAAAACTGGTGTGAGGAGGAGACGGAGGAGGTGCCCTTTTATAAGGGAGGAGAGGGGCACCTTTGGAAACATAAAAAATATTAATTTATAATAAATTCAAAACCCACATAAAAACATAAAAAATGACTCAAATTCAAAGATAAGATTATATACGGTTGTAATATCATCAAAAAATAAAATTTAGACATATCTGGTATTTATTTTAAACCTTATCAATTTGATTTATCCTTATTTAATCTATTTAAATTTATTTGGAGAAATAAAATTATAATTTTTTAATTTTTATAGATACTTACTTATGTGTTGTGAATTTTCCATAATTAGATAAATTATTACATTTTAGACCATATAATTTTCAATTTGTAATTTTTAAATATTTTTGTGATTTTTAAACAATTTAATAATATGTTATTTTTTTTAAATATCAATAATGTCAATTTTGACACTATTCAATTATTTGAATTTAATTAAAATCTACAAAGATTATATATTCAATAAAAGATATTTAATAGATTTATAAAATGTCACATTAATCTAGAAAATTAGTGGAGAACATTAAATAGTTCATATAATATTTATTTTCATATTTTTAAAACCATTTATTTGACATTTAACTTAATAAAATAATTACTATAACATTATTGTATAATTATTTAATATACTTATTTATTGCATAAAAATTAAAAATAAAATACTATGATGAAGATAAATCTAATAAATTCCATAATAATACTTTTACTATAATTTAGCATCTTAAAATCATAACATTTAAATTGTTATATTTATTAAGTTATGAAGGTGACAACTTTGACATTATTAAAAATAATATAATATAAATGTAATAATCTCTTTTATTCAGCTCCAAATGGTCCCAAAGACGACCCTTGGATTTTTATGGTATATATATACTCTACCAATAGGTTTTGGTCAAGTTTTTGGGCCTTTTGATGGGTATTATTACTTTAATAAAACCTATATTATTGATTTTTCACTTAGTAAATAATTTCTGCATCATTAATGTATAAGATATTAAGGTAATTAAATATCACTTAAAAATTACAAATAAATTACCATGACAAATAAAAACATTTTAGATTTCAAATTATTATTTATAATCTAATTTGTATTCTACATAACCTTATATTAAAAATACATTTATTATTAAAGTTTGAGTGAGAGACATATTTCACTTTCTTTAAAATAAAATAAATTAAAGGTCTTAATCACATCCAAGTGAGTTCCAATGGATTCCATTTCAACCCAAATATGCCTTATAACGAAATATAATCATCCAATTATATTAATACAAGTGTTAGTCTAATTTTATAACATTATATTTACCCTTAATTATCCGATTTACCTTTAACTATGATAAATAAAATTTACCGTAGTTACTATTCATAGTGCCCAAAAATAAAGATTAGCCTATTAACATAATTTATACCTAATGATTCCAAATATGGAATCCATTTTTCCAAATTAAAATCACAGAAGTTGCAGAAATTAATTTAAAATTAATCTCGTTGTTAAGAAAATGAGTTTTAAAAGTTAAAACATTGCAAAAGATTGAAATGATTTTACCTATGAATTCAAGTTAAAATAAATGATAATGACATAAATTATATTAAATGGTAAAAATATATTATATTTATACTTTAAAACTATTAAATATTATAATTTAACCATTTAAATCATTATGATGAAAAAAGTTTTTTTTAATTAAAATATAGCGTGTTTTTACTATTCATTAAAATATGAAAGTTATCAGAATAATATGAAAAAATTATCCAAAGTAAATTTTTATATCCTGATTCCAAAGAAGAATTTTATTTTGTAAAATTGAACTTATAAACATGTCCCAAACTAGATTTAAAGTGGGTGCTCCATCAAAAGGTGGAAAAACTTCATTTTTTGAAAAATACTTATTTTAGCCAAAAAAATTATTTTGTTATCATACCATGTTCTAGAAAATGTGTAAGATGAATAATAATGTTATAAAATTAAAAATATAGTTAATACTATTCATAATGGCTAGTTCATAAAAATATTATAACAATATATTGTTGTTTAGAGAAACCCGATATTTGGTACTACACATGCTATCGAGGAAGGTTGTGATTGCGTGTAAGGCAAGACAAGTAAGGGATGCGTGTAGTGGAAGCTCAATTTGGTGTTGTTTATATCATAAATAAAACATATTTCATTTATACATTAAAAAAAATCTATACTTAATGTTGCGTAGAATAATTTCTACAAAACGAACTTGAAATTGTGTGTAACACGAGCCAAGAATAGTGTTGTGTATACTGCAAGCTGATACGATGTTGCATATATTACAAGCTAATCTTGGTGTAGTGTAAAATATAAGACATCAAAGAAATTAAAAATAATATATCTCATAAAATATCAGGGTGTTACAGCCTGTTTTAAAACCTGGGTCTCATGGATGAACTTAGAGAGACCTCACAAACTAGGTTAAGGCTCATGTGCCATCACTTTTTCCACATGTTGACTTCTTTCTATGTATATACGTATTTAAAAATATTGTGATCCATATATATATCACATATATCACTATATAGATAGTGTCTCCATATCTTTAGAGAAAATATTACAATTTCTAAATCAAGATCATGAGTTTGATAATTTTGTTCATGAGTCTTCAACTCCCTTGATTCAAAGGCAATAACTTTATCATTTTTCATAAGGACACAAACAAGTCCTTTCTTTATTACATCATTGTATATCACAAACCCATCATATCCTAATGGTAGAGTCAAAAATAGAGTATCAATTAATCTTCTCTTCAATTCTTCAAATAATTATATGCATTCTTTTTTTACTATACAAACTTAACCCGTTTGGGTGTGATCTTGGTTAACGTTTTATCCAATCAGGAAAAATTATATAGAAAAATTCAACAGTAACCTGCTAAACTAATGAAACTACATACATCAATTATGTTCATTGACAATGTCCATTCTTGGATTGCCTTTGTATTCACAGGATCAACTGAAATTCCATACTTAGGGACAATATGGCGGAGAAAAAAATTTCCTAAAGCCAAAATTCACACTTGATAAATTTACTTTATAACTATTTCCTTCTGAGAGTCTTAAGAATAATCTACAAGTGATTCTTATAGACTTTATACCATTTAAAATACTCTAGATTTTCCTCAATTAATACTAAAACAAAATCTTCAAAATATTCCTTGAATACTCTATTAATTATATCCATGAAAATAGAGGATGAATTAGTTAATCCAAAGGGAATTACTCTGAACTCATAATTTTTATACCTCATCTGAAAATATTTCTTTAGAATATCTTCCTTATTTACTCGCAACTTATGATACCCAGAACAAAGTTCAATATTTGATAAATATTGAGATACATTAATTTGATCAAATAAATCATTAATTAGAGGAAGATGATAATTTTTATTTGTTATAATATTTTTGATTTCTATATAGTAAATGCACAGCCTCAAGGATAAATATGTCTTCTTAATAAATAGAACTGGGGCTCCCCATGGAGAAACACTAGGGAGAATAAATCCTTTATTACTAAAATCCTATAGTTTCTTCTTTAGCTCTACTAATTCCACAATTTTTATTATATAAGGAGTCCTTGATATTGTTCTTGTATCAGGTATTATATCAATGATAAATTCAACTTCACACTCTAAGGTGTTCCCATGTAATTATTTATGAAATACATCAATGTATTCTTGCACAATTGGTATATCTTCAATTTGAAGATGACTTTAATAATCCTTAGATACAATTTTCTCTTAAACCCCAAGAATTTTATTCAGTAGATCTACTAAGGGTAGATATAGATAAGAATCGGATGATGAAGTTTTTTCTCTAAAGATAAGGGAATATACATCTTCCTCACAAATTGTAATTTCCTTATTATTTCAATAAATTCTCACATCATATTTTGAAATCCATTCCATTATATAGAATATATTAAAATAAAACATATATATGATGATAAGTTCTAAGAATAAAGAACATTTATATACCACAATGGGAACTTCCTAACACATTTTTATTGCAATGAGACTTTCCTTAGAAGTTTTGACCGACAAATCCTTTATTCAATCAAAATGAAAATATATAATTTTATTAGAAAGTTGTGTAGATATAAAAGAGTGTGATGATCCAGAATCAAACAAATCATTGTTTAAATTAGAAGATATGAATATTTTACACTACTGGAAAACTAACCTTTACCAACGGTTTGGAACCATTGGTATAGGCCTCCAAACCGTTGGTATAGCCTATACCAACGGTTTGAAGAACCGTAGCCAAGTAAGCCGTTGGGATACGTCTATACCAACGGTTTTCCAAAAACCGTTGGTATTGACCTATACCAACGGTTTTGGAAACCGTTGGTATATAAATTCCAAAAATAAAACACCCGGTGGGATTTGATCCCAGGACCTCTAGTTTACAACTCAAAGACTTAACCACTAACCTAACATGACTTTTGTTTACATAATTCCATAAAAATATATATGTATTGTTCTAATTATTTTAAATTTTGATATATATAATGTTCTCCGTAGGATGATTCCAAAAAAAACACTAGACTTTTCCCAACGGTTCTCAAAACTGTTGGGAAAAGTCTAGTGTTTTTCTGCAAAGTTGGAGGCCCTTTTCCAACGGTTTTGGAAAACCGTTGGGAAAGGGTAGCCTATCCCAACGGTTTGCCAAAACCGTTGGAAAAGGGCCTCCAAAATTCAACCTTTCCCAAGGGTTTGTCCAAACCGTTGGGAAAGGGTACCTATACCAACGGTTTGACAAACCGTTGGTATAGAAGTGTTGGGAAAAATCATTTTTCCAGTAGTGTTACTTTCCACCAAAATATTAAGTACCTCTACTTTAGTTGTGGTGATCACATAAGCTTGGACATATCCCCTTGGACTCTTGGGTGGTGTATTCCCTTGATGCGTGGGACATTGATTTTAATAATTTATCATTTAATAACAATTGAAGCACTAAATATCAATATAATTGATTCTTGGTCATCATTGATTGATTTCTTCCCCTTTTAATAATTAGACCTATGACCCTTTTATCCACACTTATAGAAAACCCCCATGTATTTCAATAATTTTCCAAGATGATTCTTTGAAAAAATCATAATTGAAATTTATTAATTAATGTATTATTTGAATTTTAACCTTTTTCTTGTTTATAAGAAGACCTCTTCTTATTATGATTTCCCTGAAAAATATAGGATCTAAAAAAGTCCTTATATATATTTATGGATGTTAATATTATTTCATCATATGATGAAAATGTTTGAGAAGCTTGTGCACTTAAAATACTTGGATTATGACCTTAAAATATATTATCAATATTTTATTATGAATTATATATATAATCAATATAATACCTAGATATTATTTTGAATGTATCCTCAAACTCTGCAACACTCTATTCCTTCCATTCCTTTAACCTAATGAATTTTCTCTTCATTTTAGTTCATCGCTCACCTGGTAAATATTTTTCAAAGAATGTTTCATTAAAATTTAACCATTCCCTATATTCTATTTCTTCTTCATTTTAAGTATTCTTGATCAAAGACAACCAGTGATCAGTATCTTCCTTAAGACAATAGACTACCAATACTACCTTTTCATTTTCATTGCATCCCAATGCCAGAAATATATTTTCAAGGGATTTGATCCAGTGATAAGATACCACTAGATTAGTATTCCCACTAAAATATGGGGGCTTCTTACTCATTAAATGATCCAACATAGGTATATTATGGTAATTAATCATAAACTATGTAATCTTTCCTAATATTGACATGATCTTTTCAGCTCCAAAACTAACTATGTTGACTTTCTCAGTAGAAAAATCACTACATTGTCTACAGGTATTGATTCCTTTACTTACATTAGGAACCATCACTAAATAATAGTACACAATAAGTTACCTCATAATCATCATTAGTATTAATCCAAGAATTCACTAAAAGGAGTTATTATAATTATCATGTTTATTTAACATCTAGTTCCCAAGGATTCTACTAAAAAATTTCTGATACTAACTATAATAATCAAAACCCCAACAGGCCAGAGTTGGAACTCATTTTCTTATAATGGAATAGATACAAGAGATAAAATCACCAAGGATCAATCAGTTTAGTAATCTTGAAGAACTAGATACATACAAGGTTCCTTTATTTCATTGGTAATTAAACATAGAACATAAAAAAAGATAATAAACTAATTCTTGTCACTTATTCAAAGATTTTACCTTCATAACCTTGGGAATAAAAAAATAAATAAAAGGGTGAGAGAAATTTCTTAGTAAGGTTTATATGATACAATAATAAATTAAGAAAAGTTAATAAGGCATAGAAATTATGGCTCGATAAATAATATGAAAAACACATTCCATCAGTACACTGAGAATTAAAATGCATCAATAGATTTTTTTTTCAAAATGAAAACCTCATGGAAAGAAATAACTAAATTCTGAATGAAAAAAATGCTTATTTATTGGACATAATTTATCTAGAAACTTAACCATTATACCATCAAAATGGATTAATTATGTGGGTAAAAACCGATCTGATGATATTTTGAAATAAACACGAAGGGTTTATAGCCAACTATTTTATCTCATGAGACCTGTTGATTGATCAAGGTGATATATATAATTGGTCCCCACCTGTCACTACATGTCCAAATAATTATTCATACATAAATTCAATTCATGAACAATATTTCTTATAAAAATATCTATTTTGAGTAGAGGATACATATTCATCAATACTTCCCCAATTAAAACAATATTTAAAGAAAACACCATATGTAAAAAAAAATTCTACACTGTTAAAGAAATAATAATATCTATTATATAAGAAATATGGATATTTAAATTAAATCTTCAATAAATGATGATCACAAATTAATGGGAAGTATAAATAAACCACACAAAAGGAATAAGTGGAGAATAATAAATAACTAAAGATAATATCATAATGGAGTCCATCAAATAATCAATTTAAGTCATACTTGGACATTTATAATAGAAAATAGGAATATATCATAATAAATAAATTCCAACTGAAGTTAAAACATCTAAAAGGAGTATCTAGAGCGAGTTTATGTTACATTCCAAGCATAATGGGTCACTTATCTTATAGGATAGTTCTTGAGCGATTGCGCATGGAATGGTATAGTGAGCATGTGTTGGGAGGTGTGGCTCATGTGAATTGCATGTGTGTATGTGTGTTCAGTTTCCAACCCTGGTTTTAGATCAATATTCAAGTGTAATGTAGAGTGTTATTAAGGATCTCTTGAATTACTAAAGAAGTTATGTGAGATGAGTGTAAGAGGTACATTTCTCCTCCTCTTGAAAACATACATAAAGATTTTGTGCCACCTGATTAGATCGATCTAAGCCATATGATCTACACTATGATCATCTGCAACCTTGGCTCTGTCCTAAGGGTTACTATTTAATGTAATTCATATCCAAAACTACAATATTGGAGCTGATATCAATATTTTAATAAGAATAATCACTAGATCTTCATGCAACAAGACATGATGTTCATGAAAAATTCATTCAAAGAAAGTTCTACATATGAATGAAAAAAAAAGTTTCAGGAGGTTTCTCATCAATCTAATATGCATGGATGAGTTCATGATTTAAATATGAATGTGATATTTATTATGTTCATGTAATCACTTCGGGGAGAGGATCTAATTCGAACTCGGGTAATAATGGATTCCATGTTTTTTAGTATCAGATTATTTTAGGATCATTGAAAGATTTGGGGAATAAAAAATATAATTTTTATGTTTAAAGATTATAGTGATCTTCATTTCTTGCACGTGATAGCTTCACCGCGATGAGATAACTTAAACTCACATAATAATCACTTCCATGTTTTTAAGTGTTATATTTTTTAAGGTTCATTAAAATATTTTTTAAATTAAATTATTGAGGACCCAATATTTTTTTTAGGATATTAATATTATACTTTATATGATATTATACTCATAGTTGAGGCAGTGGAGACCTCACCTATAAAAGGAGAATCAATGAGGTCTAACTTTAGGTATTCCAATTTACAATTGAGAAATATATTATCCTTTTATAAAAATAGAGTGGCTGAAGAACTCTTATTTTTTAAATATAATATTTTTCAAAGATTTTATCTTTCACAAATATGAAGATCTCTCATGAATTTCTTTCACAAGGTAATGGAGATCATGTAGACCTTCACTTTTGTTATGCACAACTGAATTTTTTTGTGATGAATAGTTTCATGAAGGAACTTTTACCCCAAAACATAAAGGTGATAACCCAAAGATAATGAAATTATACCCTTACATAAAGTTCTATAACACTACCAACCCTTTTGAAAATTGGAATGATACTTCATATACCTTTATATGAAGAAATAATTTAAATATCACCAAAGAACCCATATATATACAATAATAAAATAGGGGTAGAAGGACGAAAGTGATTAATAATTGAGAAACAATTTAAAAGGAATATAAAATAATAAAGATCAAAAATGGACATGTTAAATGATCATGAATTCTTTATTATTAAATTTATGTGTGAATTGATTTGATAATTCAAGAAGAGAAAAAATTGAGATTGTGAAGTATTATTCATTCATTAAACAATAATTGAAAAATTTGTGTGAATAACTTACACGCATATATGTGAGGTTTGGACTTCAACATTAGAAGGAAAAATTGTCCTAGTGTTATTTCACTGAGGTAATTTATCTTATATAGGTGGTAAGATATATTTGAGCATGACCAAAATACTATAAAGGTTATTGAAATTGTAAACGAATAAGTCAGATCTAACAAACTCTTGTAGGAATATCAAAGAGATCATCTTACTATGGATCAACCTTAAAAATGGAATAATTTTTTAAACTAGAAATAAAAGTATGATAAATCTTTCAGTTGGTGATGAAAGTATGAGAATACATTTATTTTGTGCTAGAAACAATATAAGGCTAGTGTGGACTCTGGTAATATTGTGTGAAGTAGTAAATATTGTGTGGACTTGTGATTTAAGATATAGTGTAACTACGTATCAACCATTATAATTTGATAATAATATTATAGATTAGAATACATTTTGGTGGGTATAAGAAACATGGAAATTAGTAGGTATTTGTGCTAAACCTTATAAATATCATGTGTTTTTCTCTCTCTCATCATTTCTAAAAATGAGGTGGGACTGTGATATATAATTTAGTGGTTATATAACCTTAACAAGTTCAATTTTATTAATTTAAAAATAAAATAATTCATGAAGTTAAACCACTGATTCACCTCCCCCCCCCCTCCCCAAGAGGTCAATATGGAATGGGACTCTATAATTGGTATTAGATAAAGGTTTACTCAAAATACAAAAAAGATTTATTATAATGTGAATATTTCAGGATATGGGTGAGGTAACTCATATGGGGAATAAGTATGTTACACTTGAGGATACTAATATAGATATTTCTACCATGACTTAGAAGAACAAAAATAAAATATAGGCAATAAAATGAAGAATAAAATTAAAATAAAGAAAAATAAACCACTAATTTAAGGTAATAAAAATGTTTTGTGTTGCAACAATTCTCTTGATTGTGATTATTCTAAAAAAAGCTCACTAAACCTATGATTATGATGAATCACTTAGTAATATTCATTTTGAGTTTAAATAACATCTGAAGAAAGTTCTCAAAGAATTTTTAAAGTGAATTCTTGGAGGTTTTAGGTATCTTAATCATAAAAAATTATAGTTGGAAGAATATGCTAATGACATAGAAGAGGCATTGGATACAAATGTTGAAATATCCAACACTCTCACAGGACTTTTGAAATAAAAGGATGAAACAATTTATCTTTAAATGAAACATATGTTGAATTTATTAAATAATTGAAAAGAAATTTTTGTGAGAAATATTATTTTGAGATATTTTTTGTATAATCTTTCCAAGATATTGAAAAATTCCACAAATTATATGTGGTTTTCAATTGTTTTAAATTATAGGATAAATCAAACAATTTCAAAGAGATTAAAAATTATTTACAACAATCAAGAAAAATTAATGAAGAGAAAATGAAGATCTTGAATAAGGACAAGTAATGTAGTATTAAAATATTTTAGGATGATAAAAACTCTCTCAACATAAAGTGTCTAGAGCTAAAGGTGTCCTTGAATAATTAAAAATCACCACAAGATGAAACTTCAATAATTTCTAGTAAAATAGATACTTCCACATAAGTCTTCATTAAGGTTCATGACTCTAATAAGAGCATGAGATCATCCTATAAATAGATAGAAATATTCTCTAAGAAGATATTATACCATAACCTAGAATATTTCTTATGAACTAATGATGTTTCAATTTCTATTACAGGTTTTAAACTAAACTATTGAAAAGTATAGATGGTTAAAAGTACTCATAAACCCACCACATGAAGGTTGGATGATAAAATATAGATAAATATTTGTTTTATAAGAAGTTTCTAAAAGATTGATGGTTCTACTCAAAGATATCAAGGATCGAAAACTTTGAAATATATAAAGACTACACTATAAAATAATATAAAACAGTTCAAAGACTATTTTTGGTGTTGTTATAAGTTTATACATAAATATTTATAATATTGGCATAATATGTCAATTCAGGAAAATCATAAAAACCATAGTAAAAGGGGAGAAAAGATAACTATAGAGGAAAAAATTTTGATTAAAATTTGAAGAAAAAATAAAAGAAACCTGAGTATTCCATGAGGAGTAAAAAAAGAGAAGTAATGATCCAATTACTCCTAAGAAGAAAAATAATAAAGTAAATATTTCAATCAATGGAAAATTGAAGAAATATTGTGACTTGTGTGAAAGGTTTGGTAAGTTTGGAATGTTCAACACAATTTCATGGTGATTTTACCTAAATAGTTGGAGTTATTATTAAATGAATAGAAAGTAACTATAATTCCATATTATCAAAGGAATATAATGGAAAAGGATATTTCACAATTGAAAATTTATGTTAATAAGGAAAGAGTGTCCTAGTTTAAGAGGAAGATCTCAACATCAGAGTTTCATCTGAAAAAATCAAAAGATTATTCATTATTACCCAATATATTTGTTTGTGTGTGTGTTTTTACTAGAATTCAAGTTATTAAAGGAGATGGATGTATTCCTTAAGTGGGTATTACTGGGGTAAATCTATTAATTCTTCATTACACATTGAATGTGTAACTTATGAAAAGATTTATAAAATTATAACATAAGATATGAAAATCACTCCCTTATCCCTAATCTAATTGAATTTATAATAATTATCAAGGGTGTTTGAGATAAGAAGGGGTGTTATATCATATTCACCTAAACTTTGTGATGTTTTTTTAAATGTGTGCAGGATTTAGAATTTTATTAATGAATCTGATTACTAGAAACCCCTAAAATGATAATTAAGAATTTATAAGAAATATTTCACATGCATGGTAGTCTATGGATAACCTAGATAACCCAAGTTATATCTTTATTTTTTTCCTCATCGGGTTAGCATATGTTTACTTAGAGTTTATTAATTATATTGTCTTTTCTAAAGAAAACCATGTGATATAATCCCTCACATACAAGTGCTCAAGAAACCGAGGGATGATAATATATTTTGGGAAAATTCATGAGATGATAATACTCCCACTTATCATTTTCAATTGATTATTAATAAGGGGATAAATATTTGATCCCATATATTGACTTTTAAATATGTTAAGATATATTGAAAAAAAACTAAAAGGTAAGGATTATTGAGCCCAAGTGTTGAATTTATTTTAAATTATTTTTTAATATATATTTGGGGAGTTTATATGAATTAGTTATGCTTGGAGAATTGTTATAGACTCATCTAATATCATTGGATTTAAATATTTAACAATTTTCCTTGAAATTGTGGTGACTGTTAAGTTGTTCTTAATATCAAAGACATGTTCCAATTTTACTAGGAGAATTTCACATTTTTTAAAACATTTTCAATGTGAATATGATTTAAGTATGAAGAGATTTAGAATTTATAATTAAATTTAAAAATAAAATAAAGAATATATTTATGAGGAGTTGTGTATTTTGGATTTGGCATTTGAAGTTGATTGGGAGTTATATTAGAATTATTTTAACTCCTTTTATTGTAGTTTAATAAAAAAATATGGCCATACATATCTAACCAAGGAGAAACCTCATACCACACATGTGGGACCCTAGAAGTATACCATGTGGGAGGTAGGTCCATTCAACCAACCATGGATATAGGAGGATACATAGCTCCCATAGGGAGAATATTCGATAAGGAAAACATAGTGGGTCATCTAGTCCATAGCAGAGTGGTCGATTAATCATGTAGAGAGTGTGAAAGTGGGATTATTTAGAGAGGTTTGTCTCATGTGAATCACGTTAGTGTATGTGCATCTGGGTTATGACCATGATGTTGTCTCAAGATACAAATGTAATTCTAAGTATTATTAATTACAAATTAAATGACTAAAGAAGCGATGTGGGATGAGTGAAAATAGAACACTAATCCCCCACTTAAAAACCAACATAAATATTCTATGACATTTGATGACATATCCCTAATCTGTATGATCTATTCCATGATCATATTCAACCTCAGATATTACCTGAGGGTTATTTTTTGATGGAATTTATGGTTGTAACTCCAAAACCAACTCTGAGATTGAGATCTTAGGAAGAATAAGTATTGGATCTTCAAGGAAAAAAGACACACTATGCATGAAATAATTTTTTTGAAGAAAGAGATAAATTAGAATGAAAAATTCCATTTTAGGATGATACTCATAAATTTTATATGCTTTGATGAGTTTGATATTTAAAAATTCATGCGATATTCATTTCATGTATGTGAGTACTTCACCATGATGAGCTAACTCAAACTCATATAATAAAGGCATCCATGTTTTTCAGTATCATGGATAAAAGATTAAATGAATTAAAATATGGAGTTCACAACATATTTTTAAGGATATTAATAATTTACTTGATGTATAATGATACTCATAGGTGAGGTAGTGGATACTGTGCCTATAAAATAATAATAAATGAGGCCCAAGTTTGGGTCAGATGATTGAGAATTAAGAGATATATCATTTTTCTATAAAAATAAAGTGGTCATGAAACACTTGTTTTAAGAAGAAGAGGTTATACAAACCTTTAATCTTGTATAGATAATAATATATCATGTGAATTTCTTGAGTAATGGAAATGATATCCCATATTCCTTTACTTTTGTTACACACACTTGAAGTGTTTCTTGATGAACTGTTACACAATGGTTTTTGTACCCTTATGCGGGGAGGTGCTTACCCTTACGTGATGGATCTTATACACTTCCACAAAGTGTATAGACGTTTTTTACCCTAATAAAAATTTAAATGAGACATCATCTACCCTTAGGTTAATGGAAAAATTAAAGAGAATAGAAGAAGATGTGTGTATACAAGCATTCACGAGGGATAAAAGGAAGGTAGTGATTAAGAATTGATAAACAATTGAAAATATCATAAAATAATAATGATAATAAATTGACTTGTGAAATGTTCATGCATTATAAATTATTACATACATTATTTAATTCAGTTAATAATTCAAGAGGATAAAAAATTGAGATTATAAAAGATTATTATTCTATAAAATAATACTTTAATAATTTTTGTGCACCACTTTCACACATATAAGTGAGTTTATGACATCGACATCAAAAGTAAGAATTTAAGAAGCATTATTACACTATGTTAATTGAACTTACATATTTTATTAGGTATATTTGATCAAGATCAGAAAAATAAAAAGGTTCTTGAAGTATATATGTGCAAGTGAAATCTAGGAATATCATGATGGAAGATCAAAGATATCCTATTACAATGGATCATCCCTAAAAAGGTAATATTTATTTACATTTTTTTTGAAGTTAGAGAAGTATTTTAATTGTTTATGGTAGTATAATAAGTCTTTAAATTGGTGATAAAATCAGTAGAATACTTTCAAATGGTGTTGGAAGTAGTGGAAGGCTAGTGTGGACTCTAGTAACACTGTTTGAAGTAGTATAAAGATCCTCCTATGTGGAATTAGTAGTTAATATATAGTTTGAATCTATGTCGACCATTATAATTGATAATAATATTATATTGGATAATCTATGTTAGGGGATATAACTAAAATTTCAAGGAGTGGGTCTTTGTACTAAACCTAGTAAATATCATGTGACATACTCCCTTTCATTGTTTTTGTGTACAAGGTGAGACTAATAAATTTCTCTAAGTGGATCACGAAACTTAAAAATTTAAAGAGGTTTAATTAAATAGAAATTAATTTTTAAAATTAAACCACTGCTTCACCCCCCCCCCCCTCAGTTGTCAATCTGGCCTTGGGCTCTACCTAAGTTAAGGGTTTCTCGTGTCATTTTCTTTTCACCAATATATGTTCAATGTTCACTAGGTATATTATTTTATATGGTTTATATATTGTACTATGGATTTATTTTGTAATACATTTCATATAATTTAATGTATTTAAAAATTAATCTCACATTCTCTCTTTCAATGGATTTTGATTCAATCGTCATCAAATCCACAAGTGTTTATCTTATAATATCACATTAAAATCAATATTATTTATGACTAAATTTCCATTAAGGGTAAAATTCATATTAAATATCTATAAAGTCCCATATATTTTCTTTTACTATGCTTATTTTTGGGGTTTTCATATCTTCTTACAATTTCTCCTTCCTTTGGTTGAAAATTCAATAGAAAATATGCTGGTAAGTGGAGTCAACCATATCTATTCTTTTTGGTTAAAAAAATTTCTCCTCTATGTCCATATTATTTATTTTGATTTATAAATTTCCTTATATATACTTTTATGATTACTTAAGTTTATTTTATATTTATTTTTAATTTGGTTTAAAAGTGTGGAATTAATATTTTTTACATTTTTGGCATGGATTTTTTTAGTTGACTTTCTTTAAAATTTTGAAAAGAATATTTTCATTAACTCATTTTGTATGAATGAATTTTATTTTCATCTTTATAATTTTTATTTTTTAAGGTTAATTTTAAATTTCTCACGGTTTTACAATGTAATTTATTTTCTCATTGACTTATAAATTATTTCATTTGAAATAAAAGTTATTAAAAATGTAATAGAAATTTCATCTTATTTCTCAATGTAATTTTATAATTCTATTTTAAATTTTATTTCATATATCTAAACATACTTTAATGGTTCATATAATTCACTAGGGATATTCTCTAATGATATCATCCACCATAATTATCTAGATAACTTATGATCATATTTTTTATAAATATTCATTAAACCCATTTATTACTAATGGGTTAGTTATGCTATAATAGTATGGAGAATGTTTTCATGTTTATGTGTCAAAAATAAGTATATTGTATCATTATTTGATGAGTGGTTCCATTATATACTTCCAATTAATTTTTTAATTTCTCTAATATTTTGAAGTTAGGATAGGACTCAGGTGGTTAGCCTATGTCAAAAAGGTTTTGGTATACGAGTGGTTATCCCAATTCCAAAATGTTATGGGGTTTGGGTGGTTATCCCAAGTCCAAAAGGTTATAAGATAAAAGTGGTTATCATAAGTCCAAATACTTGTGGGGAATGGAAGGTTATTCCTATTCAAAAAGTTTATAGAGTTCAATTTTTTAACCTAGGTCCCAAATGTTATAGGGCATGGGTGGTTATTTAAATTCCACTAAGTTATGGGCAAGTGGTTAGCCCATTCCATTGTGATATGATTGTCTTAGTGCTTGACCTTTACATATTTTATGATTTATATACTTATTTTTATAAAAAAAAGTATTATTTTATACAATGTATATAGGTTATGTTCTCATGATTATTGACTCATGTTTCCACACTCTTGTGACGCATTTCTTATGTTATTCCAAAATACTCATGTCATGAATCTTGATTTACAATTTATGTTTTATTAAATATGATTTCCATATATTATATTCATTCATATTGATTATGTTATCATAACCACCTATTCATAATATTATCACTTATGGTATTCAATTTGTATCTCTAATATTCACCCCTTACTCAGCACCTGAGCCTACCATTTCTTATATTTCCATTTACCAGATTATAGAAAATAGTATAATGTATACTTTTTCTAGAAGGGTGTTTATTTTGGTGTGACTATGGATAAATGATAACATTATTTCAAAATAAATTGTTTATGTATCTAATCTCAAAATATACTAAACCTATAGGTTATGGGGTGTGATTTATAATGATATATAATGAATATTCAAGTAAGATTATGTAATATATCGGTATGGTATGGTAAGGTCATATTAATTAAACTATCCCTTTTATTGAGTAACATTTTGATCATCCAAGCTCTCCTTCAACCCCTATTTTAGAATAAGAGTACACATCTTCTTCTTTACTCCATAAATATGAAATATTAATTCTTATTTCTTCTTGTTTCTCTTCACTTCATCATTTTTATAACATTTGCATTACTATCCTAAAATAGAATCACCTTATTTATCCTTATTTCAATGACCTATTATTCTTTTATCTCACCTTTAGCCTTATTTTTTAGTAGATATGTTTTCCCACTCTACTTGGTGTCAAAAATCTCTAAAGTATTCTTAATATCTTCCTTATTCTTCTTATAAGTCATCTTTTTTTCATTTATTCAGTTTCATGAAATAAATTGCCTTGAGGACATTTTTTATCATTATGGCACATTTATATTTAAACTTATTTATAAAACATTCATTCCATTCAAATACTACTACATTGTATTCATCATAGAGTTGATACACACTTAGTAAATTGTGTTTCAACCCATCATATCTTATCATCTCCAATAATTGTAGAAATAATTTTTCTAATATTTAGTTACCCACCATTATATATGGTTATCAAAGCTCTATTACACTTATTAATATCCTTAAAGATCTTCAAATATCCTATTATATAAAATGATCATTTATTATCCAAAATCCATGGATTTGTTTGTAATGTTTTGTGTACAAATTCAACATTCAAAGTGTTATATTTTCCTTTCATTTTATTATTTTGATACTTTTGATAATTAAAATTCATACTCAGTTTTGCAGATAAAATAGTGAGAAATTCTTTAGAATGGTTACCCATTTGGTCACATATTTTTCAAAACTCATTCAAGTATTGGATCCTATTCTCAAATTTCATTCTATAATTTTTATATTACTTTTGAGAATTTCTAATTTGAGTAGGATGAATCCCCCAAAACATTATATCTAATAATATTTAAACTTGTATAAATATAGAAAATTAAAAAAATATTCTATCTATGTTCCCAAAGACTCTATAGTGACAACAGTATCCATAAAACTCATACATTCCTTTGAAAATAGATTGTTTTAAAGATGTTGAAACCTATTATTCTTTCAGTTTTTTACAATTAATATTGTACCCCTTTACCAAACCAATATAATTCTAGACTCTTTACTCTTTTATCTTCATACTAGAATTATTTCCATCATTTTTAGTATCACCAATTGTATTTATTTATACATTCAGCTCAGTGTTCCCAAAATTTCAAGATTTATGAAAATTATCTTGTTTCTACAAAAATATAATTTTATTCAATTTTCACCTTGAATTATGGTTTTTACCAACACTTATAAGATAAGTTTTTTACTATGAATATGATATTTGAAGGATAACTTGAATATCATAATTTTGTGATAATTCAACTTCTTCAAAAATAATTTTCTCTGATATTTCTCTAAATTCATGAATAATAATCATAAAATTGTATTTTTTTCATGTTTAGTTACCTTTATTCCTTGATTAATTTCTATTGTAAAATCTTAATATCTTTATCCTTTAATTTGAAATTTAATTTTCAGGATAAAATCATGCTTCTTTTTTCACTATGATACTTCTTCAACTTTTCAATTTCATTTATCAACTTTGAATATTTTTCAAAATGTAAGACTTTATTAATGACACATAATTTACAAACCTTATTAAAACTTTTTTTCCCTAATCAAGGTGATAAAACTTCAAGATACACTCTTTAAGTTTTCTTTTCATTATTAATTATATTTATGTTTTTTCCTCACTTCAATCACTGCTCCTCTCATTTCTTATGATCCTATCTTTATTCACCTTTGAAAATAAAATCCTTTCACTATCTTCACTAGATGACTATAATTTATACCACCTATATAACTATAATTTCCATTAAGCTTAAATAAGAATTTTTTCTTCTTATATTTTGAAAAAATATTACCTTTAACCTTCAAAAAATATTTTCTTTATTTCTTCTTCAAGGAATATCTTATCTTCTCATCCCTATCTTCGCTATACCCATCTACATTTTATTTCATCCATGGATGGTTAAGAGTAAAATTCCCAATACCATCACAGATTAAGAAATTAAAAATTAATTTACCATTAAATTTACTTTCTCCTCTTTATAAACTTCTTGAGATTAGTGAAATGTTTTTATGAAACATCCCATCAGCATATTTATTTGAGTTTAAATATTCTTCATTAAAATCAACTTCTATCCTACTATTTTATTTCTTTAAATATTTTATGGTTATTTCGATGTCATCCTTGGTCTTCTTATTGGATACACTTCAATTTAATATTTCATAAGTAATAAAAATTATATAAAGATAATTCCATGGAAGTATACGTAGATCTTGGTCTTTGAGTATAAAAACCATCACATCAAACCTCTCCAAAAATATACATAGTATCTTTTCAATAACAGTTTATTACTCTAATTTTTCACAAAAACCTTTATTGGTTCTCACAATTTCATTTACTATAGTGAATAATTCAACCACTATTTCATCATCATCTATCATGAGGTCTTAATATCTCAATCTAAAAACTTATAGCTCATATTGGTTTACTTTTTAATTTCCTTCAAAAATGTTTTCCAACTTATCCCATATGTATTTTTTTATCTTGATCCCATTGACTTTGAGAAACTCATTATCTGAAAGATATAAAAAGATAGAATTCTGAGAATGACCATTATTAAATAAATTCCTCATATACACTATTATCATATAATTTCCTTTAACATGTGGAATGAAATCATAAATGGTGGCCTCTAATATAGTCATACATATAGATGAAAGATATGTAATCATCCAATATTTCTATATATAATAATTCTTCTCATGAAAAAGTGGAGTTCCTATGTTTTTAACTAAATAAATTTTTGAATATTAAAAAAAATAGAGACCAATTCTTTAATCTTATAAAAATTAATTACTGAAATAACTCAATCATAAACTGAGTTCAACAACATATTCTATAATAAACTTCAAAAATTTAAATATTCATAGGGAACCTATTTTGAATGATACCAATTATGGTAGCCCTATGAATGATGAGGTTCACAAGGAGTGGGGGTAAAGTGGTGAACTATTTCTCTATATTCTATTTTATGATTTATTACCAAATTCTCCTTTTTCACTTGGTAGAGTGACCAATATGACTGTTTAACTCATACACACTGAGAAAATAAATAAACCAAGGACACACAATATAAAATTTTCACTACTCAAAATGAGAAGCTAATCCTTGGTATGATATGGAATCACTCAAGACAATATGATCCAATTGAATAACCATAATGGATTCAAATGATATGGAAATATAATTTACTTAAGATATAAGTATATAATATCATTTTATCGTGACAAGTATCCAAACAAATTCACCACTATCATGTATTATTAATACAAGGATTATCCATTTTTTCAATTATTATTGTCTCCTAAAAATATTAGTGTTCATTCATTTATTCAGTGTTAATAATAGGTTTGACTACCTACTTCTTTACCACATGACACAAATATGATCGTTAAATACTAAACATTGTGTTATTTATCTTCTTCTTCTTCTACTTTCATTGATGTAATTATTATCTTATTATTATCCTACTTACACTACTTGAAAGTATCATATTTATGTGTGAAATAAACATCAAAACATGATTCTTCGTCCTTTATCTCTTGAATTTTAATCATGATAAGTCTATTTCTCTATCTCTCTCTCTCTATGAACTAAACATAATAATTATTTTCTACTCTTCATACCAAATCTCACAACACCACTTTTAATTTTTTTAGTGCAATACCTATTTCATATATATCACATAGTGATATATTGTTCTTCACATTCAAATTTTAACATCAAATTCAAATTCAAACCAAAAATGTTCTTCAACTTCTTCTCAAAATTATATTCAATTTATTCTAATTTTCTTTCAATCATTAGATCTATCTGGGTGGAATATCATATAATTCATGGCATGTCTAGATGATTCATGACATGTCTAACCAGTTTTATTAAAAAGAAACAAAATAATTCTTCTCCCTCCATGGTGAGATAAGATTCTTCAAGTTGCGAACCAAATTATTTTCTCAAAATATCATAAACCTAAATTTTCATGGTTTTTCATCAGAGTGTGAAGATCCAATTCTATTTATTTAAAATTTTAGGATCACAGTGAATTATTAATTCCATAGAACAAATCCTCATTCCCCACTTCTTGAATCATGAGTTCCATTTATGTTATTTATTCTATAAAATACTATATTTTACATTGTTTGATATAAATTCCATGATCTCATTAATATATTTAAATAATTTTTCTATGAAATTACTTGATAATTTATTAGCCCTATAAACTTTGTAAGAACCCATATTTGTTGTAATGGAATTTACCTTCCTAGTTTATTACTTTGCTAATTTTGTTTGTTTGAGGTGTTTGGAGGGAGTCTGGAGGAGTTTGGGTGCTGAGAGATAGATTAGGGAACATTCATGATGTGAAAGTGGGTTTCACGCCATGTAGAACAATTACATGGCGTGAAAGTAAGTTTCACACTGTGTAGAACAATTACATGAAATGAAAGTGGTTTCATGGTGTGTAATTTATCTGGGTTAGAAAAAAATAAAAAAAATAAAAATATGTGATTTTTTTTCAGTGGAAACCGAAACCCAGGGATTACATGATGTGAAAGGGGATTACATGATGTGTAATTCCTCAATACAGTGTAGTGTTAAAATTATTTTCAGTCAAACTCTCATTTATTAAGTTATTTTTTCTCTTTCCTCTCATTTTAGATGAACCCTAAGCATCTAGAGGTTTTCTTCAAGCCCATTTTCTCCCTCCTTGTTTTGTTGATCCCGGTGGTTGTTTGTTGGCAATCTGTGTCTAATCTGTGGTGAGTTTTTCTCCCTTTTTTGGTTGGTTTTTCATTCATTATTCTTTAGGGTTCCAATATGGTTATGTTTATTTGGTTTGGGGTGTTTTTGGGTTTCAGTTTCATGGATCCTTTGTGTGGTATAGGTTAATCTATGGTTCTCATGGTATGTTTTTGGTTCGTGAGCATTCTTATTCACCGTATGATACTCAGTGAGTTGTGAAGATTCTTTGAGGTAAGTATTCCCTCATTTATCTTTATTGTGTATCATAATATTGGGGTTTTCTTTTTTATCTATGTATCATGGTTGTGCCGGCTTAATCAAAGATAAATAATTAGTAAATTGAATTGAAAATGGTGAAATGGGTATGATTCGCATGATTCTTACAGTTTTGATATTGTTTATGATAATGTGGATTGTATGGGATTGATGTCTCACTGAAAATTTTGGTTGTTGGTGGATTTTTTACACTGGATATATGTGTTGTTACTGTTGTGACTTTTTTTATTGTTGTGATATCACCCTAAATGTAAATTGGTTAATTATTTATATTTGTCTAATGAAATGATTGCCTTGTGATTTTTTATTGTATGGTAATTCCCCTAAAATAATTTGTATTGTGATAAAAGACCCTTTGTAAATTTGTGAAATGATGTTGATGTATTGTGATGTGGGTTCATTCTTATGGGATGGAGATGTGTGATTGGGGAATGTGTAGTTGATAGTTTTTGGGTTTTTCTTTTGGGGTGGTGGGGTGACAGAATGTTGAGCTATTTGGGGAATGTGGTTTCTTTGTTCTATATGCCTGAGTGGTGATGGAATAAATGAATATTTAATAATTTTTTTAAATATAATGGGTTGGTTTGGTTAATGGGATAAAAATGGTTAATAGATAAATAAATTATGGGTTGTGTGGTTAAGTGTGGTTGATTCTAAATAAAAAAAATTAATGGGTGTTAAACATGGAGGAAATATGAAGCTACATTATATTATCAAGACTCTTCACCTTCTAAAGCGATTGTCATAGATATTAATAAATTCATTTATAGGTGGTAGAAAAGGTAATGGTGTTGTGATTTGGTTTTTTTTAGAACCCATAGGTTGGTCTTGAGTGTTTGGTACTATATATATATACTTTTACATTCTTGTGATTTCTATACAAACCCCACCCACATTGAGAACTATGTGTCGAACACCCGCATAGTCACGTGGGGGGTGTATTTCCCAACATCCCAATGGGATGATGGATGGTTATCCACCCTCTGTTCCCTAATCTATCTTCCAAGTGAGGTAGGTATCACACAGGTTGTGATGGTCGGAAGTCTGTTAGTGCATTAGATGGTGGTTTTAGTATCCCAAATGTCTTCGGTATGAGTTTTGATATGGTATCCCAAGTGTATTTAGGGTGATTTTTGATGTGGTTTTCCATGTGTCTTCAGGATGAGATGTGATGTGATTTCCCATGTGTCTTCGGGATGATATATGATGTGATTTTCTATGTTGTGGGGCCCAAGTTTGTGTGGTAGGGATGTGTTGTGAGGCCCACATGTGTGTGGGTAGGATATGTTGTGAAACCCAAGTGTTTATGGGTGTGATACATTGTGAGTCCTAAGTGTGTGCAGGTGGGATGTGATGTGATATATTCAGAACATGTGGGAGTGTCAAGACATTTTCCATTAGGGTGAGAGCATATAACTAGTGGGAAAGTTGTGTGGGGTACCCTATCAACGATGTGGACATATTATGTTATATTACATGACTTGAACTATTTGGTGAGTATGCCTTAGTGAGGTTGGGATGGTTATTATGCTTGTTTAGGTGCTTTTTGGTTCTGTTGTTTTCTCACAGGTTCATTAGTATACTCCTTTCACATGTGTACATAAGACTTTTGTTTTCCTACTAAGTATAATTGTATGATCACCCTACGTATATAAAACTATTTATGGTTTTCTAGGAGGATTTCACGGATTGTGATGGACCTTACTAGCTCAGATCCCTGGAAATTGATGTGCCTCTACTTTAACTTTACTTTAGGGTATTTACCTTGGAGACTTTGTTATATTGGATTATTTTTATTTTATAAATTCATTCTATACAGTTTGGGTTTCTCTTTTATATTATGTCCTCGAAGTTTTTTTAGATGATTTATTCTATCTCTTGGTCCAATTTATATTATAAAGGGTAATGCCTCCCATAATGTGAGATTTATACACCCTTGGTGCTAGTCTCCGACCCAAGGCCTACAGGAGGTGGGACTCAGGGGTAATTATCTCTCTTCCCTCATTTTGGTATCTTTGGAGTGAGGGGTTCATGACAGAGTGGTATGAGAGGCTAATGGTTGAGATATAGGATGGAGTTTGGAGTTAGGAACTATGAAGTTTTCATGGGTTGGTATGAAAAGTGTTAGATGATCTTGGTTTGTGATATAGGCCAGGGAATACTAGATAGGACACAGAATTTTAGGGCCCCTTGTGATTTGATGCAAGGAATCTGATCCTACTGAACGACCAAGTGAAGCTACATTACTTATAGGTAAGATACCAAGGAGAGGTACATATATCATAATGACTTTTTTTTATTATTTGAATTTGGTTGTTCTAGGAAAGTTGAAATGGATAAAAATGGATTAAAATTAATTAAAATATATCAGAATAAAATTATATAATAATTGGGATTATGATATCCTTATTTTCCTTTCATCTAGGGCTCATGGTCTTCGTCTACGTGTGGATTAGTAAGTTTAAGTTTAGCAGGATGATTTGGTTGATCCATGTAGGGTTAATCTGGTTGAGGATGATGATCAGTGGTAGAGGACATTCCACCCTTCCGACAGAATCCCTTGTTAAAGTATGAGGATAGTGTTTCATATGTGGATACAAAGTGTTTATTGGAAGAGATCGAGATCTCTTTCAGTTTGATCTCGTCTCTGACAGAGTACTAGGTCCCTTTAGTAATCAGTCGGATGTGGGGAACTTCACATCAAAGGTGTATTTTGTATCTAGTAGAGTGGAAGGAGGAATGCGTTTTGTGGGTAAACTTCCAGAAGGAGTTCCAAGAAGAGTTTTTTAGTAAACCATGAAGGCTGTAATGAGGCGGAAGCTTCTTTCTCTTTAGTAGGGGAGCATGTTAGTACAGGAGTTGGGAATTAGTTTCAAGTATATTTATTTTTTTCACAATATATTTTCAGAGATGAGGAGTCTTTTGTGAGACATCTTGAGGAGGAACTTCATCCTTCAATCAAGTATGGATTTACTTATTTTATGTTTTTCACATATCTTGAGGTTTAGAAGAAGTTATAAGTGATCAAGAAAATATGCTCAGGAGGAGATTTTCCAAAGGAAGGAAACCAACAAGGTTCCTAGAGTGGAATAGTTTTCATTGGTAGTTCTCAAGTGCCGGGACCTTTGAGGTTTAAACTGGTAGGGAGTCGACATCAGCAGCTTCCTTTCTGACCTTCTGGTGTTAGTAGTTTCCATGATTTTCCTGGGGGATTTGTGCCAATGTGTTTTGGTTACTGGGATCATGGATATTGATAGATCTAGTTCATAGTGGATCCCAGAACTTAGTTTGTAAAGACCCGTAAAATTCAAGGGAAATTTTTTATTAATCTTCTTTGGGATTTTACAAGAACGCAGTTTCTGACGGCACCTGATTCAGAGGCCCGGTTTGCCTGGAATCATTTTCCTATGTTTGGCTCGGGTACGTTCAGTGAACGAACGAGCGGGTTTTCCTAACTTTTGAACTGGTGCTCGGAATTGAAATTCGAGGGCACCGATGGAATCACAGCGCCAGTAATTTCTTAGGAACACCTTTTCCAGAGTTGCTTTTGCGCGGGAGGTTTTGTTAAAAATTGTGGAAGGTAAAATAAAATTGAGCTTCAATTTTATTTAATTTTCACTAAGTGGTTATCCGTTAAGTGGAAGTTTGGAAACTATCCTAGATAGGTTATGAGGTTGGTGGGGCCCACATGAACCCCACCCCTTCATATTCCCTAACTCCTTTAACTCACCATTTAATTAGATAACTTATGTTAATTAAATAAGTGAGATTAATTTGAATGTTTTAAATTCAAACTTAAGGCATAGGTAATAAAATAAGACTAAACACTTATTTTATTATTGTTGGAAGCTTGTTGAGAGTGGATTGGGGGAAGAAACAATAAGTTCTTCTTCATCATCGAAGAACGCGAATAACGCGAGCAACGCACCGATCTTCGACGAAGAATGTCGAATCCTCAGAGATCGACTACGCGACGCTGTATAACGCAACACCAACGACGTTCCTTCCGCAACGCCTTCTTTCGCGATGATCATTTATGTGACGTTCCTTTCCGCGACGAGTCATCGTTCAACAACACTCGAGGTAGGGGATTTATTTTTTGTTCATGATTACTTTGGTCGCTTTTCCTTCATTTCAAATTGGGCCACCTGTTTCCGCAATAACGGGAGGAGGTTGGACCGCACGAACACGTTCGACCCTCATCTCCCTTGTTTGTTGATTTTATTGCGGCTCATGCAAAGGCGGCACAGTGTCGTTGCACCGCGCAGAAACAATGGGAATGGACAAGGATGTGCGGCGCCGTCTCGCCGCGCCGATGAAGTCGAACAAGGTCACGGCGTCGTCCAGCCATGCCAGAGAATCATGAAAACACCGCGGCCGGAGTGGGGCCACGGCGCAGCAGGACCGGCGGCCGGTTCTGGGCCGCCGGCGTTGGAGCAGGGGGACCGGCCAGCGCCGGTCCCATGGCGGAAGCAGCCGGCTGGCCAGTCAGAGGAAGAGTCGGGGGTTCGTAACCCCCGGCTGGCCAGACAAGAGCGTCCCCCCACATGGGGGGCCGCGGTTACAAAAGAGGGGGCAGTGCCCCCCCCCCCCCATCCGCTCGGCCGAAATGGTCGAGCCACCTGGCCAGCGCCAGCGCGCCGGGCCGAGCCGCTAGGTTGGACCGCCAGTTCGGGCCGCGCCCAAGCAGGACGGACCCGAACCCGGTTCGGGTTGCCTGGTTCGGGCCGACCAGGGGGTCTCGGGCCGGGTCGGTCCGGGCCCGAAACCCCCACTTCCGGACCTCTCATGGTCTTTTGCCCATAACATGGGCTACAGACCTCTGATCAATGCACATTCAGCTGCAATGCATTCCTTGGATCGATATGGTCGTTTCGTTATATTACACTCAAGGTTTTGGAGAACTTTAGGTTTGGCCAGGTTGGTTCATACATGAAACCAACCGGGCCCTCGGAGCGGAAATGCTTATAACTTGAGCTCCAGACGTCTGATTGGCGTGCCGTCGACTTTGATGGATTCCTCTTAGTGAGACCGACCTTTTGGCTTACTCGACTTGAGGTTTGGACATAGTTGGAGTACGGTCGGGTTGGTTTTGACTTAAAAACCAACCGGGCCCCTGGGTTGAAAAAGCCAATAACTCTCAGACAGCGCATCCGATTGACGCACCGTCTGTGACGTTGAGTTCCTATTGACGATACGGAACTTTTGGATACATCAACATCGGACTACGTATCAGTTGATTTATCAGCCCCTCGGCTCGTGGAGCAGACCCTCCCGAACGAACTTGCTGTGGGCGGGAACCCTAGAGGTGGCTGCGACTGCGACAACAACGACGACTGTACAGAAATCCTCTGTCGATTCGACAGTGACGACTAAAGCACTCAGCGATCCTACGTGGATTAGTGCTACCGATCCTGTGTGGGTCAGATCCTGTGTGGGTCAGCGCTCAGCGGTCCTGTGTGGGCCAGCGCCTACATATCATGTGTGGGTATGATCCTGTGTGGGTCATTGGGGGGGTTAGTTACCTATCGATCCTTTTTGGGTCATTTCGGGGGGTTAGTTACCTATCGATCCTTTGTGGCTAATTACAGGGGTTGGTACCTATCGATCCTGTGTGGGTCTGACGGCTTAGATGAATCAGTGGCTACATCTGATCATCTCTATCGTCTTACGAAGAAGTATACCTGTGTGAGATGAGTCTTGACTTTAAATCTCTATCTTCATTAATATTGACTTGATATCCTGTGTGGATTACTTTATGCTTCCTGTGTGGATGTGAATTGTGTTTTCCTGTGTGGACTGGGTTTCACTTGGGCTCGAATGTTGGAGCTGAACTGGAATTGATGACTTAGGTATATGTATGGGCATATACCTAGGTAGTGTTGGATGTTACTTCGTGATTGTATCTTTCCTTTGTGGATTATACTTTTTGGATTCTGGGAGACCTTCAGGGGTCTCGGGGTCCCTACTGAGTAGCTTATACTCACCCCTGCATGGGCTATGCCCGTACTATGTTGTTTTGGTTGTAGATGACAGACAGTGTTGATCGTGGTTGGGGCTTGCGGAGCAGGTCGGTACCTGGAGGTGGACCACTGGCCGGGACGTACTCGGAGCGGACGGCTAGACCTGAGGAGCTGTGGATTCTATCTGTACCCACCCTTCATGTGGGACTTCCAGTGGATAGCTCGAGGTTGTGGCTTTACTTTTCAGTTGTTGTACTCCCTTTTTTAGTTGTACTTTACTTTCAGTTTGGGTTTGTATTCTGGCCCACTTACTTTTCCGCAGTTACTGTTGTACCTAGTTTTTACTTAGTGTTTACTTCTGCTTGCTTGCTCTGTGGTTTTTGTTTACTTTACAAAGGCAATTCCTTCCCTTTTTACCAGAAATTACACCTTGTTGCTAGTCGCCAGTCCCTGGCCTATGGAAGGCGGGCTTGGGGTAGTCACAGCACGGGCCCCGAGGACGGGTCGTGACAAATTGGTATCAGAGGAGTTCAGTTCTACCGTAGAACTCAGGACTCTGATCTTTTTCTATGATAAGCAATAGTGTTAAGATTATTGAGTGTGGTTATCAGTCCAGGGAGTCCAGTGTTGGTGCGGCAGCCGACGTATCCGTACATCAGGACCCTGACTTCTGATTTCTGACTTAATGCATGAAAACATTGATTGCATGTGTGTTTCAAGTTTTCTTTGTGATTACTTTGTGTCAGCTCACCAGGTATACAGTTTCACCGTGGCGCACCTGTTTCTTTTCAGGATGGCCCCACGACGACAGCCATCTAGGGTTCTGAGCGTTGTGCGGGACGACAGCCCATCGAGCGACGAGGCCTTGGTACAGGGCCCTTTGACAGCAGAGGCACTGGCGGTACCTCTACCCGCCGAGCCACCGATTCTTCCAGCCCTAGCCGCTGACGATGCACGTTGACTTAGTGCACTACACGAGTTTCAGCATCAGCAACCGCCCAGGTTCCACTGGGAGATGGACCCTCAGGCAGTTGAGGATTGGATGGAGGCAGTTGTACGAGTTTTCAGGTTAGTGAGGACACCAGCTGGCCTCATGGTGATCCTCGCAGCGAGCCTCATGCACGTGGCAGAAGGTAGATGGTGGAGCTTGATACTCTAGGTGCACGATGAGGCATCTCTCCTCTAGACGGACTTTGAGAGCCTCTTCCGCTCGGAGTTCATTCCAGCCACCCACCGTGCGGTGTGCATCCAGGAGCTTCTAAAGCTGCAGTAGGGCAGCTTGACGGTCTCCCAGTACTCTGCGAGATTTACAGATCTCTCGCACTATTAAAGGACATGGTACGGGGACCCATTCTTTCAGGCCTGGACCTTTGAGCAGGGATTGAGGCAGGAGATCAGGGCATCGCTGATCTCCCTTAGCATTCCGACACAGGCGGGGGTACTTGAGCGAGCCCTTCTCATTGAGAGCTTTCTTGTTGAGCCTACACCAGCAGCGAGACCTACCGCAGGGTGACACGTAGCAGAGTCTTCTGTAGCAGGTAGTCGACGGATGACTCATGGGTCTAGGAAGACCAGACCCTCAGGCAGACGACCTCAGGACACTGGCTCAGTGGTGCGGGGCACACAGCGTGGAGCCAGTCTTTCGAGAGGCAGACAGTGCTACGTATGTGGTGGGCAGGGCCACATGGCTCGTGACTTCCCGACCCGCCGTACCGGGGAGCAGCAGACGGTTGAGGGGCCTCCCAGGCAGAGGCAGAGGGTCGACCGTGGCGGTCCGTTGGGAGCAAGCGGACGAGGCAGAGGAGATGGTCGAGCGGCAGACGGTGGGCGACGCTTTGAGGCTCTACCACCACCACCACCATGAGGTCTACCCCGACCACAGGGAGCTGGCGGGCAGAGACAGGCACAGCTTCAGGCAGCGGAGGCCTACGACCACGGTGCGCCCAAGATGATTTGGGGTACTATCTGTGTCTATTTCACCCTTGCTGCAGTTCTTATAGACATAGGAGCGAGTCATTCTTTCATTGTCGCTGCCCTTGTTCGGAGCTCGGAGATTTCTACAGAGCCATTGGCTTGATCCTTACGGCTGGAGACTCCTACGGGAGCAGACTCGACAATTACGCACTGGTGCCGGCAGTGTGAGCTTACTCTAGGAGGCGAGAGCTTCGGCTGGGATCTTCTTGTAGCGGTTTCGAGGCCTTACGATGTCATCTTGGGAATGGATTGGTTATATACAGTCCATCCTCAGATTGATTGTATTAGGCACAAGGTACGGTGTGTACGCACCGATGGGAGTAGGTTCACCTTCACCGGCAATAAGGGAGCCTTCGCAGCATAGGATGGACTCTCGCAAAGGAGAGGACAGCCCATCACTCATTAGTTGGATAGCCTCATCCTAGGAGCAGTTGACGTGCGGAGTCCTTGTTTTCCTGCAGTGTTGGATCAGAATGTGGACGTTTTCCCCGACGACGTTCCCGGGCTACCTCCTCACAGAGAGGTAGACTTTTATATTGATCTGTACACCAGGATAGCCCCGATAACCACCCCATCATATTGGATGGCACCCGCCAATCTTTGAGAGCTATGGGTACAGTTGGAGGACTTACAGAGAAAGGGATTCATCCGACCCAGTGTTTCACCCTGGGCTTCCCCGATATTGTTCGCCAAGAAGGTGGACGAGAGCTCGTGACTTTGTGTCAACTATCATCGCCTAAACCAGGTGACAGTGAGGAACAATTATCTGCTACCGAGGATTGATGACCTCTTCGATCAGCTCAAGGGAGAACGGTGGTTCTCGAAGATAGACCTCAGGTCAGGATATCATCAGCTCAGACTTCGGGACGAGGACGTGCAGAAGACGGCCTTCAGATGTCGGTATGGGCATTACAAGTTCTTGGTTATGCCATTCGGTGTAAACAATGCTCCAGAAGTGTTCATGTCCCTCATGAACCGGATCTTTCAGCCATACCTTGATTGATTTTTCATGGTCTTCATCGACGACATTTTGATTTACTCGACTACTGAGGAGGAGCACGCCTACCACTTGCGGGTTGTACTGGACATAATCTGAGAGCACCAGCTTTATGGAAAGCTCTCAAAGTGTCAGTTCTGGATACATGAGATCCACTTCTTGGGACACATCATCTCTGAGGCGGGAGTTGTGGTGGATCCTGCGAATATCGAGGCAGTGCTAGCTTGGGATCCACCTAGGAGCGTGACGGAGGTGCGGAGTTTCTTGGGACTAGCTGGATACTACCGGAGATTTGTGCCAGACTTTTCCAGAGTTGTGACACCACTCTCAGCTTTGACGAAGAAGGGGAAACCCTTTGTGTGGTCAGACAGATGTCAGCAGAGCTTCCAGGAGCTGAGACAGAGAGTGACAAGCGCGCCTATCTTGAGGTTGCTGGAGGAGAGAGTAGGGTACGTAGTTTACTATGATTCATCAGGGACCGGACTCGGATGTGTCTTGATACAGGAGCGGGTCGTGATCGCTTATGGATCACATCAGTTGAGGCAGCATGAGCAGAACTACGCTACCCATGACCTGGAGTTAGCAGCAGTGGTCTTCGCTCTGAAGATGTGGTGAAACTGTCTGATGGGCGAGCACTTTTCAGTCTATTCAGATCACCATAGTCTCAGGTACATCTTCTCGCAAAAGGACCTGAACTTGAGACAGCGTCGATGGATCGAGTTCCTCCAGGACTATGACTTTGAGATATTCTATACTCCTGGAAAGGGGAACGTAGTAGCTGATGCCCTCAGCAGGAGGATGGGCATTCAACTACTTGGGGAGGCAACAGAGCAGCTAGCCGCTTTGCAGATATCCTTCATGGATAGTGATGGATAAGGCTTTCTTTAGTCACTCATAGTCACTCCTCCACTACTGCAGTGGGTCAGAGAGGCACAGCGTGGGGACGCCGACAGTGAGACGCGACGTGTGCAGATATCCTCAGGACAGGCACCTGATGGTTTCTCTTTAGGGGGAGAACACAACGTCCTTTTTAGAGGATGTAACTTGGTACCAGTTTCTTTACAGGAGGAGGTGCTAAAAGAGTTTCACACTTTCACTTTGGAGGTACATCCTGGAGTGGCAAAGATGTACGAGAATCTCAGACGACAGCACTGGTGGCCGGGCATGAAGAAGGTTGTGGCAGAGTTCGTTTCTCGATGCGTCACCTAACAGCATGTGAAGGCAGAGCACCGGGTACCAACGGGCTTGGTACATCCCTTGGAGGTCTCGGAGTGGAAGTGTGATGGCATATCTATGGACTTCGTGACTGGACTTCCACACACTTCCAGGGGTCACAACTCCATTTGGGTGATTGTCGACCGAATCACCAAGTAGGCTCACTTCTTACCCATCAGAGAGCAGGGCTCAGTGGAGAGCTTGGGATGTCTCTACGTTCAGGAGATTGTACGGCTTCATGGTGTGCCATCATCTATCATCTCCGATCGAGATGATCGCTTTACTTCCCGGCTTTGGAAGGGGTTGTAGGAGGCATTTGGGACATAGCTACATCTGAGCACCACCATTCACCCCCATACAGATGGTCATACGGAGAGGACCATTCAGACTCTCGAGGACATGCTCTGTGCATGTGTCCTCAACTTTGGTCGCATCTGTGAGGGCCACCTACCCTTGGTGGAGTTTGCGTACAACAACAGCTACTACTCCACCATTGGGATGGCACCATACGAGGCGCTATACGGCCGACCTTGCAGATCACCGCTGTGCTGGACAAACCCTGGGGAGTCAGCACTTATGGGACTAGAGATGGTCCAGGCCACGATGGAGAAGGTCCAGGTCATCCAGGAGAAGATGAGGATAGCTCAGAGCTGGCAGAAGTCTTATGCTGACAGGAGGCGGAGGCCACTAGAGTTTGAGGATGGTGACCATTTCTTTTAGCAGGTCTCACCTCAACGTGGATTATGGAGATTTGGCTGAGGCGGCAAGTTGTCTCCACGCTTCATCGGACCATTCCAGGTCCTCAACAGGATTGGCGAGGTGGCTTATCACCTGGCTCTACCACCTCAGTTGCACCGGGTGCACGACGTCTTTCACGTATCTCAGCTGAGGAGATACGTGCATGACCTGACGCATATCATTGACCATGGGGAGCTGGACATTGATGATGGGTGTCTTTTGAGAAGGTTCCGGTGGAGATTGAGGATCGACAAGAGTGGTTCCTATGTGGACGGTCGATTCCTCTAGTGCGCGTCAGATGGCAAAACGGGAACCTCTAGGAGAGCACTTGGGAGCGGGAGACTCAGATGCATGCTCAGTACCCACATTTGTTTCCATAGTTTATGATGTATCTTTACGGGGACGTAAATCCCGGAGGTGGGAGTAATGTAAAGACCCGTAAAATTCAATGGAAATTTTTTCTTAATTTTCTTTGGGATTTTACAAGAACGTAGTTTCTGACGGTAACTGATTCCGAGGCCCGGTGTGCCCGGAATCATTTTCCGAAGTTTGGCTCGGGTACGTTCATTGAACGAACGAGCGGGTTTTCCTAACTTTTGAACCGGTGCTCGGAATCAAAATCTGAGGGCACTGATGGAATCACAGCGCCGGTAATTGCTTAGGAACACCTTTTCTAGAGTTGCGTTTGCGCAGGAGGTTTTGTTAAAAATTGTGGAAGGTAAAATAAAATTGAGCTTCAATTTTATTTTATTTTCACTAAGTGGCTATCCGTTAAGTGGAAGTTGGGAAACTATCCTAGATAGGTTATGAGGGAGGTGGGGCCCACATGAACCCCAACCTTTCATATTCCCTAACTCCTTAAACTCACCATTTAATTAGATAACTTATGCTAATTAAATAAGTGAGATTAATTTGAATGTTTTAAATTCAAACTTAAGGCATAGGTAATAAAATAAGACTAAACACTTATTTTATTATTTTTGGAAGCTTGTTGAGAGTGGATTGGGGGAAGAAACTCTAAGTTCTTCTTCATCGTCGAAGAACGCGAAGAACGCGAGGAACGCACTGATCTCCGACGAAGAACACCGAATCCTCGAAGATCGACTACGTGACGCCGTATACCGCGACGCCAACGATGTTCCTTCCGCGACGCCTTCTTCCGCGACGATCATTTCCGTGACATTCCTTTCCACAACAAGTCATCGTTCAACAATGCTCAAGGTAGAGGATTTATTTACTTTTCGTGATTACTTCGGTCTCTTTTCCTTCATTTCAAATTGGGTCACCTGTTTCCGCAATAACGGGAGGAGGTCGGACCGCATGAACACAGCCGACCCTCCTCCCCTTTTTTGTTGATTTTATTATGGATCATGCAAAGGCGGCGTGGTGTTGTTGCACCGCGCAGAAATAATGGGAATGGACAAGGATGCGTGGCGCCATTGTGTCACACCGATGAAGTCGAACAAGGTCATGGCGTCGTCGCGCCACACCAGAGAATCACGAAAACACCGCGGCCGGAGCGTGGGCGCGAAGGAGGGGCGCGGCACTGTCGCGACGCGCCGGACGAATCAAGGTCGCGGCTTAGGCCACAACGGAGCAGGACCAGTGGCCGGTTCCGGGCCGCCGGCGTCGGAGCAGGTGGACCGGCCAGCGCCAGTCCCATGGAGGAAGCAGCCAGCCGGCCGGAGCGGGATGGAAGGTCAGAGGAAGAGTTGGGGGTTCGTAACCCCTGGCTGGCCGGAAAAGAGCGGCCCCCCACATGGGGGGCCACGGTTACAAAACAGGGGGGGCAGCCCCCCCCCCCCCCCCCATCCGCTCGGCCGAAACGTCCGAGCCACCTGGCCAGCGCCAGCGCGCCGGGCCGCGCCCAAGCGGGTTGGACCCGGACCCGGTTCGGGTCGACCCGGTTCGGGCCGACCAGGCGGTCTCGGGCAGGGTCGGTCCGGGCCCGAAACCCCCACTTTCGGACCTCTCATTGTATTTTGCCCATAACTTGGGCTACAGACCTCTGATCGATGCACCGTCAGCTGCAATGCGATCCTTAGATCGAGATGGTCGTTTCGGTATATTACACTCAAAGTTTAGGATAACTTTGGGTTCGGCCGGGTTGGTTCGTACACGATACCAACCGGGCTCTCGGAGTGGAAACGCTTATAACTTGAGCTCCGGACGTCCGATTGACATGTCGTCGACTTTGATGGATTCCTCTTAGTGAGACAGACCTTTTGGCTTACTCCACTCGAGGTTTGGATGCAGTTGGAGTATGGTCGGGTTGGTTTTGACTTAAAAACCAACCAGGCCACTGGAACGAAAAAGCCAATAACTCTCAGACCGGGCGTCTGATTGACGCGCCGTCTATGAAGTTGAGTTCCTGTTGATGATACAGAACTTTTGAATACATCAACTTCAGACTACATGTCAGTAGATGTATCATCCCCTCGGCTCGTGGAGCAGACCCTCCCGAACGAGCTTGTTGTGTGCGGGAACCCTAGAGCTGGATGCGATTGCGACAACGACGACGACTGTACAAAAATCCTCTATTGATTCGACGGCGATGACTACAGTACTCAGCGATCCTACGTGGATCAGTGCTACCGATTCTGTGTGGGTCAGATCCTGTGTGGGTCAGTGCTCAGTGGTCCTGTGTGGGCCAGCACCTACAGATCCTATGTGGGTCTGATCCTGTGTGGGTCATTGCGGGGGTTAGTTACCTATCGATCCTTTGTGGGTCATTGTGGGGGTTAGTACCTATCGATCCTAAGTGGGTCTGACGGCTTAGATGAATTAGTGGCTACATCTGATCATCTCTATTGTATTACGAAGAAGTATACCTGTGTGAGCTGATTCTTGACTTTCAATCTCTATCTTCGTTAAGATTGACTTGATATCCTGTGTGGATTACTTTATGCTTCCTGTGTGGATATGAGTTGTGTTTTCCTGTGTGGACTGGGTTGAACTTGAGCTTAGATGTTGGAGATGAACTGGAATTGATGACTTAGGTATATGTGTGGGCATATACCTAAGTAGTGTTGGATGTTACTTCGTGATTGTATCTTTCCTTTGTGGATTATCCTTTGTGGATTCTGGGAGACCTTCGGGGGTCTTGGGGTCCCTACTGAGTAGCTTATACTCAGCCCTGCATGGGCTATGCCCGCACTACGTTGTGTTGGTTGCGGACAACGGATAGCGTTGATCGTGGTTGGGGCTTGCGGAGCAGGTCGGTACCTGGAGGTGGACCACTGGGCGGGACATACTCGGAGCGGACGGCTAGACCCGAGGAGTTGTGGAGGCTATCTGTACCCACCCTTCAGGTGGGACTTCCAGTAGATGGCTCAAGGCTGCGGCTTTACTTTTCAGTTGGTGTACTCTCTTTTTTAGTTGTACTTTACTTTCAGTTTGGGTTTGTATTCTGGCCCACTTAATTTTTTGCACTTACTGTTGTACCCAGTTTTTACTTAGTGTTTACTTCTTCTTGCTTGCTCTATGGTGTTTGTTTTCTTTAAAAAGGCAATGCCTTCCATTTTTACCGGGAATTACGCCTTGGTGCTAGTCGACAGCCCCTGGCCTATGGAAGGCGGGCTTGGGGTAGTCATGGCACTGGACCCGAGGACGGGTCGTGACATAGTTTCGTGTAGGTGGACAGGATCAGCCCCAACCTCAGCAGCATTTTATACTGAGGTCATTTCAGTAGTAGGGTTAGTAGTTTTTTTACTCCTTTGAGGGGATACGAAGCAGGTAGAGTCCAACCTCAGGATGTTCCTCATGTTTAGGGACCGTGGAATGAGTGTGGTCATGGAGGTGGTCATAGTTATAAAGGAAAAGGATCTAGATATTTCCAGTTCCACATAGTGGGAAATTATTTCCAGAGGGGCCAGAGATCATCAGAGGTAGGGTCAATCTATTCAGTACTCTTTTTTATACCTTGTTTGATTCAGGATCTTCATACTCCTTTGTTTCACCCACTCTAATCTATGATATGGGACTAGACATGGAGAGGCTTTTTATTCCCCAAGTGTTGAGTATATAGGTCAGAGGCCAGATCATCTTGTTTGATGTGTGCCAAGGGTTTAGACCGATGATGGGACTGCATTAGTCCTATGGTAATATTTTCTTACTATAGATGCATCCATATGATTTTATCCTTATAATCGACTGGTTTTATTCCATATGTTTTGTTATGAAATACTTCTAGAGGAGATTCATCTTTTCATATGTGAACGGCTAGAACATGGTTTTTGTTAGTGAGTGGAGTTTTCAGGTGGGCATTCAGAATCTAGAGCCCCTTCTTTTCTTGTTGGATGATTTTTCAGTGGAATCTGTGGGTGTGGAGATGGTGTAGGTTACCAGGTTCATTGGGGAGTTCTTGGCTATTTTTACCAAGGAGGTTACGACGCTACACCATAGATGTGATGTTGAATTTGGTATTGACTTTCAGCCCGGTACTTCTTTGATTTCTATGGATCCTTATCAGATAGAACCTTTTGCGTTGTAGGAGTTGAGGATTAAGATATATGATCTGATATAGAAGGGTTTTATCTGGCTCAGTATATCTTCATGGGGTGCTCCAGTGTTGTTCTCAAAGAAGGAATGTGGTATTTTAAGGTTGTGTATAGACTACAAAAGGTTTAATCAGGTGAAAGTAAAAAACTATTACCCTCTTCCAAATATATATGATCTTTTTGACCAACTTAGAGGGGTGATTTTATTTTCTAATATCAATATACAATCTTCATATCACTAGTTGAGGGTAAATGAGGGAAATATCCCAAAGACTTCCTTCATATGTAGGTATGGAAACTTTGATTTTGTATTCATGCCATTTAGTGTTACAAATTAACCATATGTTTTCATGGGTATTGTGAACTATGTGTTCCATATCATCATATTCCTCGATTATATCTTAATATACTTGAAGTTAGAGGAGGAGAATATTGTGCATCTCAGAACAGTATTTCATGCTCTTCGATTCCACTAACTCTATAGAAATTTGTACAAGTGTAAGTTCTTTACATCAAAGGTTCATTTCCTTAGTCATGTGGTGTCTCATCGGGGTTTTGACCATAGACCTATTGAAGGTTGAAGCATATGTTTCTTGGGAAGCACCCTAGAACATGGGAGAGGTTTATAGTTTACTTGGTCTCACAAGCTATTATTGTAGGTTTGTACATAATTTCTCTTGATACTCATCCACATTGACATATTTTACTTGGAATGACCAATATTTTTTGTAGAGATATCAGTTCCAGGTAGCATTTGGTTACCTTAAGAGGAATTTGGTTAGTACTCCAGTGCTCTGGTTTACTGATAAAGGAGTGATTTTTGAGGTGTTTTGTGATGCTTACCACTTGGTATTAGGGTGTATCTTAATGTATAATAAAGTATTGATCTCTTATGGGTTAAGAAAATTACATCCCCATAATGTTAACTATGCCACCAATGATTTGGAACTAGAAATAGTTGTGTTTTTACTGAATTTGTGGAGACATTATCTCATTGAGGAGTTCTTTGTGATCTTCATAGATCACAAGAGCTTGAGGTATATCTTCTACTAGCATGATTTGAACTTGTGGTAGTGGATGTGGATTGATTTTCTTCAGGATTATGATTTTGAGATCTCCTACACATCGAGAAAAGGGAATATGGTGGCTGACGCATTGAGAATGAAGTCAAGGAAGGGTGTTGTTTGGTGGTATGGGGAATCTTGGAGAGAGATGGTGGAGTTAGAATCCTTTCACTTAAATTCAATGTTGTATGGTTGTTGAGTATTTTTGTTTCATATAATTGTGTATTCTTCCCTAATTTAGAAGGTGGAATAGTCTCACTGGGGAGACTCAGAGGCATAGGTGATGCACGATCGAGTTGGCTATGGTGATGCTTCAGATGGATGGTCAGAGAATGGTTAGAATAGGATGTTGTCTCATGGAAGGTTGTTTTTTTATTAGTAATGTGAAATGGATTCCTTCATGAGTTTCCTAACTCACATTTTACGGTACACTTGGGAATTTCTAAGATGTATCATGGCTTGAGGGAGCAGTTTTGATGGCCAAGGATGAAATGTGCAGTGGCAGAATTTGTAGAAAAGTGCTTGGTTTTCTAGCAGGTAAATTCTAAGAATCGTGTTCTTGGTGGTTTTTTGTAACCCTTGGATTTTTTCGATTGGAAATGGGATAAAATATCAATTGATTTAATTACAGATTTACCTAGAACCCACGGAGGTTGTGATGTTATTTGGGTGATAGTATACCGGTTGAAAAAAATTCCCACTTCTTATCGATCAAGGAATTAGGAGCAGTGCATTCCTTAGCTAAGATATATTTGGATGTGTTGGTTCATTTTCATAGAGTTATGAGGTCCATTGTCTAATATTGGGATTCATGTTTTACCTCATGATTCTAGAAGAGATTGCAGCATGCTTTTGGAACTCAGTTATGCCTCATCACTTCTTTCCACCGCCAGACATATGGAAAGATGTAATGGACTATCCAAACATTGAAGGATATGTTTTGGGCATACGTATTGGACTTTGGTGGATCTTAGGTATGAAACCCATCCTCGGTAGAGTTTTCTTATAATAATATCTATCACTTTTACATTGTATTGGACCCATTTGAGGCTCTATACAGAATACTGTGTCATTCTATATTGTTTTGGATGGAGGTTGGGGATACAATTGTTCTTAGTCCTGATGTGGTGCATAGCATGATAGAGAAAGTTTATCTCATTTGTAAGAGGATGAAAGTAATGTAGGATCGGAAGATGTCTTATTCTGATCGTGGGATGGGGCCCTTGAAGTTCAATTTTTGTTACCATGTGTTCTTGAAGGTTTCGCCTCGACGTAGGCAGTGGAAGTTTGGAAAATAGAGTAAGATTTATCCTAGGTTTCTTGGAATCTTTGAGGTGTTGGGGAACATTGGAGAAGTAGAAAATCAGTTGGCATTACCATCGTGTTTTGAGAGGATCCATGATGTCCTTCATGTATCTCAACATCATCAGTATCTTCACAATGAATCCCATTTAATTGACTAGGGAGAGTTGGATATTAAGTATGACATGAAATTTTTGGAGTGACCAGTAGAGATCCAGGATCATTAGCGGAAGGCACTGCATGGATGGGGAATTCTTTTGGATCGTGTTTTGTGGAGACATAGTGGCTAGGAGAGTACTTGGGAGTGAGAAACATATATGTGTTCCCAATTATCTTATTTTTTTATTTTTTTTTCCTTTAACTATTTTCCCTTGTAATGTGATGTTTGATACCTTGTTGTTTTATAAGATTATTTATTTTCCATAGTTTGTGATCTGTGTGGTGTGATCTATGATAAATTCTTAACATATGAAAAGGGGAGGACATTAATCCTCATTGAGACGCATTAACTGTGATGCTATTAAACCCATGAGGGTGATTCAATGCCACCTAGAGCAGATAGTATCTTAACATGGAGGATGGGATTCTCTGATTCATATATTCAGGATGGTGTAGTTTGTTGGTTGTCCAATGGTTTTGTGAGAGGATATGGTTTGTAGTTTTGTTTTTGTGGTGATGAGGTTGTGTGAGATGTTTCTGGTCATTTGGTTTGGCATGTTTGGTTGGTGGTAGTGCTTGAGGTATGATGAGATCCTTCAGAGGTATCTCACGGGGTGCCTATTCATACCCCTTTTATTCTAGGATTGGTTTTTGATACTCAAGGGTAAGAATCATTTAAGAGGTATCTGATGTAATTTTTCATTCCTTATTGGTCCATTACATTTCCAGTTTTAGTTTTTGGAGGTTTTCATTAGAATTCTGGAGGAGTTTGGGTGCTGATATCTAGAATAGGGTAACTTTCATGATGTGAAAGTGGGTTTCACGTCATATAGAACAATTACACCATGTGAAATTTGGTTTCACACCATATAGAAAAATTAAAAGACATTAAAGTTGGTTTCATAGAATTTAATTTATTAGGGTTATAAAAAAATAAAATAAAATGAAGAGGCGATGCGTTTTTTGGTTGAAACTGAACCCCGGGGATTACACGACGTGATAGGGGATTACACGTCATGTAATTCCTTGATACAGTGTAGTTTTAAAATTATTCCCATCTAAATTCTCATTCATTTAGTCATAGTTTCTCATTATTATCATTTTGGGCAAACCCAAGGTGCCCCAAGGTGTTATTCAATCCATTTTCCTCCCTCTTAGATATGTTGATCCCGGTTGTTGTTCGTTGGCAATTCGTGGTTGATCCGTGGAGAGTTTTTCTCCCTTTCTTGGTTGGTTTTTCTTCTATTATTCTTTAGGTTTCTGTTGGGGTGGTTTTTCTTTGGTCTGGGTGTTTTATTGGGTTTTTTATGGATACTAGGTGTGGTATATATTGATCTGTGATTCATGTGGTGTGTTTGTGGTTTTCCATCATTCTTCTTCACCCTGCGGTGTGCAGTGAGTTATAAAGCCTAATTAAGGTAGGGTTTTCCTCATTTCTCTTTATTTTTGTACCATGTGAGAGGGGTTTTCTTTTTTTATCTATGTATTAAGGTTTTTATGGCTTTAATCAAAGATAAATAATTGGTAAATTGAATTGAAAATGGATAAAGGTGTATTATTCATATGCTTTTACAGTTTTGATATTGTTTTTGATATTTCGGATTATATGGACGTAATGCCCCACTAAAATTGTGGTCGTTGGTGGATTTTTTGCACTAGATATATCTGTTGTGATTGTTGTGAATATTGTGATTTTTTTGATATCACCCTAAACAAAAATTGTTTAATTACTTATATTTGGATAATGAAATGGTTTCCCCATAATTTTGGATTGTGTGATAATGCCCATAAAATAAAGTGGAATGTGATAAGATCCCCCTTTGTAAATTTTTGAATTGATATTGATGTGTTTTGATGTGAGGTCATGCTTCTGGGATGGATATGTGTATTTGGGGCATGTGAAGGTTATAGTTTTTGGGCCATGCTTTTGGGGCGGTGGGGTGACGAAATGTTGAGCCATTTGTGGAATGTGGTTTATTTGTGTTAGATGCTTAAGTGGTGATGGAATAAATAAAAGTTTAATAATGTTTGAAATGGTATGGATTGGTTTGGTGGATAGAACAGAAATGGTTAATGGATAAATACATTATGGTTTTTGTGGTTATGTTTGGTTTATGCTAAATAAAAAATGAATGGGTGTTAAACGTGTAGGAAATGTGAATCCACATTATATTATCAAGACTCTTCACCTTCTAAAATGATTGACACAGATATTAACAAATGTATTTAGAAATGGAAGCATAGGTGATGGTGTTGTGTGTTGGTTGTTTCTCTGAGAACACATAGTTTTTCCTTGAGTGTTTGGTACTATATATATATACTTTTACATTCTTGTGATTTCTATATTCAACCCATCCATGTTGAGAACTATGTGTTGAACTCACACGGGGGGTGTCTTTCCCAACATCCCGGTGGGAATATAGATGGCTTTCCAGCCACTCTTACCTACTCCATTTTACAGGTGAGGTAGGTATCACATAGGTTGTTATGGCTGGAAGTCAGTTAGTGCATTAGATGGTGGTTGTGGTATCCCAGGTGTCTTCGGGGTGAGTTGTAATGTGGTATCCCATGTTTCTTTGGGATGAGTTGTGATGTGGTGTCCTAGGTGTCTTTGAGATGAGTTGTGATGTGCTTTCCCATGTGTCTTCAGAATGATATGTGATGTGATGTATTGTTTTATGGGGCCCAGGTGTTTGTGGTCAGAATGTGTTGTGAGGCCGAGGTATGTATGGGTGGGATACATTGTGAGGCCCAGGTGTGTGTGGGTGGGATACATTGTGAGGCCCAAGTATGTGCGCATAGGATACGTTGTGAGACCCAAGTGTGTGCGGGCAGTATGTGATGTGGTATATTCATAAGTGGTGGAAGTTCCAGGATGTTTTTCATTGGGGTGAGAGTGGATAATTATGGTAAAGTGGTGTGGGTTACCCTATCATCGATGTGATCATGTTATATTATATTACTTCACTTGAGTTAATTGGTGAGCATGCATTAGTGAGTTTGGGATGGTTAGTCCGTCTATTTAGGTGTTTTTTGGTTCTATTGTTTTCTCACAGGAGCATTAGTATACTCCTTTCATGTTTGCATGAGAGACTTTTATTTTCCTACTGAGTATACTTATATGATCACCCTACGTATATAAAAAAAATTAGGTTTATAAGAAGATTTTGCAGACTGCACTGGACCTTACTTGGTCAAATCCCTGATAGTTTTTGTTTTACTGCATTAGCTTTACTTTTGGGTATTTAACTTAGAGACTTCATTGTATTTTTATTAGTTTTATTCTATACATCCAAGTGGGATAGTTTGGGTTTCTATTTTATATTATTTCTTGGAGTTTTGTTTGGATGATTCATTATATCTCCCATTCATATTTATATTATAAAGGGTAATGCCTCCCATATTGTGAGATTTGTACACCCTTGCTGCTAGTTTCCAACTCTGGGCTTACTGGATGTGGGACTCAACAGCCATTATCTCTCTCCCCTTATTACAATCTGTTTGGAGGGAGGTATCTTGACATTCATGGCTAAGTAAAAAATCATAGGTATCAGAGCTAAAATATTAGGAATCTCAAAAATATATTATTTATCAAGTAATATTTATAAAATCGTATGTATGAAACTTATGTTAAGGAATTTTCCAAATTATATTCTCAATAAAAATATCTTTTTTATAATATGGAAGTATCTTATAAATCAAGAAAAAACATCTTCATCTCAGAAATATATTATGAATCTTTGAAAAAACTCTACCTTTTTCGCATTTCCAGTGAACCTTAAAGAAAATATATTATATATGCTTACAAAAATTTTATAGATCCCCCTATTTTTAAAAATATATTATGTATAAATATAAAATCCTTATATATCATAAAAATATTATGAAAAAGGTCAAGTTATTTCATTTTAAAAAAAATTAAGTATTCTGCATAAAAATATTTTGCATCTCATTAAGTAAAACATTACACATTCTAGACCTCACCAAAATTTCTGACCTAATTCTACTAAACATCAAAACCCTCTAGAATAACTCAAAATAGATTCAATATGCTTCCAAACTACTTAAAACTTATCTTCTACCTTCACCTTGAAAAAACATTATTTTACAGGAGTTTGAATATGATTTATGTATTGAAAATAAAATACAACATAATGAAAACATACACTTATTCTTTTTCAATTCTTCTTCTACCATGATTTCAAAAAATCCCCCAAGACATCTCGTGGTCTCAACATGTTACTTTATACATAAGTCTCTATCTTTGCATGATTTACTCTCTTACATATGGGTTACACTATTTGTAAGGGACACTTCCTTTGTCACCAAAGTGAATCATGATACATAAGGGTACTCGCTAATATTTAGCATTGCTTATAATAGATAATGACCCTCTATCAATCATAAAATATAATATAATAAAAAATGATTAGAATTTATAATTTTGTCTTATTTACTTATAATTTATATTTTTTATAAATAAAAATTGTCGACCATTAAAATTAAGAGATTTTTTATGCCTGAATTAAATATTAAGGGTTCAAATTTATGTCTTATGTTGGAAAAATAAATAAAATATTAATTAATTTTTTTCCTTTAAATATTCATATATATTAATTTTTATATAATTTATATATTATTTCGGGATTTATATAATAGATAAGTTAATATTTATATATTATTAAGCATGCATAGAAGAATAAAATATATGGCAATAAAGATTTTGTGGTATGTAATAGTATGGTTATAATATGCATATGATGTACATTAAATTGGTAAAACTTATACAGAATGACTTATAGTTTAGATATAAAGTGTTTATATTGAAATTATAAGCGTGATTTATAAAGTTTTTATAAATTAAAAAATAATTCCAAATATAAAAAAATTATATAAAATTATGAATTTTTCATAATTATTAAATTAAATTGTTCTAATTAAAGGCCTTATTTATGAAATTATTTAAACCACATAAAAAATTGATGTTTGATTTGATCAATTTTTAAATAATAATTAATATGTTATATTTGGAATATATAAATAATTTACATAATTTAAATTAAAAGATAATTTTTTATATTTCATGTAATATCATATATTTGGAGTAAATTCTATATATTGAATAATATGAAAGACTTGATATTAGGAAATGATAATAAAGTGTTTATATTCAAAATTTTGGAATATCTATTTGATTAGTTAAATTATTGTGTGTTTATTTTTATCCTTATTTATTAATTATTCATACATTTTTATGTCATGTTTAAATATATAAATTTTTCATTTATTTAAATGTTATTCCCTCATTTATTCACACTTATAATTTTCATATTATGAATTGTTATTTATTATTTAGTTTAATGTTGTTAAAATATTTATATAAATTATCATACATGCATCTAATGTGTTACATTTTATGAAAAATAGTAGATTTATTTTTCTTTTACCTTGAATTTTTCTTGTATTTTTTATAATCTTGAATTTAGTGGGTAATTATGATTTATACATTTTAGTTGTTAGATTTGTGATGGAATTGATATCTCTCTTGAGTAAAGTGTCCCTGGGTAAAAGGAATTTGTGTCGAAATTCACACTGAAATATGGGCTTATGTATTATTCAAAAAATGTAATGGTTGAATATCTGATTCTACAAGTTTACTCATGCATAGATTGCTGATTTAATATAATTATAATCCTTAACATGAAAGGGTTTCTTATACCTTATGCATTGGATAAATTTGTATATGTATAAATATAATTATCTTTTAATTTTTTTGTAACACAATATATTAGTTTTCTAAAGAGTTACACATCAATATGATTTGAACATATTGGTTTGGTGAATAGAATAGGTTTATAAACTAAATCACTACAAGTATACATAAATTTAAATATAATAACATAAGATAAGATAGTGATGAATTTAATAGAAAACCCCTCAAATACTAATTGTGATATTACTTACAAAGAGTCACTTGTCAAGTGTCACGGCCCATCCCAGAGGGGCCCGTGCTATGACTCCCCTATGCCGGATCCAATAAGACAGGGGTTGGTGACTAGCACCGAGTAGGCATATCACTAATATGGGAGGCATTTTCTTAGTACATGGACTGACATACTCATCTACAAGGCCGAAATTCTGAAACGTAAAAACTACTAAGAACCAACTGTATGCATACCACTATAACCCACAACCTGAGTACAATAGTGAAAGTAAAGTATTGTAAGGTCAACTGGGCCAGAATACAATCCCACCAAAAAAGAAAGTCTATAAACAAGTTTCTGAAACTCATCCTAAGAAAATCTTACATGATCCAACCTGAAGGTAGGGCGATGGATCTTCTTTATAAAGATATAGGAACACTTTGGCATGCCTAATATCATAAGGCTCTATCTAATCCTGGTCTACCCTAGACTCCATCAAAAGGTCACTCATCTTTGAATGACACGACATGTGTGGGAAAATCGCATATAGGGGTGAGTATATCAATACTCCATAGAAAAACTGAAAACCACAAAGTAATACACAAATGGGTGTATTTTCAGTTCTACACAAGTATATGTCTACAACATATAATAATATAATCTAGATATACCAAAACTAAGACACATAGTCTAGATATAAGCCAGAAAAACTGTATACCACCACTAGGGATTCATCTCAAATATTATACAAATAATTCATCTAGAAGAACACACTCTTGAGTCTAATAGAACTGATGATGTCCATCCTAGAAATACTATTTGTCGAAAATTATCATTAGAGGGATACGCTGATAGATATGAAGATAGATATGATACATCAAATGAGGATCACAGCTAGGGACATGGGGTGATACCAACAACTCAATATAAATTAACCCACTAAGTATAGGATTGAAACTCAGTGAATTTGGTCTAGTCAATACCAAAGACTCTACCTAGGGTACGAAGAAGGAATAGAGGATCCGCTTTGGGGCTCTCGAGATATTCCCAAAACTCTATCCTGGAAGTCCTACTGAAGGGATCATAATCCTAAAAGAAGGAAATGATATTGACAAACCTTAATTGAAATGATAAATAGAATGAACTCTAATGAAACTCATCCAAGATATAGTGGATGAGGGAATCAATTCACATAGAAAAGAGAGGGATCATGGTGAGTAGTATTATCACCCACCGTATACCTTGACCCCGGGTAATAATCATGTAAATGGACCATTTCACTAGAAATATGTTTGGGATAAAACACTAAAATGGTTTAATAATTACATTCTCATCTCAAGGGTCCCAATGTTGATGACGGCACATCAAATAGATACTCTATTTGAAAGATATTGGAATTTTACTAAAAAGTTCTGACTCCGGACCGACCTGGGTACGACCCAACCCGATGGCCGAACCCAACCCAGTCCGGTCGACCCAACCTACCCAGTCTGCTGGGCTTGACCCTACCCACTGGCATGAAGGATCTGAATTTAGTGGAAGAGTGGTCGTTGGGAGGGCCCAACTTTTCTTTTTCCGTAATCGATGACCAATCTGGGATCAATACAACAATGAATGCCAGTATCTATAGATTGAAATCAAAGATTTAAACAATGAGAATAATAGCACTGGATTTGAGAAAGAGGATCATGTATATCATTTTCATAATTAATTTAATTATTTCTAAAGAAATTAAATACATGGGTCTTTGGTACTTTCTTATTTGATGATCATTGATCGTCTAGAATGACCATTCTGGATTGCCTTTATTGCGCTTGTGAGGATCCAAAGTAGAATCCCTCTAGTGGTGATCCACACGTGCTCCAATAGTCTCAGGTAAACACCACTCATTCTTCAGGTGCTATCACAGCGAAATGAATGTCTTTCATTGATTTTTCTTGATGGCTCATTCTTCAGTCTTGAATAACTTCTCTCATTCTTGATAAGGATAGATGATAGGGGTCAATAGAGAAAATGTTTGGAACAAAAATTCTCAATCTAGTAGAGTTTCTCGCAATAGATGTACCTTTCTATTAATTGAAATGGGGTTTCAGTTACAATATTTAATTACAAAACAATAATTAAATAAAATTATAACTATTATAGAAAACTCATACACATATAATAACAATAACAACACCATTATTTGTGGTGCACTGACTTGTGCAAAATGAAACCATAAATGAAATACCATTCCACATAATGATAACAGTATTATTATTATTTCTTATTCCTACTGGATAAACATTATTTACTAACTTTTATATAATTAATTTATCAACATACATGGTCTTGGTTTGTTCGAACTCCTCTTCCATTTATTGAACACCCAAATAATATATTTTATTGTCTTAAATAAATATTTTTATTCACAAAGTAGTAAATAAATATTTATTAAATGTTCAATAAAATAAATAAATATATTTTTTCACAATCTAGTGAATAAATATTTATTTAATTTATTCAATCATTTTAACTTAAATAAAATTATCCATCAGTCTTTAGAATAATATTTATTCCATTAATTAAATTCAAATATAATTTAATCGAGACCACTAGAAACACTTAGTGTGTGACCCTCTATGATTTTTTCCGTTGGCATTAGGCAGGCTTACCTAATGTCCAATATTACTGCATAAAAATGGGTCAAAACACCCAAGAGAAAGAACTTAAAGTCTCAGTGATGACATCCACATATGAATTCTCATTGTGTAATATAATCCCTTTTTCATAATATCTCATCAAGTAGGTTTCATGATAGTGTCATCAACCTACATACTTGATACGTCATTCTTTGACTACCTAAAATAAAATCATTGTTACACCATAGAAACGGAATTTAGGGCGACCGTTCTATTTCAATCAAAGGGTCAAGATATCAACTTCCATAAATGGAAGGGACAAATCCTTCCTTTAATTATCCATTAATAACATGTCATTCATGATGTGCCCAACATAACCTACATCTTGCCAACATATGGTGTGATGGTTTTCATCAAAAAATAAGTGTGTGAGTCTTGATACGTATTAATGATAATCTTAAAGTCTGGTGACTATTATATACGCTCAGAGATAGGAATATCTAATGACACCAAAATATGCATAATTCCAACTAGCAGGTTTGTTCTTATAATCTCTCATCTTAGAGATTACCATGTACGGACATTATGAGAAGAAGTATCATCTTTTTATGAGTACTCACACCTAATGGTATGTATACTATCTATCCCATCATAGTATGTCATCAAACCATAGAACTATATTTAAGAATATTTTCTTAGCACTTCAAGGTTCTCATCATAGCAGGGAACTTATATGACCTTATTAACATGACAAATACTCTAGGACATTATTACGTCATATTCATGAAAAACAATGAATAGTATGTAATAAGATGTTTAATATTTGAATAAATTAAATATTAATATAATCAATTTACAAATTTTTGGTTCTAGGACACCAACTCCAAAATTGGATACCTAGCCCAGACCATTGGGCTTCCTATTGTGGCTCGGATCCCCTGGTTCGGCATGCACGCATGTGGGATGATTGATCTACCGCACATAGTCCACCCTGGATGCATTCCCCTCTAGTCCATGTGGTTCCTCCCCATGTGCTCCACCTTCCCACTATCTCACAACTATTGCAGGCTCCCACAAGGCCCCCGCCACATTTCGCCTTCGTCGGCCCCCTCACTGGTGTCTTTTCCATCCGCCTCATCATCAGACTGGAATGGCCCCCTGGACCTGCGCCATCACTCCCCTAGATCCACTAGATCCACTTCCCCATCTTACACCTCTATGTGCCATCGTCCTGACCTAATCACATCGTACCTTCACCATCTCACCTCAACTATGTCGTCATGGGGTCGGATCTTCGGTCTTGGATTGTTACTCCAAGAATTGAGGGTGCAACGATCGTTCATTCATAAAGCCAGAAGAACACGAAGAAAAAAAAGAACTTTAGGGGAGAAAATTATAATGAATAACCCAAGGAACAAACCTCGATCATTGTTCTTTCCAGCCTCAGTAAATTCCATAATAATGATCAAGAAAACAAAAGTAAATCTCTATGAACAAACCCCAATAATAAATACCAAAAAAATAATTCCAACCCATAATATGCATGACCCGTTAATCAATCCATTCATCTATTGATGCATGTTTTTTATAGGAATAAGGAATGGGGAAGAAATCAAAATAAAACACATGCCCTTCCTCAAGGTGGAACGCTCATTGTTGGAGAGCAAAGTTGTGTCATCGTCATTCATTGGTCCTTGATCCACTAAATTCGAGGTTGTGTCAATCCATAGATCCTTTATCCAAGTTCCATTTTTCATTCATTAGATGGATCCTCTAGAGGTTATCTCTCTCTATAATCTTAGAGTAATTTTATGGTAATTGTGATAACCCTGGAATCCTTATTATCCATTAAAAAGGAAATTGATGCGACAAATAAAAATATTTTTATTAAAATATTTATATTCCCATTACGTATGAAAGATAATTTTTATAGTTAACCCACACCAACCAATGTTAGGTCTCACCTGGGGTAAACTCGCTTCTATGAATACAACAGTGCCATAATATTTATGATCTAGGCACCCATTTATATGTTATTTCACTTTTTCATGAAAACTTCTCACATGTGCTATTTAAAGTTTAATAGTTATCAAAATTTTATTCTAGGCACATCGGGCCTCAGAATCACACTCCATCTCTTCGCCTGGTCTAAAAATAAACCCATATAATATTTAAAATAATACATAGAAAAATATGGGACATTACATTCTCCCCACCTTAGGGATTTACATCCCCAAAAAGCAAAACAAAAGGATACTCAAAAAGATGTGGGTACTGCGTAAGAATATGAGTATCCCACTCCCATGTGATCTCTTGTAGATTCATGTGTTTCCACTAGACATGCATCAAGGTAATCACTCACCCATGAAGGATCTTCTCCTATCAATCCCCGATCTCCATCGGGTACTCCATGAAATTCTCCCTATCCTTAATGTCCAGCTCACCCCAGTCGATGACATGTGATTGTTCATGCACGTACCTCCTTAGCTGTGACACATGGGATAAATCATGTACCTAATGAAACTATGGGGGTATATCTAGGTGGTACTCCACCTCTCTAACACTATGCAGTTTCTAAAAATGTCCAATGAATATTGGATATAAGCTGTCTCCCTGAACAAGTCTCTGCAACCCACATTGAGGTGAAACCTGAAGGAACACATGGTCTCCCTCCTCAAACTCCAAAGGACTCTATATCTTATCGGCATATTAATTCTGCCAAATATATGTAGTCTTCATCCACTCCTGGATGATATGAACCTTCTTAGCAGTAGGTCACACCAAATCTAGGCCCATGAGTGATGAATCTCCTGGGTCAGTCTAGAAAATTGGTGACCTAAAGGGTCACTCGTACAGAGCCTCTAATAGTGCCACACCAATGGTGGAGTGGTATTTTTTATTGTACACAAACTCCACTAGTGGTAGGTGGTCCTACCAACTATGACTGAAGTCCAACATTAAAGCCTACAGTATGTCCTCCAAAACCTAAATGGTCCTCTCTGTATGGTCATCCATATATGGATGAAATTCCATGCTCAAGTGTAACTGAGTCCCAAACTCCTCCTGAAATTCCTTCCATAACCAGGATGTGAAACAAGCATCACGATCTGAAACAATATTCGATATAACTCCATGAAGCTGAACTATCTTCTATGCATAGAGGTGTTCAAATATATCTACTAAAATCTACTCCTAAAGAGGTAGTAAGGGGGGCGACTTGGTGAGTCGGTCAACGATCACAAAGATGGTATCGTGTCCCCTAGACGTACATAGAAAACCCATCATGAAGTCCATTGATATCCAATCCCACTTCCACTATGGTACCTCTAGTGGTTTATCCAAACCCACTGAAACCTTGTGCTCAGACTTCCGTTGATGGAAAGTGAAGCATCAAAAGATGAACTCTTCCACTGCTATTAAGAATTGGAAACTCATAACATATTTTGTACTGAGTTTCAGGCTACCCAAGTGATGAGTGATCAACTGCTCCCTCCTTTGAATGATTCCATCCTTTGTTTACTAGGTTTCTATTTAAACAACAAATAAAAACCTCATTCCATCACTGCAGACACATCACACCCTTTGCCTAAAGCAATCAATTTGGGCATGCACTAAAGATAAAAAATCCATAATGAGAATGAAATCGTAAGGCCTCGACGCTGCCTCTATGTGGTTCCAACCAAAACTCTCACATCCAAGGGTAAGGTTACACTATCGGCATAGATATTTGATCATCGAGTATCCCCTTGTAGGTGTCTCCAAGCATAAGGGTTGAGTCAATAGTTTTACTAGAATATTAAGGTTTCGAACAAGATATGTGATGAGAAAGGAATTATTATAACCTGAGTCTATAAGTATGGTAGCTATAGTATAAAAGACATATATTATACCTCAAATCATCCTAAGAGTCCCTGGGTAATAATCCCTTACTACATGTTGTTATCCCCACCCCTAACCTCTAGTTCCCTGATCCTGGCGCGAACAACTTGGGGGTGGTGGTTGTAGCAAGTTGAAACATCAACCACCTCCTGTTTCTCTCCCAACTCCTATTCCACGTCCTTCACCCTGTGTATCTACCTATGTTTTCTTCTAACTATGCCTCTATGGTCCATACACTATCTCTCAGTTAGAAAAATGGCGTTTCAGACAATCTCGAGTGAGATTTCCTCTGTCGTCACATGAGTATCATCGCCCATCTCTAGGATGAATGGATCCACCCTATAAACCATGAAGTACATATCCTCTATCTTGGGACCTCCTCCTAAAACATCTCACATGTTATGATCTATGATACTAACATCGGATCTCTGCTTCCAAGGTCTCTACACCTGTCTGTCCTCTTCTGATTGTCACTAGCTATCTCTGCTCAACTAGGAATGTCTCCACAACCAAAGCCCACTCAAGCACCCCAAAAAATAAGGAATTCACGTAGGTATAATATTAGATCATATGTCTCTATGTAGACCTCACTCAAAGTTCTTATCCTAGAATTAATGATCCTCAATCATATCCATCGAGTACCTAGAAAGGTTGGTAAAACTCAATGAATAATCGGCTACTATCATACTGCCCTATTGGAGCTGAAGAATCTCTTGTATACACACATATCTTAGTGTAACTAGTGAAAAATCCTATCTGAAGAGGCACTTGAACTTTTTCTATGATAGAGTCTCCTCATCATGAGTCTAAATATCCAAACTCCACCATCACCCTGTTGAGCCCTACAGAATTCTTGCCACTAGGACCACCATCTGATCGGTTGGTGTCCTGACAAGATAGAAAACTTAGGTAATTGCCTCACACCAGTACTCATCTTTTTGGGGATCTGGCTCACCTCAAAACCTAAGGGGTCTCTGTATATGGAACTCATGAAGTTCACTCATCATGCACTCCTCGTCAGCTAGTACTGTTGGTGCCATGGGTATCTCCATAGGTGGCAGTATAACTGGTGCACCACCTAGGGGTAACATCATGGAAATGGGTCCCTGTATTGAAGCCTCTTCATTGAGGGGGTCATGGTCATAATAAATCTACTGAATACTAGCCATTATTCATCATTAAGGCATCTTGTAGGGAAACAAGATGCACCATGGTCAATGATTATATCTCGATAGTTGACTCAAGAATGACATGGAAACCACAACCCATTTCTATATGATGCATGTACCATTATTTTCCCTACAACCAGTGTTCTCATGTACTGAGTCGAAAATTAGGTTATTATATTCCTAGTGTATGGATACATTAGTCATTGCACTAACACTGAAGTCACTAACCTAAAATTCAAACCAAAAACACTTAAAAAAATTTCCCCAAACCAATCTCGCGAACTCTTGGTCCTAATATAGAACCATCCACCTCGGATACCACTCTGTCATGACCCATCCCAGAGGGGCTCATGCTGAAACTCTCCGACCCTACCTCTAATAGGCTAGGGGATGGTGAATTTCACCAATTAGGCATATCACTAACATGGGAGGCATTTCCTTAGTACCTGTACATAGGAACACATCTCCAATCCCAAAATACTGAAAAGTAAAACTACTAATAACCAAATGTATGCATACCACTATAACCTGCAACCATAGTACAATAGTGAAAGTAAAGTATTATATGGTAAACTAGACTAGAGTACGATCCCACCAAAAAGAAAGTATGTAAACAAGTTCCTGAAACTCATTCGAAAAAAAACCCTACGTGATCCAACCTAAAGTCAAGATGTTGAATTTGTTGTCTGAAGATGTAGGAACACCTTGGATTTCCTGATCTCACAAGGCATTGTCTAGTGCTGGTCCACCATAGACTCTCTCAAAAGTTCAGTCATCTGCATAAGTCATGAAATGTGTGGAAAAAACTCATGTTGGGGAGAGTATAATAATACTTAGTAGGAAAACCCTAAACCATAAAGAAATATAGAAAGGGAAGCACAATAAACTCGACACAAGTATATGTCTACATCATATAACAATAACATCCAGATATACCTAAAACAAGACACATAATTGAGAGATAATCCATAAACACCGCATACCACCATTAGGTATTTAGCTCAAAGACTCCACAAAGAACTTATTTGGGAGAACACACTCCTGATTCTGATATCACTGATGATGTACTTCTAAGAAGTATTGTTCACTAGAAACCGTCATGAGAGGTATACACTTATAGATCTGAAGAGAGAAATGATACATCAAATTAGTATAGCAGCTAGGTCCATGGGATTATACCAACAACTCAATCTTTATTAACCCACTAAGTAGAGTATTTAATCCAAGTGAAGTGGGTTACGTCAATAATGAAGACTCTACCTAGGGAATGAAGAATTAATAGAGGATATGCAATGGGCCTCTTAGGGGATTCTAATAATTCTATCCTGGAAATCCTTCTAAAGGGATCATACTACTATAAGTAGGAAACAATGATAAAAAGTCTTTATGGAAATGAGAAAAGGAACAAAACCTAACGAAACTTGTCCAAGATACAGTGGATGAGGGAATAAATTCATGTAGAAAATAGAAGTATCTTGGTGAGTAGTAGTCTCAATCGTCGTTCTCCTTAACCCAAGGTACTTCCTGTGTAAACATCCCATTTCACTGGAAATATATTTGGGATAAAACCCATTAATGGTATCATAATAACAATCTCATCACAAGATTACCAACTCCACTAACAGCATGTCAAACGAACACTCTGTAAGAAAGATATGGTCATTTTAGTGAAAAGTTCTGACTTGGGTATGGTCTGGGTCTAACCCAACCTGCTGGCCGACCTGACCCGCTAGTCGACCTGCCCTGCTAGTCGACCTGGTCCGGTCAACCTGACCTAACCCGGTCTGCTGGGCCTAGCTCATCCGGTTCCTCTAGGCTCGGTCCCACTAGAACCATTGGGCCTAGCCTTCTAGGCCGCCTAGCATGGCCCAGCTCCCTTGGTACGACTCGCATGCACGTGGGGCGACTGATCTGTCGCATGATGTCTACCCCAACAACATGACCCACTGGTCTACCTGGTGTCTCTCCGTGTTCCACACAGCCATCCCGCCACATCCGCACACACCCGGTGCACTTCTCCTACCCGTGGGCTCACTGTCATCGTGGGTTCCCATGCAGTCCCCACCGTGTTCTGCCTCACTGTCGGCCTGGACTGGCCCCTTGGACTCGTGTCGCTGCACGCCTGGACCAACCGGAGCTTCATCCCTAGTCGTTGCCATTCTCTACAACCTGTTCCATTGTGCACTTCCATCTGGACCAAATCACTTCATACCTTCATCATCACACCTCCACTATGTCTCAATGGGGTCGTAGATTCAATCTCGTATCATTGTGCCAAGAATCGACGGTGTAATGATCGTTCATTCATAAATACCAAAGAATGTGAAGAACACGAAGAATGTCGGTGGAGAAAATCAAAATTAACAACCCATGGAATGAACCTTAGTCATTTTTTATTCTGGACTCGATCCATTCCATAATAATGATCAAGAAAACAAGAGAAAATATTCATGAAAAAACCCTGATAATAAATCCCACTAATATAATCCAAACCCACAATATGTAGGACTCATGAATCAATCCATTCATTAATTGATTCATTTTCATTGTAGAAATAAAGAACAGGGAATAAATCAAATTAAAACACAAAGGCTCTCTCAAGGTGGAATGATCATTGATGGAGAGCGAAGTTGAGCTGTCATCGTTCTCTAATCCTTGATCCACTGAATTCAAGGTTGCGTCAATCCGTCAATCTTTGATTGAAGTTCTGTTTTTCATTAATTATATGGATACTTCAGAGGTTCTCTCTCTCTAGAATCTCATAGAAATTCTAGGGTTATTGTGATAACCATGTAATCCTGGTAAGCCTTTGAAAAAGTAAATTGATGCGTTGAATAAAAATATTTTTATAAAAATATTTTTATTCTCATTATGTCTGAAAACTACTTTTCACAGTTGACCTATGCCAACCAATGTTAGGTTATTCTATGGTAAACCCACTTCTCTGAATGAAACAGTGCCCTTGGATTTTTTATCCGGGAACCCGTTCGGATGTTATTTTACTTTTCTAGGAAAATATATCACACTTTCTATTTAAAGTTTAATATTTTTCAAACATTTATTTCAGAAACACCGGTCCTTGGAATCACACATCCTCTCCACACCTAGTCTTCAAATAATCCCATATAATATTTAAAATAATGTACATATAAATCTGGTACATTACATCAAGACCTCAATCATTTATATAGGTAATCCTAATGGTTAGGTGCTCATGAATTATCTTTTGTAAGGAAATCAAGTAATTTTGAAACCTTAATAGTTAGTTTCCTTGTTCTTGTAATTTTATTTATGTTACAATAATACTAGAAACCTTAATAGGAATGTTACTAGAGTAATATAGTTTATTTTACCTTCATATGATGGATTTTGATAAAGAGTTATCCACAAAACTATCTAAGAATTTTATATGATATAATTTTCAATAATTTTTTACCATATATACTCATGGAATATTTATGTGCTCAAAATAATGTAAGTCATAATGAAATATTGGTCCTGGATTATTAAATATAAATGATGTATGGGTTTGTCATTTTTAATGGGGGTAATTTCATTTAAATTCCTAGATGAAAATATAAAAAACATAATAATAATCTAATAAAATGTTTTATAGTAGACAAATAACATCATCATCTTCAAATTTAACATTGATATTAATGCTTTAAAATAAGAATCTTAATGTAATAAACTCATAGGACTCGTAACTTAATAAAAGTTATTAAGTAATAGAAAATATATGTGTTATAGAATCACCTTCTGAGATAAAACTACTATAAAAGTTGTTTAAAAATTAATCTAGATTCATATGTGGATAATCTACTGATTCACTTAAGGTTTCCTGGAAATTAGATGCATAATCACTAAATGAATTTTATTCTACACTCATGTACACAATATGATTTGATATGTTAATGACTTGGTGAGACTATAGGTTTTCTTAAGTCTTTTTCTATCTATGAAATTCATTTTTTTCATCAATGGAAATTTATTCACAATGGTAACGATTTCAAGAAATATTTACCCAGTTTTTTCAAAGTGTTAAGAAAATATGAACAATGGCATGTGATGTCTCGGTTCTAGTGTGTTTTTGATAGTACAAGTGGTTAATATTTTAAAAAATATATCAAAAATTAGTTGAAGTGTCCAAACAATTTTCTTCTAAAATTTATTATAGTTTATTGAAAGCTAAAACGTTATGGGGATATAGGATTAATGATTTCATGTGATGGAATTGTATGGAATACCTGAAGAGGTTTGGAAAATTATATGGAATTTTCATGTTAGGGATCAGTGTTATAGAAATTAATTCATTGGTTTTTAATGGCATATGATAACAAATGTATACTTTAATAATTTTTTGAGTATACAAGAGTTCAAAATTAAGACAATAATTTCTAGAGCATTTAGTTTAAATTTGAGTGATGGGAAAAATAGTTATTAAGTCAAATATTTGAATGTAAAGGATTATATCAAGATCAGATGGTTTTTTCATAAAATATTTGTATAGTTATCTCATTTATCTTATATGATAGGATAACTATATTGTTAAAAAATTGTTGTTATTAAAAATATGAGAATATACGTAGGGTTTATGATTAATCAGATTTATAACATGTTTAGAAAGGAGACAAGGATAAAAATGTTTTATCCAGGATAAGAGAATTTATCTAGAAGTTTGTTAAAATATGAGGGAAGGTGTTCTTGTCACCCATCAGTGGAATAGTTTAAAGAATAAAGTCTTATTTTAAGAATAAAATTCTCTAAACACATAGATTACTATACATGATATGGAAACAATGGTTTATTTTTTATATATTCCTACTAAAAGGAAATAAGGGTTACTCCCTAAACATAAAGAATTTTTTTCATCTTATCATGATATTCTCAATATAATATAGTGTCTAAGAGGATATTAGTAGTATGTTTGGACTTAGATAAGTTAAAATTTAACAAATAACATATTATACCAATCAAAATACAAAGTGAATGTCACTTTATATCCTAAAAGGTTTAGGGTATGTTGGTAAAATATTAATGTAAATATTTAAATTATTTTTTAAAATATTTCAAGGAAAATTTTGATGTAATGGATTACATTAACTATGATGATGAACTTATAAATAGTTATAATTGGATAGAAGAAGTTATTAACAATGAAACATTTGATTTTATAGAGTTAAGGATTTAGAATACGTTCAAGAAGTTGAACATTGAGAATATGATTCTTAAATATCATCATTATTTTAACTAGATTTCATTATATATATTACTCACTAAATAATTTAGTGATATAGTTTGTATCATATGTTCAAATAAATATGCGGTAGAAATTATATAGAGATGTAATGAGTTTAAAAAATCCCTTAAAATAGCAGCATTCATAAGGATGATATATCAGCCTATTATATATGGTATGTTAGGTAAGAATTTATATATGGTTTTATTAAGTAATATTAAATGAGTTTATGAATATAAAATGTTTCATGTTGTATAAAATGTAGTCTCTTTATTATCATTCTTTCATGTTGGATGCATATTTTTCAAAAAGTTAAATGATAATTATCCCCCTTAAAGTATGAATCTAATTTGTCCCTAATTGATGACCATCATGGAGTATCATGGGTTGTGATGATATGTTAATATTAGTGTGAGTAAAATCTTATAACAGATATAAATAGTTGTATATGATATACAAATAATCTACTTTTTAGGTAATGATTCAAGTTGTGGTTCCTTTTCATGCTTCATTTTAATGTTTCTATGATAGTAGTTCTTTTTGGTTTTTGGATGGCTTGTTTCGGGTTTCGTCTAGTGTGTCAGAGGTTATTTCCGGCTCTCATTCATCAGCATCTACCATTTTCCTTTCTTTGGTGATCTGTTCTCTGGATTTTGGTGTGGCATCGTTGAGATGTAGGTGATATAGTATTGAGGCTCACTGATGGGATGGATGATGCAGGCACTATGAAGGGTGGTGATGGGATATGTGTTTCATGGTTTCCTTGAGTCTTTTTTTATGGGTCTTATCTTGGTCTTGGTTCTTTGTTCGTCCTACTTCTGGCCCTTTTTTGGTTTGTTTTTCTTTTCTTCAGTTCTCACTTAACCATAAAGTGATTTTATTTGAAAATTCAAAAAAAATGGTGTTAAAAAAATAATGGTCAATGATTCCTTAATCATTGTTCATCCTCCTTTGATGGTTTAGTGGTAGGTATCAATTTGTGATTTTTTCCATGTGTAAAGTAATGTTGTGCCCAGAGGGAATGGCTTATCTTTTTTTTCCTCTATTATTTCATCATGATTATTCTTGAATAACCCTAATTTGGCTAGGTGTAATATATTCCAAGATGTTTTGGATTTTGTTGGAGGCTTAGTCATAGGTAGATCTATTGTGGGGCCTTTTCCAGTTTTGTTTTTTTATTTCTGTGATATTAGTTCTTTGTGGTTTGTGGATGGAATATTCTAGGTTTCTTCCAGTGTGTCAGTGGTTATTTCAGGATCTCATTCATCTACATCTTCCATGTTCTTTTCTCTAGAAATTTCTTCAATGTCTTCTAGTGTGTTGTCATTGATATGTAGGCACTATTTTCCTAAGGCTCAACAATGGGATGGGTGATATGGGCATTGTGATGGGAATAAATGGGATGGGTGTTTCATAGTTTCCTTATCTTTTTTTGGGAAGGTTTGTTCATGGTATTGGTTCCTTGTCCAGACCACTTCTGGACCTTTTTTGTTTTCATTTTATTTTTCTTTATTCTCACTTAACCTTAAAATTATTTTATTTGAAAATTCAAAAAATAGTGTTAAGTAATGATACAAGACATATTATATGAACTAACCCACCAAAGTATATCACATAGAATATTATATGATCATTAATATAATTAGGTGTGTATTCTTATTATGAATCCCCATTACATGATGTTGTTGAGATACCTAGCGTGAGAACCTATATACTTTGATAACTTTCTTATGAAATCCTTGAGAATTATCTAATTTGAAAGTGGTTGGGTAAGTTGTTAAACATGTCATTGGTTGGATTTCAACCAAGATGGGATTTTTTCACTCATATAATGATAAAATAAATATGGGGCCTTTATTGAATTAGATAGAGAAAATTTGTGTCCATTCTTAGTTAAGTAACATGTGATATGCACAACTAATTAGATGAGAGGTGTTTGATGTGCTAATCTGTTAGATGAATGACATGTGATGTATTCATCAATCTGGACTATCTATTTTATAGAATCATGAATATGTGAAATGGAATATATTTTATTAATGTATTTCATGCCTAGTGGACACTTTTTATCTTAAAAAATATATTATATTATTTTGGATATGATGTATATGATACATCTTATAGTGATAATTTTTATATGGAGATATGAATATGTTTGATTGATATAACTCTAGAACCATTTATATCTTGAGAAGTAGTGATATTTTTTATAGGTCTCTCTTTGATTATATCTATGAAATTAGGATTTAATATTTTTTTTATCCATGTTACTAAGGCATGTAGGTTCATGCAATTAGGCCTCATAATAAGGATCAAATTTTTGGACAAAGTGTTTGTTCCAAAATTAAGAGTGTTTGATAAACCATGTCAAAAAGATTATGAATGGATTAATAATAGTTTTTCATGTTTTTCATAAAGTTAATATGAGATTTTAGTGAAAGTGGGAGATTTTTGATATATACTAAAATGGGTATATCTTATTTTATGTTATACCATGAGTCATGACTTGTGATAATGAATGTAGATACCTTTGTCGTATTATATAATTGGTATCTATAATAGTGTACTGAAGAACCTATGGATTAAAATTATTAAAGATGTTTAATTTGTTGGAAACCTTATATTTATAAATTTTTTGAGATAAAAGTGATGATTAATCATTAATTTCTAAAGGTATGAATCCAAAGGGTGTGAGTTGATGTGATTAAAATATTTAAAGAGAAATTATTATATTTTAGTTCATCTTGGAAGCAGATTATGATGGATTATAAAAAGCACTAAAAGTTATTGTCCAGTAGCTGTATGATGAGTTTTGGAATGGTATTAATTATTGAATATATTTAATTGTAATCTAATGAGTTCTAGTTATCAAATATTAGTGAATATATGGTTTTGATAATTTCATGCTGAACTTATTGGAAGAGTCCTTGAAGTTTCACCATATTTTATAAAACTTATAAAAATTTCATAAAACTCATGGGAAATTTCATATTACTTATGATATTTTTTTAAGATTTATCATTTAGAAGAATTTTAGGATGGTTGAAGGAATTAAAAGGTATACTGGTTGAAGATAAGATACATATGCAGAGTAGTGATGTTATCAAAAGGTGGGGTAGTTGTGGGAACTATAAAGACCAAACTATCTGAATTGTTTTTCAATTAAGTATGATGATTATAAATTGATTGTTTAATTTAATAAAACATCATGGTGATTGATGATTTAAACTATTATTAAAGATAATTATAATGTATAATATTAAATGGGAATTGATAATGGAAGAAGATTTAGGTGGTTGATATTGATAAGGACCGGATAGTGATTATTATTGATAAAGAAATGGAATTTCATCAATATTTTATTGAGTCATACAAAATTTATGAAAACCATATGTGTAGAAGTTATAGATTAGAAACTGAAGTAGATAAAATATATGTCAATTTTTACTGATAAAGGTAAAGAGTTGAACCTGGAAGGTTCTTCAAGATGAATGAATTATCTTAATTCTATAAGACCAAAAGATAGGAAAATTAAATGTGTGTGATATGATGTTTGTTCAATAAATAGATATGATGAATTTTAAATATCAATCATAGGTAAGTGAAAGTTATGGAAATCAAGAGATAAATACATTTAGTGGTAAATATGACCAGTAATTATGATGATAAAAAAATTTGAAGATGGTTTGTGTGGGAATCGAGATACTATATGTTTGGGTTTGAAATTTTTTTGGAGTACTAGAATTTTTGAGTAGATCCTTGATAATCTTTTTGTGTTTTGATAATTAAAATTACTCACTTAATTTTGTTATGTTTTTATAATTTCATCTCTAAAACTTAATTTATATGTTTCGAATAGTATCATGTTATTCTCTACTGTAATCTGGAATCATATGTCGATAACTATTTGATATTTTATTAATATTATTTTTATATTATTTCTATATATTAGTGATTTTATGATATTCTATTTGAAAAACTTACACATAGTTTAAAAACATTACATTTCAGTTATTTGGGGAAGGTAAATTATATTATGTATTCTTTAAGTTGTGGTAATTGTCTCACATATCAAAACAATTATAGGTAGAAAAACTTATGTATTCTATTGATTCATGTAAATATATTATAGATCATATTTTTCATAAATTAAATTATATTAAATATTTCTCTTGAGTGTTATAATTGTGCTACATATTGAAAAGTTTTAATTTTCACAAACTTAAATATTTTACAACTTCAAATGAGAACTAAAATTATATTATGTATAATGGGTGGGTAACAAAGTATCTTACATATGGATTTTTTATCAGGGTAAAATATCATATGTATTCTATATAAGTTTAAGGAAATATATTATATACTAATTTAATTATATTACTATTTGATGAAATGATAAATATTTTTACAGTTTTTATATTTTGATTTTTTCTATTTTATTATGGTTTATTCTATTTGTTTTTTCTATTCTATGATTACTTATAAAATTTAATGTTTATATTTGAAGTTGTTTTAAAAATTTTGATATAAGAATAAAATGAAAATTATTTTATCAGATTATTTATGAAACATAAAATATAGGTAAGAGTCATATTTACATGTTTATATTATCCTAACTATTTCTAGTTATGATCAGAATTTAGGAATCATCCATGTGAAGAAATATCATTAGATTGTGAAAACATAATTACTCTTTTCTAATTCATCATTAAATTGTGGTTGAATCAAACATAATAGGATACTCGATTTCATTTCAACTTAAGTGTTGTAAATTTTATGTGCAACATCACCTACCCACTACTTCTTTGAATTACTAAGGCCTTTTGGCTTGCTCAAAGATACAATGTTCTACTATTTTCCCTAAATGTCTAAAGTTACTTGTTTATAAACCAACATTCTATTTTTAACTTTCTCTATTTTTACCATTTCATATTTTATTTTTGATTTATTATTTAATATTGTATATACTTTACCAAGTTGTAACACAACTCACACATGATTGTACCACTATTTAAAGGTAGTGTATTAGTTATTTTAACCTTATCAAAAATATATATCACATAGGTTTGGACCAAACCCTAGAAGTATGGGTTATATCTGTACCTAAATAAAAAAAGGTTAATATTTTACCTTTGAAATTATAGGTTGGGTTTTCTTCTGTTAAAAGTGTGTGTTATTTTCTAAACCCATAAAATACGGGGATAAGGGTTTGTGTCTCCAAGTTGAAAAATAAGGATTGTAAAGATTTTTCACCCTCCTTTAAAATTGATATACCTTTTTAGTGGATTTCAAGTCTCTCGGAGATATAGAGGTTTGAAGAGTAAATGTAGGATCACTTTGATCTAAAATACTATGTAAATTCTTATGTTATCTCATTACTTAATCTTCTTATTAAATTTACATACTCAGTGCACTTATCATTTATGTTCAAATTGGTTTATTCATTATCCACCAAATTCTACAAAATATTCTTTAATCTAATATTTTTAAGGAAAGACACATCACCCCCCTCATATTTTCATTGTAATCACCTTCTAAGGACTTAATAATTTGTTTCATATCTTGGTATTGAAATGATATTTTTTCTTTATATATTTTATAATCATTTTTTTAACAACTAACTTATATCCTAGACCTCACAATATAAGGAAAATATCTTTCTTGAGATATCATGATTAAATTTAAATGATGATTGGATACCCTTGAGGCCACATTATTTTGATGGAAATGATTATGGATATTTGAAATATTATGTGGATTCTTACCATTATAGTCCAATACTACTATGATTAGATAGAGGCTTATCTGAAATAGATTAGTATTGAGTATTAGAATATAATTTTAAAACCTTATCAATTATTTAAAATTAACCCTAATACTATTATAGAAAAATATATAGCTAAATGTTTTTTATGTTATAAATTTTTGAATATTTTATATTTTTCAATTATTAGAAATGTTTTATCCATGTATTTATATTTAAAATATTTATAATGTTTAAAGAATTTTTCAAGTCATGCTATATGGAATAGAAAATTTGAAGAGGAACAAGATCATCATGTTATGGGATAAATTTCTAGATTTCGAAATGGAAGAAAATAAATATATTAATAACATATTTCATAGATTTTATATCATTTTGAATTGGATGAATTCACATAGATAAATATTCAAAAACACAGCCTTGAAGGAAATAATTTTACTACCTAAGAATTTGCATGCCAAGAAAGTATTTATTGATAAGAGTAATAACTTCAAATAATATACTTTGGATTACATGATTGGATCACTTCTGAATTATGAAATTGAGTTACAAAAATTGAGAATGAAGTAGAAGAAATGATTAAAGGTATCTCATTTAAAAAAATTACCTAATATTTTTATTTTTATTATTCAGGTTCCTCAAATGATGGGAATTACAATATAATAAATGTTTTAAAAGGAATTTACAATATGGCTAAAAAGAATAAATATAGAAGATAATGTAAGAATATGAAGGATAACATGAAAGGTAATTATAATTCAAATTTAAATAATTTATAATTAACATGTTATAAATATAAATGAAAGGAATATTAATCCATAATTCCCAATATTGAAAAATAAAAAAATCATAATAATTTTTAAAGGAAAGAGAGAAATTATTTGGATACTGAGAGTGACTCTGAAAGTTAAAATTCATGTGGTTAATCAAGAAGTATAAAGTAAATTGTAATATCTCATATTTTCTCAAAGGTACATATTGATAGTTTTCATCTTTAATTCATTGGTTTGTACATTTTAATGTTTCCTAATGGTGTAATTGGGGTCTTGGGGGGTTTTGGGGCTTGTTCGAAGATCGAACCCTGGATTTTGAAGAAGCAGACTGGGTATGGTTAACCAAACTGTGTGTCGAGCCTGTGTGAGGGTCCCTATTGGGCAGTGTATTGGTGCATGGTTGGCACTTATTTTGTCCAACTATGCAACCAAAATGTGTTCCCATGTCTTTGTGGGAAAATTTATATTTTTTTCCTTAAAATTTTTATAACCCTTAAACTCTTTATCCCCTCACATTTTTTTCTAATTGTGGCTGCCCAAGGCTCCCTCTCCTCTCCTTGGTATCTTTCTTGATATCTCCCCCATCCATCTTCTAAATCCTTCATCGTCAAGTGATTTGTATAGTTAGAGGTAAGATATTGAATCTACTTTATTTAATTTTTAGTATCTCTTCTCATCCATTTCACTATTTAGGTGTAAGCTCATTTTCCCCATTTTCAGGGCATTTGAGGATTTATTTGAAATCTCTTGTTCTATCTTGATTTGTGGGTCTAAAACAGATGAGCAGACTTTTATGATACCAAGGTTGGTGGTATAGTTCTTTCCCACTAGTTTTTTCAATATTATAATGTGTGTCTGTGTGTCACGCACCGGACCCTTCTGGAGACACCTCTAAGATGTTGAATAAATTAATCTAAATGGTTCTTAATGTTGATTAGGACCTTATCCTATGGAAAAAACATCTCTGTGTTTTTCTCCATATCGATATCCTCCCCTTGGGTGTACCCACCTTAAATGGACCATTTTCCCTTTCTTTGAGATGTTAACCACCATGTGGTGTGTGTTTCAATTTTAATAAAATCCTTAATTAATGAATTGAAGTTATATTTTTTTAGGCCATGAGTTAGTCCATTTTTTTTATGTTTATAGTCACACATTATTGCTCATGCTTATTCTATATTCCCTATGTCTTTTCCTTGTTACTTAATGCCTTATCACACGATTGTGGTCTTGAATAAAAAAAAATTCATATCTTGTTAGCATGTGATATTTGAATGATTGATGATGGTATGGAATTGTAAATTCATTTCCTTGCTTATGGATTGGGAGAGAAAAAGGGTCCCAACTTAAGAACACTGTGGATGGACTCGTTATGCTTCATAACTGGATCTACTTCACACTCCAAGAGAAACATGTGTCATTAATTGGGTGGGATATCCAGGAATATTATTTATACTCTTGAGTGACACTGGTTCCCTAGGGGAGAAACCATGGGCAGGCTCATTGGAAATATGGTTATGTCATTCCTCAAGTGATACTCGATCACCTATGTGAGATAATTAGGTTGGGATCAGAGGTTACCATGCTAAGAGTGATATGAGGGATGTTGTTATGGGTCACTTGGGATGGACTTTGTGGTATTGGTTATATTGGAAGCTCTTGTAGTGGAACTTGGGATTCCTTATGGATTACCTTGGACAGGTTCAGGATTCCACAATATATTTGAAGGATTTTTTTCCTGGGTTACTTGTGATTCCACTTTATTAAATTATGAGAATGGTTTATTAATACCCTAGGAACATGACCATTGACCCAAATAAAACACTTGGGGTTGTTCCACAATTGTTATGTAATTTATGATGACCCTTTTATTCACCCTATTACTTGAATAGGTTCCCTTGGCTCGGACAGCCATCTTAGGCCAAAGTAGGTAGAATCGTTTGGGTATCCATTTTGGAACCCCGACTGAGGTGTTACTTTTTATTTATTTATATATTTCCTTATATTCACTAATATTGTCACACTTTTAATTTTATAATAAATAAACTAGATTTATCTAGACATCATTGGTGGTGGCCTACAAGGATTATATCTGACACCCTTATTGAGCCACCTTTGGTACCCAAGCATACTTCTTGATTGCAGGTATAGACAAAGGGAAGCATCTTACTTCTAATGCTTTATTGAATTTCTTGGACGGAGTAAAAGAGAAGAGGACCAACCCTATACTCAAGATGCTATTAGTATCTATTTTTTCATTTTTTTTATTTTTTTATAGAATGTGGTATATTCTTATATCCCTTATTCCCCATGTACACATTTTTTATAGTTACATGACATCATGATCATCATTATAATTTTTTTATATTATTTATGCATCTTCCACATGTTTTTTATTTATCTTGGATATTAATTATTTATTATTTACTTTTTTTTCTTTTATTATTACTTCTTTCACTATGATGGGTGACCGGTCTTGTCATATTAATGTTTGCTTCCATTTTTTCTTATATCTTTTATAATGCTTCAACCTATTTTGATCTATGAGGGCGTAGTCTTCTGACGGACACACCCTAGGCTCTTGCTTCTAGTTGGTAGCCTTTGGCATATGGGGAGGCATGATTAAGCTCTTATGGATGACTATATCGAGGCACCACTAAGTGGAATATAGGGTGGTATTATACAAAGTGGTATCAGAGAACTTTTCCTTTTTGTCTTACTATTTGGGTTTATAAAGGATACTAGGAACAAATGTAGTTTGGTAATGATCATATTCCTAAGAATAGTTAACCCACATACATTGGAAACCCAACTTTCCTAGGATGGGTAAATTTAGTTCTATTTTTTATCTGTTACAGTTTTATGGATTTCTTCATTTGGCGACACACTTGTTTTATGTTTTGATTATTGGTTGACATTATTATAATGGTGAATCCTTTATCTAGGCTAGATTATATGAGTTTGTATCAAAACATGAATCATAATAGGAACATTTGTACTAATTGACATTAACTATTCTATTCCATATTTATATTTAGTGTTAATTGGTTGTGTTTAATGTGATTGTGTGGTTCCTTACCTGTTATGTGTTGCAATGTTTTGGTTTTTTGGTTTTTCTTATAGGAAGAAATAATTGGTTCAGTTAAAGTGCTTATATCAATATAAATGGTGTTTTCCACATAAATTGAAGATGAAACCTTAAATAACCAATTATTCCATATTATTTTATTTTATTGATGGATGAAAAATAAAATTTATAAAGAAAGTGCTTATATGATTGTAAATGGTGGTTCAATCAATCAAATCACTATGTATGACATGTTATATCCTGATACTGGATGTACATGCTAGATTTCATATACTTGAAATGCCAAATTCAATTTATAAAGTGTATGGGCCTTTATAAATTGGAGTTAGTGATGAAATTATCTAGAATTAGATATCTATATGATTATAAATAAATGAAATATTAAATAAATTACAGTTTTAAAATAAAAAAGTTGTCATTAGATAAAGATTCCAAAATGAAAAGTAAAGGGTTTTTTCCTTTATACCTTGTATTTGACACTCCATATACTGGAACCTCTACTATTTTATATGATTCCTTGACCATGATCTGACATAGTAGTGGGATGTAGGTTGTGTCTCCAATTATCTTTCTATGACTTTTTTCTTTATCATCTAGTCCTAGCTCTATGAGAAGGCTAAGGGTTGTAAATTTCTTATAAGATAGACTTGTGAATATTCCCTCCTTTACCAGTTTCTATATCTTTTATAAATCCTATATGATGAGTGTTCTTGGAAAATTTTATAGTTATTCCACTATTACATCCTTGTGATGTATGCTAATAAGGTGGTGAAAAGTATACTTCTGATATGGTGGGACCTAAACCACCTATAGTACCTCTTATGGTGACACCTAAGGAAATTTTTGCAGATCATCCACTATGCTCTGATGCTCAGTTTCATGATAGTTTCTTCTAGTTTATATAGTCTATTTAGAATGCTCCCTGGCATGTCCCTACTATGAGAGATTCGACCTAGGATTTCCAAAAGCAGTATCCTCCCACCTTCTTGGGGATAGCATACCTCAAGATGTCGATTCATCGTTAGAATCCACAGTTTAAATATTTGACCATCCTGAGATGCCTCCATATCAGATAGTCAAGATCACTACCTACATGTTATGAGATTCATCCAATCACTAGTGGGACATCATATCTTATGCTAAGTGTTATCAAGGTATGGTTTGGGAAGACTTCCAGACAACCTTCTATGTTCACTTATTTCAACAGACTCTAAGAACGAATCATTCTAGGGAGTTTATGCATCTTTGGTGGGTCTCTTTGATTGTGTTATAATATTAAAATCACTTCACTAATCTCAAGTGTTTCCCTTTATCTTTTAATAATGATGAGTTAACAACAACTAGTTTATTTGAGGATGGGATTTTGTATGCTTTCTAATCATAGGTTAACATCTTCTAGTTCACTAATATTACAGAGATAGTGAACTAATACCTTATTATAGAATGGATCCTTAGAGAATCTAGAAATGTGAACTAGGGAAGTTCAATTTTGAGGAAGGGTGATCGTTCATCTGGTTTCAAGAATTGATGTTTTGAGGGTGCACGTGGTGGTGGTTCCAGCCAAGTGACACATAACAATATTCATGTGGTGTTTCACCAGTGTAACAGACAAGTCCATAATAAGACTTAGTGCATGAGGAACCTAATTAAGTGACAATATTACGGTAGGATGGGTCACCTTTATCCCTTCTACTGATTTTTCCTCTAACTTCTAATTAATGTGGATTTGTAACAACACCTCTTTCATGAAAAAGATCAATGAATCCACATCAAAATGGGATTTGATCTTCTACCATTTGATCAGGTCAAGGAGGTGGTTGTGGCTGAAGTATTCAAGCCTTAAAGATTCAACATCAGCAAAGTGGACCTTCTTAGGATAGTTAAGAATTGTTATAGGGTCATGGATTGGGTCATTTCTATAAAATGCAGACTACACCTGAGGAGAAGATTCCAAGGACTTCTATTGTATGAGTTACTATGTCGGTAGCCTCTACTTTAGTTTCTTCCCTTTTTGATATAGGTGCTCTGCAATATTTTCTATTCTCTACAAATTTAGAGATTTTGGGCCTAGTAAATAGTATTCTAATGGTGTGATGACTCTCAAGACACCTCTAGGGGTCATATTAGAGGGAATACGCTATTGAAAATATTTCCTCCTTGAGATAAGTGGGTACCATTTCTTATGGAGTTTCTTTATCCTTGAGATGATCGGTTTATACATCATTCTTGATATGGACAAGTTTGTTGCTTACTATTCTCACATGGATTGCTAACACTGATATGTGTCTTTTAAATAACCCAAGGAAAACACATATATTCATAAGGGTGAATGTGATATCTAGGCTATTCAAACTATAATTGAATTTGAGGGGCTAGGGAGAGTAATATCATAGATGGTGAGTCTCTTTATGATCAATTAGGGAATGAAGATTGTGGAATTGCCTCTTGTTGTGGATTGTTTCAAGTACATTTTACCTAATGATTTATTTTTCTTACCTCTTAAGAGAGAGGTTGAGTTCACCATTAATCTAGTTTCAGGTGTGGAACTAGTTTCCATTCCTCACTATATGATGACACCGATGATCTCTAGAAACTCAATAAATAGCTTGAAGATCTAGAGACTAAGGGTTGTATCCAACCCAACACATCTCCACGGGGTTCACCTGTATTTTTCACCAAGAAGTCATATGTTACCCTTAGATTTATCATGGATTACTGCCAACAAAACTAGTTTATGGTGAAGAACCGGTATCCACTGCCACATATAGATGACCTATTCGACCATCTATAAGGAGAAAGGATTTTCTTTAAGATCAATTTGATTTCGGGAAACCATCAGGTGCATGTGAGGAAATCATACACACCACGTATGACATTACAAGGTTGGTATGACTTATACAATTATCTAGTTATTCCGTTTGGACTTACGAATGAGCTAATTATCTTTATGGATCTGATGAATCGAGTTTTCACCCATACCTTGATTCATTTGTTATAGTCTCCGTAGATAACATCTTATTGAATTATTACACTATAAATGACCATGTAAACCATCTTGAGATCATTCTGAATACACTGAGAGAGAACCCACTATATTTTAAGCTCATTAAATGCCACTTTTGGATCAGTAAGGTTCAATTCTTAGTTCATATCATTTTAGAGGCAAGTGTATTTGTTGACCCATAAAAGCTGAGTGTTGCGGTTTTCTAGGAATATCTTATGAATTTGTTTGATATACACAGTTTCTTAGGGATATATGTCTATTATAGGTGATTCATCCACGATTTATCACACATGGAATTTCCTCTTATGGTATTGACCAACAAGGGTGTGAAATTTAACTAGACTGAAGCTTGAGAGATATCTTTTTAGAGTTAAATGGAATACTAACTTCATAACTGATCCTGATTCTACCATATCTAGGTAGAGGATATATAGTTTATTATGATGCTTCTGGAATTGGTATAGGAGAAAATCTAATGTAGAGTGATTGGGTTGTATTGTACATGTCCCACTGATTAAGACCACATGAGTGGAATTACCCTACACATGACCTTTATCTCAATGTCGTGGTCCATGATCTATGTTATTGTATGAATTATCTATTAGGTAAGTGATTCATTTTTTATATATATAATAAAATTATTCAATACAGCTTCACCCAGTGATATTTGAATCTATGGCACCACAATTGGGTAGAATACCTTGATTTTGATAATTCTTACACACTTGGAAAGGGTAATTCCTAGCAGACGCCTTGATTCAGAAGACTCAAACCCAAGCCTTAAAGGAGGATAGTAGTGAGTGGAAGTTTGTGGATGTGTTCTCTGAGATTAATGTGAAGGTTTAGGAACCACATGGGAAACCAGTGTTAGCAGATCTAGTAGTGACATACTCTCTTCTGAAGTGGGTGAAAATGAGATAGCTATTAGATCCTAAGGGCCTTATCCGATGGGATAGTGTCTCTAGCGAGAACCCACCTCATAGTTGGGTCATTGATGAGAATGAGGCCCCACTCTTCTATTGTAATGTGTGGGTGCCTTTAGATATATGGGAAGAGATGATGTTGGAATCTCATGCCTCCATTTAGGAATTTCATCCTGGGCTTACCAAGATTTATAGTGACATGCATCATCGGTATTGGTTTCTAGGTATAATGAGACATATTTTAGTTTTTATCCCTTGGTGTTGCACCTATCAGTAGGTGAAGTCTGAGCACCAGTGACCTACTAGAATTATACATTCTCTATCCATTCTTAAGTGGAAATGGAATGAAGTCACCATAGATTTTTTGGCAGGCTTACTAGTATCCCCTCAAGGCAGAAATTAAGTATGGGTTATCATCGATAGTTTGACTAATTTTTCACACTTCCTACCCATTTAGAAGACATTATTTATTGATGATATTTGGAGGATTTACATCTGAGAGATTGTTCACCTTTTTGGTGTACCCCGATCTATCATCTTGGACAGAGACATCCACTTTACATAATGGTTCTGGTAAGGGTTGTAGAAGGAACTAGGTTCATAGGTTCTCTTGAGTACTTCATATCACCCTCAGACTGATGGGTAGTCTAATCAGACAATATGAGTGTTAGATTATATTATTTGGTCATGTATCCTTGATTTTTTAGGTTTAAGGGAAAATATTATACCTATTTTTTAGTTTTCATATAACAACAACTTTTAGGAAATGATACAGATGGATTCGTTTGAAGCCCTTTATGGTAGGTCATTTCATTCACCTCTATGTTGGTTAGAGGTAGGGGAGGTAGCACTACAGGGTCCCCATCTCATTCATGAGACTTCAGAGAAATTCCATCTAATTTGGAGGTGTATAACTACAGCTCATTCCTAGATGAAGTATTATACCAATCACCATCGCAAAACTCTATATTTTGAGGTGTTACATCAATTCTTTCTATGTGTATCTCCTATATTAGTTCATAGATGAATCTAGAGATAGGGGAATTTATCACCTCGATATGTTGGTTATTTTGAGAGATAGAAGAGAGAGTCGATCGGGTAGTCTATCGATTTCAATTACCTCTGAGGTACATGTCATGTATGACATCGTCCACTTATCACAGCTTCATCAGTATCATGTTGACCCATATCATTTTTTTGACCTTGGGGATATTGAGATGGAGGTGGATGCATCCTTAGATAAGTATATGATATGTATCATTTATCAAATCACAAATGCTCTCTGAGTCTGGTCAGAACCACTAGTCCAAGTGTTATGGAAGCACAGACACATTCAAGATGCGAACTAGGAGCAAGAGGCTGATGTGTGTGCATAGGGGACAGAACTCTTCTCAGATGATATCTTACCACCATCAAAAGGTAAAATCAAGGATGAATTGTCATAATGAAGGGATGTTATAACATACCAAATTTTCTCAAAGGTATGTATATTTATTGTTTTTCTTTAATTCTTGTTTAGGCTCTTTTAATGTTGGCTAATGAAGTCATGGGGGTCTCGAGGGTGTTTAGGGCTTGTTTGGAGCCCAAATCCCTAAATTTTGAAGAATCTGACAGGGACACGTGGTTAGAAGAAACCATGCAGCCCAGATTGCATGGTTTCCTTAACCATGTGGTGTGAGGTAGTATTGATAAGGGCTCCACATGCTTTATTTAAAACTATGTGTAGAGGACCACATGCCCATGAAACTTTTCATATACAATTTTAAGAGGTTTATTTAATGGGATGTGCATGGTTAACCAAACTATGCACCTAGAATGTGCAAGGGTCCCCATTTGGTAGTTACTTGGAACATGGTTGGTGTATGGTTTGGCTAACCATGGAGCCAAACCATGGTCCCCTATTTGTGTTGGTAGATTTACATTTTTCCCATAAAATTTTTAAAACTTTTAAACTCTTTCTCCCCTATTTTTTTCTCCATCCATGGACACCCCAATCTCCATCTCCTCTCCTTGGTTGGTTTATTGATCTCTCCCCAATTTTTCATCCAGATCCTTCACCATTGGTTGAATTGGATGTCTAGAGGTAAGATCTTAAAAAAATTTCTTCTTTTTTCAATTTCTCTTTGCATATGTTTCTCTATTTCTTGAAACCTTATTTTCCCCATTTTCCAAGAATTTGATGATTTCTTTGATATCTATAATTATATATCAATTCGAATGTTGAAAAAAGAAGAGTGGTCCTCTACAAGACCAAGGTAGGTGGTATTGTTATTTCCTTCTAGTTTCGTTAATTTTATAATGTGCTCTGGTATGCCGTATACTAGACTCTTCCAGTGATGCCTCTAAGATGTTGAATAAATTAATGTAAATGGTTTTTATATCTATTGGTAACTTATCCTATGGTAAAAAAAATTCTTGGATTGGTCTCATTATTGGGAGCCACCCACTGAGTGTTCCCACCTTCAATGGATTATTTTCCCTTACCTTGAGATGTTAGCCACCATGTGGTGTGTATTGAAATTTTAAAAAATCCTTAATTAATGAGTTGAAGTGAGATGATATTTAGTCCTTTTTATTTGATTATTATTGTTAGAATTCATTACTCATGCTTATTATATATACCCTATTCCATTTCCTTGTTTCTTAATGTTGTATTCCATCATTATGGGCTTGGAAAAAATTATTGGAATAGATTATTAGCATGTGATATTACAATACTTAATGATGTTATGGAATTTTAAATGTCATTCCTTACTTTTTTATGGTCTAGAATAGGACATGGGTCCTGACTTAAGGATATCATGGATGGACTCATCATGCACTGTATATGGATTTTCTATATGTTCTGGGGGACACCCTTGAATTTCCTTGGATGGGCTCTCTGGGATGATTATTTATAATCTTGAGTGACAATGGTTCCCTAGGGGAGAGACCATGGGAATGCTCATTAGAAAGTCTATTGTTCCATGCCTCTAGTGATACTAAGTCCCCTATATGAGATACTTGGGATAGACTTAGAGGTTACCATGCTAAGAGTGATATAAGGGATTCTGTTACAGGTGGCCTCTATGGTATTGGTTATATCAGAGGCTCTTATAGGTACCGTTTGGATTCTATATGGATCCCCTTAAAAGGGATCAGGGTTCCATACTAGATTTGATGGATTTCTTTCCTAGTTTACTTGTGATGATCATTTATTAAATTATGAGAATGATTTATTGATACCCTAGGAATGTGACCTCAAAGATAAATCACATGCTTGAGGTCAGTCTACACTTGTTATGAAATTTATTATGACCCTTGTATTTTCCCTTTTGCTTGTATAGGTTCCCTTGGTCCAAACATCCGGCTTCAACCAAAGAATGTAGAATTGGTCGAGTATCTATTTAGAAACCTGAACTAAGGTGTTATTTATTATTTATTTATTTATTTCATTGTATTCACCCTTATTGGTACATCATTCATTTTATAATGCAAAAAATGGATTCATCTAGAAACCGTTGGTGGTGGCCTCCAAGGATTATTTATCACACCCTACTTGGGCCACCTTTGGTTCCCAATAAGGCTTTATGATTGTAGGTATAGAAAAAGGGAAGCATCTGGATACTGATTCTTTATTGACTTTCTAGGATGGAGTACAGGAGTATAGGATCGAGCCTATGCTTGGGATGATAGTATTATATTTTTTTAACCTTTTTGTATTTTTGTATAGCATGTTGTACATGATTTTTTTCTCTATTCCTCATGTACTCATTTTTTATAGTTACATGACATCATGATAATCATTATCATTTGTTTCATATTATTTAATTAGATTCTTCCTATTTTTTATTTATCTTGGATGTTAATTATTTATTATTTCTTCTATTGTCTGTTTCTTATTACTGCTTCCTCTATGGTGGGTGGGTGGTCTTATCCTATTCGAATTTTCTTCTTTTGTTTCTTATCTATTTTATACTTTTGTGCTTCACTCTAATAAATGAGTTCATATTCATTCCACAGACACACCCTATACCCTCACTATTAATTAGAAGACTCTGGTTTATAGGGAGTCACACTTGAGGTATTGTGGTTGGCCATCTCGGGGTACCGCTAAGTGGAATTTGGGGAGGGACACTACAAAGTATTATTAGAGCACTTTTCATTTTTGTCTTACTGTTTGGGTTTAGATCAGAAACTAGTAAAAAAAATGGAGTTTGGTAATGAGACTATGTCTGGGAGTATTTAACCCACTTACAGGGGAATCCCAAATTTCTAAGGATGGGTAAATGTAGTTCTATTTTGTACCTATTATAGTTTTAAGGATTTCACCATTGGGTGATGCACTTGTTTTTTGTCATGATTATTTATTGAAATATTTATAATGGAAAATCCTTTAACTAGTCATGATGATATGAGGGTGTATCAAAGCATGTATCATACTATGTAACTTAGGACTAATTTCTAGGAATTATGTCATTCCATATTTATATTCATTATGCATTTCATGTGTTACATGTGCTTGTATGGATCCTTGCCTATTATGTGATACAGTGTGCTAGTGTTTCTTATAGGATGACATAATTGGTTCAATTAAACTGTCTACATCTATCTAAATGGTTTTTTCCTACATAGATTGATGATGAAACATTAATTAACAAATTTTTCCAAATTAGTTTATTTAATTGGTGGATCATAAAAGAAATTTATGAAGCAAGTACTTCTATAGATTAGAAATGGTGGTTTATTCAATCAAATCACTATACATAACCTGTTACATCCTAATATCATATGCACATGAAAGATTTTAAATACTTTTCATTCCAAATTCAATTTATAGAGTGTATGGTCCTTTATAAATTAGATTCATTTATTCAATTAACTTTATCGGGATATATATATATATATATATATATATATATATATATATATATATATATGCTTATACATAAAGTCAAGCTTAAATTAATTGTAGTTTTAAAATAAAAAGGTTACTGTTAAATGAACATGCCAAAGGAAAATTAATTGGTATTTTCCTCTATACCTTAAATTTGAAACTCCATATACCGAAAAATTTTCTATGTTATATAAGGCATTGACCTTGATCTTAATTGGTAGTGGGAAGTAGGTTGTGTCTCCTATGATCTTTCTATGAATTTTTCATTATCACCCAGACCTGGATCTAGGAGCAGCTAAGGGTTTTTACTTTAATATAGAAAGTACTTGCGCATGTTACTTCCTTTATCACTTTACATATCTGTTATAAATCCTATTTTAGGAGTGAACTTGGAAAATTGTAGAGTTATGCCACCATGACATCCTCATGTCAAATTCCAAGAAAGTGGTGATGAGGATACTCTGGAGGTGGTGGTCCCTGATCAACCAGTAATACCTCTTGTAGTGACACATAAAGAACCTCCTACAGATCTTACACTAAGTGTTGAGCCTTAGTTACATGATATTTTCTTCCACTTATGTGGTATGTTCAGGGTTCTCCTCGGCCAGCCCCTACTATGGCAGAGCTAACTCAGGATTTCCAGCTGCAACATCCTCCCACCTTCTCAGGGGATAGCCGACCTCAGGATATTGAGTCATGGTTGGAATCCATTGTATAGATCATTTACCATCTTGAGACACCTCTATAGTGTAAAGTCAAGATTTCTACCTACATGTTATGCAATTCCGCCAAGCAATGGTGGGACATCATAACTTAGGATGAGCATCATCAGGGTATGGTTTGGGAAGACATCCACACAAACTTATACGATCACTTCCTTCCAATGAATCTAAGAGAGGATCGTTATAGGGAGTTTATTCATCTTAATAAAGGTTTTATTACTATGTTATAGTATTCTCCTCAATTCGATGAGCTCCAGTGTTTTGTTCCATCTTTGATTGGTGATGAGTTAATGATTACTAGGTGATTTGAGGACGGGCCTGTGTACATCGTTCGATTGAAGGTGAATGCTTTCCGGTTGACTACCATTATTGATATAGTGAACCAGACCCTTATTAGAGAATAAAATATTAGAGAAGCTAGAAATGTGAACCAGGGTGATTCAATTTCAAGGCAGGGTGATGGTTCATCTGGAAGTAAGAAGCGTCATTTCGAGGGTGCACATAGGGGTGGTGCTATCTTGGTGAAATGCACCAAAGGTTATATGGTGTGTCACCACTATGGAAGTCCGTACCATAAGAATCCTCACTACATGAGGAACCTGATATGTTTAACTTGTAGAATTTTGGGTCATCTTCAGAACTTCTGACAATATTTTCCTCTAGATTCTAATGAACGGGGATATGTACAGACACCTATTTTAGGTACAAGATCAGTGAATCCATGTCAGGATAGTAGTTAGTATTCTACTAGAAAATCAGGCTGAGGAGGTGGTTATGGTTGAGGTATTCAAGCCTTAAATATTAAAAATCAGTAGAGTGGACTTGGTCAGGCTATTCAGGAATCATCTCAGGGTTGTGGTTCATGTCATATCTACACAGTGTATCCTACTCCTGAGGATAAGATTCCATGGATTTTTACTGTATGAGGTACTATTCTGGTAGCCTCTACTTTAGTTTCTCCCCTTTTTAATACAAGTTCTTCACACTCTTCTCTATCTATTACAACCATGGAGATTTTGGTCTTAGAAATACAGTATTATTGTGGCGTGGTGAATCTCTATACACCACTACGGTCAGATCAAATAGAATATGTTAGTTAAAATATTTCCCACTTGAGATAGGTGGGTACCATTCCTTGTATAGTTTTTTCATCCTTGGGATAACCAGTTTTGACATCATTCTTGGTATGGACTGGATTTTCCCTTACCTTGCTCATGTGGATTGCTACTATCGATGAGTGTCATTTAAATCACCTGAGGGAAGCATGTATATTCATAAGGGTGAATAGAATATCTAGGATAATCAAGTTAGAACTAAATGTTAGGGAGTAGGTGGAGTAATATCCTAGATTTAAAGTCTCTTTATGAGAGACCAAGGAATTATTCTTGTTGAATTCCCTCCTTTGGTGGATCATTTCAAGGATATTTTAGCTAAAAATTTCTATGGCTTACCTTTTGAGAGAGATGTTTATTTCACCATCAAGCTAGTGTTGGGTGTGGAATAAGTTTCCATTCCTCCCTATATGATGGAACATAAAGATCTCCAAGTACTCAATAAGTAGATTTTAGATCTATAGGACAAGTTTTTTATCCGACCCATCACATTGCAATGGAGTTTACCTATCCTTTTTATCAAGAAGGCAGATGGTAACCTCAAATTGTCAATAGATTACTATCAACTGAACCACCTTACGGTGAAGAACTAGTATTAATTACCTCATATAGACAACCTCTTTTACCAGATCTAAGGAGCTACAGTTTTATCTATGATTAATTTGATGTCATGCTACCATCAAGTCCATGTGAGGCAATTAGACATACCGTACATGACATTTCACAGTAGGTACAGGTTGTACGAGTATATTTTTATATCATTTGGCCTTATGAATTCATTTTTAGTCTTTTTGTCTCTAATGAATTTTTTTTCACCTATACCTTGATTCGTTTGTTGTAGTCTTCATAGATGACATATTAGTGTATTATGGCACCAGACACAACCATACCAACCATATTGAGATCACTAAAAGATAACCATATATAATTGAATCTATGTAAATTTTACTTTTGGATATATAAGGATCACGTATTGGGTCATATAATTTCATAGGTAGGCCTATTTTTTACCAAGAGAAGGTGAGCACCATGGTTTCCTAGGAACATCCCAAGAATGTGTTTTGAAAAACACAGTTTCTTAGGGTTGGTTGGATATTACAGGTGATTCATCTAGGATTCCTCATGCATGGAAGCATCACTTATGGGCTTGACCAAGAAGGGTGTGAAATTATATTGGACTGAAGCTTGTGAGACATATTTTTTGTAGTTAAAGGGGGGACTAAATTTAGTTCTTATCTTGATTCTGCAAGATCTAGGAATAGGCTATACTATTTATTGTGATGCTTTGGGAACTAGTCTAGGAGAAGTTCTGATATAGTGTGATTGGGTTGTAGCTTACAGGTCCCACCAACTGAGACCTCATGAGCATAATTATCCTACACATGGCCTCAATTTTTATTTTTTGTCCATGTTCTACACTATTGGAGGCATTTTATTTTAGGTAAGCGATTCATTATTTACATGGATCATAAATGTCTCAAATACATATCCACCCAACAATATTTGAATCTGAGGTAGTTTAGGTGGGTAGAATACCTACAGTAATTTGATTTTGAGATTTCTTACACACTTGGAAAGGGTGATTACAAAGATAATTATTGAAATAGAAGACTCAGACACAAGTCATTAAGGAGGCCAATAGTGAGTGGTAGTTGATGGATCTGTTTTTCGAGATAAAATTTTATGTTCAGGAATAAAACATAAAACTATCCTTAGAAACTCTAGTAGTGATATCCTCTCTTCTGTAGCAGGTTTTTATGATAAAGCTATTATATCATGAGGTCCTCATCCTGAGGTAAAGTGTCTCTAGAGAGAACCCACCTCCTGGTTGGGTTGTTGACAAGAATGAGATCCCACTCTTTTTTGTGCATGTGTGGGTACCTTCAGATATATGATAAGTGTTGATGTATGAATTTCATGCCTCTATTTGGGAAGTTCATCCTAGTCTAACCAATATATATCATGAAATATGATTTCAGTATTGGTGTCTAGGTATAAAGAGACAAATTGCAGGTTTTATCACTTGGTGCTCCAAATATCAACATTTGAAGGCCGATCACCAGTGACCTGCTTGAATTCTATATCCTATATCAATTCCTAAGTGGAAATGAAATAATATCACCATGGATTTTTTGAACATCTTTCTAAGATCCCCTCAAGGAACTAATGATATATGGGTGATCATTGAAAGGTTGACCAAGGTATCACAATTCCTACCTATTCGAGAGACCTAATCTATTGATGAGCTTGGGAGGCTTTACATATGGGATATAGTACGCTTTCATGGTGTACCCTCTTATATCATCTCAGACTGAGACACCCACTTTACATCTCAATTATGTCAACGTTTTTAGAAGGAATTGGGTTAACAAGTTCTCTTGAGTATAGAATATCACCTTCATACCAATGGTAATTTTGAGCTGATGATACGGGTGTTAGAGGATATGTTTCTTACATGTATCATTGATTTTGGAGGTTCATGATAAAATAATATACCACTTATGGAGTTTTCCTATAATAACATCTTCCAATAAATGATATAGATTGCTCTATATGGGTCCCTTTACAGTAGGCTATGTCATTCAACTATGTGCTAGTTAGAGAAAGGGGAGGCATTGCTACTAGCTCTTCATATCATTTAGGATACTTCAGAGAATGTATAACTGATTCAGAAATATATGGCTACAGCTCAGTATAGGAAGAATTATTATACCTATCATCGTATTATACTACTAGAGCTTAAGGTGGGACATCATGTCTTTTTACATGTATCACCTAAATTGGGTCATAGACAAATCCAGAGATAGGGAAAGTTATCACCTCGATATATCAGTCTTTTTGAGATAGTGGAGAGAGTCAGATCTATATCCTATAGGTTGTAGTTACCTCATAGGTATTGTATTGTGCAAGATTTATTCCATTTATCACAACTTATTAATTTTCATGTCAACCCATCTCATTATTTTGACCCTAAGGATATTGAGCTAGAGGCAGGTACGTCCTTCGAGGAGCATCTGATACATATTTTTTATCAGATAACGATGGCTCTCTAATGTATTCCTACCCCACTGGTCTAAGTGTTATGGAAGCATGGATGTGTTTGGGATAAGACCTGGAAGGGGGAGGTCTATGTACATGTGAAGCGGATGAAACTCTTCTCAGATGATGTCTTACCACCCTTAGAGGGGAAACTTGGGGATGAGTTATCATAAGGATGGGTGGTTGTAACATCTTGTCTTTTCCCAAAGGAATGGATAATTAGTTTTTGTCTTTAATTCCTTGCTTTGGACCTTTTAATGTTTCCAAATGGATTAATTGGGGTCTGAGGGGGTTTCTGGGGCTAGTCTAGATCCCAGAGCTCCGAATTATGAAGAATCAAACTAGGCCACACAGTTTGGAGAAACTGTGCTGCCCAACCCATATGGTTTCCCTAACCATGTGATGTGAGGAATTGGGGAGTAGGGATTTACAATGTTTCTCTAAAACCATGCAAAAAGGCCCACATTCCCATGAAACTTATCTCATAAAAGTTTCAATGGAATTTTGTATGGGCTATGAATAGTTAACCAAACCATGTGTATATCCAATGTGAGGTCCGCCCTTAGGCAATGTCTTGGTGAACTATTGGCACAAGGTTTGGCTAACCATGTATCCAAACTATGAAGCCCTTTATGTGTGGTTAAATTTATATTTTCTCCCTTAAAATGTTTTAAAACCTTAAACTCTTTCTCCCATCTTGTTTTTCTCCAACTATGGCTGCCTGAAGCTCCCTATCCTCTCCTTGATAGGTTTCTTGACATCACCCTCATCCATCATCCAAATCTTTCTTCATCAGGTGCATTATATAGCTAGAGGTAAGATATCAAATCCTCATTCTTCCTTTTTCAATTTATCTACGCATTTCTTTTCTATTTAGTTGTGACATAATTTTCCTCATTTTCATGTAATTCGATGATTTCATTGATATATATCATTATATATAAATTTTAGGGTTGAAAATGGATGAATGGTATACTAAAAGACCAAGGTAGTTGGTCTGGTTCTTTCCTTCTAGTTTCGTCACTTTTATAATGTGCACTGGTGTTCTACATGTCAGACCCTTCTAGCGATGCCTTTGAGATATCGAATAAATGAATCTAAATGGTTCTTAATTTATATTGGGACCTTATCCTATAGATAAAACCATACATGGGTTGTTCTTCTTATTAAGATCCACCCCTTGGGTGTTCCCATAATAAACATCCTATTTTTCCTTGACTTGATATGTTAGCCATCATGTGTGGTGTGTTTAATTTTTAATAAAAGCCTTAATTAATGAATTGAAGTGAGGTGATTTTTAAGAAATTAGTTAGGACCTTTTTGTTTGATACTTATGCTCATAGTTTGTTTTTGATACTTATTTTGTATACCATATGCCTTTGCCTTGTTACTTAATGCCTTGTGACATGATCATGGAATTGGATAAAATGTTTGGCCTATCTTGTTAGCATGTGATATTCTAATTATTGATGATGTTATGGAATTTTAAATGACATTCATTGCTTATGGTTTAAAAGATAACATGGTTCCTAGCATAAGGACGTTGTGGATGGAATTGTCATTCTTTATATATGGATCTTTTGCACGTGCCTGGAGAAACCCTTCGCTTTATTTGGATGGGATCTCTAGGTGGATTATTTATACTCTTGAGTGACACTAATTCCCTATGGGAGAAACCATGGATTGGATTGTTGGAAAGATGGATATGTCATGCCTTGGGTGATACTCAATCCCCGATGTGAGAAACCTAGGATGGTATTATAGGTTACCATGATGATAGTTATATAAGGGGCACCGTTATGGGTCTCCTTGGATGGAATATGTGATATTGGTTATATCGGAGACTCTTGAAGCGAACCTTAGGATTTATTATGGATCGCCTTGTATGATCTTAGGATTCCATACTGGAATTTATGGATTGTTTCCCTAGTTTACTTTTTATTTTCCTTTATTAAATTATGAGCATGATTTATTGATACCCTAGAAACGTGCCCGCCAAGACAATTCACACACTTGGGGACAGTCTACACTTATTATGTAATTTATGATGACCCTTGAATTAACACTATTACTTTCATAAGTTTCCTTTGTTTAGACATCTAGCTTAGGCTGAATCAAGTACAATCGGTCAGGTATCCATTTATAAACCCATAAAAAGGTGTTATTTATTATTTATTTATTTATTACCTTATATTCACCTATATTGGAACACTTTTCATTTTATAATGCATGAATTATATTTATTTAGACACCATTAGTGATGGCCTACTAGAATTATATCTCACACCCTTCTTGGGATACCATTGGTACCCAAGCATACTTCATGATTTCAGGTATATAAAAATGGAAGCTTACAGCATCTAATGCTTGATTGACTTTCTAGGATGGAGTATTAGATCATAGGTCTGAGCCTATGCTTTGGATGCTAGTAGTAGCTATTTTTTACCATTTTTTATTTTTGTGTAGAATTTGGTATATGAGTTTATCCCTTATTCCCCGTTTACTCATTTTTTATAGTTACATGACATCACGTTCATTATTATCATTTATTGTATATTATGTTTTTAGTTTATTCATATTGTTTATTTATCTTGGATGTTAGTTATTTATTATTTACTCTGTTGTCTATTTCTTATTTATGTTTCTACTATGGAGGTTGACTAGTCATTTCATGTTAGTGTTTTCTTCTGTTGTTTCTTATCTATTTTATACTATTATGATCCACTTTGATCTATGAAGGAATAGTATTCCCACAGACACACCCTAGGCCCTCGCTTCTATTCAGCTACCTCTGGCATATGGGGAGGTGTTCTTGAGGTCTTTTGGTTATATTTATTGGGTAATTTCTAAGTGGAATCTTGGGAAGGACTCTATAGAAAGTGGTATCAGTTTTTTGAAAAAAAAAATATTATAAAGTAAAATTTGCACTTACTCACTCTTATTCATCAAGTGATTTGGAAGAATCCTTTAGAAAGTCAAGTAATAATTTTTTAGGGGATATCTTGGATAAAATATTTAATTTTAATTATGATCATTGATTCTAAATACTTTAAGCCTAATGTTAAAAAAATTCAAAAGAAATTAATAAATTAAAAAATAATGTTGTTTCAATTGGATATTCTTATATGAATTAAAATAATTATCATAAAAGTTTTTTAAACAAATATAGAATATTGATTTATAAAATTCTAATATTAAAAAAATCAGAATTTAAAATGAGATAATGAAAAATTATAGGAAATGTTCTCTACCCCTAGTGGAAGATTATTTTGCAGACTTGGAGGTTGTACAAAAGGAAAATGGTAATCTTAAAGGTGAAGTAGAATTTTTAAAATAATTCTTATATAAATTCACTATTGGAAGTCAAAGTTTGGATGAATTTATGATATTATAAAATATTACTAGAACTAAATAACATAATAATTGTATTGGTTTTGAAGAGGGGTTTCCATAGATATATAAGAATAAATGTTTTGAGGTAAAACTATTGGATTGACATCTGTTAATTGATTTACACATATTATATTTTTTAATTATACATATATGTTCAATATCTTATTCATTAGAAGGTTTTTCTATCTAAATATATTTTCAATGTTAAATGAACTAACTCTTCTGCAACATGGGTTCCTAAAAGATCTTATTCAAATCTGATTGGACTTAAGCTTTTCTGCATGCCTAAGTCGGTACATATTTGGCCAGAATGCATACCCATTTCTATTTAAACTATATGGTATGTTGAAATGGACTTTTATTTGTATGTTATTTTTTATATTAAATAGGATTTAATTTTTTCTATTATTTGTTTTATAGGAATTTTCTAACACAGTTAATTACTTTTTAATTATTTTAATATCTCATTTCAAATCCATTTTAGATAATATTATAAATTCCTTGAATATCATTTTATATGTTCTCATTACTCTTTATAGAATTTTATAATTTTAAACAAAAAATTTTTAGAGGAGAAGAAGTTTTAATTAATAGGGAGTAATTTTTTTGTTTAATCACTTGTATTCCTAATTAGTTTGCAGTATTATGTTTTAGAATTATAGAGCATGATGGTCTATTTTGTATTAATGATTATTTCACTTAGGATGATATGTATTATTTTTAAAAAAATGATTTATCTATTTTTAGAATGCATTTATTTTAAGGGACCTAATCTGTTTACAATTTTTAGAATATCTTGGGTATACTTTAATATCAATATTTTTAATCATTTTGGTTTTTATCCTATTTTTGGGGAAAATTCCTATTTATCCAAGCATGTTGTTCTTTTTTAGTTTTATATTCTTACTTGGTTATTTTCTGATATTTAAATCAATGAGATAACCATTATTTTATAAAATAGGGAGAGTTGTTTAATTTCGAATTATTCTTATCTACTTTAACTTTTTGATTAAATACAAAGGGGGGAATAATTTTATAGTTGTGTTCAGTTTTATAATTATAAAAAAGGGATAGATGTTTGTATATATTTGTGAAACTTTTTTTATTTTAAAATCCTCACTTCATTTGTTTGTGTTTTGATAATTACATCCCTCACACTTTAATTCATATGTTTTGAAAATTATTTCTTTGTTATCTACTATTATTTGAAATTATATGTTTTTAAATTTTTGATATATTATTGTTATTATTATTCTATTAATTCTATTTGAAAGTCTTTTTCCTATGGTCTATTTAAAAAACATTTTCATAATTTAAAAACCTTACATTTTAGTTTTTTGGAAAATTTAATTATTTTATATATGGTTTGAGTTGTGATAATTATCTTACGTATCAAAAATTTTCCCAACTAGAAAAATTATGTATTTCTTTAAGGCTTGGAAATAAATTGTGTGTCATATTTTTCTTACATTATATTATATTACACATTTCTCTTGCATGATAAAATTATGTTATATATTGAAAATTTTTAATTTTAGAAAAGTTAAATATGTTATGAATTATAGAGAAAAATTATATTATATTATATATCATGGGAGGCTAACAAAATATCCTACATATATATTTTTTTATCAAATTAAAATATCATGCATATTCAGAATGAGTTTGAATAAATATATTACTTGTTTATTTAAATTATATTACATATTAGATGAAATGAAACTTTTTTTTCTTACATTTTTCATATTTCATTTTTTTGTTATTTTATTAGGGTTTATTGTCTTTGTTTTTTTCTATTAAATAATCACTTATAAAATTTAATGATGATATTAGATGGGGTTTTAAATAATTTTATACAGGAATAACATGGTAATTATTTTATCACATTACACATAAAACATAAAATATAGGTAACAATCATAATTCTATATTTTTAATATTCTAACCATTAATATATATGATGAGAATTTAGTAAAACCCTATATGAAGAAATTTTTTAGAGATTTTGGTAAATGAATTATCCTTAGATAATTCATCTATAAATAAATGTCAAAGAAAATATAATAGGAGACTCGGTTCCATTACCACCAAAGTGCTGTAAATTTTCTAGGCTACAGCATCTACACAATACTAATGTGAATTATTTAGGTTTACTAGTTTTATTGAAGTTGAAATGTTCTATTATTTTTCCTGAAGGACTGAAGATTCTTGTTTCTAAAATATTATTCACTTTGAATTTTTATTTGGTTTAATAATTTCATATTTTATATGTATTATATTATTATTATTTTGTAAAGTCATAATTGAGTTCAAACACAACTCAAACATGATTTTTACTCTATTAAAAGTTATTATATCATTTATAATAACATTATAAAAAATAAATAACATATAAATTTGGATTGAACCTTGAAATTATGGGTTTTTTTATACCCACAAAAGGCAAGTGTTTAGGAGTGAACCTTTGAAATTCTAGGTTGGGTCTGCTCTTATTACAAGTTCGTATTATTTTCTAAACCCGTAAAATATAGGTGAAATGGTTTTGTGACTCTAGGTTGAAGGAGGAGTATTTTGAAGATTCTTTAGTATCCTTCAAAATGGTTATACCTTTTTAGTGGGTCACATATCTATTTGGGATAGATAGGTGTGAAGAGTATATGTAGGATAAATTTTATCTAAAAATAAATAAATAAATTTTTTATTTCATTACTTTTTTACTTACACTCTTCACCAACTCACTGCACTTATCATTTATGTTCAAATTGATTTTTTTGTTATCAATCGTATTCCAAAATATATTTTTACACTCTAATATTTTTAATGAAATACAGTTTAGCCCCTCTTGTCAATAAAAACATCTTCTCAGGACCTAACAAGAAGCTATATTCTCAAAATCTCATATGGTATGTTACATTATGTTAAAAGTTATAAAGGATATGAATAATTAGTTCATATGTAAAAGGAGGAACCCAAGGTGAAAGATAAGTGAAGTTCATTTAAACCCCATTAGAAATTGGAGGATCAAAAGATGAAAAAGCTTCTAGTGGCTTCACTTGATCTTTTAGGTGAAGTCATACTTATGTGATGATGTTGAGATGGATTTCAAAGATAAAAAATTCATGATGTTGAAGTAATTATTTTATTCAATATTCTTGGATTATTTTTATACCAGTAATAGTGAGTTTTTTATAAACCTTAAAGAATTCATGATCCAATATTATCAACACATTTATGGGAGTTTACTGATACTTAAAAAAGGTGATATATACATATCTTAAAGACCAATTTTATTGAAACATGATGAGTTATATAAATCTTGAGTTCATTAAAAACTTATTATTGATAATCTTGAGAAAATTTATTGTAGATACCTTAACCAAAAAGTTATGGAAGGTATACTTGGTCAAAGAAGAAGGTCACTGAGTTGAGATGAATGGAAGTTAAAGGAGTGATAGGTGAAAGATCCAAACATTTATGTTCTAGAAATTTGAGTTAATGAGATAAATATTATTTTTATAATATGAAGTCTTATTAAAGATTATATTGGTTTTTAAAGAAATTGTATGTGAAAGTGATATTACTCATGTTGGTTAGAGAAAACATTGTAACTGGTGTAAACAAGTATAATTTCTCATTGGGTGACAAAGGAGGCTTTTTGGAAGATATAATTTTGCATTCACTTTTTTTATATAGTAGATATCTATGGATAAGAATAATAACCAAATTCATAAATGAGTATGTATCCATATTGGGATTGAACATTATAAAAATTAGGTGTGTAACGTCCCGGTTCTGGAAGCCACCCAGAGGCACCCCGTACCCAGTTGGTCACATGGCCTCAAGCTCATTTCCCCAAACACCAGAGTCTGCCGACTAGCAGCGAGGGCCATGGGATTGATAGTGGGGAATCTATGCCCTCATTGGCAGAGTACACAGTGGAAGAAAAATAAACATGCAATAGCGGAAGCAGTAATAACCAACAATATAACAGTGGAATACTAAATCAACAACTGGAGCACAAAAGTATGTATGAAATGATGCATGATACATAACTAGGAAAGTAGCCAAACAAGTCACAATGATGGAAAACACTACAGTACCAAAACAAGTACAAAAGAAAAGTAAACAGCTCCTCAGCATCGCAAGCCAAAGCTTGGTCCCATGCTCTCTTGATCTAAGCAATCAAGTTCCAAAAGTCGAAGGGCACTTGCCCTTGTCTACACCTGCAACAACATAGTCTTCTTGGCCCCAAAAGCATGGCCCAAACAGGGTGTGAGATAAAATCCCAGTAGGCATTCACCCGAAGATCTGTGCCTAACAGTCAGTGAGTATAAGGGAGGTAAAAGTACCATAAGCAGTAAACAGCAACAGCAAGCGGTAGGCAGTGAACAGTAAGCAGTAAAACAGGAAGATACATAGTATCAATCAATCCACAACCAATCAACAGTAGTGAAACAAACAGCTAATAATCCAAAAACCCTCTGGGAAGTACTCGCAGCCATCCTCTCTGGTTCTATCCAAGAAGTACCACAACCCTCTGGGCAGTGCACTCAGCCTAACCCCTCTGGCTTGGTCATACGAATTCATGTGACTCTCTAGGGAATCTCACTCAGTCAATTCCCCTTATAGTCTAGGGTAGTTAGGGACTCTCTTGAGGAAGATCGTACGGTCTAACCCTCTTAGACCCAAGGTCTAGAGACTCTCTGAGGAAGATATCTCAGTCAATTCCTCCTATAGCCTCAGGTATACCACAGACTCTCTGAGGAATCTCACTCGGTCAATTACTCCTCTAGCCTGGGAAGGTTCTTAAAGAAATTCAAACAAGGTAAGACTCTCTAAGGATGCTCACTCAGTCTACACTCCAGTAGCCTATAAAATCCAAGACTCTCTGGGAGCTCACTCGGTCCATCCCCTCTATAGTCTGTAATATCTAAGACTCTCTGGGAAGCTCACTCGGTCTATCCCTTATAGTCTATAGCACCAGGTTCTCTCAACCTTGTTCCAGTCATTGCATAATAATTCTATAAGGCCAAGTACACCTATAGAGATACTTGGATAACCAAGGTACACCTACAGAGCTACTTATCTAAATAGTCTATAAGACAACAAGCATGTCATGAGTTTCACTTCAACCTATAACCGCGAGGCATGAAAACAGGTGTAGCAGCCAAAGGAAAATGAGACCCAAAGGTCGTAAACAGAATAAATCAAGGTAAAAAACATCCAAGAACAAAAAATTATCCTCTAACATGGTCAAATTACCTCTAAACAAGAATACAAGCAAGGAAGGAAAACAACAAAGGCAAGAAGGGGTATCACGCAATACCCCATTCATGGGTATTGGTAGAATTTTCATATAAAACTCAGAGACTTTGAACAGTAAGGCACAAACCACCTACCTAGATCCTAGGATATTGATATACTTTAACCACGACGACTGATTCTCCCTATAACGTCGTAGATCTGAGAAAATGCACAAAAAGTTCAACCTTAGAAAACTTGAGAAAGAGGGAGAATTGTAAAACAAGGCTCAAGTAGAAGGGAGAACTCACCTCTGTGCTTCCAACGCAATCGACCGTGATCGAATCGGATAATGGACGGAGATGCGGGAGCTTTGGGAACATCCAGTTGTACGGGTCTCTCTCAGATGAACCAGACCTAGAAGAAGATGATTATGGCAATTAGGCGCGACCCCGATCCGTTTAGTGGTAAAAAGGAAAAGTACACAGCATGTATTTTAAAATTACATGGTGTGTAGTGGGTTTTTCCCGTACTCCACCAAAATCGGCCTCCACGTCACCCCTACACACCGTGTGTGTGGCCCGGACATGTCCAGCACACAACTTCGAGTGGGAAAATAGTACACGGTGTGTACTCATAAAGTACATAGCGTATACTTCAAAAATTTCTAGAAACTCCAAAAATTCTCAAAAACTCCAGAAAAGGAAAGACATAGCTGAAACAAAGATTTGGGTTCTTAAAAACTTCCCCCCTTAAAGAAATTCATCCCCTAATTTCCCTAGATGGGCGTAGAAGAAGAACCCTCAAATAGCTCCAGCCACTGCGATCGAATCTCGGCCTCCCTCTCCCAAGTCTCATCCTGTACTCATTCGTGCTGTCATAGCACTCGTACCAGAGGTACAGACTGGCCTTGGAGAACCTTTGTACTGCTATCGACAATCCGGATATGATTATCTTCAAAAGATGCATCTGCTTCGAGGTCAACCTCCTTGGGCTGAAAGACATGAGACGGGTCTGAAAAGTAACGTCGGAGCTGAGAGACGTGGAAGACGTCATGCATAGCCCAGTACCTCTGAGTTAGCTGCAACCGATAGGCGACTGGCCCAACTCTCTCCAACAACTCAAACGGACCAACGTATTACGGTGAAAGATTACCCTGTCTCTGAATCCTCGTGTGTCCCAGCCTCGGCGTGACACACAGGAAAACCTGATCTCCGACCTCGAACTCTAGAGGTCGTCTCCGCTGATCAGCATAAGACTTCTGTCGAGACTGTGTTGTAGCCATCCTCTTCCGAATCAACTCTATCTGTTCTGAGGTCTCCTGAACAAGACGAGGTCCTAGCAAAGCTGTCTCTTCTGCCTCTAGCTAGCATAAGGCAGATCAGCATGGCCTACCGTACAAATCCTCATATGGTGCCATCTGAATGGTCACCTGAAAACTATTGTTGTAGGAGAACTCCACAAGTGTTATATACTTATCCCAAGAACCGTCGTAGTCTATAATGCATTCTCAGAGCATATCCTCACGCACCTGGATCGTGTGCTCAGACTGGCCATCAGTCTGGGGATGGTATGCTGTACTCAAAAGTACCTGTGTACCCAAATCCTTCTGAAGTCCCTACCAGAACCAAGAGGTAAAGCGTGCATCCCTGTCTGAAATAGTGGAGTGTGGAACTCCATGTAGATGTACAATCTCTCAGATGTACAGTTGTCCCAGATCATCAACACTGAAGGTTTCCTTGATTGGCAAGAAGTATGCAACCTTCATAAGCCTGTCGACGATGACCCAAACAACATCACTTCCCTGAGGTGACCTCAGTAACCTGGTCACGAAGTCCATCATGACATCGTTCCACTTCCACTCCGGAATGGGTAACTGCTGTAAAAGCCCTACTAGTTGCTGATGCACTGCTTTCACCTACTGACAAGTAGAATATCTCATGACAAAACGAGCAACATCTCTCTTCATACCTGTCCACCAATACTGGCAGTGTAGATCATGATACATCTTGGTGATTCCAGGATGAACTGCCCAAACTAAGGAATGAAAATCCCACATCATCTCTTCGTGTATGTCTACTGGCACCCATACATGTCCCTGGAAATGCAAGATCTCATCCTCGGCCACTGTCCATCCAGGAAGAGGGTCCCCTCCTAATGCACTCTCCTGTAGAACCAAGGCCTCTGAGTCTAATAGCTGCCTCATTCGTACCCGATCAAGAAGTGTAGAGGTAATAGATACATAATATAGAACAGTCTTTTCCTGCCGGTCGTGCACCTCCAGATGTATATCAGCGAACATAACCATAAGCTGTCACTCACTGCTGGCCTCCTGAACTGCATGAATCTGAGTTCTCCTGCTCAAAGCATCAGCCACTGTGTTGCCCTTTCCCAGCATATAGGTGAGCTCGAAGTCAAAGGACTGAAGATACTCGACCCACCTGCGCTGTCTCAGATTCAGATTGCGCTGAGTGAAGATATACTTGAGACTCTTATGGTCAGTAAAAACCACAAAGTGCTCTCCTAGAAGATAGTGTTTCCAATAGTGTAAGGCATGAACAACTGCTACCAACTCTAGATTATCCATCAGGAAGTTCCTCTCGTGTGCCCTCAACTGCTGAGACCCATATGCAACTAATCCATCTCCCTATATAAGAATATCTCCTAGCCCGATACCCGAAGCGTCACAGTAAACAGTGTAGCCCTTGCCCGGCTCTGGCAGGACTAGTATCGGTGCTGACCTCAACCTCCCTTTCAACTCTTGAAAGGCTGAATCGCAAGAATATGACCATAAAAACTTTTCCCCCTTCTTGTTCAAACCTATCAACAGTGCTGCTAAGCGCGAGAAGTCCTGAATGAAGTGTCTGTAGTATCCGGCCAGCCCTAGGAAACTTCACAGCTCAAAGACGTTCTTCGGTTGCTCCCAAGAAACTACAGCTCTTACTTTCTCTGGGTCCACTGACACTCCTTTCTCTGAGATAACATGACCCAGGAAGTGAATCTGATCCATCCAAAAGTGGCACTTTGAGAGTTTAGCATATAGACGATGATCCCTCAGTGTACTCAGAACGATCTCAAGATGTGTCGCATGGTCGTGTCGAGTGTGAGAGTACACCAAGATATCGTCCACAAAGACCACGACAAAGGAGTCCAAGTACAGATGGAACACCCGGTTCATCAGTGCCATGAAAACTGCAGGCGCGTTCGTGAGACCGAACGGCATGACTGTATACTCGAAAAGAGCATACCTACTCCTGAAAGCTGTTAGAGGTATATCTGATGGTCTAACATGCAACTGATGATAACCAGACCTCAAGTCGATCTTCGAGAAAACCCAGGCTCCTTGAAGCTGATCAAAGATATCATCGATCCTTGGCAAGGGATATCGGTTCTTGACCGTCAACTGGTTCAGTTTCTGATAATACACACAAATCCAAAGGGTATTGTCTTCCTTCTTTGAAAACAGAACAGGCAAACCCCAAAGAGAGGTACTGGGTCAGATGAAACCCTTTTCCTGCAACTCCTCCAACTATTTCTTGAGCTCCTACAACTCAGGTGTATCTATCCTATAAGGAGGAATGGACACCGGTGCCACTCCTGACATGATCTCAATCGATAAGTCTACCTCACGCTCTAGAGGTAAACCTGAAAATTCCTCTTGAAATACATCCCTGAAACGATCCACCACTAGAGGGAAGTCTAACTATGAAGTCCCCTGGTCATCCATATAAAGACTGTAAATATGGGTTGTAACTTCCCCTAGCCCATGATGCTCTGGTCCATCTCTACCTGCCTAGACATCCCACTTGCCTCTATGAAGGAAAGATCCACCCTATGGTGATATGAAACTCGCCCTACGGCGATAGAAATCAACGACTACCTAGAAGGGAACTAACCAGTCCATACCAAGAATGACGTCATAGCCCATCATTTCTAGGACATAAAGGTCCCATAATAAATGACACCCCGCAACCACGAGAGGGAACTCTCTGCACTATCGTACGCTAGATGTCCTCGTTCCCAACAGCATTTCAAGAGTCAACAAGTCGGCAGACGAAAAGATACAGAGCCCAAGGATCTCCACGATAGAAACAGAGATAAATCTATGGGAAGCACCAGTATCAAAAAGACCTGAAGATAAAACTGAGGCTACTAATATCGTACCTCGAACTGTAGAAGGGTCGGGATCCTACTCCTGATAGGTCTTCTCCACGGTGAAATACTGGCCTGCACCACGGCCATGCACCCCTGGCTAACCGCTCTGAGCTGATCCACTCTGTTGTTGCTGATGAACTGGTGACTGACCACCACGGTCGCAACGTTCACCTCGGCCTGAACATCCAGAATAACTCCAGTTCCCTGAATGGTGGGAAACTGGTGAAGCATCTCCAGAACGCGGGGTCATAGAAGAACCCCTACCACCAGGTGAAGGTGAGAAGATGTGATAGAAACGTTGAATATGGACCATCTTGCCACAAAATCGGCACTCCATTGGATCCCTCTGGCACTGAGGCCTAGTATACCCACTCCTACCGCACTAGTAGCATACAAACTGGCTACCAGAAGACGCATCTCGCGAACGTCGATATCTTCAAGAAGACTCTCTACGACGCTTCCTACTGTCCGTAGGAGGAACACCAGCTCTGGATGATGAACCGCCCTGGATCACTGCTCCAGAATCCATCAGATTGCACTCAGTGATCAGTGCATGGTTGATGATGGAGGATATTGAAGTCAACTGGAATATATTCACCTAGGAACGGATCTCCTTCCTGAGACCATCCTCAAACTTCCAAGCAAGGAACAACTCATCACCTGCTGGGATCGGTGTGAAACGCTGCAAATCAGTGAAGCGAGAAGAGTACTCCATAACAGAGAGAGTACCCTACTGCAGACTCATAAACTCCAGGGCTTGATCCGACCTCAGGGTCTCCGGATAGAAGTAGTCATAGAAGGTGCATCGAAACTTGTCCCAAGACATATCCTGTTGACTCCCTGACTGTGAGATCACCTCCCACCACCTCTTGGCAGTGTCCCAGAGAATATAAGTATCCAGATTTACTCTCTTCTCTAGAGGGATCTCTAGGTGCTCAAAGATGGTCAGTGTGGCCTCTATCCACGAATCTGCATCCTGAGGTCCTCCATTCCCTGAAAAAGTAGGAGGATGCTGCTGCTGGAAAACCTACATCAACTCATCCATCGATGGGGCAGGAGGCGGCGCTCCCTGGAAGGTCTGCATCATCCTCAGAAAACCTTCCCTGAACTACGCATCGGTGCCTGTGACTAGTATGACAGCCGGTGCCAAGGATGGCTCGACTGGAGGATTGGCAGGAAGTCCCTGATCAGCCATATCGGGTGTCTGATCACTGCCTGACGACAGATGTACAACTGGAGGACGTCTCGGAGGCATAGCTCTAAAAGATCAAAAGTATACCTTAGATCAGAAAAACAAGGTCAGAGAACACAAGAGTACAAAATAGGAACAGGGGAATAAAAACACACAAGTTTACAAAACTCGACTACACGGCGTGTATAAAAACTACACGTCGTGTCTTCTTAAGCCAATGACATGGGCGTGTACCCCTTCCCTACAGGTCGTGTAACACCTCAAACTACACAGTGTGTTGACCCAACACACGGTGTGTACTTGAAACTATTCCCCTACTCGAGTCTCCTTACACGGCTAACTCACACGGTTCAAACTAACCTCAGACTACACGGCTTGTTCCTCAGGGACACAGTGTGTACTAGACACTGACTCAGTGGTCTGTGTTGTTAGTTACACGGCCATCCACATAGAAGGCCCTTACACGGAATGTTCCGAACAAACACGGCATGTATAGGAGAATGTGACACCATCCCGTGTTGTTCGTGACATGGTCGGGTACCTGGGCCTGACTACACGGCATGTTCCAAAAGCAACACGGCGTGTCTTAGAGAAGGTCACATCGGCCCGTGTTGTTCGTGACATGGCCAGGTACCTGAACAGAACTATACGGCATGTTCCCTTACAACACGGCGTGTTCTACTCAAGATTCCCCGACCTATTTTGTTAGTGACACGGCCAGGTACAAGGCTCTACAATACACGGCATGTACATACCATACACGGCGTGCTCCTGACGCATTTTTCACAACACCGTGTTCCTGCACACACAGTTAGTAACACGGCCTAAAACTACACGGCGTGTAACCAGAAAGTACACGTCGTGTATTCTAGGTTTTTCTGGGCAGTAGCTCAGAAACTTCACATAAGTCCAGAAACACGGAAAACAAGGAAAAGAGGTGCCAAATTCCTATCCGTGAGGGCCCACACTCCCCATGAATCAAATCTTGGCATCCCCTACAGTCATGTATAAGAGAAAATAGGATCATGATTCACCAATTTCTGATTCAATGGGGCCCATAACACCTCAAGAATCAAAATTTGGCGTTCATTTAAGCAAAGTACAATACAAAAAGTTCTCTAACAAGTAGTAGAGATTCTATCAAGCATATATCACAATAGATGCATAATCTACACAACGTCTATCACAACAACATGAAATTGCTAATTCACCCTAAATGTCATGGAAAGAATGCATGAAATGTGATTTATACAAGTGTCTATATGATGCATGAGATGGCATACTATCATCTCATCGGGTTGCGACATAAATAGAACCATAATACCAAAACAATAATAGTACAAAGCATATGAATCACTCTGGGTTAAATCGTATCAATCGTAAAATCTCAAAACCATAAAACTGCAGTAAATGAGGTAGTATGGATTTTCCCTGTACACGGGTTAGCTACTCCCGGGCACAGCTTATTACCAAGTACCGAATCCGTCCTATCCCTGACTAAAGTCTCCAAATAGTAATTCAAGAGAAAATAATTCCTCTGATACCACTTTGTAACGTCCCGGTTCCGGAAGCCACCCAGAGGCGCCCCGTACCCGGGTGGTCACATGGCCTCAAGCGCATTTCCCCAAATTCCAGAGGCTCCTGACTAGCAGCGAGGGCCTTGGGAGTGATAGTGGGGAATCTATGCCCTCATTGGCATAGAACACAGTGGAAGAAAAATAAACATGCAATAGCGAAATCATTAATAACCAACAATATAACAGCGGAAGAATAAATCAACAACTAGAGCACGTAAGTATGTATGAAATGATGCATGATACACAACTAGGAAGGAAGCCAAACAAGTCACAATGCTGGAAAACACTACAGTACCAAAAAATTTACAAAAGAAAAGTAAATAGCTCCTCAGCATTGCAAGCCAAAGCTTGGTCTCATGCTCTCCTGCTCCATGCAATCAAGTTCCAGAAGTCGAAGGGCGCTTTCCCTTATCTACACCTGCAACAAGATAGTCTGCTTGGTCCCAAAAGCATGGGCCAAACAGAGTGTGAGATAAAATCCCAGTAGGCATTCACCCGAAGATTTGTGCCTAATAGTCAGTGGGTATAAGGTAGGTAAAAGTACAATAAGCAACAAACAGCAACAACAAGCAGTAGGCAGTGAACAGTAAGCAATAAAACAGGATGATACATAGCAGTAATCAATCCACAACCAATCAACAGTAGTGAAACAAACAGCTAATAAGCCAGAAACCCTCTAGGAAGTACTTGCAGTCATCCCCTCTGGTTCTATCTAAGAAGTACCACAACCCTCTGGGAAGTGCACTCAGCCTAACCCATATGGCTTGGTCATACGAATTCATGAGACTCTCTGGGGAAGCTCACTCGGTCAATTCCCCTTATAGTCTAGGGTAGTCAGGGACTCTCTTGAGGAAGATCACACGGTCTAACCCTCTTAGCCCTAAGTTATAGAGACTCTCTGAGGAAGATATCTCGGTCAATTCCTCCTATAGCCTCAGGTATACCATAGACTCTCTGAGGAAGCTCACTCAGTCAATTCCTCCTCTAGCTAGGGAAGGTTCTTGAAGAAATTCAAACAAGGTAAGACTCTCTGAGGAAGCTCACTCAGTCTACCCTCCTATAGTCTATAAAATCTAAGACTCTCTGGGAGCTCACTCAGTCCATCCCCTCTGTAGTATGTAATATCTAAGACTCTCTGGGAATCTCACTCGGTTTATCCCTTATAGTCTACAGCACTAGGTTCTCTCCGCCTCGTGCCAGTCAGTGCATAATAATGCTATAAGGCCAAGTAAACCTATAGAGCTACTTGGATAACCAAGGTACACCGATAGATCTACTTAGCTAAATAGTATACAAGAAAACAAGCATGTCATGAGTTTCACTTCAACCTATAACCGCGAGGCATGAAAACAGGTGTAGAAGCAAAAGGCAAACGAGACCCAAAGGTCATAAACAGAATAAAGCAAGGGAAAAAACATCCAAGAACAACATATTATCCTGAACCATGGTCAAATTACCTCTACACAAGCATATAATCAAGTCATGAAAACAACGAATGCAAAAATGGGTAACACGTAATACCCTGTTAACAGGTATTGGTGGAATTTGCACATAAAACTCAGAGACTTTGAACAGTAAGGCACAAACCACCTACCTCGATCGTAGGAGATCGATATACTTGAACCAAGAAGGATTATTCTCCCTAGAATGTCGTAGATCTGAGAAAACGCACAAAATTTTCAACCTTAGATAACTTGAGAAATATGGAGAATTGAAAAACAAGGCTCAAGTAGAAGGGAGAACTCACCGCTGCGCTTCCAACGCAATCGACCGTGCTCAAATAAGAGAACAGACAGAGAGGCGGGAGCTTGGGGAAGATCCAGCCGTACGGGCCGCTCTCAGATGAACCAGACCTAGAATAATATGATTATGGAAATTAGGCGTGACCCCGGTCTGTTTAGAGAAAATAAATTACACAGCATGTATTTTTAAAAGTACACGACGTATAGTGGGTTTTTTCCGTACTCTGCCAAAATTGGCCTCCACGTCACCCCTACACACTGTTTGTGTGGCCCGAACACGGCTAGCACACAGCTTCGAGTGGGAAAAGAGTACATGAAGTGTACTCAGAAATTACACGGTGTGTATTTCAAAAATTTCCAGAAACTCCAAAAATTCTCAAAAACTCTAGAAAAGGAAAGACATACCTGAAACGAAGATCCGGGTTCTTACAAGGTGTTCCTTGCATTTAATTTTATTACTACTACTTATGGGTAAGGGTGAGATACAAAGTTGAGTGCATAAAAACACTAAAAAGTTATAGAGGTTAATTTTAGGATGAAAAAAATTATAAAAGAACCCTTATAATTCAACCCCATTCTCAATGGTATATATATTCCTAGTAACTTAAATTGGTATCAGAGCCAGGAACCCAATGTTAGATCCTTTATTTAGTGGTGATGTAAAATCTCAACTCAGTCAATATCATAGGTATACCTTTGTTTGATGGGAAAAAATATTATGGTTCTAATAATAGTATGATACCCTGTATTCTTTAACTTAGAATGGAAGTAGTGGATGCTGCTACTATTATATTTCTTCCATTTTAAAAATATTCTCCCATGAAATTTTATGATAATAGGTACATAGAATTTAATGTAAAGACAAGGAATTTCAACTTTTTTTCCTTAACAAAAAAATATTATATAAAGGTGATGGGTCTTAAAACTACTAAGGAAAAATTATATAAAATTAAAAAAAAATTATAGAAATGTTATAGTAAATGAAGAAAATATTCAATTATGGATAAGTATATTTTATGATGTGAAAATAGTTGAATAATGAACTATCAATTATTACTTCACCTGAGTGAATGAAATTTTCCGCAATATAAAAGGATTCAGAGACACTTTGGAAGACTCAAAAATCATCAAGAAGTTGATGATAAACTTCTCTAAAAGTTATAATCCAAAATTTTCTTTATTATAAGATGAAGAATACTTTTCTCTTCATTAATTTCAAAACATACTTTTTTTATGATATGAGAAAATATCTAGCATTTAAAAAGGATATCAAGGAGGATATAGACTTTAGAGCTATAAAGAAACTCAAAATCCAAGAAACTAAAGATGAATACTATGATGATTCATAATATGAAGAAGATAAGTGTGATGAGTATTATAGGATCATATCTCTTATATCAAAGAACATTTGAAAAGTTAAAGTAAATTAAATAGCTGAAATCCCACTCAAATGTTTTAAATCTAGAGAAATTGAGATTTTCTCTAAAAATGGTCTAAGTAAAAAAGGATATTTTGTATGAGGATGGTGGTCTAGATGGGAAAACTCAAAGGAATAAATGGAGTAAAGGTTCAATGGAAGTTAAAAAATTTGAGGGTAAGAAAATGTTCGCCAGAATAAGAGAAGTTTTATATTTATCAAGGAAGAATATAACTACTCCACTAAAAGTAACCCATTGGAAGATGATGTTACATAAAAATTTAGGACCTTCATAGAACATGATATAAAATTGGAATATACCTCAAACAGTGAAGAATAGGAAAGTGAAGAAACCTACATAGAACATATGTTGAAATTGGAACTTGAGATTTGTCTTGAGGAAAACACTAAACTCAAGAAAGAAGTTAGGATGTTGAAAAAGGTAGGTGGAAAGAATAGTATAGGGAAAGAATAGTTTCTCAAAAGGGAATATTCTTACATATAGGAAATTAAAAATCACAAGTTAAAAGTTATAGAACAAGGTAAAATGGTGAATATATTTAATAAAAAAATAATACTAAAAAAGGAGATGTAATTAAGACACAATCAACATGAGTTTAAGATGAAAATACTCTAATGAATATGTGTTAATATTACAATAAATTATCGAAAGATAATATTGAATATTCTTAGGCTACTAATAAAACTATCCAAAAAGTTTAGTGAAATCTACTCCTGCTAAACATGAAAGTAAATATGGTCTTACTAACCATATAGGTTTATAAGATAAATATGGGATATTATTGGTTGATAATGGATATAATAATACTTTCAAATAAACTAAATTTAAGAGTAACTTTTGGTAACATGATTTTTGAAACCAAAGGAAATCAAAAGATATAAGTACTGATATCCCCAAACAATATTCTCCTTAATAGAATTCATATCAATATGGATGATCATGGTTGGAGTGATATTGTTGGTGTTATGGAGTCTTTGGGAAAAAATCATATAGATGTTGGTATAACTTGTGAATTCCATATAGTAGGAAGGAATCAATGGGGAGAAACACTGAAAGAAACAAAAGTAACTTCTGAAAAGTGAAGGAATATATTAGAAAGAAGAAAGTGGCTGGTAAAAGTTCTTCAAGTTAAATTTCCCAGAACGTGCTTGGGTTTATAGCAGATGTTTTAAAAATATGTGACCAACTAAGTTATTATGTATAAGAGTGCATGAATACTCTTTTTACATAGTTTTTATGTGCCATAAATGAAAAGGATTTTGGGAAACTTGATATAAAGTAAAAAAACACACTTTTAGTTGAATATTCTATAAAATATAGTAGAAATGATAAGTATTGGATACTTGATAGTGTTCATTCCTCAAATATGATATGTAATATGAAAATATTAAAAACATTGAATAAAATAATGAAGTATTAGTTTTCTTTTTAAGTTCTATTTATCTAAAAATAAAAGTAATTAGTACAATTAAAATAGATGCTTTGTAGTTTAAGTCCACGGATTCTCTATTTTTTTATGGACTTAAAAAGAAATTACTGAGTGTTAATTATCTTTGTTATGATGGGGATGATACTATATTCTGAAAAATATTCATGTATTATTCAATTATATAAATATGGAAGTTTTATCACTATTATATATTGGACCATTGGTAATTTATTCTTAATTGGTGACCTAAGTAACTCATGATATATGAGTGATAAGGGTGAAAATAAGTTGTGGATCCAGAGACTTAGCTATCTTGGACAAAAGAATATGAGTAGTATCTCAAAGTAATATGTGGGATATTAAACACCACTTAAGAAGAAGGAATAGGATATTTGTACAATATGATAAAAAATAAGAATGGATAGAAGAATCCACAAGAGAGTAGAGATTTAGTACACCATACTACTTGATCTTATAAACTTTGATTTATGGAGACTAGTAATTGATCAATCCATAATGGGTGATATTTAATTTATTAATATAGATAAACAACATTATGATTGTGAATCCTAAATATGTAATTTTGGAGATATTTATATTTTTGGAAAGGGAATTTTATAAGGATCTAGTTGTATATATTTCAAATTTCAGAACAAACAATGGAAAAAAAGTACAATACTAATTCCTTTGAGTCCATCCTAAAGAAGCATGTAATTAATAACTAGTATATTACTCCATACAATCCTTGATAAAATATTTTTATGGAGAGGAAAAATAGAAGTTTTGTTGATATGTGAATGAACATGATCATAGAATATAAGCATTTAAATTTATATTGGAGAGAATCTATCAGTACATATATGCATATTCAGAACAAATGTTTCCTATAATTGGAATAAGAAATGACTCACTAAGAGATTTGGTATAAGAAGAAACCTGTAGTGAAATACCATAAGGTTTTTGGGAGTCTATGAATAATAAAGATTAAAAATAAATATTAAATAAAGTTTAATAAAAAAATTGAGTTAAGTCTATTTATAATATATTCATCTAATGGAAGGAGTTATAGGTGTTGGAATAAAAGGCAACACAAGTTGGTTTATTCCAATTATGTGTAAGTATTAGAAAAAAATACAACTTTAAAGGGACTAGTGAAGGTGAATTTGAGTAAATAACAAAATTTAATCAATTAACTTCTATAAATACTAAAGAAAATGAGGATAGTCCTAAACCTATCCCAGTTGATATAAATTTCAATCACTCTATTGATAAGGATAGTAATACCGAAAGAAAATGTTAAAACTTAAAAATTTTACAAACATTGGTTTAATTAGACAATATCATAAAAATTTAGGAAAACCTAGTTCAAACTAGAAATAAATTTACTCTTGAAAATCAGACAACACTTAACTTATAGGTGGAACTTAAATCCATTTCAAAAGTAGTTTATCACAAAGATTGAATGGATGCTATGAATTTTGAGTTGGATAAAATTGAGAAAAATAACACCTTGGATATTATTCTATGATTGTAATGTAATAATATAATAAGAACAAAAAGGGTGTTCAAAAATAAACTCAATAAAAAGGGTGAGATTTCATGGAATAAAGATAGGTTTGTCTATAAATAGATTTCAGAGTTAGAATGTATTGATTTAAAAAAAATCCACCTTTGAAATGCTTGAGACCATCATAATGTTTTTGACTATTAAAGATCACAGAAATTATAAATTATAGAAGATGGATGTAAATTTAGAATTATTTAATGGAAACTTTTAAGAAGAAGTTTATGTTGATAAACTAGAAGTTTTTAAAATTGATGTTAATGGAACTATAGTACAAAAAAACTACTAAAATATTTATATGTTTTGAAGAAATATCCATGTGCCTAGTACTTCCATGCTCCAACATGGGATATTTCTAACCTAGAAAATTGATTCAGTATATGGAAAACCCTAAAGATAATTCTCAATCCTTAAAGATAGGAAACTAGTGTCTACGCATCAAAAATGTACCTTGTGAATATTTTTACAAATAAATCCATCAACATAGTATAAATGAAGCCTAAAAGAAAATATAAAAATTTATAAGTAAAAGTAAACATCCTAAAATTTCATAAATGAGTATGTATCATACATATGAAAAAGACTAGATAGGGATCCAAAGACCATAAAAAATGAAGTTATGGTGGTATAACTGACACTCAAAAATAAGAAAAAGAGTTGGTCATATTTTTGTGACATGTCATACAACCATGCAGGGTTTTAAACAAGTATAATAATGATTATTAGATGAATAAAATATAATTAAAACCCTTGTCTAAGAATCTCCCATAAATAATAAATGAAACTGCATATAATATTGAAATGAAAAAATATTTTAATTGAAATACCTTACACTGAATAGTATCTACAATATCTTCAAAAATAATCACATTGGTGTTGTCACGAACTAGGCTGGGTGACCCAGCACCTGACCCGGTCCGCGACATGGCTCGAAGGGCGTTCCCGATCCCCATGGGCTGGCACAAGTTCCCAGGTATCATAAGTAACAAATGGGAATGGTTTACCCGAAATAAAAGATAAAAAAGACAACTCACAATATAAACAACTGAAACTCAAAACAAACAACAAAACATGCCTTTAAACTATAAAATGAACCTAAAGGCTTACAACTTAAACCAACATCCAAAATTAAACGACAAACAAAATAAACTAAAACTCTAATTCGAACCTCCAAGAAACAAGAGAGGTGCAGCATCCACATGCTACAAACACCAACCTTCCCAACAAGACAATCAACGACCAAAACCATCATCGCTGATCTCAACACTTCGACCTAGAATACAAAAGAAACAGAATCTACATACACCCATAGGTGTATGTAGGGTGTGATCCAAAATCCCAATCGGACATCATCCAATAAAAAGGTTCCATGCATAATTATTAAATGACAAATACATTTGTAGTTTTAATTAAAGAAAATAATTAAATGATTGAACATTTTTAAAGAAAATGGGTTTTAGGAAAACAATTTCTAATGGATCGACTTAAATTAAAAATAAATACACAACCTTACTTTTTAAAATAACCAATGTGTCACACTAACGAGCGTAAAATAACCAATGACCTCTAATATGAGAGAGGCCTCGTGGGTGTTAGCTAGCTTGGGTCCCTAGATCTTCGTGTCTCGGTGAAACGTGGCTTAGAAGGCCATGACCCTCAGAAAACGTAGCTTAGAAGGCCACAACCCTCGGAAAATGTAGCTTAGAAGGCCACGACCCTCAGAAATGCATATGTTTAGTTAGTGTTTCAATCGTCAGTCCTCCCAGTGAAACTGGGTCGAATCACCTCCAGAACCCTAGCCCACTAGTCTAGTCCACCCTCCTAGCTACCCGGGCTTCACGCTTTATGCTCAAGTGGTTCGGAGTTCATGTTAGATGTCGTATTCGTATACTCAAACCAAACAAGACCCTACACATTCCAAAACCACTATTTTCACACACAAAAGCCATTAGAAATAATATGCACACTAAAATATTTCAAAACTCAATCTGCATTTCTTACACAACCAATTAAAACCAATGTGTGGTGAAAGAAAGAACTTTCATGGTCAAACAAACCATTTAAATAATTTATTAAACAATTTCAACATACATCGCACGTCTTTAAACACCAAAAATCCACCCGAATACTCATTTAAGACAGAACGCATACAAACGCTACGCCAAAACACCAATTTCACCCACCCACAAATTCTCTAAAAATAATAATAATAATCATAATCATCATCATCATCATCATCATCATCATATGCTCTCCAAGAATCTCTACACAACTCAATTAAAACAATTTTCCATCACTAATAACTATTTAATAAAATGTTTAAGATTTTAACAAACAAATTTTGAAAAGCATAACATTGATTTTCACACAAAAATAACCCAACCCTATTTTTTAGAATCAAACGTACACTAACACCATACTAAAATATAATCTGCATCCATTGCAAGATTTAATAAGTCGATTGAACAATTTATAAGGCACTAATAACAAGCCCGACATGAGTTTTCACATAAAATCACACTCATAGTGCATAAACACATTACTAATAAATCAACGCATATGAGATCTCAATAAGAAAAAAAATTATCACAAAGAAAAGCAATTAAATAATACAATAAGCTAATTAAACACACAAATTAATTCATCAAATAATACTTATAAGCAGAACCACCTACCTTTGATGCCGAAATTCCCACAAATTGGTGCTAAACTCCACTCGCACCATGAACGCACCACAAGGAAACTAAATTTGACCCTAAATTAATAATTTGAACCAAAAAAATCACAATTTATCCTTAAATTAGACCACATACCCACTGGAAACTAAAATACCAAAAACAAGAAGAGGGGAAACCCCAAACCAATGACGAATAATCCTACTTGAATGGAGAGGATGTGGCGGGGATATGTGAGCTCATCCAAAAGGTCCGTTTTCTGGAAAAATGGGTCAACCAGCGAGGGGCAGGGTTGTGGTTTATGCCAGCTTAACATGGAGGAGGTGCCGGTGGAATTGCGGATCGGCTGGGAAGGAAGTATGGCTAGTCGGATGTGGGGGTTCATGCGATGGGGTTTCAAGGGGGAGGAGAAGGCTGAAATCCCTAGGATGTGGAAGACCGAGGGGAGGCTAGGGGGAAAAGATTTGGGGTGAGGCTGGTCTGGGGAGTTGGGCATGCGCCTTGTGACAAGGCTATCCGGGAGGCACTCAGACTCCAGCGGCGAGGTGCAGCGCGTAGGATGGAAGCAGCGCGATGGGATGGGGTTAACTAGGAGAGGCTAAAGCGGCGTCGGACGGAGGCTATCCAAGGTCACAAGGCTGGGGCTTGTAGGGTTTGGGGGATTCTACAGTGCAACACTACGAAGGGGAAGGGGGTCCAACGGGAGGGAATGAGGGGAGAGAGGAAAAAAATAAAAATAATAAAAAGAAACCCTAAAAAACTAAAAGAAAACAAATAAAAATAATATTATTATTCTTAATAGAAATATTCTTAAACTAAAACCATAATAATAATATTATTATTATTATCACTAAAACACAACTTATTAAAAGAAAACAACTTATTAAACTATTAACACATTTTTCTCATTTTTTTTATTTTTATTCTTCCAAACATTTAATTTTATTTCACTGTTATTAACTCACTTTATTTAGTTATTTGAACAACGGGCAGGTCACACGGCGGTGCTGGCAAAGTCGTACGATTTTACAATTATGCTTCACCTGTGCATCGCATGTTCTCATGCCCCGAAAAAAAAACTCGTTTATCGATAAAAATATCAAATTCAACTGAAACTCAGTCCGCATCTCGACGGAAAATTTAGAAGCTAAATAAAATAAAATAAAAGATATTTACTTAATTTAATTATTAAAAATAATAATAATTGTTGCAACATTAATAACGACTTAATTAATTACTATTATTTTGTTTTCTTAACACTACTAATACCAATAATAATAATATTCTCAAACAATACTATTATTATTGTCATTAAGGAAATTTCATAAATTTTACTAAAACTTCTTATTTTTACTTTATTTCAATTTAATTATTCATTAAACTTTATATGTCATCCTTGAACACTTAGCAAATCATGCGGTTAACAGGGCGAGGTCGTACGGTGACTTGGACGAGGCCACGCAGCTTCGACCGCAGTGTGCTGGATACTGTCAAGGACAAAACACTCATTTATCAGCACCAAAGTGCAAACCCTAGTTGGGTTCGGCTCAGATTTCATATAAAGATAATAATAATAATTAGAAGCAGATAAAATTATAAGATAAAAATAAAAATTTGAAACATGATGCAGTGCAAAGTCCGGGTGTGACAGGTGTGATGAAGATCACAAAAGGGAATCCAAAATACATCACCACTATATACTAAATCCATTGGTTGAGAAAATCATCTGACAATCATATGGGATCTATTATTCCTCTATAAACTAATAGATCCTCTAATGTAAATGAAAATGATAAATAGAGTATTCAGGTATCAAAGATATTCATCCAATCATTATGGAAGCACCACACCCAGATTTCCATAAATTTTCAATAATATATAAATCCATTAGAACACCTCATAGGCTACTGTATTTACTCATGAGTTTATAACATGTGAGTGAATGATACTTTGTCTAGCTAAAATATAATATATATATGAATATATAAAACTCCCACACATTTCATATTTTGAAATGGTTTCTTTAAATGATTGCTTACATGGGAGGAAAAATAAATGATAAAAATATATCATTTTGTTGCAAGTTATAGGGAGCGATATACTATGTATCAAAATCATAATTATCATGAAAAATGAAATTTCCTATATATTCCATATATATATATATAAGTATTGAGGGAATATATCCTTTAAACTTCCCACCATATCAGATACATATAAAAAAATGGAATGGGGAGCTAAAGACTATAAAAAATGATTTTGGTTGCTACAAATGAGACTCAGAAATAAGAAAATTATCTACTCATCTCTATGTGACATGAGGATCAACCTACCACCATGTCACAACCATTACCCAATATCTACTAACATGAGCACCCTTCATCTTTAAGTGACACCATTCTCTATCTTATATCTAACTAAACAAATTCTGTATACACCCATTGGGTGTATATAGGGTGCGATCATAATAGCTCGGTAGGGTCCCCCAAATTGTTACATGAATAACTATTTTTATAGAAAAGAATCATTCTGGTTTAAAAAAAATGAAACATGTTTTTTTTGACATTTGAAATAAGTAGAGGAAGAAATATTATAATAGAAAAAAACTAATAACCATAGGGAAACCATAGGGTAACTAATGTCAGGCGTCACCCTAGGATACTCATAGTCTTAGTCATCAACACATTTATAACTATTACAATGCACAAGATTATAGGGATGACCAAGATAAAGTAACAATGATAACCACATCCATAGAATAATTTGTTTAGTTATCATTTTGTCATTTTCTAAAGGCCAGGGAAGAAGAACCTTTCCTAGTATTACTTTTCTTAATCATCCCAACTAGGTACTCGGGGTTCCTATGTGTTATCCCCTTCTCAATAAATTCATTTCCCACTTCCAATTAATTATATAAAAAAAACATGACATTTTAAATCTATTTATACCTCTCTATAAGAGTAAAACATTTTTAAATCATCCCACACCCACATAATCATATCATAAAATATCTTTTTTAATAAAAAAGAAAATTAAAAAATATTTGGAAATTTAGGTGAGCATTTTGAATTCATCAAACAATGGAACAATAAAAAATCACCTATATTTAACTAAAGTAACCATTGAAAATAGGATGGACTCCACAAACCAGGAGGAGAGTAAAATCGATGTAAGAAAACAGAAACCATAAACACCAAGACCCACACCATCAGGTTTAGATTCAACAAAACCTAGGTTTTTATAGCCATGAAGAAGATATAAAACCATGAGAGAAGTTATGAAGAGGATAATAATAAGGAAAGTATGACCTTGCATGATTATTTATAGAAGAAACTAGGTTGAATCCACCTAAAATCACCACCAACAAGGAAAAGGTAGGTATTAATGCAAGAGGGAGAGGTTTCTGTGTTGAGTGTGGTGATAAATAAAGGTTAGAGGTGATAAATCAAAAGAGGGAATGTATAAATTTCAAATTTATAATTTTTTTGGAAGATCACATGATTTCACGAACTATGTTCCAGACATAAGAATCGCCATAACTTCACCTAGTAACCTAAATGGTTAGTCTACATGGTTTGGTAAATCATGCACCAATGGTACAAATCCAAACTATCAATAACTATATGAATATTGCACTATTTTATCTTGGTTTCTTCTAATTGTCCACTAACTATGTGAAAACCCATTTTTTGTAAATTTTCTTAATTTCAAAGGAAAACAACACAAAAATGAAAGAATAAAAAATCAATATAGAGATGATCCATACCTAAAAATGAAAACATCAGTGTGTAAATTTTCCCCACCATATCAATTTCATCCCCCATAAAGTCAACCTAAATCATGATTAATGAACAAATTATGCCACTTCTCTTTTATAAAAAATTCCCTCTCCCATGTCTTAAGAGAGCCACTCACACGATTCCATAATATGAAAACTAATGGGACTGGTTTCCCATGCAACATATTCTCTTGGGAGTTAATAATTTGAATTGATTTATCTTTCACCAATATATTAGGTTCCAATTTGAGCTCTTCCCAGTTCAAAACTTGAGAGGGGTCCAAATTAGACCTTTTCAGTTCAGAAATGTGGAAGATGTCTTGAATTGATGTTTCCTAAGGAGGTATTCAAAATATTTATTCAACCTTACCAATTATCTCAATAATCTAGAAAGTACCAACATACCTTAGAGAAATAATCCCATTATTTCTCAGTTGAAAGGGACCTAAATAAGGAAAAACCTTTAAAAACACTCAATCACCAGTTAATAATTCCAAGGGGTGGCATCAAAGATTGAAAAATGACTTATGATGACTCTGATCATTTTTCCATCATTGTTGGATGGTTTGAATCAATTTATTCATCTCCTACACAACATTCAACCTAACAAGAGAGTTCATGCCCACTTCAATCCAATAGATGAGTGGCCAAAAAATTTATCCATAGAAACCATCAAAATGGGACATCTTGATTGATGATTGATAGATTTTATTATAAAAAAATTAAACCCACACCAAATGGGTTTCCCATGATACTCAAAAATCCAAGATAACGGTATGGAGAATATCATATATGATTTATATCATCCACTTCATCTATCTATTAGTCTGCAGAAGGTAGGTTGTACTCAACCCTTCTTGGATCTCATCGCCTCCTGGAGGTTTTTATAAAAATCTAAACTGAACCTGGGGTCTCTATCCAAGATTATAGAAGAAAGAGGCCCTTAAAATCTCATGGTATCATTGATATACAATCTCTCATGATCATCCACTTTAGTGGTATCCCTGATCAGAATGAAATGAGTAAAATTGGTTAGTCGATCAATCATATACTGTATAGAATTTCTTCCATGATATTTATGAGGTATCCAATTGATGGAATATATAAATGAATTATTCCACTTCCAAGTAGGTATGGGGAGAGGCTGAAGTATACCCAAAGGTTTTTGATACTCAGTATTTATCTACTAATAATTATAAGACTGATACAAGAAGTCTGCAATTTCTTGCCTCATGCCTAGACACCAGAATAGGAACTGGAAAATATAGAAAACCTCTATAGTCTACAATATCTTGTCTATAATACATTTTTATAACTCTTGTGTGAACTTCCCACTGAGAATAGTTGAAATACTTTATCACCAACCTCCACATAAATACAAGAACCACATAACAAACTTGAAAATATAGAAAACCTTTAGGAGATCTAGATCACTCACCATTGGTCTAACAACAATTTTAAATTCTCTTAATACACTAGAACACCTCATCAGTTGTTTACTCTCAAAGAATAATCTCATAAAGAGAAGGAGATAACTTTATACTAAAAATAAACACATAATACCTTTCTTATTTTTCTTCCAATTTAATTTGAGAAAAGAGGCCTATAGATTCCCATTCATCACCAGACTAAATGAGGGGCTAAGAGGAAAAATTATAACTAAATGAATCAATAACCATATTTCCCTTTCCTGGAGTGTAGGTGATGTTGAAATAAATTCCTTAAAGATATTCCACCCATTACCACAGTTGAAGATTCAAATCCTTTTAAGAGAAGATGTAGCTCAATCTTTTTTATCTGAATAAAACATGGATCTTTCCTCAAAAACATAATGGTAGCAACAATTAATATCGTTTATCATAGACCTATACCTAATTCATTATATAAAAACACATATCCTTGACCATCCTATTGTAAAATTAGAATCATAGTTGATGTAATCTTCCAATTTAACTTTTCAAAATATTCTTAACATTTTAGGATCCACAACAACTTCACCCCATTTCAAGTGAGAGTTTTTAGGGGATAAGAAATCCAAGAGGAATCTTTCATGAATCATCCATAGCATCCCACTAGTCCCAATAATCTCCTATTATCAAAGAAATTATTTATATCCTCTCAAGAAATAATGGCCCTAGACTTCTCAAGATCGACCAAGATACCATGTTCTAACAACACATGCTTAAGAAATGTGGTCTCTTGGATCCAGAAACTAAACTTATATAATTTAAGAAAGAGGTGGTGAATGTAAAAGTTTTCACGAACAATTATCAAATGACTTGTATGATCCTCCATCATCCTGGAGTAAACTATAATTTCATCCAAAAATACCATGATAAAGGTAACGAGGTACCGATGAAATATCCAGTTCATGAGAACCATGAAGACTGCAGGAGTATTGGTCAACCCAAAGGGCATTACCAGGTACCCAAAATTTCTATACATGCTTCAAAAAGAAATCTTACAAACATCTTCCTTAGTTACCTTGATCCTATGATAGCCTGAATGAATATCATTCTTGGAAAAAAATCTCCCTTTAGATAGCCAAAGATTTCATCAATACGAGGTAAGGGGTACTTATTCTTCATCAAAACCTTATTCAAATTTTGATAGTTGATAGATGAATGGAGGTTTCTATCCACATTTTAGAAAAAAAATCCAAGGTATCCCATTAGGAAATACTAGGTCATATGAATCCTTTAGCTTCTAATTTATCTATATTAATCTTTTATTCATTTAAGAATTTAGTAGCCATATGATGTGAAGGGAAAAATATCATTCAAGTCCCTGGAACCAGATCATTAGTGCACTCCACTCCCTTATTTTGGGGTAATCCTAAGAAATCAAATGGAAACACCTCAAAAAATTCCCTATCCACAATAGGTAACCCACTCATAGAACTCCCTAAAATCAACTTTTAATGGAAAATTTGATACCTGATAGGTGAGTTTTTCCAATTCATGTTCAAGAAGTCCCACCCGACTGTACTTCGGATTCTGTTCTCCCTAAAACACTCAAGTTCTCCCATCATGGATGGAGAAAGTCACTCTCTGATGGTAAAAATTGATATGATCTTTGTAGGATATCATTCAATCCATCTAAAGTAATACATCAAAAATATCTTTTCAATGATGAGAAAGTCCCATGTCGGCTCAACTTATGACATGGAGAGGATACATAAAGGGCACTAGAATCCTTGTTCTTTCCTTTTAAGAGGTGTGAATATCTCTATAACATGAGGAATGATCTCGGTATGGATTTTTAGAAATTAAATAGTATGGGTAGATATAAAAGAGTGAGAGGCACCTATACCAAATAAATTTGCCTCCATAGATGAAGTGATAAGAAACCTCTCATTGTCGCAGGATCTGCCTTAGATTCTGTTGTTTCTTTATCCACCACATGCTACTTCTTTACTTATTAATGTGCCTAAGGTATTTTGTTGGCCTAAGGCTTGTTCCTAAGATAACTATACCCATATAAAGAGCTATTCCTTCCCACATAGGCATGATTATGGGGTCCCACCACTTGATAGGAAATAAACTAAACTATAGATTATCTAGGGGCTCAAGATCCTACACCACTCTAAGAAGGAAGAGTGGATCGATAGAGTCTTCATAGATGGAACAAATCTCTACATAAATGAAATTTCTTGGGAACTATCAAGCATGAAGACCACACATGACTATTATTCCCACACTAGTGGTAGATAAAAAACCCACAACCTATAACTACTAATGATAAAGATCAATTCAGATACTTGAAATGGTTTCCACCTCCTTTCCCTGATTCATCCCACTTCCTCTTATTATCTAAGGAGCCAACTCCACCTTTAGTAATCATGAAAGGAACTCTAAACAGTTTGAATATAGTTTCTTGATCAATCTATACCATTAAGTCTTGATCAACAACCTCAACAAAGGTTTTGAGTTTCAACAAGAAGACTTGTGATAGAATATCGGGTCATAGACCGATCTCAAAGTGTCATGCTTTCATATCCTCATTACAAATAATCTCATTAGTAAAGTGAACTAATTAATTAAAATAATCATCACACTTCATGACTGATTGATTTCTATGCTAGATGCACACAAAATACTAAGATTTAACCAATGCCAGGGTGTTGTGGTAAAACATTTGAGTCAAGATCACCTTGAAATCCTTCCACTTCGTGTTTTCATGTTGCTTCAATAGAACAACTGACTCCCACCACTTTCAATTGGGGCATTAAATCATTAAGATAACACACTTTACATTAAGGGAGTCTGGGGTTCCAAGGAATTCAAAGATCTTATCCATATTCTCTAACCAATACTTAGCTTCCTGAAGATCGTTTCTTTCTCTGAAAGAGGGAGGATTATGCTTGAGAAATTCCTAAGATTGATCCTTCTCAGTTGGTGATTCATCTTCCTTAGTTGGAGTGAAACTAAAACCCTTCCCTTAGTCCATAGATCAAACATCCCAGGACACTACCTCAATGAGGTTTAGAACAATCAGTATATTTTCTCACAAAAAGTAATCTACAGCCTCCTCCGGTGGATTCATATGTTTTCTTTGAGAAGGCATAGTACTACATGAGTTAATAAAAGAGAGAAACCATCAAAACCAATAGTACAATATAGAAAAAAAGGAGTATTTACTATGAGATAATTGCAATGAAATAGTCATCCATTGCAAATAATCAAAAAAAATGAGTTATTTGAGGCCGAATAAGGTAACCATCGTAAATAGGTATAATTTTAGTTGTATTTGTGATGGGAATCATATCATGTCACAAATACTTTTGGCGTCGATGTGCGCCATAACGTTAGAAAGTCTTATTTATGGAAAAATTACACATTCCATCACAAATAATTATTTGTGATGGTAGATTATCGCATCGCAAATACCTGTAAATGAAAAACAAAATGCATTATTTACGGCGTAATGAGAATTTTTATCGTAATTACTTTATCACTAGTGTAAATAAATCTTATTCCGGGCGGGTAATGTTTGTGATGGATGATCAAATCCATCGTAAATAATTTTTTGATAACCACCATATCTATTTATAGAGGGAACAATTTGTGGTGAGTTCTGTCGCAAATAATAGTATTTGTGGTGGAAATTCGGTTGCAAATAGTACATTGCTACTAATCTAACCAATATATATGCCCACACCCCCACAACTCCATTCTTCCATCACAAATTCTAACCCCTTCTTCTAGTTTTCTTTGAATTCTCTCTGTATAAATATTAAATTTTCATGGATTTTTTCAAGATCATAACACAAAGCGTCTTTTTTAAGGTATTTATTTTAATTTTTTAAAATTGTTAATTTATTTTCTTTATTTTATATTACGAATAATTAGTATTAATTAGAAATAATTAGTATAAATGAGTTGTACTTAGCAGTAATTAGTAGTAATTAGCAGTAATTAATAGTATTTGATATATATTTTAGATAATTAGTAACAATAAGTAATAATTGGTAATAATTATCAATAATTATCAATAATTACCAATAATTAGTAATAATTCTTAATAATTAGTAATAATTAGTAATAACTGATAATAATTAGAAATATGTAGTAATAAGTTTTAATACTTTGTAATAAATATCAAAATATAGTAGAAATTAGTAATAGTTACCAACAATTACTAATAACTTAGTAATAATTAATAATAATTAGTAATAATTATCAAAAAAATAGTAATTATTAGTAATTATTATCAAAAAATAGTGATAATTAGTAATATTTACAGATAATTAGTTATAATTAGTAAAAATTATCGACAAATGCCTATAATTACCAATAATTACCAATAATTACTAAAAAAATCATAATATTCAGTAATAATTAGTAATAGTTGGTAATAATTACCAATAAATAGTAATAATTATCGATAATTATAGATAATTAGTAATAATTAGTAATAATTACAGATAATTAGTAATAGTTGGAAATAATTATCGATAATGAGAAATAATTAGTAATAATTACCGATAATTAGTATTAATTAGCAATAATTATGATAAGTAGTAATAATTAGTAATAATTACCAATAATTAGTAAAAATAACCGATAATTACTGATAATAAGTGATAATTAGTAATAAGTACTGCTAATTTGTAATAATTACCAATAATTAGTAATAATAATATATAATTACTGATAATTATCAATAATTAGTAATAATTAACAATAATTACTGATAATTATTTATAATTAGTAATAATTAATGAAAAATAGAAATAATTACTAATAGTTATTGATAATTAGTAATAATTATTAATTATTACCAATAATTAGTAATAATTATTAATTATTACCAATAATTAGTAATGATTAGTAATAATTTTTAAAATTAATTATAATTAGTAATAATTAGTAATAATTTCATATAATTAGTGATACTTACTGATAATTACTGATAATTAGTAATAATTTGTAATAATTACTGATAATTAGTAATAATTAGTAATAATTACTGATAATTAGTAATAATTTGTAATAATTATCGATAATTACCAATAATTGGTAATAATTAAAAATAATTAATAATAATTAGTAATGATTAGTAATAATTACTGATAATTAGTAATAATTACCAATAATTACCAAAAAATTGTAATATTTCATAATAATTAGTAATTATTATCAAAAAATAGTAATAATTACTAATAATTAGTAGTAGTTGCCAATAATTTGAAATAATTGTCAATAATTACTAATAATTATAGATAATTACTAATAATTGGTAATAATTAGGAATAATTACTGATAATTTATAATAATTTATAATAATTAGTAATAATTAGTTATAATTTCTGATAATTAGGAATAATTATTAATAATCACTAATAATTTCATATAATTATTAATAATTATCAATAGTTTCTGATAATTCACAATAATTAGTAATAATTACTGATAATTATTTATAATTAGTAATAATTACTGATAATAAGTAATAGTTATTGATAATTACCAATAATTACTAATAATTTCCAATAAATACTGATAAATGGTAATAATTGCCAATAATTTCAAAAAACATTAGTATTAACTGGCCATATTTAGTAATAATTACCTATAATTACACCTAATTAGTAATGATTATCGATAATTAGTAATAATAAATAATAATTATTACCTCTTATTACCTTTGGACTAACTATAAACCATAAAAAATAGATGGGTTTGGAAAAGATCACAATTGGATAAAATGGAGTATTTTTTGGGATCTTCCATATTGGTCTAATTTTTTGGTCCATCACATGCTACATTTCATACACATTGAGAAGAATTGTTTTGATAACATATTACATACAATTTTGAACAAATAGTAAGACTAAAGATAATGTAAAAGCATGATTAGATCTTACCCAAATTCACAAGCATCAAAAATTTGAGTTATTTAAAAATAATATATCATAGAATTTAATTAATCCAAAATAATATTATAGCATTTATAAGGAATATAATTTATTATTCTATTAGTGGATTATATATTTGAGGTTACCAGATTGTTATGTTTCTAATTTGGATTGATGTGTCATAAATAGTCATATTATCATATTAAAAATTCATGATTGTCATGTTATAATGGAAATACTATTAATAATTGCACTTAAAGGTTTTTGAAATTCTTTAATTTTGGATTTATGATAGAATTATCATGTTTTTTAGGTATTTCTGTTGAAACAACAACTATGATTCACTGACTAGGTTGCAATAATATATTATTTTAATTTTATGTAAATTGTAAAAAAAACCATGAAATTTTTTTAATTCAATGGAACAATTAATATTACATGTTCCACATGAAGAAAAATGTTGTGGACCTATACTATTTTATTGGATGTACCCATATCATGTATGTATGTATGAATTGAACAAAATGGTATGTAACCAAACATCGGTTGAAGGGTCAATAGCATAAGTGTTTTTATAAAAGTAAATTTCATTTTTTTCTCTCATTATTTTCAACATCATTATCCTTCATAACATAATAAAATGATTTATAATGAGGGAATTTTTTATTATTAATTGAAACATCAATTATTAATTTGTAATAATCATGAACATGGCTTTGGTGGTGTTTATGAATGATATATTTTACATGATTAACACTACAAATCTCATGCATATGTTCTACTCAATCATGAAGAAATGATATGATTTTTACAAGGGGTATTAATTTTACCTGTTCATTATTTTTTTTTAAATTAAATTAATATTATTTCATTTTTGGATTATATAATGATCATATTTATAAATATTTCAAAAAAATTACACCAACTACTCTTGAAGAATGCCGAAAAGGTAACTTGTCCTACTAGTTTCAAAGATTGGTAAATGAATTTATTGACACCATCAAATATGAAGATGGGGATAAAGGTGGAGAATGATGAAATTACATGCTAGTTATAGTTATAATTAATAAATAATACCCATTTTCAATTATTTTATGATAATATTATTTTCATGTTTCAAATGGATGATAATGATTTCGATGAAATTTTCTATGCCCTCATGTATTTTTTGTTTACCGATGATCATCCTAATGCCTCATAATCCAACCTACAGGTTTCTTTTGATACATATTTGACTCAAAAGGGTCATGAATGGGTGATATTAATGATTCCTCAACCTATTTTTGAGAAGCATCCAACTATTGATTTGGATCCACACATGTGGAGTCAAGTCTAGTTGTGTATTTTAGTTAATTTTTATTAATTATTATTAATTTTGATTGATTTATTTATGAACTTATTATTTTATTATTTTTTCCCATATTTTTTCCCTTATAGCTTTTGAACATGGTGGTACGATTCTATGTAATTATTTTTCCAAAACCATGGGTGACATGGAATCATATTCCCATTTATATTCATCATAGTATGTTTGATCATTGGATGGTACATAAATAAATATTATTTATTTTGAACTTTATTTACTTATTTACTTACTATAATTAATTATTCATAGGGTTTATGGTATATCGTTGATGATAGCATGAGATCCACCATCTTGAAGCCATGGGATATATGTATGTGTGAGCATTGTTTTTTGTTTTTACAAAATATGAGAAAGATATCCATAGAGAGGGATAGAGACATGGTTTTTATTAGTCTTGTTTTAGTCTTCATCCTAATTACTTCTCATCCCTTGTTTGTAATGGATTTTTCTTCTACTAAATGGGAGATATTTTTCAGATGAGATCATTATCATGACAATAAAACTACGGGTGATAGGAGGTCATGCATAGAGCCAGTAGTTGTACATTTAGTATTCGTTAATGTTATATGGTAAGTAATTTTATTCAACAATTTGTATATAATTTAAATGTAAAATATTTATTTTATATTCATATAAGAAGATTATCATCTCAATGTTATAGAGTTTGATTTTTTAAATAATATTTACATTGATCCTACCACTAGAGAAATTACCAATGGTTGGTAGTGCCAGATTGTAGTTAGTATAATTTTTTTGATTTTTAAATTTAACCAAAATTAATATTTTAACTAATATAATTTCATATTGAATTTGAATGAGTCATATAAGGTTAATACTTCTCACACACATAATTAAAGTTATGAGGAGATTGAGGGTCAAGCCATAGGTGAGTCAAAATTTGATTAGGTAGCTTAGCTGAAGATAACCAAGTATGGTATCTATAAAAGTTGAGTGGTTGGTATCATTTTTAGATTGATTCCTACCAGTTGTTATGGTATAGATATGTGGTTGTTTTCTAGCTCGAGGGGAGCTCATATAGAGTCATCATCATTGTCTGCAGAGTATAGTGAGAAGTTGTGATCTCAAAATAAGGTTATAAATACCATGCATGTAAAGAAATAGGAGATTCATCAACACCAGTAGTAGGAGTAGTAGAACCATCAATGGAATAAGAATCCTTATGAGAAAATGAAAGAGTACATGTGATAACTTGATCATGGTATAGGGATAGAGTTTCCTCCACCTTATCCTTCCCATGATCCACAACCTCCATAGTTATTGATGAAATATTTTATTTTGAATGAATGTTTTATGTGTAATATGATTATTAATTTATATGTACAAATTTATATATATATATATATATTTAAATTTTTTGGTTGTTTTCTTTATTTTTTTTATTTTTTTATTTTAGTTATTTTAAAATATATAAGGATTTATTTCTTAATAGGTCATTTACAATGAATAGATATTTCCATCATAAATAACCTTTTACGAAGTAAACTATTGTTTGTCGTAAATGATAATTCACTCTATATGTGGCAGAAAAAAATTGAGATGGGAAATATTTCCATTAAAAAAATTACTACAGGATTTAGTAAAAAAATATTTTACAACACCATTTTTTTCATGAGTTATTAGAAGCAGTATCCCGTCAAAATTTTCTATTTATGAAGAGATCCCATTAGAAATGTCTGGATTTACAATAGAGATAAATCATTACTCAAAACCATAAAATATTATCAAGTAACCAAATAAATAAAAAGTAGATGAATATAAAAAAATCATTCATCCATGAAACATGAAATGCATGAATGTTTCGTGGTCTATGAACCCTACCCAGCAATGAAGGGTAAAAGAAATATAGAATCAATACCACTTTTCTAAAATACCATAGTAACTCAAATGTTATTAAGATTTTTTTTTTACACACTTATTTTTAAATCTTACATGATCTCTAAGAATCATATCTCATGGTTACATGACCCACCAAATAAAAAAAACTAAAAACATAGGGATATGATTCTATTTTTTTCAGAAACCATCCTGTGATGTTTATGGAAAATCTAAATAGGAATTATCGATCACCACGGGCACAAAATAGTGATTGGTGATCAAGATAATACCTTAGGAATGGTTTCCCAATAAATTCATCAACATAATATAAATAGTACCTTAAAGGTAACATAATAATTCATAAATAAAAATAAACATCCAAACATGGAATAAATGATTATGTATCATATATATAAAAAAGATAGGTTGAAGATCCAATGACCATAAAAAAGTGATTTAAGGTGCTATAATTGAGGCTTGAAAATTTTAAAAAAATACTATACCTATATTCATATGACATGAGGTTAACCCTCCCACCATGTCACCACCATAAACCAAGCTCTACTAACATGAGTAACCACCACCTCTGAGAGTCTCATTTCTCTTTCCTAAGTATAAAAAAAATTTACATAATCCCATAGAGTGTATATAGGGTGTGAGAATAATTTCCCAATAAGTTCCCACTAAGTGTTTTATAAATAACCATTGTTAGGAAAAAAATAAACATGCTTTTTTGAAAACAATTTAAATGGAAACATGTTTTTTTGACATTTTAAATAAAGAGAGTAGGAATGATAATAATATAACAAAACCAAGAATAATAGGAAATCCCTAGTTATCATACATATTAATATAGGGTTCCCATGTTTTATACCCCTTTCACTCAATGCATTTACCCCTTATAATTCATTCCATAAGAAAAACATAACACTTTTAATCCATTTCTATCGCACTATAAGAGGAAAACATTTTGAAATAAACCCTCAAACAAATAAAAAACCCATAAAACACCCATATTAACCATAAATACAATGAAAACATTCTTTAGAAATGTAGGAAATCATGTTTAATTCATCAAACAATGGAACAATATGAAACCATATACCTTTAACCAAATGAATCATTGAAAAGTGTATAGAATCCACAAGACTTGAGAAGTAAGACCCTGTGAAAGTGAAAGGAAATCATAAAAACTAATACCCAAACCATTCAAAAAACCTTGTCTATTGTATCCATGAGTAATAAATAAAACCAAGAGGGGAGGGATAAAGAATATAAGAATGAGAAAATTAGGAACTTACTTAATGATTTTTAAAATAAACTAAGTGAAATCCACCTATACTCACAACTAAGAAGGAAGGGAAGAGGTGTTTTTGAAATAGGAATAGGTTCCTAGGTTGATTGGGGTGAGAAATAAGGTTTTTAGGGGATAAATAAAAGGTGGAAAATTAGAAATTTTATATGAAGACCGCATAGTTTGGCTGGGTGGTTTTTCAAACCTTACACCAATCTTACAGATCACCATTACTTCACATGCACACTTGTACAGTTGGTCTACATGGTTAGGTAAACCATGAGCCAACCATGAACTTCTACACTATCAAAAACTACTATCCTATTACACAGTTTTTGTTAAGAACCATCCTGGGTACCCTGGTAACCCAATAACCGAGCTGACCCTAACATAGACCGAAGGGAGTTCCCGGTCTCCATGGGTCAGCAACTAGAACCTGGAAGCATAAAAAATAAAAGTGTTAATGATTTTTACACTCACAATATAGAAGTAAAAGAAGAAAGATAGTATGCATAAAAAAAGAAACTCCACTTTGAGTAATGTATCAGAAGTCAACAAGGCATAAACAAGCCCAATGTACTACAACCCAAGTACCAAAATAGTGGAAAAGATCCTAAGTCCCCAAGGACACAACTCACCAAGTATGAGGTTCAAAAACTAGATCCACCTATAAGATATCCTTTCCCCTTTCTCAAACCTAGAAGGATATAATCTACAAACACCCAAAGGCGCAAGTAGGGTGTGATCAAAAAATCCCAGTAGGGTCTCACCAAGGATTCCATAACATATACCAATAATAGATTAACTAAAGTAATGATTTTAATTTTAAAATAAATAGGTTTGAAATTTTAAATCATATTTAAATAGATAATTATATACAGTTCAAATGATGGTAAAGGTTTTAATAAAAGGCTTTACAAGTGATGGAATATTTTAAAAAATAATGGATTAAATAAAAAAAATTATATAAAAAAAGTTTATATAAATTAAAAAGGGAATGTAAAACAGTTTAACAATATTGGTATACATTTATATCTCAAATATAAACAAGAAATAAACATGGTCATATTCAAAATAGGTACAAAAGTTCTAGTATATAGGACTATAAACTCTCTAAGTGATCATGACAATATGTGTACACACACGTCCTCTGGAAACTGGTCAAAGAGGACTTGTCACCATTGCCCAAGGGATGTGACCTACTAAATTAATGTTTTAGAATGTTATATAATCATAGAGTGTGCCCTAATAACTCATAATATACCTAAGTATTTCATTTTATATTATACAATAAATGATAGTAAAATTATTTTAAGAATGTTTAAAATAAAATAAAATCACATTCCCCCATTTCAAATGCAAATTTTCAATTTAAAACCAAAATAGGTTTTAATCAAAAAAAACATGCCTTTTTAACAAGATGAAACCATTGGGTTTCTATCAAAAAAAATTATCCATTTTCATAATTTAACAAATTCCATCAATTCTATTTTAATAATTAAATCCAACAATTCAATTGAAACCATTTCCATCCATTTACAAACACATTTCAATTCAACAAAATTGAGGGTTTTCCCAATTTATTTTCCAAACCCATTTCAAGCCTCCCAATTCACTGTAATTATGATTTAATAAAATCTAATTAAAATAAATTTCAAAAAATTAAATTTCAATCAAAAATAAAATAAATCATGAAATTTAAGGTTAATCGATTTGTCTAAGAGGGACAGAATCACCTACAATTTTCCAAAAACTCAACACGCATAATGAGACCCACCAACAAGAACAAAGGAAAAGAAAACCTCAAAATAAAACATATAAATGAGAACCAAATAACACATATTATTGATCAATAAATTTTAGGATGATCTATTAAACCCCAAGGAGGAGAAAGAGAAAGAGACGAAGAAAAAGGGAGAACACTTACTCAAGAATTCACACCACAAGCACAATTATGATCAATTGTTGGATGAAAGGACTCAGATAGGTTGGATGGATCCAAGGTCATATGGGATATGATTTAGGTCAATAAAAATTAATCTAGAGAGAAGGTAAATTGGAAAGTTCATCCATTCAATCTGAATATAATCGGCATATAGGGAATTACATGTGTAATCCCATTACATGTCGTGAAATAGTTAAATTCTAAAATTTTCAAAAAAAACCCATCGCTTAAAATTAAAAATAGATCTTTAATTAACTCACAGCATGTAAAAAATCATCATGGTGTATAATTTTCATGGTGTGAACCCTTCTCATGGTATGCAGCCAGTAAACCTTACACATTGTGTAACCTAGTTACATGGCATGCAAACTTCCTATATCCAATAGAAACAACCAGTTAAATATGAGAGTCCAAAAAATCTATGAATTCACCATTATAGGTATCCTCCTAATTCATTCTCAACCCTACCCAATAAAATAAAAGTAAACCCCACAATAAGGTTAAATTCATACCTATCATATCGGTAACGGGATGTTATAACCTCCCCACCATAAAAACATTCTAACCCCATAAAGCCTATGAAGAAGCTTACATGCCAAAAAGATAATGCCACTTATCTCTCATCGGTGCCTCACATTACCATGTCACGTGATTATTAGAACCATACTACCATAGCACACAAACAAAAGGTATCATCCTCCCATGAATTACCTTGGTCATAGAATCAATTATCCTGACTGGCCACTTAGTCCAAGATAAATCATATTAAATCTCAAGATCACTCCAGCTCAAAATGTGAGACAGATCAGAGAGATAATTTCTCAGTTGCGATACATGGAATATTTTATGTATTTACATTAACTATGGTGGAAGTTCTAAATGGTATTCAACTTTCCCCACCTTCTCAAAAACCTCAAAAGGTCCCAAAAAATGAAGAGAAATATTCCTTTCCTCCCAAGCCATCGATGACCCAACTAGGGTGAAACTTTGAAGAAAACTAGGTCACCAATTTAAAACTCTAAGGGTCTATGGTGATGATGATCATAAGACTTATATTGGATCTAGGTTATTAACATTATATAAAAAATTAACAAAATATTTTTTGTTGTCTCATGCACGTTACATGGTCTAACTAAGGAACTTTCACCACTCTTAGACCAACATAATGGATATTTACAATGATGGTCATAAAAGGCCTCAAAAGAAGAAATTTTGATTTTGTACTGGTAACTACTATTATAAGAAAACTCAACCATCCCCAAATGGTCATCCCAGGCCCCACCAAAGTCAATAACACAAGAACAAATCATATACTCAAGAATATATATAGCTCTCTCTCTATCTAGCTATCTAACTAAAAATGGTAGGCCTTTCTCAAACAAACCTGAGATCCCAATACCTTGTGAAGGAATTTCCAAAAGAGAGAATTTAACTGAGGATACCTATTAGAAACTATAATAGATGGAATTATGTACAAATGGAAAATCTCTTTCATGTAGAGATTTCCCAACTCCTCAACTTTGGCTGAATCAAAAATGGGTATGAAGTGAGCTGACTTGGTTAGTCTTTTGATCAAAACCCATATCACATTTTTCCTTCTCTGGGTATGATTCAACCCAACCACAAAGTCCAAAGATATATAATCCCACTTCTACATAGGGAATGGATGTTGTTGAAGCAAACTTAGAGGTTTATGATGATCTTCTTTAACCTATTGGAATGTATAGAAGTGGGAAATAAACTCAACAATACCACATCTCATACCATGCCACCACAATTGTTATTGCATGTCATATAAAATATTAGTGGTTCCTTGGTGCATATCCTAATGAGAAATATGAAAATCCCCCATCACAACCTTCCTTTCTACTAACAGAACAACATAGATATTTTGATAACATAGAACACTCTCTTTGGATAACAACCACTGGGAAAATGTATCCCCACTATAAATAGATTCACTATGCTATAGAATTCATCATCAAGATTTTTATTCTGAAGAGTCATATCGAGAAGAGAGGATGTCAACTGAATATTGGATAAATAAACCTCATCCCCTAATTCCTAGAATCCAATATGAAACTATAAAAAGATAGACAACAAATTCCACTCTTTTAGAGATTCTTTCACTATCTGGGTTGGAAGTTTCATACTCAACAAATCTGTAATGGCATTCCCTTTCCCCGGGGTGTAGGTGGTGTCGAAGTAAAAAATATTTCATATACTCTACCCAACACATATGGAAAAGATTCAAATAATTTTGAGAGAATATATAACTCAAGATCTTGTGGTCTGAATACATAGTAAACCTTTCTCTATAAATTTAATGCCACAAACTCTTAAGCACATGAATTACAGATGCAAGTTCAAGGTCATGGGTAGGATAATTATTCTCATGAGGACTAAGCTGAGGAGATCCATAGGCAACGACATGATTACCTTACATAAGAACACAATCCAATCTTAAACTCAATGCATCACAGAAGACCGCATAGCCCTTCCTAGCCTCTATAAGAGTCAACACCAATGCAGTAGTCAAGAGATGTTTCATCTCAATAAAATAACAATAATATTTATCATTCCAAGAAAACTTCACCCCATTCCGAGTTTGAGTAGTCATCAAAGAATACAACTTCAAGAAGTCCTTTCTGAACTGGAAATAATATCTAGATTATCCCAAGAATATTTGAATATATAAGACATTGGATTATTTCTCCAAATTCATAACAACCTTCACCTTCTCCAAATCAACTGATATACCCTATTCAGAAACCACAAGTCCCAAGAATTTCACTTCCTGAATCCATAAATCACATTTCGAAAGCTTAGAATTAATTTAGTGATTTCTCAAAAAACTCAAAACCTTACTTAGTTTATGTACATGATCCTTCTCAAATTTATAGTAAATGAGGATTTCATCCACAAATAATATCATAATTGTATCTAGATACTCATGGAAAATTTTGTTCATTAAAGACATGAACACTATAGGATCATTTTCTAGTCCAAAGGGCATAATGAGGTACTCATAATGGCCATAAATTCTCCTAAAGGAAGTTTTTTTAATGTCATATTCTTTTATCATCAAATGATTGTAACCAGATCAAAGGTTGATCTTTAAAAACCACTTAGGTTCTTTCAACTCATCAAACAGATCATCAACTTATGGCAATAGATACTTTTTCTTCACTATAACTCAATTGAGATTTTAGTAATCAACACATAACTGAATAGAATCATTATCTTTCTTTTTGAATAGAACTTGTGTCATCCAAGGTGGAAAACTTGGTTGTATAAATCCTTTCTCAAGAAGATTGTCCAACTGGGAATTTTTCTCTTTCAATTCAGCCAGTTCCATGTGGTAAGAGGGAATTGAAACTGGTTGAGTACCAGGAATTAAGCCAATATAAACTTAACCTTCCTTACTAATAGAAAACCATATAAGTTTAAAGGAAATATGTTCGTAAAATTAAAGAAAATTGGAGGGGCCACTCAAAGATTCTCACTCAAGATCAAAATAAAACACTGATATTACTTTCAAAAACTTCAGATAAGAAGGTTTGGGCCTTATTAACCTTTGGTCCCATTCTCCTAGAATGAAAAGAGACACACCACTGGGTGTAGTAAGGTAGATCTATCAAATAAAAAAATCAATCTAGTATTTATTGAAAATAAGAAAATCCATCTCAAAAATGACATTAATAGGTTTCATGTCGAGGACCAGAAAACTCCAAGAAAACTAGAAATATGATAGAGAGAAGACGTGGGTGGGACTTTGGAGACCCCACTCCCTCCTCGTATAAATGGTGTAGCAATATCCATTGCACAAGAAAAAATATCCATAGAAAGATTTATAATATTAACAATATGGATTGAAATAAATGAATGATATGCACCAGTATCAAATAGATCAATCACAAATGATGAAGTTGTAGTAATAGTACCTCTCACATTCACTGAACCTATGTATGCTTCCTATGGATACTCTTCCACTATTTTAAGTAGCTACATTCCAAATTCTTATGGTTGTAACCCTTTTATAATTGAAGGATAGGATTGCCCCATATTTTTAGGAGGATATGATGATCATTTTCCATTATGGGGCATAGAAAATATATGGAATAATCTCTATAAGTTCCTTAAATGTCCACAAGAACTACAATTCTTAGGTTCCTCAGTGAAAACCCTCTTAGAATGTCCTATATTTCCAAACTGATAGAAAATAAAAGGATTTTCTCCTGTCACTTTGGGAAGTCTAAAATTTCCCTTCCATTGAGAATTTTTGTGAGAATCATCACACTTCTATTTTCTCTTGAAGTAATTCATGATAACACTAGGAGAAAAAATAGCTCCCACCAACCTTGAATTACTAGCCAGGTCTATCTCAACCATCATCTCCCTATCCAGCACATCATCAAAAGTGGGAAGCTTCAGTAAGAAAACCTAAGAATGGATATTTGATCAAATTATCGCCTCAACCCATAAATACTTAATCCTCTTATTAGATAAAATCTCAGGGGGAAACTAAATGAGTTCAAAAAAGTGATTTAAATACTCAGTCATTGTTCTATTAACCTGCTCAATCTTGAAAAACTTCACATCATGGGCCAACACCATTGAATCTGGATAGAAATAGTCAGTGAAAAGAACCTTGAAATATTTCCACTCTAATACCTCATGTTTCTTTTTCATTTCTATCATGTCCCACCATCTTCTGCTAGGTACCTCTATATTGAAGGTGGAACACTTCAGCTTGATCTCATCCAGTGTCTCCAAGAACTCAAACATACATTCTATCCTACCCAACCATTCCTATTTATGTTGAGGATCAGTGGATCCTTTCAAAATTGGTGGCTTCTGGTGAAGGAACTCTTGAGAACTATTTCGAAGAACATCCTCCTAAGGTTTCACATCCAAAGCCTAAATGGAGATTGGTAGTGGCATTTGTCCCAAATATTGAATAGTATGCATGATCAGATCAATGAGATTTAGATCTACAATAGGATTCTCTTGCTAAGGTTTAGAAACAGCCTCTTCCTAGATCTGATTTTAACATTTTCTATTATGCATGATGATACACAACATCAGAAAATAATAAGTAATACATTATATAATGATCAGATATAGAAATGAGGGAAATATAATCCCAACTAATAGAACAACAAGATTTGGATTTCACTCTATCTAAATAAAAATATTTAAAATACAAGAAATAATCCATAATTCATATTTACCTAACCACCCATAGAGACTTAAGGTTCATTGTTGTGAGAGGTGGGAATACACTCAATTACAACTACCTCTTAAGTCCTTACAAGATTTTACAATTTATATTGACTTCAAGATAAAAAGATTAACCAGAACCTGCCTTTGATACCACTTTGTCATGAACCAGCCTAGTAACCCTGGTAACCTGATAACTGAGACAACCCTAACATGTCTCTAAGGGAATTCTCAATCCCCATAGGTCGGTGACTACCACTTGGCATCATACAAACTGAAAGTGGGAACAATTTTTCCACTAATAATGTAGAAGTAAAAGAAGAAAGATAGTAAGAATAACAAAAGAAAAAACACGTGGAGTAATGTACCAGAATTCAATAAGGCATAAACATTCCCAAAATACTACAATATAGGTACCAAAATAGAGGAAAACATCCCAAGTCCCCAAGGACACAACTCACCAAGTCTTAGGTTCAACAACTGGATCTACCACCAAGATATCCTTTTAGCTTGCTCGAACCTAGAAGGAGATAATATACAAACACTCAAAGGTACAACTAGGGTGTGATCTGAAAATCCCAATAGTTTATCACCAAGGATTCCATAAAAAATTCTAATAATATATTAACCAAATTAATACTTTCAATTTTAAAATAAACAGGTTTGTCATTTTAAATCAAATTTAAATAGATCATGTTAAACATTTCAAATGATGGTAAATACTTTAATTAAAGGATTAAGAAGTGATGGAATATTTCAAAAAACAATGGATTAAATAAATAAATATATATATATATATATAATAGTTGATATAAATTCAGAAGTGCATGTTTAATAGTTTAACGACATTATCATACATTTATATCTCAAATATAAACAACAGAGCAACATGTTCATCTGCCAAATAGGTATGAAAGTTCCAGGATATATGACTCCTCACTCTCTAAGTGATCATGGAAATATGTGTACATACACATCTTCTAGACACTGGTCATAAAGGACTCATCACCATAACCTAAGGGATGTGACCTACTACATTTATGTTTTAGAACATTGTATAATTGTAGAGTGTGTCCAAATAACTCAAAATATACCTAAGTATTTCATGTTATCTTACACAATCAATAATGGAAAATTTATTTTAAGACTTCTTAAAATACAATTAAATCACATTCCCCCATTTTAAATTCCAATTTTCCATTTAAAATCAAAACATGTTTTAATCAAAAACATGTCTTTTTAACAAGATAAAACAATTGAGTTTCTATCAAAACATTTTAATCTATTTTCACATATTAAAAAATTATATAAATTCTCTTTCAATAATTAAATTCAAAAATTCAATTGAAATCATTTCCATCCATTTATAAACACATCACAATTCATTGAAATTGGGTTTTTTCCCAATTTCTTTACCAAAACCATTTCAAACCTCCCAATTCACTAGAATTGGGTTTTAATCAAAAAAAATTGAAATAAATTTCAACCAATTTAATTTAAATAAAAAAATAAAATAAATCAAGTAATTTAAGGTTAATCAATTTGTCCAAGAGGGACGGAATCACCTACCTTTTTTTGGAAACTCAATTCCTGTAATGAAACCCACCAATGAGAATGAAGGCACAGAAAACCTAGAAATGAAACCTATAAAAAAGATCCAACAAAATGAAGTATAGATCCATCAATTTTAGGATGATATATTAAACCATAAGGAGGATAAATAGAGATAGAGAGAGAGAGAGAGATAAAGAAAAGGTAGAATGCTTACCCATTAATTCACACCTCAATCACAATTATGATCAATCGCGGAACGAAAGGACTCGGATGAGTCAGAGGGCTACAAGATCACATGGGATAGGATTTAGGTTGATAGAAATGAATCTGGGGAGGAGGTAAAGTTGCAATTTTAGTTTTTCTTCTTATATATAACAAGAACGTGGGGAATTACACGACGTGTAATCCCAATACACGTTGTGAAAGAGTTAAATTCTGTAACTTCAAAAAAAATCATCGGTTGAACTAAAAACTGATATTTAATTAACTCAATACGTGTAAAAAAATTTCACAAAGTGTAACTTTAATGGTGTGAAGCCTTCTCACAATATGTACCCAACAACCTTTACACATCATGTAACCTAGTTGCATGCCGTGAAAACTTCCTGTATCTAGTAGAAATGATCGGTTAAAGATGAGAGTCTAAAAAATATGTGAGTTATCTATTATAGGTATCCTACAAATTAATTATCAAAAATACCTAATCAATGAAAAGTAAAAACCATGACAAGGTTAAATACGTACTTATTATATCAGTAACGGGATGTTACAGTTTTAATGTAGTTACTCCTAATTATGTGCTAATACTATGGAAACCCTACTTTTCCATAATTTTACTAATTTCAAAGGGAAATTATCCTAAAAATAATGAATGAAAAATAAATGTAATAAATTGATGATATATACCTTAAAATGAAATAATTTGTGTGATTCATACTCTATACTTGAAATTTTTCTGAAGTAGTTGAACTTTTCTAATGGAAAGGTTGATAAAAAATTATATGTGAATGAGATGAGCATATTTTCCCTGATCATTATTGTCTATATTGATGATATAATTTTTATTAGTGATAGGTAAAATTATTGTGAATAATTTATTTAACATATGATAAGGAACATTGAGATGTGTATGCTCAAAAAGATGAATTTTTTTTGGGGATACAACTCCAATGAAAAGAAAGAGACACCTTTCATAGAAAAAGTGTTCCAAGGAATTTTTGATGAAATGTGGAATGGAAGATTCAATAGAAGTATCCACACCCATTATGGTTGGTTCAAATCTAATCAGGGATGAAGCTAGAAGAATTATAAATCAAAAGGACTTCTGGAAGTTAATTGAAATATTTCTTTATCTGATTGAATAAAATCCAGATATTATGTATACAAAAGGTTTTTGCACAAGATATCATAGAACACAATTTATTACTATTACAGGTCACACAATTTTCTTTAAAAAAGAAATTTCCTCCTCATATTGATATTCTAACCCAATCAGAACTTGTGAAATAAAGTAAATTCAACTCATTAATTCGTCTATACATAAATACATAATTATTTATATATTCACCAAATCTATATCAAGGGAAATATTTTATGAATTAAGGATAGAACTTCATGTTAAACTCCCCCCCCCACCTACTTAAGGAAGTTATGTTCTTACCCCACATTACTTTGGATCATATTTTCAAGTTGGGAGATAAGTGCATAACTCTATTATTTCTTTTGTGAATCCAGGGATGTTGTTCTCATAAAATGGAGGAATAATTTCAAGAATTTATGGAGAATAAAAGTCTAAAAGTAAAATTTTTAAGATTTGATTGATAGAGAGAACATAAAATCCACTTTATATAAAATTTTGTATCATGGAGGGATGAAATTATCTCAAAAAATAACTTTAACTAGAAGTGTGGTTTCATGAAACTTATCTTTGACAATAGTTGTGGTTTGGTCGAAAATTTTAAATTTGAACGTGTTAACAGCCAATCTAAAGTGGGAGATTGAAGAACCAATGGATTGGAATTATTGAGGATAATGTATCAACCTTGTGTTTTGGAATTTTTGTTAGTTAAATGTGAACATGTTATTTTAAGTTCAAGAGGTCTGAATCAAGAATTTTTGAGTTTAGGTGGTCAGATAATGTGATCAGGAGTTATTATTTTCTAATTTATCTAAAAATATGATCATGATTATTTATGGATATAATCAGAAGTTATTTTTTGATAGCTACCTGATGATTTATGAAATGTTGAGAATAAGTATATTTGGTTGATTTGAAGTTGATGAGTGTTAGTGACTGAAAATTAGTGATGTTGTGATTTTGAGAAATTTCATACTGAAAGTAATAGAGGAGTCCTTGAAGTTTCACTGTATTTTGTAAGGATTTTGATAATTTCACAAAACTCTTGGAAATTTTCATAATACTTATAAGGATTTCAAAAGAATAATCAATTAATTTAATTTAAGGATGGTTAAAGGTATCAAAAGGTATACTACTAGAATATGAGTTGTAGATATTGAGTTGTGATGTTACCAGAAGTTGAGGAATCTATGAGACTATTAAGACCAAACCACCTAAATGGTTCAGAAATGAATTCATACGATGCTACATGGATCATTCATTGAATCAAACATCATAGTTATTGATGAGTTCAACTATGATTCAATAAAATTTGAATCTAAAAAAATCTATGAGATTTGATAATTGTAGAAGCATTAAAAATACGATATTGAGAATGATTATATGGTGATTCATGTTATTAAAGAAAAGGAAGTTGATTAGGATTTTTTGAGTCAGATATAAGTTATGAAAATAATATGACTAGAAGTTAATGTTAGACCAAGTTGGCTAGAGGATGTTTTTGAAAGCTGAAATAAGTTTTTATTTCAATAGAATTGCCTTTTAATTTCAAAGGAATGAAATAACCTAAAATTTTTATTTTTTGGTCATCATAATTACCATCATATTCATAAAATTGTACTCACAATGCTTAAGAAATTCAATCAGATTTGAAAGATGTTTTCTAGAAGAAAAGTCTCATTGGACTCACATTGGGTCTAGAATGAGGTTCTGATTGTAATAAGGGATAGAACCATATTCTGCATGGATATTATGTATACCTGAAGATTCTTTAATGATCTTGGAGTTCTCATAAATCATAAGTTTTTGACAAACTTATGATGTAATCTTTATGAAAGAAAGGCGGAGTGTTGCAAATCATATTGAGGATTAGAAGGGAATATGTATGCTGGAAAGTATGGGAAGTTACAATACTTTCCAATTTAATTTAGATGATACTAAATTTGTTATTGAATTTATTTCAAATTTATGAGGAAGTTATGATTCATGCAGAATTTTGTGAAAGAAAAAAAGTTTTTAAAGCTGAACATTTCTGGTCTCAACCCATCAGTGTGAGGACACCGAACATAGAAATGTATTTTGGCTGGGAAGGTTGATCATAATGTGAAGATATAAATACGCTGGTTTTCAGTCAGACCAATAAGATATGTGAAACAAATATTTAGAAAAAGAAGTTGATAAGGATCATAATCAGAGAAGGAAATAAGTTTCTAAAGTATAAGTTGTTGGAATCGGTCCATCAGACATGGAGTACCACCGATTATCGGAGTCATACTCACATAGATTCATCATAATAGATTTTGACACTGAATCATATTATTGGTATATTTTTAATGTTGGATAAAAAGTTTTAATCAGATGTAGAATTGTTTTGTGGGTATTTTTTTGGGACCAATAAAAAGAAAAGAAATTGAGAGTTTTTGAAACCATTAAATGCAAAGGATGAGAAAAGTTTGTTGTGATCGATACAAATAAGAAAATAAAATAACATCAACAATGTATTAAACCATTTTTCATCAAGATGAATTATTTACTGGTTTTCTATATTTAAAATATGTTTTCCTTATAAAGTGGGTAAATATAAAATAAATGCTTTGATTTGTTTTACAAGAGGGACAAGAGAAATAAGAACTCTTTTGTCTTATAACATTAGGATCAAGAGCCATCGGATTGGAGATGACACTGATGAATTCATCAAACTCAAGATCATCGGTCTGGGAAAAGAAGAAAATAAGAATTAATTTAAGCTTGTAAAATTGTTATCGAGGGGATAATAGAAGAATTTGAAGAAGTTTTGAAGAATCTAATGTCTCTATCATAATGAAAAAATTGGAATGAGCAGAATGTTTTATATCTTTCAATTTAGTATGGAACATTATAATGGATTTTTATTCCAATAATCATAATGAGAATAAATATATTTGTTTGAACTTATATATTTTTCAATTGGTGTGGAGAAACATAATGAAGAAACTATAACTGAACATATATCTCCATCATAATGAGAACATCATAATGGGAAATCAGAATCAGAATAAAGAATGTAAGAAATTTTAAAGTAGGATGAAGTTTCAAGAAGTTTTGAGGAGAAAAGAGAAGAGTGGAGAAGCATTGAATAAGTCAAATATATTTATGAAATTCAAGTAAAATAAAGATTTTGGGAAACTTTTTTGAGTGGGAAAACTTTTTATGATCCTACCCAAATATAATTTGATCACCTATAAATATTGAAAGTACTTTTTAATTTCATAAAACTTGTATTTTTTATGGGTGAATAAGAGAGAAGGCGGAGCGTAGAATAATTATAGAGAAGAAGTTTCCAGATTGTGTTTTCTTAAAGAGGTTTCACCAGATAGAAGAATATAGGATAAGAGACAAAATCATATTCATTTTATTATCATATTGGGATAGATTATCATACCAATAAAATCATATTGATATTTTCTAATTGAGGAATAAGAAGTTCAGATTTATATCAACCATATTCTAATATAATTAAATTTCCATATTGAGTAATTTTACTAGGAAATCAGGCTGAGTATCATTACAAATTCTATGAATTTATTTCCTATTGTTGGGTAAGTAAGTGAAGAATTGTTTTTGAAGAACATATTTTTTAAATTTGATCAAGGAACCATAGTAACATGTTTCTTAACTTTTTACAAAATCTTTGTATTATATCATGTGTTATATAATAAGAACACACACTATTTAATTGAACATAGTTATACATGAGTGTAAGGGAATATCCTACTTATTGTATTCCACACAAAAGTAATGTTTTCTAGTGTATTATGTGGTATCAGATTGCTTCCATACCATACCAAGTACATATCTACTCTTTTTGAGTATTGAAACTTTTAAATACTTTTGTTCATGTGGATGTATGTTTGGTTTTGTTTTCAGAAAAGTAACAACTCTTTAACAAGAGGTATATGTTATTCAAAAAAAAGAAACTTAAAAATCACTGATTCACCCCTCCCCCTATCAGTGATACATTGATCATGTTGGGAATTCCCAATTGGTATCATAGCGAATGATCTCTTCGTTTACTCTTTGATAAAGTTTTGAAGAAGAAAATTTTGATGGAGAATCTCAATTGTGTGAACAATAATGGGATTTTTGTCTTTGATGGTAAGAATTATCATATCAAGAATTATAGAATGTTGCCTTATATTATGTCTGTTGGGTATACTGTTCTTCAATTAGAAACATATGGATTTCCTCCTATTGATGATAAAGTTCCTCTTACATCTATTTACAAGAAGAATCTTGAGAATAATGGAAGAGCTAAGAATTATTTACTCTCATTACTTTATAAAAGTGACTTTTTAAGAGTAAAGGTTATTTACACTACCAAAGGTGTCTTGGATAAGATGAAAAAACTTTATGATGGTAATAAAAATTTAAAGAAGAAAAAGTAAAAAATCTAGAGTCTAAAGTACAAATATTTGAAAATGGGTGAGTATGAATCTATTGGATACTTCTTTACCAGGGTGAATGACATTATCAGCACTATCAGACATCTTGGTGAAAAGTTAGAATATTATATTATTACTAAAAAGATCTTGAGAATTATTTTTGAAACGTTTGATGTTAAAGTTTCTTAATTAGAAGATAGAGATCCAGAAACATTATCTCTAGATGATTTTCATATTAATCTAATTAATTATGAAATGAGAAGGGAAAATGAAATGAAAGGACAAAACAAAAGTTCATAGAGAAATTTATTTCAAGGCTACTAAGAAGTAAAATTCAAAGAATATTCTTTTTTAATAAGAATCTGGTGATTCTGATTTCTAAAATTATGTATGCACAAATCTTAATGAATTTTTATCCTTATTTTCTAAAAATGTGAGAAGAGGTACAGGTAAATAAAAATGTAAAATCCCCTTAAAATGTTTTAAATGTGGAGCCATTGGGAACTTTCTATCAAATTGTCTTAGAAGAAATAATGAAGAAAATATTAAGGAAATTATAGAAGGAAGATAAGATCATGGAAGAAACTATGCGATAAGGTTAAATATTATTTCAAAGGAAAGGATATAAAATTATCCAAATATTAAAGGTAAATATTCTTATCTAAAAATAATGAAGAAGAAGATAGTGAATATGAATATGAAAATTCTATAGAAAAGGTTTAGTATACTTTTATTTAAAGAGTTAGCAATGAAGATTTCAAAAGTACCAGTTCTAAAGAATAATAAGAAACTCAATTAGAATATCATCTTAAATAAGAGGTAAAAGCATGTCTGAGAAAGATTGGGAGGCTTGAGAATGAAAATAGGATGTTGAAAAGTAAATACTCTTTAATAAACAATCAAAAAGTTTTTCCTAGTGATAAATTCAAGGTTCTTGAAGAGATTGATGATTTGAATAAATCTATTTAGAAATAAAATAATCATAATGAATGTCTATAAATAAATTTTAAGGAAAAAATAAGAAGAGTTGAAAATTTTCCAAAACAAATTATAAATTTAAACATAGGGTTAAAAGTTTAAATAATTAAATCTATAAAGTTGGTGAAATATTTGGAAAGGATAATCCTAATAAGGCTAAAAAATTACTTTAAAAGGTTGAGAAGAAATCTAAAAGTGTTTCTAATAAAAAGAAAGATGAGAATGTAATGTATATGGACAAGAAAAACAATGTTGGGAAGTTAGAAGTCTCTAAAAATCATGAGTTCAAAAAAAAATCTTATAGTTCTAATAAGGTTGAAGAGAAAACTGAGTTAAAAAATAATATCATGGTCGATAATAGAAATTCGGGTGGTCAACAATGTTCTGATAAGAAGGTTTTTGAGAAACATGCTCATAACTCAAGTTAGTATGGAAGTTTCAGAGGCAAATATTCTTTCTATAGATACTTCTGGTATTTTAGTGGATTCAGAAACATAGTAAATATGTGTTGGTTTAATCAACAACATTACTATTATTCCACAAAATACAAAAGTAAAAGTTTTATTTGGATTCAAACCTCTCAAATAAATAAGTCTAAGAAGGATGTTCAGATGAAACCTCAGAATATTGGTGTAAATATTTAAAATAGGTTCCAACCCATGGAAACTATTTTTGAAATATGTGAACAACCTAGAAACCTTGAAAATTATATCTTTTTTTGTTACCATAGAAACAAATATTGGTTAATAATTCTAAAAATCCATAAGTTAAGAAAGATAAAGGGAAATAAAAATCTCTTATTATTAAAATTACTCTCAAAGAAACAAAATGAGAACAACCTTAGATTATGGATAGTGGGTGTTATTATTATATTAAAGGATATTTAAAATTTCTAAATAATGTGAAATATTTCAAAGTAGTAATGGTGACATTTGGAAATAATTAATCACTTTGAATTAAAGGTGTTGGATCATCCATTATTATGGAATAAAATTTGAAGTCCAAGAAAGATTTGTATGTTGATGTGCTGAAACACAACATGTTACGTGTTTCACAACTTTGTAAGGAAGTAAAGAAAGTTATTCTCAGAAAAGAAGGTTTTTTTAAGAGTCTTCAATATGGATAAATAGTTACAAGAGGGGAATTAAGAAAAAGAAACTTGTTCCAAGTTTGTGAAATACAAAACTCTTGTTACTTGGGAATGGTAGAAGAAATCAGTTTTGGTATAAAAGGTTGGAACACATGTGTTATAGAAACATTATAAAGTTATCAAAGTGATACGGTTTCCAAGGAATTCCTAATATGTTAAGAAGGAGATATTCAAGATACACAATTTTTTAGAAAGGAAATATTACTAATTTCATGCATAATAAAGTTGAAATTTGTTCAAAATGACCTCTAGAACTTATTCATTCTGGTATTTTTGGGATAATAATAAAAAAATAAACTCATGGAGATAAGTACTTCATCCCTTTAATTTATGATTTTACTTTTTTTTAAAGGTTGGGGCCGAAGCCTCAATTTATTATTTAAAGCAAAGACCTCTTTAGACTGGGTAGAGGGAGACCCATTACATAGCTTTAAGGCCCAAGGCCAAGTGGCCTGAATACAAGGCTTGAAAGCCCATTTTTTGGCCCAAAGGACCCCTCAGTGAATAGTACTTCTATAGTACACGCGCTGCTACAGTACATCCTCCGCTACAGTACTTGCTACAGTCCCTCTGCTGCTATAGTGATGTCGCTACTACAGTTCCACCATTGCTACAGTGCCCTACTACAGCAACCCAGAAAATTTATGATTTTACTCACATTACATGTGTTATTTATATGAATCATAAGTGAGATGCTTTGAAAATGTTTATTAGTTTCAAGAGGAAATCTGAGAGTGATATGAGTATTCAGTGAAGACATTGAGAACTAAAAATGGTCGTAAATACAAAAAATTAAGAAATTCAATATTATCTTGAGAAGCATGGAATTCAAAATGATTTCATTACACTATACACTCCTCAAAAAAATGGTTTTACTGAAAGAAAGAATATATGTTTGGTTGAAATGGGAAGAAATTTGTTACTTGAACATGGTCTCTCTCATTACTTTTATAGGTAATCCAAGAGAACTTTTGTTTATAATAAAAACCAATGTTCCTATAGACTATGTTTAGATATGACTCCATGTGAAATTATTTATGGAAAAACTTCATGTTTGAAAAACTTGGAGTTTTTGGGAGTCCATGAATCATAAATAACAAAGGTGGAAACCATGGAAAGTTTGATCGTAGAGGTGAAGATGGAATTTTTCTTAGTTATTCTCTAGATTAAAGATGTTATAGATAATTAAACAAAGATTCTGAAAGATTATTTGACTCTATTTATGTGAATTTTTTTAAAAAATGTGATGAAGATAAAAAAACATAGGCAGGTAAGGAAGATGAATTGGGTGAAAGAATTTCTAATAAGGATGAAGAAAATATTAATCCTACTCAAGAAGAAGAATCAGAATTATTCATTTCTAGTGATGAGGATTAATCTCTAAAAACTAATCCTAGGCTAAAGAATCATATGGAAGATTAAAACTTTATTGGTGGTCAATATTGAAAAGTTCAAACAATAAGAACATCAAAATTTGTTACACATACTTCTTTGTATTCAAAAGATGATCTGAAAGATGTGAATGAATATTTTGAGCATCCAAAATGGTCCCAGGATATGAATGAAGATCTTGATCAGATTGAAAATAATGATACTTGGGAACTTGTACCAATTCTAGATAACACAAATGTTATTGGTAAAAAATGGTTTTTTGAAACAAGATGAATGAAGATGTTGAATTAATAAGGAAAAAATAAATATTAGTGTACAAAGGTTAATCACGGATTGAAGGAATTAATTTTTATGAAACTTTTCCTTTGGTGGATAGGATAGAAACAATCAGAATCTTTATTTTTATTTCTGCACAATTAAGTTAAAAAGATAGATGGATGTGAAATCATTATTTTTGAATGGTGATCTTGATGAGGAAGTATATATTAAAAAACCATGTGGCTTTATTATTGGTAAGGATTAAAGTTATGTGTGCAGGTTGAAGAAATCCTTGTATGGGATAAAATAATCCCCAAGGTAATGGTATTCCAAATTGGATACTTTTATAAGGGGGTGAATTTTAATAAAAAAATATTTAATAGAAATCTATATGTCAAAGATATTTTGAATTTTTTCCTCATCATAATTGTTTATTTTGGTGACATTATCTTTTTTGGAAATGATGAAAGAACTTGTTAAAGATTTTATGAAGATATGAAATAATTGTTTGATATGTCCATGTTGGGTGAAATAAAATAATTTATTGAGTTAAAAATATAACAAAAGAGTAAATAAATTTTTCTTTCTCAAGAAAAGTATCATATGGAACTTCTTAATAAGTTTGGAAAGGAAAATTCAAAAACTATTTCCATACTAATTTTAGTGGTAACCAAGTTGAAAAAAGATGGAGAAGTCAAATAATTTGATCAAAAAGAGTTTCAGAAGCTGGCATGAAGTTTTTTCTATTTGACTACCTCAATACCCAACATTGTTTATATTATCACCTTATATAAAATATTTCAGAGTGATCCAAAAGAATCACAGTTATTGGATTGAAAAATAATTCTCAAATATATCAAAGGCACATAAAATTTCAGAATCAGGTATGATAGCTCAAATATTATTAATCTATTTGGGTATTTAGATACTAATTAAGTAAGATATATTGATGATAGAATATCCACATCTAGGGGAGTTTTATTTCTAGAATAAATTTGTGATAATTGGCATAAAAAAAGAAAAAATTTAGTAACTCTTATCATGGATAAATATGAGTATGTTTATTCCACTTATGTTTCTAATCAACTTATGTGGATAAAAACTCAATTATAAGATTTACTTATTTAAGTGAAGTTACCATTTATCTTGGGTTGTTATAATCAGAGTTCCATCAACCTTACTAGAAATATAGTAACAAATTGTCATTCAAAACATATTGATATAAAATATAATTTCATCAAATATCATATAGAGAATAATTAATTGAATTTGGAGTATGTTTCTACATTGTAAAAAGTTTTTTACATTTTCATAAAACCTTTTCCAAATGAACCTTTTAATAAAATAAGGTTAAACATGGTCATCCAACCTCCATCTCATCAAGTTTAATGTATGTGTTTGTGTCCCTTCCCTCATCTTTTATTTGGATAGTGTTATCAAAGGGGGTGAAATGTTTCATAAATATATCCATTTTTATGTTCTAAAACCTTTTGAGGAAGCGTGTAAAAAGGTGGAGTTGTGGGTAAGTTGTCAATCCATCATTGTAAATGTGTGAACTACTCTAACTATTTATTAGATTTGTTGTAGGATACAATTGCTTTTTATGAAAGTTGAATATGTAAAGAAATATGTGAAGGAAAGGTGAAGAGTCTTTCATGAATCACTAATTTTGAATGGAATGGTTTTTCTATTAATAATTATTGTTTACTATAGTTAGTTATCTCACATAGGCTTGTAATTGTTGATAATAAATTCAAATCTTGGGGTTACAAAGTTTAGTGACTTATGAATCTTGGTTGTAAAAAATACAAAGGGGGATATTATTGAGACCAAGTTGGCTGGATGATGTTTTTAGAAGCTAAAAGAAGTTTGTATTCCAAGATAATTATATTTGGCTATAAAGGAATGAAATCGCCTAAACTTTTTATTTGTTGGTGATTGGAATGATCATCATATTAAAAAAAATATACTCACAGTTTTTAAGAAAGTCCATTGGATTTGGAAGATATTTTCTAGAAGAAAAGTCCCATCAGGAACATCTTGGGTCCAGAATGAGGTTCTGATTGTAACAAGGGATAATCAGATTCTGCATGGATCTAATGTATACCTAATGATGCTTTTCTGATCATGGAGTTCTCATAAATAATAAGTGTTTAAAAGACTTGTGATGGAAGATTTATTAAAGAAAGAGTGAGTTCTATCAATCATATTGAGGTTTAGAAATAAAGATATATGCTATAAAGGATTGGAAGTTACAATAATTTCCAATGTAAGTAAAAAATTTATGAATTTGATCTTAAATATATTTAAAATTCCTGAGGAATTCAAGATACAAGTAGAATTTTGTGAAAGAAAAAAATTTTATGAACCCGAATATTTCTGGTCTCAACCCATCAGTGTGAGAACACTGAACGTAGAAATGTTTGTTGGATTGAAAGGTTGATCAAAATGTGAAGATATGAAGATGTTGGTTTTCAGTGAGACCAACAATCCATGTGAAAAAATTATTTAGAAAAATAAGTTGATGGGGATTGTAATAAGAGAAAGAAATAAGTTATTTAAGTCAACGATGCTAGAACCAGTCCATCAGATATGGAGTTACACTGATTATCAGAGTCATATTATCACTAATCTATATTAATAGATTCTGAAACTGATTCGTATTATTTGTATCATTTGAATATCAAATGTAGGTTTTCAATTAGAGGTAGTATTTTTTTATTGGGATTTTTTGGGACCAATAAAAAGAAGAAAAAATTGGAGTTTTTTGAACCAATAAATATAGAGAAGTAGAAAAACAATTGTGACCAAAACAAAGAAGAAAATCAAATAACATCAATAATGTAGTCAACAATTTCTCATCAAGATGGATTTTTGATTTTTTTTACATATGAGAACTATGTTTTCCTTATCAATTGGGTCAAGAGAAAATAGATACTCTGATTTGTTTTACAGGATGGACAAGAGAAATAAGAACATGTTTTTCTTATAAAATTTGGGTCAAGAGCCATCAAATAGGAGCTGACAACAACGAATTTATCAGACTCAAGATCATCAATCTGGGAACAGAAGAAAAGAATAATTTCTTGAAGCATGTAAAAGTTTTATAAAATGGATCATAGAAGCATTTTAATAAGATTGAAGAATTTTTTATCTCCATTGTAATAAACAAATAAAAATGAGAATAATGTTTTATATCTTTCAAGTTATTATAGAGCTTCATAATGGATTGTTGATTCATAGAATCAAAATGAGAAGATGTATGGTTGTTTAATCATATATATGTTACAATTGGTGTGTAGAAATGTAATAAAAAAACTATAGATGAAGATAAATCTTCATCATAATGAGAACATCAGAATGGGAAACCAGAATCGGACTAAAGAATATAAGAAATTATGAAGCGAACTGAAGTTTTGAGAATTTTCGAAAAGAAGCGAGAAGAGTGGATAAGAATTGAAGAATTCAAATATTTATTTGAAATTCAAGTCAAATCAAGATTTTGGTAAATTTATTTGAGCATGAAAACTTTTCAGAATCCTTCTCAAACTGGATTTGGCTCACCAATAAATAGTAAATTATTATGTAATTTCCTAACACTTTTACTGCTCATGGTTTAAGAATAAATAAGGCGGAGCCCTGAATAATTCTATAGAGAATAAGTTTTTAGATTGTGTTTTATTTAATAAGTTTCACTAGATAGAATAATAAATGATAAGTGACAAGATCATACTAATCTTATTATCATATTGGGATAGATTATCGGACTAAGGAAATTGTATTTTGATTTATGAACTAAGGAAGAATAAGTTCATATTTTTCTTAATCATATTATAATAGAATTATATTTCCATATTGAGTAATCGGACTAGGAAATCAAACGAATTATCATTATAAATTATATGAATTTCTTTCCTACTGTCGGGTAAGGAAGTGAAGAATCTTTTTTGAATAAAATATTTTTGAAATTTGATCAATTTATCATAGTAACATGTTTCTTAACTTGTTATAAAAACATTTTATTACATAATTTTTTCTAGAAGAAGCATACAAACTGTTGAATTTAATATAGTTCTACATGAGTTTAAGGGAATATCCTTCTCATTGTATACAACATAAAAGTATTGTTTTCTAGTAGATTGTGTGGTATCATATTGTTTCCATACCATACCAAGGATGTAGTTACTCTTAGTGAATAGTTAACCTTGTAAATAATTTTCTTCTTGTGGATATGTGTTTGGTTTTGTTTTTAGTAAGGTAACAACTCTTTAATAGGAGGTGAAGGTTGTTTTAAAATAAAGGAAACATAAAATAAAAAGGTATCAATTATTTACCCCCTCCCCCTCTTAGTGATACATTGATCCTACTGGGCATTATTATTTAAAGTTTATAAGATAAAGTAGTTATAAGATATGATCATTGTTGCTAATAAAGGTCAGAAGATAAATGTATATGGTGATTAAAAATGAGAAATTTCAAAAAAAAATAGCAGGTCAAAAGATAGAAAAATAGGATTTGATTTATTTGAAGTTTAATTCAATCAATGGATAAGTTATCTATCTGATATAAAGATCTAAAAATTGGAGGTTATGGTGATCAAGAGATGAATATGTTCAGAGGTAAATACAATCAGTAATTATGATGATTGGAAATTATAAACATGATTTGTATAGAAGATGAGATGTTGGAAGACACATTTTAAATATTCATTGTTGGAGTAATGGAATTTATATCACTAGAATCATAGTTTTTATATCGGATTAAGTTCAAAGTTTCAAATATTATGGATTATATTTGTAAGTGAAAGCAAATTGAAGTTTGTTTTGAATATATCAAAAGTTGTAGAAATAGAATATATAAAAGCTTTAATTGATTTTACTTGATCATTGAGGTGAATTGAAACTCATGTGATGATGTTGAGAATGATGTCAAAGATATAAAATTCGTGAAGTTGAATTCAAGATTCAAGTCTAGATTTTTAGAATATTTTAATACCATTGACACCAAGTTTTGAGGGCACCATTAAGAAGTTAAGATCTTATATTATCGGGACATTGAAGGTAGTTTACAAATACTTGAAGAAGGAATAAGATAAAAATATTTAAGAACAATTTTATAAGAGAATGATGGTTTATATAATGGGTGAATTCATTTATAATTTAGTGTTGATAATATTAAGAGGATAGATTATATAGATCTTAACCTAAAAGTTCTAGAAGATAATCTTGGAAAAAATAGAAGGTTGATAAGTTATGAAGACCAAAAGATAAAGGAAAAAAAGGTGAAATTTGTAGAGTTTTTAGTTATATAAATTTGATTTTTTGACCATAAATTTATTTTTTTATTCTAAAGTCTTAGAGGAAGATTATAATTGTTGCTGGAGAAACCAAAGGTGAAAGTGATCTTACTCGTGTTCATTGGAGAAAACATTATAACTAGTGGAAATTAGTATAATTTCTTTTTAAGAGACATAGGAGTATTTTCAAGAGATAGAACTTTAAATTCACCTACATTAAATAGTAGATATATATGGCTCAGGATAATAACCAAACACAAAAAGGAGTGGTTTGAGATAAAATCTTGTAAAAATATTTTGTGCCTTGCATTTTCTTTTATTGCTATGTTATATGGGTAAGTGTAAGATATAAATTGAAGAGGATCAAAACTATAACAAGTTGAAGAGGTTAATTTTAGGATAAATGAAATTATAAAATAACTATACTGATTCAACCCCCCCCCCCCTCAATCGGGAAGATATTCCTAGTAACTTCTTATATAATAGGTTGGGCATATGGGATATCGAGTGAAATTCCACTGACACATCTTTCACATGATTTCCCTCTATTATTAATTAATGGTTTGATTAATTTATGGTTATACATGAATGGTATAATCATTGAAATGTTCAATAATTATTTAACCCCAATAGGTATATGTTGATATAACATATGTTAGCTTCCATGTGATGGAAATTGATTCTAGACTCCCTTATTTTAATAAAGGGAGACTATATAAAGGACAGGATCGTCTTATTGGGGTGTATGTGATATAATCTAGAAATACTCAAGACTCTATTCACTCTTACATACTTAATTTCTCTTCATCAAGGAATATCCTATTACACCATTAAATATTAGGGTTCCTCTCATAATAAACAAGGATTCTAGTGGTCAGTGTACTAACTGTAAAGGAAAAAGGCCTTTGGTTGTCTCTTGGTGATCTCCATAAAGTATAAGTTATCAAGAATTATATATATGGATTATACTACATATGAGTTGGACCTATTTAAATTTATTTTCATTAAACATAATGTTGATTTTAGATGATATATTGATCAATTTTGTGGGTTTATTTTACTTCATTGATCATAATATGATCCTCTAAAACCCATCGGTTTCTTCATCTAGTTAGTGATTCCTCTAAATAACCTTCATTAATCAAGTCACCTATTTATATAGCACTTTCTCTCTTGTATCATGATTTTGAAAAGTCTATTTATTATATAATAGGTCAGGCTCTAAGTGAACATGATCAACCTCAAAGAAATGTGAAGGGTTTGGAATATAATTCTATATAAGTGATATATATATAAGATATCATATAGTTGAGAAAGGTTGTATGGCATGGGTAAATGATATACCGTATCTCTTATATACTCTAATATTTAAAATTTCCAAATATGCCTTGTCATTAGCTTCCTTTTATTTCCAGATTTCATAACCCATTTTTATAGATATGTATTTAGGTAGATATGGTCCCCTAATTATAATTCAAGATCCCTATTTTAGTTGTTAGCATAACTTTTCTATCTACTTTATATCACCTTTATATGCTTTTGGATAGATCTAACCTTTTATAATGTCTCTTCTATAAGTTTTATACCTAATAACATCCTTTATCCATGTTTATCCCAATATATTAGAGTTTTAAATCTCTTTACATAAAATTCCTTATATGGTTCCATTTGAATGTTGGTCTAAATCATGTGGGTACAAAAGGGTCATGAAATTCAAGGATATTTTGAGTTTTCAATTTACTTAGCAAGTTGGATTTTGAACCAGGATTCAAGATGGAATATTGAAAGTTTGAACCTATTAAAATATGTGTTTTTTGTAGTGACTGTAACACCCCAGGTAAATAAAGAATATTACATTTTCATATTTATCCATATTTGTGAATAAAATATTAATATGACTTTAAAGGGGATGTTATGCTCGATGGCGTACCCAACACGCAACAACGAGTTTCTTGGGAATCTTACGTTGCACTCTAATAATAAAATAATATTATTTTAAATGGTAGTTAACATGTAGTCGTTGTATTGGCGGGAATGGATAGAAATAACTAAAATATGATTATATATGTTTTTAAATGTTTTTAAATTTATCCAATAAAAGATAAAGGTTTAAAATACGGAAAGAATTCAATTTTAGGCGTATATGCCCTAGTTTTCACTAAAGGTTCACTTATCGCCTTTTGATGGAAACCATCATTAAATATAGTTTTTTTCACTCTTATACATTCTATTTGGACCAAATAAAACTCTTCTTTAGAATCGGGACATCAAAATTTACTTTGTGTAAATTTTTGGTATCTTTCCGATAAAGATCATTTTTTTAATGAATAGTGTAAAATGTTGTATTTTAATTCAAAACCTCTTTTTAATCTAATTTATTTATATGATTAGATTATCTTTTTAATTGGTTCTAAAGTGAAATTAGAATATATTTTTTACCATTAAATCCAATAGTGGTCATTGGAATTAATTTCACTTTGAAATCGGACTTAAACTAGTGTCAATCTTTTGATACTGATTGTTTCATAAAAACACGCTATTTGTCATGACAGCGGGAATTAATTATTAAATTAATTAATGTGACTTATATGTTTTGAATTTGGTAAAATAGACTTCATTTTTTAATTCGGAATATCAAATATAGCTTAGGGTGAATTTTTGGTAATTTTCTGAAAAACTTCAATTTTTGATGAATAGTGAAACCACTAAGTGGTACTTATAAAAATTGATTTTCCGTTTAAATGAAATTTTTCCACCTTTGTGTTTTGAATTTCAAAAATCTGGCATACATGGTTGTCATTAAGAAGTAAAATTTGGTTCAATGGGATTAAAATAATTTTTTGGTGAATAGTAACTTATTAAGTTTTTAATCGCGATTAAAGGTAATTAGTGTAGTTTAAGGTAAAAATAATGTTTTAATAATATTAAATGAACTTGACACATGTCCTAACCTAATTGGATGTGTCATGGCCGACCAAGACAATCCATGGGTCAACTTGGGGACCCCATGGAGCCACTTTGGTTGGGAAATGACATAAATAACTTTTTATTTAATGTTAAAGTAAAAATGACACACAAATGAGATATTTTACTAAAACAATTTTTACATGGGGTTATACAAGTCAGATTTTTTACTATAAATAGTCATTGGAAATATAAAAATATTTCCTACATCATAGTATTTTTTTTATAATTTTTAGACATTAAATAAATTAAATTATTTATGACATCATGATGATGCAGCGATGACCTCATTATTTAACGATTTAAATAAAATGGAAAGATAATGTAATATCTAAGACCTAAACATGTCCAAAACCTATTGGATGATGGGATTTCTAACCCTTATCACCTTATCCTAGAAACACATCAATGTGGGACCTCTTAAATTCGAATACCATTTTAAAATAAAGTGACTTTTCTTTACCTTCCAAGAGTGCCCCTCCTCTCCTCTTATAAAAGGCCCCCACCTCAACCTCCTTACCCACACTCCCAAAGCCTTTGGCTCGGCCAAACCCTGCCCATTTTGTCTCTAAACTTCCCTCTATTACTCCTTGAAGCCTCAATTTTGGAATAATTCTTCCCATGGAATCTTTTGAGCTCAAACCAAGGGGAGTTACCCGATTTTAAGGTAATGTCTTCTTTTGACTCCTTTTGTTTTATTTTGCTTCTCCAACCCCCTAAACTCTTTTTATTCTTTTCTTTTGTAACAACTCCAGTATCCTAAATATACTAGTATTTTGTTATAAGAAGGATACGAGCTACACTTACACACACCTACATCTAATGGTTAAAGAACATACTGTTTCCGTGGATGGCGAATTTCTGCCTCACGAAACGATGATTGTTCAACACTCATATAACACCTTCAAAGGTGGCCATTAATATGTCACTATATTTATATATGATATATAATATGTTTATGTTTTACTTAAGCTTCTGTATTTTTCATTTTTGTCTTACCTTTATGGCTTCCATTATGGGTATACGCGATATCTTCATTTTAGGAAGTGCGGACTACCGGCCCCTCAAAGTGATGTGATTCGTTAATGCCATACGTGGGATGTATAAAGCATGGATTTAATGTTATTATATATGATTTTATACTGGAATTATTATATACCTCTATATCATTATTATTTCATTCCATTAAAGTATGAGATATAAATGAAAGTAGCGTTCATGCGTACGTACGGCTTACCGTCTCCATGAACGACGCATTTCATTTCTTATCCCCAAATGTAATGTACTATTATAAGTACATGTATATAATGGATATATATGATGAATGATACATCTAAATGATTAATTTCATTCTGGAATTAAAATATACATACCTCTCATTTAGTTTTAATTCCATTAATATGACAAAGAAATGAAAGTAGCGTTCATGCGTACGTACGGCTTACCGTCTCCATGAACGGTGCATTTCATTTCTTACCTCTAAATGATTATGTGATATTATAAATACATGTATATTCTAGATATATATGATATATATGATATCCAAATCAGGAATGTCATTCTGGATATAAAGAACCTTTGACCACACAAACAACATGTAATTGTAAGAAGTCCACTTTCGACTTAAGAACCAAATATCGACAAAACAAACATTATTAACTTAAATGATTACATAATATTTATAACATGGAAATAAGTAATATAAAAGGAATAATGAACTTGAAAAAGGTTCTTAAGCAAATAGAAATTAACTCAAGTTTATTATTCAGTACGTTAAAGAACGATCGAGTCAAGTCGGACCCGAGGTAAGGGATCCTACACCTCTCTTTCTTTTTAAGGACACTCTTTTATGTCATTCATTTTAAGATCATCTTTCTTATGATTGGGATGTTCTTTTATATTACTCCTACTGTACTTATTATGTTCATGAGAGACCTTATTTCCTCTCATCAATCCATTTTGGAAGTTTTGAGTGGCGTCGTTAGGCTGCCGAATTTTCGTAAGGGATTTTTCATCACACTTTTATTCCCGTGAGATTTATGCTAAATTTGACACAATTTCCTTTTAGTGGTGTATGTACTGCCCATTATTTTACTCATTGTGTAATATACTTTATTTTATGAGTATTTACATCAATGTTGTATTTCCCTTCTTTCACGAGGTGTATGTTTCGAATGATACCCATGTCAGTAAGGGAACCTTTCACCCTCCTCTTTTAAAAGACTTCTTTTGTTGGGTCTTTTAATTTACATATTGTTATGTTGGGATATGTCCTCATATATCCTTATTGATGTAAATTTTATGTCCAAGTGATGAGATACCATTTTTTTATCTCTCATCAACTCATTTTTATGTGACGCTGTTAGGCTGTCATGGGAACTTCTTAACCCAATTTCGATTTCTTTGGGTACAACATGTAGTTATTGAATATGTCATCCTTTGAATATGTGTGAATGACCTTTGATTATTTTACACTTAATATCCACTTATATTTGGTGTATTCATTTTTCACACATAATTATGTAATTGATTTATCCTTAAACCAAGGATACCATCTTTGTATGGGACTACGTCTCAATCTCTTTTCATTGAGGAATATTTCGTTTTATACACAACTTTATTTTATACGGTGTATAAACCCCTTTGACTTTTACTATTATAAAAAAGGAATCTTTTTCTACGAAGTGTTTTACTAAAAGACAAAAAGGAATGTTTTTTTTTAACGTAGGTGGTGACAATGACCTTTTCCGCCGCCGCGATTATTATTTGGTCTTTGGCTTCCTCAACAAGCCGTAATGTTTTTAAAATAAAATAAATACCATATACTCTTTTATGTATTTTGGTATTGAAAATGGTTTTGATAAAGGATTCTATTATTATTGAAATTTGGAAATGTTATCATTCCTTTATATTGGTTTTATGTTTTATGATTTTATTATGGTACTTGGACATTTTACAGGTGGTTACGTGATAAACCATATGACGGGTGGTGCTGTGAATACCAGGACGGGTGCTTACGTTATAACCTCCAATGCATTGGGTATAGAATTCATCCGTATGGCTATTTTACTAAGTATGTATGGAAGTTGGCCGAATGGCTATTCCATTAAGTGATATGTGTGGAAGTCGACCGTATGGTTATTCCACTTAAGTATGTTTATGTCCCAAGTTACCTTTATATGTTATGTGTTATTTATATGGGTTTTATGGTAATCTTTTGGTTACAAAAGGGTAAGTAATGAACTTTTATTCAGCGAAGAGTTTTTACTACTTCGAAGAGGTGAAAATTATTACTTTGATAAAGTATACATGGTTTACTTGTTGTTTTGAAAAAACTAACAGTTTTTATTCTTTGTGTATCCCTTACTGAGCTTTTTATGCTCATCCCAAGTATTTGAAATGTTTTTCATGGGACTTATCATGTAATAGGGTCAAGGATGGGATCAAGGGAAAGTCATGCTACCTAAAACATGGAACTATACATGTTTCTTTTTAAGAGTTTTTATTTTATGGAAATTTAGTAGAAGCAACTACTTTGTAATCTTTTGAGATGTAATAGTTATGTCCTAATTCTCTAAAACTCTAAACCTGAAAAGAAACTCAATGTGAACTACTCATTTAATTCAATATTAAGTAAGGTTTAAGGTCAGGGCCTTATAGTTGGTATCAAAGGTCGGTTTAGATAACTTTAGAGGTTAGGGTATTCTCTAAGCATAAGTGACATTACCATAATGGTTAGGATTTCAGAAAGAGTCCTAGTTTTAGATAAAGTGAATGAGTAAGTATATCTTAGTTTTTAACTTCCTCATTAGTACATGATGGTTTTGTTGATATACTCACACTGACATTTCTGTTTTTAGTGAATGGATGGATCTAGAAGGCACCAAAGGGACAACAGGTTTGAAGGAAACTGTAGTGGTTCTCTGATTAAGATACTAGATAAAATGGGGGATTCAATGAGGAAACTCATGGTTGTTCTCAACCAACTATCAAGGAGTCATGATAAACCACTTGAACCTTGTTATGTTCTGTAATTCATCATGTATGAGATGACCAATCGATGTGGAAGTTCAGGTAACAATTATAAAGGTAACCATTAGAGTTTATATGATCCTTCCTTTTGAGGTAATTATGGGTTATTATATGATATGATGGAAAATGAAAGGCATGAGATAAACTTGAGGTTAAAATATGTTATGATTATTTTTGAAGATTTTATCTCATTTTGGGGAATGTTTTAAGAATTATATAGTTTTGGAAAAAGGACAACATGCAGACCGTGTGACAACCCGTCGCGTCGGACAAAGCCGCGGGAATCGAACCCACAACCAAAGTGCGACTGGTATTTATCGCCTACCATTGGACTACGTGAAGTCCCTGGTTAGTTTGACTGATTCTTTCTAGTTATATGATTTTATGAATTAAGAGTAAGTTGATTTTGGGTTATTTATGAAAATGATTAACCTATCATGGAGGATATGTGATTAGGTTAATTACTTTTCAATACGAGACTTTAGGAGCAACATATGTTGTTTGGAGATAAATGTTACGATTTAACTTGGAAGACTATGTGACTAAATCCTTCAAATATTTGGGTTTCAATCTTAGTTTTGGTTTACTTTGAAGAATTTTATGGAAAAATTGTTTATCTAATGGTCCTCGTTGAACTTTGGGTTTTGTTGGACAAATTTTGGAGATTAAGCATAGATTTTCTTTTTATAAAGGGTTATCCTTTTCTGGATTATATGATCTTGTACTAGCCTTTTTGGTTTTGGTTTTGGTTAAAGTCTAAAGACATGGGAAGTATATAGTTCTCTTTTGTGGATTAGGTGATTCTCTAAAAGTTGATTATAGTACTCTTAATGTGAACAAGTCTTCCTAAATACTCGCCTTTTGGAGAAAATATGAGTTTGTGTAAGGAATCTAATAAAAGTTGAAAGTCAACATGATAAGTGATTATGTTTCCTTATGAATAAATTCCTCAATAAAAAGTAACTTAAAACAAAAATGTTGTCTATTAACTTTTCCTATTGGGGATTCGAATACCGTTTAACCCATCACAAGTTTGTGATTTTCTCATGGTTAACTTTCTCCTAAACATGTTTTCTATCACTCTCCATCAGAACATGACCCTTTTCTTTTTCTTACATGTCCATGTTTTCCTACACAGAATCCTATTATGGGTTAACTCGGGTGACCTTTGTACTTATCTTTCTATATTTTAAAGTGATTGTTTTACCGACTCTTGTTCCGATGTGGGACTTTCAAGGATGTTTCCAAGCCCAATTTTAAAAATTGCGAGGACGCAATTCCCAAAAGGGGGGAAGGATGTAACACCCCAGGTAAATAAAGAATATTACATTTTTATATTTATCCATATTTTTGAATAAAATATTAATATGACTTTAAAGGGGACGCTATGCTCGATGGCGTACCCAACACGCAACAACCAGTTTCTTGGGAATCTTACGTTGCACTTTAATAATAAAATAATATTATTTTAAGTGGTAGTTAACATGTAGTCGTTGTATTGGAGGGAATGGATATAAATAACTAAAATATGATTATATATGTTTTTAAATGTTTTTACATTTATCCAATAAAAGATAAAGGCTTAAAATATGGAAAGAATTCAATTTTAGGCGTATATGCCCTAGTGTTCACTAAAGGTTCACTTATCGCCTTTTGATGGAAAACCGTCATTAAATATAGTTTTGTTCACTCTTATACATTCTATTTGGACCAAATAAAACTCTTCTTTAGAATCGGGACATCAAAATTTACTTTGTGTAAATTTTTGGTATCTTTCCGATAAAGATCATTTTTTTAATGAATAGTGTAAATGTTGTATTTTAATTCAAAACCTCTTTTTAAAATAATTTATTTATATGATTAGATTATCTTTTTAATTGGTTTTAAAGTGAAATTAGAATATATTTTTACCATTAAATCCAATAGTGGTCGTTGGAATTAATTTCACTTTGAAATCGGACTTAAACTAGTGTCAATCTTTTGATACTTATTGTTTCATAAAAACATGCTATTTGTCATGACAGCGGGAATTAATTATTAAATTAATTAATGTGACTTATATGTTTTGAATTTTGTAAAATAGTCTTCATTTTTTAATTCAGAATATCAAATATAGCTTAGGGTGAATTTTTGGTAATTTTCTGAAAAACTTCAATTTTTGATGAATAGTGAAACCACTAAGTGGTACTTATAAAAACTGATTTTCCGTTTAAATGAAATTTTTCCACCTTTGTGTTTTGAATTTCAAAAATATGACATACATGGTTGTCATTAAGAAGTAAAATGTGGTTCAATGGGATTAAAATATTTTTTTGGTGAATAGTAACTTATTAAGTTTTTAATAACGATTAAAGGTAATTAGTGTAGTTTAAGGTAAAAATAATGTTTTAATAATATTAAATGAACTTGAAACATGTCCTAACATCATTGGATGTGTCATGGCCGAACAATACAAGACATGGGTCAACTTGGGGACCCCATGGAGCCACTTTGGTTGGGAAATGACATAAAAAACTTTTTATTTAATGTTAAAGTAAAAATGACACACACATGAGATGTTTTACTAAAACAATTTCTACATGGGGTTATAAAAGTCATATTTTTTACTATAAGTATTCATTGGAAAGATAAAAAAATTTCCTACATCATAGTAATTTTTTTATAATTTTTAGACATTAAATAAATTAAATTATTTATGAAATCATGATGATGCAGCGATGACCTCATTATTTAACGATTTAAATAAAATGGAAAGATAATATAATATCTAAGACCTAAACATATCCAAAAACTATTGGATGAGTGGATTTATAACCCTTATCACTTTATCCTCGAAACACATCAATGTGGGACCTCTTAAATCCTAATACCATTTTAAAATAAATTGACTTTTCTTTACCTTCCAAGAGTGCCCCTCCTCTCCTCTTATAAAAGGCCCCCACCTCAACCTCCTTACCCACACTCCCAAAGCCTTTGGCTCGGAAAAACCCTACCCATTTTGTCTCTCCACTTCTCTCTATTACTCCTTGAAGCCTCAATTTGGGCATAAGTCTTCCCATGGAAGCCTTTGAGCTCAAACCAAGGGGAGTTACCCGATTTTAAGGTAATGTCTTCTTTTGAGTCCTTTTGTATTATTTTGCTTCTCCAACCCCATAAACTCTTTTTATTCTTTTATTTTGTAACAACTCCAGTATCCTAAATATACTAGTATGTTGTTATAAGAAGGATTCTATCTACACTTACACACACCTACATCTAATGGTTAAAGAAAATACTGTTTCCGTGGATGGAGAATTTCTGCCTCACGAAACGATGATTGTTCAACACTCATATAACACCTTTAAAGGTGGCCATTAAGATGTCACTATACTTATATATGATATATAATATGTTTATGTTTTACTTAAGCTTCTGTATTTTTCATTTTTGGCTTACCTTTATGCCTTCCATTATGGGTATACGTGATATCTTCATTTTAGGAAGTGCGGACTACCGCCCCCTCAAAGTGATGTGATTCGTTAATGCCATATGTAGGATGTATAAAGGATGGATTTAATGTTATTATATATGATTTTATACTGTAATTATTATATACCTCTATATAATTATTATTTCATTCCATTAAAGTATGATATAGAAATGAAAGTAGCATTCATGCGTACGTATGGCTTACCGTCTCCATGAACGGTGCATTTCATTTCTTATCCCCAAATGTAATGTACTATTATAATTACATGTATATAATGGATATATATGATTAATGATACATATAAATGATGAATATAATTCTGGAATTAAAATATACATAACTCTCATTTAGTTTTAATTCCATTAATATGACAAAGAAATGAAAGTAGCGTTCATGCGTATGTACGGATTACCGTCTCCATGAACGGTGCATTTCATTTATTACCTATAAATGATTATGTGATATTATAAATACATGTATATTCTATATATATATTATATATATGATATCTGAATCAGGAATGTCATTCTGGATATAAAGAACCTTTGACCACACGAACAACATGTAATTGTAAGAAGTCCACTTTCGACTTAAGAACCAAATATCGACAAAACAAACATTATTAACTTAAATGATTACATAATGTTTATAACATGTAAATAAGTAATATAAAAGGAATAATTAACTTTAAAAGTGTTCTTAAGAAAATAGAAATTAACTCAAGTTTATTATTCAGGACGTTAAAGAACGATCGAGTCAAGTCGGACCCGAGGTAAGGGATCCTACACCTCTCTTTCTTTTTAAGTACACTCTTTTATGTCATTCCTTTTAAGATCATATTTCTTATGATTGGGATGTTCTTTTATATTAATCCTACTGTACTTATTATGTTCATGAGAGACCCTATTTCCTCTCATCAATCCATTTTGGAAGTTTTGAGTGGCGCCGTTAGGCTGCTGAATTTTCGTAAGGGATTTTTCATCACACTTTTATTCCCGTGAGATTTATGCTATATTTGCCACAATTTCCTTTGAGTGGTGTATTTACTACCCATTATTTTACTCATTGTGTAATATACTTTCTTTTATGAGTATTTACATCAATGTTGTATTGCCCTTCTTTCACGAGGTGTATGTTTCGAATGATACCCATGTCGGTAAGGGAACCTTTCACCCTCCTCTTTTAAAAGGCTTCTTTTGTTGGGTCTTTTAATTTACATATTGTTATGTTGGGATATGTCCTCATATATCCTTATTGATGTAAATTTTATGTCCAAGTGATTAGATACTCTTTTTTTTATCTTTCATCAACTCATTTTGATGTGACGTCGTTAGGCTGTCAAGGGAACTTCTTAACCCAATTTCGATTTCTTTGGGTTCAACATGTAGTTATTGAATATGTCATCCTTTGAATATGTGTGAATGACATTTGATTATTTTACACTTAATATCCACTTATATTTGGTGTATTAATTTGTCACACATAATTATGTAATTTATTTATCCTTAAACCAAGGATACCATATTTGTATGGGACTACGTCTCAATCTCCTTTCATTGAGGCATATTTCATTTTATACACAACTTTCTTTTATACGGTGTATAAACCCCTTTGACTTTTACTTTTATAAAAAAGGAATCTTTTTCTATGAAGCGTTTTACTAAACGAAAAAAAAGGAATTTTTTTTTAGCGTACGCGGTGACAATGACCTTTTCTGCCACCGCGAGTATTATTTGGTCTTTGGCTTCCTCAACAAGCCGTAATGTTTTTAAAATAAAATAAATACCATATACTCTTTTATGTATTTTGGTATTCAAAATGGTTTTGATAAAGGATTCTATTATGATTGAAATGTGGAAATGTTATCATTCCTTTATATTGGTTTTATGTTTTATGATTTTATTATGGTACCTAGAAATTTTACAGGTGGTTACGTGATAAACCATATGACGGGTGGTGCCGTGAATACCAGGACGGGTGGTTACATTATAACCTCCAATGCATTGGGTATGGAATTCGGCTGTATGGATATTCCATTAAGTATTTATGGAAGTTTGCCGAATGGCTATTCCATTAAGTGATATGTGTGGAAGTCGACCGTATGGTTATTCCACTTAAGTATGTTTATGTCCCAAGTTACCTTTATATGTTATGTGTTCTTTATATGGGTTTTATGGTAATCTTTTGGTTACAAAAGGGTAAGTAATGAACTTTTATTCAGCAAAGAGTTTTTACTACTTCGAAGAGGTGAAAAGTATTACTTTGATAAAGCATACATGGTTTACTTGTTGTTTTGAAAAAACTAATAGTTTTCATTCTTTGTGTATCCCTTACTGAGCTTTTTATGCTCATCCCAAGTTTTTGAAATGTTTTTCACAGGACTTAGCATGGAATAGGGTCAAGGATGGGATCAAGGGAAATCCATGCTACCTAAAACATGGAACTATACATGTTTCTTTTTAAGAGTTTTTATTTTATGTAAATTTAGTAGAAGCGACTACTTTGTAATCTCTTGAGATGTAATAGTTATGTCCTAATTCTCTAAAACTCTAAACCTGAAAAGATACTCAATGTGAATTACTCATTTAATTCAATATTAAGTAAGGTTTAAGGTCGGGGCCTTATAGTTGGTATCAAAGGTCAGTTTAGATAACTTTAGAGGTTAGGGTATTCTCTAAGCATAAGTGACATTACCATAATGGTTAGGATTTCAGAAAGAGTCCTAGTTTTAGATAAAGTGAATGAGTAAGTATATCTTAGTTTTTACCTTCCTCATTAGTACATGATGGTTTTGTTGATATACTCACACTGACATTTCTGTTTTTAGTGAATGGATGGATATAGAAGGCACCAAAGAGACAACAGGTTTGAAGAAAACTGTGGTGGTTCTCTGATTAAGATACTAGATAAAATGGGGGATTCAATGAGGAAACTCATGGTTGTTCTAAACCAACTATCAAGGAGTCATGATCAACCACTTGAACCTTGGTATGTTCTGTAATGCATCATGTATGAGATGACCAATCGATGTGGAAGTTTAGGTAACAATTATAAAGGTAACCATTAGAGTTTATATGATCCTTACTTTTGAGGTAATTATGGGTTATTATATGATATGATGGATAATGAAAGGCATGAGATAAACTTGAGGTTAAAATATGTTATGATTATTTATGAAGATTTTATCTCATTTTGGGGAATGTTTTAAGAATTATATAGTTTTGGAAAAAGGACAACACGCAGACCGTGTGACAACCCGTCGCGTCGGACAAAGCCGTGGGAATCGAACCCACAACCAAAGTGCGACTTGTATTTATCACCTACCACTGGACTACGTGAAGTCCCTGGTTAGTTTGAATGATTCTTTCTTGTTATATGATTTTATGAATTAAGATTAAGTTGATTTTGGGTTATTTATGAAAATTATTAACCTATCATGGAGGATATGTGATTAGGTTAATTACTTTTCAATACGAGACTTTAGGAGCAACAGATGTTGTTTGGAGATAAATGTTACGATTTAACTTGGAAGACTATGTGACTAAATCCTTCAAATATTTTGGTTTCAATCTTAGTTTGGTTTACTTTGAAGAATTTTATGGACAAATTGTTTATCTAATGGTCCTCGTTGAACTTTGGGTTTTGTTGGACAAATTTTGGAGATTAAGCATAGATTTTCTTTTTATAAAGGGTTATCCTTTTCTGGATTATCTTATCTTGTACTAGCCTTTTTGGTTTTGGTCTTGGTTAAATTCTAAAGACATGGGAAGTATATAGTTATCTTTTGTGGATTAGGTGATTCTCTAAAAGTTGATTATAGTACTCTTAATGTGAACAAGTATTCCTAAATACTCGCCTTTTGGAGAAAATATAAGTTTGTGTAAGGAATCTAATAAAAGTTGAAAGTCAACATGATAAGTGATTATGTTTACTTATGAATAAATTCCTCAATAAAAAGTAACTTAAAACAAAAATGTTGTTTATTAACTTTTCCTACTGTGGAATCGAATACCGTTTAACCCATCACAAGTTTGTGATTTTCTCATGGTTAACTTTCTCCTAAACATGTTTTCTATCACTCTCCATCAAAACATGACCCTTTGCTTTTTCTTCCATGTCCATGTTTTCCTACACGGAATCCTATTATGGGTTAACTCGAGTGACCTTTGTACTTATCTTTCTATATTTTAAAGTGATTGTTTTACAAACTCTTGTTCTGATGTGGGACTTTCAAGGATGTTTCCAAGCCCAATTTTAAAAATTACGAGGACGCAATTCCCAAAAGGGGGGAAGGATGTAACACCCCAGGTAAATAAATAATATTACATTTTCATATTTATCCATATTTTTGAATAAAATATTAATATGACTTTAAAGGGGACGCTATGCTCGATGGCGTACCCAACACGCAACAACGAGTTTCTTGGGAATCTTACGTTGCACTCTAATAATAAAATAATATTATTTTAAATGGTAGTTAACATGTAGCCGTTTTATTGGAGGGAATGGATACAAATAACTAAAATATGATTATATATGTTTTTAAATGTTTTTACATTTATCCAATAAAAGATAAAGGCTTAAAATACGGGAAGAATTCAATTTTAGGCGTATATGCCCTAGTTTTCACTAAAGGTTCACTTATCGCCTTTTGATGGAGAACCATCATTAAATATAGTTTTTTTCACTCTTATACATTCTATTTGGACCAAATAAAACTCTTCTTTATAATCGGGACATCAAAATTTACTTTGTGTAAATTTTTGGTATCTTTCCGATAAAGATCATTTTTTTAATGAATAGTGTAAAATGTTGTATTTTAATTCAAAACCTCTTTTTAATCTAATTTATTTATATGATTATATTATCTTTTTAATTGCTTTTAAAGTGAAATTAGAATATATTTTTTACCATTAAATCCAATAGTGGTCGTTGGAATTAATTTCACTTTGAAATCGGACTTAAACTAGTGTCAATCTTTTGATACTTATTGTTTCATAAAAACACGCTATTTGTCATGACAGCGGGAATTAATTATTAAATTAATTAATGTGACTTATATGTTTTGAATTTTTTAAAATAGTCTTCATTTTTGAATTCGGAATATCAAATATATCTTAGGGTGAATTTTTGGTAATTTTCTGAAAAACTTCAATTTTTGATGAATAGTGAAACCACTAAGTGGTACTTATAAAAACTGATTTTCCGTTTAAATGAAATTTTTCCACCTTTGTGTTTTGAATTTCAAAAATCTGGCATACATGGTTGTCATTAAGAAGTAAAATGTGGTTCAATGGGATTAAAATAATTTTTTGGTGAATAGTAACTTATTAAGTTTTTAATCGCGATTAAAGGTAATTAGTGTAGTTTAAGGTAAAAATAATGTTTTAATAATATGAAATGAACTTGACACATGTCCTAACCTAATTGGATGTGTCATGGCTGACCAAGACAAGCCATGGGTCAACTTGGGGACCCCATGGAGCCACTTTGGTTGGGAAATTACATAAATAACTTTTTATTTAATGTTAAAGTAAAAATGACACACACATGAGATGTTTTACTAAAATACTTTTTACATGGGGTTATACAAGTCATATTTTTTACTATAAATAGTCATTGGAAAGATAAAAATATTTCCTACATCATAGTATTTTTTTATAATTTTTAGACATTAAATAAATTAAATTATTTATGACATCATGATGATGCAGCGATGACCTCATTATTTAACGATTTAAATAAAATGGAAAGATAATGTAATATCTAAGACCTACACATGTCCAAAACCTATTGGATGAGTGGATTTTGAACCCTTATCACCTTATTCTCGAAACACATCAATGTGGGACCTCTTAAATTCGAATACCATTTTAAAATAAAGTGACTTTTCTTTACCTTCCAAGAGTGCCCCTCCTCTCCTCTTATAAAAGGCCCCCACCTCAACCTCCTTACCCACACTCCCAATGCCTTTGGCTCGGCAAACCCGTGCCCATTTTGTCTCTAAACTTCCCTATCTTACTCCTTGAAGCCTCAATTTGGGCAGAAGTCTTCCCATGGAAGCCTTTGAGCTCAAACCAAGGGGAGTTACCCGATTTTAAGGTAATGTCTTCTTTTGAGTCCTTTTGTTTTATTTTGCTTCTCCAACCCCCTAAACTCTTTTTATTATTTTCTTTTGTAACAAATCCAGTATCCTCAATATACTAGGATTTTTTTATAAGAAGTATTTGAGATACACTTACACACACCTACATCTAATGGTTAAAGAACATACTGTTTCCGTGGATGGCGAATTTCTGCCTCACGAAACGATGATTGTTCAACACTCATATAACACCTTCAAAGGTGGCCATTAAGATGTCACTATATTTATATATGATATATAATATGTTTATGTTTTACTTAAGCTTCTGTATTTTTCATTTGTGTCTTACCTTTATGGCTTCCATTATGGGTATACGCGATATCTTCATTTTAGGAAGTGCGGACTATCGACCCCTCAAAATGATGTGATTATTTAATGCCATACGTGGGATGTATAAAGGATGGATTTAATGTTATTATATATGATGTTATAATGGAATTATTATATACCTATATATCATTATTATTTCATTCCATTAAAGTATGAGATAGAAATTAAAGTAGCGTTCATGCGTACGTACGGCTTACCGTCTCCATGAACAGTGCATTTCAATTCTTATCCCCAAATGTAATGTACTATTATAAGTACATGTATATAATGGATATATATGATTAATGATACATCTAAATGATGAATATAATTCTGGAATTAAAATATACATACCTCTCATTTAGTTTTAATTCCATTAATATGACAAAGAAATGAAAGTAGCGTTCATGCGTACGTACGGCTTACCGTCTCCATGAACGGTGCATTTCATTTCTTAACTCTAAATGATTATGTGATATTATAAATACATGTATATTCTAGATATATATGATATATATGATATCCAAATCAGGAATTTCATTATGGATATAAAGAACCTTTGACCACATGAACAACATGTAATTGTAAGAAGTCCACTTTCGACTTAAGAACCAAATATCGACAAAACAAACATTATTAACTTAAATGATTACATAATGTTTATAACATGGAAATAATTAATATAAAAGGAATAATGAACTTGAAAAAGGTTCTTAATCAAATATAAATTAACTCAAGTTTATTATTCAGGACGTTAAAGAACGATCGAGTCAAGTCGGGCCCGAGGTAAGGGATCCTACACCTCTCTTTCTTTTTAAGTACACTCTTTTATGTCATTCCTTTTAAGCTCATCTTTCTTATGATTGGGATGTTCTTTTATATTACTCCTAATGTACTTATTATTTTCATGAGAGACCCTATTTCCTCTCATCAATCCATTTTGGAAGTTTTGAGTGGCGTCGTTAGGCTGCCGAATTTTCATAAGGGATTTTTCATCACACTTTTATTCCCGTGAGATTTATGCTACATTTTCCACAATTTCCTTTGAGTGGTGTATGTACTGCCCATTATTTTACTCATTGTGTAATATAATTTCTTTTATGAGTATTTACATCAATGTTGTATTTCCCTTCTTTCACGAGGTGTATGTTTCGAATGATACCCATGTCGGTAAGGGAACCTTTCACCCTCCTCTTTTAAAAGACTTCTTTTGTTGGGTCTTTTAATTTACATATTGTTATGTTGGGATATGTCCTCATATATCCTTATTGATGTAAATTTTATGTCCAAGTGATGATATACCCTTTTTTTATCTCCCATCAACTCATTTTGATGTGACGTCGTTAGGCTGTCAAGGGAACTTCTTAACCCAATTTCGATTTCTTTGGGTTCAACATGTAGTTATTGAATATGTCATCCTTTGAATATGTGTGAATGAACTTTAATTATTTTACACTTAATATCCACTTATATTTTGTGTATTAATTTGTCATACATAATTATGTAATTGATTTATCCTTAAACCAAGGATACCGTCTTTGTATGGGACTACTTCTCAATCTCCTTTCATTGAGGCATATTTCGTTTTATACACAACTTTCTTTTATACGGTGTATAAACCCCTTTGACTTCTACTTTTATACAAAAGGAATCTTTTTCTACGAAGCGTTTTACTAAATGACAAAAAGGAATGTTTTTTTTAACGTACGTGGTGACAATGACCTTTTCTGCCGCCGCGAGTATTATTTGGTCTTTGGCTTCCTCAACAAGCCGTAATGTTTTTAAAATAAAATAAATACCATATACTCTTTTATGTATTTTGGTATTGAAAATGGTTTTGATAAAGGATTCTATTATGATTTAAATTTGGAAATGTTATCATTCCTTTATATTGGTTTTATGTTTTATGATTTTATTATGGTACTTGGACATTTTACGGGTGGTTACGTGATAAACCATATGACGGGTGGTGCCGTGAATACCAGGACGGGTGGTTACGTTATAACCTCCAATGCATTGGGTATGGAAGTCGGTTGTATGGCTATTCCATTAAGTATGTATGGAAGTTGGCCGAATGGCTATTCCATTAAGTGATATGTGTGGAAGTCGACCGTATGGTTATTCCACTTAAGTATGTTTATGTCCCAAGTTACCTTTATATGTTATGTGTTCTTTATATGGGTTTTATGGTAATCTTTTGGTTACAAAAGGGTAAGTAATGAACTTTTATTCAGCAAAGAGTTTTTGCTACTTCGAAGAGGTGAAAAGTATTACTTTGATAAAGTATACATGGTTTACTTGTTGTTTTGAAAAAAAACTAACAGTTTTCATTCTTTGTGTATCCATTACTGAGCTTTTTATGCTCATCCCAAGTTTTTGAAATGTTTTTCACAGGACTTAGCATGGAATAGGGTCAATGATGGGATCAAGGGAAAGTCATGCTACCTAAAACATGGAACTATACATGTTTCTTTTTAAGAGTTTTTATTTTATGGAAATTTAGTAGAAGTGACTACTTTATAATCTTTTGAGATGTAATAGTTATGTCCTAATTCTCTAAAACTCTAAACCTGAAAAGATCCTCAATGTGAATTACTCATTTAATTCAATATTAAGTAAGGTTTAAGGCCGGGGCCTTATAGTGACCCCAACCCCAATATTATGGATCTTATGCCATACTTAATTACATTATCATAAGATACATGGAATCACATCATAAAGGACAGATCAGTTTAGTATTCTTGGTAAACTAGATACATACATGAGTCTTACATTACATTTGAATACCCAAATTACAACATAATTTTTTTAATAATATCATTATTCAGTCTGTCATATTATTATATATATTTCATAGTAAACTTTATAGAATCCTGGGGAAAGGAAAAATATAAGGGTGAGCTCAAATTCTCAGTTAGGGTTATGTATAGTGAAAGCTATCATGAATCAATAAACATAATAAACATGGAAAGGTAAATAACATAGCACACATGCCATTTAAATAACTAGATAAGGTATAATAAATCTGGAAAGGTAAATAACTGAGAAAAAAATCCTTTTAAATAACTAGAAAAGGAATAATCAATATTTTAAATTAAATAACTAAAAACATGTGCTATTTAAATAACTAGATAAGGTATAATCAATATAGAAAGTTAAATAATTGAAACATGTTCTATATAATCAATAATCTAAGAATGAAATGAATCTAGAGATAATATCATTGTAAAAATATCCTAGATAATAACTAAAACCTTAATTAAGGCAATGCTAAATTATTAAAAACTACAATCTTAGGCATTATGATACCTCTACTATGAAGACCTTTCACAAGACAGTTTAAACTATAGGTATAAACCCTTTAAATTTTATCTTAACTTGTTTCTATTATAAAACCTATCGATACATTAAGGGTATATATTATAATGGTCCCCAACCATCACTGTAGGTCTAAATAATTCCTCATACATTGAATATTTGATTTAATTCATGAATCAATATGCCTTAGCATCAAATATTCATATTGAGTAAAGGATATGAATTTATCAATATTTCCCTAATCAATCAAATAACTTTCAAATTAAAAAAATTGAATATATAAATGAGATACATTTTAAGAAATAATTATATCCATGATAAATAATGTGTATATTTAGAAAACATTTAATGTCTAATTATCATAGTAAATTGAATATTTCAAGGGGAAGTTAATGAAAAAAATGAAATAAGGAAGTATTGGTCAAAATAATCAAAAATTATCTAGAGGAAGGATAAGGATGGTATCAACATATACCCATTAGAGTAAGAATAAGGATTTGTTTTTATTGATGGATAGAAATACCATAAAAATATATTTAAAAAAATTCTTGAGTAAAATATCCTTTTCATATTGAAAAAAAATTTAAAAATCATTTTCTTTGAAAATCACTTTTAAAAAATCTATAAAAACATCCTAATAAAATTAAAAAGGAAGATTCAAATAAATTGAATTTATTATGGTAGTAATTATATACATTCCTTAAAAGTTAAAAATAATAATCCTTTTTAAATTTAAAAAGTTTAGGAAAGTGCCTTGTTCATAAAACGATAAGAAGATTCCTTTCACATTTTTAGTAAAATCCAAACAAGATTTTTTTTTTAAATGACATAAGATTCCTTTGAAAAAAAATTAAAGAATAAAAATGGGTTAAAATTCCTTTTATAAATCATTTTTAAAATTTTAAAAACATTTCTGAAAACATTTTATTGAAAACATGGTTTTGAAAGAAAACAAATTTCTAACCTAAGAGAGAAATGGAGTTTGATTTTCTTAAAACATTTTCTTAGTTAATTTAGGTACCAAAGATTAGAAAAATGGTACTATTAATTTAAACTATCATGAATAACTATAGGATAGTAAAAATAAATGTTTTATTAAAAAATTATCAAATTATTTTCTTCGATTTAAATTCTATAATAAACAATCTCGATTAAAATGATATTGTGATGTAAACCCTTACAAAGATCATAACGTTAAAGTGAGAATCAACCAATGAATTGATTATGTGTATCAATTTTAAATCCACATAATATTTTTTAAATATAACATAATATAATCAAAATTAATCATATACAAAATCTTATCAAGACATAATAAATGAAGTATAATTTTAACCTAATGAGTGAAAATTGAGTTAATAAATCCCTTACCACTTGGTAAATTTTAATTTAAATAACACTAGATGAAATAATTCAAATTAAAACTTAAAATACCATTAATAATGAATTATTAATGATATAATATGACAAAGGGGTAGTATATATATCATATAAAATAAATTAGGTTCATAACATTATAATATGCTTCTAAGAAATGAAATTGAGATTAAGTACCTTACCTTATGATTCATTTTGGTTTAATATGATTCTAACTTATATAAATTAGTTTTAAACATGTTATTAACTTCTTAAAAACCATATTAATATTTATAATATCATATATAATCCTTTTATAATATCTTATCACTTGTTCATTAATAATATTTCATTATTTTCATTGTTTTGTGTGTTAATTACATTGTTTTCTCATACGTGTTTTGTTATGAAAGTTATGGTTATTGAACATATTATATAGATATATAATCTCTATAATAATAATATTTAAATAATTATCATATTTTTATATCAATTTTACTTTTAAAACCAATCATTAATGATGGTTATGAAAAATGAAGTATGTTACGATCATAGAGATGGTAGGTCGTACAAACGCATGAGTAACGTTTCCATTTTCCAATGATCATTAAAGAAAGTGGGTAAGTAATATATAATATTTAAATAATTATAAAAATATAATATATACCCTTTTATATACTTATATATATCATCTATGTGGTGTGGTTATGAAAATAGAGTCGCATTGCTTCGTGAAGGCGGTAGTTCACACGTGCACAAATGATGTTATCATCGTTAAATGTAAAAAAAATAAAATGATACATTATAATTACATAAATATAAGTATGTTATTAATATAATAATTATTTCATTTATATCACATATAATCATTAACATTATCTTTATCACCTTCCAAGTGAAGTGTTCGGGAAAGAGGAATCACATCGCTTCGCGAGGTGGTAGTCCCTCATACACACGAGCAACGTTATCGTATCTCCTGTGGAATGAAAGGTAAATATATATATATATATATGGTAAAGTATATATAGAGGTATAAATATTTTATAAATATCATATATATTTTTATATCCATCATCAGACCCAACCTTGATAGGTGAAAATGGAAAAATGAATGACATCGGTTCACGAGGAAGTAGTTCGTCGTACACATGAATGATGATTTAATAACCCATTTTATGGAAATGGGGATGGTTTTGGGTCATGGAATTATTATAAAAACATCAAAATATATTTAATATATTTTTTTATTATATCATCAGGGTTTAATAAAAATTTAAGGAGGTGGATAAAGAAGTAAAATAAAGACTCTTATTGAAGAACATTACCTCTTTTTCAAGTATCCTCCTTATATTTTCAGAAAATACTTCCTAGAATAGATTTATTCCAAAAATAAGGCTTATAAGATGAGGGTATATAATTTTTAAAGTAATAGTTTTAAGTTTTTTTTATGATTCAAATGTCTTGAGAGGTGTGGATAAGTGAGGGGAGTGTGTACCCTTTTATAGTTAAAGAGGAGTGGCAATTTTGTAAATACCCAAAAGTAATCACTATTGGGAGGTCAAATTTACCTAAAGTGGATCTAATTTTTATAATTAATGGGTTTTAAGTATTTTATTTTTTATAAACACATCCACATCACAATAAAATACATTTTTTAAACATTTTTTCTTTAACTTATATGTTTTCTTATTTTTATAATTTTAGTGTTTCACTACAGTAACTAGTTTTCTAACCTATGTAATTTATTCATTAAAAATAAATTAAAGTGAAACTTATTAGATAATTTGTAAACACTTATTATAAATATGATATGTAATTTATAAAATATAAATCCTATGTGTGTTGGAAATTAACTTTAACACAAGAACATGTAACGTGAAAAAACATCACTTTCACTTTAACCATGCTAGCATAGTTTTTACTATTTAGGGGTCAATATAGTCATTATAAAATAAAGATTAGTCAATTAATGGAATATAGTTAATATTAGTTATCATTTAAAAATAAATTTTCAGAATATAGGAATTTTAGTGATTTTAAATCATTTGATAAAATATAATTTCTCATAAAATAATATTAATGTCAATTTTTACATTATTCATTTAAAATGAATTTAAAAATATAAATAGAATGATGTAATTAGAATATATTATTTTCACACCTATGTAACATGATATATTCATATAAAAATAATTTAATTCAATAATTCATTCAATTTAATTCACTTTTATTATTTTTAGTATCATCTATTTTATTTTTTATCAACTAAATAATTAATGTGTTGGCATTTTGTATGAATTTTAAGTAACTAATTCATCTATAAAAATTAAATATAAATTATTATGATAAAAAAATAATTTATATTTAAAAATTTATAATTTAACCAATGTTTTTTTTGTTATCCTAAATAATTATATATATTGAAAGGAAGAAAGGTATTTTTTGTCTTTTTCTTTACTTAACTTATTATATAGGTCATATTCAAAGGAAACTGGAAAGTAATTTCATATTTCATATAATTTTGAAAAATAAATTAAATGAAATTAATATAATATTTTAAGTCATTTTCACTCTTATCGTTGCAGTTTAACCCCAGAGTAAATCAATTTTTAACTTAACCGTGGTAAATAATTTTTAATACTTTCATTATAAATTTTGGTAAAAAATAAGTCAAACATATTAGACATTATAAATTATTATTATTCCAAATATGGAATCGATTTTTTCAAATTCAATTCACATAATTGTAAAAAAACTAATTTAAAATTAATCACGTAGACATGATGAGAAAGCAGGTTTTTAAAGGCAAAATATCCAAAAGTTTATAATGTTTTTATATCTAAATTCAATAAAAAATGATTATAATGACCTAAATTGTATTAATTGATATAAAATTAAACTAAATTTACTTTTAAATCAATACAATATATAATTAAAAATTAAAAATTATTTAAATGAAAAGTCATCTTTTAATTAAAATTTAATATTTTTCACTTTTCATCAAAAAATGAAACTTATCAGAAAAATCCTAAAAATTAACCCTAATATAATTTTGGAATTATGATTTCAAAAATGTTTTTTATTTTTTCGTATAAATTTTATAAAAATTTTAAAAATTAATTTTAAATTACATTCTCCAACTATGATTAAACTATCTTTTGTAAAAAAATATTATTTTTCAAAAAACATTTTTTTTATTTTAAATTATTATTATTTTATTTATAATAAATATATATATAATAAAAAATTGTAAAATATATATTTTAATAAGTTAATTAATACTATTATTACCCTCCATTCCAATTTCTAGGTGATAATTTTCATATTAAATAACAATATTAATAATATATTGTTGTTCAGTAAAACTTGGTCTTTACGTGTAACACAATATACTGAATAAACTTATTATTACATGTAATGTAAGCTAAATTTTGTTTTTTCTATCTCATACACTACTGAATATAATGTTATTATTTTTAAATTTTAGGGTGTTACATTCTCCCCACCTTAAATAAATTAAATCCTCACAATTTAGTTGTGATTTAAGAAATCAAGGGATTGAAATTTGGAAATATCATTATTGAAAAACCCACATCATAAAAGGTTTAATAGAAAATCTAATTAATAAGAGAGAATGGGAAGTAAAAAGGTTAAATTCAATAAAATATAACTATGTTTCTAAGTAGTAGAACATCAATGGAATGTAAAGATATGGACATGGATAAAAATCATAAATAATTATAGAGAGTGATTGAGGTCATTGATCACAATCAAGTGAATGGTAAATTGAAAGTTAAGGGTAAAAACCATAAATCTATGATGATTTAAAATACTATCTAATTAATCAGATATTAAGTTAATAGGATAACATTTTTATTTCAAGATCCTTTTTCCTAAATTTGATGAATTCTTCTACTATCTAAGAATATAAGAAAATATACTTACTTCAAACATTTATATTTCATAATAGAAATTTTATCCTTTGGTTTTTATTTGTTAAATTTTAAATTCATTGCTTATTCTAAGAAATAAATATCAAAAAATTAATTTTGTATGCTTTAAGCACTAAAGTTTACTTTTAATGGATCATAATATCCATAAAAAAGTAGCAATTCTTTATATTTGTCTCTAACTATTTTCCAAAATCAATATAGTTAGAAAAAGTTCTCCAATATAATAAATTAATCCCTAAACCTAAAAATTAACATGTTTGTTTCATTAATAATATTTAGTTTTCAAATAGTTTTCCTAAAAACGGTGACAAATTAACCAGAACATCACGTATTCCAATGGTAGGCATGAAACCCTTATCATACTTTAGTCATGGGTTTAAGCCCTATAGCCTTATTGGACAGGATGGGTTGTCACCCTACATACAGGTTTTCCTTTTTCTAAACTATATCAATATAATTCATATAGAGTTCCTAAAACAATATGATGAACATACTTGAAATAAAATTAATCATTAAATAACCTTTTTACTATGTCTTTCAATACAACTTATTTTTTAAAAGAAGTCTAATAATATTATTTGACTATTATTACAATGTCATTAATGATCATATTGACCCTAAAGGATATAAATACCTTTAAAATTATTTATATTAAATATAAATTCATTATTCCTAAAATAATATTTTCCCTAAAACATAAACTTTCCATAAATTCTCTAAAATTTTCTTAATATTGGTAGACTTCCATCACATAAAACCTGAAAAGAAGTTTTTAGACTTTACACATACGATCAATCTTAAACTCATTAACCCATGATGATATCCATAACTCTTAATTCAATGAATAAATATATTATTCTAACACAATAAAAATATGTTTCGTGATTCTTTTAACCAAAATACCATTAGTAAAAATACTTATAAAATTTATTTCTTTTATCCCAATACATAAATACTTCTTTCATTTTATTTCTGCATAGTTCCTTCCTTGGTATAGGTTTTAACCTAGTTAATTAATTTGAATTATCAATTCAAATCCTTCATAATGGTTTTTAAATAAAATATGAATTATCCTAATCATATCCCCCATGAGTTTCAAACCAGGTGCACAGTAAGGCCCATTGTTGGGTACCAGGTAACGCTCGAGTCATGACTAATGTGCTTTTTTTAGATTTATTACCCCTAGGTAACTATTTTCCAGAACCATGCACACTTTTAGTATCTATATAGGGATGTATTTCTAGGAGAATCCATATAATCACTACCTTACCAAAACATTATGATGATATTTTATGCTTTTCCTCAAATTTTATCTTAGTTTTATGTTCCCAAATCTATTTTTCCTTAAATATAGATCCCAAGGTTTCTAACAAAATTTATTTTATACCAACTATAGAAAACCTAACCCCAGTAACCCGGAGCTAGTGTCATACTTTATTACATTAGAATAAGACACAAGGAATCACATCCCAAATGACTGATTAGTTTAGTAGTCTTGGTAAAATGGATACATACATGAGTCTTACATTAAATATGAACACACAAATTAAAACATAATTTTTTTTAAGAATATCATTATTACTTGTATAATATTATTTTATATTTTTCATAGTAAACTTAATTGAATCCTGGGGAAAAAAAAGAATAAGTGTGAGCTCAAATTCCGATTAAGGGTTAAATATAGCAGAATCTATCATAAATCAATAAGCATATTCAATATAGAAAGGTAAATAATTGATAGTATATTCCATTTAAATAACTGGATAAGGTATAATTAAAATGTATAGGTAAATAAATGATAAAAAATTACATTTAAATAATTGGATAAGGCATAATCAATATGTCAAGGTAAATAACTAAGAAAACATTCCATTTAAATAACTTGATGAGGTATAATAAATATGGAAAGGTAAATCACTTAAAACACATTTTATTTAATCAATAATTTGATAATGAAATGCATCCAAAGATAATATCATTTTGAAAATATTTTGGATAATAATAATTGAAAACTTAATGTAGTAAATGCTTAATTATTGGACTTTGTAATCTCAAGAATCATGAAACCTCTACCGTCAAGACCTTTCACTAGTCTGTTTAAACTACAGGAAGAAAATAGTTTAATGCTAGATTAACTTGTTTGTCTCATGAGACCTATTATATCATAGAGGGTCTATATTATATTGGGTCCCACCCATCACTTTAGGTTCAAATCATTCCTTATATATTGAATAAACAATTTAATTCATGAATCAATGTGCTTTAACATCGAATATCTTTATTGAGTAAAGGATATAGAATTATCAATATTTCCCCTGTCAATCAAATAACTTTTAAAGTAAAAAATCATATATTGAAAGGAGATATGATTTAATAAATAATCATATCCATGATAAATAATATGGATATTTAGGGGAAATTTAATGTCTAATGATAATAGAAAAGTTAATATCTCAAGGGGTAGTTAATAACTATAAAATGAAACAAGGAAGTGAATGTCAATACTGTCCTTGGTAAAAATAATAATTAACCATATAGAGGAAGGATAAGGATGGTATAAATAGATAACCATTTAAGTAATAATAAATTTTTATTGTTATTTATGAATAAAAATACTATAAAAATATATTTAAAAACATTCTTGAGTAAAATACCCTTTTCCTTTTGAAAAAAAAATTGAAAATCCATTTCATTGAAATTAAATTTTGAAAAAAAAATATCTAAAAATATCCTTATAAACATGTAAATAAATATTCAAAGAAATGATGGTAATTATGGTGGGTAATTATTTACATGATATAAAAGTTAAAAATAATATCCCTTTTTTAATGAAAAAAATGTTAGAAAAGTGGCTTGTTTAGAAAATGATAAGTAAATTACTTTCTCATTTTCAGTAAAATGAAAAAGGGGATTATTTTAAAAATAACATAATATTACTTTGAAACCATTTTTAATGAGTAAAAATGGTTTAAAATTAATTTTATAAATCAATTTTAAAATTTTAAAAACATTTTTTAGAAAATATGGTTTTGAAAGAAAACAGATTTCTGACCAAAGTGATAAATGAAGTAGGGTTTTATTAAAACCTTTTCTCAATTAATTTAAGTTCCAAAGAGTGGTAAAATGGTTATATTACTTTAAAATATCATTAATAACTATATTATAATAAAATTAAAGAATTTATTAAGAAATTATCAAATTATTTCCTTTAATTGAAATTCTAGAATAAATAATCTTAATTAAAATGATATTGTGAAGTAATCCCTTGCAAAGATCATAAAATTGAAGTGAGAATAAAACAATTAATTCATTATGCTTATCAACTATAAATCTAAATAAAACAAGTTTAAATACAAAATAATATAATTAAAATCCATTATACTCATAATCTTAGCACGACATAATCAATAAAGTATAAGTTTAACCCAGTGATTGGAAATTGAGTTCATAAATCTATTACCACTTGGTAATATTTAATTCAAATCCACCTTGATGAAATAATTCAAATTAAAACTTAAAATACCATTAATAATGAATTATTCATGATATTACATGTTAATGGGTTCATATATAAACCATATAAATTAAATTAGGTGCATAAATATAACATCCCGCCTTTTTATCACATAAACTTTCATTACATTTTACAAAACCAAGTATCTTTAAGGTTTAGTGTCTTGGAAACCAGGAAATTAAAACATGAGAACATAAAACATTCTTCTTAAACACTTGAAAGTATTATCCTTATGTTTATCCTAGGTTAATTACTGAATCTCATAACCTAGGGACATACATCAAAAGAAAGGGTGAGCAGAAGGCCTAGTAAGGGAAACAAGGGGAAACATTTAACATGTGAACTAGAGATACATCAACAAAGTCATGAAAAAGAACTTTAAGGCATGAGAAAGAAATCATGAGGCATATCATAATAAAAATAACGTATTTCATAATTTGAAGATTTGGATAAAACATTTAATATTGAAAATAATTTCCGTTTCATCAAGTCCATCCCCAAAGTGTCATTAAAAATTACCAAGGTTATTCACCAAGGCGTCGTTAAAAATGGTCATCTCTAGAGATTAAGTCTTTACCCAATGTATTGGAGTGTTATTAGGGCACATCCTTAACATGTCTTTATTATCATGTGATCCAAATATATCATCATCAATCATTTCATAAACAACCCATATAGCATAAAAGGAATGGGTTTCATTTCATAATCATAATGTTTTAAAAACTGCTTTAAAGACATGATCTTTATGTCACTTTAATCCCATAGAAAGCGAAAGTGGGTCTCATGTATGTAAATCCCAGAATTTAAAATAGAAAATTTTGGTATATATGTGAATACCCCTTTAGAAGAAAGATATTTGAGTATTCACTTAATAAAATAAATGAATTTGAGAATAAGAGAGACATTTTGAGACGGAAATTCTGCAGCATAACAGCTATGTTTCGGGGTTTTTGAAAACATTGAAAAGAGAGGGGACATGGTTCACCCACTCATAAATGATCCATAAAATAGTAGGGGGCCAGAATATAAAGGATTTAAGAACATGGTAATGAAGTTTTAAAGATATACCATATGAAATGAATAACATTAAAGGAAGACAAAAATAAGATTTCTCTTTTAAAAATTCGGCAGCCTAACGGCGTCACTTAAACTTCAAAAAAAATGAATTGACGAGATCAAATAGGGTCTCTCATAATATTAAAATAAAATATCAGTATGATAGATATAGAGATCATACCCCAACAGAATAAAAAGGAACTTGAAAGATTTGACATGAAAGTAGAACTTTGAAAAAATGAGAAAGGTGAAAGAATCCCTTAAAAATTTGGCAGCCTAACGGCGCCACTTGAACTTTCTTAAATCGAATTGATGAGAGAAAGAGGGGTTCTCTAATCATATGAAAATGAAAAGGGAAGTAAGAGGAATATAAAAGAACATACTCCAACATAATATCATGGAGAATAAAAGAAATGACATAAAAGAGATTTCTTGAAAAAAGAGAGAGGTAGGATCTCTTACCTTAAACGTAACTCTTAAAACTCAAAGGTTGGGACCTTGAGGGCTTGGGGGCACCTTGGGAGGACTCCTTGGGAGTTAATGAGAACAGAGATTTATTGGGGGAGAGTTGGGAGTCGAATGGATGAGAGTATGGCTTGGTATTTATAGGGAAAGTGAGGGGACAAGGCATTAATGGCCAAGGGACACCTCACAAGTGGTTTTCTCAAAACCATGGGCTCTACCATGGTGTTTCCCATGGAGTTAGGACACATGGGTCCCCCCATACAATAATTCATCACCTTTGGTCGGACAACCCTTAAAATATCTCATGACATCATCATGACACCGTTATGATGTCATTAAACATACCGAAACCCTAAAACTGTATTTTTACTATTCAATGAAAATTCAACTTTCTCAGAAAAATCCCAAAATTTCACCTTACCAAATATCAATGATATGATTTCAAAAATTAAATCCATTTTATAAAAATAATTTTCTAAATACTTTTAATTTAATTTTTAAATAAATACACTATTCACCGAAAATCCATTTTTTCAGAAAAAACCCCAAAAATTACCTTAACATAATATCGATGATCTGAGTTCAAAAATGAAATCCATTTTATAAAAAAAAATTTCTAAACATTTTTAATTTAATTTTTTATTAAAAAACACTATTCACCCGAAAAAACTAATACTTGACTAATAATTTCTGAAACAGTTATTTACCTATTTTATTGAATCACATTACTTAATCAAGGTGCCTGGATTATATTAATACTTTCTTTAAGTGAGATTATTAATCCATTTGGTCACATTACTAATCCTAAGCATAAAATCACTATTCATAATTTACTATTCATCAAAAATTAAGTTGATCTTATTAGACTCTAAATTTCGTTCTAAACATAATTGTAGAAGACTATTTTTTGAAAATCATTACACATTTTTAATTATTTAAGGTTTACATAAACATTTTTTTTAAATATCCTTTCTCTAAGATTCACCAAAAATATGCATACTATATTTATCCGGACATTTGAAAATTCATAAACATCATCATAAGAAGAAATCAAAATTTTTATTTAAAACAAAGGATTACACAAGGTAGTTACGGTCTCCTTACATAGCCACTTATAACCCCAGCATAGGACCTAAGAGTAAGGTGTGCTAAGGTGAGAGAATCTGAGGGCGGATCAGCCAACATTGCACGAGTAGTAATTTCTATCAGTTTGAACTTCTCGCAAAGGTGATTCCGTTCTAGCTTCACAAGATGAAGTTCGGCTTGGGTTTGGTCCAGAGCAAAGCCCAGTAGTGCTAACTCCTTCCCAAGTTCTGTTAGATGGGCTTCGATCGGTCCAAGACTACTAAGTGAGGCCATCGAATCTTCTTTCTATATTAATTAACCAAGATCACTTGTATTTAGAGACAAATATCGAAATGTTTAGTTTCCAGTGGTCATATTAACCAATGGTCATATAACAGTCAAAACCCAAAGGTCTCATTTTAATTATACTCATGTTATCAAATGAAATAGTTTTGTTGAGTATAAAAAAATAAAATAACACACAAAATCAGGAAACAAGATTTATTCAAAATTTTGGGTCGTTACAATCTTCCCCCCTTAAGAAATTGCATCCTCGCAATTTTTAAAATTGGGTTTTGAAATTTCATTGAAAGTCCCACATCAGAAAAGGAGTCAGTAAAGCTATTACTTTAAAAGAAAGAAAGGGAAGTACAAAGGTCACTCGAGTAAACCCACACTAGGATTCCATGTAGGAAAACATGGACATGGAGGAGAAAACAAAGGGTCAAGTTCTGAGGGAGAGTGATAGAAAACATGATTAGTAGAAAGTTAACCACAAGAAAATCCCAAACTTTTGATGTGTGTAAACGGTCTTTGATTACCTAGTAGAAAACATAAACCAACAACATTTTTTGTTTTATGTTCCTTTTCATAATTTTGAGGAATTCATTTACTACATAGAACAAAAACATAAGGAAATATACCTACCTTCAAGTAGAGTTTCATCCTTTAATAAGTTTCTACCAAAACTAATCTTTTCTCCAGACGATGAGCATTCAAAAACACTTGGTCTCATCAAAACACAAGAATCATCTTCTTGAGAGTCATGTAAACCACAGAAGATTAACTATCAATTTCTTCTATCTTTAAACATTATCCCAAAAACAGAAAGGGTAATATAAAACAACTCTTCAAAAATAAATAATCCCATAGGAAGGGAAACTACTTTTAAATCTTTAATGTTCCATGGTACTACCCAAAGTTCATCATAGACCATTCCATAAATAACTGTCTTAAAAATCCTCAAAATAAACCAAACTAAGATTGAAACCCAATTATAAGAATGATCTCATAACATAGTCTTCCAAGATAGACTTTATAATTTATCTCTAAACAATATCAACCACTCCTAACATCTTATAAAAAAAGTAACTAACCTAAACATATTTTCTCCAAGATAGGTTAATCATTTCCATAAGTAACCTAAATTACCATGAGTTCGCCTTAAATTCATCTATTCTTCAAAATATAAATCAACCTTTAATTCTTAAAGAAAATACCATAGCAATCTATTTACCTCAATCAAATAGGGTTCCCAAAATAGTGAACATATTCCAAAATAATAATCATCTTTTAATCCCCTAATCACCTATTTTTTTAAGAAGAACAGCTTCACTACATCAACATGTGGTACATAACAATATATGTTTTTCTTAATGACATAAAACCATTTTAGGTAGTGACTCGATGTTCTTAGAAAACATTAAAGATATGCTCATGGAGCACGAACTAAAAAAACAACATGACATAGAAAATTATTGCGAAGAAGTCACATGTACTTTAGTCATCAAGATCCATCTCAGCATAGGACTTGCATTGTTCCCTTGTCCTTGAAGATTATTGATGCTCATCATGCTTCTCATCCCTTCTAAGAGAGCATTGCCTTGGATAAAGTCTAACTTCTCCACATTTACGGCATTGAAAAGTATAAGGTAAATTAGATCAAACCTTATCTCTATTCATCATATTATCAATTTTTTTAAAGAAATTAGCTACTTTATGCCCTATCACCCCACACTTAAAACATCTCTCGGTTCCTTTTTGATATTCCCCTTGGTGCCTCTTTCCACACTTTTTGCACAAAGGAAATTGGGTCTTCTTTCCCTTGTCAACTTTATCAGATGAACATCCTTGAGACTTCATATTCTTCTTCCTTGATGAATTTGGGAATTCAAATAGGTACCAATTATTAATTGTGATTTTTGATAGCTGGTTTGGAATAATCACAATATTTTCAACTTGATCTATCATCATCTATATCACATTAATAGGGCAATCATCACATTTCCTATCACATTGGTTATTGGGACATGTTCTTCCATTTTCTGGCATTAACTAAGAAAAGAAAGTATAATTAGGGGCTTAAATACTTAGCCAATAATCATTAAAAGGAAACTTTAAGCATAGAAGGATAAACTTGTAGAAGGAAAGTATACCCTAACTTGTGATCACGTAGGTTATAATCTAGGTTATCCATGATCATATATTCTTATGTGAATCTTTATTTTATTTTATCTTTGTTCCTTTAATAATGGTTCATACTATGCTTATGAATTTACCAAAGCATATCCCCCGGGAGTGTCGTAACCAAGAGTGCAGCAAGGCTCATTGTCGTGTACCAGTTCTCGTTTGATTCTAGCTCAAAGCGGTGTTTTCGGGTTTTACCCCTATGCACATATGTGCCAGAGCCACCTCTACCTGCTCGAATCCAGACAGGGATGTATTTGCTTGGCAACCCCTTACTCAATACTCACTAAAATACCAGGAAGACTTCCTATATTTAAAATTTTCTATAGGATTCTTCCTAAAGTTTTCATATCCTCATTTCCACAAATAACTAAACCATCATTTGATGCCAACTATAACATCCCGCCTTTTTATCATATAAACTTTCATTACATTTTACAAAAACGAGGATCTTTAAGGTTTAGTGTCTTGGAAACCAGGAACTTAAAACATGAGAACATAAAACATTATTCTTAAACACTTGAAAGTCTTACCCTTATGTTCATCCTAGATTCATTACTGCATCTCATAACCTAGGGACATACATCAAAAGAAAGGGTCAGAAGAAGGCCCATTAAGGGAAACAAGGGGAAAAAATTAAACATGTGAACTAGAGATACATCAACAAAGTCATGAAAAAGAACTTTAAGGCATGAGAAAGAAATCATGAGGAATATCATAATAAAAATAATGTATTTCATAATTTGAAGATGTGGCTGCAACATTTAATATTGACCATCATTTTCGTTTCACCAAGGTCCATCCCCAAGGTGTCATTAAAAATTACCAAGGTTATTCACCAAGGCGTCATTAAAAATGGTCATCTCTAGAGATTAAGTCTTTACCAAATGCATTGGAGTGATATCAGGGCACACCCTTAACATTTCTTTATTATCATGTGATACACATATATCATCATCAATCATTTCATAATCAACCCATATAGCATAAAAGGAATGGGTTTCATTTCATAATCATAATGTTTTAAAAACTGCTTTAAAGACATGATCTTTATGTTACTTTAAACCCACGGAAAGGGAAAGCGGGTCTCATGTATGTAAATATCGGAATTTAAAATAGAAAATTTTGGTATATATGTGAATACCCCTTTAGAAGAAAGAGATTTGAGTATTCACTTAATAAAATAAATGAACTTTAGAATAAGAGAGTCATTTTGAGACGGAAATTCTGCAGCATAACGGCTATGTTTCGGGGTTTTTGAAAACATTGAAAAGAGAGGGGACATGGTTCACCCACTCATAAATGATCCATAAAACAGTAGGGGCATAGAATATAAAGGATTTAAGAACATGGTAATGAAATTTTAAAGATATACCATATGAAATGAATAACATGAAATGAAGACAAAAATAAGATTTCTCTTATGAAAATTCGGCATCCTAACAGCGTCACTTAAACTTCAACAAAAATGAATTGATGAGATAAAATAGGGTCTCTCATCATATGAACATAAAATATAAGTATGATAGATATAGAGATCATACCCCAACATAATAAAAAAGAACTTCAAATATTTTACATGAAAGTAGAACTTTGAAAAAATGAGAAAGGTGAAAGAATCCCTTAAAAATTCGGTAGCCTAACGGCACCACTTGAACTTTCTTAAATCGAAATAATGAGAGAAAGAGGGGTTATCTCATCATATGAACATGAAAAGGGCAGTAGAGGAATATAAAATAACATCCTCCAACATAAGATCATGGAGCATAAAAGAAATGACAAAAAAGAGATTACTTGAAGAAAGAGAGAGGTAGGATCCCTTACCTTAAACGTAACTCTTAAAAATCAAAGTTTGGGACCTTGAGGGCTTAGAGGAACCTTGGGAGGACTCCTTGGGAGGTAATGAGACCAGATCTTCGTTGAGAGAGATTTGGGAGTCGAATGGATGAGATGATGGCTTGGTATTTATAGGGAAAGTGAGGGGACAAGGCATTAATGGCCAAGGGACACCTCACAAGTGGTTTTCTCAAAACCATGGGCTCTCCCATGGTATTTCCCATGGAGTTAGGACACATGGGGCCCCCCATAGAATAATTCATCACCTTTGGTTGGACAACCCTTAAAATATCTCATGAAATCATCATGACACAGTTATGATGTCATTAAACATACCGAAACCCTAAAACTATATTTTTACTATTCACTGAAAATTCAGCTTTCTCAGAAAAATCCCAAAATTTCACCGTAACCAAATATCAATGCTCTGATTTCAAAAATGAACTCCATTTTATAAAAATATTTTTCTAAATATTTTTAATTTAATTTTTAAATAAATACACTTTTCACTGAAAATTCATTTTTTTCAGAAAAAACCCCAAAAATTACCTTAACATAATATCGATGCTCTGAGTTCAAAAATGAAATAAATTTTATAAAAAATAATTTTCTAAATATTTTTAATTTAATTTTTTATTAAAAAACACTATTCACCTGAAAAAACTAATACTTGACTAATAATTTCTGAACCAGTTATTTACCTATTTTATTGAATAACATTACTTAATCAAGGTACCTAGATTATATTAATACTTTCTTTAAGTGAGATTACTAATCCATTTGGTCACATTACTAATCCTAAGCATAAAATCACTATTCATAATTTACTATTCATAAAAAATTAAGTTGATCTTATTAGACTCTAAATTTTATACTGAACATAATTGTAGAAGACCATTTTTTGAAAATCATTACATATTTTTAATTATTTAAGGTTTACATAAATATTTTTTTAAAATATCCTTTCTCTAAGATTCACCAAAAGTATGCATACTATATTTATCTGGGCATTTGAAAATTCATAAACATCATCATAAGAAGAAATCAAAATTTTTATTTAAAACAAAGGATTACACAAGGTAGTTACGGTCTCCTTACATAGCCCCTTTTAAACCCAGCATAGGACCTAAGTGTAAGGTGTGATAAGGTGAGAGAATCTGAGGGCGGCTCAACCAACATTGTACGAGTAGTAATTTCTATCAGTTTGAACTTCTCACAAAGGTGATTCCGTTCTAGCTTCACATGATGAAGTTCGGCTTGGGTTTGGTCCAGAGAAAAGCCTAGTGGTGCTACCTCCTTCCCAAGTTCTGTTAGATGGGCTTCGATCAGTCCAAGACTACTGAGTGAGGCCATCGAATCTTCTTTCTATATTAATTAACCAAGATCACTTGTATTTAGAGACAAATATCGAAACGTTTAGTTTCCAGCGGTCATATTGACCAATGGTCATATAACAGTCAAAACCCAAAGGTCTCATTTTAATTATACTCATGTTATCAAATGAAACAGTTTTGTTGAGTATAAAAAAATAAAATAACACACAAAATCAAGAAACAAGATTTATTCAAAATTTCTGGTCGTTACAATAACATTACAATATGCCTCAATAAAATGAAATTGAGATGAATTCTCCTACCTTATGCTTCCTTTTGGTTAAACATGATTAAAAATATTTTATATTGGTTTAAAAAATGTTATTTACTTATTAAAAAACCATATTATTATTTATAATATCATTTATTATCCTTTTATAGTATCTTATCACCCATTTGTTAATAATCTTTCATTATTTTCATTGTTTCAAATGTTAACTGCATTGTTTTCCCATGCATGTTTTGTTATCAAAGTTATGATTATTGCAAATATTATATGGTTATATCATATATATAATAATAATAATGAAATAATTATCATATTTTTACATCAATTTTTATTTTAAAACTAATCACGAATGATGATTATGAAAAATGAAGTATGTTACGATCATGGAGATGGTAGGTCATATGTATGCATGAGTAACGTTTACATTTTACAATGAACATTATGGAAAGTAGGTAATTAAAATATAATACTTCAATAATAATCATAATATCATATATACGATATTATATAATTATATATATCATCCATGTAGTGTGGTGAAGAAAAGAGAGTCATGTCGCTTCGTGAAGGCGGTAATCCACGCGTACACGAACAATGTTATCATATTTAATTATAAAAAAAGTAAAATGATATATTATATTTATATAATTATAATTATTTAATTTATATCATAATTATTTAATTTATATCACATATAATCACTAAATTTATCTTTATCACCTTTCATGTGAGGCGTTAGTGAAAGACGAATCACATCGCTTCATGAGGCGACAGTTCGCCATACACACGAGCGACATTATCGTATCTCCTACGAAAAAGAAGGTAAAAAGATATATATGTTATAGTGACTCCATAGGTATAAATATTTTATAAATATAAAATATATACTTTATATCCATCATCATACCCAACCTTGACAGATGGAAATGGAAAAATGAACAACATTGGTTTGTAATGCGATAGTCTTTCGTACACACAAATGATGATTTTATAACTCATTTTATAGAAGTGAAGAAGATTTTAGTTCATGAATTTTTTATAAAAACATTCCCATATATTTAATATAATTATTTTATTCTATCTTTATTGGTTACTAAAAATTGTAAGAGGTGGAGAAAGAAGTAAAATAAAGATGCTTATTGAAGAACATTAAATCTTCTTCAGATATCCTCCTTAGGTTTGCAATAAAGCCTTCTTATGTTAGATTTATTTTAAAATTAAAAATTCAAGTATTATGGAAGGGATGTTTTAAAGTTATTTTATAAGGTTTTTGATAATAAAAATGGCTTGATAGGTGTGGATAAGTGAGGGGAGTTAGTTACCTTTTATAGTTGAGGAGGAGTGAGACTTTTGTAAATACCCAAAAATATTCACTATTGGGGGGTCAATATTACCTAAAGTGGATCTATGTTTGACAATTAATGTTTTTGAAGGATTATATGGTCAATAAACACCTCCACCTCATAATAAAATACATGTTTTAAACATTTTTTCCTTAACTTTTAAGTTTCCTTATTTTTACCATTTTGGTTTTTCACTACGGTAACTATTTTTCTAACCTAAGTAATTTATCCATTAAGACAAAATTAAAGTGTCAATTATTTTATAATTAGGGAAAAATTATTTTCTATATGATATATAACTTATAAAATATAAATCTTATGTTTTTTTAAATTAACTTCAACACAAGCATGTTTAGTATGCAAAAACGCCGCTTTAACTTTAACTGTTCTAATAGAGTTTTACTATTTACGGGTCAATATAGTCATTATAAAGGAAAAATTGGTCCATAAATAGAAAATAGTTAATATTTATTATTATTTAAAAGTCACTTTTTAGAATATATAATTTTTATTCATTTTAAATCATTTAATAAAATATAATTTATCATAAAATAACATTAATATCAATTTTTATATTATTCATTTAAATTGAATTTAAAAATATAAATACAATGATGGATTTAAAATATATTATGTTCACACATGTTTATAATGATATATTCATCTAAAAAAATAATGGCACACAATAATTCATTCAATTTACTTCACTTTTATTATTTTTAGTATCAGATATTTTATTTTTTTACTAACTAAATAATTATTGTGTTGGCATTTATTAATCATTTTATGTAACTAATTAGTCTCTAAAACTTAAATATAATTTATTATGATAACAAAAACTCATTTATATTTCTAATTAATATGTATTACTGAACAAAATTTATTTTTTCCTTATTCCAAAGCATTATATAAATTAAAATGAAGTAATATTTTTTTTCTTTTTCTTTACTTAACTTATTATATCGATCATATTCAAATGAAAGTGGAAACTAATGTCCATATTTAAGAGACTTTGATTTCCAAGGTCTAAATATACTCATTCAATAAAATTAAGATAATATTTTAGTCATTTTCACTATTATCATTTTACTTTAACCCTATGATAAATCCACTTTTTTCCTTAACCATTGTAATTAAAATTTTCATGTTTTCACTATTAATTTTGGAAAAAAACTAAGTCTACATTATTATAAATTCTAAATTATTATGATTCAAAATATAGAATCCATTTTTAAAAATTAAATTAACAGAAGTGAAAAATTTTAATTTAAAATTAATATCACAGATGTGACGGGAAAGCGTGTTTTTAAAGGGAAAATGTCAAAAAGGTTATAAAGTTTTTATATCTAAAGTCAATTTTAAAATGATCATAATGACCTAAATTAGATCAATTGATATAAAATTGAAACTTATCAGAAAAATCCTGAAAATTCACCATAAGATAATTTTGGTATTCCAATTTCAAATGATGCTTATTTTTTATATAAATTTTCTAAAAGTGTTAAAAATTAACTTTAAATTACATGTGCCAAACACAATTACACTATATTTTAGAAAAATATATTTTTTTTCTGAAAAAAAATCTTTTTCATTTGAATGAATCTTATTTTATTTTCAATCAATATATAGATAATAAATTTGTTTAAACTATATATTTTTATAATTTAGTTAATTCTATTCTTACCATTCATTCCAACGACTAGGTGATAATTGTCATATTAAATAATAATATTAATAATATATTATTTTTCGGTAAAACATTATCTTTTTATGTAATTCAAGCTATCTAAGAAACTCTTTATTATATTTAACACAATATAAACTTGGTGTTTTATGTCTCATAGATTATCAAATATAATGTTATTCTTTTAGAATTTTGGGGTGTTACATTTTGGTCATGGAATAGAGGTAGAATAATGGTTGGGGGTTTAGAAGACCACTAAAGGGATGTCCAATTATATGGGTTGTAGTCTGGAGAAAACAGCTATCTGATGCTAACCCATCGACTAGTTGGCGGGTCCAGAAGTGGCCTTGGTTCCACTATAGGTGACATAGACTATCTGGTGGCCCGGTAATAGCTAGATAGAGGGGATAAATGGGAAAAAATTACTATTTGGTACCCTGAAATTTTTAAGGTAAGAAACCCTCTCCCCCCCCCCATTATTTCTCTCATCTAGAAAGGGGGATCCATCCCCCTATTATCCTCTTTCAAACCCATCAAGAGGGGTGTTCTAATGAGTAGTTATCAATATTTTAATGTATGTTATTTCCTTTATTGTTCTTTACCTTCCTTCTCCTTCATTAAACTTTAATTTTGGTTTCCTTGTTTAGGGATTTGATTTTGATTCTACAAAATCATGGTTGAATTGGGATATTATCATGGGTATTTGGTTTTTTATAGCAAGGGGACATCTTGATACAACATCTGCTCATCGATGTTCATCATTTTGACAAAGGTGTTAAATGTCAAAGATTTATTTATGGTTGTTCCTTAAATTCAATTTAAATTGATAATTGTTTCATCATCATGTGTTGGGGATTCTACCTTGATTAAATTTGAGAGAATTCTATGGGGTTTTGGCATGATATTTTTCATAGTTATGGGGAAATAATATTCTCCAGTGAGTTTTCAATGGTTATGAAAATTTTAATAAAATTTAAAAGTATATAATATAATTTCTAAATTAATTATAATTTGATTATAATTAATTAATATGTTTTTTTTAGCAAGAATTATACCCTTTCATAGATTGTTAGTGGCTAGTTAAGCTTGGAATAGGCTTATAAAGGCTTAGTCAAGAGATGTCGGGTATTGAATTAAATGATAAATCTCTATAATAGTAGTAGTTGGTCCTAGTACTATCCCTATGGCTTTATGAAATGTGCTTATATGCATGTGGGTGTGTGGCCTCACAATTAGGTAAATGAAGCATATTATTATAGAATTTTTTAATTTGATTTAAATTGTTAAATTTAAATTAAAGTGAAAAATTATATTATCACATAAGAATCAAATGAACATATTTTCCAGGCCTCATGGACCTAGTTCACTAGTTTGATGCCTTGTTCGTCGATGGTCAAGGCTTGAACTGATAGTGATACCTTGGTACATGAACCCCTTGAGGGGTTTCAATAATATGGCTTGAGATATACATGACCTATTCTCACTTTCCTAGGAATCCTTAGACACTTATAAGTGGGGGTGTGTGATTTCTTGTGTGTAGAGACCCTAGTGTGTTGTGTGGTGACTGTGGAGATATGATTAGCCTATGTTGATGGACCTTAAGTAGGAAAACCTTGGGTTGGTTGAGTGGAACTACCTAGGATAACCATAGAGTTTTGGATGGACTTTGAACTATATCCCTTTACTTTTGTTAATGTAGTGTTTCATGTGTGGTTGGTGAATCCATATTCTATTTATGACCCTACTGAAGGGTATGACATCCCTCGTGAGATGGGTTAATCCCGGGTTAGTTTCCTGAGACTGAGGACCCCATGTAGGGTGACTCCACCCCCATAATGACCTAAAGGACCCAAAGTATGATGTCTTACTATTATGAGACCTAGAGGACCCCATTAGGTTCCCTGGTGATGTATTTATGGCATCCCTCCTTTTTATTATATAACTTGTCATTACATGGTACAAACAGAGTATCTTTTAAAGTGTAGTTTCTTGGAAACAAGGTACATAATACATGAAAACATAAAACATTATTATAAATCTACTTGAAGATATATTCATGGGTTAACCCTAAGTTACTTTTATAATATCTCATATCCTTTGGACATACATTAAAGGAAAGGGGTTAGCAGGAATCCCAGTAAGGGAATAAGAAAAGGGGGGAAAACATGTAATCATGAGACATATTAATAAGAACATGAGGCATAAAAATAAGTCATGAATAAGAGTCATAAAGTAATAAAAATAACATGGAAATTTATATACAACATTGAAACAATACATTCATAAGCATATCATCAAGGTGTCATAAATTAGAATTACCAAGGTTATTCACCAAGATATTGTAAAACATGTCATCTCTAGAGATTCAATTCTTTAACCAATGTATTGGAGTGATATCATATTTTACCCTTAATATGTCTTAATTTCATGTTATCCCCACATATCATAATAAATCATTTCATTAATAACCTATGGATAATAAAAATGAGTTTCTTATCAAAATCTTCACATGCAAAAGAGCTTAAAGAGAGGATCATTACATCATTTTTAACCCAAAAAAGGAAATTTAGGTTTCATATATGTAAATAATAGAATAAAAAATCCATTTTTAAATCTATTTGAATACCCATTGAAAATAAAATAGGTTTTAGTATTAAAATAAAAAGAAAAAGAGAATTTCTCATGTAAAAGTGGGAAATTTGAGAAGTAAATTCACCAGCATTATGGGTATAAAACGTGGTTTTAGAAAAGGGTAAAATGAGAGGGGGAAAGGTTATACCATTAAAAAAAGACTATTATTAAAATAATTTGATATTAAAAAGTGTAAAAAATGACTTATTTTTTAAATTAAAAGACACGCCACATGAAAATGGAACTTGAATGGAAAAGAGAAGTGAAGATTTCTCTTACTTTGATGAGTTATTCCTAAAACATTAGGATGGAACATTTGGGGATTTAAGACACCTTGGTGGGACTAATTGGGAGAAAAAATCACCATAAATTTTTGGATTAAAGATTGGGAGTTAAGTGTAATGGGGAAATGGGTGGGTGTTTATAGAAAAATTGGAGGAATTGTTTAATAATTTGCAAATATAGGTCTTAGAAATTGAGGTTGTGAAAAGTAAAAAACCATTGGCTTAAACATGGTTTTTACTCATGTTTTTAGACATTTAAGTCCCATTTTATGATATTTTAATTCACTAGAACCAAACACCATTTTTTAATACTTATTTTTTCATGGAAAATTGAAGATTCCACGAAGTAATGTTTTTAAAAACTAAAATTTCTTTTTTAGACTATGAAAAGTAGATTATAGTGTTAGAAATTGATTAAAATATATTAAAATAATTATTATCAATAAAATAAAATTTTTTAGTTCTTTTATTATGTTTAATTAATTATTAAATAATTAATACATAATTATGAATTCATAAACTAGAGTGAAAGCCCAAAATTGAATTTTTTTTTACTATTCGCAAAAAAATAAAGTATTTTAAAAAATTATCATAAATTCACCCTAACCTAATTTTGGAATGATGATTTAAAATATAATGATTTTTTTCATAATAATTCTCTAAATATGAGTATTTTAACAATTAAATGTAAAATTCCTTATTTATTTAAAAATATATGTTTTTAAGGCACAGTCAAATTTTTGACGCTTATAAAAAATTTCCTAAGCCATTATAAAATTATATTATCATTTATATTTAGGTGATAATTTTTTATAAGAGTATTTTATTTAAAAAATATTATTCATAATACTTAATTTTATTATAAAATTGTATATATTTTCTAAAAAAATACAATTATGTTTCATTTTTATCTAAAAATAAATTTATTAAATTCATCTCAATTAAACAATTATTTTATTAATAAAAACTATTTATAAAATGAAATTGAAGGAATAAAAAATTTATTTATAAAAATTAAATTACAATTTATGAAACTAAGGCCTCGACATGTAACCCATTATTACTCTCACGTATGCCCTAAGGGTGAGGTGTGAAATGATTGTAGTTTCATAGGGTGGCTTAGCTAACATCGACCGAGTGGTAATCTCTACTAACATGAACTTTTCCCATAGGTGATTTCATTCAAGTTTACTTGTTGAATTTTGTCTTGGACTTGGTTAAGGGATAACCCCAGTGATGCTAGATACCTCCCAAGTTTGGACGAATGGGCTTCAAACGACATGATTCTAATGGTTCAGGTCATTGATTCTCCTTTCTATATTAATTGTCCTTTGTCATTACTACTTATAAAAATATATTATCTATACATTATCTTTTATTTTTTTCCTCCACAAGTCACTTCCATGGCAAATATCTCTTACGTGTCTCCCTCCCCTTCAATTATGCTCCCTCGTACCCCTAACTCTCCTCCTGAATTCCTCCCCCACACCTCAAATATCCTCCCCCAATTTCCATCTCCTAGATGCGCATTTTCTCCATCCATCTCTCCCCATCTCATTGCATCCTCCTTCCTACCTTCATCCCATCGCAACTTCTCTTTTCACCTCATAATTATCCTCCAAAGCCTCCTTCTCCACTGTATTCACCTCCGGTCTCCATCTCCACCTCCTCATCTGACTACGACTCCCCCTCTAACTCGCTCTCCACCTCCTCCACCTATGAATATGACTCCCCCTCCGACTAAACCCTTATCAGTGGTTCTATATCCTATAATTGGAATCCAATTTGTTACATTGATGAGGGTTTATTTTATTTCAAATCTATACTCTCCCTGGATGAATTCAGATCCATAACCTCTGCATTGGGTAGGTACTCTTTGAAACCCTCTCCTCCTCCCCGATGTCTATTCTAGATTGGCCTCTCCCGATAACTTCATCTTCATTTTCATTTGCCTCCTACAATCCTGAATCTGGCTCCGCCTCTCCTCCTCCATTAATCTCATCTGACTCTCTTTCCTCTAGTAAAATTCTAAACCCAAGGTAGAAATAGCACCTATACAGGGGGAATCTGGAAAGTGAACCCCATACATGGATGAGAAATTGGATATTAAGAAGAAACACGGATTCAATCATGGTGGTATATCCCTCTATTTCCCTTTATCTTTTTTATATATCTATACATGAGTTTGTGATATTTAGAATTTGAAATCCTCAAAGTGTTTTTCTGGTTTTTCTGATCTCAGTAGCGTTAGAAGTTCCATTATTGTCTTAATAAAACAAAACCTAAAATTGCATTTATATTTTATTTAGGTCAGAAAGTTTTTGAATTATTTCAAATCAATGAAGAGGTTATCATTTACATCACTCTTCCTCTAGATTTCCATCCAAAGAGACTTTACAACAAGATTCAATCCAAGCATATTGAAGTTGGAATAAAGGGAAACCCTCCATATCTCAATGTTAGTTTTTCAATTCATTAGAATTCACTCATTTCTCCTTATCACATCTTCATGATATGTATACTCAAATTCCATGGATTCATTGATTCACAGCATGAGATTTCCTTCCCAGTGAAGATCGAGTCTTTCTTCTGGACCTTAAGTCAGCTTAAAAACCCTTTCTATAGCAATCCACATTGATGCAATTTTAATTTTACTTATTTTTCTGCACCTTTTAACAATTGAATTGGAAATCGATTGTTTTTAACACAATCTCATTATAGAAATTTTAGTGTTTTAGGCTTTACCTGTTCATATCACCAAACAATTTTCTGGGTAAATCCCAAACCAGCATCCCTACTTCAGGCCATCACATCCTTCAAACCCAAGACCACATCCCAATGTCAGTATATCCATGTTCGAATCAGATAATAACATCGGGTATGTCTAATTGTGTTATTTATTTCTTTATATTCACATAATTAGATGCATATTCATGTTTTATTACAGATTTTATCTTGATTCTTCTAGCAATTGGTTCCTTAATTTTCTATATTTCAATTTTTCAAATTCTTTTGATTCATTCAATAAATATTTTTTGTATTTGAAAAAAATATATGTATAATTATTCCCATGTATATAGTTATCCAATATATTGTATCAGGCTCCTTCACACTTTGATTGTGTCTCTCACACACTAGGTATGACTAAGATTTCCCTTTGTGTAAAAATAATCATACTAGTGTACATTTATGATGAGTTGTTATATGAGTTTTCATTTATTTTTACATGCATGGAAACACACAAAAACTGTATAAAAAGTGTTACAAGGTGGTTAAGTATGAAGAATATAATATACCACATACTATTAAGAGATCTTACTTTTCTATAACATTTTTCTAACAGGATGCCTCACTGCCACACATCCCCACCTTGCCACCTCCACCTCCACTTACCTATAATTTTCCCCATTGAATTAATATTCTTATCCTTATGGTATATATTTTGAATTTAATATGAAACTGATATTAAAATATTCTATGCATTAGATTCTTTTAGTGTTCAATGAAGTAGATCATCAATTGAAAGTTGAGCAGACAAGTTAACGTTGGATGAGGTTGTATTAGATCATACTTCCTTGAAGAATATTCATGCTCCTCCTTTCTACAAGAGGATAGTTATCCCTTCTTAGATCTGAACCATAATTTACACATAATAATCCAACCAATTTTTGTTATTTTTAGTTTACTTCATGATATTTTTTATTTCCATTTATCCAGTAACTGATGATAATTCTTATAAACTTTTTTCTATGTGTTGATGCTCCTTATCTTCTCTGTATCATATTCCCTCTTCAAATCTAAATTGAAGTAAACTCCCATAATATACCAAAAAAATTTATGTCTCTCTCTCCCTATCATAAATTTATACTATCCTAGAATATATACTTACTTTTTAACTGAAATACGATTTACGATTAATGGATGAGTTGTGCATGAAAGTCCATAAAAGTAATGAACAAGTATTTTTAGTATTTGATATCCATATTGAAACTCCAGGTATAATCAATTACATAATTGAGTAGTGCAGTATTGTTTTTTCTTTTATGTTAAAAATATTTTTCATTAATCCTATATTAAAGTTTTTAGTAGTTTTATTCTCTATATAAGAAAACCAGTTTACACTTCTGATGCTTTTTTATATGAGTTTTCATTGATTTTCACATGCATGGAAACACACGTAAACCATATAAAAAGTGATACAAGCTGGTTAAGTATGAATAATATAATATACCACATACCATTAAGAGATATTAATTTTCTATAACATCTTTTTGGTAGGATTCATCACCACCACGCATCCTCACCTCTCCACATCTGCCTTATCTTACTCGTCATCTACCCCCTTAGATCCCTCTTATTATCCTTATGGTATATATTTTAAATTCAATAAGAAAATGAGATTATAAAATTTTATACATTAGATTATTTTAGTGTATGATGAAGTATATCTTCAACTGAAATTTAAGCAGACAAGTTACTATCATTTAATGCTATATAAAATCACAGTAAAAGAATATTCATGCTCCTTCTTTCTACAAGAGGATAGTTATCCCTTTGTGGATCTGAACCATATTGTTCACGTAAGAATCCTACCAATTTTTTTAGATTGATTTTACTTCATGAGATTTTTTATTTCCATTTATCCTAATAACTGATGTTAATGCTTCTAACCTTTTTCCTATGTGTTGATGATCCTTATCGTCTCCACATCAGATTCCCTCTTCAAATATAAAGTGAAGTAAACTCACATACTACAATGTAAAAGGTTATATCTCTATCTCCCTCTCATAAATTTATAATATCCAAGAATACATACTTATTTTTTAACTAATATGTGATTTATGATTGATAGGTGAGTGTTGGATGAAATTCTATCAAATTAATAAACAAGTCTTTTTAGTATTTTATATCCATATTGAAACTATATGTATACTCTATTACAAAATTGAGTAATGCAGTATTTTTTTTATTTAATGTTAAAAATATTTTTCATTAATCCTATATTATAGTTTTCAGTAATTTTATTCTCTATATTTCAATTTTGTATTTAAAGCTCATCTATTCATTTTTCAGTTCCAATATCAGTCCACTAATATATTTCTATCCATGAAGATTCTATTTTAGTCTTCCAAACATTATTTCCAAGAACTAATTTAGTATTTCAAGTGGAATTGGTGCTATTTAAACTAGAGACATATTTAAAGTAGCTATAGAAATGCACAATAATTTTCAAATTTGTAGTAACACACCATGAAAGGGATTTAGACCAATTAGGATTGATTTCAGTGTTTCATATTTCCAAGTATAGTGAAATTTTTCACCCTTCTTAATTTTCTAATAAATCTCTATATTTTGACTATTATAAGAAGTTTTCAATATGTTTTCAAACATTTCATAAAGCCTAAATTTACCTAATTATCTTATATTATTAATTGTATTTTTACATTCTTACTTATATGGCCTAAATTAGTATGCATATGCCTCTTCTATGTTTCTTTGTATTGATGGATAAGATAAAGCGTATTAATTTTAATTGAGAATGATAAGGGGGGTGAAAAAAGGATTTGATACCATAATACCATTCGAGCTTGATGACTTCAATCAAATGGGTAGTGCATATTTTAAAAGTATTGTATATTATACATGCATTTTTTAGGAAAAATGGTTTTTTTAATTGATATAGATGTAATGTGAAATGAGATATTTTGTATGTGCACTACGGGATAATTGTGAGTGAGCAACTACATACACCTCCAGGTTGGATTTATATTTTTTGGGTTGATATAGATTCATGATATTCTATGTTAACAAGGTTCGTGTAGCTATATTGGTTCCCTTAATTTTCACTATTATAAAATTAAATGGAATCTTGACTCTCTATTTTGATGTTCACCAGACATGAAAGACTATTATTTTATAATTTCACAAAAATTTCATATTTTGAAAAAATTGAATTTTTTTAGCCACCCCATGCATTAAATTAATTTTTTAATAATATATTGAAGTGAAAAAAACGATCTTAAAAAGAGCAGTTAAGTCACCCACTTCATTTTATATCCATGCATTATATTCATGCATTAAATTCATATTCATAATCTTGGTATTATTCTGGTATGCATAATTTCACTAAAATTTCATATTTTTATATATAGGAATTATAGTGTATTATTTCTCTAATGATAGAGGCTTATTTGTTTGCTATTTCAACAACTGATCATATGGTTTTTTCAATATATGTATTTATTGACACACTACTTAGTTGTTTTGAACTCTATATGTTTTTTCTTTTGAAGGAATGTCATGTGGATCTACATTGAGACTCTCATGATGATAAAGATATAATACCTCATTGTATGGGATATGGTGTGACCCTGTTAGGTCAATGTAGAAATTTTATGTCTTTGTGGTAAACACTTTGTGTGTTGTCAGTGTTTAGGTTTAGTTATTTAAATACCCAGTAAGAATCAATAGAAATATTTAAAGTAGTCACATGTCATTCTGAATAAGATATGTTTCCCTATGTTTTTTATCTATTTTTGAATAATATTGGTAAAATTAACCTGTGGAATGGTTTTTCATTTTGTGTATTTTAACCATATTTTATAGATCAAGACCCATGAAGTTGTATGCACATTTTCTATCATCATTTCTGTTGAGGTAATCAACTAACCTGAATATTTTTTAATTGGTTTAGTTAAATTGGATGATATTGATGATTATTTCTATGTTATGTGTTTGGGATTTTCCTAATTAATTTCTTTTATTTGTTGCAGAACATCCATGGATGGTCAGTGATGGTTCATCTGAAAGGATTTCACCCTATGATAATTTATGAATTATTCATATTTAAATAAAATTAAAAAAATAATTATAAATAATTATAGATAAATATTTGATGATACTTGACATGGAATAAGACCTCTTGTTGTAGAGCAGTGTCATGTTTGATAGGGGTAAGGATTGTTAACATCTATTATCTATAATATAGCTTGTGTTTTTTCTCCATGTGTCACTTCAACATCAAATATCTCTTATGTGTCTACCTCCCCTTAAATTTCTCTCCCCCGCACCCCAACTCTCCTCCCCTAATTCCCATCTCTTAGATCCACCTCTTCTCCATCCCTCTCACCTACTCATGTCGCATCCTCCATCCTACCTCCATCCCACCACACCTCCTCCTCTCACTTCAGCCTCCTTCTTCACCGCCACATTCTCCACCACGTTCACCTCTGGTCTCCATCTCTACCTCTGACTATGACTACCCCTCTGACTCGCTCTCTACCTCCCCCACCTCTGAATATGACTCCCCTCTAACTAAGACCTTATCAGTGGTTACATATCCTAGAATTGGCATCCAATTTTTTGCATTGAAGAGGTTTTATTTTATTACATATCTAAACCTCCCTAGTTGAATTCAAATCCATAACCTTCGCATTGGGTAGGTACTCTTCAAAACCCTCTCCTCCGCCCCGATGCTTGTTCTGGATCTACCTCTCCTGATACCTACATCTTCATATTCATTAGCCTCATACAATCTAGGATATGGCTCCACCTATCCTCCTCCATCAATCCTGTCTTCCTCTATTTACTCTAGAAAAAGTCTAAACTGAAGGTGGAAATAGCACCTACATAGGGGGAAGCTAGGAAGGGAACCCCAAACATGGATGATAAATTGGATATTGAGAAGACACATGGATTTGATCATGGTGGTATATCTCTATCTAACCATTTATCTTTTTAATATAGTTATACATGATTTTTTGGTATTTATAATTTGATGTCCTCAAAGTGTTTTTTTTTGTTCTGATCTCAGTAGCATTATACGTTTTGTGATTGTCTTATCAAACAAAACCTGAAATTGCGTTTATATTTGATTCAGGTCATAAAGTTTTTTAATGGGATCAAACCACTGAAGAGGTTATAATTTACATCACTCTTTCATCAAATTTCTATCTAAATAGATTTTACTGCAAGATTCAATCTAAGTATATTGAATTTGGAATAAAGGGAAAACCTCTATATCTCAATGTCAATTTTTCAATTCATTTGAACGCACTCATTTATCCTTGGTACATCTTCATGATATGAATACTCAAATTCAATAGATTCATTGATTCCAATTAATTTATTCATAGAATGAGCTTTCATGCCTGGTGAAGACTGACTCTTTCTTATGGACCTTAGGTGATCTTGATAGCCCTTTCTATAGCAATCCATATTGGTGCAATTTAAATTTTCCCTATTTTCCTACCCCATTTGAAAATTTAATTGGTAATAAATTCTTTTTTATCACAATATCATTCTAATACTTTTATAATTTTAGGCTTTACCTGTTTATATCAATGAACAACTTCATGGGTAAATCCCAAACCGGCATCCCTGCTTCAGGTCATCACATCCTTCAAACCCAAGAAAACATACTTGTGTTAGGATATCTATGTTTGAATCAAATAGGAACATCTGGTATGTCTAATTGTGTTATTTTTTCTTTATATTCACATAATTATATTCATTTTCATTTTTTATTATAGAGTTCATCTTGGTTATCCTGACAATTGGTTCATCAATTTTCTATATTTCAATTTTTCAAATACTTTTGATTCACTTAGTAAATAATTTTTGTATTTGAAAAAAAATGTACAATTATTCTCAAGTATACAGTTATCCAGTATATTATATCCATCTTCTTCTCACTTTGATTACGTCTCTCGCACCATAGGTATGTCTAAGATTTCCCTTTGTGTAAAAATAAGAATATCAATGTACATTTTTTATTCTTTTTTGTATGGGTTTTAATTAATTTTAACATGCATGGAAACACACACAAACTATATAAAAATTTTTATAAGCTATTTTATGTATGAATAATATAATATACCACATACCATTAAGAGATCTTACTTTTCTATAACATATTTCTGACATGCCACATCGCCGCCATGCATCCCCGCCTCTCCACCTCCACCTTCACTTACCCATCATCTACCCCCTCAAATCCAACTTATTATCCTTATGGTATATATTTTGAATTCAATATAAAACTGATATTAAAATATTTTATGCATCATATTATTTTGGGGGTCGATGAAGTAGATCATCAACTAAAATTTGAGAGTCAAAGTTACCATCAGCTAATGCTATATCAGATTATCCTTCCTAGAAGAATATCCATGCTCATCCTTTGTATAAGAGAATAGTTATCCCTTCCTAGATCTGAACCATATTTTACACGTAATAATCCTACCAATTTTTTTTATTTTGATTTTACTTCATGAAATTTTTTATTTCCATTTATCCTAATAACCAATGTTAATACTTATAAACTTTTTCCTATATGTTTGTACTCCTTAGAGTCCCTACATCAGATTCCCTCTTCAAATATAAAGAAAATTAAAATCCCATAATACATCAAAAAAGGTTATGTCTCTATCTCTCTCTCATAAATTTATACTATCCAAAAATATATACTTATTTTTTAGCTAATATACGATGTACGATTGATGGGAAAATGGTGGATGAAAGTCCATAAAAGTAATGAACAAGTCTTTTTAGTATTTGATATCTATATTGAAACTTCAGGTATACTCTATTAAAAATTGATTTTTGCAGTATTTTTTTATTTTAAGTTAAAAATATTTTACATTAATCCTATATTACAGTTTTTAGTAATTTTATTTCTATATATGCATACTAGTGTATATTTATAATGCTTTGTTATATGAGTTTTCATTTATTTTTAAAAGCATGTAAACATGTGAAAACTATATAAAAAGTGATAAAATATGGTTAAGTATAAAGAATATAATATACCACATACCATTAAGAGATCTTACTTTTCTATAAAATCTTTCTGATAGGCTGCCTCGCCGCTACGCATCCCCGAATTTCCATCTCTGCCTCTGATTACCCATCGTCTTCCCCCTTAGATCCCTCTTCTTATCCTTATAGTATATATTTTGAATTCAATATTAAAGTGATATTAAAATATTCTTTTCATTTGATTATTTTTGTGGTCGATGGAGTATATCATCAAATAAAAGTTGAGTGTACAGGTTACCATCGGCTAATGCTATATCAGATCATCCTTCCTCAAAGAATATCCATGCTCATACTTTCTATAATAGTATAGTTATCCCTTCGTAGATCTAAACCATATTTTTCACATAATAATCCTGCCAATTTTTATTATTTTGATTTTACTTCATGCCATTTTTTATTTCCATTTATCCTAATAATCGATGTTAATGCTTCTAAACTTTTTCCTATGTGTTAATTCTCTTAATCGTCTCCACATAAAATTCCCGATTCAAATATAAAGCAAAGTAAACTCCCCTACTACATTGGAAAAGGTTATGTCTCTATCTCCCTCTCATAAATTGATACTATCCCATAATATATACTTATTTTTTAGCTGATATGCGATGTATGATTGGTGGGAGATTGGTGGATGAAAGTCCATAAAATTAATGAACAAGTCTTTTAAGTATTTGATATCCATATTAAAACTCTGGGTATACTCTATTACAGAATTGAAAAGTGCAATATTGTTTTTTTATTTTAAAAATATTTTTATTAATCCTATATTATAGTTTTCAGTAATTTTATTCTCTATATTTCAATTTTGTATTCAAATATCAACAATTCATTTTGTAGTTCCAATATCATTCCACTTATATATTTCTATCCATGGAGATGTTATTTTAGTCATCCAAAAATTGTTTCCAATAACTAAATTATAATTTCAAGAGGCATTGGTGATATTTATACTAGTGAAATATGTCAAGTAGCTATAGAAACACAAAACACTTTTCAAAGTTGTAGTAATGCACTATGAAAAAATAAATAAAAAATAAGAAAAAGTAACACACCATGAAAGGAATTTAGACCAATTAGGATTGTGTTTAGTGTTTCATATTTCCAAGTATAGTGAAAGTTTTTACCCTTTTTCATTTTCTAATATATCTCTATATTTTTACTATTATAAGACGTTTTCAATTTGTTTTCAAACATTACATAAAGAAAAAATTTCCCTAATTACCTTACATTATTAATTTTATTTTTATATTCTTACTTATATGACCTAAATTAGTATACATGTGCCTCTTCCATGTTTTTTTGAAGTTATGGATAAGATGAACTGTATTAATTTCAATTGAGAATACTTTGGGGATGAAAAAAAAGATTGGATAACATACTATCATTCAAGCTTGATGACTTAAATCAAATGGGTAGTGTCTATTTTAACATTACTATATATTATACATACATTTGTTAGGCCAAAGGGTTTTATTTTTTAGTTTATTCAGATGTAATGTGAAATGAGATATTTTTCATGGGCACTACTGGATAATTGTGAGTGAGAAGCTACATACACCTCCATGTTTGGTCTATATTTTATGGGTTAATATAGATTCATGAGATTCTATGTTAATAAGGTTTATATAGCTATATTGGTTCCCTTGATTTTTTCTGTTAGAAAATTCAATGCTATCTTGACTCTCTATTGTGATGTTCACCACACATGAAATCCTATTCTATTATAATTTCACTAAAATTTCATATTTTGAAAAAACTGAATGTTTTTTAGCCCTATATGCATTAAATGACTTTTTTTAATAACATATTTAAGTGAAAAAAACACTCTTAAAAATATCAGGTAAGTCACCCAATGCATTTTATATCCATGCATTAAATGCCTTTTCATAATCCTAATATTATTATTCTATGCATAATTTCACTAAAATTTTATATTTTTTTATATAGGAATTATAGTGTATGATTTCTTTGATGACAGAGGCTTATTTTTTTACTATTTCAATAACTGATCATATGGTGTTTTCCAATATAAGTATTTAGTGATAGACTACTCAGTTGGTTTGAACTTTATATGGTTTTCCTTCTGAAGGAATGTTATGTGGATCTACAGTGAGACTCTCATGATGATAAAGATACATTCCCTTAGTGTATGGGATATGGTGTGACCCTGTTAGGCCAATGTAGGAATTTTATGTCTTTTTGGTAAACACTTTGTGTGTTTTCAGTGTTTATTTTTAGTTATTTAAATAGACAGTAAGAATCAATAGGTATTTTTAAAGTAGTCACATGTCGTTCTAAATAAGGTATGTTACCCTAAGATTTTTTTAACTATTTTTGAATAATATTAGTAAAATTAACTTGTGGAATGGTTTTTCATTTTTTGTATTTTAACCATATTTTTTAGAGGAGGACCAGTGACATTGTATGAACATTTTCTATAATCATTTATGTTGAGTTAATCAACTGGCCTAAATTTTTTTAACGGGATGAGTTAAATTTGATTATATTGATGATTATTTCGATGTTACATGTTTGTGATTTTTTCAGACTGATTTCTTTGATTTGTTACAGACCATCCATGGATGGTCAGTCATGGTTAATCTAAAAGGATTTCACCCTATAATAATTTATGAATTATTCCTATTTAAATAAAATTAAAAAAAATTATAAATTATTATAGTTAAATATTTGATGATACTTGAAATGGAATAATGCCTCATGTTGGAGAGAAGTTTCATGTTTGAGAGGGATAAGGATTGGTGATATGAGTCTAAATAATAAATGAAACATTATATGTGTAGGTAGTATTAAGTTTTCCCATTATATCTTGATGCTTTTATATGTGTATATGATTTGTGGTCATGTAGAAATAATTCATGATTGGTAATTCCTAAAAAAATATTTAATTTGAAATACCTTAATTATATATGTTAATCCTTTATATGGGACTTGATTGATTTGTTATCATTTAATTATATTTACCTAGGCCACCACATATGGTTCACCAACCTCAATGATTTAGAAGGGGACTAAAGAGAATTAATGGAAACTAAAGAGATAACCCTTGGAGTATGATGGACTTGACTATTGATTAAAGTGTACCCAATTATGTCTAGAATGTATTCATGATTAAAGTGAATTAAATGAAACGATTTATTGATGATGTATAATTAAATTATGTGTTTTTTAATTCTTTTTCATTAGATAATTGGTTGGTAAGATGATGATTCCATGTCTATGTAATTGGTTATATGACTAATTTTTTCAATATTATATTCATTGAGGGATCACGGACGTAGTCGTAAGGATATATTACTCATGTTACAATATATTCCAGGGGCCATTGGGAATTATTGGATGTATCTGGTGAGATTTTTATTATATATGTTTGGGGACCTTTAGAATAGTTCAATGGATATTGTGTACTTATTATTTTATAATGTAGTGGGTGACTTTCCTACTCTTTTTAGCCACCCCATGCATTATGATAAATAATCCATCATTATCATATGTAATATATTGTCCTCTTCATATAAAAAAGTACACATGGTCACTATAAAAGGGCTTTCCCTCTCCATCTATGATTAGAACTATACTAGAAAAACATTTCCAGTTTATTTACCTTCACTTACAGTATTGCAATTAGTGTCATTTAGAGTATATATATTGTGTTACCTCAATGATAAATGTGGATTTCTTGGTTTTATATAAAAGCATGAAAATTATCTTCATTTACAATGTAATGATGCATTATAGCTTATCTTGGTATAGATTTCATTTAAGATAAAAAAACTGATAAATAGGTGTTTTTTCAAATTTTAAAGTTAGTAATAATAATTTTTATGGGGTTATGACATAGAATATAAGGCTACTCAGGCTTAAGATTTAGAAGCATTTAACCTTTTTGTAAAATTTTAGAATTTTCATAGATTTCTCTTTCAATAATAATTACAACCAATATACTTTATAATATTTCTTTTCCAATTTTAATCTCCCTTTTCCTTTTTTGATGTTTAGTTTTCAAGATTTATTGAGTGACGTATTAGTTCCTTCCTAGCCTAGGGGACAAAATGCATGTTATTTTTTGTCAACCAATTTAAAATTATTGATACCCTTTTCATATTTCAAGTCACTCACAACTTCTCATATTCTCATTATATTGATATTCCTTATTATTGACATCTCATGCTCAATTTCACCGCATTTTTTTCTTTTAAGTACATAGTTCTATAAAAATTTCCAACCTGGTATGTTGGAAATGATATTTAAGAGAAATAATTCATGATAACAGATGACATCAAGGAGATTTTCATTAAACTAAAGATCCATGAAAACCAATTACTATTCTTATAAAAATCTATAGTGTTATATGAATAATTATTATATCATGTTTCTATTGATTGTTGATATTTTTAGCCAATGCATATTTTATTCTCTATATGAATCAGTGCTTAGAGGGTTTTCAAAAAGGGAAGGAATAGTTTTTTCAAGGTTCTTTTCTTTATTATTATACAATTTATATATGGTTCAAAGATTCTCATGATTTCAAGATTCTCTCCCATTTTTTAAGAATTCTAATCATTTTTGTTTTATTCTTCCATAGCTTAGAAAAATCACAAAAACCTAGGTAATAGAGATTGCACTAGTCCACAGAGCAAGTAGTTTCCAAAATAATGCACAAAAATAAATATTTTTTCAACTTGCTGGCAGCGAAGGAGAGTCATCATCGACGTATTTTTCATGGAAGCGAGGAGGAGTCTGTGTTGGATGAGCATGATCAATTTCCAATAGGGAGTGATTCCCAGTGATAGTTATATGAATTATGATTATGGACTTTTACACATGATTCTTTTATAGAATTTACTATGTGTTAAATCGATGTGTCAATTTAGTAATATTTCATCATTATAATCACTGGTGTTAGAAAAAAAATTCATCATCTATTTCATTTAGTACATTGTTTTTAGTTAACATGTCTATTTAATTTTTAGATCATCCATTTGTGCTCTTAATGTCATCATTTTTTCATTAAATTTCTCATTTATGGGTTAAATCCATGTATATTACCACTTTTCATAAATAAAATATCATATAATAGTTAATAACTTATATTAGATTAAAATATATATCACCACTTAATTTATTTCTTAATAGATTTATCTTAAATGTTTCAATATTATGATTGATATTATGTAATAAGACTTAACCCATGTATAATTTATATTACATATATTATATCTATTATATATATTATAGGATGTGCCTCTCCCCATGTGTCTATTCCACATCGATCCTCCCATATGTGTTTTCCTCTCCTTCCCCTCTACATCATTATTCCTTCTCCCCATTTTCCCCCACTATAGATTCTTCCTCCACCCCATTTCGACCCCACTATCCCACCCCAAATCCCTCTTCTTACGTGTTCCAACATTCTTCCTCCTTGTTTCTCCCACCAAGCTTCTTCCATCTGATTTCATCCCCCAAAGCCCACCCCAAATCCCCTTATGTGTTTCATATTATTGAACTATCACTAAATCCTTTGGTACAAATCTTAGTGTTACAAATCTAAGAACCCACACCTGATCCTTTGGTATGTGTCTCTCCCCCCTCCTCTTCTCTTCGTTTCGGCCCTCAGATATTGCCCTAAATTCCTTCTCCATGTTCCAGTTCGAATCCTCCGATCAGTTTTTCTAATCAGATACCGATTATATTTAAATGAAACTGCATCAAATGTGATTAAGTTTACTACAAATCATCACCCTTTTATCATCAACAAGCCCATAAACTACCATAAAAATCGATAAACCATGAAAATATCTCTATCTTTCCTTCCATCATTTATTTCAAGCTCACCTCTTGCCTCCACCTCCACATCCACATCCACCTTCTATTTCATCGTTGTCTTTGATCTCCACCTATCCCATTCCATCTTATACTATCTCCATCACCACCAGTCTTCACTCCATTTCCATGTGTCACGAGCAGCCCACTCACTTCATTTCTTTTTCTAATTTCCTATCTCTCCCAATGAGAAACATTGATTTTATAAATCATCCCCATAATTTTTTGAGGTGTGTATGAAAATTTGTAATTAAATGATCATGTTATGAAAATGCATGGTTTGGGTGCTAGATAATTATACTACAAAAATTATCAACCAAGGGTATATTCTCCAACATTCATATTGGCCAATGGTCATATTGAACAAATTTAATATTTGATCAATGGTCATATAGTGGTCGAATCACAACAATCAAATTTCCCTTTATACCCTATAAATACCACTTCATTATTTTATTCAAAATTCACTATAATTTATACCTAAGGTTATATTTTTATTTATTAATATGTTGATTGGTTTGCTAATATTTTGTTTTATTTCTAAAACATTCTTTGTGGGGAAGATTATTCTATCATACTGGGGTGATCCATACTTTTCCATTTTAGCTATTCTATTTTATATTTTTTTTCAGTTGTATTGTTTGGTATTTTAATTCATTTCATAACTAACTAATGTATTGATCATTGTTAATGTGATAAAATTTTGTTGGTTTCTCTTTATTTTTTATGTGTATAATATTATATAATATGTAACAAAATTTTATTCAAGAAAAAAATATAATTTTAAAATTCTGAATCATTAAATTCCTCCATCCTTTAAGAAATTTTATCTCTAAAATTTCAACTCATTATCTCAGTTGAGAAAAAGTGAGGGTACTTTTGTCTCATTATCTCCTCTATTTATCACAATGCTTCGTCAAATTTATGGTTCCTCCACAACACTTTGAAAAGGTGGGAAGTCATGTTGCATAGAACCTTGTCTCTACGGTTCAAGATCTCCACTGAATACTCCTCATAAGAGAGGTAATGTTCTAGTTATACAACCTTAATATTCAGTACATTTTAAGGATCAGGTATGTACTTACTCAATATAGATATGTAGAATGCATCAGGAACTTGAGAAATATTTATTTTAATTTCTAGATGATATGAAACTAATCATATGCAATCAGGGATTTCAAGGAGACAATGTACCTAGGGATAATCTTCCTTTTCTTTCCAAGTTGTATGAATCTCTTCCATGGTTAAATTTGAAGGAAAACTTTGTATCCAACATCAAACTCCAAGTCCCTTCAACAGTTTTTAGCATAGATCTTCTAATGACTCTCAACAGCATTTATATGTTGTTGGATGGCATGAACCTTTTCTATCATATCTTGTACAAGATCAGGCTCATGTAGTTTTATCTCGCCAACTTCATCCCTACATGTAAGATGTGAAGCCCTAAACCTGCACTTCCAGGATAAGCACATAAAAACACTATATATTTTTTTATAGAAGACAACTGAAAAATACACAGAAACATTTTACATGTTAAGACCTTTTTTGGTATAGGTTTTGGAGAATTAGACATATAAATAAAAATTTAACAAAGTTGTAAAAAAAATTAAACAAATTTTATCATGTGATATTCCTACTTAAGTGAAATAAACACCAATTGGAATTTTACTAAACCTATAAAAATTAATTTAAAATATAGGGTGAGCACTAATTTTCATAGTAAGGGTTTTTAATACCTTTTGGAAATACCTTTCCTTGAAAACTATAAAAAATTATTCAAACAAATCATTTGATAAAATCAATACTTAGAAATATGTTTTCCAATAATGAAACAATTTTATAAATATACTTATATAGTGTATATTATTTTTAAAACCATGTATTTTAAAAATAATAATTCTTTTGAAATAATTTTTTGTATTTATTCATTTTGAAAATAATAATTTTTAAGGATTAATCAAGTACTCTTCAGGATATAAGAAAAAACATAAGGCAACTTAGTCATATCACATGTGAGAAAACATCCCCTTGAGATGATGGGTATACTTACCATACCATAACTTATCATTAGATACTCTAGTTCCATAATTTAATAAAACATTTTAAATAGTCCTACCTTTCTCACCCATAACCAAAAAACATTTCAAAACCATACTTAAATTATTTACTTGGAAGAAAATAATTTTACAAATTTTATTTACCTGGAATAATCATATTTTTAATAATTTCTAAAAATAACTAGGAGAAATCAATAATTATAAAGAACACTTTTAATAAATAGACATAAATATAACTACATAATTATTTAAACAAATACTTGAATTAAAATTCATGGGATACCATTAATATCTTAGATGATGGTCATATATAATGTTATGAATGACATTCATTGACATATAAAAACAATTGACACATAAAATGGTAACCTTTATAATTTAAAACATTCCACAAATGAATGGTACATAAAATGATAGCCTATACAAAAAATAATAATTTTTCTCATTTTATTAGTAAAAGAAACAGTTTAATGAAAACAATACCAAAAAAATTGTTATTATTTTGAGACAACATAACTAAAATCATAGAATAGTTATTTATATCATTAATTATAATCAATATATTTACCCACACACACACACACACATATATATATAGAGAGAGAGTTCTTTTAAAATAAATAGATGATTGGATTTCTTGGAAGGATTAAAATCAAAATCAAAGTTTGAAAAAAAAAAGAGACATTGTTTTTCTAAAACATAGACTTGATAAAAAATTATGAAATACTAACATATAATTTTAAAATATATGAATATATATACACATATATATAGTTTTTAAATCAAAAACATACCTTAAAAATAAATTCAAACATAAAAATCAAATGTATATAATTAATTAATTCCTTACCTAAAATGGATAAATCCAAAATATATTGGCTTCTGGTGTAAAGACCCAGAATTTCCATGTAATTTTTTTTTAATATATAAGAATTTTATGAGCCCGTGAAAATTGATGGTGCATGATTCCGAGGCCCGGAGTGCCCGGAATGAATTTCTGAACCTTTTTTGGGCACATTCAGTAAATGTACAAGCGGGTTTTTGTAACTTTTGAACCGATGTTTGGAATTGAAATTTGAGGGTGTCGTTGAACTCATATCATCAGTATTCGCTTAAGGTGACCTTCACCTTGACCGCAGTAGGTCGAGGGTGAAAGTTAGAATTTTATTTTTTCGTGAAAGAATAAAATAAAATAAAATTCTGTAACATTTTATTTTATTTCGATCTCCCATGTGGATGTTGAGAGGTGGGGACCACCAAAACTAAACCCCCCATGTGAGGTTATGGAGGTGGGGACCACCGAGATAAACCTACCATGTGGGTTATGGTGGTGGGGACCACCCAAGTCTAAAACCCCCTTGTACTCCCCTCATTATGGGAGAAAAACCTCTCAACTCCCTACTTTAATTATACTAAATCTCCTTTAATTAATTATTCCAACTCCCTTTTAATTAATTAAGCTAACTTAATTTGTGCCAACAATTTAAAATTGGACAAACATATTTTATTATTTTGGCACCTCTTTTCTTGGGAGGGGATTTTTTGTTGGTGAAAGAGAAGGGGGAGAACATGGGAGAAAGCTCTCCAACGAAGAACACACTTTGGAATTGAAGAGCGTGGAAGACTTTCGAACTGACTTCAGAAGCGTGATCGCGGAAGCGATGATCATTGTCACTCTCTTTTCCTTCACCGTTTCCATCTCACGATCTCAACAACAATTCCCCAAGGTAGGGGTTGTTATTGAATTCATGAAATTTCTCGATTTAATTCCTCATTCTTGGAAAGCATGATGAACGTGGATCAACCAAAATTATTTAATCCAAAATTCGTATGAATTGTAGAGTTTTATGTTCTTGACTCAAGTTTTTGTAGAGTCGTTTGCTACCGCTCTAATGTGGAGGGTGCAGGCCAAACAAATAGGGACTGACCACTCCGACGTTCTTCCATATTTTTGGGATCTTCATGATGGTGATGGCGACTGGTGTCGGTGGTTGGCACCGGTGGAACTCGAGAACCACGATGAAGGTGATGAATGAAGGGTGGTCGGTCAAGCCGGCCGCCGGTGAAGGCATGGTGCTCCGCCGCCATGCGGGCTCCGTTGCACCACGGCCTCCGCGCCCTGCGGCACTCCATCATTCATGGCCTCTGCCGCACCGTGGCCTCCATGCCCCATGGCACTCCACCGTTTGTGGCTACTGCAACCCTGCGGCCTCGCAGCGCTACCCTGTGGCCTCGCAGCCCTATGTGGTCCTCCACGACCCTCTACAGCCTCACGGCCACACCGCGCCGCCCAGGACGGGCCGCCCAGCACCGGCTGGGCTGCATAACGGGTTGGGCTAGATCCAATGGGTCGGGCTGGGTCAACCCAAATCGGGTCAGCCCAGGCTAGTTCGGGCCTGGTTGGTCCGACTAGGTCGGACCGGACTGGGACTCACTTCGACCCATTTACCCTCTTTTAGCCATAACTTTGGCATCGGACGTCCATTTGACGAACTGTCAGTGTAACTGGAAACCGTAGAGTGAGACGGTACCTTTGAGTATACCCCACTAGAGATTTGGATAAAGTTGGAGTATGGTCAGGTTGGATCGAGAACGAATCCAACCGGTGCCTCAGGACTAAAATGCTAATAACTCACAAACGGGGTGATCGATTGATGTGTCGTCTGTTGTGTTGAGACCCCTATGATGTGGCGGACCTTTGGGATACTTCTTCGTGGGACTTCTTGGAAGTTGGAATTTCGACCAGTGGCTTCAGGAGAAGACCCTCCCAGAGACGAGAGAGCTTAGCGCGGGAACCCAGTAGTTGGTTGTGACTTAAGGAAGGGATCCTTCGTGGGTCTGTGATTGAGGGTCCCATATGGAACCTCTCTAGGATTTCATGTGGGACTACCTGAGAGATCCTGTGTGGGTTATCACATAGCAATCTTGTGTGGGTCATCACCTAGCGATCTTCTGTGGGTCAGCACCGAGCGATCCGGTGTGGGTCAGCACCGAGCGATCCTGTGTGGTTCAGCACCGAGCGATCCTGTGTGGGTCAGCACCTAGAGATCCTATGTGGGTCTAATGATGATTATCAATCCTTCATGGGTCTGCCTCTTAACAGAGTTAGATGATTCAGTAGTTACATCTAATCATCTCTACTACTGCACTTAATTTATACCTGGTGTGAGCTGAGTTCGTACCTGAGCGGTACTTTCCTTTGTGGTAATACCTGGTTGGTATTCTTATGTGTGGCGTACCTATGTGATACTTTCCTTCGTGGTATTCCTTAATTTGTGGAACATTTGAGCTTTGGGCTTTGAGTTGGACTCTGTGCTTTCCTCATGATTGAGATGGGTATACTAGATAACTTAGGTATATGTATGGGCATATACCTAAGTAGGGTTGTTGGTTGATTTCATGATGTGTGGTTTATCCTTGGTGGATTTTGTGAGACCTTGAGGGTCTCGGGGTCCCTACTAAGTACTTTTATACTCACCCCTACATGTGCTATGCCCGCACCCTATTGTGTTTGGTGCAGATGACGGACAACGCTGACTGTGGACGAGAGTACCAGGACTAAAGGTGGCTCGGAGGTGGATGTTGGACGAGGAAAACTTTAGAGATGATCGTTCATGATCTGTACCTACCCTTCAGGTAGGATTCGTGGTGGATGATCCAAGAGATGCTTTTCACCTATCAGTCATCTTGTAATTCCCAGTTTTCCTTGTACTTTCCAGTTGGGCTTGTATTCTGTCCCCTTTTACTTACTATACTCACTTTGTTTACTATTTAGTTTACATGAGTTCATATCTTGTTGTGTGCTTGGTTGCATGTGTTTACAGGTTATAAAGGCAATGACTTCCCAGTTTTAGGGAATATGTCTTTGGTTCTAGTCGCCATCCCCTAGCCTATGGAAGGCAGGCTTGGGGTAGTCACAGCACGGGCCCCGAGGGACGGGTTGTGACAAATTGGTATCATAGGAGTCGGTTCTACCGTAGAACATAGAACTCTGATCTTTATTTTTAATGGAAATAGTGTTAACTATAGTGAGTGTGGTTATAATTTTAGGGAATCCAGTGTTGGTGTGGTGGCTAACGTATCCCTACACCAGGACCTTGAATTCTGATTTCTGACTTAGTGCATGAAAACACTGATTACATGTGTGTTTTCAAGAGTCTTCTTTGTGAACTCTTTGAGTCATCTCACCAGGTATAACTTATTGACTGTGGCACACCTGTTTCTTTTCAGGATGCCTTCACGCAGACAACCAGTTAGGGTTCCGAGAGTAGTACGCACTGATAGCCCACCGAGCGATGTGGCCGTGGTGTAGGGCACTCTTCCAGTAGAGGCACCAGTGGAGGCATCAGTGGTACCATTACCCGTTGGGCCACCGATTCCACTAGCCCCAGCAGTAGAGGGTGCACGCTGCTTGAACGCGTTGCATGAGTTCCAATGCCAGAGGCCACCTAGGTTCAGGGGAGAGATGGACCCAAAAGCGGCTGAGGATTGGCTGGAGGCTATGGTGAGAATCTTTCGACTGGTAGGGACACCAGCCGATCTCATGGTGATCCTTTCTTCCATTCTTATATAGGCATCACCAGGAAGATGGTGGAGCTTGATGCTCCAGGCTCATGATGAGGTGACACTTCTCTGGGCATACTTCGAGAGCCTATTTCAGGTAAAGTTTTTCTCAGCGACTCTTCGCACAGTGCGCATACAGGGGTTGATTTATCTGCAGCAGGGTAGCATGACTATGGCTCAGTACTCAGTGAGGATCACTTACCTCTCACACTACTCCACATATATGGTGTGGGACCCATTCTTCAGGGCCCAGACCTTCTATCAAGGACTCATGCGGGAGATCAGGGCTTTGATGATCTCACTTAGCATCCCGACACAGGCGGGGGTGTTTGAGAGAGCCCTCCTAGTGGAGAGTTTCCTTGTTGAGCAGTCACCAGCAGTGAGACCCACTATCAATCATCATGTAGTGGAATCTTTTGTAGTTGGTAACAGATAGATGTCGCATAGATCCAAGAGGACAAGACCTAAAGGTGGACGACCGTAGGATTCAGGGTCGGTTATGTGAGGCACCTGAGATAGAGCCAGTCATTCTAGGAGTGGTCAGTGTTACGCATGCGGTGGGTAGGTTCACATGGCTCGTGACTATCCAGCCCATCATACGGATGATCAGTAGATGGTTGAAGGACCACCCAGGCAAAGACAGATATTTAATTGAGGTGGTCCGCAAGGAGCAGGCGGACGTGGCAGAGGAGTTGTTCGTGCAATTGGTGGTGGGCGATGATTCGAGATGTTACCACCACCACCACTAAGAGGTCCACCCCAACCGCAGGGAGCAGAAGGAAAGGGGTGAGCTCATCTCCAGGCAGCTGAGGCCTATAGTCATGGTGCTCCATAGATGATACGAGGTACAATCTGTTTCTACTCCACCTTAGCTACAGTACTTATAGACACTGGTGCCAGTCATTCTTTTATTGCCACTTCCCTCGTTCAGAGATCGGAGATTCTGATGGAGAAGTTGGCTCAATACTTACAGATAGAGACTCATACGGGAGTGGATTTGATGATTACGCATTGGTGCCGACAGTGAAAGGTTACTCTAGGAGGCGAGAGCTTTGACTAGGATCTCCTAGTAGCAGCGTCGAGGCCTTAAGACGTCATCTTGGGTATGTACTAGTTATCTACAGTCCATTCTTAGATAAACTGTATTACGCGCAAAGTGTGGTGTGTCCACATAGATGGGACCAGGTTTACCTTCACCGGTAAGAAGGTAGCCTTTAAAGCACAGGATGGACTTACCCAGAGGAGAGTGCAGCCAATAATTCATCAGTTGGCTAGCCTTACCCTCGGAGAAGTTGATATGGAGAGTCCAAGTTATCCTATAGTGGTGGACCAGTACACAAATGTCTTCCCTAATGATGTTTTGGGTCTACCTCTTCACAAAGAAGTAGACTTTTACATTGACTTGTACCCCAGGATGGAACTGATATCTATACTAGCGTATCATATGTCTCCCATGGATCTTCATGAGCTGTGGGTACAGTTAGAGGACTTGTAGGGGAAGGAATTCATTAGAACCAGTATTTCACCTTGGGTAGCCCTGATTTTATTCACCAAGAAGGAAGATGGGAGCTTGAGACTTTGTGTTGAATATCTACGCCTAAACCAGGTGACCGTGAAGAACAAGTACCCACTTTCGAGGATTTACGCCCTCTTTGATCAGCTGAAAAGAGCACGGTGGTTCTCAAAGATAGACCTCAGATCTGGCTATCACCAGCTCAGAGTACGAGATGAGGATGTGCAGAATATGGCTTTCAGATGTCGGTACGGCCACTATGAGTTCTTGGTTATTCCATTCGGTGTGACCAACACACTAGAAGTGTTCATGGGACTTATGAACAGGGTCATTCAGCCATACCTTTATCTCTTTGTAGTAGTCTTCATTGATGACATTCTGATCTACTCAGCTACTGAGGAGGAGCATGCCTATCATTTTCATGTAGTACTGGACACACTCTGAGTGCACCAGCTTTATGGTAAGATCTTGAAGTGCTAGTTTTGGATCTGAGAGGTTTACTTTTTGGGACATTTCATCTCAAAGACTGGATTTTCAGTAGATCCAGTGAATATTGAGGCAGTACTTGCTTGGGAGCCACCTAGAAGTGTGACAGAGATACAAAGTTTCCTGGGTTTGGCTGGATACTATCAGATATTGGTGCCAGATTTCTCCATAGTTATTGCACCTTTATCAGCATTAATGAAGAAGGGGAAACCCTTATTGTGGTTGAAGAGATGTTAGGGGAGTTTTTAGGTGCTGAGGTAGAGGCTGACTAGTTCCCCCATCTTGAGGCTTCCAGAGGAGGGCGTACGGTACGTAGTCTACTGCGATGCATCAGGGACCGCGATCAGATGTGTCCTAATGCAGGAGAGAATAGTGATCGCTTATGGTTCTTGACAGCTAATACAGCATGATCAAAACTACGCTACCCATGACCTAGATTTAGTAGTAGTGTTCTTCGCCTTGAAGATGAGGAGACATTACTTGATGGGAGAGTGTTTTATAGTGTACTCTGATCACAAGATTCTCAGGTATATCTTCTCTCAGAAGGACTTGAACCTCAGACAGCGATGTTGGATTGAGTTCCTCCAGGACTATGACTTCAAGATAGTCTATACTCCTGGGAAGGGGAACGTTGTAGCAGATTCAATCAGCAGGAGGTCAGGTATACAGCTGCTAGGCGAGGTGACGGAGCAGCTCGCCGCTTTGCAGATATCCTTCGTGGATCGGGATGGAGCAACTTTTCTTCAGTCTCTTACAGTCACTCCCCCACTTCTTCAGTGATTCAGGGAGGCGTAGTGTGGGGATGCTTATTGCGAGACTTGACGTGCTCAGATATCCACAGGTTAGGCACCTGATGGATTTTCAAAAGGTGGAAATCATGTCATCCTCTTTAGAGGACGTACCATGGTACTAGTGTCACTTAGGGAGGAAGTGTTGAGGGAGTTCCACACATCCCCTCTAGCAGTACATTCCGGAGTGGAGAAGATGTACCAAGATCTCTGACGACAGCACAGGTGGTTGGGAATGAAGAAAGTAGTAGCAAAGTCTGTCTCCCGGTGCCTCACTTGTCAGCAAGTGAAGCTGGAGCATCAGGTTCCAGCAGTCTTGGTTCAGCCTTTATAGGTTCCAGAGTGGAAGTGGGACGGGATATCCATGGACTTTGTGACGGTACTTCCACGTACATCCAGGGGTCATGACTCTATTTGGGTGATCGTCGACCGACTCACCAAGTCATCTCACTTCCTACCGATCAGAGAGCAGGGTTCAGTAGAGATCTTGGTACTCCTATATGTACAAAATATTTTGCTGCTACATCGAGTACCCTCGACGATTTTCTCCGATCGTGATACACGTATTACTTCCCGACTATGGAAGGGGTTGTAAGAGGATTTTAGGGCACAAATTTGTTTGAGCACTACCTTCCATCCTTAGATGGATGGACAAACTGGGCGGACCATTCAGACCCTCGAGGACATGTTGCGTGCTTGTGTCCTCGACTTTGGTCGTAGCTGGGAGGATCACTTGACTTTGGTGGAGTTTTCATACAACAACAGCTATCAATACACCATTGGGATGGCACCTTTTGAGGCATTGTATAGGCGACCTTGCAGATCACTTTTGTGCTAGAGTAACCTAGGGGAGTCAGCACTCGTGGGACCAGAGATGGTTCAGGCTACCACAGAGAAGGTGTAGATCATCTAGGAGTGGATGAAGACTGTACAGATCAGGCAGAAGTCATATGCCGACGGGATACGGAGACCTCTGGAGTTTGAGGATGGCAACCACATATTTCTATGGTTCTCACCTCGACGAGGTTTACAGAGATTTGGCTGAGGTGGCAAGTTACCTCCGAGATTCATTGGACCTTTTCAGGTCCTTAGCAGAGTTGGCGAGGTGGATTACCGCTTAGCTCTTCCACCGCAGTTGCACCGGGTGCATGATGTCTTCCACGTATCCCAGTTGAGGATTTACGTGCATGACCCTTCTCACATCATCAACCATGACGAGATAGACATCAATGATGGGGAGATGTTTAGAGAGGTTCTAGTGGATATTAAGGATCGACAGAAGCGGGTCCTTCATGGGTGGTCGATACCTCTAGTGCACGTACGTTGGTAGCACAGGAACCTCCAGGAGAGCACATGGGAGTGGGAGACTTAGATACATGCTCAGTACCCCCACTTGTTTACCTAGTTTGTGATGTGTCTTACGGGGATTTAAAGCATTGAGGTGGGGAGAATGTAAAGACCCAAATTTCTGTGTAATTTTTTTTAATATATGGGAATTTTACGAGTCTTCAAAAATTGACATCGCTTGATTCTGAGGCCTGGAGTGAATTTCTGAACTTCTTTTTAGGTACGTTCAGTAAACGTGCAAGCGGGTTTTTGTAACTTTTGAACAGGTGCTTGAAATTTAAATTTGAGGGTACCGTTGAACTCGCAACGCCGGTATTCGCTTAAGGTGACCTTCACCTCAACTGTAGTAGGTCAAGGGTGAAAGTTAGGATTTTTATTTTTCATGAAAGAATAAAATACAATAAAATTGTGTAACATTTTATTTTATTTGGATCTCCCATGTGGATGTTGAGAGGTGGGGACCACCAGAACTAAACCTCCCATGTGAGGTTATGGAGGTGGGGACCACCAGGATTAACCTCCCATGTGGGTTATGGTGGTGGGGACCACCTGAGGCTAAAACCCCCTTAAACTCCCCTCATTATGGGAGAAAAACCTCTCAACTCCCTACTTTAATTATTCTAAATCTTCTTTAATTAATTATGCCAACTCTCCTTTAATTAATTAAGCTAACTTAATTTTTACCAACAATTTAAAATTGGACAAACATATTTTATTATGTTGGCACCTCTTTTCTTGGGAGGGGATTTTTGGTTGGAGAAAGAGAAGGGGGATAACTTGGGAGAAAGCTCCCCAATGAAGAACACACTTCAGAATTGAAGAATGTTGATGATGTTCGAACCGAATTCGAAAGCATGACTGTGGAAGTGGCGATCGTTGGCACTCTCTTCTCCTTCGCCGTTTCCATCTCACAATCTCCGTCAACAATTCTCCAAGGTAGGGGTTGTTATTGAATTCATGAAATTTCAAGATTTAATTCCTTGTTCTTGGAAATAATGGTGAACATGGATCAACGAAAACGATTTGATCCATGATTCGTATGAATTTTGTAGTTTTACATTCTTGACTCAAGTTTTGGTTGATCCGTTTTCTACTACTATAACGTGGAGGGTGTGGGCCAAACAAACATGGTCGGACCCCTCCGTCGTTCTTCCTTATTTTTGTGATATTCATGATGGTGATGGAAAATGGTGTCGGTGGTTGGCACCGGTGGAACACAAGAACCAGGACGAAGGTGATGAACGAAGGGTGGTAGGTCAAGCCGACCGTCGGCGTAGGCACAGCACTCCGCCACCCTGCGGCCTTCGCCGCAACGCGGCCTCCGCGCCCCGAGGAACACCACCGACCGCGACCTCCGCCGCACCGCAGCCTCCACGCACCACAGCGGTTCGTCATCCGCGGCCCCTGCCGCCCCGCAGCCTCGTGGCCCTCTACGGTCCTTCGCAGCCCTCCACGGCCTCGCGGCCACACCGCACCACCCAGGCTGGGCCGCCCAACACGAGTCGGGCCGGACCAGTGGGACAGGCTACACAGCGGGCCGGGCCGAACCCAGCGGGTCGGGTCGGGTCGTCCCAAATCATGTCGGCCCATGCCAGGTCGGCCCAACTGGGTGAAATCAGATCCAGACCCACTTTGACCCATTTACACTCTTTTGGCCATAACTTTGGCACCGGAAATCCGTTTGAAGAACGGTCAGCGGTGCTGGAAACCTTGGAGTGAGATGTTCCCTTTGAGTATAACCCATTAGATATTTGGATAAAGATAGAGTATGGTTGGGTTGGATCGAGCATGAATCCAACCGGGACCTCGGGACTAAAAGGCTACTAACTCATAGACCAGGCGACTGATTGACGCGCCATATATTGCGTTGAGACACCTATGACGTGGCAGTCCTTTGGGATACTTATTCATGGGACTTCGTGGCAGTTGGAGTTTCGACCAGTGTCTTGAGGTGCGGACTCTCCCAGAGACGAGCGAGCTTAGCGCGGGAACCCAGTAGCTGGCTGTGACTTAAGGAAGAGATCCTTCGTGGGTCTATGATTGAGGGTCCCACATGGAACCACTCTAGGATTCCATGAGGGACTACCCAAATGATCCTGTGTGGGTCAACACCTAGATATCCTATGTGGGTCAGCACCTAGAAATCCTGTGTGGGTCAGAACTGAGTGATTCTGTGTGGGTCAGCACCGAGCGATCTTTTGTGGGTCAGCACCGAGCGATCCTATGTGGGTCAGCACCTAGAGATCCTATGAGGGTCTGATGATGATTATTTATCCTTAATGGGTCTTCCTCTTAACAGAGTAAGATGATTCAATAGTTACATATAATCATATGTACTACTGTACTTAAGTTATACCTAGTGTGAGCTGAGTTCTTACCTAAGCGGTACTTTCCTTTGTGGTAATACCTTGGTGGTATTCTTCTGTGTGGCGTACCTTTGTGTTACTTGACTTTGTGGTATTCCTTACTTTGTGGAGCAGTTGAGATTTGGGATTTGAGTTGGACTATGTGCTTTTCTCATGATTGAGATGGGTATACTTGATAACTTAGGTATATGTATGGGCATATACCGAAGTAGGGTTGTTAGTTGATTTCATGTTGTGTGGTTTATCCTTGGTGGATTTTGTGAGACCTTGAGGGTCTTGGGGTCCCTACTGAGTATCGTTATACTCACCCCTGCATGGGCTATGCCCGCACCCTATTGTTTTTGGTACAAACGACGGACAGCACTGACTGAGGACGAGAGTACCAGGACTGGAGGTGGCTCGGAGGTGGACGTTGGACGAGGCGAACCACATAGACGGTCGTTCATGAGATGTACCTACCCTTTAGGTAGGATTCATGGTAGAGGATCCAGGATCTGATTTTCACCTTTCAATCATCTTTTACTTCCCAGTTTTCCTTGTACTTTCCAGTTGGGCTGGTATTATGGCCCCTTTTACTTACTGTACTCACTCTGTTTACTATTTAGTTTACTTGAGTTTGTATCTTGTTGTGTGCTTGGTTGCGTGTGTTTACATGTTATAAAGGAAATGTCTTCCTAGTTTTAGGGAATACGCCTTCGTTACTAGTCTCCAGCCCCTAGCCTATGGAAGTTGGGCTTGGGGTAGTCACGGCACGGGCCCCAGGGGATGGGTCGTGACATCTGGACACCAAGCAAAATAAATGGAATAAATATGGGGAGGATGTGTTTGGGACTTTTGGGTGTTCACAATGAGAGTCACACACACATACAAATATATATATATATATATATATATATATATATATATTAATCTTGTGGTGGAATCCAAAAGAGGAATGAGTGGTGTTTCAAGGGATAGGTTCATACATATTTTTATATAATTCATTGTCTTTTCTTTATTACATGTATTATATGTATAATATATATATATATATATATATATATATATATTAATATTGCTACAATCTAGACGTGATGGCTTCAAAAAAAAAGGGCCTCACTTTTTTGACTTCACCACACACATTCATTTCCATTTTTTATCTTTTTTTTGTTAAAACATTTCTATGCGCCATAAATATATATTTATATATATTTATAATTTTATTTATTTAGACAAGAAAACTCATATATGTATATAATTAATCCCTCATTTTTTTCTCACTTCACCCTTTATCACATTTCCCTTTATTATTATATTATTTTTATCAACATTTCACTCCTTTTTTTGGTGTGTTACATCAATTATAATTATTTATTATTTCTATTTTGTTTTATCATTTGTTAACTCACGTTTTCTCTATTTTATCTCTCATTTCTCTCTCTTTTTTTGTCAAGTCAAGGCTATTGTTATAATATATTATTATATTATCATTTCACCTTTTCTCTATTTTTTTATTTGGTTTAACGTTTTTTTAAACAATTCTTATATTGTTTTAAAAAAAACATATCATGTTTTTTAAAATTGTTTTATCATTTTTTTACAATTAAAATAAATTTTTTTAAACATATATATGATTTTTTTATAATAATATAATTATAATTTCATATTTTTATAAAATATATTATCTTAAATATAATAATTTTGTTAAAAAATATGGTTTTCCCTTAATTATTATTATTATTATTATTATTATTACCTTTGATTTCATAAAATTAATTTATCCAAATTTAAAACATTTAAAATTATAAATAATTATTTTATTTCAATTAAAATTCATATAATTTATTTATTAAAAAAAAAGTTTTATAAACAAAAATAATTTAATAATTTATGAAAATCAAATCATTAAATTAAAATATACCAACTGATAATTATTTGATAAAATTAACAAAATAAATTCAATTATTTATTAATAAAGTTTAATTTAAGAGTGTAATTTTAATTTCTTTATTTATTTATTTTAAGTCTTAATTGATAATTTAATATTAATTAAAATTTTTAATTATTATTGATAATATTAAATTATTATTTAAATAATAATCCTTTTATTAAAATTTGAGATTTTACATTCTTCCTCCCTTAAAAAAATTGCGCTCTCACAATTCATTCTTTGGACTCTAGAAAATATTAAATTTTCAACTTCAAAATTAAAAAAAATAGAACTACTAAACTTCTATACTCTACCACTTATATTTTTCTCAAACATCAATATCTAATCTACAAAGTCATCTAGAATATCGCTCTGATACCAACTGTGAAGCCCTGTATCTATGCTTCTGGTTTTAGCACATAAAAATGATGTGTATTTTTTTTATAGAAGACAATTGGAAAATACATAGAAACATTTTACATTTTAGGACCTTTTTCAGTCTACGTTTTGGAGAATTAGACATATACATTACAAATTAACAAAGTTGTACAAAAATTTAAACAAATTTTATCACATGAACTTCTACCTTGAGTGAAATAAACACCAATTAGAATTCTACTAAACCTATGAAAGATAACTAAAAACTTAGGTTGGGTATTAATTTTCCCAGTAAGGGGTTTTAAAACCTTTTGTAAATACTTTTCATTGAAAAATATAAAAAATTATTCAAATAAATCATTTGATAAAATCAATACATAGAAAAGGGTTTTCAAACAATTAAATAATTTTCTAAATATACTTATATAATGTATATTATTTTGAAAACCATATATTTTTAGAATAATAATTCTTTTTAAATGATTCTTTGGATTTATCCATTTTGAAAGTAATAATTTGTAAGGATTAATCATGATACTCGTTAGACCATAAGAAAAACCATAAGGTCACCTTATCGTATCACATGTGGTACATCATCCCCTTGAGGTCATCGCTTCCATCCACATTCCATAACATATCATTCTATACTCTAGTGCTATAATTTAAGAAAAAAAATAAATAGTCCTTCCTTTCTTACTCATAACCCAAAAACGTTTCAAAACCATACTTAAATTATTTTCCTGGAAGAAAATAATCTTACAAATTTTCTTTACATGGCATAATAATATTTTTAATAATTTATAAAAATAACTAGGAGAAACCGATACTTATAAATAATCACTTTTAATTGATAGAAATAAATAAAACTACTTAACAAATTAAATGAATACTTGAATTAAAATTCATGGGATGTCATTAATATCTTAGATGATGGCCATGTCTAATGTTATGGATGAAATTCATGGACATATAAAAAAATTCACACATAAAATAATAACTTTTATCATTTAAAAATTATCATAAATGAATGGTACATAAAATGATAGCCTATACATAAAATAATAACTTTTCTCATTTTATTATTAAAAAAACAATTTAATGATAACAGTAACAAAACAAAGTTTTGTTATTGTTTTGAAACAACTTAGCTAAAATAATAGAATAGTTCTTTATATAATTAATTCTCATTAATATATATATATAGATATATATATATATTTATTTATTTATTTATTTATTTATATTTATTTATTTGAAAATAAATAGATGATTGGATTTCTTGGAAGGATTAAAATCCAAATCCAAGTTTGAAAACAAAATAGGGACTTTGTTTTTCTAAAACATAGACTTGATAAAAAATAATAATAATACCATAGAATTTGAAAATATATATATATATATATACACACATATATATTTTTATAAATCAAAAACAACCCTTAAAAATATATTTGAATATAAAAATAAAATATAATTAATTAATTAATCCCTTACCTGAAATGGAGAAATCGAAAACATGTTGGATTCTGGACCCCAAGAAAAAGAAATGGAATGAATTTGGGGAGGATGTGTTTGGATCTTTTGGGTATTCATAATGAGAGTCACAAATATAAATATATATATATATATATATATATATATTATATTTGAGGCTTTAAGTGGAAGCTGAAAGAGGAATGAGTAGTGTTTTAAGAGTTAGGTTCATATATATTTTTATACAATTCATTGACTTTTCTTTATTACACATATTATATGTATATATATATATATATATATATATATATATATATTAATATTCCTATAATCTAGAAATGATGACTTCAAAGAAAAATGGGCCTTACCTTTTTTACTTCACCACACACATTTGTTTCCATTTTTTATCTTCTTTTTTATTATAAAATTTCTATTCTCTATATATATATGTTTATAAATATTCATTATTTTATTTATTTATATAAGAAAAATCATATATATATAATGAATCCCTCCATTTTTTCTCACTTCACCCTTTTTCGTGTTTCCATTTATTATTATATTATTTTTATCATCATTCCACTACTTTTTTTGTCATGTTACATCAATTGTCATTATTTCTTATTTCGCTATTATTTTATCATTTTTTTAACTCATGTTTTCTCAATTTTATCTCTCGTTTCTCTCTTTTTTCTTCAAGTTAAGGTTATTATTATAATATATTATTATATTATCATTTCACCTTTTCTATGTTTTTTTATTTGATTTAATTTTTTTAAAACAATTCTTATCTTGTTTTTAAAAAAACATATCACATTTTTTTAAATTGTTTTAGATTTTTTTTAACAATTCAAATCATTTTTTTAAACATATATATGAAATTCATTTTTTTATAACAATATAATTATAATTTCATATTTTTATAAAATATATTATCTTAAATAAAATAATTTTCTTAAAAAATATATTTTAACCTTTATTATTATTATTATTATCCTTATTATTATTACCTTTAATTTCATAAAATTAATTTATCTAAATTTTAAACATTTAAAATTATAAAACGTTATTTTATTTAAATTAAAATTCCTATAATTTATTTATTAAAACAAAAGTTTTATAAACAAAAATAAATTAATAATTAATGAAAATCAATTTGTTTTATTAAAATATACCAATTAATAATTATTTGATAAAATTAATGAATGAAAAACAATTGTTTATTAATAAAGTTTCATTTTGTGGTGTCATTTAAATTTATTAATTTATTTATTTACATTCTTAATTGATAATTTAATATTAATTATATTTTTTTAATTATTATTATTAATATTAAATTATTATTTAAATAAATAATCCTTTTATTAAAACTCAAGATATTACATAGGAGTTCTACATCGCTCCCTATATAAAGCTTCATATGGTGCTATTTGAATAATCGAGTGGAAGGTGTTGTTTTATGATAACTTAACTAATTGGAGGTGTTGATCCCATCCAACTTTAAATTACATTGAGCATATTCACAGCATGTCCTCAAGTGTTTGAATAGTCCTTTTATATTGGTCATCCATTTGGGGGTGATAGGTCGCACTGGAATTCAATTCAGTATTCAGAACATGTTGGAAAATTCTCTAAAAGTTTGAGATGGACCTTGGATCATGATCAGAAATGATAAAAAGTGGCACTCCATGAAATATCACCACTTCCTTTAAGTATATCTTGGAAATTTGATCAAGAGATAAATCTTATTGAATATAGATGAAATAGGAAGTCTTGGTCAGTCGATCCATTATAAACCATATCACATTGTTTCCTTTGGATATTCTTGTGAGACCAATGGTGAAGTCTATAGTGATATTTTCCCACTTCCATATTGGTATGGGAAGTAATTTCAATACCCCTTTAGATATTTTTCACTTCACCTTCACTTGTTGACACACCAAACACCTTATAGTGTAGTCAATAATCTCCCTTTTCATATTATCCTACCAATAATGATCATGAAGGTCCATATACATTTTAGTGATTCTAGGATGTATAGAGAAATTATATCTATGAGATGCATCCATCAGATCCTTATTTATCTCTGATATAGATGGCACACATAGCCTTGTATAAAATTTCAATATGCATTCTTGATCAATACTGAACTCAGGAAACTTTCTATTCTTCACAGCCTTTATCTTCTTTTTAAAAAATGGATATTCTCTTTGATATTTCTTTATACTCTCTAGTAATTATGGTTGAGAAATCATTTGGGATAGGGATAATGATGTACCTCCCCTTAAAATTCCCATGTCCAATTTTACTGGGTCCTTAATCAAAGGATATCCTTGAATCCTCATCATTGATAGAACAACAGGGTCTTTCATAATTAATGCATTTGTGACTTTGTTTTCTCTTCTAGGGTGATAATGAAGTGAACAGTCATAGTCATTAAAAAGTTCCAACCATCTCCTTTGTCTCATGTTCAATTCATTTTACATGAAAATATACTTCAAACTTTGGTTTTCTATGTATATATCACATTTCTCTCTATAAATATAGTGACTCCATATTTTCAGAGAACAAAATAACTACAACTAACTCCGGTTCATGTGTAGGAAAGTTTTTCTCATGCTGATTTAATTGTTAAGATGCATAAGCAATAAACTTGTCATTTTTCATGAGGAAACACCCAATCCCTTTCAGAGATGAATCATTATATATAATGAATCAATATTTGATATAGGGAAGAGTCAACATAGTTTCAGTAGCCAATCTCTTATTCAGTTCTTGTAAACTTTCTTCACACTCCTTTTTTCCAATGAACTTATCCACTTTTTGAGTTAACTTGGTTAGTAGATTAGAAATTTCTGAAATTTTTTTACAAGCCTCATATAATATCCTACTAAACCAAGGAAACTATTAATCTCAGTTTATATTGTAGGATGAGACCACTCCTTTACAACCTTTGTCTTCACAGGCTCAACTAATATTCCTTCATTGGTTATAATGTGCCCCGAGAATTTAACTTTTGAAACCATAATTCACATAAGATGAATTTTCCAAATAGATTCTCCTTCCTCAAAGTTTTCAATATAACCCTTAGATAATCCTAATACTCCATGAAACTTTTGGAATATATCATAATATCATCAAAAAAATATTACAAATCTATCAATGTAGTCCTTAAATACTTTATTCATCAAATATATAAATATAAAAGGAGTATTATTCAAGTTGATGGACATAAAAAAATCATAATACACATGTCTTGTTCAGAAGGAAATCTTTGGAATATCTTTTTTATTCACCCTCAATTTATGATGCCTAGATTAGAGGTTAATGTTGGATAAGAATTGATCCCCATAAATCTGATCAAATAAATCATCAATCCTTGGTAGATGGTACCTTTTCTTCACTATGATCATGTTAAGTTATTTATAATCAATACATAGCCACATTTATCCATACTTCTTATTTAAAAAGAAAATTGGTTCTCCTCAAGGATACATGCTTGTTTGGATAAATACCTTCTCTAAAAGAACTTGAAGTTGTTTATTCAATTCCTAAAAATTAATATTTTCCATTCTATATTGAGTCTTTGAAATTGTCTTAGATCCAGGTATAAGTTCAATGGAGAAATTTAACTCTCTTTTTAGGGGGTCTAAGTAACTCTTCATAAAATACTTCAATGTATTCTTAAATGATGGGGGAATTCTCTATCTTTATACTTTCATTTATTTCTCCCTCTCCACTGATCATATCCATAAATAAGGCTATGGTATGTGCTTCTAGAAAAAGATCAGGTATGGATATTTCTCCATTAAAAAAGACTATAGGTTTTCTATTCAATACTAATGAAATTTCCTTACTTCTATAGTTTATCTTAGCATTATACTTTGAGATCCAATCCATCCCTAGTATAGTGTTGAATTCTACCATGGGAATGATTACTAGATTTTCTATGAGGTCTTACTATCGAAAGTTAATACTAGAGTTTCTATACGTTATTTATTCTAGGATAGTCCCTCGAGGAGTCTTGACTGATAACTCTACTTTTATTAGTTCAGGGATTGATTCTATATTCTTTGCAAACTTGGATAAAATAAAGGAATTCATAGAACTAGAATCAAACAAAGTACTTACTAGTTTTGATAGAATAGTGATTGCACCTAATACCATATCATTTGGATCCTCTACTTTAGCCATTGTGATAGAAAATTCCTAACCTTATTCCCTTAGCCTATGTTGATGCTTATGGTGGTTCCCATCCATTATCTTTTTATTTGGAAATTAATTGGAAAGGTTCCCAAGTTACTCAAATTTGAAGCATTGAACTTCTGAATGGGATTTCACTATCTTCCCTTTGTTGCTAGTGATGAGAGGTTGAGGTTTCACCTCACCACAATAGTTCTAATATGTATGCCCATATCTTCAAAAAAATTAGAACTTTTTTATTCCAAGAAAATAGTTCCTCAAATTCTTCTTCCCGCATTGGTTGCACGTGGGAATTTGAACTTTCTATCCTCTTATTCCATGATCAAAATTCTTCCCTAAGTTTGGATCCATTGTTCTCTTATTTTCATTCGATCTATGTGACCACTACATCACTTCAAAACTCTAATTCAACCTTCATAGAACTCCACATTATCTCTTCATAGCTTCTATAGTATCTCCTTTCTAGATTCCTTCATATATGGGGTCTCAGTCCATCGAAGAATCTATCAATATTTCCCTTAGGATCCCTAACAAAGCTAGAGGTGTATCGATAAATTCTTGTAAATTTCATCTCATAGGTTCTCATTGATTCATTTTATTTATACTTTAGCTTTAGGAATTCCTTCTCCATTTTTGTTCATCTTAAATGAGGAAAATATTTATTAAAAATATTCTCCTAAACTCTTCCAACTCCATAGAATTAATCTCTCTTTTTGACTTCATGTTTTTAAATAGTTTCCACCACTGATCAACTTCTACTTATAAGTGTTATACTACCATGGTGATTTTATGTTGCTCTGAACAGAGGAGTACAGAAAATAACTTTTCTATAGAGCTTATTCATTGTTCAGAAATCAATGGGTATGTAGATCCAAAAAAAAGGTGGGTGTTGATGCATAAAGGGATCAACGTAAAGTTGTTCCCTTAAAGGTGAATCTAGTATATCAACTTTATTCAAGTTATTATTCATAACAAAAGTTATTTGATTCATCATCCTCATGAAGTTTTCCATTCTAGATTCCATTGTAATTTTTTCAATTCATCGTACATTTCACTCATCATTTACACGGTTCCTCCTATTTCCCCCTATTTTTCTAATAGAATAAAAACTTAGTGAGAAATATGTTAATTTTAGGAATATAATAATTCTAAATGGATTTTATTTCTTAAAAAATCATGCTTAAATATGTTACTAGTATCCTCTAATAATAATTAAATTTTCTATATATCCTTCACAATGATTCATAAAAATATTGTGATTGACCAAACATATACTCTAGTAGTGTCAAACTAGGTGTACAAAAAGCATCATTTTCATGCACAAGTAACTGATAAAGTCTATATCAATGTGGAGTTTTTAGGTGTTACCTCTATTTACATCTGTACCAGAGCCACAGCCACTTATAGTATCCAAAAAGGGGTGTATTTTATTGGAAACCACTTAATTAATACTTACCAAAATAAGAAGATGTTTTTCTATATTTATACTTGTGTCTACAGTTTTTAAAAAATTTATCAAGTCCTAATTTCTAAAAATAAATAAATTTTCCTTTCATACCAACTATGGAATCCCACTTTTTTATTAAATAACTTTTCATTACATGGTATAAATAGTGGATATTTTAAAGTTTAGTTCCTTGGAAATAAGGTACACAATACATAAAAACTTAAAACATTCTTTTAAATAAACTTGAATACGTCTTAATGGTTTCACCCTAAGTTACTTTTACTATATCTCATATATTGGGGACATACATCAAAAGGAAAGGGGTGATCATGAATCCTAGTAAGGGAATAAGAAAGGGAGACAAAAATCATGTGATCGTGAGACATATCAATAAGAACATGAGGCATAATAATAAGGCGTGAACAAGAGTAATGACATAATAATAAGAACATGAATCATAACATGTAACTATGGATAAAACAATTAAATGATACATTCATAAGCAAGTCACCAAGTTTTATCACTAAGGTATCGTAAATAAAAATTACTATGGTTATTCACTAAGGTGTCGTAAATAAAAATTACTATGGTTATTCACTAAGGTATCATAAAACATATCGTATTTGTAGATTAAATTCTTCACCCAATGCATTAGACTAATATTAGGGAACACCCTTCATATTTATTAATTTCATGAGATCCACATAGTGTAGGTTTTGGGTGTAGTGGAAGCACATTGGTGGGTGTACCCAACTTTAATTTTTTTCATTAATAACATTTAATCAAAGATCCATCATGATAATAAAACATTGGATCTTCGAAATAGAACAAAGAATGAAAGAAAATAAGGGAATCACATAACCATAAATATGATCATTATATGTTGGTTATAATTAATTTAATTAAAAGACAATAATTACCTTGATGGAATTATCTCTCATTTGATGTTTCTGGTCACGATCTTATGTGATCCATCGTTCCGTCATTGAATCCAAGTGTAAGATTCCTCTATCGGTGATCCACACATGCTCCATGTATCTCTGTATATTGCCGAAGGGATATCCAGGTGTTAGCATAGAAGAGCCTTCGCTTGAGATGTTTGCCTTTGATCACCTTGATTCGGAGGAGAATGATCTCTCTCTCGTATCTTGAGAGAGTTATTAGAAGAAAAATAATTCTCTCTTAGATTGAGAGATTTTTCTAGATCTATTGCACACAACCCCTCAAAATTTCTAGGATAATGAGAATTATATAATTGGGATTTTAATTAATTAGAATAATAAAATGAATTAATTAACCAAAATCATTTATTAATTTCATTTAATTCTTAGTAATACACCATGTCTAATAATAACAGTTGAATATTATTATTACTTGACATGCGCCCAGAGAATTACACCTAATATTATTTAATTAAATAAATAATATTATTTCCCATAAATTCCCAGAAAAAATAAATGGCATGTATATTAATATACATGTCATGTACTTTTGTTTTTACATTATCTTTATTTCCTCTACCACATTTATTAGACCTTGAATAATGGATATTTATTTCTCGAATAAATATCACTACATTACTCTCTAATAAATATATTATTTCACCCACAATATATTCTCTCGAATAACTAGTGTCAAAATAAATGTGATTAGGCATCCTTGAATAATTATTAAACCATAATCGGAAATAATATTTATTCAAATTGTTAAATTAATATTTAACTGAGATACTTGGACACACTTAGTGTGTGAGCATCTAGGCCTCTTTCTTAGTGACATTAGATGGAGCCTGCATATAGTCCAATGTTAGCATCTAGCAACACACTGAGGCACCCATAGAGAAAGAAGTTAATGCAGCAATGACATGTCACCTCCTACGAATGCTTACAGTGTAATGTAATCTCTTTGTCTCGATATCTTGAATCAAGTGGGTTGCATACTGGTCCCATCAACCCATGTGTTTGATTATTCTTTCTTTGACTTCCTGGAATTGAACTTTCCCATTCCTCACTATGGACATGGATTTATTTAGGATACATAAATTCCATTAAAGGTCCTGAAATATCTACTTTTGTTATGTAACATAATGAAAAAAATCCTTTCTCGCATTATCAATTAATGAAGTATTACTTGTGACGCACACAACATATCCTACCTCATTGTGAACATTGTGTTGTCACAGTTTTCATCAATACATCTAAGTGCGCGAGTTTTAATACCCATTAATAATAATCTTAAAGTATAAATACCAATACACATGTTTGCAGATAAGAACATACAATGACACTATGAAATGTGGATTTCCTATTGGTAGGTCTCGTTCTCATAATATCCTGCTGAATATTACCAAGGGTGCACACCACGAGAAGGTGACTCAAAGTTTTATGTGTCCTCACCCCTAATGGTCTGTATTATTTATGTCCCTCAAATAACATCATCCGGCCATAGAACATATATTAAAGAATAATGTTATGGAACTTTCGGGTTCTCGTCATAGAAGGGGGATCCACTATGACCCTTTAATGCAAAAGCTATCCTTAGGACATTATCACATGCATTATAATGTAGAAGAACAATAAATATGTGATAAGTTATTTATTAATAAAAAAAGTACAAAGTAGTTGGATCTAGGCCACCAACTCCAACAGACTCCCACTTGGACTATATTCAACTGCTAACAACCTTTAACCTGCTAGATCTCACATGATATTCATGCTTCTGCTGAGATAGGCCTTTAGTCAAGGGGTCTTCCACGTTCTCTTACATTGAAACTTTTCTCACTGAAACTTCACCCTTTTGATAGAAATACCTCAAGAGGTGATACTTAAAAAGTATTTTATTTGTCTGTTGATGTGACCTTGGTTTTTTTAAAAGAGAAACCATTGTAGTATTATCACAATATAATGTGATAGGATATTTACTTCTAGGCATCACATCAAGATCCTGGAAAAAGTTCTGAATCCAGATGGATTCCTTGGATACATCATAAGCTGCTATATATTCAAACTCTGTTGTAGAATCAGCAAAAAATGGTTACTTTGAACCCTTACAGCTCACAAATCCTCCATTGAGACATAAAACATATCCAGATTGCGACTTCAGATCATTATAATTTATCTGAAAACCAGCATCAGCATACCCTCTGATGACAAGCTCCTCGTATCCTCCATACACCAAGAATATATCCTTAGTTCTTCTCATATACTTAAGGATAGTCTTAACAGCAGTCTAATGTTGTTCTCCTGGATCTACTTGATATCTTCCTATCATGATCAGTGCATAGGCAGCATCAAGAATGTTACATAACATGGCATACATGATGGATCCTATAGCCGAAGTGTATGGTATCTTACTCACTCTATCTTTCTCTTGTTGTGTCTTAGGACACATTTTCTTAGAAAGATATAGGCCATCTGACACTAGAACCAATCCCCTCTTTGATTGTTCCATATTAAATATCTTTAGTATCTAGTCAATTTATATACCCTAACTTAGTCCAAGAAGCCTCTTGGATCTATCACAAATGATCTTGATCCCTAGAATGTAGGCTGCTTCACCCAAGTCCTTCATGGAGAAACACTTGTTCAACCAGTCCTTAACTGACTGTAAGACGGGTATATTGTTTCCAATAAGCAATATGTCGTCAACATATACCACAAGGATAATGACCGTATTCCCATTTAACCACTTATAAACACATGGATCACATTCATTATTAGTGAAACCAAATTCTTGTATGGCTTCATCAAATCAAATGTTCCATGACCTAGATGCTTGATTTAATCTATAAATGGATTTATATAACTTTCAAACCCGTTTGGATTCACCTGGTGTCACAAACCCTTATGGTTGTGTTATATAGACATCTTCTTGAAGGTTCCCATTAAGGAATGTTTTTTTGACATCCATCTACCAAATATCATAGTCATGGTAAGTTGTTATGGAAAGTATGATTCTTATGGATTTAAACATGGAAACTGGTGAGAAGGTTTCATCATAGTTAATTCCTTGATGTTTTCTGAATCCTTTAGCCACTAGCCTTGCTTTATAGGTACTAACTTGACCTTCCATGTCTATTTTTCTCTTGAATACCCATTTTCATCCAACAGACTTTACATCAACTGGATCATCGACTAGAACCCATACTTGGTTCTGATACATGGAATCCATCTCATAATTCATGGCTTCTAGCCATCTTATAGCTTCTGATCTTTCTACTTCTTCCTTGTAGGAGATAGGTTCATCATTTTCCAACAATAATTATTCACCATTCTTGGTGACTAATAAACCAAATCTCTCTAGTTCTCTTACCTCTCTTAAGCTCCTACGCAATATCTGTGTTTCTGGAACCTCTTCCATAGGGACCTATGGAACTTATTCATGTACCAACTCTTGTGTATCTTGATCATCAACTTCGTCGAAGTCAATATTTCTCCCACTATCATTTTTGAGGATGTGCTCCCTCTAAAGAAAGACGTCTTGTTTGGTGACAGTCACTTTCTTTTTTGAAGGGTTATATAGGTAATATCCTTTCGTTTCCTTGGGATATCCTATAAAGATACACCTCATGACCCTGGGTGATAGTTTATTTCCTAATAAGGCCTTAACGAACGCCTCGCATACCCATACATGTGTGTGCAAAAAAATGGGTTTTTTCCATTCCATAACTCAGAGAAAATTCCATTTGCTGCCTTAGTTGGTACTCAGTTTAATTTGTATGTTTTAGTTTGTAATGAATATCCCCAAAAGGATAATGGAGGATCCACATGACTCATCATCGACCTCACCATGTCCAACAAGGTGCGGTCCTCCTTTCACAAACACCATTTCACTATGGTCTATAAGGAGGAGTGAGCTAAGATATAATCTCAAACTCCCGTAGAAAATCCATGAACTCTTGGTTGAGATATTATTCACCTTGATCTGATCGAAGCTTCTTTATCTTCTTACCAAGATGATTATATAATTCATTCTTGAATTCTTTAAATTTCTCTAAGGCTTCTAACTTATACCTCATTAAGTAGACATATCCATATCTAATCAAATCATTGGTAAAAGTAATGATGTAAGAATATCCACCTCTAGATTCTACTGGGAATGGTCCACACACATCTATGTGCACTAATCCTAGAAGCTTTGTGGCCCTTTCACCCTATCCACCGAAAGGAGGCTTGGTCATTTTACCTTGTAAACAAGCGTGACATCTATCAAGTAGTTTTAGCTTAGTAGATTCTAAATAGCCATCTTGGTAGAGCCTTGTCAAGCGCCTCTCATTTATATGACTGAGATGGTGATTCCATGACTGGGTGATGTATGAGTCATGTGAGCTTGTTTCATTATCGATTTCCAACACTTGGTTTTCATAATTTAATACATACAAACCATTATTTAAATGAACCATACCATAACATATGTTGTTCTTATAAAAGAAGAAACCCTTATTTCCAAACATGAACATAAATCCATCCATATCCAAACATGATACAAAAATTATGTTTTTGGTAAGACTAGGCACATAATAACAGTTATGTAAAACCAAAATCATCCCAGTTGGCAATGAGAGGTGGTAATTGCCAATGGACAACGCAGCCAGCCTCGTGCCATTGTCAGATCGAAGATCAACCTCTCCTCTAGAAATCTTTCTAAATCTACTTGGTTCCTACATTTGAATATATATGTGAGCCCCACAAGTTGTATCTAATACCCAATGTGTAGAAATGGAAAGATTACACTCGATAACGAACACACCTTTAGCGTCCCCACACTTCTGGGTGCAGTTCCTCTTCCAGTGGCCTTGCTTGCCACATGAAAAACATACCGCCTCTTATTCCTTTCCCTACCTCTGGATCATCCCCTTCTTGGTGATATGGTGCTTGGGGGCTTCAGACCATTTATAAGTCCTTGTCCCCTTTTCCTTGTCCTTACTTTTCTTATTCACTATAAGGAATGCGTGTTTGTCACCCCCATGTTCTTATCTACCTGGGGAATTGAGGTCAGAAGTTCTAATATAATCTTCTCATTGTTTCTCATGTTATAGTTGACAATAAAGCTAGAGAAGGTCTTGGGCGGTGATGATAGGATGAGATATGTAAGCAAAAAAGCTGGGAACGTAATCCCTAAGATGTCAAGGAATTAAATGTAGCCAATAATGTTGACTACATGAGGCCCAGCTGGTGTAGACTCTCCAAGATTAGTTGTAAACAAATCGTTGGAGATCTCATATCTCTCCTGTCTCTCCTTCTCTTGGTAGAGATCCTTAAGGTGAGACATCATGCTATACACGCCCATGTTTTCATGCTGCTTCAAGAGCTCATTATACATAGCAGATAGCATAAAACATTAGACATATGTGGCATCATCCATATGTTTCATATAGAGAGATAGTTCCTCATCACTAGCCTCTTTTCTAGGTGCAACTGGAATAGGCTCTTCCAGCACATACAATTTTCTCTCATGGCGAAGGATGATGTGTAAACGCCTTTGCCATTCCTGAAAATTGGTTCTAGTGAGAAGGTTTTTCTTTCTCGAGTATAGTTTGCAATGATATGTTTAAAGTCATTTTTCTTTCCATTTCTACAAATTAATATGAGAAAAGGTTTAGTAATTTATGATGATAAAACCGAGATAAATAAATTAATACTTATTAGTCTCCCACTATTTTATCGAAATCCAATAGCCCTCACCATTGACTTCGAAATATTTTGTTTCCTGAATATTATAGTGGAAAGTATCCATATTTCCCTTTGTATTACCCCAAATAAGTTGGTCAAGAAACATGAAGGGTTTTAGGTAGGCATTCCAAATTCCCACTATATTAACTCACAGCTCCTTGATTCGCTGAGTGGACTCCCCAATCCTAAAACCCTTTTATTTTGTATTTCCTCAACCTTTGCCTCTTGGTCACACAAAGTCCTGTTGTGGCAGTAAACCCTTGATGTGAACCAAGTCAAGTCACCCCAAAACATTGAATTATATTTCACCAATAATTGAAATCACCCCAACTAGGTTTGGTCAATCACTTTTAACTATGGTTTGATTCTAACCAAGATTATGGAAGGCTATACCGACTTAATATTTATTTGAGGGATTTTATCTTTATACATAAATTTCCATTTTATTATCTTTGATTACATTCTTGTTAATATTAAGTGGGGTATACTTAAGTGATTAACCATGTATAACATAATATTTACGCATAATCTGGTCTTATTTTAGTTTCATCTTGAATGCTTGTTTAATTCATTAATTGTGTGATCGTGAAAACACACCCACAATAAATAAACCATGAAACTAATAGAAATAAAATAAATGGTATGATCATGATCTTGTTATATTGGTTAGTTTATCTAGTGGTTGATAAACTAATCCAAGACCTATGGGGGAAACACCTTGAACCTTTTGGGTTCTTGTTTACAGCTTTCCATCTGTCCACCTTTGTATCTCCTTGGATTGGTTTCACCTTGGCTCCTAACTGGATTCACCTCTACTAGCTTGGGAGCTCCACCCATTAAATTTTCTTTTATCTCACACGCAGGTGAGGAGTAAAACAGGGTTTTATATAAAAGAAACCTTGGGAATGCATGCCCTATATATTAATGAGGAGAAGGCTCGCAGGCCAACTAATTTAATTTAAATAAATAAATTAAAATAAACCATTCATATACAAAGGTCTTGGTCTATCTCATGATCATCCATACATGCAACAATATTTACGCATAAATAAAACTAGAATTCAATTATTTAATCATTCTTGTTTAAGATAAATCATGCTCGAGTCAATTAATTATATTTAATTAATTAATGATTTTATCTTAAACCCTTTTCTGAAATTCCTGGAGATTCTCATCTATCATAATTTTAAACAAATAAATTCATTTAAAATTATATTTATATGTAACTTGTACCTTGGAGGAAACCTGGTGAATTCTCATTCATAACTACCTAATTATTATAAATGAACATTATGCAGATGTCAAATTAAACACATATATATAAACCACCTATCACGTGTTGTGACTTAGCTTTATGCCTATACTATGGTACATGTCTCAAGGGTTTGTATAATATAATAATAAATTTTAATAAATCTGCGTAATTTGGATGAGTATATGGTGTGTAGTTACGACTACATGGCGTGTACTTTTGTTCACCATCCATCTGAAGTACATGCTCAGGGACATGGAATGTAGATGTAATTCCTAAATCTTCGGAGTACACAACATGTTTAGTGGGACACACGCCGTGTAGTATCAATGTTACACGGTTTCCCGCCAGGAAAGCTATGTATGGGGTACACGGTCTAATCCTAACCCAAAGGGACTACATGTCGTGTTCAGTGGGCCACATGGTGTGTAATCCAGAAACTGTGTGCCACATTTTCCTGGTCAACACACGGAGTCTTAAAGACTTATATAGGATCCAATGACACATCCTGGTTCGGTGGACCGTCCCGGTGCCTGGAACCTATACTACACGGTGTGTACTACCGAATACAGGCCATATATTTTTGTGTTGTATGGCCAGGAAGCTTTGGAACCACCATATGATATCCTTTATTTTATTTTAATCAAATTTAAAATAAAAAATCATTTCTGTAAGGTGAATGAGAAACAAAAGAGGAGGAATAGATCTTGAGATTCGAATTTAAAGAATGATTAACATGAATTGAAAAAACTAAATTATTAAATGCGTAAATCACCAATGAAAAACTAAATAATTATAATCAATTATATGACCCCTCTGATACCACTTGTAGGTTCTGGGAACAGTGGAAGTGGGTTGGTGGGTGTACCCAAATTTAATTTTTTCCATTATTGATGTTTAATCCGAGATCCATCACGATAATAAAATGTCAGATCTTCAGAATAGAACGAAGAATGAACGAAAATAAGGGAGTCCCAGAACCATAAATAGGATCATCATATGTTGGTTATAATTAATTTAATTCAAAGATAAGAATTACATTGATGGAATTCTCTCTCCGTTGATATTTCTGGTCATGATCTGATGTGATCTGTCATTGCGTCATAGAATCCAAGTGTAGGATTCCTCTATCGGTGATCCACACATGCTCCACATATCTCTGGATGTCGCCGAAGGGATCTTCAAGTGCTAGAGTGGAAGATCCTTTGCTTGTGATGTCCGCTTTCGATCGCCTTGATCTAGTGGAGAAGGATCTCTCTCTGGTAGTTTGAGAGTGTTCTTGGAAGAAAAATAATTCTCTCTTGTCTTGAGAGATTTTTCTAGATCCTTTGTGCACAACCCCTCAAAATGGATAGGCTAGTAATAACTATATAATTGGGATTTTAATTACTTAGAATAATAAATTTAATTAATTACCCGAAAGTATTTATTCATTTTATTTAATTCTTAGTAATACCCCATGTCTAATAATAACATTTGACTATTATTATTACTTTACATGCACCCAGATAATTACACCTAATATTATTTAATTAAATAAATAATATTATTTATTATAAATTCCCAGAAAAAATAAACGTCGTGTATATTAATAAACACAGTGCATAATTTTTTTTCCATTCTCTTTATTTCCTCTACCACATTTATTATACCTTTAATGATGGCTATTTATTTCTCAAATAAATATCACTATATTACTCGCTAATAAATATATTATTTTGCCCACAATATATTCTCTCGAATAACTAGTGTCAAAATAAATGTGATCAAGCATCCTTGAATAATTATTAAACCACAATCAGGAATAATATTTATTCAACTTGTTAAATTAATATTTAACTGAGATACTTGGACACACTTAGTGTGTGACCCTCTAGGCCTCTTTCTTAGTGGAATGAGGTGGAGCCTACCTAAAGTCCAAGATTAGCATCTAGAAACACACCAAGGCACCAATAGAGAAATAATTTAATGCCACAATGACATGTCAGCTTCTAGGAATTCTAACCATGTAATGTAATCCCTTTGTCTCGATATCTCGAATCAAGTAGGTTGCAAGTTGGTGCCATCAACCCATGTGTTTGATTATTCTTTCTTTGACTTCCCAAAATTGAACTTTCCCATTCCTCACTATGGCCATGGATTTATTTAGGCTATATCAATTCCATCAAAGGGCCTGAAATATCTACTTCCTTTATGGAATAGAAGGGACAAATCCTTTCTTGCATTATCTATTAATGCAGTATTACTCGTGACGCAACCAACATATCCTACCTCGCTGCGAACAGTGTGTCGTAACAGTTTTCATCAATACATCTAAGTGTGTGAGTTGTAATACCCATTAATAATAATCTTAAAGTTTAAGGACCAATACACATGTCCGTATATAGGAACATCCAATGAAACTATGCAATGTGGATTTCCTATTGGCGGGTCTCATTCTCATAATATCCTCCTGGATATTACCAAGGGTGCACACCATGAGAAGGTGCCTCAAAGTTTTATGAGTCCTCACCCCTAATGGCCTGTATTATTTTTCTCCCTCAAATAACATCATCCAGACATAGGACATATATTCAAGAATAGTGTTATGGAACTTCTGGGTTCTCATCATAGTAGGGATACGTTATGAACCTTTAATGAAACAACTATCCTTAGGACATTATCACATGCATTGTCATGAAGAAGAACAATAAAGGTGTGATAAAGTATTTATTAATGAATAAAATCAAAATTAGTTGGTTCTAGGCCACCAACTCCAATACATATATCATAATAAATCATTTTATTAATAACCTGTGGAGAATATACAAAGGGTTTCTTACCAAAATCTTGACATACAAAAGAGCTTAAGGACATGATCAATATGTCATTTTTAAGAAAAAAAAGGAAATATGGGTATCATATATGTAAATACAAAAAAAATATTCATTTTTAAATATATTTGAGTACCCATTGAAAATAAAATAAGTTTTGGTATTCAAATAAAAAGTAAAATAGAATTTCTCTTGTAAAGGGGGAAATTTTGACAAGTAAATTCAGCAGCATGGTGGGTATAAAACTTGGTTTTAGAATAGGTTAAAATGAATGGGGACAAGGTTATACCATTAATAAAAGACTATTATTATAGTAATGGGATAATATAAAGTTGAAAAAATAACTGAGTTTTGAAATTATAATACATACCACATGAAAAGGGAACTTGAATGGAAAAGATAAGTGAAGATTTCCTTTACCTTGAAGAGTTAACCCTAAAACTTGAGGATGGAACATTGGGGTATTGAGGAAACCTTAGGGGACTCCTTGGGAGGAAAAATCTCCAAAAATTCATGTATTATGGATTGGAATTTAAGGGTAATGTTTAAATGGGTGGGTATTTATAGAAAAAGTGGATGAATTTTTTAATAATTTGTAAATATAGGTATTAGAAATCTTGGTTGTGGAAAATAAAAAAGCATTGGTTTAACTATGGTTTTTTCTCATGGTTTTGGAAAATTGGGTAAACTTTTATGATATTTTAATCCAAAATAACTGAAAAACATTTTTTAATACTTATTTTGGCATGGAAAAGTGAAGATTCCACAAACTAATGTTTTTAAAAATTAAATTTTCCTTTTTATACATTGGAAAGTCACTTATAGTTTTTGAAATTTATTAAAATATATTAAAATACTTAACATTAATAAAATAATATTTTTTAGATCTTTTATTGTGTTTAATTAATCATTAAATCATTGTGACAAAATTATGATGTCATAAAATATACCAAAAACCCAAAACACAATTTTTTACTATTCATGAAAAATAAAGTATTTTAGAAAATTATCATAAATTCACCCTAGCCTAATTTTAATATGATAATTTAGAATATAATGTTTATTTTCTATAATAATTCTCTAAATATTATTATTATAACTTTTAAATATAAAAATCTTTTTTATTTAAAAATGGTAGTTCTTGAGGCATAGTAAAATTTCTGACACTTAAAAAAATTCTAAGACATAATAAAATTGTTTTATTATTTATATTTAGGTTAGAGTGTTTTAAAAGGATATTTTATTAAAAAATATATTATCTAGAATAATTGAGTTTATTATAAAATTGTATATATTTTCTATAAAAATACAATTGTGTTTCATTTGAATCTAAAAATCAATTTATCAAATTCATCTCAATTAAACATGTATTTTATTAAGAAAAAATATTATTAAAATGAGATTTATATAATAAAAATTTTATTTATACAAAGGAAATTAAACTTTATGAAACTATGGCCTAGACACATAACCCCTTATTACTCTTGTGTGTTCCCTAAGGGTGAGGTGTGTGATAATCATAATTTCAATGGGTGGATCGGCTAACATCGACCAAGTGGTAATGTCCACTAACTTGAAAATTTTCCATAAGTGATTTTTTTCAAGCTTCACTTGTTGAAACTCTGCTTGTTCCTGGTCAAATGAGAACCCTAGTGATGCTACCTCCCTCTCAAGTTTGGACAAATGGGCTTCAAATGGAATGACTCTACTAGTTTAGTACATTGATTCTCCTTTTTGTATCAATTATAATTTATCATTAATACTTATAAACTCTAATTATAATGGTAAAATTATCAACCAAGGGTATAGTCTTCAATAGTCATATTGTACAATGGTCATATTGACCAACAGCCATATTTGACCAATAGTCATATAATGATCGAATACCAATGGTCACATTTCCCTTTATAGCCTATAAATATCACTTCATTATTTCATTCAAAATTCACTATAATTTCTCCCTGAGGTTATATTTTCATTTATTAATATTTTTATTGGCCTACGAACATTTTTTTCATTTATATAGAATTTGTCATGGGGGAATGATTATAGAATACTAGGGAAATCCATACTTTTCCATTTTAGATATTATATTTTATATTTTTTGTCCAATTTTAATGTTTGGTATTTTAATTTTTTTCATAGATGAATAATGTAATGATCATTTTTAATGAGATAAAATTTTGTTGATTTCTCTTTATTTTGTACATGTATAACATTATATAATATGTAACAAACATTTATTTAGGAAATAAATATAATTTAAAAAGCTTAGGTCATTACAGTATTAACCCTAGTGAAAGGGTGTTTCCTTGGGATGGATAGATAGGAAGGGTTTAGGCATTCATACAACCTTGGTTCTTCTTCTTTTATGTTGGGACCATGTATATGCCATTGGAGAAATTTTGTACTTGTATGGAAAATTCCCTAATGGTGATTTTTACTAGGTGATAATGGATAATAAAACTCCCATTTATGGAATGTGTTTGATACATTTGGATTATTACCTTGGATGATAAAACTCTTTTAGTACAGGATTGTGATATTTTTAGTGGTGATTCCATAGATTTTTAGCATGGGTTTAATCTGTTATACTAGGATGGAGATTTCTAAGATTATTCCTTGGGTATGTGATTCTAATGGGTTATGCCTAAGCTAATAAAAATCTTGTAGGAGAGGTATATTATACTTGATATATATATTGGGGAGACCAGGGTTGGTAATATTTAGATTCATGATCCTCACAACATTCCCAAAGACACTCCATATCTATCCAAAGTAGGTATAGTCAACCGAGGTCACATACATAAGGATTAACAATAATGGTAAAAGGTAAATGGGTTGGAATGGTTCATGTGACATACTCAAAAACATTATAGCATTGGTCAATAGTAGGTATTATTGGTGGTTTTATTTAAAGTAGGTATAGTCAATCGAGGTCATATACCTAAGGATTAACAATAATGGTAAAAGGTACATGGGTTGGAATGGTTCATGTGACATACTCAAAAACATTATAGCATTGGTCAATAGTAGGTATTATTGGTGGTTTTATTTTTTTGTGTACAACATTTTATTTATTCCATCTGGGAAAGTCACATGCACATATCTCTACATTTTTTGTTATTTATGGGACTGCGTTATAGGTTCCCTGCTGAGTTTTTCACTCACACCCTGATCTGGATTCTATGGAACATAGGTACCCAAGTATCCCTCACTTTTTTAAGTTTGAGTTTGGTTAGAGGCCTTAGATTTTATGATCGAGCTGGAGCAGTTAAAATGAGATTTGGAGTTGGGATAAGGTGATGCTTGTGGATTGTAGTGGAGCCTCATTAATTTTTATTTCAATCTTTATTTATTCTTTTATTTTTATTCAATGTTCATTCTTATGGGTGACAATTAATGTATGTCGTATGACTATTTAGGGTTTTATTATTTCATTTAATTTCTTATAGAATATTTGGTTTAATTATTATTTCGTATGTACTCTAATATTTATGATGCATACCTATTTATTTTTTGTTATGAACTCAAATATAAGGGGTATAGTATCCCCACAGTACCTTTTTAGAACCTAACTACTGGTTATCATCCTCTAGTGTATGGGGAGATGCGCTTGAGGTATAGTAAGGACCATTGGTCTAGAAACTAATTAGTGGTTTGAGGTGGAGGGATGTTTCAAAGTGGTATAAAATCTTGTTTTTATTTATTTTACTACTTAGGACCTGATAGTTAAGATATATAGGAATGTGTCTGAGCCTGTGATGGATATTGGGTTGGTGCATCATGAAAACTTATTCTAATAGGAATTCAAGGTTACCAAGGATGGGATTGATGTTCTAGATTTTCATTATTATAATTGATATTATTTTTACCTTGTGTGACACACATTATATTTGGATTTATGAGTTATTAGGTGTTTTTAGATCTCAGACTATTGGCAAGAGACCATCTCTGGATTTTACTCTTATCCCATAGAGGTTGGATGAATTTCATGCATCATATCATGCATGTAGGGATTCACCTAACATTTTTTCCTGCTGGAGTGATTTTTGTCACTGATGAGAGGTTCATATTTTTAAAGTGTTAAGAATTGATCATATGAAATTCTCTTATAAAAGTACTTAGTGGAATTCTATATAGTTTTAGTACCATGTATACCTATTTCCTTATATTGGTAGGTCATGTGGGTTATATAGAAATATTACTGATGGTGATGATGATGGTATAGACCCTCAAGGAGAGGATTCATTACCACCCTCATAGGTTGGTAAAAGAATTATATTCCTTAAAAATAAACCCTATTGTGGGTGGTTATTATTTGGGTTTGGTTATGTAGAGTTCCAGTAACAACCTATATGGAATTTTACAATATTTATTGGAATGTAATTCTACTTATCCAAGACAAAGACTGTATTTTCCTTAGATAAGGGTCATCTATGATGATGCCATTGGTTATGTTAGTGGTGACTGGTAAGATTTTAGTTCTTAAGGGATCATTTATTTATGTATATGCTCATGAGATTTGGTTCCTTGTAGTTAGAAAGAGGTTTTTGACATGTGATTCCTATGATGTACATGAGACCCATAAGATGTTTGTTTTGGCTCTTACATTTCCATGGGATTCTAATATAACAATGTGGATAACGTCCCATGAGCTATGACATTATATGAGTTTTAACTTTTGGTATAGGTGGGAGACATAGGGAGAATTAGTTAAGCTCAGGACATAGTGTTTTAATGCTTAGTTATGTTGGAGTAAAATCCATGAGAGGGGTTATCCCAATCTTATTAGTTTATTTGAGATAGGAAGCATGGGTGGGTACTTTTGGGCATGGGGTTGGTGCGTGTGTAGTTTAACAATGTCTATCGTATTGGTATAGATATGCCTATTAACTCCATAAGGTGATTAAAACCTTGAGTGTTAGTGATTTTCCTATCAATACTAGTTTTTAAGGGTAGTACCATTTGGGTTCCTAACCCTGATGACTTTGGATGCATTTAGCAATGTGGTGAGATCATGGGTGGATGCTCATGACTTGGAGTGGCATCAGATGGCTGATATTCATGTGGTTAATCATATCACAAGTGAATTTTCCAATTTGGAATAGGAGTTCTCAGGGTTCTCCTGGTTGGATAGGGATGATGTTCAATAATTGAATCATTAGTATTCTTATGGGGTGAGCCTTGACATAAGTGGTATTTCAAGGACATTTTTGTTTGAGTGCATCTGGAATGCTTTGGTTGGAAAAAACTAACATGCAAGAGGCATAATTGACTATTGAATTAGGCATGTGATACTAGTGTGGGTGTGATATGAATCATGGGATATTGATTTATATTTTAGTGAATAGGTGTTACGAGATCAAATGCCTATTTTGTTTCTAGGATATTAAGGTAATGTATGTTATCATGCGTATAACTGGTTAAATTTTAAAATCATTGATGGCTATGTATGGGTTTTGGATCAATAGGAATATTTAATATGGGTGGGAATAGTTTCTAGAGGTATATATCAAAATGGGAAATGTCCCACCATGGTAGAGGAGACATTAGGAATGGGTTAGGTGTGGTGGAATGGTCGATCTGGGAGATTATCCTAGATTTATGTTACCTATGATAGGTAAGTGTGGATCGGAAGGAGCGACATGTTTCTAATGATGGAAATTTTTTAGGTAACACTCTAGGAGTGTCATAAGGTAATATATATAGTGGGGGATGCACCCTTGTAAGTTCTAGGGTATGACCCTTGTAATCAATGTAATTTCAATAGGTTCCAAATAATGATGTTCCCATGAGCTAGGGATGGGTGGAAATTTATGTTTCATGTTAGTGCTCGAGCATGATCATTTCGTTAATTCCCACTCATCATGTTCATCCATTGATGGGGTTTGTTCTATGATGGTTGAGGTATTGTATTTGAAATTAATGAAAATAGGATTCCTACGGTAGTAAGAATGACATCATTTTTGGGTGATACAACCTCCATGTCGGTGGGTTTTTAGTATCATGATGGAACTCATCATTAAATGACTATTCTGATATTTTGGAGGCCAGTGGTTAGGAGAATGAATTCAACTGGATTATTGGTATAATTTCTAAGGTGAATTGAGATGTGATTCCATATGGGGTTCTATCACTCTCGTCAATCATGGAATGAATTGGAGGCAATCAAAGGGTGTTTCAGATCGGTGATGCATTACTGATCATACTAAAGAAGGAATTTAGGTTTGATTGGTTGAGGTTCTAACCATATAGTTACACCAAGAGTTGAGTTCAAACTTTAGTGGTCATTTTTTAATGATCACTAGATGCCTTTGGGATAAAAGTAATCCTGGTTGGATGTTTTGGATAGTGCATTTGTAGTTGGGGATGATAATTTTTGAGATAACTCAACCAGAGGAGGTACAAATAGTGTTTTGGAATATATTTGGATGTGGTGAGTTAGAAACCACATTGGATGTGTAATTTTGGATCTAAAAGGTAGGGTTTGGGAATTTTTTGGGTTTTTGGGAGAAGTAGGTGTTCTTGGATCTTAGGTTTTGATGGTGATAGCTCATCCATATCTATTGTGAATTTGAGAATGAAGAGGGATACTAATGTTGGAACAGTTTTTTCACATATGTTTGGATGTGGTATGATGGAAACCACACTAGATTCATCATTGGAATATGAGTATAGAATTCCAATGGAAAAAGTACTAAATATTTGGAATTTGTAGTTATAAGATAAAGTTTGTGGTGGGTATCACAATTATATAGGTGACCCATCAGGCAATGACACATGACTATCTCAGGATGGATGGGCATGGATAATAATCATTATAGTGATTTAGTGTGTAGTTATAGAAATTCATTGTTCTTTAGCATTATAATTTCCTTATGTTCAAAGTGGCACATTATAAGCATATTGGGAATTCAGAATTAGAATATAATTATTGAGAAGGAATTTATAACCAATGAATGTTGATATATATTGTAGGGTATCCACTGAGACTTTTTAATGATGAAAAGTGTTATGGTGGGGATTTTTTAATTCCCATTGGTATGGATGGGTCATGAAATCCAAGGGGATTCTAATTTTTTTAATTTAATGGGTGGTACATATTTTGAACTTGGATTTGGGATGGAATTATAAAATTTTAACCTATCAAAATATGTTTTTTAGACATGGAATTGAGGTTGAATGGTGGTCGGGGGGTTCAATAGACCACTAGAGGGATTTCGGGCTATCCAGGCTATAGTTTGTGGCCACCGTCAAGCTGGTACCAACCCATTGGCTAGTCAGTGGGGATGAAAATTTCCTAGGTTTCACTACATGTTCCACCATCTAGAATTTATCATATCGGTTAATGGGTGGTGATATGGGGGGGATTACAATTTCCCCCTCAAATTTTTAATTTTGGTAACACTATCCTCCCCCTTAATTTATCTCATATGTCTATGGGGATCCCTCCCCTTCTTTTCCTCCTTCAAACCCTTCAAGAGGGGTGATTTAATGGGTGTTTCTTGGTAATATAGTGTATGTTATTTATTATAATTATCTCCACCTTCCTTTTCCTTTATTTTTATTTAATTTTGGTTTTTAGATTTTGGGGTTTAACACCAATTCCTTCAAATCATGGTAGAATTAGCCAATTCTCATGGTTCTTTGGTTCTTCCTATTAGCATCATTCATCATTTTGACAAAGGTACATCATTCTATGGATTTATTTAATGGTTTTTCTTAAATTTAATTTAAATTGATAATTGTTTCACTTTCACATGTTAGGGATTCTATCAGGATTGAAAGTGGGAGTATTACATGGGGCATTGGCACGTCATTTCTTGCAGTTAAGGGGTTAAAAGTCTATCTTGTGAGTTTTTAGTGGTTATTCTAATTTGAATAAAATTGAAAATTATTAAATGTAGTTGTCTAATTAATTATAATGTGATTATAATTGATTAATATTGTATTTTTAGCATGTGTTAGATCTTAGAATGGATTGGTGATGGTCGTTTGATCTTGGGTGGGGTTTGGATGGGATTAGGAAAGTGTTTTTGGGTATTCAGTTAAATAGTAACACTTTATAAAAGAGGTATGTGGTCCTGATAATAACACTATGGATTTATGCATGATTTTATATATATGTGGTAGTTCAGCCTCACTAGTTGGGTGATGGCCCCTATTATTATGGACTATTTTAATTTTATTTAAATGTTTTAATTTAAATTAAATTATAAAATTATATGAACACTTAAGAATCAAAAGAACAAAGTTCATAAGCCTCAATGGATATAGTTCACCTGCTTGATTCCAAGACTTCCAATGGAAAAGGCTTGGACTGATAGTTAGACATTGGTATGTGAACCCCTTGAGGGGTGTTAATCATATAACTTGAGCTATATAAGACTTATTTTCCCTTTCTTAAGAATTATTAGACACCTCTAAGTGGGGGTGTGTGATGGATTGTGTGGAGTGACCCTAGTAGGTTGTGTGGTGACCCTGGAGATATGATTAACCTAGTTTGATGGACCTTGGATGGTATGGTCTTGGGTTGGCTGAGAGAATGAACCTAGGATGACCATACACTTTTGGATGTAATGTGATCCATCTCCCTTTACTTTTGTCAATGTGGCATGTCTCATGTGGCCTATGAGACTATATTCTATTTATGGCCCTATTGAGGGGTTTACAGTCCCTTGTGAGATAGGTTATACCTTGGTGACCTAAGGAACCCCCTTTAGGGTAACTCTGTCCTTATAATAACCTAAGGGATCCCAAATAGGGTTTCTCACCATGATGATACCTAGGGTACTTAGTGGTTGAATCAGTAATGTATTCACCCTAGTGAAAGGGTGTTCCTTAGGATGGATAGAGATTATGGGTTTAGGTGTTTATCCAACCCTAGTTCTTCTTCTTTTATTTTGGGACCTGGTATATTCCCTTAGGTCGATTTTATTCTTGTGTAGAAAATTCCCTAGGGGTGGTGTATACTATGTGGTACTAACTGAGAAAAATCTCATAGGGGAGGTCTGTGATACTTTTTGGTTGTTACCTTGGCTAAGAAAACTCCTATAAGGGAGGTCTATGATAATTTTAGTGGGTATTATATGGATTTGGAGCCTGGGGTTGATCTGCTATACAGGGATGAAGCTTTCCAAGAGAAATATCTAGGTCTGTGATACTTACATACTATACATGGGCTATGAAAAATCTTATATGGGGGATTCGTGATACTTTATATGTATATTGGGGAGACCCAGGTCTATTATATTGGTATGTGTGTCTATCTCAGAATTCTTAGAGACACCCTAGTACTAGAAAAAGCAGGTATGATCAATCAATTTCATGAACCTAAAGATTAATAATAGTGGTACATGGTACATTGGTTAGAATATTCCACACAATATTCTCAGAAACATTATAGAATCAGGATGAAGCAGGTATTATTGGTGATTTTATTTATTTTTATTTGGTAGTTTAGTTATTACTTCTGATCATGTCACATTCACATATCACTACATCCTCGGTTATATACAATACCACATTGGTGGTACCCTACTAAGTTTTGTACTCACACCCTGCTCAGGTGGCCACTTCACATAGGTACTCAAGCATCCCTCACTTGTTATAGGTTAAGGTTGGTTTGGGGCTCAGTATTTCATGATCGATCTTGAACAGCTTAGATGGGATTTGGATATTGGGACAATGTGAGTCTTAGAGATTTTAGTTAAGCCTCTTGAATTTTTATTTCAGTCTTTATTTATTATTTTATTTTCATTTTGTATATGTGGTTATCCCAATGGGTGTCCATTCTTGTACATTGTATGATTGTTTGGGATTTTATTGTTGCATTTCATTTCTTATAGCATGTTTGGTTTATTTATTATTTCTCATGTATAATGATGTGTATGATTATTAATTGTTTATTTTATATCACACACTCTGATATGAGGGTATAGTATCCCCATAGTACCTCCTTATACCTTCACTTCTAGTTGATAACCTCTGTCCTATAGGGAGGTGTGCCTGAGGTACATTAGAGACTGTTAGTTTGAACACTGATTAGTGGAATGGGTGGAATCACATTATAGCTAGAGTAGTAATTGTTATTTTATACAAACTCCACTAGAGGTAAATACTAATCTCAACTTCCCTAGAAGTCAAGTGAGTATAACCATATAATATCCTCTAATTTTTATATAGTCCTTTCAGATTTCCCATCTTTTTTAGGATGATATGTCAGACTAAGATTAAACTCTATATTTAAATCATTTTAAAGACTCCTCTAAAGTTTTTATTCAATAATTAGATCATTATTATATACTATTGAAAAGGGAATATAATAGAGTCTTATAACTTCATTTATATACAACCTAGAAAAAAATGAAGTGATAAATTTTGTTGAATTTATAGGAACTGGTTTTACCTTGTAAGACAATCTATAATGGACCATATTGAATTATTCCCCTTGGATGTCTTTGTAATATCAGTGATGAATTTCATTGTAATATTATCCCACACAAAATTTGGTGTATATAGAGGTTTCATAGCCCATTTAAAAAATTTTCATCAACCTTTACTTATTGGAACACTAAGCATCTTGTGGTATAATTTTCAATCACTCGCTTCATATTTTTCCACTATAAATTCTCTTGGAGATCCCTATACATCTTGGTGATTCCATGATGTATAGAGAAATTTGACCTATGAAATCATCCAATATATATTTATTTACCTACGGTACTTATGGAACATATAACTTCTTACCATACCTTAAAACTTCATCTTTACTAACATTAAATTATGATAACATTCCATTTCTCACGTCCTCTAATTTCTTCTATAGGGCCTCATAATATTTGGATCTTTATCAGCCACACCGGCCCTTGTATTGAGGCGAGGTTGACTCGTACATGTCACAAATGACCCATGTATCGTTTTCCTAAAGTTTCAACAGAATCCGAATGCGTTTGGTTAGTTTTCCGTATGCCGGTAGTGGTTTTCACTTAAAATCCTGTCCATTTCAAATAAAAGTGAGACAGTTTGAGTGGTACCGGCCACACCGTGCCTCATATTGAGGCGGGCTTGACTCGTACACGACACATATGACCCATGGATACTTTTCCTAAAGTATCAACAGAATCTGAATGCGTTTGGCCCGTTTTCCGTATGTCAGTTGTTGTTTTTACTTAAACTGTTGTCCATTTCAAAGAAAAGTGAGACACTTTGAGTGGTGTCGGCCACACCGCGCCTCTGATTGAGGCGGGATTGACTCATACATGTCAAAAATTACCCATGGATCGTTTTCCTAAAGTATCAACACAATCCGAATTTGTTTGGTTGGTTTTCCGTATGTCGTTTATTTTAATTAAAAGCGCATCCATTTTAAACAGAAGAAAGAAACTTTTAGTGGTATCGGCCACACCAGACCTCTAATTGAGGCGGGGTTGACTCGTACACGTCACAAATGACCCATGGATTGTTTTCCTAAAGTTTCAACAGAATCCGAATGCGTTTGGTCGGTTTTCCGCATGTCGGTAGTTGTTTTCACTTAAAATCCTATCCATTTCAAATAAAAGTGAGATAGTTTGAGTGCTACTGGCCACACCGTGCCTCGGATTGAGGTGGGGTTAACTCTTAAATGATAAAAATGACCCATGGATACTTTTACTAAAGTATCAACATAATCCGAATGCGTTTGGTCCGTTTCCCGTATGTCAATTGTTGTTTTTACTTAAACTGTTGTCCATTTCAAAGAAAAGTGAGACACTTTGAGTGGTGCCGGCCACACCGCGCCTCGGATTGAGGCAGGGTTGACTTGTGCACGTCATAAATGACCCATGGATTGTTTTCATAAAGTATAAACACAATCCGAATGGGTTTGGTTGGTTTTCCGTGTGTTGTTTATTTTAATTAAAAGCGCATCCATTTTAAACAAAAGAATGACACTTTTAGTGGTACCGGCCACACCGGCCATTGGATTGAGGAGGGGTTGACTCTTACATGTCACAAATGACCTATGTATCGTTTTCCTAAAGTTTTAACAGAATCTGAATGCGTTTGGTGGGTTTTCCGTATGCCGGTAGTTGTTTTCACTTAAAATCCTGTCCATTTCAAATAAAAGTGAGACAGTTTGAGTGGTACCAGCCACACCGTGCCTCAGATTGAGGTGAGGTTGACTCATACACGACAAAAATGACCCATGGATACTTTTCCTAAAGTATCAACAGAATCCGAATGCGTTTGGTACGTTTCCTGTATGTCAGTTGTTGTTTTTACTTAAACTGTTGTCCATTTCAAAGAAAAGTGAGACACTTTGAGTGGTGCCGGCCACACCGCACCTCGGATTGAGGCGGGGTTGACTCGTACACGTCACAAATGACCCATGGATCTTTTTAATAAAGTATCAACACAATTATAATGTGTTTGGTCGGTTTTCCATATGTCGTTTATTTTAATTAAAAGTGCATCCATTTTAAACAAAAGAAAGACACTTTTAGTGGTACCGGACACACTGGCCCTCGGATTGAGGCGGGGTTGACTCGAACAGGTCATAAATGACCCATGGATCGTTTTCCTAAAGTTTCAACAGAATCTGAATGCATTTGGTCGGTTTTCCGCATGCCGATAGTTGTTTTCTCTAAAAATCCTGTCCATTTCAAATAAAAGTGAGACAGTTTGAGTGTTACCGGCCACACCGTGCCTCAGATTGAGGAGGGGTTGACTTTTACACGACAAAAATGACCCATGGATACTTTTCCTAAAGTATCAATAGAATCCGAATGCGTTTGGTCAGTTTCCCGTATGTCAGTTGTTGTTTTTACTTAAACTGTTGTCCATTTCAAAGAAAAGTGGGACACTTTGAGTGGTATCGGCCACACCGCGCCTCGGATTGAGGCGGGGTTGACTCATACACGTCACAAATGACCTATGGATTGTTTTCATAAAGTATCAACACAATCCGAATGGGTTTGGTCAGTTTTCCGTCTGTCGTTTATTTTAATTAAAAGCGCATCCATTTTAAACAAAAGAAAGACACTTTTAGTGGTACCGGCCACACCGGCCCTCGGATTGAGGCGGGGTTGACTCATACATGTCACAAATTACCCATGGATCATTTTCCTAAAGTTTAAGCAGAATCCAAATGCGTTTGGTCGGTTTTCCGTATGCCGGTAGTTGTTTTCACTTAAAATCATGTCCATTTCAAATAAAAGTGAGACAGTTTGAGTGGTACCAGCCACATCATGCCTCAGATTGAGGCGGGGTTGACTCGTACACGACACAAATGACCCATGGATCATTTTCCTAAAGTTTCAATAGAATCCAAATCCATTTTTAGTGCACTCTAAGCCACCAACCATAAACTAAAAGTGATGTCAATAATTGATATTAAGGGTGAAATATAAACTCTTCATATTTTTCATATTATATATGCAAAATTTTCACATAATACAATATAAAAATTTCTAAAAATTACTCAATTTAATACATATAAATATTATAAGTAATTGGATATTTTTTGTTTGTAAATTATATTCCCAATTAATGAAAATATATAAAATAGAGAATAAAAATGTTAAAAATAAATTTTTTAACCAAAGAAATTAACCAATATTTCATTATCATTAAAATCCATTTATCAAAATCAAAAAGACACACACTTATTTATATTTTTTAACCAAGGGAATTCATCACCTAATAAATCATTTTCCACCTCAAAAATCCTCATTTTATTATTTTTAAAATGAACCCCCAATATTACCCATGGATCTAAAACACATAATTTTTCATGTCATGTCCTTAGGCCCTAAATCTTACTTATGGATGATCATATGTCCTTAGGCCCTAGAACACCCATGACCCGACCCGACCCGACCCGGCCCATGGACACCCCAAATTTCGAGTGATTGTTTTTGAATATTAAGATGACCATATTAACTTATCAAACCAGATATCATACAGGGAATCACAGTACCAAGGAATACTAAAGGTCTAGGTAGTAGACTAATCATACAATAAGAATCAAGTGAAAAAAAAGAGATATGATAACAACATCCCTATGAAGCAGAGGAAAACCCCAGAGTGGAAAACCAAGTTCAAAAATAAAGAGTTATACAGAATTCAAAAATGAAATGGATCAATCTGCCCCTGATCACCATCACCATCACCACTATCATCATCGGCCTCATCCTCGCCGCCATATCTGTCCTCGTCTCCATCCTCGTCATCGTCCCCATGCTCATCGTCGGCCTCATCCTTGTCCTCATCCCCATCCTCACCCTCGGCCCCATCCTCGCCCTCGGCCCCATCCTCACCCTCGTCCTCATCCTAATCCTTGCCCTCGTCCTCTTCATCATCCTCGTCATCACCAGGAACGTCATGATCTCGATCGGCACTAGAGTTGTCGCCTAGTGCATTGGATAATGCACCCATCGACGACATAAATGTCTAACAATCCGCGCTAGCCTCTGGTGGAAGTGATGAAGATAAAGCTTTCATCTGTTTCATAAATTCTTTGTCCCTTGTTTAAACTTGTACTTCCAACTCTGTGACCCTTTTATCAGATTGTATTTCTTGCTCCTTGACCTATTCCAACTCAGTCGTACTAGAATGGATACCTGGAGAGGACCAATACCTCATCGGGACTATATTCTTACCAGGTCGGCAGCGTACTCGACCAGAGTGATCCTCTCCCAAAACCTGATATAAATGATCGTGTGGCCCAAAATTTTCAAGATCTTGGGAATCAAGAGCCTCTAAAGCATCCTGTTAAAAATATTAATAGATTAATAAATTTCAAAATAGATATTCAACTTTGAAATAAACAAATTAAAACTTACAATCTTTTCTTGGGTTGATTCATTTACCGCAGTTCCATCTTTTTTTCTTCTACTCGAGCAAAACAATTTTTCTCGAGGGATACGTCCTTAAATATTCAATTTGTGATTCTGTAATGACATTGAAACAATATAAAGTGCAAGTATAATCATATATTCAATATTCAATAAATCACATAATTTAAGTAGGTAATAATAAAAAGGGAAAGTCCTAAAGAAAAATTATAAACAACTATATCGTACCAGCTGCCTCTCATGATCTGACATAGTTGTGCGCCCCAAAGTGTGGAGGTATTGCTTTGAATCAATGTTTTTTTTTGTTTTTTTCATAAGATTACTAAATAATTTTTAATAATAAATAAGATTATATTAATGAAAAATATGAAAACTCTGATTTAAATACCTCAAATGAGATTAATACCTTAAATTTGGAAGTCGCCCAATGGGTAATCATTTGGCGATATTGCTCTATCGGGCAGTCATCCACGATAGGTAATGTCTCTAAATCCGTGCCCACCCTATCACACCAGCCAACATACAGGTCATGCTTATAAGCTCTCCAAATATCTCCCAACTCTTTTAAACGAACTGGTCGTGCACCTTCGCCATCAGGGAAGTTAAACCGAAGCTGAAACCCAATAGATTAGTTCATATAAATACAAGAAAATACTACATTAAATCCAATAGATTTTTTACCCATATTTGTGACCACACGTTATCTTTGACTTCGTGTGGTAGTAGTCTCCAAGAGAGAGGGCTGACCGGAATGATATCGGAGTATTTGGCTAGCGTCGCCAAAAAACCCTGACATTCCTGCCCATATTTTTCAATCATTTGTCCATCAACATTATATTCAACCATCAAATGTGTCTGGTGGTTCCATAACGCACGAAAGCGAGTACGCCCCCTCCCCCGCCTCCTATCTGTAGATGAATTTGTTATTAAAGAAAAATAATATCAGTACAAGTTATAATAAAATAAATTTTGGTATAAAAATTTGATAGAGTCAGATAAATATACCTGTGGTAGTCGGATCAATGGGCGTCACTGGATGTGCAGAAGCTGAAGGAATATCCTGTACAGGTGGAGTGTCCCTCAGTGTACACTCCTCATCCGCATACTGTGTCACATCAGGAGTCGAATAAGGTGGAATATAATAGCTCGGAGATAATGAACCAGAAGAAAAAGATGATGGCATAGATGTCTGGCCAACTGGTAGTGTAAACATCGGAGGTCTAAATATCTCGTGTGTCCCTGGAGACACACCAGGATCAAAATGGGGTGAAGAAGATACGTATGTGGCGGTGGATCGTCTAACTCTCGCCCCATGAGCTCTCGTACCACCGGACTCAGTATCGGGCCCACTAGATGATCGTTCATCTCTGACACCACCCCCCTCCTACCACCAACCACTCTACTGGGAGAAATATCAGGCTCCTCGTCAGATATCTCTCGTCTAGGGGGTCAATCCTGAAAAAAAAAATTAACACATAAGTAAACACGTGATATTATAAGTTATTGAAATATTTATATTTAAAATAAAATACTCACAACAGGGATGAGTGGAGGAACACCCATCTGTACCATGCGACGATTATTATCTGTCATCTTTTTCTGTCGCCTCTCTTCAATGGGTGTCATTTCCTGCAATGAAAACAAATATGGAAGTAATTAAAAACAGATAACTAATGTGTAACCCAAAAAAAATATAGAAAAACCATTCTGATAAAAAACATAAAGTAAAAGAACATTTATGGTGGTTTGAAGGTAAGTACTAGGATACACACTCTGAATGATGTAGGTGAAACATGTAGGTGAGAACACGACTGTATGATTCTATATATTTCCCACCACAACTTCGGGTTCACAATCAACTCTGACAATTGAGCTATTGGCGTCATCATAAGTAATAAATGGATTGCTTCCAATTCCAGTAGGGATAGTGTCAACTTCATCATCACCATCATCAAAAACATGTCTGGGATTTACTTCAATAATTACACCGAATTTAGGATGACGATGATCTTTGACATAAAAAACTTGTTTCACCATTGATGCCAATACATATGGTTCATCTGTGGCAAGAGTGCGAGTCATGTCAATAACTCAAAATCCACAATCATCAATAAAGGTGTCTTGCCTCGTCATTGAATCAAACCATTGACATTTCATCATCGTGACTTGACCATGCGAGTAATAATCCAAAATTATTATTTTCTCCACGACTCCATAATAAGCAACATTTTCAGAAAGAGTTCTAGTATCCGATGAGCTGGCATAATAGTCTGTTGTGGCAGTTAGCATAACACCATTATGTTGTGTTCTCATGTTTCTTTCTCGTTCAGTGATAATAAATCTGTATTCATTGATCACAAGTGATTTACAAGCACGAACCATGGTATTAGGACCAAAAGCCAAAGCTCTTGTTTCCTCAGAAATAGAGTCTGTAGGAAAACTCGATACCTGAAATATAAAAAAATAGTAAAGTTAATTAAATATTATTTTTATTTAGTTATTACAGAAATATTTTTACCTTCAATTTCAACCAAGAAGAAAACCCTTTGCTATGCAAAGTCTCTTTCCTTCTCAAAGATAAAGAACGATGCTTTCTATATATCAATTCTTTATGTTCCCTTTAGATAAAAATAATAATAGTTTAACAAATATTTAAAATTACAAGAGATAAGATAAGAGATACATGTACAATTTACTTACTTGATATACTCATCGAACAAATCACAATTGAACAACACTATGCGATGTTCCATCTCTCGCTCTTCAAGGCTTAATGTCGTCAATGTATATGATCCCGGAATTCCTCATGTCTAAGGAAGTGATGGAAAACTGGGTTCAATTTTCCCATACTGTTCTTCTTCATTTCTCATTGGTCTGTTTACTCTCGTAGTAAGATCAGACAAATACATTGCGCAGAAATCCATACATTCTTGATCCAAGTAACCGTTCACAATAGAACCTTCGGGATAATTCATGTTCCGAACTTATGATTTCAATGTGCACATGATTCTTTCAGTTGGATATATCCAACGGAAAGAAACGGTTCCTCCAAGAAGTATTTCTATCGGAAGATGGATAGTCAGATGCAACATGCATGTAAAAAATGATGGAGGGAATATTTTCTCTAACTCGCACAAAATTAATGGTGTCTCTGCCAACAGTTTTTACAAGAAGGATTTGGATAGCCTCTTAGAACAAAGATCTCTAAACAAATAGCACAACCGAATAACTGAGACTCTAACATTATTGGACAAGAGATAACGGATTGCTATTGGAATCAACTCATGCAAAAGGACGTGATAATCACGAGTCTTCAAAGATTTCAACTTCAACTCTTTTCTGTTGACCCATTTTGATATATTGCTTGAATAGCCATCAGGAACTTTAATAGTCTCTATCACTTCCAGAAATTGATTTTTTTCAGCAGGTTTCATCACATAAGAAGCACATGGAACTTGCCATTTATTTTCACTGATACAGACAGGATGAAATTCTGGTCTGATCCCCCAATCTACCAAGTCACGCCGAGATCATAAATCATCTTTTGTCTTCCCCTTGACATTTAGAAGAATCGAAAGAAACATTTCACATATATTCTTTTTAATGTGCATTACGTCTAAGCAATGACGTAACAATTTGGTTGACCAATACGACAACTCAAAGAATATACTTTTCTTCTTCCAATTGTAATAGGTATCATTAGAAACATTTTTCCTCTTTCTAGATTTCATTACACCCTTCCCAAATGAATAACTGAAATCTTTCAATTCATTAAGCACATCAGTTCCAGACATACGCTGAGGTGGAGCGTCATTCTCCATGGTATTTTCAAATCTTCGACGATTGTTTCTATATGGATGGTTTATTGGAAAGAATCGTCGATGTCCCAGAAAACTAAAACTACGACGATATTTCAGTCTTCTCGATTGAGTATTCTTCATACAAATAGGACATGACAATTTTCCTTTAGTGCTCCATCCATACATCATTACATAAGTAGGAAAATCATTGATCGTCCACATAAGCGCAGTACGCATCTGAAATATGTCTTTAGAACATGCATCGTATGTGGGCACACCCACATCCCAAAGAAGTTTCAAATATTTTATTAAAGGTTGCATGTATACATCTATATCATTGTCAGGATCAGAAGGGCCAGATATCAGTATACTCAATAAAGTGTAAGGCTTTTTCATACACAACCAAGGGGGAAGGTTATAAATGTGTATGAAAACCGGCCATGTGCTGTGCGAAGTAAGCATCTGCCCAAATGGATTAAAACCGTCACATGAAAGACCCAGTCTCACATTATGAACGTCGGCTGCAAATTCAGGATATCGAGCATCAAATCTCTGTCATGCAAATCCATCTGCAGGGTGAACCAACTCTTCATTATTATTTTTTCTCTCGGTGTCATACCATCGCATTTTTACGGATATTTCATCAGACATGAAAAGGTTCTGTAATATGGGTATCAATGGAAAGTGCCACATTACTTTTTGTGGCACATGAGATGGTGATCCATCATCTTTTGGATTCCATCGGGAGGTTCCACATTTGATACAATCATTTCTTTCAGCAGTTTTCTCCCAAAATAAGCTGCAATCATTCGAGCAAGCATGAATTTTTTTTTGAGAATCCAAGTTCATCAACTAACTTCCATGACATATAGTGGTTTGAGGTAATATCTGCATCATCTGGAAGTAAGTCCTTCAAGAAGGTAAGAATGTAATCAATTGCAGTATTTGAAATCCCATACATAGTTTTCCTATGAAACAATCAGATTAAAAATTCCAACTTTTTCATTTTACCACATTGACGATATACTGGAGTCGTCACATCATCATTCAATTTTTTCACCCTATCAACATCATCATTTTCATTGGACGCATCATGTGTGCTTGTATCGAAATCTTGTTGGCTGGACATCCTTTCCTTCTCATGATGTCGAATAAATGGAAATCGATCATATATCAAACTCTCCAATTCAGTCTTATCATTTGGACCATCAACATTTTGAGATTACATTTTCTCTCCATTGTGATACCACACATAATAGTTTGTTTGGAAACCATATTTGGTTATATGATAGCTAACTGCATCACGACTCAACCAAGGTCTTCCAACACAATTAAAACATGGGCAGTGTATGCGACCACTATCTGAAGCCTTGTCAAATGAAAAATCTAGAAAGCTGTTCAAATTATTTTGAAAATTGGTTGAAATCCGATCAGTTTCGTATATCCAACTTCTGTCGATTTTGTAAAAAAACTACAATAATTCATTTCAAAGCAATTCAATAATATTGAAGTATAATCAAAAAAATATTTAGGTAAATGAAAATTGTTTACTTTATATAAAAGAATAACTGACACATTACTCTATATGAGAATTATATTAAGAAATACAACAAAATACAGTGTATATAAGAAAATAAGATACATAATTTCTAATGCCTATATTCAAATATTTCCCAGTAAGATATTGGAAGTGGATTAAGGAATACATAATCCTTAAGGATCTTGTTGGGAGTACATGAGTTTTATACTTTAAATTCTTCAGGGAGATCAAGATGAGGAGTATGATAACGATCAGGGGAGTGGCGGGACTGTCCAAGGGGGGTGCAGGGTGTCTAGGAGGGTGCGGGGTGTCTAGGGGGTGGGGCCGTCCGAGGGGTCGGAGGTGTCCAGGGGGTCGGGGTGTCCAGGTGGGCGGGCTGTCCGCGGGGGTGGTCAGGCTGTCCAATGGGGTATGGGGAGTCCAGGGGGTGGGCGGGCTGTCCAAGGAGGTGAGCGGGGTGTCCAGGGGGTGGGTGGGGCTGTCCGGGGGGGTACAGGGTGTTCAGGGGGTGGGTTGTCCAAGGAGGTGAGCGGGCTGTCCGGGGGGGCGGGCTGTCCAAGGAGGTGAGCGGGCTGTCCGGGGGGTAAAAGGTGTCCAAGGGGGGTGCGGGGTGTCCAGGGGGGTGGGCAGGCTGTCCAAGGAGGTGAGCGGGGTGTCCATGGGGTGGGTGGGGCTGTCTGGGGGGGGGGTACAGGGTGTCCAGGGGGTGGGCTGTCCAAGGAGGTGAGCGGGCTGTCCGGGGGGTACAGGGTGTCCAAGGGGGGTGCGGGGTGTCCAGGGGGGTGGGCGGGCAGTCCAAGGAGGTGAGTGGGGTGTCCAGGGGGTGGGTGGGGCTGTCCGGGGGGTATAGGGTGTCCAGGGGGTGGGCTGTCCAAGGAGGTGAGCGGGCTGTCCGGGGGCGGTATAGGGTGTCCAAGGGGGGTTCGGGCTGTCCAGGGGGGGTGCAGGGTGTCTAGGGGGTAGTGGGTCCATCCGGGGGTTGGAGGTGTCCAGGGGGTCGGGGGTATCTAGGGGGGTCGGGGTGTCCAGGTGGGCGGGCTATCCGCGGGGGTGGTCAGGCTGTCCAATGGGGTAGGGGGAGTCCAGGGGGGTGGGCGGGCTATCCAAGGAGGTGAGCGAGGTGTACAGGGGGTGGGTGGGGCTGTCCGGGGGGTATAGGGTGTCCAGGGGTGGGCGGGCTTCCCATGGGGGGTACGGGGTGTCCAGGGGGTGGGCGGGCATCCCATGTGGGTGGCAGGGTTGTCAAGGGGGGGGGGCTGTCCTGGGGGGTGGGCGGGCTGTCCACGGGGGGTGGTCGGGCTGTCCACGGGGGGGTGGCGGCGCTGTCCAGTGGGGTCGAGGGTGTCAAGGGGGTGGGGGGGCTTTCCAGGGGGTGGGGGGGCTGTCCACGGGGGGTGGTCATCTGTCCACGGCTGATTCATTTGATGACATAGTATAGGTATATTTATATGAAAAGAATACCCCCACAATAATCATGCATCCCTATCATTAGTCTAAACCCCTAGAACACATAAAAGAAGCTAGTATGGACATTTACTAAAATATTTAACACCATAAGAATAAAAATACACTCTAAATATAGTTTGAGAGTATATAATGGTGTGTGTGAAAAAAATGATATTAAATCAATTTAAATGAATATGGAACAAATGAGGGTTTACAATACAGTAAGAGTACCTCAAACAATCCAAAACCACTATAGCGCCACATATTTAACTTCATGAAACAGGACCTGGAAATCTTACCTATGTCTTTACTGATGACCACCTAATTGGAACACTATTTATGGTTCTTGAACACAAGGAACAAACTATGTTTGGTCTCTACCAACTCAATCACCCCCTTGTAGATCATAATCTTGTTTCCCCTTATACTAAAATAGTCTCACTGGAAGCTACTTCTAATGATGGTCCTAAACCATTCATTCTCCACAAAACAATGATCAAAGAATCATTGGACACATCTTAATGACGATACAAGCTCATCACATAAACACATCAAAACAGAAACAAAAACATATAGGATGGGTCTAAATCAAAAACATAATTAGATAAATTTCAATAAAAAAATAAGGTACCAGTTAATAAGATACCTTAAACACATCAAAATAAAAACAAAAACATAAACACATCAAAATCAAAAACACAGAAACAAAAACATATAGTATGGGTCTAAATCAAAAACATATAGGTTAAATCAAAACATAAACAAAAACATAAACACATCAAAATCAAATCTAAAAACTGAAATATTAGATAAATTTCAATAAAAATAAGGTGTCGGTTAATAAAATACCTAATTTAGGATGGGTCTTATGAGATTTGGAAGTAGATTCAACACCTTGGATGGGATGGAAGAAGAGTAACCTGAAGGAGCTCGAAGATCCAAACTGGTCTAGCAGAAGGAGCTCCAAAATCGCCCACCTGTTTCTCCCGTTTAGGGTTCTGTATCGCGAATGGGGGAGAGGATGGGCCGCTGCCAATTTGGGGGAAAGTTGTGCCAACAGTTTTTAAAAACCATTGGTATATACTTTCAGGGCACACCTATACCAACGGTTCATTAGAACCGTTGGTAAAAACCTCCCCCAACCACACCTATACCAACAGTTCTTTAGAACCGTTGGGAAAAACCTCCCCCAACCACATTTTTACCAACGGTTCAATGAGAACCGTTGGTAAAAATCTCCTAAACACATCAATACCAACGGTTTACTAGAACCGTTGGTAAAACCTTCCCTAAACCATCCTTTACCAACGGTTATATGAAACTGTTGGTATGTAAGTGTGGGGAAAAACCCACATTCCAGTAGTGACTCCCCCACTTTTATAGCGAGTTAGGGAGTCACAACTTATGGATGTTGACTGTGAGGCCCGACATTCTTAGTTATCCTTAGGACAATCTCTTGATGGATTTTCAATGGGTGGGGAGAACATTATCCTTTTCAAAGGATGCACCATAGTACCACTAACATTATGGGAGAAAGTGTTGAGTGAGTTCTATATATACCCTTTGGCGGTATATCCTGGTGTGGTGAAGATGTACCAGGTTCTCCGACATCAGTATTAGTGTCCAGGGGTGAAGAAAGTGGTGGAAGAGTTCATTTCATGATGCCTCACTTGTTAGTAGGTAAAGGTTGAGAATCAAGTTCTAGTAGGCTTGGACCAGCCACTCAAGGTACCGGAGTGGAAATGGGATGGTATCTTAGTAGACTTCGTGATGTGGTTACCACGCACGTCCAAGGGCCACGATTCTATCTGAGTAATCGTTGACCGACTCACCAAGTCGTCTCACTTCCTACCCATCTAGGAGTAGGGATCGATAAAGGTCTTGAGACGCCTCTACGTCCATGAGATAGTGTGGATTCACGAGGTGCCTTCGATAATATTCTCAGACCGTGATGCGCACTTTACATCTCGTTTGTGGAAGGGATGTCAGGAGGCATCCGGGACTCAACTGCACTTGAGTACAACCTTTCACCCTCATACATATGGTCATATGGAGTGGACTATACAGACCCTGGAGGACATGCTTGGTGCTTACGTCCTTGATTTTGGTCGTAGTTGGGAAGACCACCTACCACTGGTGCAGTTTTCATACAATAAAAACTATCACTCCACCATTATCATGGAATCATTTGAGGCCTTTTATGGGAAGCCATGTCAATCACATATATGTTGGACAGACCCAAGGGAGACAACACTCATCGGTCCAAAGTTGGTATGGGCTTCCACTGAGAAGGTACAGATCATCCATGAGTGTATGAGAACTGCAAAGATCAGGAAAAAATTGTATGCTAACAGGAGACAGAGACCCTTGGAGTTTGAGGAGAGATACCATGTTTTCCTTTGGGTCTCACCCCGATGGGGTTTGTGGAGATTTGGCTAGGGTGACAAGTTATCTTTGAGGTTCATCGGACCTTTTAAGATTCTTAATAGAGATGGAAAGGTGGTGTACCACCTAGTTCTTCCCCTACAAATGCATAGGGTGCGCGATGTTTTTCACGTGTCGTAGCTGAGGAGGTACGTGCATGATCCATCGCACGTCATCGACTGGGGTGAGATGGACATTGATGATGAGGCAGCGTTTTCGGGGTTTCCAGTGGAGATATAGGATCGATAGTATCGGGTCCTTTGTGGATGGTTGATTCCTTTGGTGCATGTTCAGTGGCAGCACGGGAATCTCCAGGAGAGCACATAGAAGCGGGAGGCTCAGATTCGTGCTCAATACCCCCCATTTGTTTGTTTAGCCTTTATTTTGGATTTCAGGAACGTAAAGCTCTAAGGTGGGGAAAATGTAATGTCCTAGAATTTCCGTATAATTTTTTTAAAATTGTATGGAATTATTTCGAGACCACACACTTTGACAGCATGTGATTTTGAGTCCCAGTGAGCTCAAAACGGAATTTTGAACTTTTTTTAGTTTGTTTAAGTAAACATGTAAGCGGGTTTTTTTAACATTTAAACTGATGATTGGATCAAAACTCTGAAGGCACCACTGAACTTAGAACACCGGGATTTTCTTAGAAAGGAATTAATTTCGACCAGTAAGGTTCGGATGAAAAAGTTAATTTTCAGACTTTTTGGAAAATAATAAAATAACTTAAAAAGTTATTTTATTTTATTTTCTCACTGCCGAGTGGCGGACGAAGGTGCTACGGTGCAGCGACTAGGCACATTAAATGAAGCTCCTTAATGGATCATTTTTGTTCAGCGTAATAGATACATTGTTTCATAAATGAAATCGCGTAACGACGCGACATCACAGCGTAACAGAAACACTATGATGTGTATTCTTTTTAATAGACAAACACATTGGGGGAACGAGAATTAAACCATGGAAATTATATAATGAACCTATGACAAGGATTTCCTCCAACTATATATGATGAACGCCGATAAGATCATTAGAAACATCGATGCTTTATGAAGAATGAGACCATGAAGCGACGAACGCTAATGGATCTTAAATCCTTGAGGGTGGAGCACTTCAACGACAAATGTCGATCAAGGTAGGGGTTTAATTTTTTTATGTTTTTACCCATTATATTTTTCTAAAATGATGAAAATGGATCAACCCACGAACAGGTTGATCTGTGGATTGTGAATTCTTGTGGGATAGTGTCTTTCTTGGGTTTTCTATCTAGGATTTAATTATTTTATTGATATAATTGTAATCTCAAGCCTTCTATATTTTAAATTTATAATGCAAATGGTGCAGGTTGACACAAACAAGGACTGAGCCCCTCCGCCTTGTGTGTTCTTCATGGTCGAGCATTCAAAATTGCGACAAGAGGACTTAGAGATCATTACAGGAATGGGAGCATTCCCCGGAGGCCGTAGGCACAAGCAGCATGAAGAACGAATCACCAGAGCGGACCTGGTGGTCCACAAAGTACCCTGTCGGTAGTGTTGATGACCAGTGGCAGCCATGGGTGGGTGGCAGCATGCCGAAAGAGTACGGCGGTCATCCAACTGCGGCGGCACGGCAAGGGCCGCCGGGTTGGACCGGACTAGTACCCAACTGGCCCCTTTTAGGAAAAATGCCAATAACTTAAAAATCAGGTGTCCAATTGATGAGTAGTTTACAGTGTTGGAAACCTCGTGAAGAGTTGGATCTTTTGGTATACTTTATGGAAGATTTCATGGAAGTTAAAATTAGAAGAATGGCTTGGGGATCAGTTCTTCTGAGATCAAGCGTGCTACGTATGGAAACTCTACGGTTGGCTGAGACCTAAATATTGTTGACAAGTGGCCCTATGTGGATCAGATACTATGGCCCAGTGAAAAACAGATTATGTGTGTCCCGAAAGGCCCGTGGTGGGGATAAGCTTCTGTGTGACCCGACAGACCCATGGTACTTTGCAGGAGGAGTACCTCAGTATGGCTAAGGTGGGAAGCAGCTTCTATGTGACCCGGCATGCCCATGGTGGGGATCGGCTTCTGTGTGACCCATTATACCCATGATACTCATCAATTATGAGTACCAAAATAGTCCTAGGTTAGTGGGAAGTGGCTTCTGTGTGACCCGACAGGCCCACTATACTCATTGAGGAGGTTCTACAGTAGCCCATGGTGTTCGATGATGTGACTAATGGTCCTACTTTCCTACTCTAGGATATACCTGGTGTGAGTTGTCTTACTTCATGATCATGCTTCGTGATCATTATTTTTGGTTTGTTATGGTTTTCTTTGTGGTCTTTCCTTGTTTTTTTGGGGTCCCTGGTGAGTATTTTGTTACTCATGCATGCACGGGCTCTTCTCGCACATGTTGTATATGGTGCAGAAGACCTCTGCCTTGACGGAGGATTTGGTGGCCCAAGACTCGGTGGTTCCTAGTGAGGAAAGGTAGATAGGACATACTTCTACAGCTTCCAACAACTACTCTACACTTACCCATCAGGTGGGGTTTCCATTGGATGGATTTCATCATTTTCCTTGTACTCTCATGTTTCCAGTTATCTTTTTCTGGGTTTGTATTCTAACACATTTGACCTGTAGTTTTTACTTTTACTCAATGGTTGTTTAGTAGAATGCATGTTTACTTTTTCTAGTTTTGGGATATGGTTGTGTGTGCATGTGTACAGGTACTCAGGTAAATGCCTCCCACTTACAGGTTGACACCTTCCGCGCTAGTCGCCAACCCCTGGCCTCCAGGAGGAGGGGTTGGGGTATGTCACGACACAGGCCTCGGGGGACAGGTCATGACATAAGGAATTACAAATATTATTTAAAATGAATTTAAAAAAAATTGAGTATAAGAATAAAATTCTTGAAACATTTTAAGAAATAAGGATATGTAGGGAAAATATTTTAAAGGGATACTTTAAAATAAGACTTTAATGAAAAATTCATTACCTTAAGTCCCATTTAGCTTTATACATTCTCTAACTTTTGAATAATAAAATTATATTATCTCTATACTTTCTTACTAAACTTTTCATGCTAATTTCATTATTATTAGTACTTTTATTTCATTTATTACTTATTTAGTTACTAAAATGGTTAAGCTTGCATTGAACATTTTTGAGGTTGTTCGGTTTATAACCTCATAACTATATTGGTGCATTGATTGTGGTCAAAAGGGTTATAGTTCCATTACCTTAATAATCTTAAACCTTTTATATTTATCATATTTATAAATTAGATACACTTTTAAAACCAACCATGTAAGGAGGTCATGAAAAATGAATCACGTCATTTTATGGAGATGGTAGTCTGTACGTATGCATTAACAATGATTTCATTTTTCTAAAGAGTGGAAAATAAATAAAGTATATAATATTTTACTTTTATAGAATCATAAATATTTTAAAATTTTCATATTTATTTATTATTTCCAACCTTATGACTAACCATGTGAGGTGATGGTGAAAAATGATTCACATCGCTTAGTGTGGGTGGTATTCCACACGTACACACAAGTGATGTGATCAATTTACAACAGATAGAAAAGGGTAAGAAGGTAAGTGATGTATTATCTTTTAAAAATAATAATCATATTATATATTCATTAATTATATATTTATAACCAACCATGTGAAGAAGTGATAGGAAACAAAACACATCATGTTGTGGAGGTAGTAGTCCACACGTATGCACATGTGATATTTTCATTTCTCATATGATGGAAAAGAGATAGAAAATAGTTTTTCCATAAATATAATAACATTTAAGAAAAAAAATATTTATTTAATTATGTTATATTTGTTAGAACATATTTGAAGGAGGTAGAAGAAGAAATAAACTTGAAATAGGTTTGATATGGCTTATACCTTCTCCTTGGATATATCCCTTTAACTTACACCTTAAGACTTTTAATTGATATTTTAAGAAGACCAGGACCTCTAGGATGTGGGGAGGGATGTTGGGAAGGTATTTGGATAGGTCTTGGTTGAGATAAAGTTAATGGGAATCAGTTTTCCCAATGAATATAGAGGGGGTATTTATACTTGAGTAGAGGGTGTTTTAAGGGTAAAATATTGATTATTTTATCATTTAGGACAAAGAATTTTGAGGAGAGATTATTCTTAAATTGTTTTGGTTTATTATTAAATAAATGAATGTTATTTGACATTAAAAGCATTCAAAAACTGGATGTCATCCTTGGTCCACCTTATTAAAAGAAAAGAAACGAAAATAATTGTTTATTTGAATAAAATATAACTTTGGATTCTCAAACATAGTGTTGGACTCCTCATGTATTAATCATGTTTTAATGATCAAAAATATTATTCAACCTAGTTAACTCCTATAAATTATATCCAATCATGTGTATTTATGTTTAAATTTTTCACTTAATTTAAGAAGATCCATGCAAGATCTTAATTGCTCTATATTCAGTTTACTTACTTAATAATATCATTGATCTACTCTCAAAATAACTTCTTTGAAAAATAATTAAGTCTAATCCATTATATTATCATATTTATTTAAGTCTGAACACAGTTACTTTGAAAAGTCTAAGACACCGTGAGTCAGCCACTGGCTATGTATTTCTGACACCATGAATCCAGACACCGTGAAGCCAGACACCGTGAACCAGACACTATAAACCAGACACCGTTAAATGAGACATTGTGACCGCAAGACACCGTGACCATGAGACACCATGATTATGAGACACTATGACACTCAGACATTGTGTTAAGGAGACACTGTTTCCATGACTTACAATAACATCATTTCTTAAACTATTTTGTCATCTTTCAATTTAATTTCCAACGATCATATTTTGTGCTTTTAATGCAGCTGCTATTAATTAATGTGGGTTGTTGGAATATCAGGGAATCGTACCTCATACCTATAAAAAGTAATCATTCCCATTGCTGGAGAAAAAGAAATAAAAGGAATATCTAGTTATTGTAAAAATATACAAAGACATATACGTAAGGAAGAAAAAAATATACATACAAGACACGTACATGCAGAGAAGAACACACAAAGAACTCAAGAACACTCATATGCATCAAGAACAAAAGTTCAAAGAGGAGGTTCAAGTGCTATAAGGAATACTCTTACTTTCAAGATGAACACCTGTACTGGAAGTGAAGGAACAAAACCACAACACTCCATTTTTCATACAACTACCATAGAAGGACTCAAAGCTTCATCTACTTCAATTCAAAGGAGTCCATAGCTACATTGACATCACACAAGAGTATTCTAAACTCATATCCATATTATTTCTCTACTATGATCATTTTTATTACATTACGAGCAATGTGTTCTTCTGTATGTTTGGACACACACTGAATCCTAAGCTGAACTGGAGGATACTGAAATCCTCAGACCAAACTCCTTATACCTTTGTGTATCCCACGAAGAACTATGGTAGAGGTATGTGGACCTGGACAACCTGTGTGTTGTTGTCATTGCTTTCCCATGTAGAATTGTGGTAGAGGTCTGAGGACCTAGACAGTTTGAGTACTGTTGTAAACCCCGATCCATGGTATGGATCAAAGTTTTATATAAACTGTTTGAGAGGACTAAGTCTCAGCTTGAGACTGAACCTCTTGGTTAAAATTGTTGTGCTTCTTATTTTATTTTAAACTATATTCAATTTTCTGCTGCTAATTACTTTAAAATTCAAATCTATTTTAGTGTAACTCTGATAGTTTAACTAGCAAGTGTTTGTAATTATTGTGAACTAATAAGTTAGTTTCAAAAGCTAACTTAATCTTCATATTAAGTTAACTGAGAAATAATCAATCTTTGAGAAACTAATTGAACATTTACAATCTTCATAAATTCACTATAGTTTAACTTGTTTTATGAATTGGGGGATTTCAATATAAATATTTTAAATATAAATTTTTAATAAGAACTAAATTCACCCCCCCCCCCTCTTGAGTATCCACTCCGACCAACATTTGGTATCAGAGGTAGTTAAAAGTTTTTTCAAAACACTATGTTTGTAAAAAAAATCAACTGTGATTTTAGTTTTATATTAAAGATCTCAAAATTTCTTTTAATTCTAAATTTTTATATCTTTATATATCTTTTTAAAACTTAGTTATTATGGATAATAGATTCTAAGGTGTATCTACCAACATGACACCTTTCTTTAATGGTGTTAATTATGCCCAATGGAAAATCAAAAATAAAATTTATTTAGAAAGTATGAGATTTTAAATCTGGACTGCTATAGAGACTCATTATACGATTCCAGAAACTGATAGAACTACTTGGGATGAACCTAAGAAAGATGCTTAAAATAATAATTTTAAATCAATGAATGTCATGTATTGTGCTTTAGGAGATGAAGAATTCAATCAAATATCTTCTTTTAAGACTGCTTATGAAATATGGGATACTCTGGTTGTTTTCCATGAAAAAACAACCAATGTTAAGGAAATGAGACTAAATACATACACAATTAAGTATGATAATTTTAAAATGAAATCTGATGAATCTATTTCTGATATGTATCTCAGGTTTAATGAGATAGTCAATATAATGAGCTCACTGGGAAAAGTTTTTCCAGCAAAGGATAAAATCATGAGGATACTAAGATTCCTACCAAATAGATGGAGAGGAAACTCTGTCTCTATACGATAATCATGTGACATTGGCAAGCTACCTATCAAGGAGCTGATTGGTAAGTTGATGATGTATAAAGAAGAACTAAAGGTAAAAAAATAGGAAGATGATGAACCTAAGAAGAAGTCAGTGGCATTTAAATCCACTGATCCAAAAATCAATGACAAGGAGAAATTTCACATACCTGTTGAAAGCTCAACAAGTGAAGGTTCAGATTCAGATAGTGATGAAGAGATGGCTCATATAGCCAGGAGATTCAAGAAGTTCTATATAAAGAAGAAATTTTTCAAAAAATAAAATTATAAGGGTAAGTATGACCAAAAATGTAATTGGAAGAGAGATTGGAAGAAAGATGATAAAAATAATGAGATAGTCTGTTATGAATGTAAAAGGAAAGGACGTGTTAAGGATAACTGTCCAAAATTGATGTTTAAGAAGAAATATGATTATAAGGAAAAAAATTATAAGAAAGCTATGAAGGCAACATGGAGTGATTTGGAAGATAGCTCAAGTGGATCTGAAGCTTCTGATTCTGAGGAAAGGAATCATGCCAACATGTGTTTCATAACTGAAACATCTAAGGTAACACTTAATTCCCCTATGCACAATGATTATTATTCTGGGAATGAGAGTGATTCAATTAATGATAATAATATGTCTAAATCTGAATTATTTGAATACTGTAATATGTTAGAAGATACTTATAATGAGATGAAAGATAAGTAAAAATCATTGAAGAAACAATATGCCTTGACTAGTACTATTAAATCTGATCTTAGTATAGAAAAAGAAAATAATGCTCAACTGTTAAAGTAGAATACTGAACTTATATTTTTCAAATGAGCAACTTAGAAAATACATAGAAAAGTTCACAAATGGAAAGAACACTCTAACTCAAATTCTTGGAAAACAAGTTGCACCAAAGTATACTACTAGTCTAGGATACCAACCTGGATAGAGACAGTTTGTTAAAAATAAATTTATTTCAAAATCTAAACAGTATGATGCTAGTTCAAATTCTTTCAGTTCTTATGCTTCATCTATCTATTCAAATTATTATAGGCCAAAAAAAGGTTATCTATCAACATATTCTGAATCTTTTAGTTATAGGAAACCCATTAGACAAATATGGGTGCCTAAAGTTTTACTTACTAACCTTTCTGGACACAAGAAAATCTGGGTACCAAAGTTATCTTCTATCTAAATTGGTTTTGTAGGAAACTTGCTTGAAAAGTACCTGTAAGAAGATATGGTACTTCGACAGTGGATGTTCAAGGAATATGACAAGATACTACTCATGCTTTAAGATATTAATCAAAGTTGATGAAGGATATGTCACCTTTCGGGATAACTCAAAAGGAAAGATCATCGGCTTATGCCAGATTGGTAACACTAATTCAATTTTAATTTCTAAAGTTTTATTTGTTGATGGACTAAAGTATAATCTGTTAAGCATTTCTCAGTTGTGCGATGATGGATTTAATGTTAAGTTTTAAAATGATTCATGTAATTTTTTTGATTCTAAAAATGTTTTGGTATTTACTGCATTAAGAAATGAAAATGTTTATGATGTAGATTTGAATTCTTTAGCTAAGAAAAATATTACCTGTTTAAACACTTTTCATAAAGAATCTTGGCTTTGTCACAGAAGATTAGGACATTGTAGTGTACACTCACTTAGCAAACTGACTAGGAAAGGTTTAGTTAGAGACTTACCTAAACTGGAATTCCCACTTAACAAAGTGTGAAATACTTGTCAAAAGGGAAAACAACACAAAGTTTCTTTCAAATCAAAGAAATAAGTTTCTACTTCTCAACCTATCGAGTTGGTTCACATGGATTTTTTTGGACCATCAAGAGTTTCAAGTATAAATGGGAAGCACTATGTTTATTTTCTTGTAGATGATTTTTCTAGGTACACTTGGGTATACTTTCTTCTCACAAAAGTGAATCTTGTTCTTATTTTATCAAATATTCCAAGTCTGTAGAAAACCTTAGTGGACTTAGGATCAAGACCTTGAGAAGTGATCATGGCCGTGAGTTTGAAAATAAAGAGTTTGAATCTTATTTATCACACAATGTCTATAGTCACAACTTCTATGCTCCCAGAACACCTCAACAGAATGGTGTAGTAGAAAGAATAAATAGGACTCTTCAAGAGATTGCTAGGATAATGCTCAATGAATATGATTTTCCATTTTACTTTTGGGATGAAGCTATTAATACATCTTATTACATTATCAATAGAATCTTTATTACACCAATTCTTAAAAAGACTTCTTATGATATTTGGAATAATAGGAAGCCTAAGGTTAATTACTTAAGAGTTTTTGGTTTCAAAGTTTTTATTATCAACCCTAAAGATAATCTTGACAAATTTGCTTCCAAAAGTGATGAAGGAATTTTCCTAGGTTACTCAATATCGAGTAAAGCCTATAGAGTATTCAATAAGAGAACCAAATGTGTGGAAGAATCTGTACACATCAAATTTGATGAAACTGATCCACATGAACCTAAGACCCCTATTGAATATCTTGAAGAAGATATGTCCATTATAAACCTTAATGACAAGAACAGTGAACCTGTTGTTAAGACAACTAGTTCTGAAAATTTTCCAGAACCTATTTCTGTTGAACCCAAACCTGTAAATGAACCTGAAATTTCTATCCCTACCTTTTCTAGACCAACTAGGACCCTTAAAACCCATCCTTTAGATGTTGTAGTAGGATATTTAGATAAAGGGACACAAACAAGATCTTCTCTAAGAAATCAGGTTGAACATAAAGTTTTTATTTCACATCTTGAACCTAAAAATATCAATGATGTAATCAATGATGAATTTTTGGTGATGGCTATGCAAGAAGAATTGAATCAATTTAAAAGAAACAAATTTTGGGAATTAGTAGACATACCTAAGTACACTTTGACCATAGGCACTAAATGGTTTTTTAGGAATAAAGTTGATGAAGCTAGTAACATAGTTAGAAACAAGGATAGACTTGTTGCACATGGCTATAGTCAAGAAGAAGGAATTGACTATGAGGATAACTTTTCACCAGTAGCCAGACTTGAAGCCATTAGAATTCTACTTACCTATGCTGCACATTTGAATTTCAAACTATATCAAATGGATGTTAAGAGTGAATTCTTAAATGGGTATATAGTTGAGGATGTTTTTGTTGAACAACCCCCTGGATTTACAAACCCCCATTTTCCAAATCATATTTTTAAACTATCAAAATCTTTATATGGTTTAAAGCAATCTCCAAGAGCTTGGTATGACATATTGAGTATTTTTCTTAATTCTAAAGGTTTTATAAAAGGAATAGTTGATCCTACCCTATTTATAAAATGAATTTATAATGATGTTTTAGTTGTTAAAATCTATGTACATGATATTATATTTGGTTCTTCAAATAATTCCCTATGTGTTGATTTTTCTAAGATGATGCAAAATGAATTTGAATTGAGTTTAATGGGAGAACTCAAATATTTTCTTAGATTTCAAGTTTTTCAAAATGAAAATGGTATTATTTTAAATCAAAGAAAATATACAAAGGATCTTCTAAAACATTTTGGATTGGAAAGCACTAAATGTAGTGACACTCCCATGAGTACCACTTGTAAGTTGGATCTTGATGAAGATGGAGAATATGTTGATCAAACCACTTATAGAGGAATGATTGGAAGTTTACTTTACTTAACTTCTAGTCATCCTGACATTATTTTTAGTGTCTGTATGTGTGATAATTTTTAATAAAACTCTAAGGAATATCATTTAAATGCTGTAAAGAGAATTTTCAAATACCTCAAGCATACACCCAATCTAGGACTGTTTTATCCTAAAGGACAGTCATTTGAATTAGTTAGTTATATTGATGCTGACTTCGATGGCTGTAAGTTAGATAGAAAAAGCACCCCTAGAACATGTCACCTTTTAGGCAAGTATAAGGCCCCAGCCTTAAACATTACTTAATCTTGAGTTATTACAAGATTAGACATTGAGGATCTTTTCAGGTTTAGAGTTTTAGAGAATTAGATCATAAATCATGCATTACATTCCACATTTAAACAAAGGGGTTACATAAAAGATAGTATTCATTTTTTTCCCATCAATGGAAACATATTTAAAAAAAACATGGATTCTTTCATGACACTTACTTGACCATATCATCACATCATGTACCTTTCCCTTGACCTGTGAAAAACATTTCAAAAACTTGGGATGAGCGTTAAAAGCTCGGTAAGGGATATAAAAGTACGAAATGAAAACATTAGTCCATGTATGAAATCATACTTTACTCATAAAACATAATCATTTTAACACACCTCATCAAATCATGAATAAATCATAGAAATCATAATATATAAAGGTAACTTGAGGCATTCATAACATTCTTATGTAGGGAGTAACCCTCATGGTTACGTTTGGAATACCCATCACAGTAAATTCCCTAAATCTATTCGGAGAAACCTTAACGTTTAACCCCTTCACATTACCCAATGCATTGGAGAGCTATATCGGGCTCACCCGACCTTAGTTTATCACGGAACCACCCGTCTCCATAAACAATGCCCAAGAACCATAACATAATTGTATCACATAAAACATGCATAAAGGAAACGTAACATTTCCACATTTCAATCACAAGATATCAATAAAACACATTTATATAATAAAAACATTATGAAAAACATTTTCAATACCAAAATAAAAGAAAAGTAAAACATGGTATTTATTATTCATTTAAAAAAAAGGTTATGGCTTGTAGAGAAAGCTGAAACTCAAATAATGGTCACGGCGGTGGAAAAGTCGTTGTCATCGCATACGTACGACAAAAAAAACATTCCCTTTTGTCGTTTAGTAAACACTTCGTATAAAAAAGATTCCTTTTGAATAAACTTAAAAGTAAAAGGGGTTTATACACCGTATAAAAGAAATTTGTGTATAAAACAAAATATGCCTCGATGAAAGGAGATTGAGACGAAGTACCTTACCTTGGGTCCGACTTGACTCGGTCATTATTTAATGTCCTGAATAATAAACTTGAGTTAATTTATAATTGCTCAAGTTTATTATTCCTTTTATATCACTTATTACCATGTTATGAACACTATGAAATTATTTAAGTTAATAATGGTCGTTTTTTCGATCATTGGTACTTGAGTAAAAAATAAACTCTTTATAATTACAAGTTGTTCATGTGGTAAAATATCCATTATATCAAGAATTATATTCATGATTTAGAAATCATATATGTAATATATATCCAGTATATTCATCCATTTACAATATTACATAACATTTAGAGGTAAGAAATGAAATGCAGTGTTCATGGAGACGGTAAGTCGTACGTACGCATGAATGCTACTTTCATTTCTATTTCATATTTTATGGAATGGAATCATAATGGTATAAAGGTATATTATAATTATAGTATAATATCATATATAATATCATTAATTCCATCCTTTATACGTCCCACATATGTCATTAACGAATCAAATCACTTTGAGGGGGCGGTAGTCCGCACTTCCTAAAATGAAGATATCGCGTATACCCATAATGGAAGCCATAAAGGTATTCCATAAATGAAAAATACACAAGCTTAAGGAAAAAATAAAAATATTATATATCATATATAAATATAGTGACATCTTAATGGCCACCTTTGAAGGTTTTATAAGAATATTGAACAATCATCGTTTCGTGATGCAGAAATTCACCATCCACGGAAACAGTATGTTCTTTAACCATTAGATGTAGGTGTGTGTAAGTGTAGCTTGAATAATTCTTATAACAAAATCATAGTATATTGAAAATACTAGTTTTTTTAAAAAAGAAATGAATAAAAAGATTTTAGGGGGTTGGAGAAGCAAAATAAAACAAAAGAACATTAGAGAAGTTTTTACCTTTAAATCAGGTAACTCCTCTTGGTTAGAACCAAAAGGGTTTCTTGAAGAGATTTCTGCCTAAGGTAAGGCTTATGGGATTAAGAGAGGGATGTGGAGAGATAAAATGAGTAGATATTGTCCAATCCAATGGCTTGAGAAGTGTGGGTAAGTAGGTATAGGTGGGGGCCTTTTATTAGAGGAGAGGAGGGACACTCTTGGAAAGGTATAAAATGTTACTTTATTTTCAAATGAGTTTCGGATTTTAAAGGTCCCACATTGATGTATTTAGAGGATAAGGTGATAAGGGTTCTAAATATACTCATACAATAGGTATTTGAAAAGTGTAAGTCTTAGATTTTACATTATCTTTTCATTTTATTTAAATATTTCATTAATGAGGTAATCGCTGCATCATCATGATGTCATAAATAATTTAATTTATTTAATGTCTAAAAACTATAAAAAAATAATATGATGTAAGAAATCTTTTTATATTTCTAATGAATATTTATAGTCCAATATATCATTTATGTAGACAAAATTAAAAATGTTTTACTCAGGTGATACATTCTTTGTTATATTTCACTTTCTTTAAAAATAAAAAAATAAAAAGTCATTATCACACAAAAGTGATTCCATGGGGTCCCCAATTTTGGCACAAGGCATACCATGGTCGGTCATGACACAAAAATTATCATTAGGACACATGTTGGGATCATTTGTTATTATTATGATATTGTCTTATTATCCTTAACTACCCGATTACTAATTAATCAAGATAATTAAAGATAATTACCGTCGTTACTATTCATAATGTCCAAAAACAAGAGTCTTGATTAAATAATTTGGACCTTATGATTTCAAATATTTAATCCATTTTACCAAATTCCAAACACAGAAATTGCAATAATTAATTTAAAAATAATTCCCGTTGTCAAAACAAATAGCGGGTTTTTTAGAAACAATATCTATGAAATGTTTGGCACTTGTTTATGCCCAATTCCAAAGTGAAATTAATCCCAATGACCACAATTGGATTACATGGTAAAAATATATTCTATTTAAACTTTAAAACTAATTAAAAAGATAATCTAACCATATAATTAAATTAGATAAAAAAGCAGTTTTGATGTAAAATGCAGTATTTTTCACTATTCATTAAAAAAATGAACTTTGTCAGAAAAATACCAAAAATTATCCCAAGGTAAATTTCAATGTCCCAATCATAAAGAATATTTTTATTTTGATAAATAGATATTATAAAATTGTCATAAGATAGATTTAAAAATGGTTTTCCATCAAAAGGCAGTAAAACAATCTTTTAAAAATATTAGTGTATTCCATGCTTAAGATTGGATTTATTCTCATTTTAAGCATCTAAAACACTATCTAATAAATAGACATAGATAAAAATATCTATTTTTTATTACTTACTTGGGATGTTACATCCTTCCCCCCTTTAGAAAATTGTGTCCACGCAATTTATTTACTTAACGAATAAGTGGAGGTATTTATCCCTCATTGCATTTTTCAGATTTCCATGTTGCCTCTTCACTCATGTGGTTTTTCCACAAAACCTTTACTTGATGAATAACCTTATTCCGCAACACTTGCTCCCTTTAGTCAATAATCTGTACCGGTTGTTCCTCATAAGATAGATTCTCTTCCACCTGAACTACCTCTAGACTCAAAACATGAGATGGATCTGGCATGTACTTCCTTAACATTGAAACATGAAAAACATTGTGTACCTAAGATAAACTCAGAGGTAAAGCCACTCGGTATGCAACTGATCCAACTCTCTCCAGAATTTCATATGGTCCAATGAACCTTGGACTCAGCATTCCTTTCTTACCAAATCGCATCACACTTTTCCATGGTGAAACTTTGAGAAAAACATGATCACCTACCTCAAAAGAGAGATCCTTCCTCATGTTGTCCGCATAACTCTTATGCCTACTCTGAGTTGTTCTCATGTTTTTCTGTATCATCTGAACTTTTTCTACCAACTCTTCTACCAATTCTGGTCCCATCAACTTCCTTTCACCTACTTCATCCCAAAAAGCTGGAGTTCGACACCGCTTCCCATATAATGCCTCAAATGGTGCCATCTGTATACTGGAATGAAAACTGTTATTATAAGAAAACTCAACCAAAGAAATATGTTGGTACCAAATTCCTTGATAATCCATCGAACAAGCACGTAGCATATCCTCTAAAGTCTGAATCGTTCGTTCTGACTTCCCATCTGATTGAGGATGAAAATCCGTACTAAAATTTAATTCAGTACCCAATGACTTATGAAGGCCTTTCCAAAAGTTATAAGTGAACCTGGGATCACGGTCAGATACAATGGAGAGAGGAACTCCATGTAACCTAACTATCTCTTTAAGATACAAATGGGAAAGTTAATCTAGGGAAAAATTATCTCGTATAGCAAGAAAATGATCAGATTTAGTCAAGCGATCAACAATAACCCAGATTGCATTATTACCTCGAGGTGTCTTCGGAAATCCCACAACGAAGTCCATGGATATATTCTCTCATTTCCACTCTGGCACTGGTAAAGGATGAAGCATCCCTTTCGGTAACTGCTGCTCTGCTTTAACCTATTAAAAATTCAAACACTTCACATTAAAATCAGCAATGTCTCTTTTCATTCCGCCCCACCAGTAATACTCCCAAAGATCACTATACATCTTAGTACTGCCTGGATGAACTGAAAACAGAGAACTATGAGCTTCACATAACAACTCTCTCTTCAACTATAAATCACACGGCACACAAAATCTCTTCTCAAATCTCAAAACACAATCATTATCAATGTTGAATTCAGGAAACTTACCCTTCTGAACCATCTCTACCTTTTTCTGAAACTCGTTGTCTTGCTTCTGTGCTTGATTAATTCTATCTGATAGAGAAGATTTCACTGATACCTGTAACAAAACAGAAGAACATACTGCACCAATAACTTCTATGCCAAAGTTCATCAAATACTTAACCAAAGGATCACGTTCCAAATGCAACATTGTTAAGGAAGCATTACTTTTTCAACTCAAAGCATTAACCACTTTATTTGATTTTTCCGGATGGTAATGAATTGTACAATCATAATCCTTGATTAATTCTATCCATCTCCTCAGTCTCATGTTCAATTCTTTCTGAGTGAATATATACTTTATACTTTTGTGATTGGTATATATTTCACACTTTACTCCATACAAATGATGCCTCCAAATTTTTAAAGCGAAAACAAAAGAAGCTAATTCCAAATCATTTTTAGGGTAATTTACCTCATGAGTTTTCAACTGTCGTAAAGTATAAGCAATTACCTGATCATTCTGCATTTGGATGCAACCAAGTTCTTTCAATGAAGCATCATTGTAGATAACAAACTCCTCATTACTGGAAGGTAGTTCCAAAACTGGAGCATTCACCAATCTTATTTTCAATTCCTAAAAACAATCATCACATTATTTTGTCTAGATAAACTTAACACCCTTCTGAGTTAGCTTAGTCATTGGACTAGATAACTGGGAGAAATTTCTAACAAAACTTCGGTAATAGCCTACCAAACAAAGGAAGCTACGAATCTCAGTTACATATGTGGTTCTTGGCCATTCTTCAATAACCTTTGTTTTTACAGGATCAACAGTTATCCCATCTTTAGAAACAATGTGACCAAGGAAATAAATTTATTGCAACCAAAACTCACACTTGCTGAATTTCCCATACAATTTCTTTTCTTATAAGGTTTGTAAAATAACCCTTAAATGTCTTTCACGCTCCTCTTTACTTTTAGAAAACACCAAAATATCATCAATGAAAAAAACCACAAACTTATCCAAGAACTCATGAAAAATTCTATTCATAAGGTCCATGAATACAGCAGGTGCATTGGTTAGCCCAAAAAGAATTACTAAAAATTCATAATGTCCATATCTTGTACGAAACGCGGTCTTCGGAATATCTTCTTCCTTTACCTTCAACTGATGGTACCCCGATCTTAGGTCAATATTTGAAAAAAACTGAGCTCCCTAGATCTGATCAAAAAAATCATCGATATGAGGCAAAGGATATTTGTTTTTAACAGTGATGTTATTCAAGGCTCTATAATCAATGAAAAGTCTCATTGAACCATCTTTCTTTTTAACAAATAAAACAGGAGCACCCCATGGTGATGTGCTAGGTCGAATGAAACCTTTCTCTAATAAATCTTGCAATTGCTCCCTCAACTCTAAAAGTTCAATTTGAGACATTCGATAAGGGGGTTTTGAAATTAGCTTAGCATTAGGAACTAAGTCAACGGTAAATTCAACTTCCCAATCTGGTATTATTCCAGGCAACTCATCAGGAAAAACATCAGGATACTCATTTACCACTGGCACATCATTAATCTGAACAGTTCCCTTGTTTTCAATGATATGTGTAAGGTAACATTCATTTCCATCTTTTACATGTTTCTTGGCCTCTTGATATGTTATCAACAGTAAGGGTTCATTATTGTACACAAACTGAAAGTCCTTCTGAAAAGAAACTTCTTTAGCTCTACAGTCAATTTTAGCATGGTAAATAGAGAGCCAATCCATACCCAGGATAACATCAAACTCTACTAGAGGTAAAACAATAAGTTTTTCAAGTAGGTTCTTTCCACGGATAAGGATACGAAGATTATTATAAATTCTTTTTGCCTCAACATTTCCCCCAGGTGTTTTTACCAAAAGTTTAGGAGTCATTTCTTGAGATGGTATTTCCATTTTACTAGAAAAGTTTTCAGAGATGAAATAATGTGTAGACCCTGAATCAAACAACACACTGGCATAATCTAAAAAACAAACAAAGTACCTGATACCACTTCATTTGATGGCCCGACATCTGCTGAAGTAGTTGCAAAGGATTTCACCACCCCTTTATGCTTTTAGTCTAACTGCTTCCCATCACTCTAGCTCTTTGTCAAACACTCGTTTTCATAGTGACCCATCTCATTGCACTTAAAACATTTCACTAACTGTAAATCAAATTTGGTCTTACCATCACCCTGATCTTTTTTAGTGAAATCATGAGCCTTATGTCCCATCTTACTGCATCGTTAGCACTTTCCATAATTTAGAATACATTACCCAGCATGCCTTTTACCACATTTATCACAAACTAGAAACTTAGTTTTCTTATCGTCAGACCTTTTTGAAGAATTCTTTCCTTTCTCCTGCCACCTCGGTCTCTTCTTCTGCTGGTTATTATAGAACACTTGATCATCGGCAAACTCCATTTCCACCTTCTCAGCACATCAAAAAAGATTTTCATAACTCTTTAACTCGTGAGAAGCTAAATCCCTTAGATATTTTGGATTTAATCCAGAATAAAAATGATTGATTTTACTATCAAGGTCTTGGATAAAATTTGGAGCATACCTTTCCAATCGAGTGAACCTTTCTTCATAGGCAGCCACTGAGTCTTCCTCCTGCCTCAATTCTAGGAATTTTTTTTCCATCCTAAGTCGAACAGCCTTAGGAAAATACTTCTCAAGAAACATACCTTTGAATTCATCCTAGTCGAGATCATCAATCTCATCAGCATCCCTGATATTTTTAACCATCGACCACCACTGATCTACTTCACCCTCCAAACGGTAAATAGCAAGACTAACCTTTTGATTGTCTGAACACCCCATGACATCAAAAATATTCTCTAGTGCTTTAATCCACCCTTCATCTAGCACAGGGTCAGATGATCCTCTGAATGATGGGGGGTTTTTCCTCATGAAATGTTCCACCACTGACATGTTCCTATGCGGTTGATCTGGATGATCTTGTGCATGGATACCACCACCATTTATCGCTTGAGTCAACTGCGCCATTACTGCAACAAACTATTCAGTTCCAATTCCGAACATCTCAGGATACTGATTCGGAAGTTCATTTCCTTCTGTATTCCTTCCTAGCACTGCTTCCTTGTTTCCTCTGCAGAAAACCATTCTGAACAAACATGTCTTAGATGAAGCAATATGGTAATCTCTAAATGCTATATCATTTCAATTTGACCATAACAAAAAAATATTTTTGGATAATCATTTAATAGAATTATAACTCCTAAAGTTATCTAAACCAAACTTTGATACCAACTATAAGGCCCCAGCCTTAAACATTACTTAATATTGAGTTATTAAAAGATTACACATTGAGGATCTTTTCAGGTTTAGAGTTTTAGAGAATTAGATTATAAATCATGCCTTACATTCCACATTTAAACAAAGTGGTTACATAAAATATAGTATTTATTTTTTTTCCCATCAACGGAAACATATTTAAAACAAAACATGGATTCTTTCATGACACTTCCTTGACCCTATCATCACATCGTATACCTTTCCCTTGACTTATGAAAAACATTTCAAAAACTTGGGATGAGCATAAAAATCTCAGTAAGGGATATAAAAGTACTAAATGAAAACATTATTCCATGTATGAAATCATACTTTAATCATAAAACATAAGCATTTTAACACACCTCATCAAATCATGAATAAATCATAGAAATCATAAGACATAATGGTAAATTGAGGCATTCATAACATTCTTACGTAGGGATTAACCCTCATGGTTACATTTGGAATACCCATCACAGTATATTCCCTAAATCTATTCAGAGAAACCTTAACGTTTAACCCCTTCCCGTTACCCAATGCATTGGAGACCTATATCGGGCTCATCTGCCCTTAGTTTATCATGGAACCACCCGTCTCCATAAACAATTCCAAATAACCATAACATAATTGTATCACATAAAACATGTATAAAGGAAACATAACATTTCCACATTTCAATCACAAGATATCAATACAACACATTGATATAATAAAAACATTATAAAAACCATTTTCAATACCAAAATAAAAGAAAATTAAAACATGGTATTTATTATTCATTTAAAAAAAAGTTTATGGCTTGTAGAAGAAGCTGAAAATCAAATAATGGTCACGACGGCAGAAAAGTCGTTGTCGCCGCATACTTACGACAAAAAAAACATTCCCTTTTGTCGTTTAGTAAATTCTTAGTATAAAAAAGATTACTTTTGAATAAACATAAAAGTCAAAGGGGTTTATACACCGTATAAAATAAATTTGTGTATAAAACAAAATATGCCTCGATGAAAGGAGATTGAGACGAAGTCCCTTACCTCGGGTCCGACTTGACTCGATCGTTCTTTAATGTACTGAATAATAAACTTGAGTTAATTTCTACTTGATTAAGAACCTTTTTCAAGTTCATTATTCCTTTTATATCACTTATTACCATGTTATGAACACTATACAATTATTTAAGTTAATAATGGTCGTTTTGTCGATCATTGGTACTTGAGTCAAAAATAAACTCTTTATAATTACAAGTTGTTCATGTGGTAAAATATCCATTATATCTAGAATTATATTCATGATTTAGATATAATATATGTCATATATATATATTATATACATTCATTTAAAATATTACATAACATTTAGAGGTAAGAAATGAAATGCAGCGTTCATGGAGACGGTAAGTCGTACGTACGCATGAACGCTACTTTCATTTCTATTTCGTATTTTATGGAATGGAATAATAATTATATAAATTTATATTATAATTCCAGTATAATATCATATATAATATCATTAATTCCATCCTTTATACATCCCACATATGGCATTAACAAATCAAATCACTTTGAGGGGGTGGTAGTCCGCACTTCCTAAAATGAAGATATCGCGTATACCCATAATGGAAGCCATAAAGGTATGCCATAAATGAAAAATACGGAAGCTTAAGAAAAACATAAACATATTATATATCATATATAAATATAGTTACATCTTAATGTCCACCTTTGAAGGTGTTATAAGAATATTGAACAATCATCGTTTCGTGAGGCAGAAATTCGCCATCCACGGAAACAGTGTGTTCTTTAACCATTAGATGTAGGTGTGTGTAAGTGTATCTCAAATAATTCTTATAAAAAAATCCTAGTATATTGAACATACTGGTGTTGATACAAAATAAATTAATAAAAAGAGTTTAGGGGGTTGGAGAAGAAAAATAAAACAAAAGAACATTAGAGAAATCTTTACCTTTAAATCGGGTAACTCCTCTTGGTTAGAACCAAAAGGGTTTCTTGAACAGATTTCTGCCTAAGGTAAGGCTTATAGGATTAAGAGAGGGATGTGGAGAGATAAAATGATCAGAGCTTGGCCGAGCCAATGGCTTGAGAAGTGTGGGTAAGGAGGTAGAGGTGGGGGCCTTTTATAAGAGGAGAGGAGGGGCACTCTTGGAAAGGTATAAAATGTTACTTTATTTTCAAATGAGTTTCGGATTTTAAAGGTCCCAAATTGATGTATTTCGAGGATAAGGTGATAAGGGTTAGAAATATACTCATCCAATAGGTCTTTGACAAGTGTAAGTTTTAGATTTGACATTATCTTTTCATTTTATTTAAATCGTTCATTAATGAGGTAATCGCTGCATTATCATGATGTCATAAATAATTTAATTTATTTAATGTCTAAAAATTATAAAAAAAAATAGTATAATGTAGTAAATATTTTTATATTTCCAATTAATATTTATAGTCCAATAGATCATTTATGTAGACAAAATTAAAAATGTTTTACTCAGGTGATACATTCTTTGTTATATTTAACTTTCTTTAAAAATAAAAAGATAAAAAGTCATTATCACATAAAAGTGATTCCATGGGGTCCCCAATTTTGGCACAAGGAATCCCATGGTCGGCCATGACATAACTAGTAGAATTAGGACACATGTTGGGGTCATTTGTTATTATTATGATATTATTTTATTATCCTTAACTACCCGATTACTAATTAATCAAGATAATTAAAGATAATTATCGTCGTTACTATTCATAATGTCCAAAAACGAAAGAGTCTTGATTACATAATTTTAACCTTCTGATTCCAAATATGTAATACATTTTACCAAATTCCAAACACAGAAATTGCAATAATTAATTTAAAAATAATTCTCGTTGTCAAAACAAATAGCGGGTTTTTTAGAAACAATATCTATGAAATGTTTAGCACTTGTTTATGCCCAATTCCAAAGTGAAATTAATCCCAATGACCACCATTGGATTACATGGTAAAAATATATTCTATTTAAACTTTAAAACCAATTAAAAAGATAATCTAACCATATAATTAAATTAGATGAAAAAGCAGTTTTGATGTAAAATGCAGTATTTTTCACTATTCATTAAAAAAATGAACATTGTCAGAAAAATACCAAAAATTAACCCAAGGTAAATTTAAATGTTTCAATCATAAAGAATATGTTTATTTTGACAAATAGAGCTTATAAAATTGTCAAAATATAGATTTAAAAATGGTTTTCCATCAAAAGGTGGTAAAACAATTTTTTAAAAATATTAGTGTATTTCATGCTTAAGATTGGGTTTATTCTCATTTTAAGCATCTAAAATACTATCTAATTCATAAATAGACATATATAAAAATATCTATTATTAATTACTTGGGATGTTACAGCAAGTCACTAGTATCATGGTGTAGTAAGAAACAAAATTCTGTTGCATTATCTACTGCAGAAGTTGAATACATAACTGTTGGTAGTTGTTGTGCACAAATTTTGTTGATGAAACACACATTACTAGATTATGGATATCAATTCAGACATTTACCTATAAATTGTGACAACACAAGTTCTATTAACATCTTAAAGAATCCTGTTTCACATTCTAGGACAAAGCACATTGATGTAAGACATCACTTTTTGAGAGATCATTATCAAAAAGGTTATATCACTTTGGAATTCATTGGTACTGAATATCAACTTGTTGATATATTCACTAAACCATTAAATTATAAGAGAATATACTATGACATAAATAAACTAGGCATGATAAATCTCAAATATATATCTTACTTGTTACTGTTTTAGGTCTTACTATTTGATATCTTACTGTTTTATACTTTACTGTTTCATGATTACGGTTTCTTAGTTACTATCTCTCACGTTTACTGTCTTACTGTAAAGGTTTATGTTTACGGTCTCATAGTTAGTATTGTGTACTTACTGTCTGATGTTTACTGTCTCACTTTAAAGGTTTATGTTCACGGTCTCATAGTTAGTAGTGTGTACTTACTGTCTGACGTTTACTGTCTCACCATAACACACACTAAAAAGTTCGTTCACGGTCTCACCGTGAAGCTCGTTTACTGTCTCACATAATGACCAGATACGGTCTCACCATAAAAATTCTTTATGTTTTTCTTTTAAACCCGTATCACTGTAATTATCCTTTTCACCTTTTTATTTTCCCGCATTTTTATTTTTTGCAACGTTTGGTATTACTAAATGATAAAACAAAGTATCACTCGATTATTCACTCGAGGTTTCTTCTACCTACTCTTTTCAAACCCTTATTCATCCCTGCAACCCTTTTCTCGCCCAAACCTTCAGTGAATGCCAAGAATGAAATGTCCATCATCATCGACACCTGAGAAGCGCAACTCGAAGAAGAAGAAGATTTCACCTAAGCTAACCCTCAAAGGACCTTTAAATCTGAATCTGGTAAACCGCGTTATTGTACCTAAGAAAGAGATTTTCCCCAAATGGCTTCTGTCTATTAAGTCTCTTGTTTTTAAAGTGTTAGAACATAAAGGTTGGTTAGAATGGTTTTCAAAGGAGGATAGACTCATCTATCCTAGGTTAGTGGATCAATTTTACCAATATGTACAGTTCTCATTCGAGAGTTTTGTTGTAAGAAGCTTGGTCAATGGCTAGAGATGCTCATTTTATTCGAGGTTATGGGATGAATGCCTTAGGATACCTCATGAAGGCATCTACGAGGATTATCAGTGAGGAACTCCACCTTTAACCGATTTCTTTGATTTATAATATGCTTTGAAAACCTTTACTGGAAACGGCACCTATAGGAGAGTCATTGCTACTGAATTAGATGGAGAAACAAGGATTCTGTTCAAGTTTGTACAGAATTTGGTTAGTCCAAGAAAATGTGATTTTTCTATTTTAAAATATCAAGATGTGTTTTTGATTCACCTCATGAAAAATGGCCATAAGATCAACTTGTGCAAGTATATCATACACCACATGTGTGAGTTGATCAAAGTCACATCCAAGTCAACTTCTCTGTTCTACTCTCGGCTAATCTCAGCCATGATTCTTGCCAAGGGTATGGTTGGACCTAATGAGGAGTAATTAAGGACTATGAGTACTGTCTCTCAAAATCCATTATCAAAAGAATGAAGATAAGCTGGAATCCTTGGAAAAAGGAATAGGTGAAAGACAATGATAGAATTTATGAGAAATTCAATCATGTGGATTATCCCTCAAGACCGAAAGACATTTATGATCCTGGTTTGGAACCAGATGAGATTTTTTAGTATCCTGAAGAAGAGGAAGAAGAGGATGAAGTGCCACCTAGGGAACCTATTACTGTTGAGGAAGACAGGACAACTATTCCTCATGTAGTTCTTGAAGAAGTTCCTACTCCTAAAAAAGATGTTAATTTGGAAACTCAACCTGAAGCTATAACAGAATCAGTTACCAAAGAACCTTAAAAGCATTCCATGGAAGAGCCTATAGTAGAAGAGCCTATAGTGGAAGAGCCACCTATTTTGAAAGAGGAAAATCTTGAGGAACTCCCTGTGGAACAATCTGTTCCTGAAATCATACCTACTGCTGAAGAATGGATGGAGCTATCTTTTCAGCTAGCTAGATAGGAAATGAGTGAGGAACTTAGAGCTGATTCTATGGAATTAGACAAAGATCCTAAATCTCTAAGTCCTGATAAGGAGGCATCAGTTGAGGGGGAGAAAATCCCAAATATTGAGTCTATTGAATCCTCACATCCAACTGAGTCAAGTTCAGTAGAAAATCAATATAAATTTCCTAGTTTCTATGATGTGAATGATTCTCAGCAGGTTACAGCAACCGGACTTAATATTTCCTCCTTATTTCAGTTGAAATCAATCTCTAATTTTGCACCTGAGAAGGAACCTGGGCCTATACCAATCCCTACTCCCGAATCCTTATCTGAATAGCCATCCTTTGTGAGTAAGGATGATCTGAAGGAATTTGGTGTTACCCTCTTATTTGGAGTTGAGAAACTCATTAATACCCAACCTCGTCCTATGACAAATTTAAGTGAGAGAGATGCCTCACTATTATTGGAGAAAATTATTTGGAAAATACAACCTAAGATGATCCATGATATTCAAGAGGTAAGAGTTGAAAATAAGCTGCTTAGTAATGAAGTGAAGACCCTAATAAGTATAGTTAAATACATGTAGAGAGAGCTGTATTCGAGATCTGAGTCTGTTGCTCCTCCTGTAGAACCTGTTTCTCCTCAAATACCACAAGTTGGTGTGTCTCGGATTCAACCTTATATAGTGTCCTTAGATGAAAATATTGTTGAAAGGAACAAATAAATTGTGAAGGAAATGAAAGAGTTTGTTTTTAATCTTAATAAACTCACTGATGAGTATGCGGGATGTCTTCAAAAGGCGCTGAATCAACTAAAATCTCTAACCAAAGCTGTCAAATCATCTGTTCAATCCTCTAAACCCTCCTTGGACAGTGATCTACTCATAACTATAGTCAAATAAGAACTTCAGAATGTAATCAGTGGCTTCAATATGGCTTCTTTATCTGAAGTGATCAAAAACGGTGATATAGTTCTTGACCTAGTACAGATCCACTCCAAAATTGATAATGATGCTCAGCAAGAGATTGCCAAGAAAGTGGATTTCTACTTCAATAGAATCTTCTCCAATACCGATATGACAAACCATTTCAAGTACCTTGTATAAAATATATGGATTCCTCCTGTGAATCAAGATTTCAAGAACCAAGTCCAGAAGCTCACAGAGTTTACTCGATTGTTGGACAAGTTTATGGAGAACAAGGATGATTTTGAAAAATCCATGCAGTATGGTGGTGAGATCATTATAGATTTCATCAAACTCTTGAGGCCCTATATTCATGTCCAGAGTATATCCATTGTTGCTCCAGCGGCTGCACCTATCAGACCTAGGTTGCCTACCTTCTCCTCTGCCCTAGCCTCAACCACCATGTTTTTCGGACAAGAACTCAATTAGATCTGGACTGTGATTATTGATCAGAAACTTCCTAGATCTTCTACTACTTCTACATTGGCCCCCTCAGTCTTTGAAGGTATTATTTTACCCTCTTTATCAATAACCTCACTGCCTTCTACTACCTCGACCTCTATCCCTATAGCTTCCTCTTCTGCCACTGCAGCTAAAGGCAAAGAGAAGGCCAGCCCATGAAGAAGAACAGTGATTACTTTTTTTTGATAGAGATGTTTTTACTTTTGTATTACTCTTTTGTTTTGTACTAAACCTTGCTTGCTATTAATGGAATGTTTCTTATTCCTTCTCTTATTTTAACATTTTTATAATCTCAAAAGGGGGAGAAATTTCTATATGTTAGCCATTTATCTCTATAGTTGAATCCAATATACACTCTAACTATACATGATTTGTGATCATCAAAAAGGGGGAGATTATTGGACTCTTCATGTATTAATCATGTTTTAATGATAAAAAATAGTATTCAACCTAGTTAACTCCTATAAATTATATCCAATCATGTGTATTTATGTTTAAATTTTTCTCTTAATTTAAGAAGATCCATGCAAGATCTTAATTGCTCTATATTCAGTTTACTTACTTAATATTATCTTTGATCTACTCTCAAAATACCTTCTTTTACAAATACTTAAGTCTAATATGTTCTATTATAATCTTTATTTAAGTCTAAACATAGTTACTTTGAAAATTCTATGACACCGTGAGTCTGCCACTGGCTATGTATTTCTGAGACCGTGAAGCCAGACACCGTGAAGCCAGACACCGTGAATCCAGACACTGTGAAGCCAGACACTGTGAACTAGACACTGTAAACCAGACACTGTGAAATGAGACACCGTGACTGCAAGACACCGTGACCATGAGACACCGTGACACTCAGACGCCGTGTGAAGGAGACACCGTTTCCATGACTTACTGTGACACCGTTTCTTAAATTATTTTGCCGTCTTTCAATTTAATTTCCAACGGTCATATTTTGTACTTTTAATGAAACTGCTATTAATTAATGTGGGTTGTTGGAATATCAGGGAACCGTACCTCATATCTATAAAAAGTAATCATTCCCATTGTCGGAGAAAAATAAATAAAAGGAAAATCGAGTTACTGTAGAAATATACAGAGACATATACGTAAAGAAGAACAGAAGATACATACAAGACACGTACAAGAAGATACACATGTACATGTAGAGAAGAACACACGAAGAACTCAAGAACATTCATACGCATCAATAACATAAATTAAAAGAGGAGGTTCAAGTGCTACAAGGAATACTCTTGCTTTCAAGATGAACACCTGTACTGGAAGTGAAGGAACAAAACCACGACACTCTATTTTTCAGACAACTACCAAAGAAGGACTCAAAGCTTCATCTACTTCAATTCAAAGGAGTCTAGAGCTTCATTGACATCACACAAGAGCATTCTAAACTCATCTCCATATTATTGCTCTATTGTGATCATTTTTATTACATTACGAGCAGTGTGTGATTCTGTCTGTTTGGAAACACACTGACTCCTAAGATGAACTGAAGGATACTGAAATCCTCACACCAAACTCCTTATAACTTTGTGTATCACACAAATAATTGTGGTAGAGGTCTATGGACCTGTACAGAATGTGTGTTGTTTTCATTTCTTTCCCACGTAGAACTGTAGTAGAGGTCTGAGGACCTGGACAGTCTCAGTACTATTATAAAACCCGATCCAGGGTGTGGATCAAAGTTTTATATAAACTGTTTGAGAGGACTAAGTCTCAGCTTGAGACTGAACCTCTTGGTTAAAACTGGTGTGCTTCTTATTTTAGTTTAAACTATATTCAAATTTCCGCTGCTAACTACTTTAAAATTCAAATCTATTTTAGAGTAACTCTAATAGTTAAACTAGAAAGTTTTTGTAATTATTGTGAACTAATAAGTTAGTTTCAAAAGCTAACTTAATCTTCAGATTAAGTTAGCTGAGAAATAATCAATCTTTGAGAAACTAATTGAACATTTACAATCTTCATAAATTCACTACAGTTTAACTTGTTTTATGAATTGGGGGATTTCAATATAAATTTTTTAAACATAAATTTTTAATATGAACTCAATTCACCCCCCCCCCCCTCTTGAGCATCCACTCTGACCAACACATAGGTTTATAAATTCAAAATAATACTTTTAAATTAATTATTTTATTAATTAAATACATTTTTCATTAAGGAAATGTTTTTATAAATTTTTGATTCATTTTTTCATGATAATTATTTCATAAAATTTGTGGTATGCGTAAAAACATTATTTTTCACTATTGAAAAAAAATAACTTTTTTCTAAAAAAAATTCACCCTAAGATAATTTTGATATGATATCAAAAATTAATCCCATATTTAATTCTTAAAATTTATAAATTTAACTTTTAAATAAAACCATATAATTTATGAAAACAAATTTGGTTAAAAAACAATTTTTTTGACTGAAAATTTACTTAAAATCAGTATAGTGAATATGACTCAATAAAATCTAACCATGAATATTTCTAATAAATGAAATTGATTTACTATTAACTTTATCAGGGTTTTCACATATCACTTCATACTATCTTTATATATGATGAAAAATTTTGAGAGACTAAAGATCTTCTAAGGATTGGATTTATACCATCAAATAAGCGATTAATCTTATTTTATGAGGTATATAGATAATTTGTAACATACTTCTCTAATTGTATAAAATTAGTCTCACAATCAAACATTTTCACTTATTTATTTTTTCATAAATCCAATAATTTTATATTTTTTCTGCATCTTTCTCCTAAGAAAAATATTTTTCAAAAAAAATACCTTCAATGCATTCCACTCCATGTTTTCTATCTCCTACTCCTTAGTATTTTGAACCAGTGACCAACATTGGTCAGAATCTTACCTGAAATGATATACAACAATGATAATTTTTTCTTTATTTGTATATATTAATGAAATGGATATGTTATCCAAATACTTTATCCATTTCTCTGCCACTAAAGGATTAGTGGACCCACTGAATGATAGAGGTTATTTCCTCATAAAATGGTCTAAAGTGATTGATATTTGTTGATGGAAAACTAGATATTTTATACAGGAAAGGTTATTTCTCATAACTCAAGTCAATTTATCCAGAATGGTAATAAATTTTCAACATCAACATTAAATACACTCTCCTAATTATTTTGACAATCCCCATATTTTCCTCGATTGTTGGCTTGATTTTCATTCCTTATAGTAGGTTCCATTATATAATAAATTTCATAGATTAATTAGTAATATTATAAACCACTAATTTATGAAACATAATTTATATATAATTTTTACCGAAAATTAAATCCTATATATTTTATATAGGATACCTATAAAACCCATTATTGAATAATTTATAGAGTTTTCTAAAGGTAAAATATACATTCTCTACTTACATTCTTCCAAATCTAGTTCCTAATGTTTATACTGAACCTTTGTAGAATACCAACTGAAACACCCTTAAATCTAATCTCCTATAGTTGGTGGTTTATTTATAATATTTTAATTGGATTACATGAGATTACATACCAAAGATCAAGGTCTAATAGCTCATAAGAGACTAGATACATAAACATGACATTATAATACGATTATGAAAAATTAAAGTGTTAAAGTACATATTATTATTCTTTAATTCTATCCATGGAGCCGATCATAAATAATATTCCTCTTTATTGCCTAAGGAAATAGGAAACCTAAGAAATGGGTAAGCTCAGATGCTCAATAAGGGATAATTTATAACAAAATCCAACATAGAATAATAATGGTATAAATAATATAATAGGAATAGATAAACAAATGATATCATAGTAATACATGAGCATTACATGATCCATGGATGTCATCAAAATGAAAATAAATAATCATGTGGACAATAATAATTGATCTCATAATGATGGAAATTATGCAAATTTATAATTTTGGACGTGATAAATATAACATTGAGGCCTTGTAACAAGACATTATACATAAATGGTAAGAACGCTCCCATTATCCTATCTTAGTTGTCTCATGAGACCAACCAAATCACTATCGATTTATATAATTTTTGGCCCCGCATATCACATAAAATTCTAATGCATTCCATCATATACTAAAATATCATAGACAATACATGGAATAATATTCATGAATGGAAAACTTAAAAATACTTAGCATGATTTCTCAATGAATCTTATCTTACATGATTCATTCATAAAGAACATAGGATTATAAATATTTTTTGATTATCTTTCCCCATTCAATGAATTAATAATAATGTATAGGTGAATTTAGTAAAATATTATTTGAAATTATTAGGGATTCACAATGAAAAAATAATTATCATTATCACGTAAAGAATATGGAATTATAGTTATTGCATACTTTCAAAGATAAATACAATAAATGAGTTTAGACATTTGTATACATGAATTTGTAATGGTAGGATACCAAAAAATTATGGATAAATCCCCTCTAAAAATGGGATTATGCAATCACACATATTTGACATGCATTAGTGATATAAAATTTTCTTAAGGAGAAACTTTCATGTCAGAATGATTTGATGGAAAAAATGAACTAATGCCATAATCAAGTTTAATACACTATATACCGATAAAGGCACTACCAACTACATCATCCTCATCCTTCCTTATAAAAATTACCCCTCTTAGAAATAATAAATCCATAATACCATAAATATATGTCATATATAAAGATTTTTTATCATGATACATTTGGAGTTTTATGCCTCTTATGATAATTTAGACATTATAATGGCTTATGTACGAAGTATAATGTGAGTGAAATGGGGTTTCACATGAAAATAATTATAATGATATTACCATTATATTAGAATATATAATTGGAATTTGAAAAGTATAATACAATGGAAATTTAAATAGGATTGAAAAAGAGAGAGAAAAGTGACCCTTACCTTGCTTAAGATTCTTAGCCTAAAGTCAACCCTTAGATCCAATCAAAATATTCAAAGATTAAAGAGAGAGAGATGGGAGAGGCTCCTTGAGACATATATGAATAGAGAACTTGAATAGGGTGTGAGGAGAAATTAGAAGGGGGTGGGTATTTATAGGTGTGGGGAGTGGAGTCATGTGGAATAAATTTTTGAATATTTTATTTTTCCATTATCTCCCTTAATGCTTCACTATAATGGTTCATTCCAAAATTAGGCCAAGAGCGCTGTCTTAAGAGAATTTGGTAATTCTTACATATATATTATGACATATTTACCATATTTCATCGTATTTATTCATTTTTATCATATTTTATTTTTTTACCAAAAAATACAAAATTTCACCACTTCCTTATTTTCGATGTCTTGATTCAAAAAATGTTATCCATTTTTTCAAATTCATCCCATAATTATGTGAAATTTATCTTTTAAAACATGTATGAAACATTAAATAAAAATATTGTATCAAAGTAAACATCATTTTAATACTAAAAAAATTTACACATTAATACTACTTAACCTAAAGATACATAACTCCTTATTACAACAACATAATCCCTAATTGGTAAGGCGTGTAATGGTAGTACTTTCTTGGGCTGGTTCGACCAACATCGATATCGTAGTTATGCTCACTAACTTAAACTTCCCTTGTAAATGATTCCGCTTGAACCAAAATTATTGAAGTTTTGTTTGGGTCTGGTCTAAAGAAACCCCTTGATGCTACCCCCTTCCCAAACTTTGATAAATGCACTTCATGAGAGATATTCCTAATAGTCGAAGTCATGGTTCCTCCCTTCTACACTGGTTAACACTTGTCATTACCCTTATGAATATAAACTAATCGTAATAATCACTTTATAATGACTATATCACCAATGGTCATAATGGATAACAGTGTAACGTCCTGGTTCCGGAAGCCACCCAGAGGCGCCCCGTACCTGGTTGGTCACATGGCCTCAAGCGCATTTCCCCAAACTCCAGAGGCTGCCGACTAGCAGTGAGGGCCTTGGGTGTGATACTGGGTAAACTATTCCCTCATTGGCAGAGTACACAGCGGAAGAAAAATAAACATGCAATAGCAGAAGCAGTAATAGCCAACAATGTAACAGCGGAAGACTAAATCAACAAATGGAGCACATATGTATGTATGAAATGATGCATGATAAATAACTAGGAAAGCATCCAAACAAGTCACAATGCTGTAAAACACTACAGTACCAAAACGAGTACAAAAGAAAAGTAAACAGCTCCTCAGCATCGCAAGACAAAGCTTGGTCCCATGCTCTCCTGCTCCAAGCAATCGAGTTCCAGAAGTCGAAGGGTGTTTTCCCTTGTCTATACCTGCAACAACGTAGTCTGCTTGGGCCCAAAAGCATGACCCAAATAGGGTGTGAGATAAAATCCCAGTTTTCATTCACCAGAAGATCTGTGCCTAACAGTCAGTGAGTATATGGCAGGTAAAAGTACAATAAGAAGTAAACAGAAACAGCAAGTAGTAGGTAGTAAACAGTAAGCAGTAAAACAGGATGATACATAGCAGCAATCAATCCACACAAATCAATAGTAGTGAAACAAATAGCTAATAAGCCGGAAACCCTCTGGGAAGTACTTGCAGCCATCCCCTCTGGTCCTATCCAAGAAGTACCATAACCCTCTGGGTAGTGCACTCAGCCTAACCCCTCTGGCTTGGTCATACGAATTTATGAGACTCTCTGGGGAAGCACACTCGTTCAATTACCCTTATATTCTAGGGTAGTCAGGGACTCTCTTGAGGAAGATCACACAGTCTAACCCTCTTATCCCCAAGGTCTAGAGACTCTCTGAGGAAGCTATCTCAGTCAATTCCTCCTATAGCCTCAGGTATACCACAGACTCTCTGAGGAAGCTCACTCGGTCAATTCTTCTTCTAGCCTGGGAAGGTTCTTAAAGAGATTCAAACAAGGTAAGACTCTCTGAGGAAGCTCACTTGGTCTACCCTCTTGTAGTCTATAAAAACCAAGACTCCCTGGGAGCTCACTCGGTCCATCCCCTCTATAGTCTGTAATATCTAAGACTCTTTGGGAAGCTCACTCAGTCTATCCCTTATAGTATATAGCACCAGGTTCGCTCAGTCTTGTGCCATTCAGTGCATAATAATGTTATAAGGACAAAGTACACCTATATAGCTACTTGGATAACCAAAGTACATCTATAGAGCTACTTAGCTAAACAGTCTACAAGGCAATAATAAAGTCATGAGTTTCACTTCAACCTATAACCGCGAGGCATGAAGACAGGTGTAGCAGCCAAAGGCAATAAGACCCAAAGGTTGTAACAGAACAAAGAAAGGGAAAAAACATCCAAGCACAAAAAATTATCCTCTAACATGGCCAAATTACCTCTACACAATCATACAAGCAAGGAAAGAAAACAACAAAGGAAAAAAGGGGTAACACGCAATACCCCGTTCACGGGTATCGGTGGAAATTCGCACATAAACTCAGAGACTTTGAATGGTAAGGCACAAACCACCTACCTCGATCCTAGGAGATCGATGTAATTGAACCATGACGGTTGATTCTCCCTAGAACGTCGTAGATCTTAGAAAACGCACAAAACGTTCAACTTTATATAACTTGATAAGGAGGGAGAATTGAAAAACAAGGCTCAAGAAGAAGGAATAAATCACCGCTGTGCTTCCAACGCAATCGACAGAGCTCGAATCAGAGAACAGATGGAGGCTCGGGAATCCGGAGAAGTTTTGTGGTCGTATGGCGTCTCTCGGTCGAACCAGACCTAGAAGAAGACGATTATGATGATGAGGCGCGACCCCGGTCCATTTAGTGAAAAAAATAAAAGTACACGACATGTAGTGGGTTTTTCTGTACTCTACAAAAATCAGCCTCCACGTCACCCCTACACACCGTGTGTGTGGTCCGGACATGGCCAACACATGGTTTCGAGTGGGAAAAGAGTACATGGCGTGCACTCAGAAAGTACACGGCGTGTACTTCAAAAATTTCTAGAAACTCCAAAAATCCTCAAAAACTCTAGAAAAGGAAATAAATACCTGAGATAAAGATTCGGGTTCTTACAAACTTCCCCCCTTATGGAAATTTGTCCCTGAATTTCCCTATATGGGTGTAGATGAAGAATCCTCGAACAGCTCCGGCCACTGTTATCGAATCTCAGCCTCCCACTCCCAAGTCTCGTCCTGTACTCGCCCGTGCTGCCATAAAATTCGTACCAGAGGAACAGATCGGCCTCGGAGAACCTTTTTACTGTGATCGATAATCCGGATAGGATACTCTTCAAACGACGCATCCGCTTCGAGCTCAACCTCCTTGGGCTGAAAGACATGAGACGGGTCTGAAAAGTAACGTCGGAGCTGAGAGATGTGGAAGAAGTTGTGCATAGCCCGGTACCTCTGAGGTAGTTGAAAACGATAGGCAACCGACCCAACTCTCTCCAAAACCTCAAACGACCCGACGTACCGCAGTGAAAGCTTACCCTGTCTTTGAATCCTCTTGTGTCCCAACCTCAGTGCGACACGCAGGAAAACCTGATCTCCGACCTCGAACTCCATAGGTTGTCTCCGCTGATCAGCATAAGAATTCTGTCGAGACTATGCTATAGCCATCCTTTTCTGAATCAACTCTATCTGCTCTGAGGTCTCCTGAACAAGACGAGGTCCTAGCAAAGTTGTCTCTCCTCCCTCCAGCCAGCATAAAGGTGATCGGCATGGCCTACCGTACAGAGCCTCATATGGTGTCATCTAAATGGTCACTTGAAAACTGTTGTTGAAGGAAAACTCCGCAAGAGGTATATGATTCTCCCAAGAATCGTTGAAATCTAGAACGCAAGCTCGGAGCATATCCTCAAGCACCTGGATCGTGCACTCGGACTGACCATCAGTCTGGGGATGGTATGCTCTACTCAAAAGTACCTGTGTACCCAAGGCCTTATGAAGTCCCTTCCAGAACTGAGAGGTAAAGTGTGCATCCCTGTCTGAAACAATGGAGTGTGGAAATCCATGCAGACGTACAATCTCTCGGATGTACAGTCGTCCTAGATCATCAACACTGAAGGTTTCCTTGATTGGCAAGAAGTGTTCTACCTTCGTAAGCTTGTCGATGACGACCCAAACAGCATCAATTCCCCAAGGTGACCTTTGTAACCCGGTCACAAAGTCCATCGCGATATCATTCCACTTCAACTCCAGAATGGGTAACTGTTGTAAAAGCCATGCTGGTCGCTTATGCTCTGCTTTCACCTGCTAACAAGTAGAACATTTCATGACGAAACCAGCAACATCTCTCTTCATACCTGGCCACCAGTACTAGCGATGAAGATCCTGATACATCTTGGTGACGCCAGGATGAACTACCCAAACTGAGGAATTAAAATCCCACATCAGCTCCTCACGTATGTCTGATGGCACCCATACACATCCCTGGAAACATAAGATCTCATCCTCGCCCACTATCCATCCAGGGAGAGGGTCCCCTCCTGACACACTCTCCCGCAAGACTAAGGCCTCCGAATCTGATAGTTGCCTCATTCGTACCCGATCAAGAAGTGTAGAGGTAACAGTCACAGATGAAAGAAAGGTCTATCTCTGCTGGTCGTACACCTCCAGATGCATCTCATAGAATAGATCCATAAGCTTCCACTCACTGCTGGCCTTCTGAACTACCTGAATTTGAGTTCTCTTGCTCAAATCATCAGCCACTGTGTTGCCCTTTCCCGGCGTATAGGCGAGCTCGAAGTCAAAGGACTGAAGATACTCGACCCACCTGCGCTGACTCGGATTTAGATCGCGCTGAGTGAAGATATACTTGAGACTCTTGTGGTCGGTAAAAACTACAAAGTGCTCTCCCAGAAGATAGTGTCTCCAACAGCGTAAGGCATGAACAACTGCTGCCAACTCTAGATCGTACATTGGGTAGTTTCTATCGTGTGGCCTCAACTTCCTAGACCCGTAAGCAACGACCCCATCTCCCTGCATAAGCACATCTCCTAGCCCGATACCCAAAGCATCACAGTAAACAGTATAGCCCTTGCCCAGATCCGGTAAGACTAGTATCGGTGTTGAAGTCAACCTCCCTTTCAGCTCCTGAAATGATGACTCACAAGAATCTAGACATAAAAATTTTTTCCCCCTTCTTGGTCAGACCTATCAACGGTGCTGCTAGGAATGAGAAGTCCTGAATGAAGCGTCTGTAGTACCCAGCCAGCCCTTGAAAACTCTACACCTCAAAAACGTTCTTCGGCTACTCCCAGGAAACTACAGCTCTCACTTTCTCTGGGTCCACAGATACTCCAGCCTCTGAGATGACGTGACCCAAGAAGTGAATCTGATCCATCCAAAAGTGGCACTTTGGGATTTTAGCATACAGTCGATGCTCTCTTAGTGTACTCAGAACAATCTCAAGATGTGTGGCATGGTCGTGTCGAGTGTGAGAGTACACCAAGATATCGTCCACGAAGACCACTACAAAAGAGTCCAAGTATGGATGGAACACCCGGTTCATTAGTGCCATGAAAACTTCAGGCGCGCTCGTGAGACCGAACGGCATGATCGTATACTCGAAAATACCATAAATTCTCCTGAAAGCTGTCAGAGGTATATCTGATGGTCTAATGCGCAACTGATGATAACCGGACCTCAATTCGATCTTCGAGAACACTCGGGCTCCTCGAAGCTGATCAAAGAGGTCATAAATCCTCAGTAAGGGATATCGGTTCTTGATTGTCAACTGGTTCAGCTTCCGATAATCCACACAAAGCTGAAGGGTACCGTATTCCTTCTTTACAAATAGGACAGGCGAACCCCAAGGAGAGGTACTGAGTCGAATGAAACCCTTTGACTATAACTCCTTCAACTTCTTCTTGAGCTCTTTCAACTCAGGTGTAGTCATCCTATAAGGAGGAATGGACACCGGTGCCGCTCCTGGCATGAGCTCAATCGAGAATTCTACCTCATGCTCCGGAGATAAACCTGAAAAGTCTTTTGGAAAGACATCACTAAAACGATCCACCACTGGAGGAAAGTCCAACTGTGAAGTCCCCTGGTCATCCAGATAAAGAATGGAAATCTGGGCTGTAACTTCCCCTAGCCCATGATTCTCTGGTCTAGCTCTACCCGCCTGGACATTCCACTCACCTCTATGAAGGAAATATCCACCCTCTGGTGATACAAAACTCACCCTACGACAATAGAAATCGACGATTTCCTGGAAAGGAACTAACCAGTCCATCCCAAGAATGATGTCATAGCCCGTCATCTCTAGGAAATATAAGTCCCATAAGAAATGACACCCCAAAACCTCAAGAGGGCACTCTCAGCACTGACGTGCACTAGATTTCCTCGTTCCCAAAGGTGTGTCAAGAGTCAACAAGTCGGCAGATAAAAAGATACAGAGCCCAAGTCTCTCCACGACAGCAACAGAGATAAATCTATGAGAAGCACCAGTATCGAAAAGGACTGAAGATAAAACTGAGGCTACTAAGATCGTACCTTGAACTGTAGAAGGGTCGGGATCCTGCTCCTGATAGGTCTGCTCCACGGCGAAATACTAGCCTGCACCACGGCCCTGCGCCCCTGGCTGACCGCTCTGAGCTAATTCACTATGTTGTTGCTGATGACCTGGTGACTAACCACCACGGCCGCGAACTCCACCTCGGCCTGAACGGCTGGAAGAACTCCAGTTCCCAGACTGGTGGGAAACTGGTGAGGCATCTCCAGAACGATGGGTCATAGAGGAACCCCTACCACCAGATGAAGGTGAGAAGATGTGACAGAAACACTGAAGATGGTCCATCTTGCTGCAAGACCGGCACTCCATCAGATCTCCCTAGCACTGAATCCTAGTATGCCCACTCCTACCGCACTGGTAGCATACAACCTGGCTGCCAGAAGACGCATCCTGCGAACCTCGATCTCCTCGAGAAGACTCTCTACGACGCTTCCTACTATCTGTAGGAGTAACACCAGCTCTCGATGACGAACCGCCCTGGCTCACTGCTCTAGAATCACTCAGATTGCGCTCAGTGATCAGTGCCTGGTTGATAATGGAAGATATAGAAGTCAACTAGAAGATATTCACCTAGGAACGGATCTCCTACATGAGACTGTCCTCAAACTTCCTAGCAAGAAACAACTCATCACCTGCTGGGATCGGTGTGAAACGATGTAGCTCAGTGAAACGAGATGAGTACTCCATAACAGAAAGAGTACCCTGCTGCAGACTCATAAACTCTCGGGCTCAATCGGCCCTCAGGGTCTCTGGATAGAAGTAGTCATAGAAGGTGCATCGAAACTCGTCCCAAGACATATCCTACTGATGCCCTGACCTTGAGATCACCTCCCACCACCTCTTGGTGGTGTCTCGGAGCATATAAGTAGCCAGCTTTACCCTTTTCTCCGGAGGGATCTCTAGGTGCTCAAAGATGGTCAGTGTGGCCTCTATCCACGACTCTGTAGCCTGGGGTCCTCCATCCCCTGAAAAAGTAGGAGGATGCTGCTGCTGGAAAACCCGTGTCAACTCAGCCATCGACGGGGTAGGAGGCGGCGCTCCCTGGAAGGTCTGCATCATCCTCAGGAAGTCCTCCCTGAACTGCGCCTCAGCGCCTGCAATGGGTATAACTACCGGTGTCAAGGCTGACACAGCAAGAGGATCTGCAGGAGGTCCCTGGTCGGCTATATCCGGTGTTTGGTTACTGTCTGGAAACTGACGCACGACCAGAGGACGTCTCGGAGGCATAGCTCTGAAAGATCAAAAGCACACCTTAGATCAGGATTAACAAAGACAGAAAACACATGAGTACAATTCGGGAAAAGGGGGAAGAAACTATCAAGTTTTACAAAACACGACTACACGGCGTGTATAAAACTACACAGTGTGTCTACATAAGCCATTAACATGGGCGTGTACCCCTGCCCGACAGGTCGTGTAACACTCCAAACTACACGGCGTGTTGTTCCCACACACGACGTGTACTTGAACTCTAAACCCCTGCCCGAGTCTCCTTACATGGCTAACCCACACGGCTCAAACTAACCCCAAACTACACGGCGTGTTCCCTAGGGACATGGCGTGTACTAGACACTGCCTCGGCGGCCCGTGTTGTTAGTTACACGGTCGTCTACACGGATGGACCTTACACGGTGTGTTCCGAACAAACACGGCATGTATAAGAGAAGGTGACATTGTCCCGTGTTGTTCGTAACACAGCCGGGTACCTGGGCAAGACTACATGGCGTGTTCCGAAAGCAACACGGCGTGTCTTAGAGAAGGTCACGCCGACCCGTGTTGTTCGTGACACGGCCGGGTACCTAGACAGAACTACACAGCGTGTTCCTTTACAACACGACGTGTTCTTCTCGAGCTTCCCCGACCCGTGTTGTTAGTGACACGGTCGGGTACAAGGATCTACACTACACGGCGTGTACATACCGTACACTGCGTGTTCTTGAAGTTATTTTCACAACACTATGTTCATGCACACACAGTCAGTAACACGACCTAAAAACTACACGCCATGTAACCAGAAAGTACACGCCGTGTATTCTGGGTTTTTCTGGGCAGTAGCTCAGAAACTGCACAGAAGCCCAGAAACACGGAAAACAAAGCAAAGAGGTGCCAAATTCCGATCCGTGAGGGCCCATACTCACCGTGAATCAAAGTTTGGCATCCCCTACAGTCATGCATAAGAGAAAGCAGGATCATGATCCACTAATTTCCGATTCAAGAGGGCCCATAACACCTCAAGAATCAAAACTTGGCATTCATTTAAACAAAGTACAATACAACAATCCTCTAATAAGGCAGCAGAGATTCTATCAAGCATCTATCACAACAGCATGCATAATCTACACAAAGTATATCACAACAGCATGCAATCGCTAATGCACCCTAAATGGCATGGCAAGAATGCATGGAATGTGATTTCTACAAGTGCCTATATGATGCATGAGATGACATACCCTCATATCATCGGGTTGCGACAGAAATAGAACCGTAATATCAAAACAATAACAGTACAAAGCATATGAATCACTCTAGGTGAAATCATATCAACCGTAACATCTCAAGACCAGCAAACTGCAATAAACGAGGTAGTATGGCTTTTCCCTATACACGGGTTAGCTACTCCCAAACACAGCTTATTACCAAGTACCGAATCCATCTTATCCTTGGCTAAGTCTCCAAATAGTAATGCAAGAGAAAAGAATGCCTTTGATACCACTTTGTAACGTCCCGGTTCTGGAATCCACCCAATGGCTCCCCGTACCCGATTGGTCACATGGCCTCAAGCGCATTTCCCCAAACGCCAGAGGCTGCCGACTAGCAGTGAGGGCCTTGGGTGTGATAGTGGGGAAACTATTCCCTCATTGGCAGAGTACACAGTGGAAGAAAAATAAACATGCAATAGCGGAAGCAGTAATAACCAACAATCTAACAGCGGAAGACTAAATCAAAAACTGGAGCACATATGTATGTATGAAATGATGCATGATACATAACTAGGAAAGCATCCAAACAAGCCACAATGTTGGAAAACACTACAGTACCAAAACAAGTACAAAAGAAAAGTAAACAGCTCCTCAGCATCGCAATCCAAAGCTTGGTCTCATGCTCTCCTGCTCCAAGCAATCAAGTTTCAAAAGTTGAAGGGCACTTTCCCTTGTCTATACCTGCAACAACGTAGTCTGCTTGGGCCCAAAAGCATGGCCCAAACAGGGTGTGAGATAAAATCCCAGTAGGCATTAACCTGAAGATATGTGCCTAACAGTCAGTGAGTATATGACAGGTAAAAGTACAATAAGCAGTAGACAACAACAACAAGCAGTAGGCAGTAAATAGTAAGCAGTAAAACAGGATGATACATAGTAGCAATAAATTCACACAAATCAACAGCAGTGAAACAAACAGCTAATAAGTCGGAAAACCTCTGGGAAGTACTCGCAGCCATCCCCTCTGGTCCTATCCAAGAAGTACCACAACCCTCTGGGCAGTGCACTTATCCTAACCCCTCTGGCTTGGTCATACGAATTTATGAGACTCTTTGGGGAAGCTCACTCGGTCAATTCCCCTTATAGTCTAGGGTAGTCAGGGACTCTCTTGAGGAAGATCATGCGGTCTAACCCTCTTATCCCCAAGGTCTAGAGACTCCATGAGGAAGCTATCTCGGTCAATTCCTCTTATAGCCTTAGGTATACCACAGACTCTCTGAGAAAGCTCACTCGGTCAATTTATCCTCTAGCCTGAGAAGGTTCTTAAAGAGATTCAAACAAGGTAAGACTCTCTGAGGAAGCTCACTCGGTCTACCCTCCTATAGTCTATAAAAACCAAGGCTCTCTGGGAGCTCACTCGGTCTATCCCCTCTGTAGTCTGTAATATCTAAGACTCACTGAAAAGCTCACTCGGTCTATCCCTTATAGTCTATAGCACCAGGTTCTCTCAGTCTCGTGTCAGTCAGTGCATAATAATGCCATAAGGCCAAAGTACACCTATAGAGCTACTTGGCTAACCAAAGTACACCTATAGAGCTACTTAGCTAAACAGTCTACAAGGCAACAAGCAAGTCGTGAGTTTCACTTCAACCTATAACCGCGAGGCATTAAGACAGGTGTAGCAGCCAAAGGCAACGAGACCCAAAGGTCGTAACAGAACAAAGCAAGGGCAAAAACATCCAAGCACAACAAATTATCCTCTAACATGGCCAAATTACCTCTACACAAGCATACAAGCAAGGCAAGAAAACAACGAAGGCAAAAAGGGGTAACACGCAATACCCCGTTCACGGGTATCGGTGGAAATTCGCACATAAACTCAGAGACTTTGAACGGTAAGGCACAAACCACCTACCTCGATCCTAGGAGATCGATATACTTGAACCACGACGACTGATTCTCCCTAGAACGTCATAGATCTGAGAAAACGCACAAAACGTTCAACCTTAGATAACTTGAGAAGGAGGGAGAATTGAAAAACAAGGCTCAAGCAGAAGGAAGAACTCACCGCTGCGCTTCCAACGCAATCGACAGAGCTCGAATCGGAGAACGGATGGAGGCTCGGGAATCCAGAGAAGTTTCGCGGTCGTACGACGTCTCTCGGTCGAACCAGACCTAGAAGAAGACGATTATGACGATAAGACGCGACCCCTGTTCGTTTAGTGAAAAAAAGAAAAGTATACGGCGTGTATTTTTAAAGGACACAGCGTGTAGTGGGTTTTTCCGTACTCCGCTAAAATCGGCCTCCACATCACCCCTACACACCGTGTGTGTGGTCCGGACACGGCCAACACACAATTTCGAGCGGGAAAAGAGTACACGGCGTGTACTCATAAAGTACACGGCGTGTACTTCAAAAATTTCCAGAAACTCCAAAAATTCTCAAAAACTCCAGAAAAGGAAAGACATACCTGAGACAAAGATCTGGGTTCTTACAAACAGTCATATCATGACCATATTTAAGCTTACTTCCTATAAATTTATTCATACCAATCCACCAAATATTACTTTTCATTTTTAGTTCTTTCAAAATGTCAATTCTATGGCTTATATTATTTTTCTTTTGTATTATACTTGTTATAATCGTGATATTTACTAGAGAATTCGAGTCATGAGACCTTTACATTGTACTTGCATTATTTGTTTTGGTCTATTGTCTATTCTTAACAATAGCGGTTTTAGTAAACCTGTATCTTTGATTTGTACCGCATCATTTTGTAATAAAATGCGTTTATTTATTACGATAGTTTTTCATGTATCACTATCATGCTCTGCACTTACATGACCAAACTCAAATGGACCAACAATAGACCCGTCGTGTGAGAGGTGTATTGGAAGAACAAGCCTAACAACTTGAGTCCATTAGGTCGGGTCAACCCCGCAAGGTTGTTAATGTTGATATACACCCCTTATAAGACCTAGAATGTTAAAACTCATTAACACAAGCATAAAAAAGATACAAAATATGATATAATTTGTTTTTTTCTAATATAATCAACTTCTAAATAAAACTAATTATCATAATTCATCATCATTGGCTCACAATTACAACACCTCAATCCATGATATGATAAAGAATTACCACTTAAAAACAATGTTAAATAATAAAAGATAAAATAAATTGAAATCGTGAATTCCTAGCACCACACCAATGTTGAGAGGTCAAAATAGACGGTGCCGTTGCCCTATTTTTCTCGAACCGCCTTCCTGTTCCCGGACAAGCTTCCTCCACGCGGGCCGCAGCAATGGCCATCGCCTGCTTGTTCCATCCATTTCCTCCGGCCACCCACCACGGAACCCTTCATTCGAGCTTTGGAATCAAACGGCATCTTCCTCGGATCACGGCTTCATCTTCGCCGGAGCCCACCGTACCCGCCAGCGACTTCCAGCCGCCGCCGCACACCCCCATCAGGCACCGCCGCCCCGCCGATCAGAACATTCGCGAGGAGGCCCGGCTCAATACGCCATCCCACAACTATGGCTACTCCGCTAGGTACGTTCCCTTCAACGCAGACCCCTCCTCCGCCGAATCCTACTCCCTCGACGAGATCGTCTACCGATCTCGCTCCGGCGCCCTCCTCGACGTCCAGCACGACATGGAGGCTCTCAAGAAGCGCGACGGCGCGTACTGGCGGTCCTTGTTCGACTCTCGCGTCGGGAAGACAACCTGGCCGTACGGCTCCGGCGTCTGGTCCAAGAAGGAGTGGGTCCTCCCCGAGATCGACAGCGACGACATCATCAGCGCTTTCGAGGGCAACTCGAATCTGTTCTGGGCGGAGCGTTTCGGCAAGCATTTCCTGGGCATGAACGATTTGTGGGTGAAGCACTGCGGGATCAGCCACACCGGCAGTTTCAAGGATCTGGGCATGACGGTTTTGGTGAGCCAGGTGAACCGATTGAGGAAGATGAACCGCCCCGTCGTCGGCGTGGGCTGCGCCTCCACCGGCGATACCTCCGCGGCTCTCTCCGCGTACTGCGCCTCCGCAGGGATCCCGTCCATCGTTTTCCTCCCGGCAAATCGGATATCCATGGCCCAGCTGGTCCAGCCGATCGCCAACGGAGCTTTCGTGCTGAGCATCGAAACGGATTTCGACGGGTGCATGCAGCTGATCCGGGAAGTCACCTCGGAGCTGCCCATCTACCTTGCAAACTCCCTCAACAGTTTGAGGCTGGAGGGTCAGAAGACGGCGGCCATCGAGATTTTGCAGCAATTCAACTGGGAAGTCCCGGATTGGGTCATCGTCCCCGGCGGGAACCTGGGCAACATCTATGCCTTCTACAAAGGATTCCAGATGTGCAAGGAATTAGGGTTGGTGGACAGGATCCCCCGGCTCGTTTGTGCACAGGCTGCGAATGCCAACCCCCTGTACCTCTACTACAGGTCGGGCTGGGGTGCCTTCAAATCGGTGAAGGCCAACAAAACATTCGCGTCGGCGATCCAGATCGGGGATCCGGTCTCCATTGACAGGGCGGTTCACGCTCTGAAGAACTCGGGGGGGATCGTTGAGGAGGCCACGGAGGAGGAACTGATGGACGCCATGGCGCAGGCGGATTCCACTGGGATGTTCATATGCCCACACACCGGCGTTGCCCTGGCGGCGCTGATAAAGCTGAGGAAGAGCGGGGCGATCCGCCCCACTGACCGGACGGTGGTGGTGAGCACCGCCCATGGGCTGAAGTTCACGCAGTCGAAAGTGGAGTACCACTCGAAGGAGATTCCGGACATGGCCTGCAGGTTTGCAAATCCTCCGGTCAGTGTCAGTGCTGATTTCGGGTCGGTGATGGATGTCTTGAGGAATTACTTGTTGAGCAGGGATCCAAGACATTAGTTGCCTCCTGGACTGGTTTCTTCCCTCTGCTTTGTCTTGTTGATTGAATAACCATTCATCTTCAAGTGTTCCATCGTCATTTTGTAGCCGTTTATCCCCAACAGAGCTCGGCAGCTTTCGTTTTTTTATGGTCATCTAAGAATTTTTTACGCCTCCATTTTGACTCATGTGAACCAGAGGCCTCCATGGGAGATTTTGGTGCTTCTCCTCAATCTCAAAGCCTTCTGGGTCTTTGGGTGTTTCCTGGATTTAAGACACCCAATCCCTTTATTTCTCCTATCTCCTCTCTCTCTCTCTCCAGGTATGAAGATTTAAGAAGCCTTCTGTTGAGGCGCCAACCTATGCGAGCAGTTAATTCCTGAATTCTCAAAGAAAATGAACCCCTGTTGGTGAATTTCTGGATAACCCTCGACAGTAGTCCTACTTTTGAATGTGAAAACATAAAGGGCGAATAACAACTGGGGACCAAAATTCCCCCCTAATGCCGGATAAGGACCTCCCCCAATTCTAAGAACAGTGAAAAATCATTGTTCAAAACATTGCCCATGGTTCTTATCAGTCATCAGGGGGAAGTTTTGGTCCCAATTGTTATGCTCCCAAACATAAACCACAAAGCAAGTACACAGAAAATAAAAAAGATACAAAGAATTAAGAACTATAGAAACTAGTTGAAACAGTATAGCTCAAAGTGTCAAGACAACAGTGTTCACTCGGGTACCAAATGATCAGAATAATGTGGTCCAGCAGAAAGTGTTCCTGTGGTGATCTCAAAAATATGAAGCAGGGTACACTCAAAAATATGAAGCAGGGTACAGTTCGAAGATACCATCAACCTTTGCATTGCCCCCACCCCTTGCACTGATTCTGTCAAACTCTATTCAAAGAGTTTCTTCATGCATAACAGTTTCAAAACTTGAAATCCATTGCATTTCTTCTTTTCCCAAAGTAGCATGCGCATGTGATTTCAACACACTACTTCAAAGTTTTTCGGTGTAGCCTTTCCATAAAATGCTTCATGTGTATCATTTATTAAATACGCATATAAAGCAAATGCACATGGGTTCACTTTGATTGTATGCAAACTAAAACAGGTTATACAACAAAACTTATTAAGACCATCTCCAATAGACCGGCATAAATGCTATTTTAGCGTAAAAACCCCCTCCAACCCAATGTCATTCACTAAGTTAAATTGAAGATTTGCTATAGTGCAACGTTATATTTGGTGTTGCACTGTTCATAGTTCATTTTAGAATAACCTTACTTCAAAATGAAGTAATGGGTTGGAGTTGTCCTAAAACAATTAATACAACCGTAAATATTCCATAATAATCAATATAAATGTTCTCGGAATACTCCCACAACACATGTTAGACCGACTTTTCATATTTTAGATATTTCAAATTTGAAACCTGTAACTTTTTAAAATGATGGCGTGAGAATTTATACCATGTGATGATCATTTGAATCTGCATGAAACAATCTCAAATGATTTTTCCTAGCATTGAATTAATTAGCATGTAATTATTGAAGAATTAAAACAATGAAAATAATCATCAAAATCTTGCATCAAACCAATATTAAAATATATAAGCAAAACAAAGCATATTTAACGATTTAGAAAAATGAATTGTTTGTGCGTATGTGTCATTTTGATTTTGCGTAAGTGTCGTTCCTTATATCCGTGTAAGTGTCATTTGACACTGCGTATGAAGCGACTCAAGCTACACACACATAATCAATACATTGATATCATGATTTAATCATTACATCTTATAAATAGTTACACAACCCAAGGACCTAAAAGTTTAGTGTCTTGAAGACTATAAACATAAAAACACTTATTTCACATGTTGTGAACATTTCTCCATAATCTAAATCCACTCTTAGACATTTCATGAGACATAATCCTCTTCAAATCCCGAGAAAAAGAAAACATAAGAAGGGATGAGTTCAAACACTCAGTAAGAGATAACATAACAAATGCCATACTGGTTAGATCATAAACATAAGAAAAACATGAATAAGGAAAAATATCTTATTTAAAAGAACATTGATCAATAAGTATTAACTGTTAACATTAAACATGGACATAACATTTCAAACGTTAACACTTTTACCATGTCATGAGAAAACAAAACATGAAGCATATAACACGAGCCATGGAATGTAGGAAAAAAGTGGCACAATTGTGAACTTGACTACCCACCAACCCGTTCACATATAAATTTATGAGTAGGGCTAAACATCTCCACACTAACCCTTTGTAAACCTAGCTAGTTTCTAACATGTTCATATAACATTTCTATCTCATGGGATATAAGCCCTTACCCAATGCATTGAAGAGAGATATAGGTCTCACCCGTCTCATAATCCATACATTTGTGTGTCTTTTAAAAAAACAATCACATCATAAAATAACTCAGAAAGAAAAATGAGTTTCATGACATTATCAAATGATATCCCATAAAATAGCTTCAAAAGTAAAATCAAATGATAATAAAACTTGATCACCCAAATAAAATACATTATAAGAGAACATATAAGGTGAATAATGAAACACAACTCCATTGGGGATGGATCATTTGAAGATAATAAAAACCAAATCATGAAAAGGGATTTTTGGAAACATTTTGTATTCATCGGTGTAAAAGTCGTAATTGAGTCTCTTTTCAAAAAGTCTTATTTGTTTTTTTAAAATAATTGAAACAGAAACCTTTCATGGAAATGAATTTGAATAAAAAACTCTTTTTTCCCAGAAATAAATAGAGAATATCTATCAAAATGGAAAGCCTTGAAAAAAAAAGTAATAAGAAATCATATAACTCAAAGAAAGGATTTTAAGTTACCAAGTCCCTTACAACATTTGTAACTTTTGAATCAAAACCCCATGAGATTCATAACTTTAAATAGAACATTGGATACCATGAAGTATAAGAGGATAATGATATTGTCACGAACCAACCCGGGTCGACCCTGAACCGGTCACCCGAGCAAGTCCGCGACATGACCTGAAGGGCGTTCCCGATCCCCACGGGCTGAAAACTAGTACCGGGCATCAAAGTTTAACCCTGGGAACGATTTGGCCCATGAAAAAAACCAAATAAACAAGAAAACAGATATACACAAACAACTGATAAACATAACACTAGCAGCGGAAAGAAAATAAAATAAAACTAAACATACCTCCACGTGACCTTTCAGGACACCTCCCGACCCAAGGCTGACTTTGCTCCAACAAGGAGCAACTCAGCCAAGAAAACCTGACCAAGGAAACCTGCAACTGAAATGATAAAATAGGCGTGAGCATTAAAAATGCTCAGTAGAGATGCCAAAATAAACCACATAACCCAACATCTCCCTTCTCGAAGCAATCCATTAACGCAAGTTTGAAATACAATTATAAAAGTAGGTTTTTCGCATTTGAAAGTAAGCAACATGCTTTTCCCATTTAAAAACTCAACACACGCCAAATACCATTTTTCCAAAATCATTTGTCATTTTATAAATGAAATCCAAAACAGAGTATACCAATGTTGTGCTAGAGTAAAACAAGTAAAAGTGTAAGATGAAAATAAACTAGTGCACGGAAAATATACAACCAATAAAAATCATCCAGTGACCATGGATGATCCTAAACATCCCGTGTCGACCCCTTCCCGGGTGGTGTGGTTGGGTGTTAAAAATTCCGCGCTAGATGAGTTCTTGTGGTGGGAAGGACCCTTTCGTGTTCTCCCATTCTCTTGTATTGTGGTTTCTTTCAGTTTCAACTGAGCATGATTTCTTGCTTTGTTTAGTGTTCGACTGAGTGACTTTCTGAGGGCAGAAAGTGTCTGTGGTAGAGAGAATTGTCGCACCCCGACTTTTTGAATTAATTTTCAATTTATTATATCTTAGTTTCGGGTTCTCGCGCCAAGGTTTGGGTTGAGTCCTAATTTAAAATTGTTGACGTTTAAAATTTTTAGTTGGTTTCGGACCCATGCGCGGCCACCGCACTGTTGGCGGTAGCCACGCAACTCGCCCAGGTGTCGTGCAATTGCTCAATATTATCATCATTATTATTCTTCTTATTATTATCTTTATTGTTAATAAAATTTTCTTAATATTATCTTTATTATTATTATTATTATTATTATTATTTTTTTATTTTTATTATTATTTATTTTATTTTTATTATTATTATCATTATTATATTATTAGTATTATTACTTTTATTATTATTACTATTTATATATTTTTTATTATCATTATTATTATAATTGTTATTTGAATTATTATTATTATTATTGTTGGTATTATTATTATTATTATTGTAGTTGTTATTACTATAATATTTCTGTTATTATTATTATTATTGCGATTATTATTAATGTAATAATATTATTATTATGATTTTTTTTTTCAAAACCCTAATCCTACCCGGCGGCGCCCCCCCTCCCTTCTTTCCCCTATTCGCGTCACCCCCTTCTTTGCACGCCGCAGCCCGCAGCCCGTAGCCGCACCCCCCTTCTACCCGTCTCCGCTCCTCCCCGCCGGTGCCCTGCTCGCCCCGACCGACCTTTGCCTCGGCCCCCCCTACCCGGCTCCTCCCCTGCTCGCTGTCCGCACCCCGCGCCCCCCTCAGCACCCGGCATCCCGCTCCCTCGACCTCGCTCCCACCGCCTCGCCCTGCTGAACCGGCGCACCGGCCTCCTGCCTCGCCGTCTTCTGCACCCCTCCCACCGGCTTCGCCCCCCTACCCCTTCCATGACGTTTGAACCCAGCCCAACCGACCTCCTGTTCCGGCATCCCTCCTCTCTGCCATCTCCGGCCGACCACAGCCACACCCCCCCTTTTTTTCTTATCCAGCCTTCTTCCGCACCGGTAAGGCAGCCCCGACCTGCCGCTCCGGCGCATCCGAACCCTCGTGCGCGCGACCAATCCTTTTCCATCCTCAGGTATAATTAATTAATTAATTAATTAATTAATTCATTTCTTTTAATTATTGGTTTTTATTTAGTTTAGCTAATCGAATTTCCGTTGCGGGTTGTGTTTCAATGTTTTTCTCACTGTCTAGCGGGTGCGGTTGCTCCGCAGGGATTGTCCTTCCCTCTGTCGAAGTTTGTCGTGTCTGCGCGTTTGAGGTAGGCTAATCCACTTATTCCTTTCCGAATAAATCCATATAATGCTTGCATGTTTTTAAATTAATTATTTTACTTGATTCATGCCTTTGCAAATTAATTGGTCAGTATGCTTTAATGTTTTTTTTTCAAGTTAGTTAGATTTGTTAAAAAAATAGTTGTTATTGTGTTCTTGGGCTTGTGTAATTTGTTTGGTCTATTTATAAATTTTGTTTGTAAACTAGTTAGCTTGTGATAGAACTACTTATAATTGGTTGGGTTGTTTATATAGTTGTTGATAGATTGTTTGGCTTGTTTTACAAAGGCATCATCACTTTAAATCTTGGTGGATTTTTATGGAAATGATTTAGTTTGTGTTTGAAATGGTTAAGGGCCTTTTTTAAAAATTTTGAAATGCTTGGGGTGTGTGTGTGTTCCAAACTCAATGGCCCGTTTGAAACTTTCATACGCATCGTGTGTTTTAGCTTGACTTAAAAAGGTGTTTGGACACTCTTTGGTTTTAATGGGGCAGTGCGAGTTCTTTTCAAATAAAGTGAGCGGTTGGTTTTAGTTTCAAAGTGATAGTTTTGTGGGAATAGTGTTGGTCGTTTTCTTGGAACGCAGGTGTTCCATTGGATGTTGGCACATCTATGGGTGTACTCGGTGCACCCATGGACGTGCCTCAAGTGACAATGACACCTTTAAAATAGTGTTTCTTTAAAACATTGATTTTCTAATTGGTTTTTGTTTCCTAAGCAAGACTCCGTTTTTTTGTGTGGTTTTTGTGAAAGTTTTAAGTGTGTTCTCAATGGTGTGCCAGTTTGGCCTTGAAAATATACATCTTGTAATGGCGTAATGTTTTGGGTAATGTTTTGGACATGAGAATTTAAAGGCCCGTTTGGCTCTCCCAACACATGGGTGGAGTTGTGTTAACTTTTAGAATGGTTTTTGTTTGGAAGTTGTGTGTGTCTCGTCGGGGTTTTAAATGTTTTTAGAGAAATGATTTCGACACAGATGTAACATGATGGCCCGTTTGACACTTTCAGCTTTGGTGTGATGTTTGTCTTGATTCTTTGAAATAACGACGTTTTGATTGCTATACGTCCATTTAACAACTTAGATATTCTGAAAGAGGTATCAAATGGTTTTAAATGATTTCATTGCATGAAGGCCCGGTTGGCACCTTTGATAATATGGTATGCATATATATTTTTGGGGCACCTCTATAGGGGGGATATACCTAATGGGTTATCGTATAGAGTGTCTGTGTTTGGGGTAGGCAAGTGCGGTGAGATGAGTCACGCGTGCGAGGGCCTCCTACTTACACAGTATGATTGTAACCACCATGGGTTCCTGGGCGTCTTTTTGAGATCGAGTGACGGTTGCTAATCAACCCCGATTAGATGGGTTGGTACCCCCTGGATTTGTTGTCAGGCCAGGTGGGCTTTGCCACTAGATTGGTTAGTTAGGGCAGCCAGTTGGTTATAGACTTAGGAGCTTCACCATACGCCGACAGGTGGTTCCGAAACCGAGTACATCCATGGGTATTCTAGGGATGTTTAAGATCACCCATGGTCACTGGATCATTTTTATTGCTTGTATATTTTCCGTGCACTAGTTTATTTTCATCTTGCACTTTTACTTGTTTTACTCTAGCACAACATTGGTATACTCTGTTTTGGATTTCATTTATAAAATGACAAATGATTTTGGAAAAATGGTATTTCTCGCGTGTTGAGTTTTTAAATGGGAAAATCATGTTGCTTACTTTCAAATGCGAAAAACCTACTTTTATAATTGTATTTCAAACTTGCATTAATGGATTGCTTCGAGAAGGGAGACGTTGGGTTCTGTGGTTTATTTTGGCATCCCTACTGAGCATTTTTAATGCTCACGCCTATTTTATCAATTCAGTTGCAGGTTTCCTTGCTCAGGTTTTCTTGGATGAGTTGCTCGTTGTTGGAGCAAAGTCAGCCTGGGGTCGGGAGGTGACCTGAAAGGTCACGTGGAGGTATGTTTAGTTTTATTTTTTTTCTTTCCGCTGTTAGTGTTATGTTTATCAGTTGTTTGTGTATATCTGTTTTCTTGTTTATTTGGTTTTGTGCATGGGCCAAATCGTTCCCAGTGGTTAAAATTTGATGCCCGACACTGGTTGCCAGCCCATGGGGATCGGGAACGCCCTTCGGGCCATGTCGCGGACCCGCTCGGGTGACCGGTTCAGGGTCGACCCGGGTTGGTTCATGATAGATACAAAATGATAATAGGGAATTATTTACACCATTTAAAAGGAAACATGGTATGCTACTTAAATATGTCTTAAGGGATTCAAATTTGAGACAAAGAAACTCTTACCTTGTTTCCCCAATTAGTCAAATACACTCTAACCTCATATACAAGAAAACTATCTTAATATACTATTTCATAACCATATCCATACCTAACACAATTTATAATTTTCATTTATAATCATTATCAACATGTATATTTGTTAGATTTTGTCTATTTTACCACATCATGTGTTTATGGTTTTGACTATTCGTAGCAGTTTCATAGGAGCAGTGTGGGTATTCGTTCTTCTTCTAATGTTCATCAGTACAAGTTCATTAAAGTTACTATAATGGATGAATTATAATGATTTATGATGCATAAATTTCCTTTCATGATTACTTTAGTCTTTATTATAGAAGATGAAATTAAAAATGAATATTTTTCGGTCCACGAAGGGTGTTTTCTTAATTAATAGTTAAATATCGATGCATCCTTTTCAAAACTAAAAAAAATCATTATTTTCATATTTATATCATATTACACCATAAATTAAATTTTCATAATCATCCATGATATAATTTCCCATAATTGTTCAAGTAGGTGGTCAAATCGATCCAAACATGAACATACCATGATTATTGATGTTTAAGTGGTGATTTAGTTGTAAAATCATTACCAAAGTAGAAAAATGATATCATTTAGTGTTTATAAGTGTGATATATTAGAATTATAAATTAATTAGAAGAATAAGTAATGGATATGAAAATATTACATGATTTGAGTTAATAATTTTCCCCTCAGTATGCTTTTTTTAAACGGTTCTATTTACGATAATCGTTTGTTGGTCATATCATTAATAGTTTCTCTAATTTTTCATACTAGGACCTTAATGATATCATAAACATCATATATATTCTTTTAAACCATCACATGACCATCCATGTAGGGTGGTGATGAAATGAAAAATGACAATCGATCATTCCACAGAGGCGGTAGTCCACACGTACGCATGGTTGACGATTTCATTTTCTGTACAACGGGGAAAAAGTGTAATATGATTTATCATTTCAGAATATAAAATTTATTATAAAATTCATAATTATATATTAAATTATCAACTAGGACCATCCTAATAAGGTGGTTATGGAAAACGAAACTCGTTGCGTTGTAGAGGCGATAGTTCGCACAACGCACATTTCACATTTTAATTTTTCTTAATGGAAACGGGGAGCACTAGTACAAAATAGGTCTTTAACAGCGCTAAAATAGACCTTTATCAGTGCTAAAAAAGCACAGACTACCGCATCATGATTAAAAGGCCAATACTTTTATCAATGCCAGAAAAGTGTTGATAAAGGGGTGCTTTATTAGCATATAAAAAGCACTGATAAATCACACTTTTATCAACACTGATAAAATACTTCATTTATCAATGAATTTATTTAGCACTGTTAAAGGGACTCTTTATTAGTGCTTTTACAAGTGCTGATAAAGGAATCCTTTAATATCACTATTAAATGCGCAGATAAAGGAGACCTTTATCAGTGCTACTAAATGCGCTGATAAAGGGGAATGCTACAGTGTGGTGGTTCAACACACTATAACACCAAAAACAGGGTATGCGGTGTGTTGTAAGAACACACCGCATCACCAGAAATAGAAGAAGAAATTAGAAAAATTAGATATAATTACAGAATTTAAATGGAATAAAATTTCCAAAACAAATACAAGAAAAAACACTATTATAGAGTATCTTATTTGTTTTTTTGTTAAAATTAATGTCAAATTTGAATAAAAAGGCACACTTAGAGTCATATCGGTCACACCATGATTCATATTGAGGTGAAACTAATTCCTACATATCAAAAATGACTTATTAATCATTTTCCTAAAGTACCAAAATAATCTGAATGTGTTTTCTCGGTTTTGAGTACGTTAATTGTTTTTTTATTAAAATTAATGTCAATTTTGAATAAAAAGACACACTTGGAGTCATATCAGTCACACCATGCATTAGATTAAGGTGAATCTGATTCCTACACATCCCAAATGACTTATGAATCATTTTCCTAAAGTATCAAAACAATCCGAATGTGTTTTCTCTATTTTGAGTACAACACTTGAGTTTTTTTACTAAAATGTCACTTTAAACTAGAAATATACACTTTGAGTCATACAGGTTTATCATGTGTGGATTTGACATGAGATTGATTCCTACATGTTACAGATGAATTATGAATCATTTTCCTAAATTATCACAATAATCCAAGCATGTTTTCTCTATTTTCAATGAGTGTCACATTTTTTATTAAAATTTCAATTTTAAACCGATAACACACAATTTGAGTCATACCGGTCACACTGTGAGTCAGATTGAGGTTCAAATAATTCTACACGTCATAAATGACTTATGGATTTTTTTCCTAAAGTACTAAAACAATCTAAATGTGTTTGCTCTGTTTTGAGCATGTCAGTTGTTTTTTTACTAAAATTAATGTCAATTTTGGATAAAAAGACACACTTAGAGTCATACCAGTCACACCGTGAATCATATTGAGGTTCCACTGATTTCTACACGTCCTAAATAACATGTAGATCATTTTCCTAAAGTATCAAAACAATATGAATGTGTTTCCTCGATTTTGAGTATGCCACTTGTGTTTTTTACTAAAATATAATTTTAAACTGGAAACAAGCACTTTGAGTCATATAGGTTGCATCGTGTGTGAGTTTGACATGAAACTAATTCCTACACATCAAAAAAAATAATTATGAATAATTTCCCTAAATTATGAATACAATCCAAGCATGTTTTCTTGATTTTTAGTGATTGACACTTTCTTGTATTAAAATGTCAATGTTAAATTGATAACAGAAACTTTGAGTCATATTGGGCACATTTTGTATTAGATTGAGGTGTATCTGATTCTTACACGTCAAAAATTACTTATGGATTGTTTTCTTAAAGTACCAAAATAATTCGAATGTTTCTTCTCAGTTTTGAGTATGTCAGTTGGTTTTTTCACGAAAATTAATGTCAATTTTGAATAAAAAGACGCACTTGGAGTCATACATGTCACACCGTGTGATAGATTAATGTGAGGATAATTCCGAAACATCTCAAATGACTTATGGATTTATATCTTAAATTACCAAAAAAATCTGAATGTGTTTCCTTGGTTTTGAGCATGCCACTTGTGTTTTTACTAAAATGTCATTTTAAACTGGAAACATGCACTTTTAGTCATACATGTTGCATCGTGTGTGAGTTTGACATGATACTAATTCCAAAACTTCAAAAATTAATTATGAATCATTTTCTAAATTTTCAAGACAATCAAAGCATGTTTTCTCATTTTTCATTGAGTGAAACTTTTTTGTATTAAAATATCAATTTTAAACTGATAACAAACACTTTTGAGTCATATCGGACACATTGTGTATCAGATTGAGGTGAGACTGATTCCTATACATCAAAAAATGAGTTATGGATCATTTACCTAAAGTACCAAAACAATCTGAATGTGTTTTCTCAGTTTTGAATATATCTGTTGTTTTTTACTAAAATTAATGTCAATTTTGAATAAAAAGACGCACTTGGAGTCATACCGGTCACACTATGTATCAGATTGAGGTTCGAATGATTATTACATATCCCAAATGAATTATAGATCATTATTCTAAATTATCAAAATAATTTAAATGTGTTTCTTTGGTTTTGAGTACGCCACTTGTGTTTTTTACTAAAATGTCATTTTAAACTGGAAACACACACTTTGATTCATACGGATCACATCATGTGTGGGTTTGACATGAGACTGATTCATACACATCAAAAATAAATTATGAATTTTTTTCCTAAATTATCAAGACAATATGAGCGTGTTTTCTCAGTTTTCAGTGAGTGACACTTTTTTGTATTAAAAATTCAATTTTAATATGATAACAGACACTTTGACACCATCTCTCCTTGATGACCATGATATATCAATGATGGTTTTCCTTTAATAGTTCTCTCATACACCTGCTAAATTCAGTGGTTGATTACACACATATTTATTCAAACATTTAAGTTAGATTACATACCTATTTGATGATTGGGAGTTGTACAGATGTTGCTTCAATAACACTAGTGGAGAAATTGAAGCTTCCAATATAGAATGATCTTATAGGTGGATTACTACCCTATATAAAATCACTTAAACAAGTGGTGAAAAACATTATTTCAATAAGCCACCTGGAATACTTGTATAATGACTCTTATTTTAAGTGACAACTGTTACGTTCACTCTTCAACAATTATTCTCAAACACAATCTTGATATGATCCTCATTATAATTCATTGCCCAATAATTTTATTGTTTACAAGCCAGTGATTCATCTCCTCCTCTTCCTCGGTCTCTGCCTTTGCCTCCTCCTCCACATTGGACTCTGAATCTGACTCTTTCTTCACCTCTTCCTGCATCTCCACCACCACCTATGCCTCTACCATTTCCCAATGATTTTATTGTTTACAGTCCAACACTTCTAAACAAATAATATAAGCCAATGCTTCTAAACAAATTCCCTCCATTATACTTCTCCTTGATAAAGAGATCAAAAAATAATATATAAGCATTCTGACACTAATGCTTCACACCCCAAATATATTTCAAAGGTCATAACTTATACTAGATCAAAAATATGGTAGGTAATCACCTAAATTTGTTGTCAGCATATATTCTAACAAAAAGTACGCTACCAACACATCTCTAAAAAAATTATTTATTATTTTGAGTATCTAGGTTGTCGAAAATCTTGATAGTACTGAGAAAATATAGAAAAAAATGATTATTAAATATATTAAATGAAATTGTAATTACCTTCATAAATTACTTATTGGGGGTTGCTGGTCTTTTCATGCATTATGATCTCTCTCACAAATTTGAAAACATAATATCCACAATCAATGCCATCATCTTGTTTCAAACACTATAGATACATTGACCAAAATAATTAAATTATTTTGAAATGTTTTGATAGTTAAATCTTTTTATATATACCTTACTTTGTTTCCATTTGTAGTAATCCACAAGCTTTATCTCTTCAGACACCGGCTTCATGCCATGATTTAGCTTATATTTAGCGATCACTCTATAATAAAAAAATTCTTGTTTAAAATAAAAACTGAAACATATAATTTGAAGTTTATCTATAAAATATTGATTTTAGTGTATTAAAAATTCATAATACACATCATGTGTGGCTGGTTAGTTGGATATCCATGCATTGGATCCAAAAAATAAATATTTAGGGTGTCCAGATTGACTGCGATCAATATCTAGTGTGCCCTAAAAAACAATTAAGTAATGAAAAAAATTAAAAATATATTTTTTGTGAATAGATTGTAGAGTTTTTCTTTTTCATTGTAGGAATAAAAAAGTGTCTTTTGTCTGATACTTTTTTATTAAATGATACAAGTAATTCATTTTTTTCTTCTTAATTTCTTCATCATCCAAAGTAAGTTTTTTTGCAAAAATGATACAGGGATTAATGAATCCAAATAATGTTTCACATGATCTTCCCTTTATATAGTTGTAATATAAACACCTATATAAAATATGAATATTTATTAACTTTAATAAACATATTAGATCACTATTTGTATAGGCGTATTATGAAAATGTACCTTATATATGTATTAACAATTGAGACACCCATCCATTCATGCTTGAGAATCTCAGAGTCTCAAGACCAATTTTGTCTGTTAAGTAATTTAGATATATTTATTCTTCATATTCAATGTAATACATATTTTTATATTTAATTTTGGTCTCTACATGAAGTTATAATGATAATAAATGTTGCTCTAGAACTAGTGGGGAGAAGGTACTCTCAAAAGGTCATTTTGTTTTCTTGGTCGATTCACTAGATTTTCTTAATTCAACCTTCCATTTCCCAATCTCTTTATCCATTTGTAATATCATACCTTACTTCAGAACTTTTATCATCATCCATTATAGGTTTTTCATATGAAAAAATTTGTTAAATACATTCCTTGTGAATATTTATAAGATTATATGACCATACTATGAAATCTCTAATAGCATTATTGTCCGTTGTAATATCTGGACATTCAAGTGGAATAGAAAACTCAATATTCGACTCATGAGATACTTCAATCCCTAATATCATGTGATATTTTGGGAGGTCTTGATAGTGTATCTTATCTTCTGAGATATTATACATTGTACTCATCTCAACATGATGGTGCATGGGTGTTGATAGATACAAATCACATAAAATTGTACCCTATAGAATTTTAGTAATATAAAGTTATTATAAGCTGTTTGATTCACATTTAGAAGAAAGAGTAATAAAAAAATTGATTAGCATGGGTAAGGTATATAGTTAGGGGGAATGAATAGCCTCAAATATATTGGGATCATTTGGTTCATGTGTGGATCTTTGCTCCAACACCGGTTCGCTTTAATCCTTTCTCATACATTGGTCTTCCAAACCAGACCAAATAATAATATCTTACTGTGAGTCTATTCATGTCTACAATCATCTCACCATATTATATGTATCTTCATATGATTTTTATCTTATCAAAATATGTTTTAGGAGACACTCCAAAACCTAATCCTCTAACACAACCATATTGTTCAGGCCACTTTAAAGCTACTGAAAGTAGCCTTTCTTCTAGTACGGTTATTTCTAATTCTTGTGTCTAAACCATATAAAAAATATGAACATAAATATATATTTTTTATGTAATATTGTTATAAATCATAATTAATTACAATTATATCATACTTAAAAATGTTTCCCATACTGTTTTTGTGTTTTCGTCAACTAATTTACCCTCTTTATTTACATGTGCCTCCTTCCATAGCACATGATGTGGGATGGAAGTGGCTTTAGATTTTGATTCATCAATATAAATATTAAAAAAGTAACATATGTTGTTTCATATTGCATAATTAAACTTTTATTGTCATTTTAAAATACATACCAATTTATTCTTTAATGAAGTATACCCCATCCTTGCTTTGCAATAGAGGTACATTGGTTTTGATGCACGTTATTTATTTTCAATATTATTTTTCTATTTCATAAATTAACAATTTTGAATCACTTTGGATAAAATAAATAATTTCAAATAATATATTACCGACTGTAATGCACCTGAAATGATTTCTCATTGTGAAAATTGATGAAAGCAGTCCATGTTTCCTACTTTATAATGTGTGCATAACTAACTAGTGGGTGGGACTTTACTTCCTATTCAACATCCCTAATATGTAACTTCATAAGAAGAGATCAGAATCCTCTATGGGATTTTCCAGTGGCCATTAAAAAAGATTTATTATGGAAATATTATAAAATAAACGAACTCTGCATGAAATAATGAAAATTAAATCAACGTTTCATTATATAATTTTTCAGTAAAATAGAGAAAGTGTATCCTAACATTACTATTATACCTTTCCAAAGGATTTTCTTCATTATAGGTTGGACGTGACACCATGAATCAATATCAATCAGAACATTCATCCTCGTTTTGACTCCAAGATAACTAATGAACATTGACTTGTTGGGGTCAATAGGTTAGCCGTGTTGATTCCAAACAACCTCAAATTTTATACTCTGAATTCTTTCCTTGATAATTTTATTCACCATTATGATTTTGTTTCATTGTTGATTTTTTTATAAACATTCTATTGATCCCCTAATAATTCTATAGTTTCATCATCAACAACCTATTCTTCCTTGGGATTGGTAACATCATCATGTGTAAAAGATATTGTATGCATGAGTAATCAAACATTTAATTTGTATTGAATAAAAATAATAAAATGCACTCCATGAATAAAATTCCACATTTTCATGCATCTTGAATGAAAATTATTATTGTCTTGAACATAGATATAATACTTCAATACTCTAGTAAAACTAACCTCCACTACCTCTATTTAATCTATCCTCAGACGCTTGATTTATTTCTATATCTTAATGATGGATTGGACTCCCTCTTTCAAACTAGCCTTCCTCCCACCACTGTGGTTCCAAATTTCCTTGATTATATACTTCCTAAATAGATATTATTGCATTTTGTTTCTTGATACCCATCCCCCATATTTTGTGGAAATCCACCTATGTTGCTTGAACTACTCTAACTAAAAGTAAACCCATACCAGGTAATGGTGATTATTTTGGATGACTACTACTCAGAGTATTTCAAACAACATAGAAGAGATGGGGGATGGGTCTTAAGAAAAAAAAATTCAATAATAACTTTTCAGGAGATGAAAGGTCTCTGACAGTACCATGAGAACATAAACTCATCCCCACTGATCCGCACCGACTCTAACCTATGTTACTAGTCCTTTTCCCTCACATGTATCTCAAATATAAGTGCTATATATCCAGTGAGGTTCAAAAATAACCTAAATACAATTTTAATTATGAATTCTAACATATTAAATTTTAAAAACGAAGTAATGAACATTCAAATCCACATGACTTCTACTCATATTCATTTACTTCCACTCACAAAAATTACTATTTGACACTTCCTATGAAATGTTTCTTTTTTTGGTAGGTCTTAGAGGAGATAAAAACTTTTGGTGGTATTAGTGTGAGGCAGATGAGAGAGCTTGAAAACCATCCATTTCTCCATGATGCCAAGAGAAAGTATCCTAAAGATGAATCCGAAAGTAGAGCCAGAGAGATCTGCTCATTGTGGGGGGAATACCTTCGAGAGTTATATTGATACCATTTTAAATTTATCAAGGTTGAAGGGGAAGAGAATAAAAAGGTGTTCTTGGCATGTTTTTTTCACAAAAAAATGTGCAACATGAGTATTTTCAGGAGATCACCCATCGTAGTAGTATTCATGTCCAAATATTCTTAAATGCAGAGTTATAATAGGATCCAATGTGACTGCACCCAAACTAAAAGTAATTTTTGATGAAGTGTTTTCAAAAGTAATCGAGTGAGTCTTATAAGAAAATGAATATTAAGAAACCAAAAAAAACCATTCATTATGTTTTGATTAATTTTTAAGCGTCATTTTTTGTTTTCTCAGGAAGTCGTAAATGAGGAGGATGAAAGGATGAAATATTTGAAGAATGAGTTGGGATATGTGGTATTAAAATCCATGGAAATGTACTTGATAGAGATTAATTATTACAATCTGAATGAGAATTATACCATCAAGGAACTTTGGAAGCACAATGATTGGAGGAAGGCTAGTTTGAAAGAGGGATTCCAATCCATCATCAAGAGATAAAGGAAATCAAGCGTCTGAGGATAGATTAAATAAAGTTAATGAATATTAGTTGTACTGAAGTATTGAAGTATTATATCTCTATTCAAGACAGTAACAATTTTCATGAAATATGCATGAAAATGTGGACTTTTATGCATGAAGTGTATTGTATTATATATTTATCTTACCAAAAATAATCCTTATTTACACAACCTTATTTGTGAAACCTGTGATCCCTTTTTATGAAAATTTATTTATGTTTATTATGATTATTATGTGTTGTATGCTTCTTTCAATTACCATACATTAGGAATATTTTCATAAAATAAAAATGAGATACATGGTTTTTACGTGGAGCAAGGGAATAGAAAATCATCAGAGAAAACCTACCTAGTTAATTTACTTAAACACTTTATGTGCATCTTGGTACACATATAGCTAATGTTTCCTTGGGTTAAAGGTTGCAAGGATTGATTATTTATTAGAAGGGATAAAGTATCAAATGATAGCTAGTGGAGACTTTTGGATTTTATGTCATCAATGGTAGGTTGGCTATTAGTATAGGGTTTTATTTTTACCTAGGATTTATCAAGTTGTTATTATTTTTATGCATGTAGGAATTTATATTCATGGGATTCTAATGTGTACTATTTTACAAAGATTCAATTGTCTTGTGAGTTGGTTTTTAAACCATTTCTCATAGATCATGTTGAACGCTACATTTCTATTATCAATCCTTTGGAAGTTGGTTGATGTTTATAAGGGTTGAGTAACATTTTGATTCATCTCAAGCCAAGTTATGAATAGTTGGACTATATTGTGATGTTACAGTTTTATAAAAGAGAAATTTATTGATAATATAACACACACACACACACAAATAAAGAAAATAAATTTTCTTAAATCATTCCACTTCATCAAAAATCACTTCATTATTATAGAGGAATTTATTTATAAAATAATTTTATAGAAAAGTAAACTCATATATAACATCTTATATAAATGATATCATATATGGAAACTCTTCTACTAGAATATGATCTGGTGTGTTGTGCTATGAAATGTTTTCATTTATAAATGTAAAATAAAGTAAATTAATAAAATCTATTTACTATTAGTTTATAAAAATTCAAACTTTATTTTAACTAATTATAAATTTAAAGGACAATGGAAATTATTGGAAACCATTCATTGATAATGGAAATAAATGGTATCAAATTTAATGATATCCCTAACCCATTGAATATCATATTCTCTCATAACTATAATGTTTTAGTGAATATATATTTTAGTAAATGTACTAATATTAGAAACCTATAAATCAATTATAAACACACCTATTATTGACAATACATCACAACTTTTGCGTTTGGATCAAATAAAAAACTAAAAAATTAGGCATATTTTGATTTCAATGAAAATTTAAATAGTTTGTTACTTATTAAATTATATCTATATAACATAGTGATAATGTTCACCAATATAAATTAAAAAATTTAAACTTTAGTTAACTGAATTATATTAACCCATTAACATTAAAATAATATGTATATTAACCAACTTCATATTATTCATATCAAATAATATTCCCTCTAAAATTAGTCCAATATAAAAAATTGGGTACAACTGTAAAAGTAGAACATGACACAAAAAATAAAATACAAATAAATCACTGGCCTAGGGACTTGACCCCATGAACACACCCCAAACCCCTTCCCACCCTTACCACCCCAGCCGAGCGTGGAGTGGAAACAATATTCAAACAATGACAAACCCAACTATCTAAAAGGTAAGAAGAAATAATATAACAGAAACATAAAAAAACCATCATCAATTGCAACAAATGATGGAGATACAATTCATAGTGGTATCATATAAAGATAGAATGAGTTTATAGAGTAGGGGTGGCTATTTATAGGTATAGGTAAGTGAGAGAGAGATATATATATATGAAATGTAGGGTTCATCATGGTTAAGAATAGTGTAAAAACACAAACCGTGGAACCTAAAAAATCAAACAACAAGAGAGGAAAATGAGAAAATAACATACATTGGATTATAACCTTGATTAATATAAGATAAATGAGAGTATTAACATCCAATGTAGGGGATTTTAGTGAGAGCTTGAGAATCGTGACCGAATGAGTCACGATTAGAGTTATTTTAAATAGATCAAGGATGTAACACCCTGAGAATTTACAATATTTTCATTTCTGAATAAATTTAATTTTGTTGATTGATTTCTTTTTATGAAACACCATGTTAAGCTTAAAATACACACCACAAAGAGTTGTCTTTTGTTAAACTCAAGACCCAATTTTACCGAACAACTATATATTAATAAAATATTATTATTTAATAGAATATATAACCTAACAATTAAATTAGCGGTTATGAATAATATTAACCATATTTTGAATTTTATATATTAAATATATTTTTAAAATTCATATTATTTATTTTCTAGAATGATATAATAAAAAAATACAGTTTTTTTGGATAAAATAATTATTTAAAAAAAAAACAGTTTTTCCACCTTTTAATGGTGAACCCATTTTAAATCCAATATTTGAAACTTTTATATATTTAATTTGAAAAAATAAATTTCTTCTTTGAAATTGTAATGTCAAAATTTACTTTGGTTCAATTTTTGTTATTTTTTTGATAAGTTTCATGTTTTAATGAATAGTGAAAAATAATAAATTTAAATTGAAAAAAACTTTTTTTATTAAAATAAATTATAGTGTTAAATTATACATTGGATTGTAATTAAATTATAATAATATTATATTTTTATAATTTAATATAATTATGGTAATTGGAATTATTTTCACATTAAAATTAGATATAAACACATGTCAATCTTTTGATGGTTTTTAATTTTAAAAATCCCGTTTTCTCATTCCGTCAATAGGATTAATTTTAAATTAATTACGTAAACTTATATGTTTTAAATTATCAAAAGTGGATTTTATATTTGTAATCAGTGGGTCCAAATTATGTTAATAGATTACTTTTATTTATTTTTTGGATATTAGGAATAGTAACTACAGTAATTTTTATTTAACACAGTTAAGGGTAAATAGTGTAATTAAAGGTAAAGATAATATTATAAAATTCCCATAAAACTTAAAATTCTATTGGATGAATAAATTATACCCTTATAACCTATGTTTTGAAATGGAATCATTTAATGGACACTTTTCCATGAATATGACATGAATATTATTAAAATCAATGAATGTGACAAAATGTCACACTCTCATTTTATATAAGTATATTAATTTAAATATAGGGATAACCAAGGGATAACATCGATTATAAATAGTCTATATAAATATAAAATAATTACCTATATCAGAATAATTTATTTATATATTTTTAGAGATTAAATAATTACCCTTAATGATGACACAATAGTGATGCGGAAATTATTTTATTAATAGAAATATCAAATAAGTGGTTTTAAAAATATTAAAATAAATATAATTTGAATTAATTAAGTTGGTCCATGAATTTTCTAGGTGACTATCACATGTTAGGAGGATATTAAATGATTTGGTTTTAATTTATATTTTTGTTTGGATTTTAATTAAATTCAAAGTTATGAATAATGTCAAAATTGACACTATTGATATTTTATAAAAATAATACTTTATTAAATTATTTAAAATCTTAAAAATCATAAAAAATAAAAAATATTGTTATATGGTCTAAAATGTAATTAAATTTCTATTTATGGATAATTGACACCATATAAGTAAAAATTTATAACCTTCTAATATTTGAAATGTTATTACCATAATTAAAATTAAATAGATTAATTAAGGGTAAATCAAAATTATAAGGTTTAAAATAAAACAAAAACATGTCAAAAAATTATTGGATGAAGAAGATTCAATAATGATCAAATTAATATAGATTTGAGTTGTTTAATGGAAACTTGTCTTTGAAAATAAATTATATATCATTTAAATCAAAGATAGTTACAAAATATCACTATCTTGTATTTTAATATCTTTTATGTGTCCACATAGGTCCAAAATGAATCTATAAATGAATCTAAATGTCTATTTTGATATAAATAAAATAATTTTCTTTAAATAAATTTATTTTGAATCTTTAGAAGTTATATAATTACCTTAAAAGTCTTTTCAATTCTAAAACAATATTTATTTAATTAACATAAAAATAGAATAAATGATTTTAATAATATTAATTTTGATATATTTTTAATTAATAAATTTCTATAATAAATCTCCTAAATCTATAAGATATATTATATATGTGTGAAAACATTATATTATAATTCCAAATTTTTTTTAATATATTTTAAGTCAAATTAAATGAATAGTATTAAATTTGGCAATAAAGATCTCTTATTTAATTATTTTACTTTTTAAATTATTTAAAAATATAAAAAGTGTTAAATAATCACAAGGGTATACTATATGGTCGAAAATGTATTCTAATTTTAATTTATGGGCTATTTGTAAGTATTTGGATCTAGAATAGTCTTATTATAGTTTAATATTTTGAGAGTTTCCTAAAGTGCCCCGCCCCTCTCTTATAAAAGGGCGCCTATCCTTATCTTTTATTCACACCTATAAAGCACTTTGACTCAGAAAAACCCTGCCCACATCTCCTACCAACTTACCTTACTTAATCCAAGAGTCTATACCTTGGGAATTAAGACAACCTAGGAGTCCTTTTGTGCAAATCAAAAGGTGACACTTGAAGAAGAGGTAATTGTTTTACCAATTTAATTCAATTTATTATTATAATTCATATTCCTATGTTGTTTCCATGATAAAGTAATAATTAAAATATAATATACATTTTTAGATGTTATTATAATTATTATACAACAATATTTCTCCATTTATCCATCCTACAGATAACAATATCCCCACATGTGTGTACGACTTACCGTCTCAACGCCATGGTATAATTTTTTATTCAACACTAATTTATTTGGATGGGTATAATTATGAGTATAATGGATATAAATAATGAATATAACATGATAAAAATTATTTATAATTAATATAACATCAAATTCCATATCATTTATCCATCAATAAAATTATTATGTCGCTCGTGCGTACGTATAGTCTACCGTCTCTACGACACGATGAGATTAATTATTCATGTTAAACATGTAAGAATGATTATAAAATTTATACTATGAGTAAAAATAATAATTATGAACTTTATATCATTATTTATATGAATAAAATACATCCTATTCATAACAAACATGACTTACATGATAAAACATTAATGGGAAAACAAAGCAGTTAACACCCGAAATAATGGTAATACTAAAATATTATTAAAAAATGATATAAAAGAATCATATATGATATTATAAATATGGAAATAGTCTTGTTATAATTTAATAAAATGATTTAACCATTATAAAGGATTTTAACACACCCTCTACTAAAGAAAAGTACAAGGTAAGGGTTGATTTTGCAATCTCATTATTATCTGAGGTTGTTTATATGTAAGTGTCTACTGGGACACATTTATCATCCATTTCCATGTTTATTAAAAATGTACTTCAAAAATATTATCAAAAATTGTTTAAATTCATTTTTACCCATGTTTGAATTTTTATAAAACATTTTGAAATGAATCTTTCTGTCATTTTCTAAATGAGATACTTTATGACCTTTTTGATAAATTAAGGAAATATTGTTTTTTTAACTTATATGATGCGAGTGGCTATTTTTCACCATAATGATGCCTTAACATTTTGAAGTTTCCCTTAAAATATTACAAGGTTTTTTTCAAAAGGAATTTTTTCTTTTATAATTGTGTGTCTTTAAAATGATTTCAAAGTAAAAAGGAATATCTCTCTCAAAGAGTTTTAATGGTTTTATTAGATTATTTTCATCTATGTCAACATCCTTTGTTATATTTTATACTTAATTGAGGTTGATTTATTATTATACAATCTTCCATATTTTATTGAAATCTTAATGATATGTTTTATTGTAGATGTGCTATTTTTATACCATTCATGGCTTACGGTTGAAGTATCAACATTTTGTATGCCAATTTTAATATGAATGTTTATGTTATGATTCACCCTTTTCATAAGAGGAATACATTGGACTTAGTAAGTGATGGGTAGGGACCACTATAGCCCCTCGATGCATCAGTAGATCTAATGAGACAAACTAGTTTCTTGGCATGAGACCTTGACGGTATGGTTATGTATGGTATATTCACGATGCCTTAACAGTGTGGTTATGATGTCCAACATTATGCATTTCCATATTATGAGATTAGTTATTGATATTACATGTGATTATTTGACTATTATAACATCCATGTGAATGTTTAAATGGTATTATTTGATTTATTCTTACCATATTATGTTCAAGTTTATGTTTAAAAGTATTGTGTTTCAGTTTTATACTTGTCTTAAAGTTTATTGTTATTTATAAGATCTTCTACTGTATTGTTTAACCTTACTAAGCATTTGTGCTCACCCATTTCTTATGTTTCATTTTTTTCGAGGATTCCATGAAGCGTATGGTTATTTATGGTTATTTATGTTTGTATCTAGTTTTCCAAGGCTACTAAAATGATTAGTCCTTTGTAATTTCACTTTATGTGATCATGCCAATGTAATAAAATAGTACACTAACTTTGGGAAATTATGATCGAGGCTTTACAATTGGTATCAAAGGAAGTTTAGCAACAAACATGGAAATTAGATGTAGAAAATAGATATTAGAAAATATAACCATTTAAATGAATTTGAGGATAAGTATAATTATAGGATATAATCCTTTAGATTTAGTAATGGATAACCTTGGTTAATCCTATGGACTTATGGATTGAGAAGAAGATGGAATCATTTAGAGATCCTATAAATGATTATTCATGAGAATATAACTATGATTTGTGTTTCTCACTTTGTGCTTTGAGTTTTTTTTTCAATAGTCATAATCAACAAGGTTATACATTCAATGGTTATACTGATGATGATGAAGAGATTACAAAAGGGAAATAAAATTAATGAGGTATTAAGTAATACAATGTTGATGCATATTTAAGGGTTTATGAGTGAAGTGGAATGATTAAGGTTATTTTGTATTTGGATTAAATAATTATTTCATTATTAGTGTTATAGTCATAGGAATCATGAGGTATGTAAGGATTGTACTTGAGTACTTCTTCATCAAGGATTTGGAAGTACAAATGATTTCATTATAGTTTTTAAGGTGATAAAGGTATATGACAATAACAACTACATTACATTGTTTAGAGAAGCTAATGTATTTGGGAAATGTAGAGACATTTTTAAACAATGAATTTGGAGGGAAGTATTTTGGTTGAGTCTTAAGGATGGAATGGGTTAAGTTGAACATTGGATATTATGGTTTGGAGTTTATGTATGATTTATTGGATATTATATTCTAACCATTTTGGTTTTAGTAAACATTTAAAGGTTGAATGAAATACTCATGGACCATTTGATTCATTAAAAGTGATTCATGCATAAAGAATCATCTTAAATATCCATCTCCAGGTGAAAAAAATGAAGTGAAAATAGATCAAAGAATAACCAAAGGACAACATTGATGGAATCAATTAAGTTTTATCGATTTCTCATTTGGATAATAAAATAATCCCTCAACTCTAGGAAAGAGTATCTAAAAATAACGTGTTATCCTAATACTTTAATTTTTGTTGAAATGATGGTATTTTAATCATCATAGATTTATGTCTTTGAGGCCCTTGATTTTACATTTATTATTAACTTGTTTAGGATTGATGGCCTCAATCACTCCCTAAAAATATTTACGTTTTCCCTCCAAGTATGACTCTTTTATGGCTACTAATGTTCTCATATTCGAAGCCTAATTTGGTGGTGACCTTCACATTCACCTTTCCCTATTATTAATAGTATATTTTATTAACCTTATTTCTGATGTCGGTTTTCCACAAAGGTATTTTTTAGTATCAACATTTTATTTTCTAAGTGCAATTTCAAATTGTGAGGACCCAATTTATTGAAGGAGGGGAGAATGTAACACCACAAAAATTTACAATATTTTCATTTATGAATAAATTTATTTTTTTTGTTTGCTTTCTTTTTATGCAACACCATGTTAGGATTATGCTATACATAATAATGAGTTAACTTGTGTTAAAATCAATGCTTAGTTTTACCGAAAAACAATATATTAATAAAATATTATTACTTAATATAATATATAACATAACCGTTAAATTAGAGATTATGAATAGTATTAACCAAATTATAATTTTTTTATATTTTTTATAATTTTAACATTAATCTTATGTCCTTTATAGAATGATATAAGAAAAAAATTCAAATTTTTGGATAAATTTATTTTTCAAAAAATACAGTTTTGCTGCCTTTTAATGGAGAACCCATTTTAAATCCAATATTTGATACTTTTATATATTGAATTTTATAAAAAAAATTTCTTCTTTGAAATCATAATGTAAAAATTTACTTTGGTTCAATTTTTGGTATTTTTTTTGATAAGTTTCATGTTTTGATGAATGGTAAAAAATATTAAATTTTAATTGAAAACAACTTTTTTTCACCAAAATAATTTATATTTTTAAATTATACATTTTATTATTTTTAAAGTATAATTAGATTATATTTTTATCATTTCATATAATTATGGTAAATTTAATTATCTTCACATTAAAATTAGATATAAACACATGTCAATCTTTTGATGGTTTTACTTTTAAAAAACCTATTCTCTCGTTCCATTAATGAGATTAATTTTAAATTAATTACTACAACTTATGTAGTTTAAATTTTTAAAAATGGATTCCATATTTGGAATCAATGGGTCTAAATTATGTATATAGATTACTTTTATTTTTTTGGGATGTTATGAATAGTAACTATGGTAATTTTTATTTAACGCGGTTAAGGGTAAATTGGGTAATTAAAGGTAAAAATAATATTATAAAATTACCCTAACACCTTTTAAAATACTATTAGATAACTAAATTTGACTTTTATCACCTATTTTTATAAATGGAATCATTTAATGTAAACTTTTCTCTGAATATGACATGAATATTATTAAAATCAATGAATGTGACAAAATGTCACACTCTCATTTTATATAAGTCTATTAATTTTAATTTAGGGATAACCAGGGTTAACATTGATTATAAATATTATATGAAAATCTAAAATAATTACCTACATCATAATAATTTATTTATAATTTTTAGATATTAAATAATTACCCTTAATGATGACACAATAGCGATGCAAAAAATATTTTATTAATAGAAATATCAAATAAATGGTTTAAAAAATATTAAAAGAAATATAATTTTAATTAATTAAGATGATAAATGAATTTTATAGGTGAATAAAACATGTTAGGAGGATATTAAATGATTTTTTTGAATTTATCTTTCTGTTTTGATTTTAATTAAAGTCAAAGTTATGAATAGTGTCAAAATTGACACTATAGATATTTTGTAAAAATAATACATTATTAAATTATTTAAAAATACTAAAAATAATTTAAAAAAATAAAAAATGATTATTATATGGACTAAAATTTCATAAAATTTACATTTATGGACAATTGAAACCATATAAGTAAAAATTTATAACCTTTTAATATTTGAAATGTTATTACCACAATTAAAATTAAATAGATTAATTAAGGGTAAATCAAAATTACAAGGTTTAAAATAAAACCAAAACATGCCCAAAAATCATTAGATGAATAATATTTGATCCTTATCACATTAATATATATTTTTGAGTTATTTAATGGACCCTTTTTCTTGAAAATAAATTCTATATTATTTAAATCAAAGATAGTTACAAAATATCATTATCTTGCATTTTAATATCTTTTATGTGTCCTCATAGGGCCAAAATGAAGCTATGAATGAATATAAATATCTATTTTGATATAAATGAAATAATTTTCATTAAATAAATTTATTTTTAATTTTTATAAGTTATATAATTACCTTTAAAGTCTTTTCAATTCAAAAACAATATTTATTTAATTAACATAAAATTAGAATAAATGATTTTAATATTATTAATTTTGATATATTTTTAATTAATAAATGTCTTTAATGAATATAATAGATCTATAAGATCTATTATATAAGCGTGAAATAATTTTATTTGAATTCCCACTTTGTATTAATGTATTTTAAGTCAAATTAAATGAATAGTATTAAATTTTTCAATAATGATATCTTATTGAATTAAATTATTATTAAATTATTTAAAAATCAAAAAAATATTAAATAATCCCAAGGGGATAGTATATGGTCTAAAATATATTCTTATTTTTATTTATGGTCTATTTTTATGTATTTGGATCTAGAATAGTCTTATTATAGTTTAATATTTTGAGAGTCTCTAAAAATGCCCATCCACTCTCTTATAAAAGGGAACCTATCCTTCTCTTTTATTCACATATCTAAAGACTTTATCTTGTCCAAAACCTACCCAATTCTTATCCCAACTTCCCTAACTTAATCCTAGATCCCATACCTTGGGTAGAAAGCCAACCTAAGGATTCATTTTGTGAAAATCAATTAGAGACACTTGAAGAAGAGGTAATAACTTTACCAATTCAATTCAATTTCTTCTTCTGCTTCCTATTCCTATGTTGTTTCCATACTAATGTAATAACTAAAGTATCATATACATGATTATATGTTATTATAATTATGATACAACCATATTTCTTCTTTTTATCCATCCTACGAATAACAATGTCACAATACGTGCGTACGTATGGCTTACTGTCTCCACATCGTGGTGTAATTTTTTATTCAAAACTAATTTATTTGGATGGATATAATGATGATAATAATGGATATAAATAATTAATATAAAATGATAATGATTATTTATAATTAATATACCATCCAATTCCATACCATTTAACCATCAAGGAAATTATACCGTCGCTCGTGCGTACGTACGACCTACCGTCTTCACGACGCAGTGAGATTCATTATCCACATTAACCATGAAAAAATGATTATAAAATTTATATGATGAGTAAAAATTATAATTATGAACTTAAAATCATTTTGTATATAAATTAAATACATCCTATGAATAACAAACATGACTTACACGGCAAAATAGGAATGAGAAAACAAAACAGTTAACACCTGAAACAATGGTAATATTGAAATATTATCAAGAAAATGAAATAAAAAGATAATATATGATATCATAAATATATATATTTTCCTTTTATAATTTAATAACATGATTTAACCATTATACAGGAGGTTAACACACCCTCGACTAAAGGAAAGTACAAGGTAAGGGTTAATTTCTCAATCTCATTATTATCTGAGTTTGTTTATATGTAATTATCTATTAGGACACATTTATCATCCATGTATGTTTTTATTAAAAATGTATTTCAAAATATTATCAATAATTTTTTAAATTCATTTTTACCTATGTTTTAATTTTTGTAAAACGTTTTGAAAGGAATCTTTCCATCATTTTACAAACGAGGTACTTTATGACCTTTTTGAAAAATTAAGGAAAGAATGTTTTTTAACTTATACGACATGAGCAACTATTTTACAACATTATTAAGCCTTAACATTTTTAATCTTCTATTACAATATTACAAGGTTATTTTCAAAAGAAATGTTTTCTTTTATAATTGTGTGGCTTTAAAACTTTTTCAAAGTAAAAAAGGGATATCACTATCAAAAAGTTTTAATATTTTTATTAGATTATTTTCATCTATGTCAACATCCTTTGATAATTTTTTTGATTAATTGAGGTTTATTTATTATGATACAATCTTACATATTGTATTTAAAGTTTTATGATATGTTGGACTGTGGATGTGCTATTTTTATACCATTCATGGTTTATGGTTTAATTATCAACATTTCATACTCTAGTTTTAATATAAATGTTTATGTTATGATTCAACCTTTTCATAAGAGGAATGCATTGGACTTAGTAAGTGATGGGTGGGGCCTTCTATAGTCCCTTGATGCATTGGTAGGTCTTATGAGACAAACTAGTGTCTTGGCACGAGGCCTTGATATTGTGGTTATGTATGGTCTTCGCACGAGGCCTTGACGGTGTGGTTATGTTGTCTGGAATTATGAATTTCCCCATTATGAGATTAGTTGTTGATATTACATGTGAATATTAGACTAGTAGAATATCAATGTGAATGTTTAAATGTAATTATTTTATTTTTTCTCACCATATTATGTTTAAGTTTATGTTTAAAAGGTTTGTGTTTTAGTTTTATACTTACCTAAAAGTTTATGGTTATTTATGAAAGCTTCTACTACATTGTTTAACCTTACTGAGCATGTGATCTCTCCCCTTTCTTATGATTTATTTTCCCCAGGATTCCAAGAAGAATATGGTTATTTATGATTATTTATGTTTGTATCTAGTTTTTTTAAGACTACTGAACTGATTGGTCCTTTGGGATTTGATTTCATGTAATCATGCCAATGTAATAAAATAATGCACTAACTCTGAGAAACTATGGTCAGAGCATTATAGTTGGTATCAAAGGAAATTTGTAAACAACATCCAAAATTATATTTAGAAAACATAGATTATAAAACATAACCCTATGAATGAATTTAAGGATAAGTCTAAGTATAGGATATCATCCTTTAGATTTGGAAATGTATAACCTTGGTTAATTCTATGGACTTATGGATTGAGAATAAAATGACATCATTTAGAGATCCTATAAATTATTCTTCCTAAGAATATCATTATGATTTTTGTTTCTCACTTTGTGCTTTGAGTTTTGTTCAATGGTTAGAATTAGTAAGGTTATACATGCAGTGGTTATACTACTGATGATGAATAGATGACAAAAGGGAAATGAAATGAAGGAGGTATTAATTAATACAGTGTTGAAGCATATTTAAGGGTTTAAGAGTGAAGTAGAATGATTAAGGTTACTTTTTATTTGTATTCAATAATTATTTCATCATTAGTGCTCTGGTTATAGGAATCATGAGATATGTAAGGATTTTACTGCAATACATCTTCATCAAGGATTTAGAAGTATGAATGATTTCATTATAGTTTTTAAGGTGATAAAGGTATATGAAAATAAGAGCCACATTATGTTATTTAGAGAATCTAATGTATTTTGGAAATGTAGAGACCTTTTTGGACAGTGAATTTAGAGGAAAGTATTTTGGTTGAGTCTTAAGGCTAGAATGGGTTAAGTTGAACATTGAAAATTTTTGTGTGAGGTTTAAGTATGATTTATTGGATATTACATGATAAACTTTTTGGTTTTATTAAACATTTAAATGTTGAATTAAATACTAATAGACCATATGATTCATTAAAAGTGCTTCATGCATAAAGAATCATCTTGAATATCCATCTCCAGGTGAAAGAAACTTAGTGAAAATAGATTGAATCACAACCAAAGGATAGAATTTATGGAATCAAGTAAGTTTTCTCAAGTTCTCTTTTGGATAATAAAATAATCCCTCAACTCTAGAAAAGAGTGTCTAAAAAAATGTTATCCTAATACCTTAATTTTTGTTAAACTGATGGTATTTTAAATCATCATAGATTTATGGCTTTGAGGCCCTCAATTTTTCATTAATTGTTTACTTGTTTGTGATCGATGACCTCAATCACTCCCTATAAATATTTATGTCTTTTATCCAAGTATATATCTCTGTTGGCCACTAATGTTATCATATTCAAAAGCATAATATTTGACACTTTTATATATTTTATTGGAAAAAATAAATTTCTTCTTTGAAATAATAAATTCAAAATTTACTTTCATTCATTTTTTGGTATTTGTTTGATAAGTTTCATGTTTTGATGAATAGTAAAAAATACTAAATTTTAATAAAAAACAACTTTTTTCATTAGAATAATTTATAGTGTTAAATTATAAATTTAATTGGTTTTAAAGTATAATTATATTATAATTTTATCATTTAATATAATGTTGGTCATTGGAATTATTTTCACATTAAAATTGGATGTAAACACATGCCAATCTATTGATGGTTTTTACATTTAAAAAACCTGTTTTCTCATTCCATCAATGAGATTAATTTTAAATTAACTACTGAAACTTTCATATTTTAAATTTTGAAAAATTGATTTGATATTTGGAATCAGTGGGTACAAATTATTTTAATATATTTCTTTTATTTTTTTGGATATTATGAATAGTAACTATGATAATTTTTATTTAACACAATTAAGGGTAAATCGAGTAATTTAAGGCAAAACTAATATTATAAAATTACCTTAAAAACTATAAAAATCATATTAGATGACTAAATTATACTCTTATCACCTAAGGTTATAAATGGAATAATTTAATGGAAACTTTTCTATAAACATGACATGAATATTATTAAAATCAATGAATGTGACAAAATGTCACACTCTCATTTTATATAAGTATATTAATTTTAATATAGGGATAAATAGAGGATAAAATCAATTATAAGTAGTCTAAGGAAATAAAAAATAATTAAATAAATTATAATAATTTATTTATAATTTTTATAGATTAAATAATTACCCTTAATGATGACACAATAGTAATGGAGAAATTATTTTATTAATAAAAATATCAAATAAATCATTTTAAAAATATTTAAAGAAATATAATTTTAATTAATTAAGGTTCTCTATGAATTTTATAGGTGACTATAAAATGTTATTAGGATATTAAATGATTTGGTTCGAATTTATCTTTCTTTTTGAATTTTAATTAAAGTCAAAGTTATGAATAGTGTCAAAATTGACACTATGGATATTTTATAAAAATAATATATTATTAAATTATTTAAAAATCATAAAAATCATTAAAAAATACAAACTAATTATTATATTGTCTAAAATTCTATAAAATTTCCATTTATGGACAATTGAAACCATATAATTAAAAATTTACAACCTTTTAATATTTGAAATGTTATTACCATAATTAAAATTAAATAGATTAATTAAGTGTAAATCAAATTTATGAGGATTAAAATAAAGCCAAAACATGTCTAAAAATTATTGTATTAAAAATATTCAATCATTATAACATTAATATCTATTTTTAGTTGTTTTATGGACACTTTTACTTGAAAATAAATTATATATTATTTAAATTAAAGATAGTTACAAAATATCACTATCTTTTATTTTAATATCTTTTATGTGTCCCCATAGGAAAAAATGAAGCTATGAACGAATATAAATATCTATTTTGATATAAATGAAATAATTTTCATTAAATACATGTATTTTTAATTTTTAGAAGTTATATAATCACCTTAAAATTCTTTTCAATTCTGAAACAATATTTATTTAATTAACCTAAAAATAGAATAAATGATTTTAATAATATTAATTTTAATATATTTTGAATTAATCAATGTCTCTAAAATATATCATAGATCTATAATATATATTATAGAAGTGTGAAAGAATTTTATTTGAATTCCCACTTTATATTAATGTATTTTAAGTCAAATTAAATGAATAATATTAAATTTGGAAATAATGATATCTTATTGAATTAGTTTATTATTAAATTATTTAAAAATCAAAAAAATGTTAAATAATAACAAGGGGATAGTATATGGTAGAAAATGTATTCTTATTTTCATTTATGGTCCATTTTTAAGTATTTGGATCTAGAATAGTCTTATTATAGTTTAATATTTTGAGAGTTTCCATGAGTGTCCCTCCCCTCTCTTATAAAAGGAAACCTCTCTTCTTTTATTCACACCTCTAAATAACTTTTAATTTTCCAAACCCTACCCAATTATCCTCCAAAATTACCTCACTTCATCCTAGAGCCCATACCTTGGGCATAAAATTAACCCAAGGATTCCTTTTGTGCAAATCAAAAGGAGACACTCGAAGAAGAGATAATTATTTTACCAATTCAATTCAATTTATTCTTCTACTTCCTCTTCCTATATTATTTCCATACTAAATTAATAACTAAAATATCATATACATATTTATATATTATTATAATTATGATACAACCATATTCCTTCTTTTATCCATCCTATAAATAATAATATCACCATGCGTGTGTACGTACGACTTACCATCTCCACGCCATGGTGTAATTTGTCATTCAACACTACTTTATTTGGATGGGTATAATGGAGAGTATAATGGATATAAATAATTAATATAACATTATAATGATTATGTATAATCAATATACCATCCAATTCCATACCATTTAACCATCAAGGGAATTATACCATCACTCATGCGTACGTACGTCATACCATCTCCACGATACAGTGAGACTCATTCTCCACATTAACCATGAAATAATGGTTATAAAATTTATATGATGAGTAAAAATAATAATTATTAACTTAATATCATTATGGATATGAATAAAATACATCCCATACATAACAAACATGACTTACACGACCAAACAGGACTGGGAAAACAAAGCAGTTAACACACAAAAAAAATGGTAATACTGAAATATTATTAACATAATGATATAAGAGGATCATGTATGATATCATAAATATAGATATATACCTTTTATAATTTAATAACATGATTTAACCATTATACCAGAGGTTAACACACCCTCTACTGAAGGAACGTAAAGGTAAGGGTTAATTTCATAATCTCATTATTATCCAAGGTTGTTTATATATAAGTATCTATTGGAAAAAATTTATTATCCATGTACATGTTTCTTAAAAATGTATTTAAAAATATTATAAATAATTTTTTAAAGACATTTTGACCCATGTTTGAATTTTTATAAAACTTTTTGAAAGGAATTTTTTCTTCATTTTCTAAATGAGGTACTTTATGACTTTTTTAACAAATTAAGGAAAGTGTATTTTTTTAACATATACGACACAAGCAGATATTTTACACCATTATGGCACCTTAACATTTTTAAGACCCTCTTAAAATATTATAAGGTTATTTTTAAAAGAAATGTTTTTTTATAATTGTGCATCTTTAAAATGATTTCAAAGTAAAAAGGGATATCTCCCTCAAAGAGTTTTAACAATTTTATTAGATCATTTTCATCTATATCAACATGCCTTGTTAGATTTTATGCTTAATTGAGGTTGATTTATTATGATAAAATCTTCCATATTTTATCAGAAGTTTTATGATATGTTTGACTGTGGATGTGCTATTTATATACCATTCATGGTTTATGGTTGAAGTATCAACATTTCATATGCTAGTTTTAATATGAATGTTTATGTTATGATTCAACCTTTTCATAAGAGGAATGCATTGGACTTAGTAAGTGAAGGGTGGGTCCCACTATAGCCTCTTGATGCATTGGTAGGTCTCATGAGAAAAACTAGTGTCGTGGCACGAGGCCTTGACGGTATGGTTATGTATGTTCTTGGCACGAGGCCTTGATGGTGTGGTTATGATGTCTTGGATTATGAATTTCCTCATTATGAGATTAGTTATTGATATTACATGTGATTATTATACTAGTAGAATATCCATGTGAATTTTTAAATGGAATTATTTGATTTATTCCTACTATATTATGTTCAAGTTATGTTTAAAAGGCTTTTGTTTCATTTTTATACTAACCTTAAAGTTTATGGTTATTTATGAAAGATTATGTTGTATTGATTATCCTTACTGAGCATCTAAGCTCACACCTTTCTTATGTTTAATTTTACCCATGATTCCAAGAATAGTATGGTTATTTATGGTTATTTAGGTTTGTATCTAGTTTTTACAAGGATACTAAACTGATTAGTTCTTTGGGATTTTATTTCTTGTGATAATGCCAATGTAATAAAATAATGCACCAATTCTGGGTAACTAGGGTTGGGGTGTTACATTTGGTATCAAAATTAGTTTAAAAACAACCTTGGAAATTAGATTTAGAAAATATAGATTAGAAAACATAACACTATGTATGAATTTTAGGATAAGTCTAAGTATAGGATATCATCCTTTAGATTTGGTAATGGATAACCTTGGTTAATCCTATGGAATTATGGATTGAGAATCATATGTAATCATTTAGAGACCCTATAAATGATTCTTCATGACAATATCACTATGATTTGTGTTTATCACTTTGTGCTTTGAATTTTTTTCAATGGTTATAATTAGTAAAGTTATACATACTATAGTTATACTACTGATGATGAAGATATTACAAAAGGGAAATGAAATGAAGGAGGTATTAAGGCATACGATTTTGAAGCATATTTAAGGGTTTAAGAGTGAAGTGGAATGATTAAATTTATTTTTTATTTAGATTCAAGAATTATTTCATCCTTGGTGATCTGAATATAGGAATCATGAAATATGTAAGGATTGTATTGTAGTAATTCTTCATCAAGTATTTAGAAGTATGAATGATTTCATTATAGTTTTTAAGGTGATAAAGGTATATGATAATAAGATCTACATTGCGTTGTTTAGATAATATAATATAATTTAGAAATGTAGAGACCTTTTTGGATAGTGATTTTGGAGGGAAGTATTTTGGTTAAGTATTAAGGATGAAATGGGTTAAGTTGAACATTGGATATTATTGTGTGAGGTTTAAGTATGATTTATTGGATATTATGTTCTAAATTTTTTAGTTTTAGTAAACATTTAAAGGTTGAATGAAATACTTATGGACCATATGAGTCATTAAAAGTGCTTCATGTATAAAGTATTATCTTAAATATAAATCTCCATGTGAACAAAACGAAGTGAAAATAGATTGAATCACAACCAAAGGATAAAATTTATGTAATCAATTAAGTTTTCTCGAGTTATCCTTTGGATAATAAAATAATCCCTCAATTCTAGGAAAGAGTATCTAAAAAATATGTTATAATAAAACCTTAATTTTTGTTGAACCGATGATATTTTAAATCATCATAGATTTATGGATTTAAGGCCCTCAATTTTCTATTGATTGTTCACTTGTTTGTGATTGATGACCTTAATCATTGCCTATAAATATTTAAGTTTTCCTTCTAAGTATGTATCTCTACCAGAAACTAATGTTTTCATATTCAAAAGACTAATTTGGTGGTGACCTTGAAATTTTCATTTACCTATTATTAAGAGATTATTTTATCAACCCTATTTTTTATGTGAGTTTTCCACAAAGGTATTTTTTTGTATCAACCTTTTATTTTCTAAGTGAAATTTCAAATTGTGATGATGAAATTTATTGAAAAAGGGGAGAATGTAACACTCCAAGAATTTACAATATTTTCATTTCTGAATAAATTTAATTTTTTGCTTGATTTATTTTTATGAAACAATAAGTTAAGCTTATGTTACACACAACAATGATTTGTCTTGTGTTAAACACAAAGCCAAGTTTTACCAAACAACAATATATTAATAAAATATTATAATTTAATATAATATATAACCTAGCTATTAAATTAAAGGTTATTAATAATATTATCCACATTTTTAATTTTATATATTCCATATAATTTTAACATTCATCTTACACATTTTATAGAATGATATAAAAAAATTCAAATTTTCAGACAAAAGAAGCATTTTTTCAAAAAATGCAGTTTGCCGCCTTTTAATATAGAACCCATTTTAAATATAATATTTAATACTTTTATATATTTAGTTTGAAAAAAATAAAATTTCTTATTTAAAATAATAATGTAAAAATTTACTTGGGTTCAATTTTTGGTATTTTTCTAATAAGTTTCATGTTTTGATGAATAATAAAAAATACTAAATTTTAATTGAAAACAAATTTTTTCTTCAATATAATTTATAGTGTTAAATTATGAATTTTATTGGTTTTAAAGTATAATTAGATTATATTTTTATCATTTAATATAATGATGGTCATTGTAATTATTTTCACATTAAAATTGGATATAAACACATGTCAATCTTTTGATGGTTTTTACTTTTAAAAAACCCATTTTCTTATTCCATCAATAGGATTAATTTTAAATTAATTACTACAAATTATATATTTTAAAATTTGAAAAATTTATTCCATATTTGGAATCAGTAGGTAAAAATTATTTTAATAGATTACTTTTATTTTTTTGGATATTATGAATAGTAACTATGGTAATTTTTATTTAACGCGGTTATATGTAAAAATAATATTATAAAATTATCACAAAACTTGTCAAAATCCTATTGGATGACTAAATTCGACCCTTATAACATAAGGTTTGAAATGGAATCATTTAATGGACACTTTTCCATGAATATGACATGAATACTATTAAAATTAATGAATGTCACAAAATATCACACTCTCATTTTATATAAGTATATTAATTTTAATATAGAGATAACCATGGGATAAAATTGATTATAAATAGTATATGAAAATATAAAAGAATTACATACATAATAATAATTTATCTATAATTTTTAGAGATTAAATAATTACTCTTAATAATGATACAATAGGGATGCAAAAATAATTTTATTAATAAAAATATGAAATAAATGGTATTAAAAATATTAAAATAAATATAATTTGAATTAATTAAGATGATACTTGAATTTTATAGGAGACTATGACATTTTAGGAGGATATTCAATGATTTTTTTATAAATTTTTTTCTGTTTTGATTTTAATTAAAGTCAAAGTTATAAATATTGTCAAAATTGACACTATGAATATTTTATAAAAATAGTACTTTATTAAATTATTTAAAAATAATAAAAATAATTAAAAAATACAAAACTATTATTATATGGTCTAAAATTTCATAACTTGTCCATTTATGGAAAATTTACACCATATAAGCAAAAATTTATAACCTTTTAATATTTGAAATGTTATTACCACAATTAAAATTAAATAGATTAATTAGGGGTAAATAAAAAATTATAAGGTTTAAAATAAAACCAAAACATGTAAAAAAATTATTGGATGAATAATATTTGATCCTTATCACATTAATATTTATTTTGAGTTATTTAATTTACACTTTTACCTAAAAATAAATTATATATTATTTAAATCAAAGATAGTTACAAAATATCATTATCTTTTATTTTAATATATTTTATATGTCCACATAGGTCCAAAATGAAGTTATGAACGAATATAAATGTCTATTTTGATATAAATGAAATAATTTTAATGAAATAAATTTATTTTTAATTTTTATAAGTTATATAATTACCTTTAAAGTCTTTTCAATTCTAAAACAATATTTATTTAATTAACATAAAATTAGAATAAATGATTTTAATATTATTAATTTTGATATATTTTTAATTAATAAACGTATCTAATGAATCTAATAGATCTATAAGATATATTATAGATGTTTTAAAGCATTAAATTTTAATTATCAATTTGTATTAATGTATTTTAAGTCAAATTAAATGAATAGTATTAAATTTGGTAATAATGATATCTTGTTGAATTAATTTATTTTTAAATTATTTAAAAATAAAAAAATGTTAAATAATTACAAGGTGATATTATATGGTATAAAATGTATTATAATTTTCATTTATGGGCCTTTTTTTAAGTATTTGGATCTAGAATAGTCTTATTATAGTTTAATATTTTGAGAGTTTCCAAAAGTGCCCCTCTCGTCTCTTGTAAAAGGGCACCTATCCTTATCTTTTATTTACACATTTAAATCCATTTTCTTGGGAAAACCCTACCAAATTATCCTCCCAAATTCCCTCACTTTATTCTAGAGGACATAACTTGGGTAGAAAGACAACCTAATGATTCCTTTTGTGAAAATCAAAAGGAGACACTGAAAGAAGAGGCAATTGTTTTACCAATTCAATTCAATTTCCTCTTCTACTTCTTATTCCTATGTTGCTTCCATAATAAATTAATAAATCCATTATAATATAAATTCTAATAATTTATAATAATTATGATACAACCATATTAATCCTTTTATCCATTCTATGAATAACAATATCACCATGCATGCGTACATACGACTTACCATCTCCACGCCGTTGTGTAATTTATTATTCAAAAATAATTTATTTGGATGAGTATAATGATGAGTATAATGGATATAAATAATGAATATAACATGATAATTATTCTATATAATTAATATACCATCTAATTCTATACCATTTAACCATCAATGGAATTATACCGTCGCTCGTACGTACGTACAACCTACCATCTCCACAACACGGTGAGAATCATTCTCCATGTTAACCATGAAATAATGATTATAAAATTTATATGATGAGTAAAAATAATAAATATAAACTTAATATAATTCTGTATATTAATAAAATACATCATATTCATAACAAACATGACTTACACGACAAAATAGAAATGATAAAATGAAGCTGTTAACACCCGAAACAGTGGTAATATTGAAATATTATTAACCAAATGATATAAGAGGATAATATATGATATAATAAATATGGATATGGACCTAGTATAATTCAATAACATAATTTAACCATTATACACGAGGTTAATACACCCTTGACTAAATGAAAGTACAAGGTAAGGGTTAATTTCGCAATCTCATTATTATCTGATGTTGTTTATATGTAAGTATATAATGGGAAACATTTATCATCCATGTACATTTTTATTAATAATGTATTTCAGAATATTATCAAAAATGGTTTAAATTAATTTTTACCAATGTTTTAATTTTTATAAAACGTTTTGAAAGGAATCTTTCTGTCATTTTCCAAATGAGGTACTTTATGGCCTTTTTGAAAAATTAAGGAAATAATATTTTTTTAACTTATGCGGCACAAATAGAAATTTTCTTCCATTTTTATGCTTTAACATTTTTAAGATTCCCTTATAAGATTACAAGGTTATTTTCACAAGAAATTTTTTCTTTTATAATTGTGTGGCTTTAAAATGATTTCAAAGAAAAAGGGATATCTCTCTCAAAGAGTTTTAATGATTTTGTTAGATTATTTTCATATATATCAACATCCTTTATTAGATTTTATGCTTAATTGTGGTAGATTTATTATGATACAATATCACATATTGTATTGAAATTTTTATGATAGATTTGACTATGGATGTGCTGTTTTTATACCATTCATGGTTTATGGTTTAAGTATTAACATTTCATATGCTAGTTTTAATATGAATGTTTATGTTATGATTCACTCATTTCATAAGAGGAATTAATTATACTTAGTAAGTGATGGGTGGGGCCCACTATATCCCCTTGATGCATCAGTAGGTCTCATGAGAAAAACTAGTGTCGTGGTATGAGGCCTTGACGGTATGGTTATGTATGATCTTGGCACGACGCTTAATGAAGTGGTTATGATGTACGAAATTATGAATTTCCTCATTATGAGATTAGTTATTGATAACAATAATAAAATACACTCCATGGATAAAAGTCCACATTTTCATAAATCTTTCATGAAAATTATTATTGTCTTGAACATAGATATAATATTGAAATACTCCAATACAACTAACCTCCACTACCTTTATTTAATCCATCCTTAGAAACTTGATTGACTTCCATATCTTAATGATGGATTTGACTCCCACTTTTAAAATAGCCTTCCTCCCACCACTATTGTTCCAAATTTCCTTGATTACATACCTCCTAAATATCTATTATTTCATTTTGTTTCTTAATATCCATCCCCTATATTTTGTGGATATCCACCTATGCTGCTTGAAATACTCTAACCAAAATTCATCCCATACTAGGTACTGGTGATAATTTTGGATGAATACTAATTAGATTATTTCAAACAACATAAAAGAGATGGGGTATGAGTCTTATGAAAAAATTCAATAATAACTTTTCAGGAGATGAAAGGTATCTGACACTACCTTGAGAACATAAACTCATCCCCCCTGAGATGAACCGACTCTAACCTATGTTACTAGTCATTTTCTCTCACATGTATCTCAAATATAAGAGATCTATATCTAGTGAGGTTCAAAAATAACGTAAATACAATTTTAATTATGAAATCTAATATATTACATTTCAAAAATGAAGGAATGAACATTAAAATCCACATGAATTCTACTCATATTCATTTACTTCCACTCACAAAAATTTACTATTTTTCACTTCCTATGAAATGTTTCTTTTTTTGGTAGGGCTTAGAGGAGATACAAAATTATGGTGGTATTGGTGTGACGTAGATGGGAGAGCTTGAAAACCAGCCATTTCTCCATAATGCCAAGAGAAAATATCCTGAAGAAGAATCCAAAAGTAGAGCTGGAGAGATCTGCTCATTGTGGGAGGAATAACTTTGAGATTTATATTTATACCATTTTAAATTTATCAAAATTTAAGGGGAAGAGAATCAGAAGGTGTGTTTGGCATGTTTTTTTCACACAAAAATGTGCAATATGAGTATTTTCAAGAGTTCACCCATTATAGTAGTATTTATGTACAATTATTCTTAACTGCAGAGTTCTAATAAAATCCAATGTGACTGCACCCAAATTAAAAGTAATTTTTTATGAAGTGTTGTCAAAATTAATAAAGTGAATCAAATAAGAAAATGCATATCAAGAAACCAAAAAAAACATTCATTATGTTTTGATTAATTTTTAGGCGTCCTTTTTTGTATTCTCAAGAAGTAATAAATGAGGAGGATGAAAGGATAAAAAATTTGAAGAATGATTTGGGAGATGCAGTATTCAAATCCATGGTAGTGTCTTTGATAGAGATTAATGAATACAATCTGAGTGAGATGTATGGGGTCAAGGAACTTTGTAAGCACAATGATTAGAGGAAGTATTGTTTGAAAGAGGGATTCAAATACATCATTAAGAGATAGAAGAAAATTAAGCATATGAGGAAGGATTAAATAAAGTTAATGAATGTTAGTTGTACTGAAGTATTGAAGTACTATATATCTATTCAAGATAGTAACAATTTTCCTGTAAGATTCATGAAAATGTGGACTTTTATGCAAGAAGTTTATTGTATTGTATATTTATCTTACCAAAATGAATCTTTATTTACACAACCTTATTTGTGGAACCTATGATTATTTTTTATAAAAATTTATTTATGTTTATTATGACTATTATGTGTTGTATGCTTCTTTCAATTATCATACATTAGGAATATTTTCATAAAATAAAAATGAGATACACGATTTTTATGTGGAGCAGGGGAATGTAAAATCATGAGAGAAAACCTACATAGTTACTTTACTTAAACACTTTATGTGCATCTTGGTTCACATATAGATGATGTTTCCTTAGGTTGAATGTTTCAAGGTTTAATTATTCATTAGAAGGGATAAAGTATCAAATGATAGCTAGTAGAGACTTGTGGAGTTTATGTCATCAATGTTAGGTTGGCTATTAGTATAGGGTTTTATTTTTACCTAGGATTTATAAAGTTGTTATTGTTTTTATGCTTGTAGGCATTTATATTCATGGTATTCTATTGTGTACTATTTTACATAGATTCAACAATCTTGTGAGTTGGTTTTTAAACCATTTCTCATGGATTATGTTGAATTCTACATATCTATTATCAATCCTTTGGAAGTTGGTTGATGGATCTAAGGGTTGAGTAACATTTTGATTCAACTCAGGCCAAGTTATGAATATTTGGACTATATTGTGATGTTAAGGTTTTATAAAATAGAAATTTATTGATAATATAACATACACACACAAATAAAGAAAATAAATTTTCTTAAATCAGTCCAATTAATAAAAAATCCCTTCATTATTAGAGAGGAATTTATTTATAAAATAATTTGATAGAAAATTAAACTCATATATAACATCTTATATAACTGACGTCACATATGTAAACTCTTCTAATAGAACATGATATGGTGTGTTGTGTTATGACATGTTTTAATTTATAAATATAAAATAAATTATATTCATAAAATCTATTTACTATTAGTTTATAAAAATTCAAAATTTATTTTTACTAATTATAAATTTAAAGGATAAGGGAAATTATTTGAAACCATTAATTGATAATGGAAATAAATGGTATCAACTTTAATGATCTCCCTAACCCATTGAATATCATATTCTCTCATAACTGTAATGTTTTAGTGAATATATATTTTAATAAATGTACTAATATTAGAAACCTATCAATCAATTATAAACACACCTATTATTGATAATACATCACAACTTTTGAGTTTGGATCAAATAGAAAACTAAATAATTATGCATATTTTGATTTTAATGAAAATTTAAATAGTTTGTTCCTTATTAAATTATATCTATATAACATAGTGATAATGTTAAACAATATAAACTGGAAAATTAAAACTTTAGTTCCCTGAATTAGATTAATACATTAACATTAAAATAATATGTATATTAATGAACTTTATATTATTCATATCAAATAACATTTCCTATAAAATTAGTCCAATATAAAAAATTGGGTACAACCACAGAAGCAACACACAAAGAAAAGAAGAAAATAAAAATAAATCATTGGCCTAGGGAGTTGACCCTGTAACCACACCCCAAACCCCTCCCCACCCTAACCACCCTAGCTGAGTATGGTGTAGAAACAATTTTCAAACAATGAAAAACCAAACTATATAAAAGGTAACAAGAAATAATATAATAGAAACATAAAACAAATCACCATAAATTGCAATAGTGGATGGAGATACAGTTCGTAGTGTTTTCGTATGAAGATGGAATGAGTTTGTAGAGTAGGGGTGGCTTTTTATAAGTATAGGTAAGTGAGAGAGAGAGATGAAATATAGGGTTCCTCATGGTTAAGAATAGTGTAAAAACACATACTGTGGAACCCAAAAAATCAAACAACAAGAGAGAAAATGAGAAAATAACATACATTGGATTTTAGCCTTGATTCATCCGAGAGAAAGTGGAGGAATAACACCCACAATAGGGTATTTCAGTGATAGCTTGAGAATCACGATTTAATGAGCCGCAGTTAAGGTTATTTTAAATAGATCTAGGATGTAACACCCCGAGAATTTACAATATTTTCATTTTTGAATAAATTTAATTTTTTTGATTGTTTTATTTTTATGAAACACCATGTTAAGCTTATGCTACACACAACAATGAGTTGGCTTGTGTTAAACTCAAGACCCAGTTTTACCGAATAACAATATATTAATAAAATATTATTATTTAATATAATATATAACCTAACTGTTAAATTGATGGTTATGAATAGTATTAACCATATTTTGAATTTTATATATTACATATAATTTTAACATTCATATTATTTATTTTCTAGAATTATATAATTAAAAAATTCAATTTTTTGGATAAAGATGTATTTTTCAAAAAATGCAGTTGTGCTGCCTTTTAATGGTGAACCCATTTTAAATCCAATATTAGACTATTTTATATATTTAATTTGAAAAAATAAATTCCTTCTTTTAAAGTGTAATGTAAACATTTACTTTGGTTCAATTTTTGGTATTTTTTTGATAAGTTTCATGTTTTGATGAATAGTAAAAAATATTAAATTTTAATTGAAAACAACTTTCTTCATCAAAATAATTTGTAGTGTTAAACTATAAATTGAATTGGTTTTAAATTATAATAATATTATATTTTTATAATTTAATATAATGATGGTCAGTGGAATTATTTTCACATTAAAATTGAATATAAACACATGTCAATCTTTTGATGATTTTTAATTTTAAAAAACATGTTTTCTCATTTCGTCAATGAGATTAATTTTAAATTAATTACTGAAAATTATATGTTTTAAATTATCAAAAATGGATTATATATTTGTAATCAGTGCGTCCAAATTATGTTAATTGATTACTTTTATTTTTTGTCTATTAGGAATAGTAACTACGATAATTTTTATTTAACACGATTAAGGGTAAATAGTGTAATTAAAGGGAAAAATAATATTATAAAATTTCCCTAAAACTTATTAAAATCATATTATATGACTAAATTAGACCCTTATCCCATAAGGTTCTAAATGGAATCATTTAATGGACACTTTTCCATGAATATGGCATGAATATTATTAAAATTAATGAATGTGACAAAATGCCACACTATCATTTTATATAAGTATATTAATTTGAATATAGAGATAACCAAGGGATAACATCGATTATAAATAGTCTATATAAATATAAAATAATTAAATATATCATAATAATTTATTTATATATTTTTAGAGATTAAATAATTACCCTTAATGATGACACAATAGTGATGCAGAAATTGTTTTATTAATAGAAATATCAAATAAGTGGTTTTAAAAATATTAAAATAAATATAATTTGAAATAATTAAGTTGGTACATGAATTTTATAAGTGACTATCACATTTTAGGAGGATATTAAATGATTTTTTTTCTAATTTATCTTTTTTTGGATTTTAATTAAAGCCAAAGTTATGAATAATGTCAAAATTGACACTATTGATATTTTATAAAAATAACACTTTATTAAATTATTTAAAATCCTAAAAATCGTAAAAAATAAAAAATATTATTATATGGTCTAAAATGTCATTAAATTTCCATTTATGGATAATTGAAACCATATATGTAAAAATTTATAACCTTTTAATATTTGAAATGTTATTACCATAATTAAAATTAAATAGATTAATTAAGGGCAAATCAAAATTATAAGGTTTAAAATAAAACAAAATCATGTCAAAAAATTATTTGATGAATAATAACAGATAATTATTAAATTAATATCCATTTTATATGTTTATTGGACACTTTACCTTAAAAATAAATTATATATTATTTAAATCAAAGATAATTACAAAATATCACTATCTTGTATTTTAATATCTTTTATGTGTCCACATAGGGACAAAATGAATCTATGAATGAATATAAATGTCTATTTTGATATAAATGAAATAATTTTCATTAAATAAATTTATTTTTAATTTTTAGAAGTTATATAATTACCTTAAAAGTATTTTCAATTCTAAAACAATATTTATTTAATTAACATAAAAATAGAATAAATGATTTTAATAATATTAATTTTGATATATTTTTAATTAATAAATGTCTCTAAAAAATATCTTACATATATAAGATATATTATAGATGTTTGAAATCATTATATTATAATTACCACTTTTTCTTAATGTATTTTAAGTCAAGTTAAATGAATAGTATTAAATTTGGAAATAAGGATATCTTATTGAATTAATTTATTTTTTAAATTATTTAAAAATATAAAAAGTGTTAAATATAACAAGGTAATATTATATGGTCTAAAAAATATTCTAATTTTAATTTATGTGCCATTTTTAGGTATTTTTATCTAGAATAGTCTTATTATAGTTTAATATTTTGAGAGTTTCCAAAAGTGCCCCTCCCCTCTCTTATAAAAGGGCGCCACTCCTTCTCCTTTATTTAAACCTATAAAGCCATTTTTCTTGGAAAAAACCTACCCAATTCTCCTCAAAAATTACCTCACTTTATTCTAGAGGCCATAAATTTGGTATAAATCCAACCTAATGATTCATTTTGTGCAAATCAAAATGAGACACTCGAAGAAGAGGCAATTGTTTTACCAATTCAATTCAATTTCCTCTTCTACTTCCTATTCCTTTGTTGCTTCCATACTAAAGTAATAACTCCAGTATAATATAAATTATTATATTTTATTATAATTAAGATACAACCATATTCATCCTTTTATCAATCCTATTAATAACAATATCACCATGCGTGCGTACGTACGACTTACCGTCTCCATGACATTGTGTAATTTTTTATTCGACAATACTTTATTTGGATGGATACAATGATGATTATAATGGATATAAATAATGAATATAACATGATATTTATTATATATAATTAATATACCATCAAATTCCATACCATTTAACCATCAAGAGAATTATACCATCGCTCGTGCGTACGTACGACCTACTGTTTCCACGACATAGTGAGATTCATTATCCATGTTAACCATGAAATAATGATTATAAAATTTATATGATGAGTAAAAATAATAATTATTAACTTAATATAATTATTTATATGAATAAAATACATCATATGCATAACAAACATGACTTACACAACAAAATAGGAATTAGAAAATGAAGCAGTTAACACCCGAAACAGTGGTAATATTAAAATATTATTAACCAAATGATATAAGAGGATCGTATATGATATCATAAATATGGATATGGATCTAGTATAATTAAATAACTTGCTTTAACCATTATACAGGAGGTTAACACACCTTTGACTAAAGGAAAGTACAAGGTAAGGGTTAATTTTTCAATCTCATTATTATCTAAGGTTGTTTATATGTAAGTATCTACTGGGACACATTTATCATCCATGTCTATGTTTCTTAAAAATGTATTTAAAAATATTATATAAAATTTTTTAAATTCATTTTTACCCATGTTTTACTTTTTATAAAACATTTTGAAAGTAATCTTTTCGTAATTTTCCAAATGAGGCACTTTATGGCCTTTTTGAAAAATTAAGGAAAGAATGTTTTTTAACTTATGTGGCGTAAACAGATATTTTTTACCATTTTGACACCTTAACATTTTTCAGATTACCTTATAATCATAAAAGGTTATTTTCACAAGAAATGTTTTCTTTTATAATTTTGTGTCTTTAAAATGATTTCAAAGAAAAAGGGATATCTCTCTCAAAGATTTGTAATGATTTTATTAGATTATTTTCATCTATATCAACATCCTTTATTAGATTTTATACTTAATTGTGGTTGATTTATTATGATACAATCTTCTATATTATATTGAAAGTTTTATGATGTGTTTGACTATAGATGTACTATTTTTATACCATTCATGGTTTATGGTTTAATTATCCACATTTTGTATACTAGTTTTGATACGAATGTTTATGTTATGATTCACCATCTTCATAAGAGGAATGCATTAGACTTAGTAAGTGACGGGTGAGGCCCACTATATCCCCTCGATGAATCAGTAGGTCTCATGAGACAAACTAGTGTCTTGGCACAAGGCCTTGACGGTATGGTTATGTATGATCTTGGCATGAGGCCTTGACGATGTGGTTATGATGTCCTACATTATGAATTTCCTCATTATGAGATTAGTTATTGATATTACATGTGATTATTTGACTATTATAATATCCATGTGAATTTTCAAATGAAATTATTCGATTTATTCTTTCCATATTATCTTCAAGTTTATGTTTAAAAGGCTTGTGCTTTGGTTTTATACTTTCCTTAAAGTTTATGGTTATTTATGAAAGCTTATGCTATATTGTTTAACCTTACTAAGAATCTGAGCTCACCCCTTTATTATGTTTCATTTTTACTCAGGATGCTAAGAAGTGTATGGTTATTTATGGTTATTTATGTTTGTATCTAGTTTTTTCAAGACTACTAAATTGATTTGTCCTTCAGGATTTGATTTATTGTGATCATGTCAATGAAATAAAATAATGTACCGACTCTAGGCAACTAGGGTTGGGGCGTTACAGATGACACTTTTATCAATACTAAATTGATAAGTGTTGATAAAAGATATCTTTATCAGTGCTAATGTTTTAGCACTGATAAAGATTTCTTTTATCAATATTTTTTAGCACTAATAAAATTAACCTTTATTAGTGATAAAACTTTAATGTTGATAAAGGATTTATAATTATAGTTATAAATAAAAACATTTGTAATTTTTTTATAAAATTATATATTTTTATTATAATTTTATAATTATTTAAATACATAATTATTTATTTATAATTACATTAATAAATTTTAAAAGAATTTATATTATTCTATTTATAATTATATATATAATTTTATAAATATAGAAAATATATATATATATATATATAAATATATTTATAATTATTTATTTATAATTATAAATATATTTATATCATTATATATATTTATATAATTATATATATACTTAATAAATATATATAAATATAAATATATTAAATATTTTCATTATTTAAATATATTTATTATAATTTTATAATTATAAATATATTTATATCATTGTATATATTTATATAATTATATATATATATATAATAAATATATATAAATATAAAAATATTCATTATTTAAATATATTTATTATAAATTTATAATTATTCAAATATATAATTATTATTTATAAATATATGAATAATAATTAAAAATAATAATAATATTTATATATTTATATAATTATACATGTATATCCCATAGGGTGCAGCTCAGTGGTAGCAACCCCTGTGGGTCTCGACGAGGTCTCAAGTTCAAGTCTCACCATGTACATTATTTAGATAAATTTATTATAATTGTATAATTATTTAAATATATATAATTATTTATTAATAATTATATAAATAATTTTTTAAAAAATTATATTTATTTATTTATAATAATTATAATTATATAAATTTATAAATATAGTAAATACACATTTATAAATATATTTATTTATAAATATATTTTTAGTATTATTAATGGATATATAATCTTGAATACATGCATTTTAAAAATGAGTGAAATTGAATAATTAAAAACGAGTACACTTTAAATATATTGAAAAAATAGATAAGTTTTATTAATTATATATAAATTATTAAAAAAATATAGATAAATATATATATATAAGTAAAGATGAATACATATTGAAAATACTAAAACATAGTAAATATATATATAGAAATAAATAATATAAAATGATCAAATTCAACAATAAAATAAAAAATAAAAATAATTTTTTTAAAATGAATAAATAATACCTAAATTTAATAATATTAAAAATAAATACATAAAATTTATTGATTAAAAACATAATATATTAAATGTATCATGTTATAATGAAATTATGAAATATACTAAATTTTGAATATATTAAATAAATATTTGGTATATGTGTTTGTTTCGAATCGGTTTGAAATGCCCAATGGTTCCGTATCCGATGATACGTGGACCTGCTTTCCAATGGCAGGCGTTCACTAGGCGATTTGGCCAACGGAACTTAAGAACTCACATTGGTCGAGAGGATGGGAAGTCGGGCTCATCGCACCCTTTTGGGGGGAAATTATTGACTGTTCCGGGACTCTCTTATAGATTTAAGATGTATTCATATGTTTGCGAATCTTTGGTTTATACCCAAGCATAGTATCCACGGATTACTCCTGGTTTCCAATGGTTAGCTAAACACAGGGATTCAGAATCATTTAAGCCCGAGGTTTACCACCCCCCATTGGATTAATGACTCCGAGGAGTTCAGACTCATTGAGACGACACTGGTTTAAAGCCCCGTAACTGAGCACTCTAGAGTTTATTGTCATCCAGGGGGGACAGATAATGACTTGGGCATTTGGATCGAACCCATGATATGTGATTCCTACGTATCCTTGTGAGAGGAATCAGAATCCTCATAGTTCGGTTGGGGATGGGGCTTACACTATGAGGTGGACCAAGATGTGGGTAAACCGATGTAAATGGGGTTGGAATGACCGATTGTTGGCCTTGAACCTCAGATAGGCTTCCTACGTACCATGCCTAGGAGACAGGGATCAAAGTCCACGTAGTTCGGGAGTACAGTTTAACGTCATGCAGGATGAAGGATGAACCGACGTGAAGAGGGTCGGAATGGCTGGGCGGTGGGCCTGAACCTCATGGAGGCTTCCTATGTACCATTCCTTGACATGGATCAAAGTCCTCATAGTTTACAAGAGGTTGGGGTCAGGGTCAGTGCTTACTCTAAGCCCATGTGAGTCATGCTCGGTGTGAGAAACAAGAGGCAGCAGAGACCTGATGATCATGTCGTGAAAGGTGAATCCGTGGGAAGAGGAGTGGGGCTTATGCATAGAGTGGCCCGAGAAATGGATATTGGGACTTACTCCAGGATGGAGGCCCGATGGAGACAAAGCGCAGCGGGAGAGGGAAAGGGTACCCCTGTGTCCATCTCCCCTCTTGGTCCTTGGCACCGGGGAGGTACAGAGGTGCTTGGGTGCTACCTCCCGTAAGAAAAGCTAGGGGCTTACACCAAGGAGGCTGCCCGTTCACTCCCAGAAGAGGGGAGAAGTTCTTACTGCCGGAGTTGAAGGGAAATGGAAGAGGGGTACCCCAATCTGGCAAGTAGAGAGGCAGAAAGGGGACTCTGGGCTCTAACCCTGCATTACCATGGGAATGTGAACCCAGGAACGCTTCGGGAATCTTCTCAAGGGCCATAGAAACCCCTTTTCCCTCACTTATCGTGGGTATGTGAACTCAAAGGGGCACGCTTATGTGCCTGTATATTGCATCATACGAGTCTGGTGGCTTCGGTGGAGGCCTTGGCTCGGGGCTGATGAATGGGATGATGAGGGGGGTGTGAAGGGTCAGGCCAGATTAGAAGGATTTTATCTGACTCAAGGGATGGGAACACCGAAGGAGTTGGTGGGCCACATGGGTGTATGAGGAGTGGCACCCTTCGTGTAGGGGGTGCTACATGGATGGAGAGGCCGTATGCAAACCAGGGTGGTCCGCGGACTGATAGGCATCCTGCGTACCAGGGAGGTACGCGGCTTCGAGTTCAGCCCGCGTACCAGGTTGGTACGTGGGGGAGTCCACGCGAGCAGCGGCGGCCAAGGGTGATGCCAGTTGGGGGTTCGTCGGTCAGGGCTTCGCCCACGTAGGGGGGGTGCTACACGGTGCGTCAGATTGAGAAAGGAGCATAAACTCCCTAGTCTGCGGGGAGTGGATCCGCATAGGGGCTATGGTTCGTGGTCTTCTCTTTTTGTTATTTTAAGTTCACGGTTCACCAAATTGTTATGCGTTTTCGGTTCCTTATTAATTCTCTTCCAGCTCTATACCTGTTCTGGTTCATGAATTGGAACCCCACTGTTTGCGAAATCCTAAACTCCTTCCTCTGAAATCCTTCCACCAGTCTCTGATCGCCCCTTCTTTTCCCACTCGATTTCCTTTTATAGAGTGGGGAAATAGATGTATTTGTGGTCATGCGACACCTTTTGCAGAGGCCCATGATGGGAAACCTGGTTTACGGATGACTTGGTCAATCCATAACTCGTGGGGGCATTGAACACACCTTCCTCGCGAACCAAACTAGTTCGGGGAGTGCTTCGCGGCCGCGTAGGGTTCCACCTCTATTGCGCGAACGACAACGTACGCGGTCCGGGCCGGTTGAAGCGGTTCGCGGCTGGGGTGGTTTGTGTTGGTGGACCGGCCTGGCACCCGTCCTACTTTGCGCCCGCAGAGGGTCCCTGCCTCTGTTCTGCGAATGACAGCGGTCCACAGAGGGGGGTGGCTTACTGAACCGGCCGCATACCGTTAATATTGGATTGGTCCACGGACCGACTTGTATTTTTCCAACCTTTGAGTATTCTCCACATTTTTTCCTAATTCCTCGAGGGAAATTGGGTAGAATCCTCTCTTGAATTAAGGGGATTCCCATTCTCCTTTGCGGATTTTTCAGGACCCTACAAATTTCCCCATCGGAATGGGGTCCGATCGGAACGAAGAGGAGACTATTCCGATGTAGAGTGGTCCTAAAATGTGGATGGTTTGCGGTAGAGGGGTGGACCCGATAGGGGACCAAACCTATAAATACGGAGGCCCCTAACATTTGTCTTTTATCAGATTCCTCACGAAAACGGAGATTTTTCCTTTAATCTCCACATGATTGATCCTTCGTGAAACTCCTCGTCCACGAACCAACTTCCATTTCTGCGAACCATTCCTCATTCGTACCTACCTTCACCCATGGACCAACCTCCCAACCATGAACTAAAACTTTTAATTACTTAAAAAGTAAGTTACAACGGGCCGCATAGGAACTCTCTATGCGGTTTTGATGGTCCGAGAACTGAAATCTTACGGACTCTGAAAATTTCTTAAGTCTTCCAAACTTAAACTTTTAAATCCGGGATTGAGATTCAATGGAGAAACCCAGTTCATGGTTTTCTGGCCAACCCTATGTGGGACAAAGCACCATGGACTTCTTTCGCATAGGTTTGGTCTGTGGGGTGCATCCATCATGAACCACCTTTGGAGGACTGCTCGCGGAACTCATCATGAAGGCTCCTTGACAGAGTCCTTTGCCATATACTTGATATTTTTGTCCAGATTTTATTAGTCCAGACTAACCATTTGCCTGGTTTTTATAATGTAGGGAGAAAATATGGTTCCTCCTCGACCTGTACCCAGACCTGCCACCGAACCTCTTCCAATTGGTTCAGAGAGACGTCTTGCTATGATTCATAGGGCTGAGAGCATCAAAGAGGACCCCAGACATCCAATCATTCCCGATGATGGTGTTTTGAAGGACTTACTCTCCCCCATACTTATGGGATATCCGCTATATAATCATCTTCCACTTTATGGTTTCGGCCTTCAAGAAGACATCCCTATCCCCCCTGTCTTCTCAGGTTTTTCATCCCTTTACTTGGAAGTGTTGCCGAAGTGCACTCAAGAGAACCTTTCCCAGTCAGGAGAGATTATTTATGATTCTGACCCAAAAAACGCTTTTATTTTAAGAGGCTATATTTGGACTCAAAGCGATCGGTACACTCAGTACTTCTCCCAAGAATCCATTCTCAAGAGTTACCCATCCTTGATCAACGTTTCCCAAGTAGATCCTGATGCAGGATGGATTTTCAGGTGGGATCTTCGGTCTGGTGGGCTTTTCTCAAATGACTGGGCCTTAGATTTCTGGGTCCATTATCATTGCTGAGAATATCCCAAGTCACTGGAAGTGGTCAATCTGTACTCCACAGTGTGGGCTTCCCAGTTTCCTGTTTACCCACCATCTTCGATCCTTCCTGACTTGCTCAGTTGCTGGTGTTCAAGCACTAACACTTTCCACCTTTCCCATGGTGAAATTGGTATTAGATTATGGGACATCTACAAATTGGGAGGACTTCCGATCATCGACAAGATGTATGACGATTTTTTCCCACCCCTGATGCATGGGACGATGCCGAACAGGTGCCTTCGTTGGCAAGGGATCTGCTGGTTATGGTGGAGCGGTCACTAGATCACCCCTTGCGGGCCCGCTCTCTTATTCCCTATAGAACCTGGATAGGGTTATTTCTGAAAAACACTAGTCCTGTGTTGATGATCAAATGCCCCAGGAATCATCCTTATCAACAATCACAAACTATCCCAGGTTCCTACTGGGCAGTTCTGGAGGCGGGTGACTACCTTTCATGGGGTTATGAGGTGCATCCCGGTGTGCCGCCTATGCTCAGGATGGCAGGTATTTTTTCCATGTTTTTGAGTAGGTGACTATTCCTATCTCGGGATATCAACCCAGGTGTCAGAGCTTGCACCCTGATGATGGAAGCTGAGCTGGCGGGAGGCCGCCCGGTGAATCTGGTCGTGCCCACTTTGGCTCGCCTTTACGAATTAATGAGCCACATGCAGGAGGGCTGGTCACCCTATCGTCTGAGCGGACCATTTCAATTCTTATATGGCTGGGTAGTGAATCATTTCCACTGTTATGAGTATCATCATAACATAGTCATCCTGCTTCTTGCCTTTCGGCCTACCCTGATCGATGTAGCTGGAGTTCGCTTGAAGTCCCTCAGCTCTGATGAAGTCGTCAAGCTTCTGAGTGACTTCTCCCAGTTCTCTTTCACTCCCTACCCCACCCCTTCCGGTGTCGTGGTTGAAAACTGCATGGGGAGCCTAGAGGATCATTCTTACATGATTTCACTGTGGGACAGGTTTTTGTCTGCGCGGATTGAAGAGGTTTATCTATGCGAGTTGTACTCCCCATATCATTTTTCTCACCAGTTTGGATGTATGCAACTCCAAGTTTTCCTTCCCCATCCTCAGGACTGAGGACTACACCCGACCACTCTCCGTCAATGGTGGTTGATGTTGATGTGGGAGGGATCCGACATAAGAATTACCTTGCCTGGCATAGGAGAGGATGCCATCCTATCCTTGGAGCATGCAAGAATGTGGATAAAGCATTATCCCGATGGGATCCTGGGGAAGGCTGTCCAGCAGGTTCCCAAATCAGAGGTTATTGCATCTACTGTGCCTACCTCACCTTCCTCATCGACTCTGAGGGAGGACCGAACAATGACTCATAGGTCAAAGAAACTCAGGGGACTTTTCTTTTCCAACCCCTCTGTGGCCGAAGTTCAGATGGACCCAACCTTCTTGGATGTGGATGAGGATGAACCTGTGGCTTCGGGTCCCAGCGAGACAACTCCTAAATCTTTGCCGGCTGATACTGGACTTAGCAACTTGATTCCTAAGCCTGAACCAGGGTTAGAAGCTTCAGACCTTCCAGCTTCGGAACCATCTTCTAGCATGCACATGTCTATGCTAGTCGCAATGCCAGACTTCATTCCTGTGCTGTCTAGAGAGGATACCAAAGATCCTCGTGTCATGGCAGACCACTGAGCAGTGCGAAGGTGGGACTAGCCCCAGATCTGTGAGATTGTTGCCGAAACTCCACTTACTGATATGGAGACTAAAACTGAAGCCCTTTAGCAACTTTTCCTAGGCTTGGGGTCAGGTGGGTTTGACTATTGAAAACTTCATTTTCTCGCTTTCCAGGTCGTCATTGCCCGTGGGGAGGATGCCGCTAGTGAACACAAACTTGCTCACCTTGCTGCCTCTCATTGAGGGACCCGAGCCTTTGAAGAATATATGATAAAGCTCCATCAGCTGATAACAGTAGAGGTGAGATCTCAAGATCAAGTGACTGCCCTATCTACCGAACTGTATGAATGCAAAGATCGAGTGGTGATGTTGAGGGATCAGTTTTCATCTCTGACTGGTAACCTTGAAGCTACTAGGAAAGGGATTAACAATATCCAAACGAAGGTGAGGCATACTTGTTCGGTGGATGAAGTTGAGGCCAAGGAGAAGGCCGCTCTAGAGAAAACTTGCAATAACCTTCGCCGCACGGTTTCTGATCTGATGGAGAGATAGAGCCATGATCCTTTGTGATCGTCGGAGCTATTTTTGTATCCTGTTTTACCCCTTTTGTTGCGGAAAAGGAGAGACTCTAGCTTGTGGATGTCCTACCCTTAGGGAAATAAAATCTACTGTCAATCTCCCCTTTCTTTAAAATTTGATGGTTACCGAAACAACTATTTCATAAATAAAAACTCTCTGAATTATAATTAACCATAATTTAGGAAAATGATAAAAATAGAAACGATCTCTAATTTTTTCTTGGACCATGGGATCCAGCAAGCATAGTTTGACTATTACCGAGGTTTTGTAGGAAAAACCCACAAAATTTTTGTCTTTTCTATTAATACCCTAATTTTGTCGGGGCCCATTCAGTGTGAACCTAGTGGGTATGGATTTAATTTTGCTTAGGTCGCCCTTTTCGGGTTTTCGGCCTGACGGGCTTTGAACCTCTTTTTGTGAGTGGTTTAAAGTCCCACCTACAAGACTATCATTACGGATGTTTTAGGTTGAACAAAATTGACAAGATATGGTGGGGCGAGGGCCCTGACGAGTTTTGGTTGATTAAAAGATGTCTCAACACCCTTCAGACGCACATGGGAGGAACATTTTTAGATTTGAACGACATGCAGGGCATGTCTCAAGGCATGGGAGATGTATCGGCGTACAAGAGTAGGAAAGCGTCAATTAAGGTAGACTTGCCTTTGATAGATGGGCCAGTGGCAATCAATATGCAGAGACACTGAGGGAACAGTATGAATAGTCATGCAAAGGTGTCCTTAAGTTAATGACTGTCCATTTCCGATGGCCTGAGGACTTCATGGAAGTTCGGCTTATGAAAACCACCATGGGTGGCTTGGAGAATCATGAAAACCTCCAGGGGTGGTTCGAAAAGGGTGTGTGACGTCTAAAAGGGTTTGGGAACATCTATACTAATTAGGAGTGTGGTCAGGAGGCCACTTTACTACGCATTTAGTTAGCATGAAGGACGGTTGGAGCTTGACGTAGTTTAAAGTCATGCAGGTGGGACATTCTTCAAAATGGAACGGCTTCTCCTGGTTCTCGGTAATCTCGCCAGAGACGTTCCACCATATTCAGGGAGGGTTCTGAAAGAGGTTGGTAAACTATAGATCAATGGGTTTTTCGAATCCTAGGATGGATATGGGGGCTCAGAGGCCAAGAGGCGTATGGAGAGAAGCATTGCCTAAGGAAATATTGCCTTTGGTAGATGGGCTAGGGGCGATCAATATGAAGAGCCGCTGAGGACATGGTATGCATATTCATGCAAAGGTGTACTTAGGTCAATGATTTCATTCTCCCGATAGCTGGGCAACTTCAGAGAAGTTGAGGTTCGGGACCACCAGGGGTGGCTTACAAGGGTTCGACTCTTTCTGAGTATAGAGTATGGTTTATGAGGAGAGGGTGCCTGGATATGGGAGAAACATATGGGCTAAATTTCTCGGGAATGGGTGAAGGCATCCCTTCTCATGCTGGTGTGAGATGGTGGTTTGTGCAGGTCTAGCCCATGCACTGAGGGATGGAGGAAATCTTCCATTCTTGATTGAACCCATTACAGGTTTCGACCATGCAGTTTAACGTCATGCGACGAGGATGGAGGGAATCTTAAATTCCGTGCAGTTTAACGTCATGCGGTGAGGACGGAGGCCATTTTTGAAGATGCTGTGTAGTTTAATGTCGTGTAGCGAGGAAAGAGGGCACTTTTAAACCTATGAAAATGCTTGTAGTTGGAGGCATTTCCCTGAATGTTTAATGCCTGGTATTTTCAGTTTCACGCCAAGCGGCAAAGACATGTTCCATGCAGTTTTAATCATCATGTGGTAAGGATGACATTGCAAAGTCCACTCTTGATTAGAATGTAACTGGGCTTGAATACCTTGGCATGTCCAAGGCGTATAGGGGGGTTGATGGTGTAAATCATGGTTCTGGGGCTTCTTGAATCAAGATAGATGATATGGGGCTCTGAGGACGGTAAGCGTACGGGGCTAGGAAGAGTAACGCTCGAGGAAATATTGCCTTTGGTAGATGGTCCAAGGGCTATCAATATGCAGATCCACTAAGGGAATGGTATGCATAGTCATGCAAAGGTGTCCACATTTCGATAACTTTCCACTTCCGATGGCCATGAATGATTATGAGGATCCACGATTGACCGGGACATGAAGTCTGTCGTTTGGTAAGGAAATATCTGGACATGTCAGGGATATTCGTCCCTGGTTGCAGCTAAAGCTTAGAGATTTCCCTGCGCTGATTTATCTTGTGCATGGGGGTGTACCTTTACTCCATACAGTTTAACGTCGTGCGGTAAGGACAAATTACTCTTAGTTTAACGGTCGTAGAGTTCAGACCATTTGATGACTATTGCTACAATTACCCAAAAAGAAATTGAGTTAGGAGGATCTGGTATACTTTGAACAAGTGTGAGGGAATGAGGGTGTAAACTATAACTCTGGGGTTTCTCGGATCAGGAGGTATGGTATGGGGGCTCTGAGGCCGGTAAGCGTACGGGGCTTGGAAGAGTTTCTCCTGAGGAAATATTTCCTTTAGTAGATGGGCCAGGGGCTATCAATAAGCAGAGCCCCTGAGGGCATGGTATGTATAGTCATGAAAAGGTGTCCATGGGTCAATAAATTTCCACTTCCGATGGCCATGGATGATTATGAAAATCCATGATTGCTCACAGTACAAAGTTCGACATATGGGGATAATTGTGTCCAATCATACAAGAAACATCTTCACCATAATTGTCCGTTGAGTCAATGTAGCCTAGCCCTGACTTGATGTTCATAAATGTAGATCGTCATGTGAACCATGGGTGGATACATAGGCTAACCAGGTAGGGATACCCTAGTAACATTTGTATGTGAGAGGGGAATGAACTTTTAAACCACTACTCCATAATTTTTTGGATCGGGAGATATGATATGGGGGCTCTGAGGCTGGTAAGAATATGAAGATAGGAAGAGTACCGCCTAAGGAAATATTGCCTTTGGTAGATGGGACAAGGGATATCAATATGCAGAGCCACTAAGGGCATGGTATGTATAGTCATGCAAAGGTGTCCACGGGTCAATAACTTTCCATTTCCGATGGCCATGAATGGTTATGAAAATACACAATTATCCGGGTCGTGGAGTCCGATGTATGGAGAGGATGCATCCAAACACACAAGGAGTATTACCATATCATTTCTCCATATATCTTTGGTGGGTCGCGACAAAGTTCTTGTAGTTTAATGTCATGCGGTAAGGACGAAGTCCGTGCAGTTTAACGTTGTGTGGTGAGGACAAAGGTGAACTAATGTGAAAAAGGGATTCCGTGCAGTTTAACGTCATGCGGTAAGGATGAGAGGTATATATACTTGTGTTTTCTTTTATCAGCGGCTGATCTAGGAGATAAGATCTTGGCGTCGCTACGTATCCTGCGAGGGTAGGAATCAAGCCACATATTGTTTTTTTTATTACACCCCGTGCAGGTCTGGTCCTTACATAGGGGAAAGGGGGCATATTTATTCTTCTTATCTGTGTAGTTTGACATCGTGCGGCAAGGACGAGGAACAAACCCCGTGCAGGTCTGGCCATTACATGGGGGAAAAGGAGGGTATTTTTAGCTTTATTTGGGGATGGATGGGCCAGGATGGGGGACCCTAGGGTCACTACATATCCTGAAAGAGCAAGAATCGAGCCATATGTAGTTATCTGACAGATAATACACCTTGCGTTGGGCTGGTACGTACACGTGGGAAAATGGCATTTTTAAATCTTCATTCGGGGGTGGCTGGGCCAGGATGGGGGACCCTGGCATCACTATGTATCCTGCAAGGGCAGGAATCAAGCCGTACGTATTTCTCTAAAATGGGTACACCCCGTGCAGGGTTGGTCCATACATGGGGGGAGAGGGCATTTTTAATCCTTCTTATCCATTCAGTTTAACGTCATGCAGTAAGGATGAGGAATACACCCCATGCAGGGTTGGTTCGTATATGGGGGAAAAGTGCATTTTTAATTTTATTTGGGGATAGCTGGGCCAGGATGGGGGACCCTGGCATCACTACGTATCCTGAAAGGGCAGGAATCAATCCGTACGTAGTTCTCTGAAATGGGTACACCCCATGCAGGGTTGGTCTGTATATGGGGGGAGAGGTCATTTTTAATCCTTTTTATCCATGCAGTTTAACGTCGTGTGGTAAGGACGAGGAATACACCCCGTGTAGGGTTGGTCCGTACACGGGGGAAAAGGGAATTTTTAATCCTTATCCATGCAGTTTAACATCATGAGGTAAGGAAGAAGTAATCTTAGTTTAGGGTCATAGAGTTTGGACCATTGGGTGCTTGGCAGTTTAACATCCTGCAGCTCAGATGAAAACTGCTTTTGATTATGTGAAATACTTCTTCAGAAATCTCGCATTTGTAGGAGTGGTAGTGAACTGCCCGTCCATGGAGATCAGGACATATGCTCCATTGGAGTAGACCTTGTGTATAACATATGGTCCCTCCCACTTGGGCTCCAGTTTTGGAGGCTTATTTCCAGGTATCATTGGGGTCCGGAGGACCAACACCAATTCTCCTTCCAAGAAAGACCGAAGATGAACCTTTTTATTGAAGGCTCGTGCGATCCGGTTCTGATATACTTCCAGATGGTGAAAAGTGTGCAACTAATTCTCATCCAGCTATTCCAATTTGCCTAGACATTTTTCTGATTACTCATAGTTGGAAAACTAATTACAAATAGAAACACGGAGTGAGGGAAATTGGAGCTCAATGGGCAGGACCGCTTCTGTTCTGTATACTAATGAGTACGGAGTGGCCTAAGTAGCGGTGCCGATTGTGGTTCAATAAGACCACAATGTATAAAGAAGTTTATCTAGCCATGATTTCTTGTCTTTTTCCACCATTTTCTGGAGAATGTTGGACATGGTCTTTTTGAAAGCCTCTATTTGTCCGTTGGCCGCTGCATGGTAGCGAGATGAGTGGTTAGCCTTGATACCATATTCTTGGTATAGTTTCTCCAATTCAACAAAGCAGAAATTGGTGCCGTTATCCATCAGTATGGTATGAGGGACGCCAAATATGGTGATGATATTGGTTTTCATAAATCTTAAAATGTTTCTTTCCCTGACTTCTTTGAGGGGTACAACTTATGCCCATTTGGAAAAGAAGTCGGTCACTGTGAGGATATACTTTAGTGGTTTGGCCGTGATGGGAGGATATGGTCCCACGACGTCCATTCCCTAGATATAAAATGTCCAGGAGTACTTATCTTAATGAAGTAACTTCGGGGGTTGGTGTATGAAGTTGGCATGAATTTGGCATGAGTGGCATTTTGCGGTAAAGTGCTCGCAATCTCGTGCCACAGTGGGCCAATAGTACCCAAGCCTTCAAACATGATGGGAAATATTATACCCTGACTGATGTGCTCTACATACTCCGACATGCACTTCACTCATGACGGCATCGGTTTCTTCTCCATCAATGCATCTGAGGAGGACTCTATCGAGGCCTCGTTTGTAGAGGACCTCTTGCTGACCCATGCCGTAGTATAGGACAAAATTGATCACCCTTCTCCATATTTTCTCTCATTCAGCCCTGTCTGATGGGAGTTCTCCCCTTTGAAGGTAGTTTGCAATGGGGGTCATCTAGCCAGTGGTAGGGGCATATGGCTCAGGGACAAGATTGACTTTTTTGATTTCTTCTATCCTAGTCTGAACAAACGACAAGACCATTCAACGATGAGTAATACTGATAGTTGTTTCATCTCGGTCTGGGTCAACTAGAGCTTTGGCCGCATTAGCCAATGCATCGGCCTGGGAATTTTGAGACCGGGGAATATAGGTCAATGTTGGTTCTATGGAGAATTCCACCATTAACCCTCAGACATGGTTAAATAGGGGAATCAACTCCTCCTTTTTGATAGCATAGTCACCATTGACTTGCTTGATGACCAGTTCTGAGTCACCTTTTACCTTAAGGTGCCATACTTGTGCCTAGAGTGCAAGCTCCAGGTATGCAATGAGGGCTTGATACTCCACCTCATTGTTTGTACATCCTTCTGGCATGAGGAAGGAATATGGCAAGTCTGCCTTTTCTGGGGACATGAGCATTATCCCCAAACCCACCTTGTTAAATTTAGGATCCTCCATCCTTTTCCCTGCCAGGATTTGGGATGCGCCGCCGAAGTACATTTCCCATGTTGGGAGATCCATTGAAACCGATAATATGACTTCATCAGGTAACTCAATGTCCGGTACTGTGGTCCCTTTCGAGGGGTGGTCTGCCAGAAAATATGCTAATGCCTGGCCTTTGATGGCTTTCTAAGGCACAAACCGGATGTCAAACTATTTCAGGATGACTGCCCATCGGGATAGGCACCCAGTCAGCATTGGGCGGATGAGAATGTACTTGAGTGGGTTACTACGCGAGACCAAATGGACTTAATGATGCTGCAGATAATGTCACAATTTTTGAACTGCGATGACCAAGGCCAAACAACTCTTCTCGATGTTTGAGTATTGAGTTTCAGCATCAATCATGGTTCGGCTGAGGTAGTAGAGACTGTTTTCACTGCCGGAGTCATTTTTCTGTGCGAGGAAGGCTCCCAGTGACCGCTCTAGGGCCGTTACGTATAGGATGAGAGGTATTCCTTCAACTGGGGGCATGAGCACTGGAGGGCTCAAGAGGTACCTCTTTAGGCTGTCGAATGGTTCTTGGAAATCATCTATCCATTGGTACGTAACTCCCTTCTTCATTAACCTAGTGAAGGGAAAACATTTTTCTGCCAGGTTGGCTATGAACCACCTAATGTAGGCCAGGTGTCCTTGGAATCCTCTCAACTCAGTGAGATTGTGGGGAGGTGGCAGACCAAGGATTGCCTTTGTCTTTTCAGGTTCAACTTCGATGCCACGATGACGTACGACGAAGCCAAGGAATTTCACTGAGGTAACCTCGAAGGCGCATTTCAAGGGATTCATCTTCAGGCTATGTTGTCAAAGTTTGTTAAAAATGGTTTCAAGGTCTGACAGGTGATATGAGCGCTGTCTTGATTTGACCACCAAGTCATCCACGTAGTATTTGACGAATCTCCCCAGGAATGGTTTAAAGATACGATGCATGGCATGTTGATATGTGGCTCTAGTGTTCTTGAGACCAAAGGGAATGACCCTGTAATAGAATATTCCTTGAGGAGCTCTGAAGGCAGTGGATTCTTCATCTTCTCGGGCCATCCAGATTTGATTATACCCAGAATAACCATCCATGAAGGAGAGGGCCTCATACCTAGCCATTGCGTCGATTAATAACTCGGTAATCGGGACTGGGAAATCATCTTTCGGGAAGTGCCGATTAAGATCTCTAAAATCAATGCAGACGTAGATTTTTTCATTCTTTTTCTTGATGGGGACAATGTTGGCCAACCAGACGGGGTACTGGACCTCCCGAATGAAGCCTGCTTTAATAAGCTTATCAACTTTAGCCTCTATTTTGGAAGCATGTGATGGGTGTGTTCTTCTAGTGGCTTGTTTATAGCCCCAGTGGTCTTCTGGCAGACCTAAGTGGTGGGTCACCACTTCGGGATCGAGTCCCAGCATCTCCGTATAATTCTAGGTGAAAACATCCTGGTGTTGCTTCAGGAAGGAGGTATACACCTCGTGATCTTCGGGAGACACAACTATACTAATGAGGGTGGGCCTCAGGTCTTCCTTAGTACCCAGGTTTATTTCCCTGAACTCGTCCACAATGGTGGAGATACCTTCCTCAAATGCGGGAGGTGCATCCCTGAGATCTTCCTCCTCCTCTTCCCCCACATTCTCATCATCCTAATCCGACGGGGGGAGAGTTCCCAGCACGAGCACTTGGGAGTTAGAAGACGAGGAATTTTAGGCATCCTCTCTCATGTATACACCCCCAAATTGAGGATCAGGGGTCGTTTCCACACTGTCACGCTCAGCCTTTATGGCTGAAGTCATGAGGACAGCTGAGTGTGTGTCCGGGATTGAATCCCTACCCTCAACATGGTTGATGGGCCGTACGTAGTCTCCACCAAGCTACCTGAGGGGGTCATAAAGAACCATTTCTAGACCATTTGAAGCGGGGATCTAGTCAATACCATCAAGTGAAGGATTATTTTTCTTTTTCTCATAAAACCCGGCGTCAATGTAGTGTGACTCGGAGAGCTCAAATGGGGCCTTGTCAGCGTGCAATGTCCCACTTTTTCCCTTGACGCAATATTTGATACACTGGTGGTAGGATGAAGGAACAACCATGTGATTATGAAGCCAAGTCCTTCTAAGTGAGGCATTGAATGTTGTGTTCTGCTGGACCAACATGAATTCCGAGTAGGCCACAAGGTCGCCAAAATAGGTTTTCAACTTGATTTGTCCCATTGGATTCTGTTCACTCTTGTCATAACTCAACAGAGTTGTGGCTGAGGGGATTAGGTCATCCTCACTATAGCCCAACTTGTTGAGTGTTCGTAGGGGGAGGAGGTTAAATCCAGAGCCGTTGTCAATAAAGACTTTGTGTATCCCAACATCATTTAGTGTGCCAGACTCATATAGTGGTTTGATATTCCCTTTCATGATGGAATCTTCATCCGGATCGGTGAAGTAAATCACCACATTGCATTCAGCTGGGCCAGTCTCCATCCGGTAAATCTCGGTGGCAGATACCTCGGCTTGAAACTCCTAGGGGCTGAGAAAGGCTTCAATAAGCGCCTCTCTGAGATCTGATGACAAACTCATGGCATCCAGGATTGACAGATTGGCTGGTAATGACACCATATGATTAAGGATATCATATTTTTTCTCCAATGGCCGACGATTCTCTGCTGGTGGGAGCATTTTAGCAGACACTTTAGGAGTTGGAGTATGTGAAGTGGGACCAGCCGCAGGGTTGAAGGTCGAGGATGTTCCAATGTTCTGGGGTCTCGGCCTGACTAGTCTGTTTGTGCGCACTAAGTGTCTAGACACTTGTTCCTCCTCTAACGAGTACCGCAGAATGACAGGGCCAGAGTGGCCGCTTGTGGAGGTGGAGGGATATTATTTCTCCTCATAAATCCGTTGAAGGGCTCTCCCATGAGTTTCTGTGATATTAATGGTTTGGTCCGGGGTAAAACCATAGTGTTGGTTTCGGCCGCGACTGCGCCTTCCCCGATATCCCCTGCCTTTGTGATTCCTCCTCCTGGCCCCTTGCGTCAGGAAATCAGGTTCGTAACCATACCCTTTTTCAGGGAACGATTCCATTATATGGATGATGTTGATGGAACCAAATATTATCTCCTCATCCTATGACATGTCAACTCGGTCGGTTGTCCCTGATGGTGCCGTTTGGTGGGTTGGTGCCCATGGCGCCAAGTTTGAGGGCATAAAATCTGACAGTGTTGGGGCTAACTTTGGAATCATGGTGGACTGCTCCTCTTGCGCTTGTCTCCTTCCTTTTTGATTACGCCTGGATGACTGGATCATAGAGGGATGTGAGACCGATATTATCAGATGCGCAACATTAGGGGATGTTGGCGACAACACCGACAACTATAATTGAGCTCAGAGTATTCCCTGAGCTCAGTTGACAGTCTTTCCGAGTCATCCAGCTATCAAATTTCTACCCCTTATTGCTGGTGACTTCCTACCACCCCTCCCCTTTATCAGAGTCGGTGGTAGAAATATATGTCACATGTGCTGGGGGTGGTCCCAATTTGACCTGACCAGAGTCTACCATCCTTTTCAAGAGGTCTTTGAAGACAAAGCATTCATGGATACTGTGCCCTAAAATTCGATGGTAGGGACAATAATCCGGCCTTTCATCGTGACCGACTTCTTCATGATTCCTTGGTTCTGAGAGGCGAAGCAAGTTTCAATTCATGGAGGCGATGAAATAGCTACGGAATTGGTCCTCTCGGAATGAGTATATTTTTTTTCTTTGTTCCTCAAATGGGTTCTGCTTCAATCCTATCCGATCATCCCACTTGGGCAGATCTAGCTTCTGATATACAGGGGGCCCTTGACGATTTGGTGAAGGCCTGAGCGGCCGAGTAGGCGCAGGGGATGGCTTGAGCATGACAGAGGACACTTCAGCTCTAACTGTTCGCTTTGCAGGAGCCTGTGAGGATATTCGGGACTTCATATTGGTTTTATGTAGGGAGTATTCAATTCTATGGGCGATGGCCAAGAGATGAAGGAATCTAGTGGTGCACTCCATTGGTATGAGCGGTGTTCGCAGATCGTCTCGAAGATTATCGATGCATATGTTAAGCATCTCATCTTGAGGCATTGGCCTATTCAGAGAGTAGGTCAGACCTTTCCATCTAGCGATGAAATCTGAGACCCTCTCGTTCTCCCTCTATTTTCAATTCATGAGGTTACTGATTGTTGTTTTAGGTAACATCGAGCTGAAGTGGAATAGGAATTGCTGCTGAAGGCATTCCTAGCTTTTTATTGACTGATCTAGAAGACTCGTATACCAGACAAAGGCAGATCCTTGCAAGGTCCGTACGAAGCATCTGAGTTTCACTGCTTCTTGTTGTTCCAGAGTTCCCATCATAGGGTCGCAATAAGACACGTAGTGCATCAAGTGTTGTTCTGGATCGCCTGATCCATTGAAAATAGGGAATACAGGGCTCCCAAAATTGGGTGGAGGAGGCGTATTGCTCAACCAATATGGGTAGGGCTTTTTCTATGGTTGTATAAAAGCACGTTGACCTTCCATTACTTCCAATCAATCTATCAGTGCCTTAATGGTGCTGGAGAGTCCCTGGTTTACATCCTGTTGGGCCCGATCTGAGGCAGGCATAGCCCGAGGCATTGCCTGAGGATCCGGCTTGGCTGGTACCAAGTGTGCGTATGCCGTTTTTGACACCTTCAGAGGGTTTAGACGTACTCAATCTGGTTGCTTTCTGAGTGGAGGGAAGTCTTGGTATTCACCCGAATCCATGTTCAGGTAGTTAGACGGACCAGGCGCCTCATTGGGTGGGGGCCCTGACTGTGCTTTGTCTGCCGAGGCAAACCTTGGTCCTTGAGGTGCACTTGCTGGGAGTGAAAGGTGTGACTCTTCTTGGGAAGCACTTTCAATAAAATGGTTCCTTCGGAGTATCTCAGCATTAATCCACCTCAATTCTTTCATTTTCTCCTCCTGTCGAGAAAATCTCTCTTCGAGTGTAAGTGGATCATTTTTATCGAGAAAAGGAGGCGGGTTAAGAGTAACCGGTCCTTTATTCTTATCCTTGTTGGAAGCTCGCAGGGTAAGTGGAGGAGGGGCAGCTGGAAGGGTGGACATATTTAGGGCGACCCTCTGGTTCTGGGTGTGCACACCTAATGGTTTGTTGTGAGTCACATCCTGACTGGAACCATCATCTCCCGATCCATCTGGATTTACATCATCTTCGGTGTCACTTGTGGGGTTAGCCTCTATGGCGTTGATGGATGCATATCACGGGGCGGAGGAGATGTCATCTTCAAAATAGGAAGAGGATCACCCGTTCCTTTTATTGGTCCTGATCTTCATATCCCTGTATTTCTTTCAAACTCCTTGATGAAGGGTGATGTAGAGAGTTCCTTGATGAGACCTTATGGTACGCCCCCCTCTTTAAGGGGATGGTGACTCAAAAGATGGGATAAGGCAGGAACCTCCTCTTCTAACTATCCTCCCTAGATGAGAAAATACTGATTCTCATGGGGGAGGTTGTTGTTGAGGTGGTAAAAATTCCCCCAACTCTGAGGGATAGGGTTGGCTCTGTTCCCTAGATGTCGAGTCTATTCCCATTTTTATTGGTCTTACAGGGGCATTTGTTGTTAAAAATTCCCCTAGCTCTATAGGCTGGGGTTGACCCTGGATTGCGGCAGCGACTACTGCTATCACTACCTGCCTGATCTTACGTGCCCCTATCTGGGGGTGAACTGGATCTGATGCCGAGTTCACCTGTGAATCAATCCCCTCTAGGGAGGAAGTAAAAGACCAATTATTGGACTCTCTTAGGCGGGAGGCTTTTTGTATGCTTTTGGCGGCCTGATTCAGGAGTTCGTGAATGGATCATTCCCATCGGGCCTAATGCTTCTGGGACTTACTCCAGGCCTGACTCTGCTGGGCGTGTTGCCTTTCCCGAACAGGGAGACCACTCGATTGCTGTCTTGCCGTGATGACGTTGAAAGGCACTACACCGAACGGGTTCTTCTGGGTGGGGAGAGGAGTGAAATGAAGAGCTCCATGTTCTCCCCATCCTCTGATATGGACTCCCATCGGTGCATCACCAATGATGCGGCACAGCTGGTGCAGTGCATGGAGGAAAGATAACTCCATGTTTCCTTTACGCCTCTTAGGTCGCGGTTGCCGCGCTGAAGGAAGATCTTCCAGGTCGATGTGATGCAGCGGTCTCCTATTGTCTTGACGTGATCTACATACCCATTGTAGGATAGTAAGCTTGATTTCAGCCGGAGGAGGGTTGTCCACATATTGGAGCGGATGTCATGTGCACATTTTTCTGACAACTTTCTGGGTATGTCATATTGAGAGGTGGTTGTGGGCCAAAACATAACTGGGATATCATCTCTGGCCAGTCGTTTCCTCAGGTGCAACATGTCGGCATACTCCTCTGCTAGTGATTCCTCTACCTGGTCGGCCCAACTGAGATGCTCACTGATAGTGTGGTCGGAGACTGTGGGTCCAGTAGGTGTTGAATTATCATATGGGCGGTTCCGGGGTGGTTCAGAAGATGAACGCGACCCTGGACCGTCTCCTAATTGAAGAAGGGTATCATTAACGACTATCTAGGAATCTAACATGCTCGATCCCGCCCTTCTGAGTGTGTCGGCATATGAGGGATTTTCTGTGCTTGATTTGGTAGGGGGAGGACCTTCCTATTGATGTGATATGTCCCTGTAGGGAGGAATTTTTCAATGGCGGCCGTGATGGCGAGGGATACCATAACAACTTCCACAGGGAGAGAACCTGCAGGGTACACACTAGGGAGGGCCTTCAGAATGTACCGCAATGAGGGGAGGTCCTTCTCGTTGAATGACATCTAGGCGGGGAGGGCCTCCACTATCCGTGTCATAACGACAAGGGATACCATTACTACTTGACGCCTCACTGCATATAGGACTTTTGTAGTGAATAACATGGGGATGACCTCCAAGGCGTATCGCAGTGAGGGGAGGTCCTTCTGACAGTGTAGCGTTGTCATGGGGAGGGCCTTTGCAACAACTTCCATCATGGTGAGTATGACCATCATGGTTTGGAATTCAATGTATTTCATGTGGAGGACCTTCAAGATACACTGCGACAAGGGGAGGACCTTCTTGTTACTTGGGGCCATCATGAGGAGGACCTTCATAATGGCGGCTGTGGTGGCGAGGACTACCATCACATCTACTGCAATGGCGAGGACTACCATCATAGCTGCCGCAAGGAGAATGTATGCGGAGTACACCATGGGGAGGGCCTTCAGAATGTACCGCAATGAGGGGTGGGCCTTATCGTTTCTTGATGTCTCTACGAGGAGGACCTCCGTTACCAGGGTGGCGAGGACTACCATCGTGATCTGATGCCCTGCTGCACGGAGTGTCATTGCTACGTAACCCCTGGGGAGGACCTTTAGGGAAAGCCATGACAAGGGGAGGGCCTTCTTGTCGTGATGAGATGTCACTGCGGGGAGGGCCTCCACAATTGAGATTACGATAGCGAGGACTACTATCATAATCTATGGTCCCACTGCACAGAGAGTGTTTGAAGTGTATACCCTGGGGAGGACCTTCAGGGTGGACCGTAGAAAGTGGAGGGCCTTCTTTCCGCTCGATCTTCTGGTCACGCGGAGGGCTACCATGACTCGCATCAAAAGATAAGCGCTCTTGATCGATTGTTATATGCCCGTGGGGGAGGCCCCCACGGGTGCTCTGGGGAGGACCTTAAGAGCTGCTGGTAGCAACATTGTGGGGAGGACCTTCGCAATGTCTAATACCACTCCCATAATATGGTAATGGGTGGGCAGGATTTTGAGCCTTCGATATTTTATTAGCGGCATTTGGAACCCCATATTCCAGTAGAGTGGAGTCATGAACCCCCTCTTTATTTTCCGGCTGCCTTCAGCGCATTCAGGGTGCTTTCTTGTGGTCAATGGGGACCGTCTGCTGTTGATAACGACCTTCACCTTTGGGTCCCTTTCTAATTGGGTCCCATGATGCTGCCGGGATATGATGACGAACATCTTGAATTTTATCAGGGATATATTCCTACTCTAGAGAATCCACTGTGATGGACGAGTGTCCCCTAGTTGGAACGAGTGAATTTGCTCGATCCGGTTGCCCTTGCGTCGCGGAATATGGCCGACGACCCTCCTGAGTGGAAGCAGGGATGCAGATATGCTTTGAGGTGACTACCTCGTCTCTTATATGAGTCGCCTCAATTGGGGAGACGGGATCACGGTCCCGAGTCCTTGCTATTGCCGCTGATGAAATTACATTCCAGAAAGTCTGCAAGATATGATCTGGGATCGATACCTGCTCCTCCATCATTTATAGGATATACAGAGAGACATATTTGGTTGTAATGGGTATGGAGGCCCATTACGGTATCAGAGTAGGAATATCCTACTCCGGTCCTCTGGTGGTTAGTGGGTACTGACAATTATCCTGTGTCGGGGTAGGTGAATGAATCTTCCCCTGTGCCGGGATATGCTGGTTTATCTCTCCGTTTGCCGCCACATCGGGATGACAGACTTTACTTGAATCTGCAGGGAGCTGTCCCTACATATGTTGATTTCCCACCGTATCAAGTTGGTGGCCTTTGTTGGCAGGGAGACGTGCCTGCCTATTAATTACCGCCACATCTGGATGGCGGGTTTTGTTGATCACCACTATATCAGGATGGTAGGCGTCAGGGGTACCTGCTAAGAGCTGGTCTTGCAGGTACTGGGTCACCACCACGTCTGGTTGGTGGGCTTCATGACCCTGTGCTGGGAAAGGTGCCTACTGGGTAGGTTCTATCCTGTGTGAGTGACGGGCTTGATGGAGCTCGGCAGGGATGTGCACCTGCTCGTATGATGCCACCATGTCTGGATGGAGGACTTTGGAGGAGCGTACAAGTGTATGTGCCTGCTCGCGATACGTCTCCGTGATTGGGAAGCAGAGTTCGTCCTCAGGGACAAGGGTGATGACCGGTCCTTGGTTTTATGTTTTCTGCCCTCGTCGGGCGGTCCGAGGGGCCGGAGCTCGGGGAGCATGGGCCTGGATCCTCGGGGCCAAATCCTCCTTAGCGTGAGGATATCGAGTCGTGGTGTAACCACGACAACGCCTTCTGACAGGGGCCTTAGAGCATAACCCTCATTCAACGAGGATGAAGTCCTCAGTATCGAACTCATCCAACTCCCTAAAATAAGGGAGGTACGTGTTGTCTCGTTCTAGGGATAGACTTCCGAAATGGTTTGAGAGTCGTTTGGGTCTGCTTTCACGGCCGCTTCTGGGTAAGCGACCGGCGAGCCTTATCGGATTGGAGGGCGTGCATGGACACCTCCACCATCAGGAGAGTACCATTCATATGGTACTCTCATATCAACTCATCTGAAACCCAGCATTGAATACACTGGGTAGGTAATGGGGTCCTTCGTTGGTGAGGAAGTCCGGTCACTGCGTAGTTTGAATCGCGCACCTGCGAGTTCCTCTGTGATTCCATTGGATCGAAGGGAGTTCTGATTGGTACCTATAAAATATTTTAACAAATACAGATAGAAAACCTGTCAAAGAAGCATCTGATGATCCCATGCATAATTAATGACCTTGATTGACCCTCCTTGTGAGTATAAGGGGGCATAGAGTGAGATTAGGTTAAATCCATCATGCTTGGTAAAAGATTCACGCCGGGTTCACCATTTTTGTTTCAAATCGGTTCGAAAAACCCAACGGTTCGATATCCGATGATACGTGGACCTGCTTTCCAAAGGCAGGCGTTTGCTGGGCGATTTGGCCAGTGACACTTAGGAACTCACATTGGTCGAGAGGATGGGAATTCAGGCTCATCACACCCATTTAAGAGAAAATTATTTCCTGTTTCGGGACTCTCTTATAGATTTAAGACGTATTCATATGTTTGTGAACCTTTGGTTTATACCCAAGCATAGTATCCACAGATTAATCATGGTTGGAAATGGTCAGCTAAACACAGGGATTCAGAATCATTTAGGCTCGAGGTTTACCACCCCTCATTGGATTTATGACTCCGAGGATTTCAGACTCATTGAGATGACACTGGTTTAAAGCCCCATAACCGGGCACTCTAGAGTTTATTTTCATCTAGGGGGGACAGATAACGACTTGAGCATTTGGATCAAACCCGTGATATGGGCTTCCTACGTATCCTTGTGAGAGGAATCAGAATCCTCGTAGTTCAGTTGGGGATGGGGCTTACACTCTGAGGCGGACCAAGATGTGAGTAAACTGATGTAAAGGGGGTCGAAATGACCGATTGTTGGGCTTGAACCTCGAAGAGGCTTCCTACGTACCATGACTAGGATACAGGGATCAAAGTCCACGTAGTTCAGGAGTATAGTTTAACGTCATGCGGGATGAAGGATGAACCAGTGTGAAGAGGGTCGAAATGGCCGGGCGGTGGGCTTGAACCTCACGGAGGCTTCCTACGTACCATTCCTTGACAAGGATCAAAGTATTCGTAGTTCACAAGAGGTTGTGGTCCGGGTCGGTGCTTACTCTAAGCCCACGTGAGTCATGCTCGGTGTGAGAAACAAGAGGCAGCAGAGACCTGACGATCACGTCGCGAAAGGTGCGTCCATGGGAAGTGGAGTGGGGATTACGCATGGAGTGGCCTGAGAAATGGAGATTGGAAATTACTCTAGGATGGAGGACCGATGGAGAAAAATCACAACGAGAGAGGGAAAGGGTACCCCTGTGTCCATCTCCCCTCTTTGTCCTTGGAACCGGGGAAGTACGGAGGTGCATGGGTGCTACAACCCGCAAGAAAGGCTAGGGGCTTACACCAAGGAGGCTGCCCGTTCACTACCAGAATAGGGGAGAAGTGCTCACCGCCGGAGTTGAAGGGAAATGGAAGTGGGGTCCCCCAATCTGGCGAGTAGAGAGGTAGAAAGGGGAATCCGGGCTTGAACCCTGCATTACCGTGGGAATGTGAACCCAGGAACACTTCGGGAATCCACTCAAGGGCCGGAGAAACCCCTTTTCCCTCACTTACCGTGGGTATGTGAACTCAAGGGGGTGCGCTGATGAGCCTGTAGGTTGCATCATACGGGTCCGGTGGCTTCAGTAGAGGCCTTGGCTCGGGGTCGATGAATGGGCCGATGAGGGTGGTGCAAAGGGTCAGGCCGGATTGGAAGGATTTTATCTGACTCAGGGGATGAGAACACCGAAGGAGTTGGTGGGCCACACGTGTGTATGAGGAGTGGCGCCCTTCACATAGGGGGGGGGGGTGCTATGCGGCTGGAGAGGATTTCTGCGAACTAGGGTGGTCCACGAACTGATAGACATCCCGTGTACCAGGGTGATACGTGGATTCAGGTTCAGCCTACATACCAGGTTGGTACGCAAGGGATTCCATGCGAGCAGCAACGACCAAGGGCGACGCTGTTCAAGGGTTCGTCGGTCAGGGCTTCGCCCGTGTAGGGGGGTGCTATGCGGTGCGTCAAATCGAAAAAGGGGCATAAACTCCCTGGTCTGCGGGGAGTGCATTCGTGGAGGGGCTATGGTTCGCGGTCTTCTCTTTTTGTTATTTTAAGTTTTCGGTTCACCAAATTGTTATGCGTTTTCGGTTCCTTATTAATTTGCTTCCAGCCTCTTACCTGTTCTGGTTCACGAATTGGAACCCCGCTGTTTGCGAAATCCTAAGCTCCTTCCTCTGAAATCCTTCCACCCATCTCTGATCGCCCCTTCTTCTCCCACTCGCTCTCCTTTTATAGAGTGGGGAAAGAGATGTATCTGTGGTCATGCAACACCTTTTGTGGAGGCCCATGATGGGAAACCCGGTTTACAGATGACTTGGTCAATCCGCAACTCGTGGGGTCATTGAACGCACCTTCCTCACAAACCAAACTAGTTCTGGGAGTGCTTCACGGCCGCACAGGGTTCCGCCCATATTCCACGAACGACAACATATGTGGTCTGGGCTGGTTGAAGTGGTTCGCGGCTGGGGCGGTTTGTGTCGGTGGACCGGCCTGGCACCCATCCTGCTTCGCGCCCGCGGAGGGTCCCCGCCTCTCTTCCGCTAACGACAACGGTCCGCGGAGGGGGGTGGCTTGATGAACCGTCCGCGTGCCGTTAATATTGGACCGGTTCATGGGCCGACTTGTCTTTTTCCAAACTTTGAGTATTCTCCACATTTTTGCCCAATTCCTCGAGGGAAATTGGGTAGAATCCTCTCTTGAATTAAGGGGATTCTCATTCTCCTTTGCAGATTTTTCAGGACCCTGGAGTGTTTTTATATAAGATTTCATTAATTTTGTAAATATATATGTGTGTGAATTGTATATAAAAATACATTAATTACATATATGTATTTGAAATCAATGTAACACACGACATTTGATATATGTTAAATTGAAAAATAAAACAACATTTAAAATGAATAAGACATTAATATGATTTTAATTATTACATTTTATACATTATATATATATTTATATTTAATACATATATTATTTATTTCTATTTATAATTAATATATATATATATATATATATATATCATACTTATTCATTTTTATTAATAAATTCTTCATTAATAATTTTTTAATTTATTCATTTTTAATATTTTGTTTAATTATTAAAATTTATTAATTTTATATATCCATATTTAATATATACTATTTATTAATATTTATAATATATATATATATATTAAATTTATTCATTTTTATCAATAATTATTTAATTAATAAAATGTCTAATATTTTTCTTAATTTACTCATGTTTAATTATTTCATTTTATCCATTTTACATATCTATATATTTAATATATACTATTTATTAATTTTTTTAATTTATATATATGCATACTGAATTTATTAATTTTTAAAAATAATTATTTAATTAATAAAATTATCAGTATTTTTTTTATTTTTATTTGTTTAATTATGTCATTTTATTATGGACCTTTATCAGTGCTAAAAGAGCACTGATAATGGGTGTCCTTTATCAGTGCTAAAAATAAAGTGCTAATAATAAGTCCCCTTTATCAGTATCAAAATAAAGCACTGATAAAAGGTTCCCTTTATCATCACTTATTTTGGCACTAATAAAGGTGGCCTTTATTAGTACTTTTTTCTAGCGTTGATAAATGTCATTGCTCTTAAAAGCTTCTTTTGTAGTAGTGGAGAGTGATCAATGCTTGTACCATCATTATAATAACATACTTGTATAATAATGATACTGATGTTATCATTTTAAAATGGTGAAATGATATTTGATTAAGATTAAAATCACCTAAAGAAATAGAAAAGAGAAAGAGAGGTTAAAAACTTATACATAACTTATTGGATTATCTCCTTTTTAAAGTGGATTAAACATTTGGGGGATAGTCTTTTGAGAATACCAAAACCTATTTAAGGTGTCTAGGAGTGTGTAGGAGATAGTTGGGAAGAGTTTTGGTCTGATCTTAAGGGGTTTTGTTGTGAGGGGAAGTGAGGATATGAATGACCCTTTTATAAGTGAAAATGAGTGACATTTTTTAAATACCTAGAACCATTCAATAATGAGAAGTCACACTCAAGAAAAGTTACTAAAAAAATGATAAATACTGAACTGTAGAGGAGATAAGGTCAATACACACCTCCACTATTCTAAAATAAGCATGTTTTAAACATGTTAGTCCTTTTACGTCTAAGGGTACACACTTTAACCATTTTAGTTTTCATCATGGTAAATAGTTTTTACCTAGGTAATTTACCCTTTATGAAAAAAATAAACTGGTCCTTATTACATAATTTGGACCTAATGATTTCAAATTTGAAATCAATTTTGTTTGATTCAAATTTAAAATAGATAAAGATTAATTTTAAAATACTAAATATAAAGTATTTAAAACATTTTTTCTGAAAAATATAACTTAAATTATAAAATTTCAAATATGGGTTTATAAATTAAAATCAAGATTTTTAAAATTATAATTTCAATTAAAAAAATGCATATTTGGTCTTAGAAAAATGTTTCATAAGTTTCCAATTCATAATTATATATTAATAATGTCATAAAGCCATATTATTTGTAAAAACAATATTTTACAATATTCACCTAAAAAATCAATCTTTTCAAAAAAAATATCAATAATTAATCTTAAAATAATATGGCCATGATAAACCCAAAAACGATGTTAATTTTTCAAAATTCACATCCTAAAATTAATAAATTTTATTTTAAATAAAAAATAAAAAATATAGAAAAAAATATTTTTATAGGAAAATGACTTTTGATATATTAACTACTATTTCCATATAAATTATTAGTTAATATAGTGTTAATATATCTTTTTATTATTAAATAAAAATAAACCGAGTTCCTTGAAATAAAATTCCATTTTCTGAAAAATAAATTTAAGTATAAAGAAAATTTTGAAAAAATGACTTTTTAAAAAGTATATAAATTCATAATATATATATACATATAAATATTTTATTAAATTTTTATACAATCCCAATTTCTACTTATATAACCCCTTATGATCTCCAGGTAAGACCTAAATATTGGATAGGCTCTGGTTTCAATCGAGGTTGGTGATTTTACTAGTGTAGATTTTATAGTAATTTCCATGAGCTTGAATTTCTCTCATATATGATTTATCCCAAAATGTAGTTGCTTGAGTTTATCTTAGTCTTAGTCTAGAGAAAACCCCTTTTAAGATACTTCCTTTACAAGCTCATATAGATGAACTTCATAAGGAATGTTTACACTTTTAGATGCCATTTCTTCCAGCTTTCTTTATTGATTTTGTGATATGGTTATGTAAATTTATTCCATCTAATTTAATGGCTACATTTTAATGGTAATATGTAATATTAAAAATATATCAAGTCTTTTTTTTCATTTTAGTAGGGTTTTTTGTGGGAAACACAAAATTAAAAAAATATTTATTTTAGGATAATATATAGTGAAATATCAGGTCGTTTCATTCTCCCCCTTAAATAAATTTCATCATCACAATTTTAATTATTACTTACTAACAAAGTTAGATAAGTGTAGTTGTAGGATGACTCAAGATTTAATATTCTAATGAGGTATCAATCATGTCTATTTACTTATAATAAATATAAACCCAATATTGTGTTTCTTCCTAACCATTTAAGTCAAATACCTCTCATGGTTTGGTGTTAAGAAATATTTTATTTTCCTTTGAGTTTATATGTAATACCCCAATATTTTAAAAAGTAATACTATGTTCTATAACATACATAACATGCTATACCAAGCTTAAAAAATTGTAACATATTATTATTTAAATATGACCTTTTTAACCTAGTAATTAAATTGGTGGGTATGAATTGAAGTAACCGCATTATGAAATATATGCATAATGGTCCTACTCAATAAAAATGTATTGATTAATGTTTAAGAAATTATCACTTAATTTTCAGTAGTCATTTTACACTTCAAAAATATGATTTCTTTAAAAATTATTTTTATTGATTTTTGTGAGAAAATATTATAATTAATTTCCTCCATTTTAGAAAATTTATTTGAAAAAATTAGTGTCACAACCCCTTCTCCCAAAGGCACCCTTCCTTGGATGAAAATGAGGGAAGGGAGATAGTGACCACCTGAATCCCACCTCTAATAGGCAATAGGTTGTTGAAAAGCACCAAGGGTATAACATATATACAAATGGTGGTCATTAACCACCAAATTAAATAGAAATATAGATAATAAAAGAACACTAATCAAATCCTTCTCTAATATAGTAAAATAAAACCCAAGGACATACATGTAATTCCATACAAAACTAGCACAAATGGATAGGAAAACTATAAGTACCACAAGGTAAAATAAACAGTGACCATGAAGCCCAAACAACTCCTAAACAACCATGAGCTATTAATATCTATCCTAATATCCAAATTTCTCATTATGACTTGAAAATAGTTATATATATGTAGCATGAGTATAATAGGTATACTTAGTAGGATCCTCCCTGTAACATCTCATGAAAAATATAAATAAAGCATGCTAAAACCTAGTAAACTACAAGTGAAACTAACTCATTACCTAAAAAAGTATACTATGTTCCCATCCCCACCATGACTATCTCTCAAAAAATAATTCATACAAGAGATCACATGTTTTAGGAATAATACATGAGTACCCTGCTACTAGGGGTGTCCATGGGTTGGGTTGGGTCGGGTTGGAGGATTTTTTGGACCCAACCCAGTCAAAAAATATCAGGCCGGGTCGGGTCGGGTCTGAGCTGATTTCTCATTCAGACCCAACCTGACCCAACCCGTCTTAGATCGGGTTGGGTCGGGTTGGGTCCATTGGGTCACCAAGAAAAAAAAATTGTTGAACAAACAGAACCCTCCACGGGTTCGAGTGCCTATAAAGAAGGGTCACGGGGGAGATAGAGGGGGTGGGGGGATTTGGGGGTGTGGGAGAAGGGGGGTTTGAGTGATCGCTCGACAGAAAGGAGTTATACGGCTCCCACGGTGGTCCAACCATCCGACCTTCATTAACAGAGGTAGCTTCTTCGAATGAAGGAGGGTGGCGATGTTCGGACGGTGTGCGGAGGTGAGGGTTGATCTGCGGTGGCGCTTCAATGGAGGGTGCAGACAATGAATCTACTTCAGGCAGCTTGGGTTCTCGAGTAGCAGAGGGAATGAGGTACGAGTTGGATTCATCTGGGGTGTTCAACGGTGCTCGGATTCAGATGATGGTCACCGACGGGAGATCTGATTCGGTCATGGTGTGGTTTCTAATTTTTGAATTCGGGTATTTTGAGTTCTTCAGATCTGGTTTGTGAAACTGGTAATAGGTTTTCAGTTGGATTTTTTGTTCTTCCTATGACTTATTCTTGCATCGATTCTGGTTTTTCATCCACCAGTGATTTTTGTTTGCTACACTGCTTTTAGTTTGAAGGTGGTAGCCAAGTGTGGAGTAGTGGCGGTCACCGAATCCACAGTGGGTGTGCAGCTGGATCTTTCCGCGATGGTGGAGGTGGTGGGCATGCGGTGCGTAGAGGGGAAGACAACGCCGAAGAACGAATCTGACAACAGTGGGCAGAACAGGTTGTACCATGGTTTGATGGTGTGGATGGATGGGCTGAGGCAGTTCACACCGGTGTGAGGGAGGGGAAGAGGCAGTGGGTTGAGCAAAGTCATGAACTGAAGCACGACGACAGCCAAAAAAAATGAAGTTCGGGTCGATGGGTCGGGTTGGGTCTTTATACTTCCAACTTGTGACCCAACCCAAACCGATATCAACCCAACCCAAACAGACCTAACCCATCTATATACCTATGTAACCCGACCCAACCCGACCCAACCCGGTCAGGTCGGGTCGGGTCGATCGGGTTGGGTCAGGTTTGGACACCCCTACCTGCTACTGTTTCCCCACTAGTTTCCTGCTCTACCTCAACTTTATACATCCTGATCCATATCTCTAAAAAAACAAATCCTGAATACACTTGTGATAAAGTATCATAACATGAATCTCATGCATCACATCATCCCATCATCACATCATCCCATACACAAATCCAAATAGTAACCAAGTAATTTCTAGAAGCCACCATAGCCCTGTCATATATCATACATCTGGTATTGTACCTCAATCCATCACAACCCACACACTAAGTAATGTACCTCAAGCCACAACAATCCATTCACATTATACCTATAATAATCCTTAGGATACTATATCTGGAGATACATGTGTGTGGAATAACTACATAACATTATAGAACTCTATAAACATATATGGAAAAAACTAACTACCATGAATACTAGTACATAATACTACTAGGATAAAATATCAAGGATAGAGGTGGTAATCATCCATCCTTCCCTCACCAACCTAGATTTTGGGGAATACACCCTCCCAGAGTCAAATGGGTGTCATTATCCCAACTGAAATGGGTGGGGTAGTATATGAAAGCAAAAAACATAAAATATATAATATAAATCTCAACCACACTATGGGTATTAACCTAGTCTCATGATCAAATACAGTTATCATCACTCAGGCACCCAATTTCCACCACTAAAAGCTAGATATCCTATAAGAACACAAGAATTTATGAAGACTTTCATTAAATTAATTCTTCCTTTTTTACAATTAAACCTTATGTTAATTAATTCATTAGTTATTAATTAACATTATCCAGTTTATACATTTCATTAACCTTAAAGGAGAAGTCGATGCCCTCCATGCATAATCCAACCAAGTCCACAGTTCTCAAGATTATCAACATTTTCATTCCAACAAGCACCAACCCCATGGGTTAAAAAAATAATTAATTATTCTTTTACCATTTCATAATTTCTGGTACTATAGGAAAAATTATAAGATATCATCAAATATATACATAACCAAATACAACAATCTACCTCAAGTAGTGGGGAAGTAATGTAGATAAAAAAGAAACTTGACCATCCAACCTTTATACAAAATATTAATAAGAAATCATTCAACTTTAAGAATAATAATTGGAAAGACCAGCTTCAAACCATTCCATCAAACATAGTTCCATCCTTGAAACCATCATTCATATCACCCTGCATCTCACCATCATAGGTGTCAATTGCTACCAAAATCTCTAGGCCTCCCCACCAATATCTCATCATCTAACAACCATCATAGGCTCACATCCCATCACTTAACAATACTAACATCCATAACACAACATATAAGGTAGAAAAAAATAAATAGATTCAACATGGAAACTAGTCCCTAAAAACAATGAATTCATCCTTTATATGAAAACAAGATCACTCGACCCTAACACAAAAGGAATTCATCATACACAAGTAAACTTTAAGGAAGAACATGCTTATTAATATGCCTTTAGTTATTATCAAAAATAGGATTTACTGACTTTAGGTTATTTATCCAATTCTATTAACACATGGAAGAAAAAATTCAATTAAACATGCATTATGCATCAATTTGATTTCTATTAAATTATAAGAGAGAACATATTTATTAAAAATGCCTATTTAATTATTTATCCAACCAAATAATTATAGAATTTACAATCTTTTACCATTTTCCATTGAATTAACATGCTAAACCAAGAGTAACAAACATGATGCTAAAATATATACATCTATAGAAAACTATATAGTAAATTAAGAGACAAATCGTTATCATAGTGGAAAAACACATATGATCTCTATAACCATAACACATTTATTTCATTAATCTGGTTTAATCTTTAATTATGTTAATTCCACCATCACACAAAGGGATAAAAAAATATCACTTTATAATTGCACATAATATAAAAATGAGAAGAAAAAAAATCCCCTACCTCAAGGATTTCAATGTTTTTGATGAGAACATAACAATAACATGGATCTCCGATCACCTCCACCTCAATGAAGATATATCCCTCCAAGAACTCCATGCCATAACTGTTCCAACAAAAAACAAAATAAACTTCATTAGGATGATTAATATCAACCACCATAACATGGAAAGAAAGAATGGGTGGAAACAAGATTTAATAGATAATAAAATGCAAGAAAATAGGAATAAATAACTGTATATCACTATAGATCAAACATGAGAAGCCATGGATTGAATTTTATTGAAAGGGGATTCAAAATACTTAAAAAATATATCTGAAGCGCCAAGGGGTTGAGAGAGAAATATGGTAAAAAAGTTAGTTTGGAGGGGTTTTGGATATATATAGGCCAACTGAAAATTAGAAGACCATAGTGCAACCCCATTGACCATGCCACAAAACTAGCTGAAATAGGAAGGACTATGATGCAGTTCAAGGGACCATACTACATCTTGCTTGGTAAAACCTTGTATAAGGAAAATAATGAATTCCACAATGAAGATCCTATATTTTGGGAATAGGACCATGATGTGGGGAAAACCACTAAATTGTAGAGATCCATCGCCAAAATGGAGGCTACATTATAGCCTAATCCCCATAGTGAATCTACTGTGAATTTGGAAAAACACACCTCGAATCACTATAGTGTAGTCTATCGCTCTATGCTATAGGACTTGACCAGCCTATACTGAAACCTCACTCCATAACACAAAACTTGGTCAGGCTATGCCGCATCCTACCTCTATGGTGTAACCATGGAAAAAATGGAAATAACTTATAAATATTTCCTTATGGGACCCTACACCATATATAGGATATCCACACCATAGTAACCAACCCTTATAACATCACCTAAGGATTCATAATGCAGAAAATCTCTGAACTATCTCATCTTATCCCCAAGCCTCCTCTAGGAACCTATAACTGTAACGCCCCGACTCCAGTTACCTAGAGTCAGTGCATTATTGCATAACATTGTAATGATCACAAAAGATCAAGTCTCAAAAGTCCGATTAGTTTAGTAGCCTTGGAAACACTAGATACATTCATAAGTCTTACATTACATCATAAAGTAAAACAAAACTAAAAAAATCATCCTGTCTTCATATCCCCTCATACTATCCCTACAGGTAATTCATAATATACTTCATCACATCCTGGAAAAATTAAAACATTGAAAGAGTTGAGCTCAGATGCTTAGTAAGGATAACAATACAATGGAAACTTTCATAAATAAACATAAACATTTAAGGAAATGTATAACTAAAAAAAAGCCTTTTAAACTTGAACTTCAACATAATATAGGAATAATAAAATGAAATAATTCCATTTACTTATTCACATGGATATTCTACTAGTCGAATAATCACATGCAATATCAACAACCACTTTCATAGTGATGGAATGCATAATGCCAGACTATCATAACCACATAGCCAAGGCCTCGTTCAATGACTACAAATAAGATTTTGTCAAGGCCTCGTGCCAAGAAACTAGTCTCATGAGACCTACCGATGTATCGAGGAGCTATAGTAGGCTCCACCCGTCACTTATTAAGTCCAATACATTCCTTATATGAAAAGGTTTAAACATATCATAAACCATAACATAATCATATCATATAAAACATGCATAAAGGAAACATAACATTTCCACATTTCAATCACAAGATACCAGTACAACACATTGATATAATAAAACCATTTTCAATACCAAAATAAAAGAAAAGTAAAACTTGGTATTTACTTTTCATTTAAAAAAAAGTTATGGCTTGTAGAGGAAGCCGAAACACAAATAATGGTCATGGAGGCGGAGAAGTCATTATCGCCGCATACGTATGACAAAAAAAACATTCCCTTTTGTCGTTTAGTAAAATGATTCGTATAAAAAAGATTCCTTTTGAATAAACGTAAAAGTCAAAGGGGTATATACACCGTATAAAAGAAAGTGGTGTATAAAACAAAATATGCCTCAATGAAAGAAGATTGAGACGAAGTCCCTTAAAAAATAATTTTTTTAAATAAAATAGATCTATTATTTGTATTAACTATAAGTAAACATAAATAATGTAAAAATAAAAGATAGGACATAATAATATCATGACATAATTTGAAAGTAGGAGATTAACCCAAAGAATGGAAATTGGGTTAAGAAGTTCCCTTACCTCATGTCTGACTTAACTTGGCTGTTATTTAACCTCATGAATAATAAAATAGAGTTAATTTATAATTTCTTAAGAACATTTTTAAAGTTTATTATTCCTTTTATATCACTTATTACCATGTTATGAACATTATGTAATTATTTATGTTAATAGCGGTCGTTTTGTTGAACTTTGGTACTTGAGTAAAAAATAAACTTCTTATAATTACAATTTGTTCATGTGGTAAAATATCCATTATATCCAGAATTATATTCATGATGTAGATATCATATATATCATATATATCCATTATATACATTCATTCATAATATTACGTAACATTTAGATTTAACTAATGAAATGCACCGTTCATGGAGATGGTAAGCCGTACGTACGCATGAACGCTACTTTCATTTCTATTTTTTATTTAATGGAATTGAATAATAATGATATAAAGGTATATTATAATTCCAATATAATATCATATATAATATCATTTACTCCATCCTTTATATGTCCCATATATGGAATTAACGATTCAAATCACTTTGAGGGGGCGGTAGTCCGCACTTCCTAAAATGAAATTATCGCGTTTATCCATAATGGAAATCATAAAGGTATTCCATAAATGATAAATAAATAAGCATAAGGAAAACATAAAAATAATATATATATCATATATGAAAATAGTTTCATCATAATTTCCACCATGAGAGGTGTTAAGAGAAGATTGAACAATCATCGTTTCGTGAGGCAGTAATTCACCACCCATAGAAACAATATGTTCTTTAACCATTAGACGAAGGTGTGTGTAAGTGTAAATAAAATAATTCTCATAAAAACATACTAGTATATTTAATATACTGGTTTTGTTACAAAATAAAGTAATAAAAAGAGTTTAAGGGGTTGGAGAAGCAAAATAAAACAAAAGAACACAAGAGAAGACATTACCTTAAAATCAGGTAACTCTTTTTGATTTGAGCCAAAGGCTTCCTTGGGAAGACTTATGCCCAAAGTGAGGCTTATAGGAGTAAGATAGGGAAGTTGATTGATTATTTGGGTAGATTTTGGCCGAGAAAAATGGCTTTTATGGTGTGAATAAGGTGGTAGAGGTGGGGCCCTTTTATAAGAGGAGAGGAGGGGCACTCTAGGAAAGTCATGAAATGTTGCATTATTATGAAATGATTTTCGGATTTCAAAGGTCCCAAAATTATATATTTAGAATATAAGGTGATAAGGGTTCTAAATATACTCATCCAATAGGTTTTTGACAAGTTTAGGTCTTATATTTTACATTATCTTTTTATTTTATTTAAATCGTTAATTAATGAGGTAATCGCTGCATCATCATGGTGTGATAAATAAATTTATTTATTTAATGTCTAAAAATTATAAAAAAAATTACCATGATGTAGTAAATATTTTTATCTTTCCAATGAATATTTATAGTCTAAAAGTTAACTTATATAACCCCATGTAATAATTGTTTTAGTAAAGCAACACATGTTTGTGACAATTTTATTTTTTACTTTAAATAAAAAGTTATTAATGTCATTTTCTTACCCAAGTGGCTCCATGGGGTCCCAAAGTTGACCCATGGATTGTCTTGGTCGTCCATGAATCATCCAATAAGGGTAGGACAAGTTTCAAGATATTTTCATATTTTTATAATATCATTTTTACCTTAAATTTCACAAATTACCTTTAATCACGATTAATAAAACTTAAAAGTTACTATTCACCAAAAAATTATTTTAATCCCATTGAACCACATTTTTCTTCCTAATGAAAACCATGTATGTCGGATTTTTGAAAATCAAATCACAGAAGTGGTAATGTTTCATTTACACAAAAAATTAGTTTTTAAACTACCACTTAGTGGTTTTACTATTCATCAAAAATTGAAGTTTTTTCAGAAAAATACCAAAAATTCACCCTAAGCTATAATTGATATTCTGAATTCAAAAATGGTTTGTATTTTACAAAATTACAAACATATAAGTTGCATTAATTAATTTTATAATTAATTCCCGTTGTCAAAACAAATAGCGTGTTTTTAAGAAACAATATCAATCAAAAGATTGACAATTGTCTATGTCCAATTTCAAAGTGAAATTAATTCTAATGACCACCATTGGATAAAATGGTAAAATTATATTCTAATTATACTTTAAAACCACTCAATATTATAATTTATCACTATTAATTATTTTGATTAAAAAAGTTGTTTTTAATTAAAATTTAGTAATTTTCACTATTCATCAAAATATAAAAGTTATCCGAAAAGTTCCAAAATTTCACCGTAGGCTAAATTAGATATTCCGAATCCAAAAATGAAGTCCATTTTGAAAGATAAAATTTATAAAATTTCAAAAATTAGGTATTACTATTCATAATGGCTACTTTGATTAGTTGTGCTGTGTGTTAGAACTCGAAGTTGCGTACAATACACACTACTGTATTATTCAAAGAGAAGCATACCGTGGAATCTTGAGGCGTTACATTCTCCCCTCCTTCAAATAATTTCATTCTCAAAATTTCATATAATATCACTGTATAAAAATACTCGGGTGATTCTTCATCATAAGTTCCTCAGGTTCCCACGTTCCCTCCTCCATCTTATGGTTTATCCAGAGAACTTTTACCAGACGAGTCATCCGGTTTCTTAGCACTTGTTCTCTTGTATCAAGAATCCTGACGGGCTCTTCGCAATAAGACAGATCGGGTTCCAGTTCTAATTCCTCATAGGTGAGTACATGCGTTTGGTCAGGCATGTATTTTCTCAACAATGATACGTGGAATACATCATGAACTTTGGAGAGACTTGGCGGAATTTACAAACGGTAAGCCACAACACCAATTCGTTCTAGAATTTTGAAGGGTATGATGTACCTGGGACTCAATTTACCCTTCTTACCGAAATGTATAACTCCCTTCCATGGAGATACCTTCAAGAAAACATGATCTCCTACCTAAAATTCCAAATCCTTCCTTCGGTTTTCAGCATAGCTCTTCTGCCTACTTTGAGCTGCTTTGATGTGGTTTTGGATTACCTTCACATTTTCCATCATTTCCTCCACCAGTTCTGGGCCTACAAGTTTTCCTTCACCAACGTCATCCCAATAGGTTGGTGTGCGACATCTCTTTCCGTATAACGCTTCATATGGTGCAATCCGGATACTTGAATGGAAGCTATTGTTATAGGAAAATTCTACAAGAGGTAAATATTGATCCCACATACCCTGAAAGTCAAGTGAGCATGATCTCAACATGTCTTACAAGGTTTGAATAGTTTGTTCTGATTTTCCATATGTTTATGGGTGGTAAGCAGTGCTCAAATGAAGTTCAGTATCCAAGGCCTTCTGAAGACTTTTCCAGAATCTTGATGTAAAATGGGGATCACGATCCGAGACAATTGACAGGGGTACTCCATGAAGTCTCACAACTTCATTAATATATAGTCTTGCTAGAAGTTCAAGTTGTAGATATTCTCTTATAGCAAGAAAATGTGATGAATTCATGAGACAATCAACAATGACCCATATTGCGTCATTCCTTCTAGGAGTCTTTGGTAGTCCCATGACAAATTCCATCGTAATATTATCCCATTTCCACTCAGGTATGGGAAGAGGTTGTAATACTCCACCAGGCAGTTGCCTTCCAGCTTTCACTTGTTGACAAACCATACATCTTGACACAAAATCAGCAATCTCCCTCTTCATGTTGTCCCACCAAAAATGTCCCTTTAAATCTCTATACATTTTGGTTCTCCTAGGGTGTATAGAGAAATTGGAACTATGAGAATAATCCAACAATTCCCTCTTTAAATCAGGTATATTGGGAACACAAAGTTTCCTCCCAAATTTCAAAATTCCATCTTCGTACATAAATTCACTCAATATCCCATCATTCACAGCTTTAATCTTCTTTTTCAACTCTTCATCATCAGCCTGAGAACACTTTATCCTTTCTAGTAAAGATGGTTTGGCAACCATTTGAAAAAGTTTTTATGTTTCACCCTCCATGGTGATTCCCATATCCACCTTTACTAGATCCATGAAAATAGGATCCCTTTTTACTCTCATCATGTTCAAAACTCCATGATCTTTTCTACTCAAAGCATCTACAACCTTATTTTCCTTCCCCGGGTGGTAGTGTATCGTGAAATCATAATCCTTGAGTAGTTCAAGCCATCGCCTTTGCCTCATGTTGAGTTTTTTTTGTGAGAAAATATATTTCAAACTCTTGTGATCGGTATATATCTCACATTTTTCACCATAGAGATAATGTATCCATATCTTCAAGGAAAATATTACAACAGCTAACTTGAGATCATGAGTAGGATAGTTTTTCTCATGAATTTTTAGCTGTCATGATGCATAGGCAATAACCATATCATTCTGCATAAGGACACAACCAAGTCCTTTCATTGATGCATCACTATAAATAACAAACCCATCATTCCTCGATGGTAGAGTCAATATAGGAGCATTGAATAATCTTCTCTTCAGTTATTCAAAACATTATTCACACTCTTTTTTCCAAAAAATTTAACCCCTTTACGTGTGAGCTTCGTTAATGGGTTAGCCAATCAGGAAAAATTCTGGACAAAATATCGATAATAACCTGCCAAACCAATAAAACTGCATACCTCAATTATACTCGTCGGTGCTAGCCATTTTTGGATTGCCTTAGTCTTAGAAGGATCAATGGAAATTCCATCCTTAGAGACAATATGGCCTAGAGAAGAAATCTCTTGAATCCAGAATTCACACTTGCTAAACTTCCCATATAATTCATGCCTTCTAAGAGTCTTCAAGATAATGCACAAGTGATTTTCATGATCTTCGTAGCTTTTAGAGTATACCAAGATATCATCAATAAATAACACCAAAAAACCATCAAGATATTCCTTGAAAACTATATTCATTAGATCCATGAATACAGAGGGTGCATTAGTCAATCCAAAAGGCATTACTGTAAACTCGTAATGCCCGTACCTTGTTTGAAATTATGTCTTCGGAATGTATTCCTTCTTCACACACAACTGATGGTATCCAGATCGAAGGTCAATCTTTGAAAAGTATTGATCTCCATGCAGTTGGTCAAATAAATCATCAATGCGAGGTAGGGGATACTTGTTCTTTATTGTTATAGCATTGATCTCCCTGTAGTCAACACACAACCTCATAGATCCATCTTTCTTATTAACAAAAAGGACAAGGGCTCTCCATGGAGAAACACTAGGGTTAATAAATCCCTTATTACTCAATTACTCTAGTTGTTTCTTTAGTTTAACTAATTCCACGGTGGCCATTCTATAAGGGGTCTTCGATATAGGCCTTGATCCAGGAATTAAATCAATGGAAAACTCAACTTCTCGTTCTGGAGGATGTCCGGGTAAATCTTTCGAAAACACATCTATATATTCTTTCACAATAGGTACATCCTCTATTTGAACATTAATTTCCTCGTCCTCAGTCATTTCATTCTCTTCCTCACCAATAATTGAATTTAGTTGAGCTACTGGGGGTGGATCTAAATAAGAATTAGGTGGCGATGATTCTGCTATAAAGATAAGGTGTTCCTTATCATCATCATCAAAAATCGTAACCTCCTTATTCTTACAATAAATCTTTGCATCATAGACTGAAATCCAATCCATATCTAGGATTATATCAAACTCAATCATAGGTATGAAAATGAGATCAGCAGATAAAGAACATTTATGTGCTTTAATGGGGACTGATTCAAAAAACTTTGTTGCAATGATACTTCCCTTAGGAGTTTTGACTGAAAATTATCTTGTTAAATCAAATTGGAAATATCTAATTTTCTTATCAAACTAGGAAGATATGAAATAATGTGATGATCCAGAATCAAATAATGCATTTGCTAAACTTGAGGAAACCATTAAATTACCTGCCACCACGTCTTTCGGAGCTTCAACCTCAGCAGTAGTGATAGCATAAGCTTGGCTTTGATCCCTTGGCCTCTTCTAAGTTAAGTTCCCCTGATGCTTAGGACATTCATTTGCATAATGTCCCATCTCTCTACAATTATATCATTACACATTTACAATAACTCTCTTTCCCTTGCAATCATGATATTGGTGGCCTTTTTTACCACACTTGTAACATACTCCCATTCCCTTCAAGAAAGTACCGGGGTGTTTCTTCCCACATTTACTGTAGGACTGATATTCAAAATTTCCCTTCTTCCCCTTATTTCTATTTCCAGATTGATCATAATATCTCTTCTTATCTTGCTTTTCTTTAAAGTCATAAGACTTAGAGAATTCCTTTTCCATCTTGATAGCACATGAGACAATATCTTCGTACGACGAGAAGGTTTGTGAGACTAATGCTCGACAGAGAAATGGTTTTAACCTATAAAATAAATGATCAATCTTACGTCTTGGGTTATTTATATAATCTGGAGCATGCCTCGCTAACCTTGTAAAGTTAGCCTCATACTTTGTGACATTCTCATCCTCCTTCTTCCTCAGACTCAAAAACTGTCTTTCCATATCTGCTCGATGGTCATGTGGAAAGTATTTTTCTAAGAAAATTTCCTTAAACTCCCTCCATTCCATACTTGATAATTATTCATCTTCCTTTATGTTTTGAATCAGTGACCACCATTGATTGGCATCTCCAATGAGGCGGTAAACTGCTATGACAACCTTCTCCCTTTCACTACTCCCCAAGGCGTGGAATATTTTCTCTAAGGAGTTTATCCATTGCTCAGATACTAATGGATTTGTACCCCCATTAAATGTTGGCGATTGTTGCCTCATGAAGCGGTCTAACATTGATCCTCCACATTGCGGATCAGGGTGTGCCATACGAGTAAGGTTATTATTCATAACCTGAGTGATTTGTTCCAGTATGGTGATAATTTGATCAGCACCAGTTGTATCTCTAGCTCCACTATAATTATCTTGAGTAGGAGGGAAATCCCTACATGGAGTGCGTGCATTGATACAGTTTCCATTCCTTCCACTAGGTGCCATTTCTAAACAATGGCATAAACTAGATTATTTTATGAATCAAAATAAATAATTCCATACTTTTAAAACACATAACATAAATTGAACTATAATCCTAAAAATGTTTTCTTTGAGGAAGTATATACTCATAAACACTTAATAATGGTTTGTAAAGAAAATGAGAATTATCCTAAGCATATCCCCCAGGAGTGTCGTAACCAAGAGTGCAACAAGGCCCGTTGTCGTGAACCAGTTCCCATTCGAGTCTAGCTCAAAGCGGTGTTTTCAGGTTTTACCCCTAGGTACATCTGTTCCAGAGCCTCCTCTACCTGCTCGTATCCAGACAGGGATGTATTGCTCAGAAAACTCAAAAAATCTCTATAATACCAAAATTATAGGAAGTTCTTCTATACTAATCCTCAAAGTATATCTTTTGGCTATGTGCTCTAATTAGAGTTTATCTAAATATAGCTTCCAAGGTTAGTACTAAACTGCCTTTGATACCAACTGTAACGCCCCGACCCCAGTTACCCAAAGTCGGTGCATTATTGCGTAAAATTGGCATGATCACAAAAGATCAAGTCTCGAAAGACCGATTAGTTTAGTAGCCTTGGAAACACTAGATACATTCATAAGTCTTATATTACATCATAAAGTAAAAAAAAACTAAAAAAAATATCTGGTCTTTATATCCCCTCATACTATCCCTACAGGTCATTCATAATATACTTCATCACATCCTAGAAAAATTAAAACATTGAAAGGGGTGAGCTCAGATGCTCAGTAAGGATAACAATACAGCAGAAACTTTCATAAATAAACATAAACATTTAAGGAAATTTATAACTAAAACAAAAGACTTTTAAACTTGAAATTCAGCATAATATGGCAACAATAAAATGAAATAATGCCATTTACTTATTCACATGGGCATTCTACTAGTCGAATAATCACATGAAATATCAATAACCACTTTCATAGTGATGGAATTCATAATGCCAGACTATCATAACCACATAGCCAAGGCCTCATGACAAGACTACAAATAAGATTTTGTCAAGGCCTCGTGCCAAGACACTAGTTTGTCTCATGAGACCTACCGATGCATCGAGGAGCTATAGCGGGCTCCACCCATCACTTATTAATTCTAATGCATTCCTTATATGAAAAGGTTTAAACATATCATAAACCATAACATAATCGTATCACATAAAACATGCATAAAGGAAACATAAAATTTCCACATTTCAATCACAAGATATCAATACAACACATTGATATAATAAAACCATTTTCAATTCCAAAATAAAAGAAAAGTAAAACTTGGTATTTATTTTTCATTTAAAAAAAAGTTATGGCTTGTAGAGGAAGCCGAAACTCAAATAATGGTCACGGCGGCGGAGAAGTCGTTGTCACCGCATACATATGACAAAAAAAACATTCCCGTTTATTGTTTAGTAAAATTCTTCGTATAAAAAATATTCCTTTTGAATAAATGTAAAAGTAAAAGGGGTTTATACACCGTATAAAAGAAAGTTGTGTATAAAACAAAATATGCCTCAATGAAAGAAGATTGAGACGAAGTCCCTTACAAAGATAATTTTTTAAATAAAATAGATCTATTATGTGTATTCACAATAAGTAAACATAAAGAATGTACAAATACAATATAGGACATAATAATATCATGACATAATTTGAAAGTAGGAGATTAACCCAAAGAACGGAAATTGGGTTAAGAAGTTCCCTTACCTTGTGTCCGACTTGAATCAACCGTTCTTTAACCTCCTGAATAATAAACTAGAGTTAATTTATAATTGCTTAAGAACCTTTTTCAAGTATATTATTCCTTTTATATGACTTATTACCATGTTATGAACATTATATAATTATTTATGTTAACAACGGTCGTTTTGTTGATCTTTGGTACTTGAGTTAAAAATAAACTTCTTATAATTACAAGTTGTTCATGTGGTAAAATATACATTATATAAAGAATTATATTCATGATTTAGATTTGATATATATTATATATATCCATTATATACATTCATTCATAATATTACGTAACATTTAGAGGTAAGAAATGAAATGCACCGTTCATGGAGACGGTAAGCCGTACGTATGCATGAATGCTACTTTCATTTCTATTTCGTATTTAATGGAATGGAATAATAATAATATAAAGTTTGATTATAATTCCAGTATAATATCATATATAATATCATTTACTCCATACTTTATACATCCCACATATGGCATTAATGATTCAAATCACTTTGAGGGGGCGGTAGTCCGCACTTCCTAAAATGAAATTATCACGTTTACCCATAATGGAAATCATAAAGGTATGAAATAAATGATAAATAAATAATAATAAGGAAAAAATAAACTTAATATATATATATCATATATGAAAATAGTGTCATCATAATGGCCACCATGAGAGGTGTTAAAAGAAGATTGAACAATCATCGTTTTGTGAGGCATTAATTCGCCACCCACAGAAACAATATGTTCTTTAACCATTAGACGAAGGTGTGTGTAAGTGTAAATCAAATACTTCTCCTAAAAACATCTTGTATATTTAAGATACTGGTTTTGTTACAAAATAAAGGAATAAAAAGAGTTTAAGGTGTTGGAGAAGAAAAATAAAACAAAAGAACATAAGAGAAGACATTACCTTAAAATCGGGTAACTCTTTTTGATTTGAGCCAAAGGCTTCCTTGGAAGACTTCTGTGCAAAGTGAGGCTTCTAGGAGTAAGAGAGGGAAGTTGAGAGAGTATTTGGGCAGAGGTTGGCCGAGCCAAATGGCTTTGATGGTGTGAATAAGTTTGTAGAGGTGGGGGCCTTTTATAAGAGGAGAGGAGGGGCACTCTTGGAAAGTCATGAAATGTTGCATTATTATGAAATGATTTTCAGATTTCAAAGGTCCCACAATTATATATTTAGAAGATAAGGTGATAAGGGTTCTAAATCTACTCATCCAATAGGTTTTTGACAAGTTTAGGTCTTATATTTTACATTATCTTTTCATTTTATTTAAATCGTTAATTAATGAGGTAATCGCTGCATCATCATGGTGTGATAAATAAATTTATTTATTTAATGTCTAAAAATTATAAAAAAATTACCATGATGTAGTAAATCTTTTTATCTTTCTAATTAATATTTATAGTCTAAAATTTAACTTATATAACCCCATGTAATAATTGTTTTTGTAAAACAACACATGTTTGTGACAATTTTATTTTTACTTTAAATAAAAAGTTATTAATGTCATTTTCTTACCCAAGTGGCTCCATGGGGTCCCCAAGTTGACCCATGGATTGTCTTGTTCGGAAATGACTCATAAAATAAGGGTAGGACAAGTTTTAAGATATTTTAATATTTTTATAATATCATTTTTACCTTAAATTTCAGTAATTACCTTTAATCGCGATTAATAAAACTTAAAAGTTACTATTCACCAAAAAATTATTTTAATCCCATTGAACCAAATTTTTCTTCCTAATGAAAAAAATGTATGTAGGATTTTTGAAAATAAAATCACATAAGTGGTAATGTTTCATTTACATGAAAAATTAGTTTTTAAACTACCACTTAGTGGTTTCACTATTCATAAAAAATTGAAGTTTTTCAGAAAAATACCAAAAATTCACCCTAAGATATAATTGATATTCTGAATTAAAAAATGGTGTCTATTTTAAAAAATTCCAAACATATAAGTTTCATTAATTAATTTTATAATTAATTCCCATTGTCTAAACAAATAGTTTGTTTTTAAGAAACAATATCAATCAAAAGATTGACAATTGTCTATGTCCAATTTCAAAGTGAAATTAATTTTAATAACCACCATTGGATAAAATGGTAAAATTATATTCTAATTAATCTTTAAAACAACTCAATAGTGTAATTTATCACTGTTAATTATTTTTATTAAAAACGTTGTTTTTAATTAAAATTTAGTAATTTTCACTATTCATCAAAATATAAAAGTTATCTGAAAAGTTCAAAAATTTTACCCTAGCCTAAATTCGATATTCCGAATCCAAAAATGAAGTCCATTTTGAAAGATGAAATTTATAAAATTTTAAAAAGTAGGTATTACTATTCATAACGGCTACTTTTATTGGTTGTGGTGTGTGTTAGAACTCGAAGTTGCGTACAACACACGCTACTGTATTACTCAAAGAGAAGCGTACCGTGGAAGCTTGGGGTGTTTCAATAACACCCAAAAATAAAAAATTAAAGGTCTAATAGGATGAAAAACATTAAAATTAACTTCAATTTTGAAATCATCATGTTAAAATTAGATAAGAGTGATTTTTTTTGAGAATTTTAAGAAAAGTTTGATTTTTTTATAAAAAGTGAAAAATAATATTTTTTATTAAAAAATGCCTTTTTTTAGAATTTTAAAAGTTAAATTTTGTTTAAAATGGTTTTAAAGTAAAATTAGTATATTTATATCATTAATAATCCAATTATGGTCATTGGAATGATTTTAGTATAAAAAATTTTTATACTTAATAAGACATTTTTCTGGAAAATCGCTTTTTATTCTGTTTTATGGGTTTAATATTAAATTAAATTATATAAATTATGTGAATTGAATTTGATAAAATGTATTATATATTTTAAATCATCATAATTAATATTAGGTAATGTGGTTAGCTTAATTTTTGGTCATAATTAATAGAAACTATGAAAAATAGTTATAACCATAATAAAGGGTAAAATGGGTTAATTATGGTTAAAAATAATATGAAAAGAATTTAAAATATACCCAATAGTTTAATTTTCCCTATTGGATGAGTGGTGGTGTCACGAAATAGCCTGGATACCCCGGTACACTGATACCTGAGCTGGTCCTGACATAGCTCGAAGGGCGTTTTTGATCCCCGTGGGTTGGTGACTAGCACTTGACATCGACAAGAAAAATAGAGGGAATGATTTTTATAAAAAAGAGACACAAAAATGTAATATAAAAAAACATATTTGGTATTCCAGAAAATCATCCAGGAGAAATTACTATAAGAATATATTCAAAGATCCCAAAATAAAACATCTCTAAAAGAAAACATAACATCCAACATCATAATGCCTCAAAGTCCCTGTGCAATAAGTAGACCCTAGATCCATCAGTCACCACCATCACACTAGAGTGATTCAAATCAAGAACACCCAAAAATTCTAAGTGGAGATATACCTTTCCTTGTACTCTACATAACAAAATCTACAAACTCCATAAGGAAAAGGTTGGGTGTGAGTTAACTAGCCTAGTAAGGCCTCACTAAGTGTTCCGTAATCAATTTCATAACAAATAAACCATTTATTATTTCAATTTAAATAATAAAATGTTTGGAAATTAATTTTAAATATTTTAAATAAAAATATTATTTAAAATTAATTAAATGGAAGATATATCAAAAGAAGGATTAAATGAAAATTTTATACAAAACATTTAGATAAAATAGCTAGCATGAATAAATTATTTTTATAAATAATAGTAGCTATGATAAAGTAAAAAAATACATTACCATGGTCATATTATTTGAGGTACATTAGTTTCAGGATCTAGGATCCTTTTACTAATCAATCATCAATCATGGATCATGTATGTGATCACACATCCCTAAGGCCCAGGACAACAAGACTAATCAATTAACATCCCATCAGGGAAAATCTTGTCAAACTAGGTTTAATTAGAGTTGTCATCATCAATACATTGATAGGGAGTCACAATCCTAACATGATTTCCCTAATGACCCACTAAATACTCAGGATCACATGTACTTTAATCAATCAATAAAACATGATAAAATCAACCATTTTAATTCAATTAACCATTTACTATTCAAATGCTCAATTGTAGGTTTCAACATTCCATTTAAATTTTAAAAAAAGGTTTTCATCAATTTTTATTCCTTTCAAATCATATTTAATTTAATGAAAAATTTTCATAAATTAATATCAAATCACTTAATTAAATCATTTATCATTTTAAGCCATCATTTTTTTCAAAATCTACCCCAGAAATTTCAATGCCATTGAACATGGGATTTTTCACAATTTCCATGCCCTTTTTAAACCGAACACCAAAAAATTTAAAATAAACTCTTTATAAATGAAATGAAAACTAATATCAATATAATCATGAAATTTAGGATTTTAATTATAGGGTAAAATCTTATGGAACCACCTACCTTTAATCACATGATCAACCAAAATAAAACCCACAATAGGGAAACACTAACAGAAAGATAAAGGTAAATAAGATCAAGAAAAAAAACTAGAATCAATATCTACAAAATAAAATATCAAATCCACTAACAACACAAGAATACACTACTCTCAAAATTTAGAGAACGAAATGAGAGATAAAACCCAAATCAAGAGAGAAACCACATATCGAAGAGGGATCAAGATCTTTCATCAGCACTTTGATTCTCAAGAGTAATGGTTTGATGAGCCCAGTAATCCTCTAGAGAGCCTCTAAAAGAAAATGAATTTGATTAGGGTATAATGGGGGGTGATTAGAGGTCAAAATATGGGTCCTATGATTTTAATTAAAAAATTTTGGGGATTAAAAAAGCCTGTGAATAGTTTCTTGGTTGAGATGCATCGTTAGTAGTAACTGTGCACCCTAACTATGCACCCTTACTGGGTTTATGGAAAGGGTATTAGATTTTGTTGCATGGTTAAATTAACCATTTAAAAATCACGAAAATCACTCTATCCAAGGGTGAACGTTTTGGAAGGGGTCGTCTCATGGTTTATACAAACTGCACACCCCTTTAGAGCCCCAACATAGGCTACAAGGTTTACCGATCCAAATCGAACGTTTTTACCTAACCATGCACCAACCACATACAATCCCCAAAAATTCCAATTTTTTTCAAAAGTCATAATAAACTCCTTGAAATAAGTTCTAATCAGAGGGAGGTCAAAACAAGGGTGTAAAAGTACCTGAAATCAAGTAACATGATGTTAAAACATCCCCACCATAAACACATTATGTCCCAAGAAAGACTGTCAAGAAGACAATATGTCAAAGAGATGATTCCACTGGTCTCTCATCAGTGTATCGTGCCCCCCAAGTCTCATGTGAATTATAACCATGCTACCATAGCACATGGACTAAATATATAGAATTCCCACAAAGAACCTTTGTCTCAGAATCAATAATCCTGGCTGGATGCTCCATCTTGGATAGATTAGGTTCCACATCAAGATCTTCTGAGCTCATGACATGATAAGGGTCAGAAAGATACTTCATAAGCTACGATACATGAAACAAATTGTGGGTCAATGTCAACTATGGTGGAAAGGATAAACAATAATCCACACTACCAACCTACTCAACAATCTCAAAAGGAACCACAAATCTCAGTGTAAGATTTCCCTATTTTCTATGTCATCGATGACCCAACTGAGGTGAAACTCTAAAAAAACCCATTCACCAACCATAAAATCTAAATTTCATCATTAAAGAACAATATAAGATTTATACCGGCTCTATACCATCACCATTATTTGATGAATCCACCAAATATTTGTCGTCGTCTCTTAAACCATGCTAGGATCGACTAGGCAAGCTTCACCAATCTCCAACCAACACTCTAAAGATATAAAAATGCAATCATAAAAGACCTCAAAATGATATATTATAATAACTTAATGGTAAATATTATTATAAAAAAACTCAACCGTTTTCAAATGGACATCCCAAGCTCCACCAAAGTTGAGAACACAAGTGAGAAGAATGTATTAAAGAATTTGTATAGCCCATTATGTCTAGCCATCCATTTACAGATGATAGTTCATAATCAATCTAACATGGGATCCTACAGGACTCTATAAAAAAGATAAGGGAACCAAAAATCCATATAAAAGACTATATTAGATGGAACTCCATACGATATGGAAATCTCTTTCACATAGAGACCCCCCGATTTCTCAATTTTTTTATATCTTAAATAGGTATAAAGTGAAATAATTTGGTTAGACGATCTATCATTACCCATATCACATTCTTACCTAAATTCTTATGTATAAAACCAACCAAAAATTCCATAGATATCTCATACCACTTTCAATTTAGCATGAGAAGGAACTGAAGTAAACCTAAAGGTTTCTAGTGCTCGACTTTGACCTATTGGAAAGTATAATAATGAGAAAAAAAGTTAGCAATATCTCATTTAATACCTGTCTAGTAGAATCATCACTGATTATCATAGAGTATCTTTTTGGTACTAGGGTGCACCACCCACTGATAATTATGACAATCCCCTGTCACAGTTTTTCTCACTATCAAAGGCACAACATACCAATTTCAGAAACATAGGACACCCTTATAGAAGAATGACCGCTCTCCAATGGTCTCCCCACCATAAATAGATTCCTTAATTCCATATAATTCATCATAAATTTGATACTTCTGAAGAATCATTTCAATAATATAGGAGGTCAACTGGACGTTTTTTAGAAAAATATCGATCACAACTTCTCCAACTCCCAAATGCAATTGAGCCAAGAGAGCCATTAGATTCTAATCTTATAATGATTCTTTCATGGATTTATTTGAAAATTTATTTCTTAAAACATCAGCAACAACATTACCATTAATAGGGGTGTAGTAAATGTTGAAATCAAAATATTTCAAGTATTCCACCCACCATCTCTACTGATGGTTCAATTTTTTGAGAGAAGATATAACTCAGATTTTTGTGATCAGAAAATATAGTAAACCTTTCTCTGGAAAGGTAATTCTACCAACTCTTACGATAATTCATCACAACTGAAAGTTCAATATCATGAGTAAGATAGTTCTTCTTGTGTGACTTAAGCTATAAATAACTATAGACCACCACATGATCACCCTACATAATAATATAGCCCCAAAACCAAACCCAATGCATCAAAAAGACTATATAGACATTTCCATCTTCTAGAATATTCAAAAATTTCACATAATTAAAAAGTAATATCAAATAATCTAAATAATTATAACATTTTTAATCCCATAAGAACTTCACCCCCTTTTCAAGTTAGATCAGTCATCAGAGAAGGAATCTTTGATAAATATTTAAGGAACCTTTAATAATACCCCACTAATCTCAATAAGCTCTAAATATTGAAGACATTATGTGGATGTTACCATTTCATAACAAAGTTAAACCTCCCAATATAAACTAAAATACTATTTTCTAATACATTGTTTCCCAAGAAATTCAATTTCCAAATCTAAAAACTATATTTTGAAATGTTCATGTAAATTGTGGATCTCTCAAGGTTTCTAGAACTGATCATAGATGACACACATGGTCTTCTTCAATTTTGGAGTAAACAAAAATTTCATCTATAAAAAAAATTATGAATGAATCAAGATACTCATGTAATATATTGTTCATCAATTCTATAAAAACTGTAGGATCATTGGTTAGACAAACATGCATAACAAGAAACTCATAATGTCTATATCTACTCCCGAAGGTGATATTCGACATTTCATATTATTTGATTCTCAACTGGTGGTAACCATACAGAAGATAAATATTTAAAAACCACTTCATCCCTTTAAACTGATCAAAAAAATAATCTATATGAGGAAATATATACTTTTTCTTTACCGCAATTCGATTGAGTTTTTGGTAATCAACAAAAAGGAAAAGTGTTCAATCAGCTTTATTTTAGAAAATAATAGGCGCCACCCAAGGTGACACACTTGGGAATATAAATATTTTATCTAATAAATCATCCAACTGAGTTTTCAGATTCTTCAACTTAGTTGGTTCCATACAGTAAGAAGGAATAGACATTGGTTGAGTACTAGGTACCAAATCAATAGAGAACTCCACCTCCCATACTGATGAAAGGCCAAAAAAATATGATGGAAACGTGTTGGGAAACTCAAAATGAAAACTAAAGGGAGATAAAAACATAAATATTCCCACTACAAGTCCAAATAAAACACCAATATTACCCCACCCACCTCTAGAAAATGAGGTCCAACTCTACTTGACCTCAGGTCCCATTCTCCCTAAAAAACATGACACACCCCATCAGGCACAGTAAATAAGACCCACTGAAGATAACAATAAATATAGGTTGTATGAGAAATCATACAATCTATAATGAGAATGAAATTAAGATATTTCATGTTAAGAACCAAAAAATTCCAAGTGAGATCAATCTATAATAGAGAGAAAACACAAGAGGTACATTAGAGACTCTTATCTCTCTTAGTTCTAGGGGGTTTAATAATATCCATCACACAAGAGTTAAGTTCCAAAGGAAGATTCAGAAAATTAATAACACAAGTCAATATAAATGAGTGAGATTCACCCGTATCAAATAAAGTGGTCACTATAGATGAAGTTATAGTGATGGAACCTCACACCATCGCTGGACCCACATTATCTTGTTGAGTTGAAAGTTTTACATTCTACTTTTTCTTTCCTTAGTTTTTGAAATCACAAAATCATTCTTAAAATTATATTTACTAAATTTATATTTCACAAGTGTTTTAGTATGTTTTCGAAGAAAACATTATTTTATACCAAACATAGAAATTATTCTAATGAAAAATAAATATAGACTTTTATTATTTAATACAATCCATCAGATTGAAGGTACATCCAATACATTAGAACAACTTTTATTCTGGAGAATTTTTAAACTAATGTCTTGTATATTAGACTAAAAAAAGTCATAACTATTAGACTAAAATTATTACCGATACATTAGATTGAACTTTTTTTAGTTTATCAGATTGAAAAACGGTAGTGAAGTCCATTAGACTATCCAAATTTTATAATCAGATTGATTAGAAAAATATCTATCAAACATAATAAAAAATAGAATTGCAATGGTGCTAAAAAAACAATGTCAAAAAAATGAAGTATAAATCATTATTAAATGTCAAGATCAAGATCTAAATCATCATGAACTGTCAATTTGAATGCTATCCAAGACTGTTGTAACCAAATCTAAAATATGACTGTTGGGGAATCGCTTATAAATAGGAGGTCATTTGAAGGGATAGGATCTGATGAAATTTACATCTCAACATAACTAAATATCATTATATAGGAAAATATCATTCCTAATCTTTGTAATATTTTAGAGAGTTGAATTTATAAGGAATCCAAGTGAGTATTATAAATTACTTATAATAATTTTTCTTTTGTATTCTCTATGTATGATCATGGTACTGATCAAGGGATTCTAGGGATAGTAAGGTGGTCAATCCGATCCATCAAATCAAGGGATTCTGAGGATAAGAAGATAAAGATTCCAATCCATCAGATTGAGGGTTTTCTTATTCAAGAAATATAGAGATGATACTGATCTATCAGATCAAGGTCTTACAAAGGATTATAATACATAGAAATATTGATTTGCATATCAAGGGATTTCCCGGTAAGGAAAGAAAGACCTTTAAAGTAAGTATTGAAAATATGGATATCATAAGTCAGGATCTATGAATTTATTAACTCTTAAGGTCAAAGAGTATATTATTTTATTAAAGTTCATAAGTCATTCTTATTATTATAATATTTAATATTTATTGTTTATATAAGTTTTACATTCCGTTGTGTAATTAAATTAGAAAGTTAGCTTTGTATTTATCTTTCTAATAAAATGTTTTATTGGTGTGTCTATGATATCGATAATAACTATAATAATCAAAAAATATTTGGATCCAATTTATTACTCAGATCATCAGACAAATTCTGAGTCCAATATTTTTGACTTAAGAGGATTTGTGTTTTATATTAGTTTAGATTTTAAACTACAATTCACCCCCATATTGGAGCCATTGTAAACTCTTATGATCCAACAATTGGTATCATATTATGTTCTACTGCTTGCTGAGTTTTTATTTTTACTATCAACTACAAGTTTATTAAGTTTTTTCATAATCTATTTGTTTATAAATTGTTTAAACTAGAATATTTTATAGAAAAGAGTTTCTATTTTTGATAATATGGTTGGTTTTAATGTTGTCACTTTAGAAAATCTAAATCCTAATAGACCACCTATTTTTGATGGAAATGATTATGAATAATGGAGAGATAGAATTAAGAATTTTGTTATCAATACTGGTGTTGATAACTTTTCTATGTTAACAAGAGATTATAAGATTTAAGAAAAGGAAGATACTACTTTTATAAATTAGGAAAAACAAGAATATCAATAGAATTATATATTAAGGAATAATTTACTTTGTTCTATGATAATAAATATATAAAGTCAAATTTATTCATTTTAAGTAGCTAAAAGTTTATGAAAAAATTTAGAGTTTACTCACTTTAGAACTTATAAATTTTTTAGACTATATGAGCTATGATGAGATCTGAGTATCAAGATTTTGATTTATTACCTATTGAATCAGTAGCTAAGATTCATCAAATATTTATGACTATTGTTAATAGTTTACATTCACTCGGAGAGAAAGGTATAATGGATATAATCTTGGTTGAGAAAATCATAGAGATTATGCCTAATGAATGGGAATTCAAAAGGAAATATTTGGATGATATGAAGAAGATTTCAAATATTACTTTAGATGATCTTAATGGTACTCTCATGCAATATAAAAGAATATTGAAAAGGGATGATGAGAAGATGAAAAAGAAAAATGGAGGAGTTTCTTTTGCAACCACACATATTGTTCCTACTAAAGTTCAATATTCAAAAAAAGTTGTGAAACATTCAAATAAGAAGAAAGTTATTATTGAAATAGATTCTAGTTCATCTAAAATGATTGGAAATGAGTTAGAAAATATTTCAAGTAGAATGAATAAGATTTTTGATAAGAAATATTTTTAGTACATATACAAGAAGACTCATAAGGAAAAAAGTGATAATAAAGACTCTATAGAAGTGATTTTTTATGAATGAAAAAAGGAAGGACAAATATTACCTTATTTTCCTAATCCTAGAAAAAGGGAAATAAGAGTTTGAAAGATTTTGACTTGTGGAGTGAAAGTGGGGGAGATAGTTTATCGTAAAATTCTCTAGACAATTAATGTTATGGACAAATAAATATTGTTTTATATACATAAATACTAAAGGTGAATAAATGTCTCATGGATAAGGTTAGAACTACTGAATATATTATAAAAATTACTTTAAATACTAATTACTACAATAGTAATGATGAGAATAATTCAACATATTTGGATGAAGAATATTTTTTATTTGAATAGGATAATACCTTAACTAGTTTTTAATAATTATCTAGATTATAAAAACTTCTTAAAAATGAAAATTTTAAAGTTTCTAAAAAACTTGAATTTGATCAAGGTAAACTTGTTAAATAAAATTCAATAATTACTAATTTAACTGACAAAATATCATATCTTTCCAAAGAAATTCATAAGAATAATTTTTAAAATATATTCTTTCTAAATATCTTGAGAAATATATTTTTTAGAAAACTAGTTTACAAACTGATTTTGTAAATATTAGTTCAAATACTAATACTACTGTGGATAAAAATTTAGTTGTTAAACTAAAATATGAAATCTCTAGTTTGAAGAAAATTTTTAGAGGTTTTACTATGGGAAATAAAACTTTGATAAAATGTATAAACAAATTAAACCTCATAGATATTATTCCACAATGGGGTTTACTAATAAAAAACATGTTTTTTAATAATAATTAATTTGATCCAAAAAAATGCTCCATTTTGTATAAGATTTTAAATTGGTGGACACTGGAAGAACAAATGTTCTTTAAATAAAGTTCATTATTTAGGTTTTCATGAAGCTTATTTTTTCAAAAGAAATGTTATTTTACAAAAATAATAATGTTGGATAAATGTAGTCACCAAATATTTTATTTTCTGATAATACTAGATCCAAGAAGGTTTGGGTTCTAAAACACCAATGTTTTTTGTTTTTAGGAAAATAAATAAATTACCAACAACAAGAATATTTAGTACATGAATAGTGGTTTTTATAGACATATTATTAATAAAAAATATTTCTTTAATAATATCATAATGATGAAAAGTGGAAAAGTGAATTTTAAAGATAACAATTGAGGAGAAATTAATGGTATAGGTAATATTTTTCTTCTTATAAAAGCTTTAATTTTGAATGTTTTGTTTGTTGCTGGACTTAAGAACAACCTTATAAGAATAATATAATTATGCGATGAGGGTTATCTTATAAACTTTAGGAATGATAAATGTACAGTTCATAGTTCTAAATATGGGTTTATTCTTTCTTCTTATCATCATGAGAATATTTACACTTTAAACTTAGAAGACCTTAGGAGCCAATACTTACATTAAATTTGTGTAATGGAAGATCATTCTTTGTTATGTTATATAATATTAGTACACTATAATATTATAACTTTATATAAGTTTTCTAAGAAAGGACTTGTTAAGTATATACTATAACTTAGGTTTGATACTTAAAAATTTTGTGATCCTTATCAATTTGGTAAGAAACACAAGTAAAGTTTTAAATCTATTAGTGAATTCTAAACTTCTGATGCATTACAGTTAGTTTACATGGACTTATTTGGTCCTACATAAACTGAAAGTATTAGTGTAAAATACTTTGTATATGTTTTAGTTGATGACTACACTAGATATACTTGGGTTTATTTTCTAGCAAGAACATCCAAATACTTTATTTGTTTAAAAAATTTTGTATCCAAAGTTAAAAATGAGAAAAAACTCACCTTGATAACTATTCATAGTGATCATGGTGGAGAATTTTTAAATTTTTATTTTGAAACTTTTTGTAGTAAGAAATGTACTATACATAACTTTTCAACACCTAGAACTCCATAGAAAAAAAGTGTAATCGAAAGAAGAAATAGAGTTCTTTAGGAGATTACTATAACCATACTGAATGAATACTTAGTCTCTAAATATTTTTGGGCTAAAGAAGTTATTACTTCCTATTATACTATAAATTGAGTTTTAATTTGACGTTTTATTAATAAAACTTATTATGATTTTTGGATAGGAAGAAAACCGAAAATTTTATAATTAAATGTGTTTGGATAGAAAGTATTCATTCTAAATACTAAAGAGAGAATACATAAATTTTCACTAAAATATGATAAAGGAATATTTTTAGGTTACTATACAATTAGTAAGGCCTATAAAGTTTTTAATAAAAATACAAGTACTGTTGAGGAAATAGTACATGTTAATATTGATAAAACTGATCCTTTTGTTTTGAAACAACCCCAACCTACATCTTTGGATGCTATTTCTAAAACTGATTTTCAACCTTTATTAGAAAAGTATTCTCATGAGAGAAAAATTGAAAAATGTGTTTTTAAAGTAATACTATAAGAATATTTTCAACCTATTTTTTAAGAAAATAGTTTTAAAAATCCAATAAGTTGGTTGTTTCTTAGGAATCATCCTATTGATAATATCATTGGTGATGTATACCAAACAGTTAGAATAAGAAGTTCTTTGAGAAATAAAATTGAACATATAAAATTCTTATCATAATTTGAACCTAAAAATCTTGGTGAGGATTTAAGTTATGAGTATTTGATAAAATATATACAAGATAAACTCCATGAGTTTGAAAGGAACAAAGTTTGAACTTTGGTTAAATGTACTAAAGATACTTATATAATTGGAGTAAAATTGATTTTTTATAACAAATGTGATGAAAATTGAATAATATTTAGAAAGAAATTTAGACTTGTTGCTAAGGGTTATAATTAATAGTAGGGAATAAACTATAAAGAAACTTATGCTCTGATAGAAAGACTTGAAGTTATTCAAATACTTCTATCTTATGAAAAATTATTAAATTTTAAATTATTTCAAATAGATTTAAAGTGTTCTTTCCTGAAAGGTTATTTTCTATAGGAGGTTTATGTAGAATAACCCCATGGTTTTGAAAATAAAAAACATATAGGACATGATTATAAAATTATCAAGGCACTTTACAGACTAAAAAAAGCCCCTAGAGCTTGGTATGATAGGTTAACTAGATTTTTGTTAGAAAACAATTTTATTAAGGGAGATGTGGATCCAAATATTTTTATAAAATAAGTTAATAAAAATATTATGATTATACAAATATATGTTGATGAAATTATATTTGGATCAAAATAATCTAATATATTCCTTTTTAGATCTTATGAAATATGAGTTTGAAATGAGTATGATGAGTGAGTTAACATACTTTCTAGGCTTTCAAATTTCACAAAAACTAAAAGTAAATTTTGTATCTTAACATAAGTATATAAAAAAATTATTAATAAATTTGGGTATGAAAATAATAAAAGTATTATTACTCCTATCATAACATAAAATACTTTAGATATTGTTGAAGATGAGAAACTAGTTGATCGAAAGATATTTAGAAGTATTATTGGAAGTTTACTTTACTTAATAGCTAGTCATCCAAATTTAATTTTTTTCAATGTTCTTATGTTATAGATATAAAGATAATCTAAAATATTACCATATTAAAGATTTTAAATGAATTTTTCATTACCTTAAGGGAACTATGGATTTAGGTTTTTTTAATCTTCTAGAAATAATTTTGAGTTAAAATGTTTTTTGGATGCCGACTTTGTTTGATGTAGAATGGATATGAAATTTTTTTCTGGAACTTGTCATTTCGTAAGAGAAGATTTAGTTTCATGGTCCTATAAGAAACAAAACTCAGTATCTCTTTCCACTACTGGATCCAAATATGTGGCAACTGAAAGTTTTTGTGATCAAGTGTATTGGATGCAACACACACTCACTGACTATGGAATGAGTTTTACTAAATCTCAAATATTGTTTGATAACACAAGTGAAATTGGATTAAGTAAAAACCTATCACAAAACTCATGATATAATAACATATACATAAGAAACCATTTCCTCCAATATCATGCACAAAAAGGAGATATAATTTTACAATTCACCGGAATGAATAAAAAACTTATTGATATTTTTACTAAACCCATTAATTCTGATGGATTTAAAAATATTAAACATAATCTAGGAATTATCAATAAAAAAAAATTTATATCTACTTCTTGTATACTAATATTCTTACATTAATAAATTCCTTTTCAAAAGAGGAGTACATATGTTATGTTTTTTTATAGTTTTATTTTTCTAAAATATTTAGTTTTCTAAAAATTTTACTTCTCTAAAATAATTTTTTTCCGAAAGTTTTTAGTTTTCTAAAAAGTTTTTTTAACCTTTTTATCTTTAATTTTTTTGGGATAAAAAACTTTTATAAAATTTTCGGAGTAATAATTTTTATAAAACACTTAGGAAAAAAAATTTATAAAAAAGGTTTCTAAGATAAAATTGTTCTGGACTCAATAATTGTTATAAAATTATTTGGATAATACCTTTTTTATAAAATTTATCATAATTATATTATTTTATAAAAAAACAAGAAGAAATGGTTACTCATACTGATGAAGCTTTTCTACTTTGAAAATTATTCTTCTTTTATTTTTTTAACTTATTCATTACTTTAGTTTATCAAATTTTTTGTTTATTTATTCTTTTTTTTAAAAACTTTATTTTGTAACCAAAATAAATTTTTTCTAATTGAAACAATATTTACTCTGATAAGAAGTTTTCTTAAAAAATATTAATAGTTTATAATTATTTATAAAATCATTGTTCGATTAAATCTTGATCGTTCGATCAGAAAAAGACATTCAATCTCAACCGTTTTTTTATTTGGAAGTTAAACTGTCATGTATAGTGCCTATATAAGGGTGGTTCACCACATGAACCACATAAGTTTCTAGAGTTTTTTCTCTTGACTGTCACCACCTCTTTTATTGATCAGTTTGGTCCTTTGAAATTTATCCGATTGCCGATATCAGTTTCAGAAAGATGGAAACTACTAACTATTTTTATTAAAGATAAGTTGTTACTGAATGGTTTATTGAATGTTCCTAGTATGAAAATCATGATTCAAAACTTAAAAAGATCATTACTTTTCAAGGCTTGATTTTTTTTGTTGAAAAACAAAGATACCGATTTCAACAAACATTATCTTGAAATAATAAGAGAATTCTATGCATCAGTAATGTTTATTTCAGAATATGATAAGGAATAAATAGATTTTAATTTTTTTCCAGTGTATAAAATTTCTTATCAATAAGTAGCCTAGTTATTAGAAGCACCCTTGGAGGGTGAATCCTATCTTCCTTCCCATAAGCTTCTTGATAAGCTTGGGAATTTCATAAAGTCAAAGGTTGAAGCATCATTATTTACATCATTTGAGGAAGTGAGAAAGGTTTCAAAACTTACTCTGAAAAAAAGAGTGGTTACCCTATGGATACAATGTTATCCTATTCTAAGAAAGGGTTAGAGGTATATACTTAAGGTTTTGTAAATTTTTGTTTAATATTTTATGATGAATTTGAGGTAGATCAACCTTATAAAGATTTTTTCAATGGAATCCTTAAAGAAAAAATTATTGAAATAGAATATTCTAATGTTTTTTTATTTCATTAACAAGTTGCTAGTGAATTTCATGGATATTTTCAAGATAATGAATCAGACATATTCTATGAGGGAAAAGATTTCCCTAATTAGTGAAGAGAGAATGGAAAGGCTACCGGTAGGCCAAGGCTACCAGTAGGCCAGGGCTACTGGTACACCAGGGCTACCGGTAGGCCAAGGCTACCGGTAGGACAAGGCTACCGGTAGGCCAAGTCTACCGATAGGCCTACACCGCCGTGATTCCCAGACCAGAAAACCCAACACAACATTTTCACAAAGTAAAGGATCCCCACAAAACCCGAGCCGTTACATCAGATACCTCTTAAATGATTGTTGTCCCCAAGAATAAAACAAACCAGAAGGAAAGAGAAATTCCGAACAACCACCTCAAAAGATACCTCCTAGAAGTGAACCCATACTAACTAAAAACACTTCCCTGACAAGAACCAAGCAATATACCATGCCAAACTGCCCAGGCGTGTGGGTTGGGGAGTCTCCTCCCCCATGTCAAGATATTATTCACTTTGGGCGGCACTGACTCGCCCACACAGGTTTAATCGCATCCACGTTAATGCGTCTTGATTAGGGGGCGGGTTCTCTCCTCCCCCATAGCCAGGGCTTTTCACACACATTCAGAGGAAAGAAAACCAGTGCGTTTCATATCCAAAAAGACAAAACGTTCTACCACAACAGGTACAATAAGGAACAAAACTCAAAACAACTCAGGGTACTGGGTACGCATCTGTGCTTCCCTCTCCCACATACTCTCCTCAAGCCCACCATGTCTCCACAACACATGGACCAAGGGAATGGTTCACCCACGAAGCAACTTCTCCTTGCAATCCTTGATCATCACTGGTCTCTCCACAAAGGTCACGTCGTCCTCGATGTCCAGCTCACCCCAATAAAAGATGTGTGAATCGTCGTGCAGATACCGAAGGAGCTAGGACACATGAAAGACATCATGTATCCTCATTAGAGGTGGTGGTAATGCTAGCTAATAAGCCACTTCGCTGACCCGCCACAACACTTTGAAGGGTCCGATGAACCTGGGAGAAAGCTTACTCCCCTTGCTGAACCTCCGCTACCCATGCTGAGGGGATACCTTCAAGAACACGTGGTCTCCAACCTCAAACTCCAAGGGCCTCCTCCTGGTATCATCATACGACTTCTGTCAGTCCTGGGATACCTTCATCCTTTCCCATATGAGCTGAACCTTCTCTGTCGTGCTCTGCACCACCTTCGGGCCAAGGATGCCTGCCTCTCCTACTTCGGCCCAACACATAGGCGAACGGAAGGGCCTCCCGTACAAGGCTTCAAACGGAGCCATACCGATGGTTGAGTGATAGCTATTATTGTAGGCGAACTCTACCAGGGGCAAGTGTCGCACCCATGATCCTCCTGAGTCCAGAACACATGCCTGCAGTATATCCTCTAAGGTCTGGATGGTGAACTATGTTTGTCCATCTGTCTGGGGATGGAAAGCAGTTCTAAGACGTAACTGTGTGCCAAAAGCATGCTGCAATCCTTTCCAGACTCATGAGGTAAACCGTGCATCCCTATCTAAGACTATAGACCTCGGAACTACATGCAACCGCACCACCTCATCCACATAATTTCGTGCCAAATCATCTACTGAACTCGACTCCCCGATTTCCAGAAAGTGAGCCGATTTCGTCAACCTGTCCACTACCACCCAGATGGCATCGTATCCCCCTTGGACCTTGGGTAGTCCTGTGACGAAATCCATCGATATTTAGTCCCACTTCCACTCGGGGACAACTAGAGGCTGCAGTAGGCCACCTGGAACTCGGTGTTCAGCCTTCACTTGCTGACATACTAAGCACTTGGCCACAAACACTGCCACCGATCGCTTAACTCCGGGCCACCAAAACTGCCTCTTCAGTCCCTGGTACATCTTGGAAACTCCTGGGTGTACCGCCAGGGGTGAGTTGTGGAACTCACTGAGAACCTTGTCGTGCATCACCTCCGGAACAAACAACCTTCCCTAGAAAAGCATCCGGTTCTGACCATCCTCTATCCATCCTTATGGAGCATTGCCCTGGTTAACTTGGTCATGCATCACTTCTCACTCTAGGTCTCCGCACTGAGACTCCTCCACTTGCTACAACAGAGAAGACTGCACTGTCATCTGATATAGGCAACCTCTACCACCATCTACACTTGCATCCAGGTGTAAGGTGACCAACTCCTCCATCGCCTTCCAGGCGTCCGCCGACTCCCGGACCGCATCCTTCTGCGTCCTCCTGCTTAAGGAATCGGCCACTACATTTCCCTTTCCCTCAGTATAAGAGATCTTGAAGTCGTAATCCTGGAGGAACTCCACCAATCTCTACTGTCGCAAGTTTAGGTCCCGCTGGGAGAAGATATACCTCAAGCTTTTTTGATTCGTGAAGACCACAAAGCGTTCTTCGATGAGGTAGTGCCGCCATAACTTTAGCGCAAAAATGACTGCTGCAAGCTCCAGGTCGTGGGTGGAGTAATTACGCTCATGGAGGCGTATTTTCCTGGACCCATAAGAGATCACCCCTTGTCGCTGCATCAACAAACATCCTAGGACCTGTCCTGAAGCATCACAGAACACCTCATAGGCCGCCCCTTCTTCTGGTAATCTCAGCACTGAGGCACTAACCAACTTCTCTTTCAGATAGCTGAAGGCTGACTCGCACTGCTCACTCCACCCGAAAACCTGGTCCTTCTTAGTAAGGGATGTCAAAGGGGATACTACTCGGGAGAAGTTGGGTATGAACCTCCGATAGTAACCTGCCATCCCAAGGAAACTACGGACCTCTTCCATATTCTTGGGTGTTACCCAAGAAACAACCGCCTCAACTTTTGATGGGTCCACCGCTACCCCCTGCTCGGACACCATGTGCCCGAGGAAGTGCACTTCTCGTGTCGAGAACTTGCATTTCGACAACTTCCCATAGAGCTGATCATGTCGGAGGACCTCTAAAACTATCCTTAGGTGCTCTACATGGTCCTCTTCTGACCTCGAATAGATCATGATATCATCGATGAACACAACCATGAACCGATCCAAGTATTCCCGGAAGATGGATTTCATAAGCCCCATGAACACAACCGGGGCGTTCATAACACCGAAGGGCATGACTACAAACTCAAAGTGTCCATATCTGCACCTGAAGGCCGTCTTCAGAATGTCGCTCCCCTTCACTCTCAACTGGTGGTACCCAGACCACAGATCGATCTTCAAGAACCATACTGCCCCTTTCAGCTAGTCGAAAATATCGTCTATCCTAGAAAGAGGGTAGCGATTCTTGATCGTGACCTGATTCAGCCTTCTGTAGTCTATGCACAACCTAAGACCACCATCTGCCTTATTTTCAAACAAGACAGGAGCACCCCACAGTGACGCACTCGGCCGAACATAACCCCTCTTCATCAGATCGTCAATCTGAATCCGCAACTACCGGAACTCTGAAGGTGTCATCCGGTAAGGAGCCATCGAGATCAGACGAGCATCGGGCTACAGGTCTATCCTGAACTCGATATCACGTCAAGGGGGTAGAGTCGTCATTCCTCAGGAAATATGTCCATAAACTCACGGACAACCTCTGGCACCCCCACCATCTCAGCATCTACTGACTCTACTGACAGCTCGGCTAACAAAGAGAGGAGGGGTTCCTCTCACCTGCTTCCCTTCTGACCGCTTCGCTTTCCGGTGAAGGTAACACGCCAGCTGCTCAAGTTTGAGAACATGACCCTTCTTTGGAAATAGTTGATGATGGCACACACAGAGAATAGCTAGTCGATGCCTAGGATGACATCGTATGGTTGTATCTGTAGCAGAAGAAGATCCCTAACCTACTGATGTGGCCCCATCACCAGTCTACATCCCCGACAAACAAACGACAAGTTGGTCTGACCTCCGACTGGTGTGCTCAACACCAGGGGCAATGGAAGTCTCTCGGCATATAGAACCAAGGCATGGGCTAGACTGGGTGCAACAAAGGAGTGCGAAGCTCCGGTATCGAACAAGGCATAAGCAAGAGTGCTAAACAAACTGATCGTACCTCGAACAACCTCCGAACCTACTGGAAATACTGCCTCTGCGGCGTGCAACTGTCCACGCCTAGCTCCTCTACCCCTCGGCTGCCGGCCACCTCCCCGACCGCGCCCCAGTCGAGGTCCCTGAGGTGCGCCTTGAGGTCGGCCTCCTCCTCCTACGTCTTCCCTCGGAGGAGCGGGAGCTCGCTGTCCCTACTGCTGCTGCTGGAAAGGTCTGGCTGGAAGCTGCTGCTGGGGTGGGTGGTGGGGCTGTCCACCACCGCTGTACTGTACTCGGTCCGGGAACTGACTCCGGAGATTTCCAGGGCTCCCATAGATGAAGCACCGCGGTCCCGGGCCTGAAGGAAAAGGGCGAGGACCAGGGGATCTAAACTGAAACTGCTGCGGCCTACTCCCTGCGGGTCGGAACCTGGAGGGTCCTGACGCTGGAGGCCTGGTGCTGACGGACTTCCCCTTCGATGGTCCCAGCTGGATCCCCTATCGTGAGACACCTCCTAGAGAATGCATTCTCTCCACCACTTCGGCCTTCTTCTGGACCTCCAAGTATGTCGGTAGGGTAAAGGGGGTAACAGCATACTGGAGGGAGGGTCAGAGCGCCTCCTCCAAACGCCTTGCCCGAGACTCCTCATCAGGAAAGAGGTATGGAGAAAAACGTAGGAGGTCCTTGAACTTGATCCCTAGCTCCCTCACGGACATACTCCCCTTTTGGAGGGAGAGTATCTCCTGTATATTTTCCGCATTCATCATCGAAGAGAGGAATTCCACCCGAAACTCCCTCTCGAAATCAGCCCGTGCCACCTCAGACTCTCTCCTCTCCCCCAGGTAAAGCGTCCACCACTGACGCGCCGCTCCCCGCATCTGGCTAACGGCCAGAGGAACCCAGTACTCGGTCGGGGCCCGAATCAGGCCGAAAGCTATAACTAGCTCCTCTAGCCAGCCTTCCGTCTTCATGTCGGAGGTGCTGCCCTCATACTTCTTGAGGGTCTGTCATTGGAAGGCCCGTAGAGTCCTCTTCCACTGGTCGTCCTCCTCTTCTCGGTCAGCTCTCTGCCGATCGACCAAGGTAGTCTGCGGGGCCTCGATCGTCTATACCACACGCGGTCGCCTTCCAGGTGCCATAGCTGCAAGGTAAGCAAGGAATGCCTAAGCCCAAGTAGTGCATATTATTGTCTTTAAAACTTCTTAAAATTTTCATTTATTAATAATTCCCAAGATATCCTAGAAACACAAGAACACAAGTCATTATGATGCATGTACCTTTCCTAGGGTCTCTACCCTGCAATCAGCGTGGCCCCACTTGGTCGTTCGGTAGGTCCAGAGTCCTTGCATCGGATCACGGGGGCCCTAAAATCCCATGTCCTAGCCGGTATTCCCTAGCCTAATTCACGCGCCAAGGTCACCCAACACTATTTCCTTACCATCCCATGCAATCCTCACTGTGCCTAACTCCAGATTCCATCCTATCTCTCAACCATCACCTCTGATACCATTCTGTCACGACCTGCCTTCACCAAAAGGACGAAAGGGTCAGCAGATTGCCGGGCCCTTCCTTATTTAAGTTGAAGGAGATATAATGACCCCCGAGACCCGCCTTCCATAGGTCCCAGAGTGGCGACTAGAACCAAGGGTATAGAAATTTCTCACAAATGGAAGGCATTACCCCTTTTTTTGTTTTATAGGATCGGGAGATAAGATGATGAAACTCAACAACACCAAGATAAAGGAAAGGAAAAAAGTAAACCATTCCCACATGCATGTTCCAAAAGTAAGAGCCACAAAGTACAAAAGGTGACTACAAAGGTAAGTACCAAAGAAAGAAAAACAACAACTGCAACTGCCTCAAAGGTCCGAGCTAGTATGGTCCCACGCGATCCCCGAAGTCCTCCTGGAAACCTAAAATCAGTTTTATATACGTAGGGTGAGCATACAAGTACACTCACTAGGGAAAACCAAATACTCTCATGCACAAGTGGGGGAACGTACTAAAGTCCCGTGAGAAAAGAGTAAACCAAACACCTATCAAGGTAAACTATCCACCCAAGCCTCACCAAGGCACAATCCCCAAATAACGCAAGTCAAGTAATATATATATAATAAGAGCACATCGATGTTTGGGTACCCCGCGCCACTTTCCCACTAGTTATTGAGACATCCTACGCATTGGACCAATCCCGCCATTCTCACCGCAGTCCCACTGTCACACCCGCAGACACACACCTGGGCCACAACCACATACAGTCCCACTGCCGAATTCTGCCCGCAAACACCTGGGCCACAACTATCACATGTAACCACGCCTGCAAACACCTAGGCCAGAACAACCACCACCACGCCCGAAGACACCTGGGCTAGAAAATCCACTGCCACGCTCGAAGACACCTGGGCCTCATCCCGAAGACACTTGGGAAACTGCCTGCTGCACACACCTGGCCAACCACCACACTACCCCACCCGAAGGTTCTTGGGCTAATAATGGACCTCAGGCCATCACAGCCTGCCTGAAGATACTTGGGATACCCAGGAAAGGGAGTAGAAAAGGAGCTAATAACCAGCAACTAATAATAGTGTTGGGAAAAACACCCTCCCCCATGAAATGGGGGTGTTCAGCAATAAGTGCTCAACTTGGGTGAGGCGCGAATAAGAAACAAAAAGCTACAGGTATATATATATAGGTAACAAGAACTCACCCAAAACTAGGTTTTTCTTCAGACAACCTACAGATCACAACAACACTCAAGTTCGAGTCACAACTCTCGCCTACAAAACCCATTCGGTCCATTCTTGTTTTCATGTCCAGTAATAACGTTCAAATACGTTTATGCACTACTGGGAAACTAAACCATAAGCATAACCAAAGAAAAGAACCCAGCAAAACGTCAACTAGGAATCCACACCCGATTTTCTTGTAAAGTCACAACAACAAAGGAAAAGTGAGAACCCTCGAAGTACTGGAACCAGACAACCCTGAGACACTACCCCGTGTCCCCTCCCCCAAAAAGGTTTTTCATCAACATAGGATCCCACCCCAATTCATGATATAAACAAGTACCCACCCGGTCTTAAAACTCACAACCACCGAATCCATAACAACTGGATATCCCATCCCCAATTTCACAACCACTGAGAGCATAAAAACAGGGGATCCCATCCCCTCCCACATCTCCAGCAACCGGCCCACCGGGTATTTTCAGATTTAAAATATTTAACACACTCCATGATTTCAATTCCGTGTGTTTTAACCGGGAGTTATCACAGAAGGGTTGATCCTGGTGCTTTCAATTTATTCAGCTGGGTATACGTGATTAACCAATTTAATTTTCACAGTAAGAGTTTATAATTACAAAACAAGACATTTAAAACATCATGAAGGGTTCATTAGTGCACAGACAACGACCACCAATGGCCTCGATTTTTCAGAAAACGTAAGCCAGCACAACTCAGGAAGATGATCATAATATAAACAACATCAACGATCACAGCCCCCCCATTTATAGGATTCGTTCATTATCTTTATTAGGTCTGGTTTATCCAATTCTACAAAACAAAAGCACACCCACCCCGCATGATACACAAAAGAGAGAGGCGAAGGAGAAATTCCCTACCTGTTGATAGATGATCGACGTTTAGGCTAGACGTGGAACTTTACGGATAACGATACGGCTCGCCCGATGCACCCAAAGCTGTTCGTGAAAAGCCGCGATCGAGGAAATCAGAAACCACGGATAACCCTTAGTTTATAAGAGCCGCGGACAATTGAGGTGAGAACGTGAAACCGCGTAAGGCGCAGGGTCGTGGGTTGGCCACGCGGCCCCACTCGTCATTAAAGGGGCTACCGGTAGGCCAAGGGTACCGGTACGCCAAGGCTACCTGGACGCCAGGGCTACCGGTAGGCCAGGGCTACCGGTAGGCCAAGGCTACCGCTAGGCCAAGGCTACCGATAGGCCTACACCGCCATGATTCCCAGACCAGAAAACCCAACACGACATTTTCACAAAGTAAAGGATCCCCACAAAACCTGGGCCGTTACAATATATGGTTCACTTATGACTTTATATTAGTTGTTCTTTTGTAAATTCCATGTTAAAGTAGTGTTTTGGGTAAAATCGTTTCATTTATCGTCTGTGTTTTGACTTGTAATTATTAATATGATTACTTAGATCATGATTACTTAATTCCAGAATATAAAACATGATTTATATATAATATATATTCAGAATATACATATATATAATAGATCAATAAATGGAAAGAAATACACCGTTCATGGAGATAGTAGGTCGTACGTACGCATGAACGCTGTTTTACTTTCCTTATTGACTTGAATGGAATTAAGTAGATGAAATAAATATATATATACATAAATCCAGTAGCATTATTAGTTCATATATTTCACGATTACTTATTATATATACTTTATAATCATTCTTGAATTGTTAACACGGAAAATGAATCTCATCGCGTCGTGGAGATGGTAATCCGTACGTACGCACGAGTGATGGTATCGTTCCCATATTTATTTAATGGTATTGGAGTGGGTGATATAATATCATAGAATCAGTATAATTATATATATTTATTATTTACACCATTATACCCATCCATGTAAGGTGGTGGTGGAAAAACTGATTACACCACGACGTGGAGACGATATTCCGTACGTACGCACGCGCGGTGATTTCATTTTACATAGGATGGATAGAAGGTGAAATAGAGTTGTTTCATATTTATAATAACATATAATTATATAAGTAATACTTAGGTTATTACTTTATAAAGAAACAACTAAATAAGAGGAAGTAGAAGAAGAAGGAAACTTGAAAGAGTCGGTAGAAGAGATTACCTCTTCCTCAACACACCTCCTTTAAACTTCTTCTTAGGGCACTAGAGTTGGTCTTTTGAGAATACCAGAACCTCTATGATGTAACTAGATAGGTTGATAAGAGTAATTGTAAAGGTTTGTCTGAGCTTCAAGGCTCAAAAGGGTGTGAAGAGAAGAGGGAAGGGGTGCCCTTTTTACAAGGGAGGAGAGGGGCACCTTTGGAAAAGCTTAAAATATTATTTTATAATAAAGTCATATTCGGTTTATAATAGCTCCAAATTAATTTATTTAGAAGATAAAGTGGGAATGGGTCGAAATACTCTCAACCTATTGGTTTTATACAAGTTTAGGTTACTATTTTAACCTTATCATTTAGATTTAACACTAAGTTAAATAATTTAACTTTTTCCGTGTCTTCTTGTTTTCTTACACTATATGGTTAATAAACTTACTATAACAAGCCAAAGGAACCCCAAGTGGTTAATTATTAATATATATATATATATCCTTATATAAGTAATTTGGCTGAACCTTAGATTTTTAGGTATAAAATAACAATTAATAATATAATATTTGTTTTAAAAACTATTTTATGTCAATTTTGACACTATTTGGTAATTGATTTTTGTGAAAATTATAACAGCATGATTAGTTTGGAAAAAGTTACTTAAATAAATACTAACATATCATATTGACCAATAAATTTAGTGTAATTCATAAAAAGTGTCAAATTACATTTATTTGGGTATTTATAATATCAATTATGTTAATATTTCATTGATAAGATAATTAACGCATCATCATTTTGTCATAAATAAATTAAATTATCTAATGTCTAAAAATTATAAATAAAATACCATTATGTAGGAAATATTTTTATCTTTCTAATGAATATTTATAGTCGAATTTAGCTTATGTATAACCCTATATAAAATATGTTTTAGTTATTAATATTTGATTTTAACTATTTTAACTCTTCTTTAAATAAAATAATAATAAATGTCCTAATCTAATCCATGTGAACCTAAAGGGAAATATTTTATTCCTAAGGTTGTTTTTGGTCAAATTAAACTTATCCAATAGAATTAGGAAATGTGTTAGGGTAATAATAATACCATTTTTACCCTTAATTACCCTATTTACTTTTAACCGTGGTAAATAAAAGTAAAAAGTTACTATTCAACAAAAATTATTTTTATCTTATTGAAATACATTTTACTCCTTGATATTAACCTTGTCTCTCGGATTTTCAAAATCCCACTCATAGAAGCGGTAAAATTAAGTTTTATGTAAATTTTCAAACTCTCCTAGGAGGTGCGTAAAAGACGGTGAAAAGTTCAATAAAATTTTTATATATCTAAACTTATTATAAAATGACTCCAATTAATTACTTTGAACTTATATAGGTATTATGAATCAATTTTGACCTAAAATAAATTTAAATAAAATAAATAATCATTTAAATAAAAATCCGGCTTTTAAATAGTAACCCAGTGTTTTCACTATTCATTAAAAATTGAAAGTTTTCAAAAAAATACAAAAAATTCACCCTAGGCTAATTTCGATGTTCTGAATCCAAAAATGAAGTCCATTTTTAAAGATAAAATTAATAAAATTTCAAAAAGTGGGTATTACTATTCATAACAGCTAGTTTATATAATATTTTAATAACATATCATTGTTTAGTGAAACTCGGTATTGCATACAACACACGCTATCATGGAAGGTCACGATTGCGTGTAAAGAAATCCAAGTCAGGGTTGCGTGTAGTGCAATATTTATTTGTTGTTGTGTATAATATAATCCAACGATATTTCATTTATACATTGAATATAGATATATATATACACACAATGTTGCGTAGAATAACTTCTATCAAACGAGGTTGAAATTTTATGAAACACGATCCAAGAATAGTGTTGCGTATACTGCAAGCTAATACGGTGTTGCGTATAGTTCAAGATAATCTTGGTGTAGCATACAACACAATACACAAAATAAATTAAAAATAATACTTCTTATAAAATCTCGGGGTGTTACAAGTATATTTTCTTATGTTCTTAGTCTAAATGATAAAGTAATTCCTCAAATCTTGGAAAATGATTTTGAAATAAAAATGTTATCCTATTACATTTATTTATGATTAATTTTTGGTATTTTTTTACAACTCATTGGTTTATGATTTTTTGGTCATTAAATTCCCCATGATTATTTACATTCTTGTGATTAATTTTCTCTGCCACTCTCCAAAATTATTTTTACATTATTTTTTCCTCAATGTCTATATATTTTCACTTCCCACTAATTTTATCCTATTTTAAAACCTATTTATGGTTTATTCTAGATGAAATTTATATTTCCCTTTCCCACTTTTTAAAAGGAAATTTTATTAACCCTTTTTACAATGTGGGGTTTCAGAAAATGTATTTTCAAATGTTAAAATCTTGATTACTGAACCCAAGATAACATTTTAAGGAAAAATTTATTAAATTGGGGAAGTGGGAAAATATAGTATCTAAATATTTTTAAATATAATACTATGTTTTATAGAATACATAACATGAAATACTGAGTATAAACAACTATGAAATATTATTATTTAAATATGGATTTATAGACTAGTCGTTAAATTAAAAGATATGTGTTTGATTAACCAAATTATGAAATATATATATAATTATCCTACAAAATAAAAAATTATTAGTTAATTATCAGTAAATTATCACTCAATTTTTTATAGTCATTTTATGCTTCAAAAATATTCTTTTTTTCAAAAAAATGTGTTTTATTGATTTTTTGAGAAAATACTATAATTAATTTATTCCACTTTTAGAAAATTTATTTTAAAAAATTAAATTAATTTTTAATATTATAATTTCAAAATTATATTAGATTTTTTTGATAGTTTTCTAGAAATTTTGATTTTTTGATGAATATTGAAAAAAATTGATTTTTATTGAAAACTGTCTTTTTTTTGTATCAAGAATTTAAAATGTTTTATATATATTTTAAAATTATTTAAAAGTAAAATTAGTTCATTTATATAATTAATAATCCAATTAATTTCATTATAATCAATTTTATTCTTGATTTTGCTATACAAATGTTTTATACTTAAGAAGGCATTTTTCTAGAAAATCGATTTTCATCACATTTTGTGAGTTTAATTTTAAATTTAATTATACCACTTTTAGGAATTTAATTTGATAAAATAAATTCTATATTTGGAATTATAACTATTAATATTAGGTAATAATTTCAACTTAATTTTTAGTCATAATGAATAGTAACTATGGTAAATAGTTATAACCACAGTAAAGGGAAAACGAGTTAATAAATGTTAAAACTAATGTCAAAAGGCTTAAAAATATTCCTAAAACTTTCCTTCACCCTATTGGATGATTTAATTTTTTCCACACTCATCTATTTTTCTTATTTATTACCAATTATATTTTTTTGATAAAGACCTATATAATATTTTTAGTAAAGAAAAATAAAAAATGTTACTCACTTTGTTTTAAATTTATCTTATATGTTCACATAGGGATAAAAAAAAGTTTTGACTGAATATTAAACGTTATTTTTAGAATAATGAAATTATTTTCATGATGGTAATTTATTTTTCATTTTTATTCATTATATAATTTTCTTAAATGCTTATACAATGCTAACACAGTGCTTGTACAAGTAGTAGAAAAAATAAAGTAAATAATTTTAAAAACATCAATAGTAATATTTTTTTGGATGAATTATCATGTAACATGAATTTTATAGTTTATAATATTTTATAATTTATGTTAAAAGATTTTATATTTTAATTACATACTTTTATTGATGTTTTTAAAGTCAAAATAGATAAATAGTTATTGAAACAACATTAATGATATTTTATGTTATATAATATTTTATTAAATGATTTAAAAATAATAAAAATGTAGAAATAGGAAAATTGGAATTTTAAATGGTATACAATTTAATCCATGGATCATTTATTAAAAAATAATTACTTTATAGGTAAATTTATAATGCTTAAGTATTGAAAAATTTGTTACCGTAGTTAAGGATACAAAGGGGTAATAAGGGGGTTAAACTAAAGAGATAATGGTTAAAATGGGTTAAAAAATTATCTAAATTATATTTCATGAGTTTATTTAGATCATATATAATAATTAATTCTAAATTAATTAATTTTGAACCAGTTTTACACGAATGTGACCTTTTAATATTTTAATGTTTTGACGAATTACAAAAGTGCCCCTCCCCTCACTTATAAAATGAAACCTCCTATCCTATATTTATAACACATTTTGATAACTCTATATTAGAAAATAACTATAAAAATACCTTACTAAAACCCATTATCATGTCCTATAGGTCTTATTTTGGGCATAATACTAACCTTAGATGGCTCAGGGTGTAAAGGAGTTTATCCGAAGAAGAGATAAAACTTTTAACTGAATGTTTTAGTTTTATTTATTATTCTATCTCATTAAAAACTATACTAACCATTATGATATAATAAAATTATTATCACCCATATAATAATATGTTATTATTTTTATGTAATAACCTACATTTATCTTCTCTTCTATTAAATTGTAAATGAAACCATTTTTTGTGTGTACAATGGACCACTGCCCCACAAACTGATGTACTTCGTTTTACATCACAACCTCTTATGGATTGTTAAAATTATGTATTTAATGTATTATATATGATATTAATGAAATAATTATCATTTTAAAGATAAAATATCATCTATTTTTTTAACATTCCATCCATTGAAAAAATGATAATGTTGTTCATTTGTAGGTGTGGATTACCACCTCCACGAAGCGATGCGATTTGTTTTTCATCACCACATCACATGAATGATATATATAATTTTATTTAAATAGATAAAATTATATTTATTATATAATAATCAATATTTAGAGATAAAATAATGCTTAACTTCTTTCCCAAACAATTTTTTGAAAAATGGAAACGTTACTCATGCGTACGTACGACCTACCATCTCAATGATTGTAATGTAATTATTTTTAATAACCACAATTTATGGTTTGTTTTAGAAGTATAATTAATATATAAAAATTATAATTATGTCGTGATTATTATTATAGATATGATCTAATAATTAACTCTTTGACTATGTTCATCCTACCTATGGTATTTTGAGATTATTAACCGAAGGTCCCCAGAACGTCTGACATAATCTTAATTGATGAAGTAGCTAAAAAAACATGGTAATAATTGATATAAAAGGGAAAATTATAATAAAATTAAAATTAAAAAGGTTCTTAATAAAATAAATAACTAATATAATTTTATTATTTATGAATTAAAGAATATATGATGCTAGATGGTTTTTAAGGTAAGTGATTTCTAGTCTCAATTCCCTTTATTTGAGACTTAATATATTTTCACAACATGTATTATTTTTTTGTGGTGTATTATATTGCCTTATGGATTTATTTTATCATTATTAAAAGTATATTCAAAATTTTCCCTTAAATTTTTTATTGGTTCAAAAGTTATAAAACCACAAGGGATACTTTACCTTAAAAAACTCAATTTAAATGTCTTAAATATTTATTTTATAAATATTTTTTTCCATGTACATATTCTTAAAATTATTTTATCTATGAATTTATATATACATAAATGAATTATAAATTACATTTTATTCCTATTTATACTTTCTTTCAATTTTTTTCAAAGGTAACCTTTTTCAATATTTTATACGGAAATTTGTTACTTTATTTACAAAAGGAAAAAAGAATCTTCTATTTTAATGTATACAACGTCTTCTAATTTTAACACTAAAATAACCATTATTTTATATTTAGATTAATTTATAAGATTCTATGTTTTATTAAAATAAAAAACCTTGCTTCCTTTTGTTTTTGATATTTTAGTTTTGAAAACCAATTTTGAAAGGAAAGGGATATACTAATATCTGAAAATATTTTTATTATGGGTTTAAAAGTATATTTTTATGTGTTTGATGATATAAATACAATATTTTATGTGTTTTACACATTTTATGGCCCTTTTAAATTGTTTTTGATGATGGTTGAGCCTCATATAGCTCTCCAATGCATTGGGTAATGATTATGTTATCCGGAGAATTATGTTAGAAGTTGACCATATAAGTTATTCCACTTGTAAGGGATCTATGAATATAATGTCCCAAAGAACTCACATGACTTTTATATTCTTTCTAATTACTTTTCTTGAAAATATTTTTCTTTCATAATGTAAGATAATGATGTTTTGTTTTAAAGGAATGATTATGCCCTTTCAGGGTTAAAAAGGTATGTTTTTAATGAATTATTTTTAAAGGTTCTTATGTTTTCTAAGAAACCCTAATGATTATGATTTTTAATTTATGTTTTATTAAAATGGATTTTATAAAAAACATTTGGAAGTAAATCTAATTTCATGTGTAAGTAAACAATTATTTGTGATAAAATTTTATTATGTTAAATACAAACTATATTTTATGATCTCATGGTTTTGAAATAGAAAAAAAAGTTTTTTTCTATGTCCCTTTATGAGATTTATGTTCTCATCCCACATTTTCAAATATATTTCACAGGGTTTAAGGATGAGTTGGAAAAATTATCATGACTTAATATGAAATTTTTTTGGGTATATTGGAAAAAATTCTCACTTAAAGATATTGGTATTTTTATAATGGTTTTTCCTAATTATTTGAAACTATAAACCTAAAAGGTCATTAGATATATAAGCGATCCAATATTTCCATTTTAGTTGTAAGTTTTGGACTGATAAAATCAGGTCACATATATTGGTGGAAAAAATATAAATGCCATGATTTTTTAGCACCAGATCAGGGAGTGCGGGTTCAGGGCTATCATAATTGGTATTAGATTAGGGTTTAAATAACTTTAGATATTTGGATGGTTTCATGTGAGGATAAATTAATAGTTATGGATACCATCACTAGCTTATAAGATTAATGTCAATCATAATGTTAAAGGAAATGACACCCCTTTTTAGGTTTTAAGTTATGGGATTTTAAAGATTATTAATATTATTTTGGGTGACATTTATGGTAATACAAACCTTGGGTTTAGTTTGACTTTTAGTGAAAAGTTTGTTTGATTAATAATAATTTTATATTTTATGGTGATAAGTTTAAATTTATTTTTAACCTTTAGGGTTAAAATGATCTTTGATGTTGAGGTAAGTATAGTTAATTGGCATAAAATGATTATTACATGTCTGTAAAATATGATTAATTATATAGATAACTATGGGATTGAAATGTGATTTGGTAAATAATTGATTAAAGTTATTTTTGGAGAAGTTAAATATTTTAGGAACATTATATGATTAAGGTAAATAGAAAACATTTGTCTAAGATTGATTTTTTACTTGAGGAATAAAGGTTGAATTATATTTTAGAATTATATATGATTTTATTTTTCCTTTATGGTAATTTATGGAAAATATTATTATTTTTTGTAGACTATATGATTAAGGAATATAAATTTTTGGTTTATGAATCTAGGATTGGTTGATATTATTTGGAGATAAATGTTAATATTATCTTGGAAGAATATGTGATCAAATATTTCTAGTTTTTGGGGTTTGATTATGGTTATATATATTTTTAATAATTATAATTATAGTTATTTATATAATTGTTTAATTTTACCTTTGGGTGTTATTATTGAGATTTTATAGATTTATGTATGAAGGATTATTCATTTTGGACATTATCTTACCTTGTGATAAATGTTTTGGTTTTTTTTAATATCAAAAGATAGGAGGGATAAATTTTTATCATTTTTTGACTAAAAATTGTGGAAATACTCATTTTTAGAGCAATATATGAGAATTTGGTGGAAATTGATTAAAGGATGAAATTCTACTTGTCAAGTAAGTATATTTTATAATGTTATTAGTCTAGATGGTAAACTAATTCCTAAAATCAAGGAAAATGATCTTAAAATAAATATCTTATCCTATTACATTCATTTATAATTAATTAATGGTCTTTTTTCACACCTCATTGGTTTACGGTTTTGTGTTCATTAACTTTCTCATGACCATTCAATTTCTTGTGATCAATATTCTCTTCCACTATCCAACATTATTTAGAAATTAATTTTTCCTACATGTACATATATTTCAACTTCACAATAATGTTATCCTATTCGAAAAACATAGTTATGCATTATTCCAGAATACCTTTATATTTCCCTTTTCCACTTTTCAAAAGGAAGTTTCATTAGACCTTTTTATGATGTGAATTTTCATCAAAGTTATTTTCAAATGTTAAACCCTAGATTACCAAGATAAATATAAAATTGTGATGTTTCAATTTATTAAATGGTGTGGGGGATAATTTAATACCTTAATAGTTTAAAAAAATTATATATTTGATATCATATATAACACACAATACCGAGCTTAAATAACCATGAATTATTATTATTTGAATATGACTATTATAACTAAGTTGTTAAATTATAGAGTGTGAATAAGAGTAACCAAATTATAAAATTTATTTATAAAGGTTCTACTCAATAAAAAATTATTGATTAATTCTTAGAAAATTGTCACTTAATTTTCAGTAGTCATTTTATGCTTCAAAAATATATTTTATTCAAAAATGGGTTGTATTAATTTTTTTGAAAACATATTATAAATAATTTATGAAAATTTTATAAAATGTAATTTAAAAAATTAAATTCATTTTTGAAATTATAATTTCAAAATTATCTTAGAGTGAATTTTTTGAAATGTTTGATTTTCAATGAATAGTGAAAAATATTAATTTTTATTGAAAACCACCTTTTTGTTTCAAGAATTTATAAAGTTATATTTTATTTTAAAATTGTTTAAAAGTATAATTATTTCATTTATATCATTAAAAATACATTTAATTTCATTAAAGTCAATTTTATTATTGATTTTTGGTATAAAAACGTTTTATACTTAAGTAGTCATTTTTCTGAAAAATTTATTTTCATAGTGTTTTCCAGGTTTTTTTTAAATTAAATTATTCCAATTTTGATAATTTAATTTTATAAAATTGATTCCATTTTTTAAATCATAATAATTAATATTATGTAATAAGTTAAAATTAATTTTTGGTCATAATGAAAAATAACTATGGTAAATAGCTATAACCATAATAACGGGTAAACGAGTTAATTACGGTTAAAACTAATTTGAAAAGGTTTTAAAATATACCTAAATATTTTCTTTACCATATTGAATTATTTAAGGTCATCCATAGTTATATATGTTTCTAATTTATGACCACTTTTGTAATGTACCGACCCGACCTGAATTCTCACTAAACCAGTAGCCAGACCGGTCGCCACATGACCTCAAGTGCATCTCCCCATATGCCAGAGGCTGCTAACTAGAAGCGAGGGTGTAAAGGTATTTCAATGGGGAGGCTATACCCTCATATATAGAGTAAAAAATTATAAATAGATATTAATATCAAGAAACTATAGGTGTAGTATAAAGAAATGATAAAGTAACGTAAGATAAATGAAATATCAACTGAAATAGAAAATGGAAAATGCCAGTTTATACAATGAATGATTATAATATGATGATATTACATATGATAAAAATAGTAAATAAAAGCAAGCTTTATATTTTAGTATAAAAATAAAGAAACTAACACAAATCCCCAAGGTAAATATCCACGAGCATCCTGAGCTCCATCTCAGTCCTTTGCTCCCAACTTCTAAGTATAAGAAAAACAACACAATAAAGGTCCATAGCCCTAAAAATAAGTAGCTCTAATCGGGTATCAATGGTGCCTGAGTAGGGTGTGATATATAAATCTCAGTAGGCTGGCACCCACAGTTTCAAGCCTAATCCAACCCATGCTATGAAAATATAGTAGTTTTCAAGCATATATACAGCAAGTATGGAAGTAATCAAAAGTAAGCAACCTATAAAATCTAGGATTCCACATATACTCAAATATATTTAATAAAACTCATTTAAGAAAGAGGTCTTTGATTTAATAGTTAGACTTGTTTCATTTTACCAAGTTCAGATGAGGTTTCAACTCATTAATTAAATAAGTCTCGAGACCCGACGTGTAGCCCAAAATCCTCCATAAGATACAATCAAGATGCCTAACCAACCCATATATAAAGCATAATCAAGACCGAATTGAAGATTGTGATTTGGCTTGGCAGACACGTCACTTGATTCATTTCATTCATTAATAAATTTAGAACCTGAGTCCCTCCTTGACATTCATAATTTGGAATTCAAGTATCCCTCAAGGTATAATATCAACTAACACCCTATAAGCCCATCCCTGGAGAAACTCTCAGGAACCTCAGTATCGCTCTAGGTGAGGTATAAAGTCCATATAATCTGATCCCATCCTTGGTAGTCCTATAAGGAAACCCCAAGTCTCACCCATGTCATATAATCATTACCCCTTGAGTCTATCCATGGAATCCCTCATAAAATAGGATCCATGTATCACTCGTTAAGTCAAAATCCCCTATGATTCCATCCATGAAATTCTAATATGAATCCATGTATCACTCGACTTATAAGTCAATATCCCCTAGGAATCCGTCCATGGAATTCTAATCAAATTCATTTATCACCCATGGATTAATTACATTAAACCATTGATTCTGTCCATGGCATCCTTCAATTAGATCCATGTATCACTCTTTTCATAAACATGGTTCAAGGAAATTGAGTCCATATATGTCATTCTAATATTATTCCACGTATCTCCGAAGGCACTTAACTGCTTAATCAATTCAATTCTATTTAAATAGTTCATTAAATATTCCAAGGTCAAAACCAAGAGCATCCTTTAACAAACTCACCTCAAGAGGGTGATTCAAGAATTGGCCAACCTCATAATGCTTGGAATTTCATTTACTCATGTGTGAATTATTTACATAACAAGCATCACATGCATAACAAACTAATTCATGGATTTAACATCATCTAAATCAAGTGGGCATATCAATTCAAAATTCATTTAAATACTCACTTGTCCAATTCCAATATAACAAGCCTAGTAAGTCTATAAATCTACCACATGGATTATTTATAATTTAACTCACATGTTCAAATCATTATAATGATATTCTAAAGCTTAATAACCTATTACATGACATTATAGTACCAAAATCACATGGTAAAATCTTTATAATGAGTTTTTCATGATTAATAACCTACCACATAGTGTGGTAGTATCAAAATCACATGGGAATAACCATATAATGGAAATTCATGCTTAATCAAGAAATGACATAATAAGGGACCCTTACCAATTAATCCATTTAATTCACAATTCGATCTACAAATCAATTAGATGTTTGACATCCCATGTTATGGGGTAAAAAGGAACACCTAAGGGTGTCCAAGGAAAAATTCATTCAAGTTCCTTTTAATAAGAAAACCAAAGGGGTGCTTGAATTTTAATAATCTATCTCATGGAATCGACTTAAACATAACTCACATGGGAAAGAAGTGATATAATAAGAATTACATTCTTAACAACAACTACATGTCCAAGTACTCATTTATCTAATGTGGGAAAAATTAATTAATAACATCAAAGGGGCCATGCACTAACATTCCATATATCAACACTAATAGGAAGATATATAGAAAGATAAAACTATAACTAATCATGATATAACAACTATCACTAATTTTGGTTTTAAGATAGTGCCCCTCCATTATAGGGGTTTTATTATAAAACATGACTTATTTATCAACATGTCACTTAACACATTTAATAATTTAATTCAAGCCTTACAGTTACATCAATCAAGGGAACTCATAATTCAAATTATTTAAAGAAGTAATTTAAATAATTCTTAAATAAAAAGGTTAAGTATAGGGATCCTACCTCAAAGAAAGACCAATCCAATACTTCAAAACTTTTTAGATTAGGCGGCGACCACTCCAAACCGCCCCACACTTGTACACACATACGTTCTTACACACACACACACACACACAGATATATATATATATATCTTTTAATCCAAAGAATGTATTCCCCTTTACATGAGGTAATACACATGAGGAAGATATATATATATATATACATACATACATACATACATACATACATACATACATACATACATACATACATACATACATACATACATACATACATACATACATACATACATACATACATACATACATACATACATACATACATACATACATACATACATACATACATACATACATACATACATACATACATACATACATACATACATACATACATACATACATACATACATACATACATACATACATACATACATACATACATACATACATACATACATACATACATACATACATACATACATACCTGTGTATGTGTGTGTGCACCACCAAGGATGATTAAATCTCCCTATAATCAATTTTAGGGATTCACCACACCCTAAGACTCTCAATTTAAGGTTGTGAAACAACACAAAAGGTATGGAACCATACCCAAAATGATGGTAGTGATCCAAACTGAACCCATACACTTTGACTTTGGCAGTGAATGCTAGAATAAGAACCAACAAGTCTTGAGGAAGAATTCACACAAACTGATACCAAAATAATAACAAAAAAATTGGCATTATCCCAACCCTAGGGTTTCAGCTGAATGACCCAATGTGATAGGGAGTTCAAAAAATTGCCAGAAAATATGAGAGGGAGGAGAAGGACTCAACTTGATGAGATGAATATGATTCCTCAAGAAATCTATAGAAATACCCACAATAGGAGGAGGTTGGATGAGGGAGTCACGCACCTCAAAGGGGAAGGGGGTGCATGCGTTGCGTGACCCAGACAAGGAGAGAAGAACCCCTTTAACACCTTTTTAATTTTATTTTTATTTAATTAAAATAAAACAATTTTTACAATAGGGTGTTGGCACACAGTTTGGGCCTAATAGTTTAACAGACCATACACCAACTTTGTGCCCTTTACTAGGCACCTGAGGCACCCTGCACTGCTTTTCCCACATAGTTTCGAAACTATGCACCAATTGTGCAGTGAATAGTGTTTAGGTACTGCCTCTACCACTAACCATGTGGGTTAGGTGCACAGTTTGGAAAACCATGAACAACTCATGAAATAGACTCTTCACATTATAAATAATCTTCATGGTTACCTGCTATGGGCTGCATGGTTTCAGAAAAACCATATACCCTCGATAAGTCCTTAAAAACCTACTTTTCTTGATCCAATGCTCTCAAAACTCCTAAAGCTTCCTGGGAAAGTTCTCATGACTTAAACCAATCCAAAAAACATAACTTTTAATCATTATAAATCTTATAACTATTTTCCAAAGTTATATTTAAAAAATGAACCATCTAGTAATTAAAAAAAATTCCCATGGAATTTTTTCTGGCTCAAAACATGGGTTGTTACAAAATCCACACCTTAGAACTTATCATCCCAATAAGCCTTGGGGAAAGAAATGAATAAATCACCCAACCTAAAAGGGTCATGAAGTTCAGTTCAAATGGTCATGTTTTGTTTCAAAACACCTAACACACCTTAAAGTACAACTTCAGTACATGACACTCATGCCATCAAAACTTGAGCCAATGACCGACTTCTAACTGAAACATCAGAGAAACTCTTACCCGAGACCTCTTAACAAATGACAAAATCACATCATCATATTTTAAAAATATGGCCAAAGGTTATCCCCAAATTAGGATTTTTCCAATTAGGGATTTTCCCCATAGTTGGAATTACCTTACAAACACACCCCTAAGTGTTTTACAAAAAAAGAGTCCACCAAAGCTCACGCCTGACTTCCCGTGACTTTTCAAGACCCAAAAAAACATGGAAATTTAAAACTATTGTTCCTCAATACAAATGAAGGTGTATATTGGTTCCATACCACTGGAAAAAATACCCACAAAGCATTACATATGAGCCCGAAAACAAGTTTGGGATAACGTTGGAGTCAACCCACTATAGTCCATGGAACTATCCCTAGGTATCCCATGCCCCATTCTACAAGTGAGAAAATGTTATAAAGACTAAACATCTATATAAGAACATTGAATGATCCTAGCATGGAATCTACCTGGAGTTCATGTCAAATAAAGAGGAAGGTGTCCAAAAGTCTCTCTAAGGAGTTCCTACACAGAAACCCAAGTATCACTTAGGAATAACCAAAAATAAAAAAAACCATGTACCCAACATACACCATAGATAGATATTTCAAAACATCTCTACAAATTTAAAACATTAGCGCATCATAAGGCCGACACTATCCTAGTGAATCCAAGATGGTGTCATGATAGGGGACATGATCATCTTTTTCAGAAGAGTAAACTAAGAGAATAAAAAGATAAACAGTCAAACCACTACTGGTCGAATTCTTTAGAAGAAACTTTCACCCTGCCAACACATCACCACCTAAACCACGTTGTATATTCCACCTGAGGACATCGTGTTTTGTCAAACTTTACCACCAAAACTATTCCATGATTTATGGAGTTTTTAAAAGGGTTTTACACACATACAAACTTTTCAACTTCATGATGCCGAGTATGCACTAGCTCGATTTAAATTTGAAAGAATCAAAGGCATTCAAAACAGAAGTAACCATATCAAAGGTATTCCTTAAGTGTGTTAATTTTATTCAGAAGAACACATTTAACTGAACCAATGCAACGCTCCACACATATAGAGTGTCCTAGATATCGAAAGAAATAATGAACCAGACACTCGCTAGCATGCTACTCCCATATTCACCTTAAACACACATGTGACATTCCACAAACCACGATCACCATGTAAAATCATTTGGCATGAAGATGAAATCAAACAAACTAACATGTCAAAACACCCAAGTCCAAGATATTCCTACCAAGCAGTGGGAGGAACTTGATTCTCAATCACTCAGGCCACTATACTCTAGAGATGACCTGAGAACATACTCCAATATCAAAGCTCAATGATTTAATAAAACTCAAATGGAATGTTTTAAAATTTAGTACGTGACGGGTACTGTGTATGTCAATGCATACTATCATAAGTTTACAAGATAAAAATGCATATCCTAAGTACTATAAATAGGTTGTATACCATATGGAATTAAGTACCAGATTCCTCATGTATAAACTGGATAAAAATCACATCATCCTATACAACCATTTACTCGGATGACGATATACTAAGTCATCCATCACTGAAGAAAAGAGAGGTTCACACGACCTCCTAAGCAGATGACCATGCCTGAGACATTTCTAACCTGATGAACCAAGAATTCCTCGATGCTCATTCCCATATCAAGGTTCAAGATGAAAAGACCACCCATCCAAACAAGGGTGTCCTTTAAAAAGAAAAAACATCCTATTAGGGAAAATGAAACAAAAAAAACCAAATGCCAGAAACCTCGCAGTGGAAATCAAGACATCAAGCTATAAGGGTGAGACCTACCATGGGTTATCCCCTTAAAAAGCATAAGAATCGACCCTATCTCTTGGTCATGAAAAATAAACTTTATTTGGCCCAATAACCTCTTTCATTTAAACCATTTCTAAAAAGAAAAAACCTATGGATAAACACTAATGGTTCCATTCCAATTTATATCATAGAACACATTTAAACTACCCTTAAATGAGGGTCTAAACAAAGGACACCACTTCGAGTTCCAATTCAAATCCATTTAATTAATTCACTTAAACCTTTAAACATTTGAAAGAATTTTTTTTAAAAGAAAAACCTAAAGTACTGTTTTAAAAAACAAGGATCTTAGAATCCACTTTATCCCACAACTCAAAGAAAAAACAGGCAAGTCTCATCAACTTCCTTTTTAAACACTTAACATTTATATAAATTCTGTCATAATTAAGAAATTTAGCATATAAATTCCTTTTAACCGATAAGGTGGACTACAAAGGTCCCATTAAAACAACCTAGATTATTCAAAAAACAACTCAATAACAGCCATTTAACTATAGAAAGAATAAAAACGACAACAATTTATCTTATAAAATCATGCCCCTACTAACCTAATTGGGTCCAGTTGATCATTTTAAAATTTAATTAGCCATTAAAGTTCAAAACAAAATATATTTAATTATCATAACCATTCCCAAATATACCATGGTTATATAATGGATCAGTCATATGGATGGACATCTACCAATCCATAAGGCACCCATACACCTTACGGTTGGCATTTGTATCATATTAATTGAAATCATTTCACTTTAACATTTAAATTTAGTAGAATTTTTCATTTCAAAAATGTCTATAAACTTTTATAAAGGTACAGATATGGTTTGAATATATTGGTTATCCTTTTCCAAATCATAAGGTACTCATACACCTTATAATTGAAAATGGGCTCCCACCTAAATCGAGACTAAAAAATTTCATCCCATGCAACCATTTTCATATATCAAAACTAGCATGCTATAATAAGAACTACACTTAGATATGATGATAACAAGAAAAAAATCATGGCATATAATCAAATAATCATGTTACACCATAGTAAATACATTCTAAATAAACAGGCATGCTAAAAAAATTACCTAAATAGGTATAAAACTAAGCATGGAATCACTCAAGGAACATAATCATAATTACCAGGAAACTCACTAATGTAGCTAAATTGAATGGAATATGCATGGAATGTGAATTTAGAAGTTCCTATAATGATTCATGTTATGTTACTTTTTTTCCATACTATTCCAAGGGAAAATTTACCATAAATTTCCATAAATCTATAAGCCACGAAAAATACACCATTCACCCAAGGTGAAATAACATCAACAGTAACATCAAATAGTATAACAATAATCCCCAGCCTTGGACAATTGGTTATTTCCCACATGTGGGGTGATCATTCACAATCATGACTATTTACCAAGTGTTTACATATTCCTAGTCTCTTGTCTACCAACACAAAATAGTAAGACAAAAGGAAGAATATCCTCTGATATCACTTTGTAACGTCCCAACCTGACTTACCACTAAACTGGTAGCTAGACCAGTCACCACATGACCTAAAGCGCATCTCCCTGTATGCCAGAGGCTACTGACTAGCAATGAAAGTATAAAGGTAGTTTAGTGGGGAGACTATACCCTCATAACTAGAGTGCATAGTGGAAAAAAGATAGTAATAGTATGAAATAACAGGTATAGTATAAAGCAAAGATAAAGAAGCATAAGACAAATGAAATATCAAGTGAAGAATAAAATGGAAAAAGCCATTTTATACAATTCATGCATGTCATATGATGATAGTAAATAAGATAAAAATAATAAATAATAGTATTCTTTATAGAAATAACAGAAAACCCCAAGGGAGATATCCATGAGAATCCCGAGCTCTAGATCAGTCCTTTACTCCCAACTTCCAGGTACAATGAAAACAACCCAAGAAAGGTCCATAGCCCTACAAATAAGTCGGTATACTCAGGTACTAATGGTGCCTAATTATGGTGTGAGATATAAATCTCAGTTGGCTGGCACCCACAATGTTAATCCCAATCTAACACCTGCTATGAAAATCTAGCAGTGTGCACGCAGATATATAAAAAGTAAGGAAACAGTCAAAATTAAGGAACTTATAAAGTATAGGCTTCTACGCATGCTCAAATACATTTAATCAAACTCATTTAAGTGATAGGTATATTATTTAATAGTCAGTCTTGTTTCATTTTACCAAGTTCAGATGAGGTTTCAACTCATTAATTAAATAAGTCTTGAGACCCAGTGTGTAGCCCGATGTACCCTATAAGATACAATCAAGATGCCTAACTAGGCCATCTAAAATCATAATCAAGACTGAATACAAGCTTGTGATTTGGATTGGAATACACGTCACTTGATTAATTTCATTAATTAATCAATTTAGAACCTGAGTCCATCATTGAAATTCCTAAGTTGGAATTCAGGTATCACTCAAGGTATAATATTAACTAACACTATAAAATTCTGTCCCTGGTGTACCTCTTAGGAACCCAGTATCTCTCTAGGTGAGGTATAAATTCCATGTCATCTGAGTCCATCCTTGGTGGTCCTATATGGAAACCCCAAGTATCACATGTGAAATATAATCATTGCCCCTTGAGTCCATCCATGGAATCCCTCATATAATTGGATTCATGTATCACTTAGTAATTCAATACCCCCTATGATTTTTTCCATAGAATTAAAATATGAATCCATGTATCACTCGACTTGTAAGTCAAAATCCCCATGGAGTCTTTCCAGGGAATTCTAATCGAATCCATGTAACACCCAAGGATTAATTACATTAAACCATTGAGTCCATCCATGGTATCCTTCAATTATATCCATGTATCACTCTTGGCATAAACATGGTTCAGGGAAATTGAGTCCTTCCATGGAATTCTAATATGATTCCACATATCACCCAAGGCTACATTAAACCATTGAGTACATACATACATACATACATACATACATACATACATACATACATATATCCTTTAATCCAAAGAACGTATTCCCTTTTCCATGAGGGAATACACATGAGGAAGATATATATATATATATACATACTTCTGTATGTGTGTGAGTACGAACAAGGATGATTAAAACTCTATATAATCAATTTTAGGGATTCAAAACACCTTAAGACTCCCAATTTAAGGGGCAAAACAACACAACAAGTATGAAAACTTACCCAAAACGATGGTGGAAAGCCAAAACGAACCCATCCACTTTGCCTTCGATAATGAATGTTGGAATATGAACCCATGAGTCATGGGGAATCCTTCTCAAACCCTAATTCTAGAATAATAAAAAATCAAGCATTATCCCAACTCTAGGGTTTCGGAAAAATGGACCAAGGTGATGGGGAGTCTGAAAAATTATCAAAAAGAAGAGGAGAGGGAGGAGAAGGAATCGCCTTGACAAGCCGACCATGATTCCTCAAGAAATCTGGAGAAATCTCCATATGTAGAGGAGACTGGAGGATGGAGTCACATGACTCAAGGGTAAAGGGTGGTGTGTGTGTCACACAACCCAGACAAGGGGAGAAGAACCCCTTTAACCCCCTTTTTTTATTTTTATTTAATTAAAATAAGAAATTTTTTAAAATAAGGTCTTGGTGCATGGTTTAGGCCAAACGGTTTAATAGATCATGTGCTAATCGTTCTCCCTTTATTGGGAACCTAGAGCTCCGTGCACTACTTGCCCCACATGATTTAGAAACCATGTGCCAACCATGAAATGAATAGTGTTTAGGTACAACCTCTTCCACTAACCATGTGGGATAGGTGCATGGTTTGGAAAACCATGTTCATCCCATGCAACAACCTCTACCCACCTACAATAAGCCACACTGTTACCTGCTATGGGACGCATAGTTTTAGACAAACCATGTACCCCCTAAATTTCTTTAAAAACCTACATTTCCTGATCCAATGCTCTCAAAACTCCTCGAGCCACCCGGGAAAGTTCTCAGGCCTTCACTAAAGTCTAAAAACATCACTTTGAAGCATTCCAACTCTCAGAACTAAGTTCCGATGTTCCATTTAAAAAAACCATCCAATAATCAACAAAAAAACAGATTCTTATGTAATATTGTCTAGATAAAAAACACGAGTTCTTACAAATTGGATCTTTTTTCTTTGATAATGATCTATATAATATTTTAAGTAATGGAAAATACAAATTATCACTATCTCGCTTTTAAAATTCTCTTATATGTTTGCACAGCGATGAAAATAAGATTTGAATGAATATTAATGGTTATTCTGATAATAATAAAATTATTTTTATTATGGTAATTTATTTAAAACTTTTATCGATTATATACTTTCCTAAAACTCTTAAAGTAAATGATATAAAAAAATCAAAAGTAACATTTTTTTCAATTAATTATGGCATAACATGAATTTTATGGTTAATAATAATGTATATTTGATGTATAAATAGTTTATATTCATATTCTATACTTTTATTGAATCTTTAAAGTCAAAATATATGAATTGTTATTAAAATAGAATTAATGATATTTTATGTTATATAGTATTTTATTAAATGATTTAAAAATAATAAAAATATTTCAAGAGGAAAAGTGAAATTTTAAATGTTCTATAATGTCATATATTTACCATTTATGAATCAATTGTTACCTAAGAAGTAAATTTATAACCCTTAATGTTTAAAAAACATGTCACCGTAGTTAAGGATACACAAGGGTAACCATGGGTTAAAATTAAGATATAAGGATTAAAATAACTTAATTTTTTTTATAAATCCTATTTTATGAGTTTATTTGGATCTTGTATCATATTAAATTCAAAATTAATCCAATTTGAAACCAATTTTTCCTATATTTAACTTTTTAATATTTTAATGTTTTAAAAATTGCAAGAGTGCCCCTCCCCTCACTTATAAATGAGAACCTCCTCTCCTCTCCTTCTCACTCATTTTTAGAAATATATATTAGAAAGTAAATACTAAAATAAATTTATAATATCCTTTAATATGTCCTATAGGTATTAATTTATTAATAATACCAACCTTATAGGGATTAAGGTGCAAATCAAAGAAGGTTGTCTGAAGAAGAGGTATATCTTTTAACCGAATGTTTTAGTTTTATTTATTATTCTACCTCATTAAAAACTCTTATAAATGTTTTGATATAATAAAATCAGTATATACCATATAATAAGATGTTATCATGTTTATGTAATAACATATATCCATTTAATCTACCATTAAATGGGAAATGAAACCATTGTTTGTGTGTACATCAGACTATTGCCTCACAAACTAATGTATTTCATTTTTCATAACAACCTCGTATGGATGGTTATAATGAAGGATTTAATAAATATATATGATATAAATGACATAATAATCATGTTTTTAAGATAATATATCATCTATTTTCTTACCATTCAATCCATCGAAAATTGGTAACATCGTTTGTGTTTACGTGTTGATTACGACCTCCATGAAGCAATATGATTCATTTTTCATCACTGAATCACATGGCTGGTATATATGAGTGTATTTAATGATAAAATATAATATTTATGATATAAAAATAATTTTAGAAAGAAAAATAACACTTAACATATTTCCCTGATGTTTTTAAAAAAATGGAAACATTACTCATGTGTACGTACTACTTACCGTCTCCATGATTGTAACATAATTTATTTCTCATAACCATATTTCATGGTTGGTTATAAAAATATAATTAATGTATAAAAATTATTATTATTTTATTATTATTATTCCAGATATAATTAAATAATTACCTATTTGACCATTTTCATCCTTCCAAATCTATTTTGGGATTATGAACCAAACATCTTAAAAACATCTGACATAAATTAACTAATGAAGTAACTATATAAAATATGGTCATAAATGATATAAAATGGATAAAGATAATGAAATTAACATGGAAAAATTTCTTAATCAATTAAATAACTAATATAGTTTTATTATTTAGGAATTATAGAATGTACAATGCTAGACATTTTTTAAGATAAGTGATTTCTAGTCTCAATTCCATTTCTTTGAGACTTTATCTATTTCAACCACAAATTTTCTTTTAGGTGGTGTATAATACAACCTTATTGATGTATTTTTTCCTTATTAAAAGTCCATTAAAAATTTATTTCTTCAATATTTTATTGGTTCAAAATTTATCTAATCATATGGGACACTTTACCTTAAAAAATCATTTTAAATATTTTAAAGATTTATTTTAAAAATATTTTTCATCAATGTCCATATTTTTAAAATTATTTTATGGAAATATTTATATAGAAATAAATTAATTACAAAGTAAATTTTATTTCTACTTTTCAATTTATTTCAAAGGTTTTCAAATGGAATCTTTTTACATATTTTATACGGAATGTTCTGACTTTTTTTATAAAATAAAAAAGGAATGTTCTATTTTAATGTATACAATGTTGATAGATTTTACCTCCACCATAACTGTTATTTTAAATTTGGATTCCTTTATAATATACCATGTTTTATTCAAAGAAAAATACCTTCTTTAAATTTTTATGGGTATTTTATCTTTGAATTTTTTTAAAGGAAAGGGATATACCAATATCCAAAAATGTTTTAATTATGGGTTCAAAAGTATATTTTTATGTTTTTTATGATAGAAAATAAATATTATATGTGTTTTATACATGTTATGATCCTTTTAAATTATTTATGATGATGTGTGAGTCTTATATAACTCTCCAATTCATTGGTTAATGATTATATTCTCTATAAAATTATATTATATGTTGACTATATAGGTTATTCCACTTGTAAGGGTTATATGAGGATGATATATCAATTAACCTACATGAATTTACTATTATTTCTAATGATTTTTCACGAAATTCATTTTATTTCAAAATATAAAATAGTGATACTTTGTTTCCAAGGAATGATTATTCCCTTTTAGGGTTATAAAATGTATGTTTTTAAGAATTTTTTTAAAGGGTTCTCATGTTTTCCAATAAACCCTATTGATTTTTATTTTTCCATTATGTTTTTCTAAAAATCTTTTTATGAAGCACTTTGTGAAGTAAAGTTTATTTTATGTGTAATAAAATGATTATTTTAGCTCAAAGTTTATTAAATTAAAGGAGAAATCTCTTTTATGCTCTCATGGTTTTAAAATGGGCTAATGGGTTTCTTTTCTTCTATTTCCCTTACTACGATTTCTATGCTCATTCCAAATTTACATATTGTTTTTCACATGGTTTAAGTATGAGTTGAAACAATGATGAATACTTAATATAGAGAAATAAAAGATGGGTATAGTAGGATAAATTATTATTTAAATACATGAGTATTTTTATATATTAGTTATTCCTAATTCTCTAAAACTCTAATCCTAAAATTTCATTGGGTTTATAAGTGATACAATATTTCCATTTCATGCTTTATGTTTTGGATGGATAAAATTGGGTAATAGTTATTGGCATCAAAGATAGAAATGTAAATATTTTGTTTTTATACCGGATCCAGGAGTGTATGTTTGGGGATATTATATCATAGTTCAAACCAATTGTGATGAATTATCATAAATTGGTTTAAGGAATAGAATGTGATTCTATATTTTTATAATAACGAAATTAATCACACATATATCTCATCTCCCATGGTCCCTTAACTTGGCAGTGTTGATGGAAATTTAAGGTCGAACGATGAAGTCAATGAATAATTCCACTCATATTTATAAGGCTTATTAAGATCCACCATTAAAACCCTATTGGACCTTTCTAGAGTAGTTGTATCCAATTCATCACTCTATTACCTCTCCATCTTATCTATCTACTATGTTTCTAGCTTCAACAGAAAACAAACAATCTCTTCACCCACCTATTTCAAAAGTCCTTACAATACCTGCTCTATAAAACCCTCTCATATAAAGGTTTTTTTGGGGATGGATGCCTCACCACGTGTGCTACAGGTGGCTATTCATGTTTTCAAACAAGGTATTCTAAGACCCAAACTATTTTTGACACATGCTGTATGGTCTCACGTGCTCTAGAGAATTGAACCCAATTCGCAATATGCTTCCAGCTCCGAGGTCACTAGGTGGCCTCCTTTTTCATCTAACTACCAGAACCTGTGGCACTAGTGGGGGTATAGGTGGATTTTATTATTCATTTTCACGACCCGAACCAATGGGTATCAAGTTGTGACTCCCTAAGCCAACCTCCAATAGGCCAGGGGTTAGCGACTAGTGCCGAGTAGGATATCACACACAAGGGAGCCATTATCCTAAGGTACCTATACACATGCACCCACATACACCTCCATGTAAGAGTGTAGAGATATATAAAACTGAATAGTAAATGCATGCATACAACTATCCCAAACCAGAGTGAAACAACAGTACAAAAAGGGTAAAACTTGGCCCAATAAAAGAAAACTACAAAGGCGTCCAACCTTCTTGGAAGAAGGGGTATGCTTCCAAAAGCACCACCAGAAATCTCCTTGGTACAGCTCTGGTAAGATTCCATGGTAAGTCCCTCTCACTCAGCTCCACCTGCTCCGGGTCTTCCTGGGACTCTGTTGAAAGGCCTATGGTCTGCACAAGACACAAACATGTGAGGGAAAAACCCGTGTAAGGGTTAGTATAACAATACTTAGTAGGCACCCAAAAAACCAAAAACAAAAGAGAGCAACTAAAAGGCAACAGTCTGCTCATCCCAGCCATATGGAACCCAGACAAGAGGGAAACTCCATCTCGTGACCATCCTCGGCTAAACACAACTAGTGAGATCAATCTAGGTGTATGCCCATACCTACACCTTGAACATCCGCTCAGGTATAAGCCCAAACATATATCTCAAACATCTGCCCAGGTATATGCCCATACATATACTATGAACACCCGCTCAGTTATATGCTCTTACGTATACCAAAAACATCCAGATATACTCAGCTCACGCACCGAGCCACATGAGGTACCGACCTCATCAACAGAAACAGTTTACAACCAGGAGAGCACACTCCACGATCACTGTCATTCCAGATGACACTCTTCCAAGAGATAAACTCCATCGGGTCCCACACAAACATCTCAGATGCTCACCCAAGAGATCATGCTCGTCAGATATCATCACTAAGGAAACCTCACTAAAACAACATAAACACCAAACTCCACGGATAGGGGATCGCTCCTAGGGTTTTCTAGGGGATACCATAACCCACATTGGTATACGAAGATCTCATAGATAGGGGATCACTCCCAGGGTCTGTTGGGGGATACTAAAACCCGATCTTGCATGCGTAGACCACACAGATAGGGGATCACTCACAGGATCTGTTGGGGGATACCACAACCTGATCCGACGCTTATCAGAAACACGTCACTCAGATAGAGGATTTTCACCCGTGTCACGATGGTCATAATGATATCGAAACCCTATCAGGTACATCTCACACTGTAGGGGATTGAACTGTCGATGTCGCAACCCTACAGAACCACGTGTTGAGTAGGGTATCGTATAACCAACGATACTGCAACCCTACTATAATCCTCATGCTGAGTAGGGGATTGTATACCCGATGATGCCACAACCCTACTGAGCACGACCCACTGTGTAAGGGAACATATTCCTGATGATACCACAAAACCTACGGGGTTAACCTGCTAGAGGGGGGATCACTGCCCGTGGATAAGTGGTTACAGTGATACCAAGAACCCGATCTAGGGAAACGATGCTAGAGGATCCCACTCCGGGCCCACCGAAGGGATGACACCACTCTAACATATTACACATCTCATCGAGAGGATCACAAACCTATACTAAGGTTGTGTTGTGATTTTAGACCATATTTGGTTTATTAAACAATAATATAATATGTTGTGATGTGATCATGATGGCCTATATTTTCATTATAAATCTTGGAAATACCCTTTATCTCCCATATTTTTCATTCTTTAACTTGAAGTCATAGATTTTTTTTGTGAAATTATAGATACTCAGATGACCTGAATAGTTATTCAACCATCAAAAATTGTATGGTGATCTCTAGGAACATTTAGAGATAATATTTATGAAAAATTTCTGAATGAATTAAAAGGTATGATTCTTATTATCTTATTCTCCATTATTACATGATATAATTATGATTCTTTCTAGCATCATGTTTACCATTTATTTTTCATGTTATTTTTGTTTTCTTATCTAGGAAGTTCTATGAATTTGTATGAAAATACCCTTATTTATTTTGAAATAGATCCATTATATCATATTATTGTATTGGGAAAATAACCTTCACGCAAATATTTTCCTTTGATTCTCCCCTTTTTACCTTTTTTTCCGATCAAATAGAAACTTCTTGTCTAATGATAGATGATAAAAATGATTATTCACTATTGAAGAGGTGTAATATGGAGAATACAAAATTTTAATATGGTGATGATTGCAGTTAGATAGTATTATAGATTGAAGTTACCCTGTGGAAAGGCATGTTATGCTGTAGCGTGTTCCCTTGATAATTTTTTCTTATTTTCTATCAAGGAGGACTATTCCATGAAACTTTAGGTTTCACCCTTATTACCATATCCAAATTATACATATGATTAGTTTAAATGATATCACTAATAATGTCAAAATATATTGTAACTTTGGTGTAACACCCCCATACCCATGCTCCCAGAACCAGTGCTGTAAACACATAACTTACAACACTGGATTTGATACACATCTAAGATTACAATACCATTGAAATATTTTAAAAACAAGGACCCTTTAGTTTAGAGTTTTAGAGAATTATGAAAAATAATAAACTAAAAAATCTCAAGTATTCTCATCAAATAGACACTTGTTTCCACTATATATGAATCTATTAAATTAATAACAAGTCTTTAACAACAACCATAAATTCTCTACATAAGATACTATTATAGGATTAACATACTTAATACTTTCTGTTATAACATGGGTAAAGGAAAGCATAAAAAGAGGAGAACTAAAATACTCAATAAGGGTAAATATAACAGTAGTGTATAACAAAAGAGATGTGTGGCATAACATTATATCATAATGAGGATGATTCTAAGCATGGAATCATGGAATAAAGAAATGATATCATATGTACATGGCTTAAAAATGATCATAACATAAGAGCATGAAATTATAGGAATGTAGTGAAATTATAAACATGATATCTTATGAATAAGTTAAGGATCCCAAACTCTTTAATATAACATTGATAACTAGGCTAATTTACCACACAACATAGTTGGCTAGGTTCACTTCCCACGCACCACGATATCTTAGGATATGGAAATATTACCAAATGGATTTGAGGGATATAATATTCTGTTCCCACCCATCACATAAAGAAAATCATACATATGTGTTCCACATGGTTTCAATTAACATATCATAAAAACCCAAGGAAATAAAATGGGGTTTATATCCTTTTAAAGTGGTTCCCTAAGGATGCATTCCCATAAAAAATAAATGGGAATCCAAGGAATTTATGCCTCATTATTGGTAAATACCAATCAATAAATAAGATTATTAATATGGTATTTATAGTGTATAGTAAATCGAAATATGGTATAGAGAATGATTTCCCCAATCAATTGATGTATTGGGAATCTAGGTGAACACCCTTTAATAAAGTAATGATATATAGGGATTTCATAGAGGAAAGTCATTGGAAGTAAATAACACCTTTACAAGTAGATGATTCGGGAAGAAAAAATCAGTGGTGGATCATACAATAGACAATAAAGAGAGTTTAATAAGACACCTAGATAAACAAGGTGTATGGTATCATTTTGAAGAATACCCTTGATCAAGCATACAATATAGATGAAGAAAACTCTTAGAATAATTAGGAAAATTTATTTGAAAATAATAATTTTCATTTTTCTTTTAAAACATTAATTTTTTTATTAAACCATTAGAGCCATAATTTCTTTTTTTAAAACATAAAAGTGTACAAAAGAAGTATCTTAGAAAACAAAAAAGGTAGCGAAAAGATATGTTCATATAGAAACATGTAAAATCAATTATTTCAATTGAAAATGAACTATGAGAATTTTTTAAAATTATTTAATTTTAAAACATTGTTTTTGTAAATTCAATTTATTTTAAAATTAATTTAAAAAAATATTTATGAAATACTTTTTTAAAAAATTATAAATTACTTGAAAGGAAAACCTTTTATGAAAACTATTCATGTGGAAAACAATAAAATTCCATTAAAAACCTTTTATGAAACCCAAATCTTAAAATTTAGGATAAAATATTTCATTAATAATAGGTGAAGTTAAATATTATTGAAAATTAAAACATTATGTAAAATATTTTTGATAGGTAAAAATAGATATAAAGAAAAATGTCCACTGAAAAGTATACGAGTTATTATTATCAATATTGTAATTTTATTTGAAGAGATATTTCATAAAAGGGGTGGATATTAATGAAGATAATAAACATACCTATAAAAAAATAAATTTACCATTTGAAAATATAATGGTTGGAAAAAGAGTATTGGAAGATCAAAATTAATAAGATATTTCACGACTCAATGGAAAAATGATTTGCATTGAGAAAAAAAGTATGAATTGAGTAATATGTTAATAAAAATATTGAAGGAGAAAGATATTGAAAATAAATCTCAAATACCATGAATAAAATATATTTCATGAAAATAAAAAAATTGGTTAGTATATACATCACATAAAAGTAAATTGGTGCATAAAATAAAATGTGTCTTGATGAATGAAGTTTGACAGAAAAGTCCCTTTTCTTATTTCTTTTATTAGTTTAGCACACTCTAAATTTATGTAAAAAATCTATAACTTTCTTAATAATCTATTTTATAACCTTATTCATCTATATAAACCTTTTATATACTTAATTTATAATTATTTAATATTAATACAGTGGTTTATTATAGCTTATTTTTAACATTTGGTGTTAACACTTTTAATTATCCTATACATGTTTTGTATTCTTAATATTGATCCTTGATATTTGATACTAATTTAATAGTTCATATATTACCTATTTTTATTTAATATACATCCTATTATTATTTATAATCTTCCACTTTTATCCCATGAGAGTTTTAATTATGAATCTTGAAGATGATGCTAGAGAAAAACTTGTTTCGTTAATTTTTAATGAACAAAGATGATATATTATTAACATTTATAAATATCAAGATTATAAATATATAAACATTAAAAAAATATTTAATACCTTAATATTACATGTCATTAACATTATATAACATTCCTTAATCATTTACTACATAAAAATTACAACATCACTCAGGGAGGCGGAAAACCGACCAAAACAAAAGCATGTCTTGATGGTTGAATGAGTAAGAAAGTGATATTACATAGTATTACTATAAAATTTATAAAATATTATACATTAAATATATATCATATATCTCCATAAACTCTATTATTAGAAACATTAATAATGAGTGGTGTTGAAAAATGAATTTTTTCGTTCATGGAGGTGCTTGTCCGCACATACACACAATGAACGAACCCATTTATCAATGTATAGATGGAATGATGGTATATGAAAATTAATAATTTAATAATTAAAATATTTTCATAAAAAGAATATAATTTCATTAATTTTAATTTTTTTCCATCCTTGTTAGTTGGTTAAGAGAAATAAGACATGTCGTTCATGGAGGCAATAGTCTACACATAAGCATGATTAATAGTCTCATTTTTTAACAAATGGATATAATGAAGGTAAATATAAAGGGTTAAATTTTAATAAATTTATAATTGAAGTTAAAAACATAATTATTCATTGAACCCATCCTTGATACCATCCATCAGAGTCATCGATGAAAAACAAACCACATCGTGTCGTGGAGGCGGTAGTCCGCGCATATGCACTATCGATGCATTTGTTTTTATTAGTTGATTCTATGGAATGAATGAATAATTTTTGTGAAATTAATATAATTATATATAATTATATATATTATACTTAATCCATTATATTGACAAAGTCCTGGAATATTAGGAAGAGGAAAAATTAAAAAGAAATACTAAGAGGAGAGTAATACTCGTGTTAGGAACTTTAATTTTCCTTAGAATTATCCTTGGAAATGAATTAATTAATCTAAATATTGGTGGAAAAAAGTTATGTTTTGTGGGATGGGGTTCTTGGATGAAAAAATAGGTAGATTTTTACCAAGTAATTTTAATGTATGGGTTTTAAATAAGTATTGTAAGTGGACCCTTTTATAACTGAAAGGAAGAGTAGTTTTGGAATTACAATAACTTATTAAAATTTTTATTTACACTATTTCAAGGTAAAAGGATCCCATATTTTGAAACTATAGATTTTTAACATTTTAAGTCCAAAAAATATATCATCCAATCTTTTTGGAGAAAACCATGAGTGATTTAGTGGATTTTACTTTTACTTTTTTACTTTACCCAAGTGTACTTTTACTAGGTAACTTTTCTTTTCACCCAAGTTAATTAATTAAAAAATTCTACATTAAAATTGATCATACCAACTAATTTGAGTATTATAATCATATTTATTATGTTTAATTTATTAAATAAAATTACTACAATTAAGAAGATTTAATTTTAAAATAAACACACTTAACACTTAAAAAATGTTTTCTAAGATAATTAAGTTTTTATGATTTTACGTTTGAATTAAATTATAAATTTCAATAATTTGTTACCTTAATTGATTTATTATAAATAAAATTCAAGTTATGTGAAACTAAAATCAATCCATTTCCAAATTTTAGAAAAATATTAATTAATTGAGAGAAAATTCATAAAACAATTTTATTTATTAAAGAAACATTTTACTTTAGTTTTAAAAATATAGGGAATGTGTTTTATAATCTGAAATAATATTTTAAAATCCATAATTTTATTCATTAGTTTCATATTTTAGCACTTAAATGATTTTATAACCTTCAATGCCATTCTTATATATTGATAAAGTCATAAAAATTATAATTTTCGCAAAAAAAACTCATTTTTGACTAAAAATCGATATTTTCATAAAACGATCAAAAAATTAAAATTAATAATATTATAAATTATAAAATAAATTTAATTTTATCTATTTATATTTTTAAAAATTATATATATAATTTTTAATATAAAAATATAATAATGATAAAATGATTTTATTTAAAAAACATTCTTAAACATTAAGTGTTTCTAATATTATTTCATACCAATTTGATAATTTAAATAATTTAAATATTTTATTTAATATATATAGATTATATATTATCATAATGATCTTTTATATTTGATTATTTTAATTTACAAATGTATCATGACCTTTGTTTTAGTGCATGTGAAAAAGGATGTCAAACTCAGTATTATTTAAAGGAAAAAATATGTATTGAATTATGAGGATGTTACATTATACCCCTTAAATAAATTGTGTTCTATTTTCTTCAAAAAAATAAATTAATTAAGTATGTAAAAAATATAGACATTACATAAGATAAAATTTCAAATAAAATGTCTACATTAATATCTTAAGTAAAACTAGAAGACAAGTCTTATTCCTCTATCAAGTTAACTGAATTACTTATTTTCCATTGGAATATAAATGATTTATGTTCTCCTTTTCCACACATAATATATTTTATAGTTAATTTTAGACATTCCTGAGTGTTTTTCTTCCCATATTTTTGATATATAGGAAATTGGACATTTTTTTCCTTCATCATCTTCATCACTTGATCTTTCATTAGAATCCATCATTCTTTTCTTTGATGTGTTTTGGAATTTAACTATGTAAACAATGTTAATCATATTTCATTTTATTTTACTTGTAATAATAAAAATATTTCTAACCCTAATTCTTATCCCAATAGATTTAAGGTCTAGACAATCACTACTTTTTCCACTACATCCATTGTTAGCTTGTTACCTCTTTGATTCAACCATTACTTTAAAAATAAAGTTTAGGGATGAGAATACTTCAATTAGTAAATTTAAAAATGGAAAACTATGATATCAGAAGAAATAATTCATAAATAATTCGAATTACCTAACTTATGTGTTTTTAGATTCAATTTATGTTATCAATGGTTATTTTACTAGTTGGTTCTCCAATCTAGTTAACTTCCATAAAATGATATGTCCAAATCATCTATAATGGTTTGAAAAGATAAAGTGAATTAACCCAATAAAATCCACTAGGAGTGTCTGGATAGGTTTTTAATTAGGGATCATTCACTATGCACCATAATGATAACTGAGATATATCCAACCAACTCTTTTCAAGGTCGTTACCCCTAGATGAATTTGTTCCAAAACTATGTCCACTTTTCTGTATCTAGAAATGGATGTAATTTCTTAGAAAATAATATAAACTCTAAAATACCATATTTTTAGGAGGTTCTCCTGTACTTAGTATTATACATAGGGATTTCACTAAATATCTCTTATCATAGCCACCAAATAACATAAGACAATCAACACTTCCAACCTAAAGGATTATCTATACCATTAAAACTAAGATCATCCTTAACTCATCAAACTTTTATTTCATTCCAAAATATTAAATCATCTTTAACCAATAACATCCTAACCACAAAAGTTTTCTAAACACTAATTTTATACTATAGCTTCCCCCGATCTCATTCTCTCAGAACCAGTGCCAAAAACACATAACTTAAAACACTGTATTTGATACACATCTAAGATTAAAATATATTTTACACAATTACAAAACAAAGGAAATTTTAGTTTAGAGTTTTGGATAATTAGAACAAATCACTAGCTTATAAATCTCAAGGCTTCTCATCAAATGGGATTTTTTTTTTCAATATATAAGAAGATAATAAATCTATATCTAGTCTTCAACATTGTGGAAAAATTATATACACATGATACTCTTATAGGATTAGAATAATTAATACTTTATTTAATAACCTGGGGAAGGGGGAACATAATAGGGGGTGATAAAAAAAATTCTCAGTAAGGGTAACCATAATAACAAATCATATCTTGAGAAGCATGATTCATAACATGATATCATAATGAGGATGACCATAAGCATCATCATCATTAAGAGTATTTTTTATTCAAAAGGTAAAGGAACCAAAAAACAATAAAGAAGACAAAAAACCCCACCCCACTCCATGGAAAAGAATCTAAGGAGGCCTGAAATGGTGGAGCCCAAGAGTATCCCCTTTAATGAGGTTAACCACCTTGACTTCCATACCATCTGCTGTATGCAAACATACATCCATCAAACCATCAAAATCCAACAAATCCAAGTGATACACAATTGTGTTACCCTCCCTCCAGGTATTGAGAATATGCATTCCACTACTAAGAATTCCATTTCATTTTCTAATAACACAGCTAATTGAACAAGGAGAGCCTTCACCCCCTTTCAAGGAGTTGTGGACAATCGACAAGTCCGTTTCAACTTATGAGATCTCCAGACCCTTTTTCTCGCATAATATAATCCTAGTGAGAATTTCCAAAGCCTCTCCTTATAGGGAGAAACCCTGACCCAACCTAACTAAGAAATCCAAATAAACTGACCCATTTCCATTGAACACAACCCCTCCTCCCAGCGTTGCCCTCAGGACACATGATCCATCCGTATTCAATTTCAAACCATATAAGGGTGGCCGCCAGTAGACCCAAATACCTACTCTACTGGTGGATGGAAGAGGATCACATGATCTGACTTTAAAGCAGAGTAAAGAGGGGGCCTCTTTTCAGTTTCTCACAACCTTGTCCAAGTCAATAATCAGGTTCCTTGCCCACACAATAATAACACGAGCCGATACAGACACACCTTCATAACTCACCTTGTTCTGCACCTTCCAAAGAACCCAACACCCCACATGAAGCACCATCAAGTGAGTCAAACATTCTGAGCCTCCCCCCAAGCTATGATACCATCTGTTAAGAAAGGGAAGATTCACTACTACAAATACGGCCTTTATCAGCACTAAAAATGGCCTTTATCAGTGCTAGAAAAAGTGCTGATAAAGCCGGCGAAGATAAAGGGGGGGGGGTCCCCTTTATCAGTGCTCCGAAAAGTGTTGATAAATACACCTTTTATCAGCGCTAAAAAAAAGAGCTGATAAAAGGGGTCTTTTATCAGTGCTAAAACAAAGCGCTGATAAAAGGATCCATTATCGGCGCTTTGTTTTAGCACTGATAAAAGACCACTATATTAGCGCTTCCTTTATCAGCTCCTTTTTAAAAGCGCTGATAAATGGTAAATTTTTTTTAATTTTTTTAAAAAAATTAAAAAAAAATTTAAAAAAGTTTAAAAAATACTGCCAATCGGGGGGGGGGGGATTTTATAGCGCTTGATCCCCCCCTTTACAGTGCTTTTCTGCCCCTGTACAACACCCCACGCACCCCCTTAACCCTTTAACATCGCTTTCTGTTATATTCCCCCATGCGCGCGCACCCCTGCCTCCACCAGGATTTGAACTCGAGACCTCCCCCCTGCGCGCCTAAGCCTTTACCACTACTCTATTTTGATTTGTCTTCCAATTCATGATATCTATATATATATAGTTATATTTATTCGTATAGTAATATATATTTATATTAATATATATAGCTATATTATAATATATATATAGTTATATTATAATATATATATAGTTATATTAATATATATATATAGTTATATTAATATATATATATATAGTTATATTAATATATATATATATAGTTATATTTATTCGTATAGTAATATATATTTATATTAATATATATATAGTTATATTAACATATATATAGTTATATTAACATATATATATATAGTGAGATTAATATATATATTTATAGTGATATTAATATATATATTTATAGTAATACTAATATATATATATATATATATGTAGTTATATTAATATATATATATAGTTATTAGATTAATATATATATAGTTAGATTAATATATATATAGCTAGATTAATATATATATATAGTTAGATTAATATATAGGTATATAAATATTCATATATTTGTATTTTAAATAAAATGGACGTTAGTTATTATTTAGATAAAGCTAATATATTTTATATGTAAATATATTTTATTATTTATATTTATAATTAAATTTTTAGGTGTGAATATATAAAAAATATGTACATATAGTTATATATTTGATTATAAATAGAAGTGCATTATAAAAATGATGAAATTTCAAATACATAATATCAATATGAATGTAATACCTTGTAATAAATTCAAACCCCACCAAAAAAAGCCAATAACACCCCCTTAAACGAGGCTGAAAATCCACAAAATGTTAAAAAATCGGGGTACCCCGACTAAAAACTCAGTTTTAGAGGCCTTATAGGCCTCTTTTGGTCTCAAAAATCGCTTGACCGGGTCCCCCCTGGCCACAATGATGTAGAGCTCATCGCAGGCTTCGATTTGATATGTGGTAGAGCTCAAACAGACACCCGAATCAAAAGTTATGACCGTTTGAAGTTTGAGTTGCGTTTTCAACATATTTTGGATTTTTTTTAATTTTTTTAGTCTTCAAATTGTTATTAAATGACTATTACTCCATAATAATTAGCAATTTATTAATTAAAAATATTTGTTTTTAATTTTTTAAGAATCCATTTTCACTAAATTTCTTATATATTAAGTATATTAAGTGTAAATGTACATTTATACTTATCTAAAATATATTTAAAAATTATATATTATATTTATATATCAATATAACTATATTTATATATTAATATATTAATATATTTTAATTTTTTTTAAGTCTACCCTTTATCAGTGCTTTTAAAAAAAGCGCTGATAAAGGCCCCCCCTTTGTCAGTGCTACTAAACAAGCGCTGATAAAGGGGGTCCCTTTATCAATGCTTTTTCATTAGCAATGATAAAGGGGGGACGCTATGAAAAACTGTTTTTGTGGTAGTGATTATCCGCAACCACGGTAGAGACCACAATGAACTCTCTAATGAGCTTTAACACGTCATGCACCAAATCACTATAAAAGAACAAGTGGTTCATGGTCTCCACACTATAAGCCTTACAACACTCGCACCTAGAAGCATAGGGTATACCACAACATTGGATATTATCATCAGTTGGTATAGCCCTATTCCTGATCCTCCATGTGAGAAAATTAAACTTGGTAGGAACACTCCTCACCCAGATAACCTCACCCCATGTGTGGGATTAGCCCTGCTAAAATAAGGTGCGTCAAAAGTCCTTCGATGAGAATAAACCCGAGGGGGTGGGGGTGAACACACATTTATCTAGCTCTAAATTTAGATCAATGAGATTGAAATTGTTTTGCTTCTCACTATCCATAATCTCCATAATGAAAGAGGGAAAAGGCTGGATTCTCGAAAAGAAAGATCTATTACTGGGTAATAAAAAAATCCTAGAACAACACCACACCATTTCTGGTTCCAGAAAGAGAGGTCTCCTCTCCCGATGATCCAGCAAGAGTGTGGGAGAAGGGTAGTGATGATGGGACCAATCATCGACCAAAGAGATGAAGGATGAACCTCCACATTATCCCGAAGCCCTGAGGCATAACTATGCATGGTATTCCAACAAAACTTACGTTTTTACAGAACACTCCATGAAAGCTTCTCATGTATGTAGTAAAGAGAATCCTCAAGACTGCGCACATTAATACCACCCTCACTCACCAGCTTTGACATCCTGATCCAGGAGACCCAGTGTCTATTACCTTAAGATAACGGATCCCAAATGAAATTGGTGAGAATCCTGTCGATATTTTTAATGAAACCCTTGAGAAACTTGATTGAATAAAGGCCATGCATTGGAGAAGCCACAAGCACACTATTAACTAGAGTTATTCGCCCGCCAAAATAGCAGAACTTGTTTTTCCAGTTCAACACTCTATCAGTGATCCTAGAGAGGAGGGGTTTGAAGTCATGAATTCACAACCTACAAGGAGAAATGAGGGACCCTAGATATTACATAGGCATATTCCCCCTCTGCATCCCTAGGTCCCTGTTAATTGTATCAACCTTCTCGGTGTTGCACCTATTAGATATGACGAAATTACTATTTCCTTTATTGATGATCTAACCACTTTAGTGGAAATAATCCTCCAACACTTTATTCAGGCCACGTATGGAATTAATTAGAGAAATCATAAAAATTATGGTATCGTTAGTGAACACGAGGTGAGAAATAGTCAGCGCCTTCATCCGATGATGATACGAAATGATGGTTCCTTGCCTTATTCTTTTATGGATCAGGCGACTTAGAATGTTCTGAATAAGGATAAATAGGCTCGGTGAGATGGGGTCCCCTTACCTGAGACCCTGAGTGGACTTGAAAAAACTATAGGATTTCCCCATAAAGGTCAATTACAACCATACAGAGCAGAAACAATGAAACATGATATCAATGTTCTAAGAGTTGAGACCCATACCTTCCAGAACTTTATTAATAAAACTCTATTCAACATGATCATAGGAGTTGTTCATATCAAGTTTAATAATCATGTTAGACCCACATGTCTTGATGTTTATATCATTGATCATATCCTGAGCTAGGGCGATGGACTCCTGTATCGATTGACCTTTAATAAACCTGCGTTGTTCCATCGACACCCACTAAGGAATGTGGATAGCCAACCTAGTGTTAATAATGGTAGCCAAGACTTGTAAGGTGAATTACACATGATTATAGGATGATAATGGGAGATCGAGGTGGGGTTATTATTCTTAGGAAGAAGTACAATGGTGGTGGAACTTGAAATGTGGGGTAAGCTACCCCCTAAAAAAAGTATTGGATGGAAGCAACCAGATCATCCTTTACAATGTCCCAAAAAGACTTGTAAGACGATCTATAGAACCCTTCTGGACCCACGGTGCTCTCTGGATTCTAGTACATGAGAGCATCTTTAATATTCTGCTCATCTAGATCGGCCCCCATGGCTTCTTTTTCCCGATTAGTAGAAAATTTAGGAATCATTTCAAAAATATCTAAGTACTCTGATGGATACCCATTGGGCAAGCGTTCATTGGGACCATCCAAAAGGTCCGTAAAAAAAAACATTAGCCATGCTGCCTACCACATCCCTGTCCTCCATGAAAGATCTATCCTCTAATATGAAATTTGATTTGATCATCCTTTTCCTCTCCTTAATTCATGCATGATAGAAATATGAGTTTCTACCTCCCTCTTTTATCCATTTGATCCTAGCCCCCTCCTTTTCTAGGTGCTCTTGCTTCAAGACCATTTCATTGAGAAGGTCTTTCCTCTCCATGAGTTCCTCATAGATAAATTCATCCAAAGCATCCTTCAACTAACTCTCAAGGCATTCAACATCCCACATGGTAGCCTCTAAAATCCTTTTCATGATGGGGAATATTTTTTTTCCACAAATGGAGCTTGAGTTTAATCCGTCTTAGCTTGTTGTGTAATAATACCCACTTGTTTCATTGAGAGGCCCCCCCTAGATGGATCTAACGAGTTTGTGGTATCTTAGGATGGTGGCCCAAAACTAGATAAATCAGAACCATTTTTAATGAGTGTGAGAGGAAGATAGAGAAACAAGGAGAGGGGAGTGGTCAGAAATACCCCGAACCAAATGAGTAACTTTAGAACTGAAGAAAATAGAGATGTCCTGTATATTTGTAAGGTAGTGATCCAGATGACCCCATGAGAGACAAAGCCCCCATTGATTATTGAACCACATGAACCTATCACCCATGAAGCCAAGAGCAGAGAGGCCCATAGCCACCATGAAATGGATGAAGTCAAGGATTGATTTCCTGGGGAATGGACCCCTAGCCTTCCTTTCCATCAGATCCTCTACAACATTAAAGTCACCCCCAATGATCCATGGTTCTGGCCTGGTGTCAGACTTACAAAGATCCTCCCATAACGCCTCTCTTAGGAGGTGATCATAGATCCCATAAACAAAAGTCATGAAGAAGGAGGCAATACCACAGGTCACCTTGATAGTGATATACTGGTCCCCTACTGAAACCATGACCACATTGCACAACCTGTTCCAAAAGACCCAAATGTGTTTATTCACAGGATCAGCCTGCATGCTTCCGTACATTCTGAGATTCCAAGAGAACTCCCCTATCCTAGTGGGGCACTTCCTGTGCTCAAGAACAGCCACCACTGTAGCCTTGAGGTTGGAGATCTCTATGGATAGAAAGTATGATTTAACCCAAGCACTAATGCCCTGAGCATTACATATGTTCAAAGGAGTCATTTAAATGAGAGTGTCCTGGGACTAGCTCTAGAACTCTTAGTCTTCTCAAAGTGGGAAGGATATCTCCCTTTATCATTTTTAACTTTTGATATAGTGCACACTCTTGGCTCCCCAGAAAATAGCGATGATGGTGTTGAATAGCTGACCTGAGAACCAATATAAAAAAACCATAAGTAAATAAAACCTGTAAAAGTGGATGATTAGGGAAGATAGAAGAGGTGATAGATCATACCATATATGTAAAAGAGAGTTTCATAAGACATCCATATAAAGAAGGTGGATGGTATAATTTGAATAATACCCTTGATCAAGCACAAAATATATTGGAATAAAACTATTAGAAGCATTAGGAAAATTACTTTGAAAATAATAATTTCACTTGTATTTTGAAAAAAAAATTTAAAATAAGATTTTATTAAACCATGATAATCATAATTTCCTTTTTTAAAACTTGAAATCATAGTGGGGAAATATCTTAGAAAATGAAAGAGGAAATAGAAAGATAAATTTATATAGAAACATGTAAAATAGATTCCTTCCAGTGAAATGAAACATGTGAAAAATGTTAAAAATATTTTCATTCAAAACATTTTATAGAAAGAAAATGTAGTTGAAAATAAATTTAAAACAATATTTATGGAGTACTTTTCAAACATTTATAACATTACTTTGAATTAAAACCTCTTTTAAACACTTCCATGTGGAAAAAAATTAAAAAACCTTCAATTTTTTTTATTAAACCCAAATTATAGAAGGATAATTAAAATTTTAATTGATAATAGTTAAAGATAAGTATGAAGATCACTTGAAAAATTATGGAAAATAATTTTTTTAGGTAAAACATGTATATTAAATAGAAATATCCATTGAAAAATATAAGAGTTATTATTATCAACATCATGATTTTATTAGAGGAGTTAATTCATCAAAGTGGAGTATATTAAATAATAGAAGTAATATCCCTAAAGGAAAAGTAAATCTACTATTTTAAAACATAATAATGGGAAAAATATACTTGAAAGATCAAAATCAAGAATAGATTTCGTGACTCATAGAAAAATTATTCAAGTGGAGAAAAAAATTATGACTTAAGTAACATTTTAATAAAAACCATTGAATGATAAATATCTTTAAAATGAAACCAAATAACATTAATAACAAATATTTCATGATAATATAACAATTGGTCATTATATACAAAGTAAATTTGTGCATAAAGGACAATGTGTCTCAATGAAGGGAGTTTGAGACAAAAACCACTAACCTTATTTCCCTACTTATTTGATCACCCTATAAATTCTTGTAAAGAAATAACTTCATCATATATTTCATAAAATTATTAATATATATAACCATTTTTTTCTCAGGATTTCTTTCCCCTAACATCTCTTTCAGAGAAGTAAGAAAGTATCCTATGTTCCTCGAGGCGGTCTTTAATGAGGAGAAGAAGGCAATGTTTGATAGTAATAGCTTGGTTGAGGAGGAGGATAGGTGATGTTTCATAGATTCAACTTTGGGAAAATTCTCGACCCAAGATCTTAGGAGGATCAGGCATACAAGGATAGTTATGAAAGAGTGGGATGAGAAATACTGGTGTAAAGAAATTCCCAAAAAAATGATCTTTCTTGTTTCGTGTATTAAGAGAAAGGCTTTACCAACTAATGAATGCATTTAGAGGAGGGGTATACATTTAGCCTCTTGATGATTCTGTTGTGCAATATCAAGGAGGGAATCTATAGATCATCTTTTTGCGCATGGTGAATGTGAGGTTGAACTCTACTCGCTTTGTTCCCCACAACCAAGGATAGGTCATCGGTAACCCTCCTTTCATGATGTCATTTCCTCATGGATTCAAGGGGTGGAGAATAAGAGCATGTGATGTAAATTTCAGTTCATCATCCTTACTTCCATATGATAGACAATTTGGGAGGCAAGAAACAGTACCCGGCTGGGTTCCTGTACTTCTGATTCATTTCTTTATACAAGGTCTAGGTCCTTAATCAATGAACTGATATCATTTCTGAAAGGGATTAAACAATCATCCCTAGTGTGAAATATGCTCAACATACCTATTTCTCATGGAATTTTGATTGGTTGATGGGTCGGATGGAACCCCCCTTCCAGCGGACTGAAACTCATGTGGCTGGCTCTCTCTGAGATGGACTCATGAGAGGCGTAGGAGTCCTATGCGATGCATGTGGTTCTGTTCTTGTTGTGTTCAACAACTTCTACGGTCTGGGTAATTCTCTGAGGGTTGAGGCACAAGCATTTTATACCAGGCTCCAAGTCTGCAGAGAGCGTGGCTTCCAGGTGTCAGAAGTGGAGTCAGATTCTAATGTTCTGGTGAAGATGGTCTGGGGAAAGCATGATACTCCATGGGACCTGGTTTATATTATCAGAAGGTGTGATATGAAAAATACCTTGGGTCAAAGCATCCATCATATTTTTAAGGGTACTAACTTTTTTGCAGAAAATTTGGAAATCCTCGACCATTCAGAAGAGGGACTAATCGTTTTCTAAGGTTTGGGGTCGCTTCCACAGGAGTTCCAAATATTTGTGCAAAAAAGACTCACTTGGATTACATTATTTTTTTCCTCCTTGAGGTTATTTGTAACAGAGGTACTAGGCCCTTCTTCCTAGATGATAATAAAAAAAGTTTCTTTTAGTTAGTATAACCATTTTCCTACATCATTTGTAATTATTTACTATGAATATAGTGGTTCATTATAGTTTATTTTTATCATTGGGTGTTAACACTTTTAATTCACTCGCACATGATTTGTAATGTTAATGTTAATCCATGATATTTGACACTAAGTTAATAATTCATATATTAAATATGTTTATTTTGTATATATATTCCATTATTATTTAAAATGTTCCACTTTCATCCCATGAAAGTTTTGATTATGACTCTTGAAGATGACGCCAAAGATAAACTTGTTTCGACCATTTTTAATGAACAGATATGATATATTATTAATATGTTTAGATATTAATATTATAACTATATAAACTTTAAAAAATATTTAATACCTTATTATTACATATCATTAATATTATATAACTTTCCTTAATTATTCAATATATAAACAATACATCATCACTCATGTAGGCGGTAAACTGACAAAAAAAAGCATATCATGTTGATCGAATGAGTAAGAAAGTACTATTAAATAGTGTTAATATAAAATTTATAGAAGATTATACCTGAAATATATTTCATATATATCCATAAAATCAATTCTTAGAACCATTATTTGTTGGTGTTTTTGTCAAATAAAATTCATAATCTGTGGAGATGGTAGTCCGCACATACACACAAATAACAACCCCTTTTATCAATGAATGTACAAAGTGACGGTATATGAAAAATCATATTTTAAGAAATATAATTACTTTATAAAAATAATATTATTTCATTGATTATACCTTTATGTTCATCCATTTAAGGTGGTTAAGATAAATATGACATGTTGTTCATGGAGGAGGTAGTCCACACATACGTATGATTAACAATATCATTTCTGAACGAATGGATAGAATGAAGGTAAACATAAAGTGTGATAGTTTTATAATTTTATAAGTTACATAGAAAAAAAAATATTCATCAAAAAAATCCTTTATACCATCCATAAATGTGGTGATGAAAAATGAACCACTTCATGTTGTGGACGCGGTAGTCCACACATACACATGATCAATGCATTTATTTTTCTTAGTGTATGCTTTAGAATGAATGAATAATAATTTTAAAATTAATAAAATGAAATTTAATTATATATATTATAATAAATTAATTATATAAAAAAAGTTATGTAATATTAGTAATTGTAAAAATTAAAAAGAAATACTTATATGCGAGTAATAATCACATGAAGAACATTGATTTTACATGAAATTATCCTTCCAAATGAAAGTATTAATCTAAATAATGGTGTAAAAATGATATATTTCATGGGATAAGGTTATTTAATGAACAAATGTTCATAGTTTAACCGAGTAATTTAAATTTTTGAGTATTTAATAGAGTGAAATTTGTCTCTTTTATAAGTGAAGATAAGGGTTGTTTGGAATTATCTTAACTTATTAAATTATTTCATCACACTATTTCAGGGTAAAAGTCTCCCATATTTTAGAAATATAGATTATGGGACATTTTAATATAAAAAATACTCCCATAAACTCCTTTTTGATCCAACCATGAGTGATCTAGTGTCTTTTCCATTTAATTTTCACTTTACCCAGGTGTACTTTTACCTGGGTAAATTCTCTTTTCACCCATGTTTATTAATTAAACTATTATATATTAATATTGGTATTGAAAAATAATTTGAGTATTATAATTAAATATATTATATTAAATTTATAAAATAAAATAATCATTATTAAGAAAATTTAATTTTAAAATAAACGTGTTTAACGCTTAAAAAAAGTTTTAGAGATAATTAAGTTTTGAAGCTTAAATTTTATGTGAGTTAAAATTATTAAGTACACTATTTTATTGAGTTAAATTAATTTATTATAAATAAAAATAAGGTTATTTGAAATTAAAATATATCCATAATCTAATTTTACAAAAAAAATAATTAATTGAAATAAAATACCTAAAATAATTTTCTTTATTAAAGCAACCTTTTACTTTAGTGATAAAAATGTTGGTAATATGTTTTTTTAAGTTCAAATAATTTTTTAAAGTTCATAATTTTATTCCTTAATTTAATATTTGATCACTTAGTTGGTTTTATCAACTTCTATTTCATTCTTATATAATGAAAAATTCATGAAAATTATAATTTTCATAAAAAATCGCATATTCGACTAAAAATTGATATTTTTTAGAAAATTATCAATAATTAAAACATAATAAATTTTAATATTATAAATTATAAAATAAAGTCAATTTTATCTAATTATATCTATAAAAATTATATATTTAACTTTTAATAGAAAAAAAATATAATGATATACTTCTTTTATTTAAAAAGACCTTTTGAAATATTAAGCATTTCTAATATTATTTCATACCAATTTTATAATTTAAATAATTTTAATATTTTATTTCATATATAGATTTATTATATTATATCATAATTATATTTTAAATATGATTATTTTAATTTATTAATATATCACGACCTTTTTTTAGTTCCCTCGAAGAAAGATATCAAACTCAATATTATTTAAAAGAAAACATATTTATTGAAATCTCAAGATTTTACATTTAGTTCATGATGGTTGAAACATGAGATTGGGATTTGGTTTGAAGGTGTTTATTAGAAGATAAGGGAGATTACTATAGTGTGTTTGTCTATGGTGATGATTTTTAGACTATGGTGCAAGGTTCTTCATTGTTTTGTGAGGATAATAGATCAAGAATTGTAGCATGAAGTTATGAATTACACCAAAATTAGTTTGAATACCCAAATGGGAATAGCATGATACAATCCCTACATTTTAATTTTCATATATATTCTTCCATGTGTTAGTTTCAGACAAATAAATTTCCTTTCTTGATATTTTTCCCATGTAGATCACAACAATGCATTCTATTTGGTCATCCGAGATAGCTCATGAAGTGATATAAACATATTTGAAAGATAGTTCCATAGGGTTAATGTTGAGGTTTGGGCATGATAGGTAAATCATAAACTAGGTTTCTGTACTCCCATGGATAAGTGTTAATGACAGGGCATGAGTCCCTTACACGTTTACTTTTTAGAATTCCCCATATGCTTAGGTCACATGTCCTCTAAAATTTGGGAATGGGGTTGGTACTCCCTTATGCTCAATATGGCACAAATATCCTATATGGTTTATAGAGTTATGTGATCCCCTGATTGAGGTGAAATCATTTTATAGGGTGTGACTCCTCTATCTATGGAGTCTAATACTACCTTATCTAACATGATTTATGAATGAGGAGCAAGTACTCCATTGGGGTTTGGTACTCACTTGACCAATACGAATGTTGTGATAAGGTGTGAGAATACCACTACGATTAGTGATATGACATGAGATTGATAATATGGGTAGTTCATATTCATTGTATTCTTACTGGGGTATATTCTTCTATAATTGGGTTGTTAAGAAATAGACTTTAAAACATCTTGAGTTCTATATATTAGAAGTGTATTTAGATTATTATTGTCTTTATCATCCTGGCTTGGAGATGACATATTTATTCTATTGATCCTTTATGATTTTGAGGGTATCATACTGAGTATGTCTATACTCACCTTTACTTGTCCATATCAAGTGAACATGTCATGTATTATGAAAATGACATGTAGTTTGGTGATAATCTTGATGGACATGGTATTGGTGGATCCGAAGCATAGTGGTACTCAAAGGTGAAAGATGCATGCAAGGTTCATGTTATGGAGCTACACATCAGAGAGTCCTATTCATCATCTAGTTGTGTTATGTTGGTTTTACCTTTGGTATGTTAAGCCTTTGTTTTACCCTTTAATTTATTTCATTGGAATATTTCATACCTTATAGATGATTAGTCTGTATCACATGCATTTTATATATTGTAGTTAGTAATTTTTTATCCTACATTTTTTTATATGGGGAGATATGGGATTATGTATAAGTTTATTAGGATAAAACCTCTAATATTTTTCAATAGTTCTACCCATTCCTATTCATAAACCCCTTTTCTATTAGAGGTTGTCTCAGGGTGGAACACTTAGCTTACTGTCGGCCCAGGAAGGGTCTCAGTTGGCTGGGTTATGTTAGAGTAGTATCAGAGTGGGTTCATTTTAGGGATTGAGATAGAGTAAAGAGTATTGTGAGATTGGCTTGGGAACTTAGGTAAATAGTTTTAGGGAACCCAATGTTTATGCAACTATTGATATATCCATTCACTATGTCTTTGAAACCAGCCCGTCAATTTAGATCTCCAAGGGACTGATAGTAAGGAACAAGTAATAGGCACATGAATCATATTAGACATGGGTAATTAACATCCATGTATTTATTGAGTCATATCCCCATACATTATTTAATGAAAATTATTATTATTTTCAACTATAGGATGATTCCACTCAACTAGAAATATGGGATCCTTAGGAAATTTCATGAAATTTCCATGCTAGTGATTGAGCCTCTTATCATCTACATAGTGAGTGATATAGATTGAATTTAGAGACTAGATCATGATATTCCTCCACTAGACATCTGAATAATGGTACCTCAACCCATTATACAACTTTTAAACCCTCCAAATATAATATAAGTGAAAATTACTCTACTTTAGGATTTTATGATGATTCTAGTGGGACAAAGTGATGATACACGTAGGTTGAGTGCACTCTAAGTTTTCACGGCTGTGACCACCTTGGTTGTAAGGAGACCTTGGACCTCATTCCATGGAGGATTGACTTTAGGTAGATAATTAAGTGTTCTTCTTAGTCTGGACTCCACCTAATATAATGGTGGTGCTATTATCTATTATTATTCATGATGTAATGAGTAAATGGTGGAATTTAATCATCCAAAACCATGATGAGGAGGGTCTTCCCAAAATAGAGTTTGAGAAATTCTTTTGCAAGGTGTATTATTAAACTATGTTGAAGAATGTACACATTTAATATCTATTAGACTTGAATCAGGGTATTTTGTTTTTTGGGTAGTATGTATCATGTTTTTCTAACCACATTAGTTACTCTATCAACTTGATTTGTGATGGATTGCTTAGAGACTAGATGTTTGATAACAACCTTCATAGAGGGATTTGAGTTGGAGTTTTCCCTCTTTGCATCCCCACCTAAACTTGAGTATTAGAGTAGGTTCTAGTGATCATGGATTCTTGGAGTAGGGGCAAACAATGTTGGTAGCGGGTAATGATTATACAAGTGTAGAGTATTATACCATGACTAGTCTATAATATGTGTCAAGTATGTGACATTGGAGGAATACACAGGTGTGATCCCAGTTTCTAGGATTAGTAACGGAGGATTTATAGAGGGGATTTGACTGGTATAGTGAGAAATTTTCATATGGTTGTGGTGGAAAAGGATATACGGCCCATGAATATCTAACTTAAAATGGAATAGAGGGAAGTTAGGGTATAAAAATGGATAGAACCCAACAATAGAGGTGATGAGATGATTAGATGCCTCCCTATTATGGACATGGTGGTCCTTAGGGTGGGGGTTATTGAAGAGGAGATTAAGATGCACTAAGAGGGGGAGATATAAGTAGAAATTAGTATGATCCATTTTCACAAATAACACCCCTAGGTAGTCCACACTAGGCTCGAGGAGATAGAGGTCAGAGAAGTGGCTATATGTAGATAATATAGGGTTATAACCATGCTGGGCCTAATATAAAATCCTATGAAATTTATGAGTTTTTAAATTTAGAAATATTTTTAATTTTTTTAGGTAATGATTTTTTTAGAATCAAGATTAAGATCACAATTTTGAGTGTTTGAACATATCTAGATGATGTTTTTATATGAGGATCAAGACCTGATTAGTGGTTCGGGTACTCAGGTGGACATTGGGTAAAGGTTGGCGTAACTTAGGAACTGAAAAACTATTGCTATAGATAGTTGTTCTATGAATAGATGGGTCACACCATGAAATAGTTGAGGCATATTCAAGGCTTCTCTACCTGGGGTTGTTCACACTGTGACCCAGCTACATGATGTTTTTAAAAAAAGGTTGGGTGTATTTTTTTGTGATTTCTAATTTAGAAACCCCTTAGGGATTATTATTCTTGGATGCATGAGAAAAGGGGAGTTTGAACCCTTATCCCCCATTGTACCTTCCATTCCTCCCTTTGATCCATATCACTAGGTAGTGATTAATTGAATCAATTCAAGGAAGGTTTCCCCTTTTCTATTCATCATTCTCCCTGGTTTATTTCTTATTATTTCAGTTCATTTTATAGGGTTTTTGGCAATTGATTTCATCAAAGTATGGTGAAATATTTCCTCTTTTTGGGTATTTCATGTGCAACATGTATATGAAATCATATGAGGATATAATTAATATACTTTTCATCATTTTTTTTATCTATGTTTTTAATTGGATTTATTTAATGTTTTAGTGATTTTTGGTGAAATTTACCATTGATTTAAGGAATTAATTTAAAAATTTGGTATGGCTTAGGTTTGGGTGTGTGTTGGGAGTGAATTGCACCACATTATTCATGGTTTAAATAGTGTGAGGTCACCTAGTGATTATAGTTATGGTTATCCTATTTGTGGTTTTTGTTTTTAATTTATTAATTTATTAAATTGATGACATTTATGGATGATATAGGTGCTCATGGACTCAGAGGAGGTTGGTACGGTCTTGGAAATATTTATGGATCATTGGTTGAGATAGATGGAATTCAAACTTATATTTCTCGTATTAAAATGGTAATTTTATATTCATGTTACATAATTATTATTATTCAATGGATGTTTCATGAATTTCATGATATTTTAATTGTTTTTTTGAGGATCGAATTGGATTAATATTCAACATTGACTGCTTATATTTATAAATGGATAAGTGGTGATGCCTTAGTGGAATGAGTTATGGTGGCCCTATTTATGGTTTTCTGAGTAGAGTTGGTTGGTTATTAAAGAGGAATGATATTATCCTTTGGAAATGGTTGAAAAAATGGGTTAAAATAAAATGGAACATTAAGGGGAATTAGGTGATTTTGGTAAATGGATTTTGAAATGTAATTTAAAAAGAGAAATGGTATTTCCTAAATAATGTTTTATTAAAATTTTAGATAGGGTCCTACTATGGGTAATATAGAACATGGTGCCTTTTTCAAATGTTTTTAAATGAGGATATGGACTTTGTTTCCAAATAAAATTTGGAAGGAATTTATTGACCTGGTTTTGGTATGTTTGACCTCATTTGGGTGATGCCAGATTTTGTAAAGAATGAGTAATTTTTATATACAATTTCCTATAATTTCATTGTATGATTATTATTATATGATGATATATGTTATATGCATTGAATGATGATAGTTACTTTTGGTATTAAAGTAGAAGGTTGATCTAAATGGATATGAGAGACCCCTTAGAGGGTAGAAATGGGTATGAAGGACTCTAACTATTGTTGAGGGATGTTATGAACGAAATGATGGTATGAGGATGAGATATGGTAATATAATTAAGGAAACCATGAAGGGTGTTTATGATGGGATTTGAATTAGTGGATCTAGGAGGGCACCCTAACTTCATGTTTAACCTAGAGAGATTTAGTGTAAGGTATAAGAAGTTATGTTTTTAGGTGTCACTTTAAAACCTTAATCTCATGTGTGATCTTAATATTGATGTATTAGTGAGGTTAGGTTGTGCATGTGTGAGCCCAACCATGATTATGTGAGATGGTTTGGGTGATTTTTCAACCTTTGTGGTATGGTTGTGACGTGTTTTAGGTTCTAGGGTGGAATACCTTGGGTGTATACTATATGGGGTTCCATGAAGAGATATTTCCTTGGAATTTATTACTTACACACACACAAAAACACACATATATAGTCCATGAAAAAATAAATCACTTTTCATTTTACCAATCCTCCTATCTCTCTCACTCACTCGGTGCTCAAGGATTCTAGGGTTTCTCCCTGAAATCCTACTCAATGATTCTACCATCGCTTTCAATCATTTTTTATTTTCTAATTTATTAAAATTTTAATATTTTCTATCCTTATATGGATTAATTATCTTTATGTCTCATTCTTGGTGCCTCTCTTTCCCCGTACAATATTTTTTTTTTGGTTTGGTGTTAGTGTGTTCTTTTCCTGGAGTCTTTTATTGTTTTTGTTTTTTGTGATGTTGAGGGATTTTTTTGGAACTTCCTCCCCACACTATCAGCCTAAACCCTAATATTTCCCCCATATATGGTCAATGTGATGGAGTGGATGGTGGATTTGGGATTGTGGCGAGGGATTGGAGGAGAAGTCTCATAGTGTTGTTCCCTCCTTTTGGCACACCCTATCACCATATTCTATTTTATTTTCCCTTTCTTCCCTAAACCGCCATGCCATAATCTACTCCATTTAGGCATAATGATAGTGTGGGAAGATTAAGATTGTGTTGGTGGATGTTATTAGTGTAATCTCTTACATTGGAAATTTCCTCTCATCTACATGGGAATTTGGTTTTTATTCTATTGGTTTCTTTGGGTTATATCGTGGGTTTTTTCTGGTGTATGTCTTAGTTTCATAGTGGAAACCATCCAATTATTTATCATGGTGTAATGGATAAGGTGTTTTGTGTTGGTAATTAATTGGATATTTTAGGTCATGTATCACTCTAGTGAAGATGGATACTGGTTTTCAACCTCAACAATGATGGTGACATTCCAAGGTCATAGTTTGGGATGATTGTCTGGATATGGTCATGGAATATTCTATTTTTATCCATAATGAATAAAATGAAATTATAAGGTGTTTTTTTACATGGTGATAGTTTTAAATTTAGGTTTGGTGGTCTCGATGAAGGTTATTATTTTTTGTTGAAGCCCTTGGACACTCAAATCCTTGATATGACCTCACGTTCCTCTTCCCCTCTCCTAGTATGATCTATAGTGGTGATAAACAAATAGTTTTTTAGATGTGTGTTTTAGTGGTCAACAGTGCTCCAGGCATTACCTGAGTTGGTTTCTCTCCTCCTAATTAGGTTTCCTTATTAGTGTTGATTCCATTTAGAAATGATAACATCAATAGAGAAGGTCTGTTCTATGATATCTGTGGTATCTTGGTGTCAGTATCAATGACTATGTAGATTTTATACAATGATATTTCTTATGGTTTTGGTTTTTTATACTTATTTTGGTTGTTTTTTTAAGTTACATGTTTGAAATATTTTTTTATGTTTCTTCCTCTAAGTCATGAGTGAAGGTTTGTTAGGTTTATTACAGTAAGGTGATGGCCATTGGGGTTCTTTCCGATGAAGTGGAAATGATTACTAAGATCAATTTTAAGGGGGTGATTCTTAAGGTGGATCATGGTTTAAGATCTCATGTCCCTAGGTGGTTGGTTTGTTCTATGATAGATGCATATATTTGAGTGTAAATAAAATTTTGAATCAATGGTTTTGGTTGATTAATATTTTGAATTTTGAACTTGAATATTGAAATATGGGTGCTGGTTTTTTTCTGATCAAATGTATGGTTTCCCTTAAACCATAAAGTGGATTTTAGAAAATTCAAAAAATATGGATTTGTATGGATATATATATATATATATATATGATATAAATGAGGTTATAGGGTGGGATTCCCTTGGTGTATATGGTGTTTGGCTCCGAGGTGATATGTGTACCCTGAGGTATATGTGTTTTTGTTATATGCATGTGTGACTTGTGAATGAGGGTTCAGGTGTCAGGGTCAGGATATAATCCTTGGGTAATGGAGGCATGTTTCTATGTTCTAGGTAGATGATGTGACCCCTTAGGTGTATGATATTTCTCATGTTTCTAGGGTAGGATAGGGTCCCCCTAGGTTGATATTTTCATGTTCTAGGGAGGGATTCTCCTTAGGTCATATGATGGTTCCTAGTGAGATACATACCCTTGGAAGGATGATGGTTCTAGGTGTTCTATGACCTATATAATATGATTATGCTCTAGGTACAAGTATATTTACCTTGGGTGGCTTCTTATATCCCATGGATAGATATATTTCCCCCGAGTGTCTCCTTATGTATTGGGTATGGGTATATTTTGCATGGGTGGTTACTTGTGTTCATATACATCTAATATTGTCCAAAGCATGTATGATATTAAACTATTAGATTCAGGGTTGGACATTCCCCCTGGGATATTGGTGTGGAATTTTCAGATACATTTCATCACTGGTCAAAGTAGGTAGGGTCATGGTTTTAGATGGTTTTGTTAACACTTAATGACCCAACATGTATGTTTTATGTGTGCTTATGTTATATTTCTAAGTGGGTATGCTTAATGATCATGATGGGAATATATATATATATATATATATATATATATTTCATGCACATCCACTTGATAAAAAACCTATTTTTTGAGGCATCAAGGATTTCCTACTGGGTTGTTGGGCTCACCACCCTACTTGTGTACACAACATAGGTTTTGATGTATGTGGGTATAAATTCATGTTTTATATCAAGGAATAAGTTTCAATTGAATCTATAAAAATGGTACGAGTGTAAAAGGTTGTGTAGGATTATGATTCGGTCTAACAATTATGTGAATTGTTCTAAAGGATAATTTATATTTTGATTATTATGCAACATGTGTACTAGCTAGTATGTCATTTAAATATATGACGTGTGTTTATTTGTTTATTTTTTTCTACTACTCAATTATGTTTTGATGTATAATGTATATAGTTTTACTACATTCTATTATGGATTATGAGGAACCTATTGGAACCTTGTTTATTTATCCATATGTTTTTGGAATGTCTGTTATATGGATAGGTCATGCTGAATTTTTGGTAGATTCAGGCATAAACGTCAATGTTTATATTAGATGGCACAGTCACCCCATGAATTTTTAGGTCCTCGACGATAGTTGGTAGCCTTTGGGATACAAGGAAGTATGTATGAGGTCATGTGGTATCCCCCACTAGGGATCTAATTGAGAAATTTGGTCCATGGCATTACAAAGTGGTATCAGAGAATATTTTTATTTGAGGTAGTTTAATTAGAGGTAGAGTTTGGTTGTCAGGAATCAGGAGGAAGATCGAGCGCATGCTTGGATAACATGATAGTGGTTGAAACCCAGGTTTCTAGGGGATATTTATGTTCGGACTAGGAACCCTATGGTGAGTGAGGTGTTGAATAAAACTAAGAATTCCAATGTGGTATAGATTAGGATAGAGATGAGTTGTAACTGTCACCTGGGAACTAGTGAATTTTTCAAGCATCATGATAGTGAGATGTTTAGGACATGATAAATTTTCCTATGAGAAGTGTTGTTTGACATATTGGCTTTCAAAAATACATTATTAATTGAATAAACTTATAATATAATCAATTTATTCTCAAATATATTATTTGGAATGATTAAATTAATATGTATTTGTGTTTTTTTGTTTTATCTTGATTTTGATTGTTTGTATTCCCTAGGGAAATGAATTTCAGGACGGTTGGTTTTTGAGAAAAACTAGGCATTGAAAAGAAAACTCGTGTTGTGGCATGAGGTGTGTGTGTGAAATTATTTTACTATTCAGATTTACTAGAAAGGTCTCATCGAGATAGATATTTAAAAATGTTTGTGATTTTAATGTTTTGAGAAAAATAAGGAAAATGGGTTTTTAAATTGAATTTCATTTTTTTGAAATTGGAATTTATAATGGTTTTTGGAGACATAACCATTTTTTAGCTAAGGGACCAGCTATGAAAATTATTTTAATGTTTTTTTGGGTATAACCCTTGGATTCCATGGGGTATTTCGAAAAGAAGGGTGAATTTTACTGTGTGTAAAATGATTTTAATGGGGTTTTTAAAATAAGTAATCGGTACCTTTAGAAACCAAATTTCATGGATTTTGTGTTTTGGCCTAGAGTGAACTAGATGTCATAATTTTGTTCTTAAATTTTGGGTTATATTTTCTTTGAATCGCCAAGTGAGGTTGGTGGTTTTGGACCTGGTTGGGTCTAATGGGGAAAAGAAATTAGTACTAGTGTGGACCAAGATTCTTGTTTTCAATGGTTGACCTGATGTGACCTTAGTGGGTAATTTGTATACTTAGAAGGAATGCCATTGGTTTTTTGAGAGATCCATGTGTGTTGGTATAATGGGATGGATATTATGTGTAGGGATCAAGTGGATGAATTTGAGTTGGTGGGTTTAGATATTGGATCCCTTTATGTTCATTTTGATGCTTTTGTAGTTTGGGTTACATGGTGTGCATTTTTGATTGGTAATTCCTATGGTGGGGAGAACAATTTGATAGATCAACCTAATTTAGTAGAGTCTTATAGTAGGGAGAACTATAATCCATAGGATGAATCGGTTATTGATACTTTAGTATTTTATGATTGAAAGGTCAGGTTGAGCACTATCTTGGTTCTTGGCGATCAATGTTTCATGTTAGCACTTGGGTATGAGCTGGGAGGTCATGTTCAGTCATTAAATTAAATAATAGAAAGGAAATGGGTGATAGGGATTCGATGTTTTGATTTATAAAGATGAAAATAAGGATACTCCTATGGTGGGGAGAATCAATCAGGAATGAATGTATGACCCTTTAATCGAGAGGGTCATGGGTGGAGTAAAAATAGTTAGTGGATGGTTGATGTAATAGTGGTGTTAGATGGATACTATATGATGGAAACAAGATTATTATAGTGGTAGTGTAATCCATGAGTAAGTCATATTAGTGGTTCATTGGTTTCCATGGGTAGATCATGATGGTTGGATGGGTTGGTTGAGGATCCAATTATATAATTTCAATGAAATTCAGGTTCAAACTTCAGTGTGTACATTCAGCAGTTTAGAGATTCCTTAAAGTGTTAGGGAATCATGATCAGATGGTGAAGTGATGTGTTGATGGGGGAGGATGATATTTTTTTGGGAGAATTCATCTAGAGAAGGACTAACTTGTTTTTTTTCATGTAAATAAATGTGGTGAGGTGGAAACCACCTTGGGGGCATCATCCAGGATACAATTAAGTTAGTTCAAGGATCAAAAAAATATTTTTAGAGAAAAGATAATGTGTTTGGTATAAGTTTTTGGAATTATATAGTGGGAGCATGTTTTATACTTGAGGATAGAACATGACATGTTGGTAGTGAATTTATGGCTGATGTAGGTTGGGGTTCTTGGTTAAAGGGACATTGTCACTTCTTGGGGATGAGAAGTGATATGTTTGGGAGATTATAAAATCATGTGTCCTTTATGAGATATAAAATTAATAAATAATTTCAATTTCCATTTTAGTAAGGGTTTTTTTGATAACTGAGACTCTAATCATAAATTTGAGCAGTTTAAAATCTCCAGGTGGTGTTTTTAGATGAATATCAAGGCCCGAGTTGTTTTTTGGGTGCTTGATTGGACATTAGTGTAGGGTTATGGTGAATTTGGGGCTGAGAAACTATAGTAGCAGAAAATCACATCATGTAACACCACAAGTTTTTTAAAATAACACAATGTTTTGTAGTGTATATGACACACAACACCAAGCTTAAACGGCCCATGGAATACCAATATAATTATAACCTAGTCATTAAATTGGTGGGTATGGATAGTAATAAATACTTTATGAAATATATATAAAGTTCCTACTCAATATAAATTTATTGATAAATTCTTATAAAATAAGCACTCAACTTTTAATAAAGATACATTATTCTATAAAAAATATTTTCCTTCAAAAATGTTTTTTATTATTTTTGTGACCAAATCATAAAATTAATTTTTTTTCACTTTTAGAAAATTTATTTGAAATAATGAATAATTTTTTTAAAAAAAATGTCAAAATTATATTTTGATAAATTTTTGGATTTTTCTAAATGTTTTTTTTTAATAAATATTAAAAAATACTAGTTTTTATTGAAAATTTATTTTTTGTTTAAATCATTTACAATGTTATATTTTTTAAAATGATTTAAAAGTAAAATTTATTTAATTACATTATGATTAATACAATTTAGACCATTTGAATCAATTTCATTTTTAATTTTTTTATAAAAACTTTTTATACTTATGAAAACATTTTCATTGGAAAAATGTTTTTTTCATCGTGTTTGCGGGTTTAATTTTAAATTAAATTGTACCACTTATATTAAATTATTTTTTAAAATATATTCTATATATGGAATAAGAATAATTAATATTATATAATAAGATAAACTTAATTTTTGGGCTTAATGAATAGTAAAAATAGAAAAATTTAATTATCACGGTTAATGTTAATACTTGTTTATTGGGGGGGGGGGGTTAAACTTAAAATATAAGAGTTAAAATGACCTAAAAATGTAGCACCCCAAACATTTTATGGTATGTTTCTCTTAAATACATTCGTGTCATAGACTATATTTGATAAAGCACTTAGTTTCTTTGAAACAACACTTGGTTATTTAGGAGATAGTCATAATGTATCCATTAAACTTAAATTTTCCACTTGTATTTTGAATTTTGAAAATCTGACATACACAGTTGTGTTTAGGATGATATTTAGAGTCTGATAGAATTAACATATTTTTTGATGAATAGTAACATACCCTTATGAATAGTAACCTACCCTTATGAATAGTAACTTACCCTTATGAATATTAATATGAATCTTATGAATGGTATCCACACCCATGAATGTATAAATAAATTTAGGCACCTTAAAAATGAAGATGAATAATTTAAGTGTTTATATTTTTCAATAAAATAATGATTTTAATTAAATATTTAATTAATCATATTTAGAAAAATATTTTTAAAAAATGGACTTCATTTTTGGATTCTACACGTCGAAAAAATGTTAGGGTGAATTTTTGGTATTTTTAGAAATACTTGAATTTTTGATGAATAGTGAAATACCATAATTTACAAAATAAGCTAAATACACTAATTATAGAGTCTTTTATGATGTTTAGTTGATGTAATCCCAATTGATTCGGATTCAAATGATAAAATTACTATTATTGGTCATGTAATACTCAATATTTCTTTTCTTGAGAGGAAATAATAAATTAATGATTATAATATTAAGAAAACTCTTCTCCCCTCTACTATATAAACCACCCCTCACCCCTCTTCCTCCCACACCACTGAAGCTTCAATACTTTCCTAAATTCTTCCAAATACTCTTCCCAATCCCTCTCCCCACATCCAAGACCTTCTAGTCTCACCATAAGGCCAAAAACAAAGGCCTTAAGGAGATTCTCAAGGAGGACTACGCAAGAGGTGAACCTCTCTTCTCTTTTCTTTCAATTTCTTTTACAAAGTTCCATTGTTTTGTTCTCTCTTCTCAACTACTTTAATCCAAATGAAATTAAAATTCTAGTAACTTACATGCACTTTATTTTCATTATGCTAATGGAATATTTATCATAATATCTTATTTTCCCTTCCTTTTATATAATAAATGCAAACACCATCCGAGATGTGTTAATTTATCACACTCAAAGAAGACGGGTTTTCAATTTTCTATCTTCAATACTGGTCATGAAACCTTATAAATGGATTAAACATATAATAATATATGTATTTTATCTTTTTTAATGTTTTATAATCCCTACACATTCATAATATGGAAGAATAATATAAAACAAGTTTATTGTGCACAAAACCGCCAAGCCAAATCCAAGCGTTTATTTTTAACTAATCAGATGAGTCATCCTAAGGGTATATAACCAGAATCATTATAAGATAATTTATATATCTTTAATTTCACTAATAATTTATATTATCAATTATGAGTTTTTAACCACATTTTAAACAAACATCCATTCATGAATACAAGTTAACGGATCATGAAAACCAAAGACGAAAATGCTACCAAAACAATAAAATTGAATCTCTTAAACCCATAAAAAAGGGAATTAATGAACCTAATAAAAATTATAAAATATTAATTAAATATTCATTAGGTTCTATAATTATTCATTAATGAAGCTAAATTTTATTATTCAGGTCTTTAAGAATAATCAAGAACACCTTCAAACATAAGGTAAGGGATCCTCTCTCTCACTTTTGTTCAAGAATCTCCCCTATGTTGTGCTCTTTTATTTTTAATAACTAATGATGGGGTATGTTTTTACACCTCCCCCATACTTAACTTATGATATATAAATAATGGTATACCCCTTTACCTCTCATTAAGCCCTCGCAATAACACTCTTTACCATGCCGAAATGTTTGTAAGGTGTTTTCTCATCTCACTTTCAATTCTGTGGGATTTCCATTTTCTCCTCTTATTTCTTATATATGGAATCAGTGTAATTAAATTTGATATATATTATCAGGATTATATTTATATTCATGGTATTATGTGATTCTTTCAGTGGTTATTAACTTTTGGTTATACGACTCAATTGATTACAACGTGGTAACGAGCTTTGTCTCAATTTTCACTTTGTTGTGACTTGCTTCATATTGTGAAGCTAATATTTCTTATGTGGTGCAGATACTACCCATTTGAGATTAATTTTCAATTTAAATTATATTCCATTTAAATTTCCATATTCTCATATCATGTATATGATTATTGTCTAAGTCGTATACCATTTTCCATACGGTATTTATTTTGAATGTTGTTTTGACTATGGAAATATTGATGAATCTGTATCCTCTATTCAATATGGATAATGTAAAGGCATATTTATATTGTGTTGAATATATTTATTAAGAATTATTTTGAAATGAAATGTTAGGTGGGGCCCACTAAAACCCCTCGATGCCTTGGTAGGTCTCATGAGACAAATCAGTTGGCGACAAACCCTTTGAGTTTGTTTTCAAAAATCTAACAGGTTCTTACCCACAGAACTAAACCATTTTTACAGTATTATGGTATCATGTTCTAGATATATGACATACAATTAATAAGAATTATTTTTATCCATTATCAGTTATTACTATCCATGAGTTTTTCAATATGAAAAAATCTATGGATGCAGTTTCATTCTCAGTTTATTAATGGTGTGAGTTTTTCATTTATTCATCATTCCATATTGATTATGTCAAATTGTTCAAAATTCAATTATTATTTATTCATTCTTCTGCTATTTTTAACCCTTACTGAGCAATTGAGCTCACCCTTTTCATTGTTTACTTTCAACAGGTGATATAGAGGTGATCATTTATTGAGTTCTTGTGGATGTAGTTTTTAGTTTTTGTTATGTATTGTATTTTGTAACCTTTTCCAATGTAATTTGATTTACATATATGTATCTAGTTTCTTTAAGACTACTAAACTAATAATTACTTTGGGATTTTCATTCCTTCTAACCATGCCAATATAACAAGTAATTCAATCGCTCCAGTCTAGAGGGGTCAGGGAGTTACAGTTGGTATCAGAGGAAGTTTAGTAGAAATATTGGAAACTAGACTAGAAAATGTATAGTAGGGAACAAAGCCCTAAGGTAGTATTTGAGAATAAATGTAAAATAATGTCCTAGTATTTTGGTAAGTAATATATTATGGGAATATTTCTAGAAAATACATCCCTTTCTGGATATGAGTAGGTAGAGGTGGCTCTGGTATAGATGTACCTAGGAGTGAAAGCTCTGACAAGGAGTTTCAGGCTTGACCTGAGGTATCCTGGTACATTACAACGGGCCTTGTTGCACTATTGGTTACAAAATTATTGGGGGATATGCTTAGGATAATTCATATTTTCTTTACAATCCATTATGGAGGATTGAAATGTAAATTATTCCTTAAAGAAACCATTTTTCTGATTATGGGATTAGCCACGCGTAGGATCTCAATTTATTCTAAGTATTTTGTTAAGTTAAGATTATAAATTATGATTCATATCCTAACCTAGTGTGTCCCTTTATTTAGAAATGATGTCTAATGAAAGAAGGGTAATCAATACTCATGATAAATGTAAGGATCTCCCCACAGAGCAAGTCAACACAATCAATGTTGGAGCAGATCAGATCATGACCATATTAGGAGAAATTACTTAGGTTGTAACGAATAACCATTCCACACCTGTGTTGGATCATTTCATATGATAGAATCCACCAAATTTCAGTGGGACTACTAATCCAGTGGTTACTGAGAAATGGATTAAGTCCCTTTAAAAGATATTCATGACATTAAGATGCAATGAATATGAAAGGATAGTACTGGCAGTATATTCTCTCAAGGGAAACGCTGATCAATGGTGGTCCTTGATTTAGAATACCATAGAGGAAGAATAAATAGAAGATATGTAATGGAGTACTTTTAAGGAAATATTCTTCAAAAAATATTTCCCTCATGCGTAACGAACCAAAATGAATAAGAAATTCTATGGCTTAAAGAAAAGGGAAGAAGACAATGTTGCAGAGTATGAGGCTACCTTCACAAGGATAGCCAGGTTTGCCATAGATTACGTACGTGAATTGACAAAAAAGATTGATCATTTATTTGAAGTTATTAAGCCACGTCTTTGAAGGGCACTGGATTCTCAAATATTTTCATCATATGATGAAATTGTATTAAGTTCCATCAAAATAGAGAAGGAATTTTCTAGATCAAATTTGGTCAAAGTAAACCAAGATAAAAAAGTAGTACTCTAATAACCAAGGGAAAGGTGAAGTGTCAAAGAAGAACAAGGGAATGTATAAATTCCCATTATGCGAGAACTGTGGAAAGAATCATCTCAGGAAATTCTTGAAAGGCATGAGTGTTTGGTATAAGTGTGTAGAAAAGGGTCATCTATCTAATGAATTCAAGGGAAAGAAACAATTTGATGATGTTTAATGCTACAATTGAAGAGATATGGGACACTATGCAAATGAGTGTCCTAAGTACCAAGGAAACATTCCTCATAAATGGCCAAGAGTGAAAGGGAGATTTTATGCGATTAAAACTGTGGAAGTTGAAGTTCATAATGATGTAGTGACAAGAACTTTAATTGTTTCCTCAAGCTTAGCCAACACTTTAATTGATTCTAGATCATCGCATTCATTTATATCTTCCCCAATTTCCAAGAAAACTAGACATGTTCAATTTGATTTAATAAAGGAGTTATCATTCAAAACTCCTATGGGATGCATCATTGCAACACATGCATGTCAACTAGTCCCCCTCATAACACATAAAAGTGCTTTGGTTTCTAACCTTATCATCATACCAATGACTGAATTTGATATAATTCTCGGTATGAATTGGTTGTAAAACTATGATGAGAAGATTTATTGCTAGAAAAAGGATGTTATAATTTTTGAAAATGGTGTATAATCACTTACCTTTAGAGAAAAAACCTCTCCACTTGATTCTTATATAGATCCAACCTCGAAATATCTAGTGAATTCAAAACTTGGAGAGGAAGATAAAATAATATCTATGGGAGAGGAAAACAATCTTGAGATTGAATGTGTGCATATAGTGCAAGAATAAATTGATGTATTTCTAGAGGATTTACCTGGACATCTTCCAGAGCGAGAAATTGAGTTTTCCATTAACTTAATTCCTGGTGTAAGACCTATATCAAATACCACCTATAGAATGGCCAATGTAAAGTTAGTAGATCTAAATAAAAAACTAGAGGAGTTTAGTAACAAAAGATTTATTCGGCCTAGTGTTTCTCTATGGGGAGCCCCGATCTTTTATGTCAAGAAGAAAGATGTATCCATGAGTCTATGCATTGATTATAGGGAATTCAATGATATTACAATAAATAATAAGTATCCTCTTCCTCATATTAATGATTTATTTGATCAACTTCATGAAGCTGAATAATTTTTGAAGATTGACCTTCGGTCCAGATATCATCAGCTACGTGTGAGGAAGGAAGACATTATTAAGACAAAATTTTGAACCAGGTATGAGCATTACGAGTTTACAGTGATTCCTTTAGGACTGACTAATGCACCCTCTGTTTTCATAGATTTAATGAATAGAGTTTTCAAGGAATATATTGTTAACTTTTTGGTGTTATTCATAGTTGATTTCCTGATATACTCAAAAATATATGAAGACCATGAGGATCACTTGAGGAATATTCTAAAAACTCTTAGAATAAATGAATTATATGGGAAGTTTAACAAGTGAAAATTCTGGATTCAATCAGTTTCTTTTCTAGGCTATATTGTCTCTAAGGATGGAATCCTAGTTGATCCTACAAAGACAAAGGCAATACAAGATTGGCCCACTCCAACAAACATAACTAATGTACGCATTTTTATTGACTTAGCAGGTTACTATTAGTGTTTCATTCAGAATTTTTCCCGACTTTCTAACCTACAAACCAAGCTCACATTTAAAGGAGTTAAGTTTGTGTGGACAAAAGAATGTACAAAATGCTTAGAAGGATTGAAAATAATATTGGTCAACACTCCAATTTTGACTATTCCATCTGGAAGTGATGGATTTTTGATATACAACAATGAATCAAAGAATGGACTGGGTTGCTTCCCAATTCAAAATGATAATGTTATTGATTATGCATCAAGATAGTTCAAGTCTCATGAACAAAATTATCTTAATCGTGATCTTGAGTTATCATCAGTAATCTTTGCTCTGAAAATATGGAGAAATTATCTCTATGAAGAAGGATTTGAGATTTATACGGACCACAAGAGATTGAAATAAATTTTCACACAAAAAGAACTCAAAATGAGGAAAAGGAGATAGATCAAGTTACTCCAAGATTATTATTGTTTAATACAATAACACCCAGGAAAGGAAAATAAGGTGGTAGATGCATTAAGTAGGAAAGATCATGGACTCCTGAACCAAATTAGGATTGAAAGAGATCATATATTCATGGATCCACTAAAGATGGATATGAGAATTTTTCAGTAAGGGGAAACATATTTCCTCTTTAAAATTATTTCTAAACCATTTTTATTAGAGAAGATAAAAAGATCCCAATCTGATGATGAGAATCTACACAATAAAATTAATGCTTCAAGGTTGGGAGATTGGAAGACTTCGTGTATAAAGAAGGAGTTCTGAAATTTGGGAAGAGGTTATGTGTTTCATCAGTACCTGAGCTAAAAATAGAACTATTAGATGATGCCATAGCTCAAATATCTCTATACACCCAGGTAAGACAAATATGTATAGAGATTAGAAGGAATATTTTTGGTGGGATAATATGAAGCGAGAAATTTATGATTACATGTCAAGGTGTCTAATTTTTCAACAAGTGAAGGTAGAGAGACAACATCCCAGAAGAGTGATGCAACCTCTACCTATTCCTATGTGAAAGTGGGATAATATTATAATGGATTTTGTCACTAGAATACTGAGGAAACCTAGAAGGAATGATGCAATATGGGTAATTGTTGATCATCTCACAAAATCAACACATTTATTTCATATAAGAGAGGATTTACCAATTGAGATCCTGGTAAGACTTTATATTAACGAATTTTCAAGACTTCATGGTGCACCTCTATCAATTGTGTCCGATCGAGATCCCCAGTTTACATCAAAATTCTGGAAAATTCTTTAGAAGGATTTGAATAATGAGCTTCGTATGAGTACTGCTTATCACCCCCAAATCGACGGACAGTCTGAAATGACTACACAAACTCTAGAAGACATGCTGAGATCATGCTCTCTTGACTTCCAAGGTATGTGGGATAAATAATTTCCATTGGTGGAATTTTCCTACAACAATATTTTCCATTCTAGTATTCAAATGTCTCCATATGAAGTATTATATGGAAATAGATGTCAAACTCTAACTTGTTGGGACAAAGTTGGTGGGAGCAAACTTATAGGCCTAAAACTTATTAAAGAGACCACGAAAAAGGTAAAGAAAATCCAAGCCCATATTAAAGCATACCAAGGTAGGCAAAATAGTTATGCTAACAACCGGAGGAGGGATTTGGAATTCCAAGTGGGAGATCATGTCTTTCTAAAAGTACCTCCATGGAAGGGTGTCTTAAGGTTCGATAAGAAAGGGAAATTGAGCCCCAAGTACATTGGACCATTTGGAATTCTGGAAAGAATCAGAGCTGTATCTTACCATTTAGAAATGCCTCCAAGTCTCTCCAAAGTTCATTATGTGTTCCATGTGTCATTGTTGAAGAAATACATGCTAGACCCAATGCATGTACTCACCTATGAAGAAATAGAAATGGAACCGGATTTTTCATTCTATGAAGAGCCTATCAGGATCCTTGATATAGGGAGAAGGTATTGAGAAATTGGAAAAATTTCCTAGTAAAGGATCTTTGGGAAAACCAGAATATGGAGGAAGAAACATGGGAACCTAAGGATGTTATGAAGAATAACCACCAACATCTTTTTGGTGGGAATTATAAATGAAACATTTTGAGGATGAAATTTCCTAAGGAAGGAATAATATAGCACCCCAATCATTTTATGGTATGTTTCTCTTAAATAAATTCAATTCATATCCTATATTTCATAAAGAACTGAGTTTATTTGAAACAACACTTGGTTATTTAGGAGATAGTCATAGCCTAGCCATTAAACTTAAATTTTTCACTTGTGTGTTTTGAATTTTGAAAATATGACATACCCAGTTGTGTTTATGATGATATTTAGTGTCTGATAGAATTAACTTAATTTTTGGTGAATAGTAAAATACCCTTATGAATAGTAACCTACCCTTACGAATGGTATCCACACCCATTAAAGTATAAATAAATTTAGGAACCTTAAAAATGAAGATGAATAATTTAAGTGTTTATATTTTTTGATTAAATAATGATTTTAATTAAATATTTAATTAATCATATTTAGATAATTATTTTTTAAAAATGGACTTCATTTTAGGATTCTACACATCAAAAAATGGTTAGGGTGAATTTTTCATATTTTTCTGAAATAATTGTTGATGAATAGTGAAATACCCTAATTTACAAAAATAAGCTAAATACACAAATTATAGAGACATGTATGATGTTCTACTGATGTAAGACCAATTGATTCAGATTCACATGATAAAATTACTATTATTGGTCATGGAATACTCACTATTTCTTATCTTGAGAGGAAATAATAAATTAATGATTATAATATTTAGAAAACTCTTTTCCCCTCCACTATATAAACCACCCCTCACCCCCTCTTGCTCCCACACCACTCAAGCTTCAATCCTTGCCTACATTCTTCCAAATACTCTTTCTAATCCCTCTCCCCACGTCCAAGACCAGCTGGTCTCACCAAAAGGCCAAAAATAAAGGCCTTAAAGAGATTCTCAAGGAGGAGTACTCAAGAGGTGAACCTCTCTTCTCTTTTCTTTCTATTTATTTTACAAAGTTCCATTATTTTATTCTCTCTTCTCACCAACCCTCATCAAAATTCCATGATAATTCCAGTACCTTACATGTACTGGATTTTTATTATTCTAATGGAACATTTCATCATAATATCTCTTTTTTCCCTTTCTTTTATACAATAAATGCAAACACCGTCCAAGATGTGTTAATTTATCACACTCATGGAAGACGGGTTTTCAATTTGCATTAATATCTTTAATACTGGTCACGAAATATTTTCAATGGTTAAACCATATCATTATATATGTGTTTTATCTTGTTTAATGTTCTGGAATCCTTACACATTCATAATATGGAATAATAATACAAAACAAGTTTATTGTGCACATAACCGCCAAGCCAAATCCAAGCGTTGATTTTTAAGTCATCGAATGAGTCATCCTCATGGTATATAACCAGAATCATTATAAGATAATTTATATCTATTTAATTTCAATAATAATTTATATTAACAATTATGTATTTTTAACCACATTTCAAAAAAACATCCAATCATGAATACAAGTAAACGGATCATGAAAACCAAAGAAGAAAATTCTACCAAAACAATAAAATTGAATCTCTTAAACCCATCAAAAAGGACATTAATGAACTTAATAAGGTTATAACATATAAATTAAATGTTTATGAGGTTCTGTAATTATTAATTAATGAAGATAAATTTGATTATTCAGGTTGTTAAGAACAATCAAGAACACCTTCAAGCATAAGGTAAGGGATCCTCCCTCTCACTTTTGTTCAAGAATCTCCCCTATGTTGTGCTATTTTAGTTTTAATACCTAATGATGGGGTATATTTTCAAACCTCCCCATACTTATCTTATGATATATAAATAATGGGATACCCCTTTACCTCTCATTAATCCCTCTCAAGAACACTCGTTACCATGCCAAAATGTTTGTAAGGGGTTTTCTCATCTCACTTCCAATTCTGTGGGATTTCCATTGTTCGCCTCTTATTTCTTATATGTTGTATAGGTGTACTTCCATTCGATATATATTATCATGATTGTATTTATATTCATTGTATTCTGTGATTATTTTGGTGGTTATTAACTTTTGGTCATATGACTCAATTGATTACAACGTGGTAATGAGCATTGTCTCAATTTTAACTTCGTTGTGACTTGCTTAGTATTGCGCACATACTCTTTCTTATGTAGTCTACCTACTTCCCATTTGAGATCAATTTTAAATTTAAATTAGATTATATTTAAATTTACATATTCTCATATCATGGATATGATTATTGTATAAGTCTTATACCATTTTACATACGGTATTTATTTTGAATGCTGTTTTGACTGAGGAAATATTGATTAATCCATATCCTCTATTCTATATGGATAATGTAAAGACATATTAATCTTTCATTTAATCTATGTATTAAGAATTATTTGGAAATTAAGTGTTGGGTGTGGCCTGCTATAGCCCCTTGATGCATTAGTAGGTCTCATGAGACAAATCAGTTGGTGACAAACCCTTCGAGTTTGTTTCCAAAAATAAGATGGGTTCCTACCCAAAGAACTAAACCGTTTTTACAGTATTATTGTATCATGTGATAGATACCTTACGTCCAATTAATAATCATTCTCTTTATTCATTATCATTTATTACTATCCATGAGGTTTTCACTATGACAAAATCTAAGGATGCAGTTTCATTCTCAATTTATTAATGGCGTGAGTTTTTCATTTATTCACCATGCCATATTCATTATGTAAACTTTTTTACAATTCAGTTATTATTTTTTCATGATTCTACTATTTTTAAACCTTAATGAGAATTTGAGCTCACCCATTTCATTGTTTACTTTCAACATGTGATGAAGAGGATATCATTTATTGAGTTCTTGTGGATGCAGTTTTTAGTTTTTGTTATGTATTGTATTTTGTAACCTTTCCCAATGTAATCTGAGTTATGTATTTGTACCTAGTTACTTCAAGACTACTAAACTGATCTTTCCTTCAAGATTTTCATTCCTTCTAACCATGACAATATAACAAGTAATGCACCAAATCCAGTCTAGAGGGGTTGGGGCGTTACAAAAAAATTATTCAAATACTATTTTATGAAAATGTTTTCTAAATATATAATCCAAGGTTTAATAATAATTAATTTTTGAGACCTTTTGAATGTGTACAATGTGGGTATAACTTTTTCATTTTAAAAATACCAAGTGTTTCCTCTTCCCAAATTATAAAAGAGAACCCCATATAACCTCCTATTTACACTTATAAATCCATTTGTATCATACAATACCTACCAAAATATTATAATTACTTACCTGAACATGTCCTAGATTCATTGTTTTTATTTAAAAGACAATTTAGGTAAGCTTTTGGTAAAGTCCTAAAGAGGTTTTTTGGAGAAGAGGTATCATTATTAACTGAGAATGTATGTTTTATTTATTATTCCACACCCTTAAAATATTAATCAATCATGATGGTAAAATAAAATATGTACCTACCATATAATAAGATTTTATTATGTTAATTTAATAACTTAAATTCATATCTACTTCTGTCAAATGAGAAACAAAACCATCATTCGTGTGTATGGATGACTACCGCCTTGAAAACTGATGTAATTCATTTTCCATCATATTTTATCATGGATATTATGATGATGGATTTAATATTTATATATTATATTAAGGAAATATTAATAAGTTTTTAAAACTATTATATCGTATAATTTCTTACCATACCATCCAATTAAAAATTATAATGTCGTTCGTGTGTACGGTATACTACCGCCTCACAAAGCAATGTAATTTTTTTACCAAATCACATTGATGGTATATATAAGTGTATTTAAATAAATAATATTATATTTATGATATTATTATCATTATAGAAATATAAAATTACACTAACCATTTTTTCATCATCATCATTTATAAATGGAGATATTACACATGCGTATGTACAACCTACCGTCTTCATTATTACAACATAGTTCATTTTTCATAAACATAATTAATGATTATTTTTAAAAGTAAAATTTATTTAATAAATGATAATTATGTAAAGATTATTATTTTATAAATTATGGAGTAATGACCCATTTGACTATGGTCAAAACACCGATTCTTTTTTGAAATTATGAACTGAGCGTCCTAAAAAAATGACGTGGATATAACTGATTAAGTAATTAAATATGTCATTAAAATAAATGAATTAAATGGTTTAGGTATAATTTATTAAATATTAAAAGGTTATTAATAAAAAAAATAATTCATATAAGTTTATTATATTGGAGATAAAAGGCATACAGATAAAATTCTAAACTCAAGGTAAGGGTTTCATATCAAAACTTCCTTCTTTGAGAAACATGTTATTTTTTGAACCTAATTTATCTTGAATGAAGTATTTACTAACCTTTTACATATTATATCATGAATACTTAAAAATTTATACTATTTTAAGTTACAATTAATTTATTTCATTTATGTGAGTTATGATTAAAAAGTTTACAAAGTGATAAGGGTTTATGTTCCTATATCATTTTAATCAGGATTGTTTATGCTTAAATTTTCATTATTGGAAATTATTTGATAATTATATAATAAGAAAAACTATATTTATTATTATCTATTTATTCATAAAACTTTCAAGTAGTGGTACTATTTTTCTCTTTTTGTTACTTAAAATTAATGTGATTTTTTAGGAAAATATGACTTCATTTCTCTCTTCAGTCAAAAACCATTTTTCTTATATATTCACATTTTCTAAAAATATTTTCAAGAATATTTTTAACACTATACAAATTATTTATTAAATATATTTTTACCCATGCTTGCCTTTTTTTACAAAAAATTTTGAAAGGAATATTCTTGTCTTTTTCTAAATGAGTTACTTTTTTCCCTTTTTACGATAGTGGGAAAAAAATGTTTTTTAAAATTATATAGCTTATACAGAATTAACCACCATCATGAACACTCAATTAATTGAAGATTTATTTATAATTTTCCATGTTTTAATTTAAGGAAATTTTTTTCTACAATATTTATGATTTTTTATATTTTAAATAAGTGATTTCAAAGTGAAAAGGTTATTTTCCTCATGAAATATTATATGTAATATTTTGAAGACATTTTCATCAACGATGACACCATTTGATGTTATGGAATTGACTATAAATTATGTATATATTTCTTTAAAATATATTACTACATTATTCTCCCTTAACTTCATGAGGAAATACATGCCTTATGTTTATCTCTCAAATACCTTCATTATGAAATTTCCTTTGATTATGATATGAGGAAAGATTTTGCAACCCATTTTCTTTCCATGGGTAATTCTTATGTTTATTTATTATTATTGATTTCGTTATGTGGAATAGAAATTAATGTATATGATATGAATGTTATAGGTGGGTTATAAATTATATATCCCTCTAATGAATTAGGTAATGTTATAGTCTCGTGAGACATCATGTTTGAGATTAGGGGTAAACAAAATCTATTTTGGGACCCTGTCCACTATGTGATGGTATCTCAGTAGTTATCCTTGAATTATGTTTATATCATGATTAATATTGCTTCCAAATTTATTATTTTTCCATGAATTTATGACACCTTTTGTTTATGTTATTATTTAATGTGATTACTCAATAGACTTATTTTTATGATATAATGTTATACTTTTGACTCACAAGTTATGATTCCTCATCATGTTTATTACCTTATTGAGATTTTTATCTCACCCATTTTTTATGTATTTGGAAAGGTTATCCTATATAGTTTTTGGAGTTCAATTATATTTAACAGCTCACTAAGGTGAATAAAAAAAATAAAGATGATATGTTTAAGTTTATTTTGATTTTTTATGTACCTAGTATTCCAAAGTCACTAGGCCTCATGATCATTGGGTTGTAATTATTGGATATTTTTTTTAAAAAATCTTGTAATAATATTCGTAAATGATTTGGGTTACTATAGTTGTTATCAATGAAAGATATAATTATTATTGGGGATCAAGACTAGAATAATTTGGTGAGAACCCTAGGGATAAGTATAAGGATAAGACTAAGTATAGGAAAATATCCAGGAATTTTGTTGAAGTATAGAGTGAGGGGGTTCCAAGAAATTACACCCTTATATTAATAATATAAGTGAATGTATCTATGGAACAGTTTTAAATAGGAATAATACCTCTAAAAATAGTGCATTGGGATTAAATTGATCATCACCTGATGCACGACATTGAGCCTTACTACACACTTGGTTTGACACTCCATGGATATATGATTTGGAAAATTCACAAACTCTTTACAAAACATTATGAAGGGCTTAAAAAAATTGTTAGGTTAGAAAACATAATAGGAAATGTTACCATAGATAACTAAGATTAAATATTTGAGAGACCCATAAGTCAGGATATACTTATCATTTATAAGTTATTCCTTCTAAGTTTATAAGTTTCCCCTTTTTATGTTAATTAATTATTATATTATTTCTCTTATTATTTTTATTTAATAATGGGAAATAAGAGAAACCATACCAACAACCAATGTGATGAGAAATATAATGATTTCCCTGATAGGTTTTATAACCTAATAGGAAAAAAAGATAGATATATTATGATCATGCTAAATGAACTATATGAAATTATGGTTAAAAGCTGAAACATAGTTTAACTTTTAAACACATAAATGAAGATAATGATGGTGTCTTAGGTAAGTTAGAGTGTTAAATATGATAAAGAAAAAAATATTCAATTCCCCATATGTAAAATTTGGGAATAGGAACCATGGAACACGCCTTAAAGGAACTTAAAGATGCTTTATGTTTGGAAATGGAGGACAAAAAATAGAAAATTTCTAAGGAAAAATGAAGAGTCTGGTTAAAAATAAATTTGGGAAAAAGGTTAAACCTAAGGAACTACTAATAGTACAATGTCACAAATGTGGGGAACTTGGTCATTATTTATGTCAATACCCTAATCCAAATATTAATTATTAAGTTAATATATTATGAAAATAATTTAATTAGAATTATTTAAGTGTTTATGTGTTGGAAATTTAGAATCATGTTGTTTAAGTATTTTTTATCAATTTTATTATGGTTATAAGAATCATGAAACTTCTAAGGATTTTTATTCAGTAGTTTTTATTTAAAGATTTTTAAATAATATTTTGAATGTTACTAATGAACTAAAATGATTATTTAGTTATAATGTGAAATTTTATGAAAAAACACATGATTAAGGAAAAGATAAAATCTTGGATGTGCTTGATGTTTAGGTAATTATTTTCAATTAATATTATTTTATCTTGTGGAAAATGATGATCTAGATAGAAAAACTTCGAGGTTAAAAAAGGTGATATAATGAATAATGTTATTTTTAAATATGTTCATCATATTTTTGATAAAATTTTGGGATCAAGGTAAATTTTGAATATTATTATCACATTTTTCAATAGTTTTATGAAAAGGACAACCACAAGCTGGGCGACAACCCATCACATCCTATAAGGTCGTGAGGCTTGAACCCATAACCAAAGGGTGATAAGGGTAAAGAACCTACCACTGGACTATGTGATGTATTGGATATTATTATATATTTTTTACTTAAATTATTGGATGGATAAATATTAACTTAATTTTGGGAATCATATTTTAGTATTAAATATTTTTTAATTTTTTGGATTTTCTATTAATTGATGATATTTTGGGAAATATTTCATTAGGTTGAGGTATATGTAACCCTTAGATATAACATGTTATTTAACATGAGAGATACTTTCAAAATAATAAAATTAATTCTTTGAATACTAAGGTTATTTGTGATATAGGTTTATTTAGTTATGGAATGATTTAAGTTAAACTTTGGATTTTGATATTAATATGAAGGTGTATTCATTTTGGGAATTATCTTACCTTGTTTTAACCATTTATTGTTTTTTCTAAATGTTCCATGTTTTCAATTCCCACCAATGTTCTCCTATATAGAAACCTAATTATGCTATGACCATCATATTTTCCTTTCCTTATTTTAAGAGGAATGTTTACTAACCCTTTTCATGATGTGGGGTTTCCATAAAGGAATTTTCAAATGTCAAACCATTTATTACTAAGAATAAGTTCAAATTGTAAGGATGAAATTTATTTAAGGGGGTATAATGTGACACTATTGTTTTTTTAAAAGAACACTATGTTTGATAGTGTATACAACACGTAACACCAAGCTTAAATGACCTAGGTAATATTTTACCATTATAACCCAAACCATAAATTAGAAGGGATGAATAATATTTTTAACTTTATGAAATATATATAAAGGTATGAATCAATATAAATTTTTCGATAAATTATTAATAAATAATAACTTAACTTATAATAAAGGTATTTTATTCTATAAAAAATATATTTCCTTCAAAAATGAATTTATTGATTTTTGTGAAAAAATAATAAAACTAAAATTTTACACTTTTATAAAAATTATTTGAAAAAACGAACTATATTTTTAGAACCAAAATTTCCAAATTATATTAGGATTATATTTTTGGTATTTTTAAAAAATTTAATTTTTTAATGAATGGTGAAAAATACTAGTTTTTCTTGAAATTTTCCTTTTATTTAAATCATTTACAAAGTTATATTTAGTATTAATATTATTTAAATGTTAAATAAATTCAAATATGTTATGATTAATTCAATTTAGGTCATTTGAATCAATTTAATATTGAATTTTTATATAAAAACTTTTTATACTTATAGAAACATTTTCTTAGGAAAACCATTTTTTATCATGTTTGCGTGTTTAATTTTAAATTAAATTCCCCGAATATGCAAATTAAATTTGTAAAAAAATGATTCCATATTAGGAATCATAAAAATTAATATTATATAATAATTTCAACTTAATTGGTCTAATAATTAGTAAAATAGTAAAAATTAATTATCGTGATTAAGGTTAAAACAGGTTTATCGGGAGTTAAAATAAAAATATAAGGGTTAACATGACCTAAAAACTTTTAAAAGATCTATTTTATTTCCATATTTCGACTATATATAATATAAGTTTTTATAATGATCCATTTTTGAGCCTTGTTTCATGCATAAACATGGGTATAAATTTTTATTTTCAAAAATTACAAGTGTGTCCTCTCCCCCAATTATAAAAGGGAACCCCCCTTTATCTTCTATTTACAACTCTTAATACTTGTAGTTCATAAATTAACTGTATAAATACCTTCCTTAATTACCCATATATTTCCCAGAGTCATTTTGTTGATAAAAAATCCAATCTAGATAGGCATTAGGTATAATCCTAAATAGGTGGTCTGAAGAAGAGGTATCTTTATTAACTATGCATCTTTATTTTATTTGTTCTTCCACTTAATTAAAATATTAATAAATAATATTTATATAATAAAATAAGTATAAATCATATTATATTATATTATTATTTTTTAATTTAATAATATAAATCCCTCTCCACTTCTATCAAATGGAAAATAAAACCATCATTTATGTGTATGGTGAGATATCACCTTGCGAACCGATGTAATTAATTTTCTATCACCACATATCACAACTATTATTAAAGTGGGATTTAATATTTATATATTATATTAATAAAATATTAATAATTATAAAAAATTAATATATCATATAGTTTCTTACCTTAATATCCATGAAAAAATGATAAAGTCATTCTTGTATATGGCGGACTACCACCTCGCAAAGCGATGCGATTCGTTTTTTATTACCAAGTCACATGGATGGTATATGTAAGTGTATATAAATGAACAATATTATATTTATGATATTATAATAATTATATATATATATATATATAAAATAACCCTTACCTTTTTCCATCATAATCTTTGAAAAATGTAAATGTTATACAAGCGAACGTATGAACTACCGTCTCCATGATTATAATGTATTTCATTTTTTATAACCATAATTCATGGTTAGTTTTAATATTATAATTTATGTATAAAATTTCTAATTATTTCATGATTAATATTATGGATATTATGGAATAGATACCCCTTTTACCATGTTCAACAAACCAATTTTGTTTTGAAATTATAAACTATGCATCCTCAAAACACTTGATGTGGATAAAAATAATTAAGTAATTAAATAAGTCATTGAAATAAATGAAGTAAATCATTTAAGTATAATGGACTAAAGTTTTATAAGGTTATTGATAAATCAAATAATTTTTATAATTTTATTATATAGGAGATAAAATACATACATGACAAAATCTCGACTCGAGGTAAGGGTTTCGACTCAAAACATCCTTCTTTGAGACGCATGTTGTTTTATGAGCCTAATTTATTTTAAATGGTGTATATACCACCCCATTACATGTTATATCCTGAAAAATTCATAATTAATATTATTTTAGGTTAAAATTCATTAACTTCATTCATGGGAGTTATTATTCAAAAGTTACCAAAGCAGTAAGGGTTTATGTTCCAATCACAATTTAACCAGAATTATTTATTCTTGAGTTTACATTGTAGAAATTATTTGATCATTGTATAATAAAACCATTTAATTTTATTCTCCTCTAGTTATTAATTAAATGTTCAAGTAATAATACCATTTTAATTTATTTTTAACTTAAAATTGTTGATAATTGTTTTTAAGAAAAGCTGACTTCATTTCTATCTTTAGTCGAAAATCCATTTTCTTCAATATTCATGTTTTCTAAAAGTATTTTCAAGAATATTTTTAACATTTACTAAATGATTTATTAAAATAATTTTTACCTAGGTTTTATTTTTTTACAAAATAGTTTGAAATTAATCTTTTTTTGTGAATGTGAATGTTTTCTTTTGTTTGATTACATATGATTATATATATTTTAATTATTTATGTTTTCATTTGATTAAATGTTCAAATTTAAGCCAGAACATGATTTTTATTTTTAGTATCAAATACTATTTTCAGTATAAACTACATTGTAATTTTCATCTGTATTTTGATGATATCCCAATCCATAATGAACGGTTTTGTGTGAACCTTATACCATTTGATAGACAATTTATTTATCTAAACTTCATTAGTTTATGAGGAAGTATGAAAATTATTTTTTAGCACTCTTAAAATTTAACAAATTTTAAACTGTAGTTTTAGAAACTCTATAGTCTATAGTCTTGTAAATATATGCTATTTAATTTACTATAAGTTATAAAAATATCATATTTTAATGAAACATGTTTTTATAGAAATTAAACCTATTTTTATTGATTTAATTATTTTACATAGAATTCTAAAATGGTCGTTTGGATGGTCATTAAATTATATGACTTTATGCAATGCAGTTTCAAAGCTGTAGTTTTTATAGAATGTTATTGATTCTGTTTTTTAATAATTTTAGGAGCAGTAAAATTAAAATTTATTCATGTTGTACTCCTCATGTTTTAATGCTCACAAATCATGTATTGTTTTAATCATGTATCTTGTTTTAATGCTCACATATCAAGTTTAACATATCACACATCGTGTATGAATCTTGTAAACTATGTTTAATCTGGTTCTATTATATTTCAATATGATTATGTCTAATCTTATTCCATTCTATGGATATTACTTCTTAAGATAGTTTACAGATATTTTGCTAATTCATAGAAACCGTAAGTTTGACCCCAGTTCCATATTTTGGAAAAGTCCCTAACACTGTAACCCAGAAATCATAGCCCTAACACTATAACTCAGACAACGTAATACAGACACTGTGAATCTGACACCATAACCAATTCAAGATTTTTGTAAAGGACATGAAACTGTTTCCTTGATACTGTTTCCAAGACACTGTAAAAATACACCGTTTTGAATTTTGACAAAGGAATAAACATCGTTTACCTGACACCGTAGTCTTTCTACTAGTTCCAAAATTCAAAAAGGAGCCGACACCATGACTGCGCTATCAGTTTCAAATTGAAAAAAGGATCTACTAACACAATATTTCTACCCATTCCACAATTTAAAAAGGAGAAGACACCATTCCAAATCTCACTGTGACTATCTTACTACTCAAATAAAAAGGAGAAGACACCATTTCTAGTGACACCGTTTCAAGACAAACTGTGACATCGTTCCATACTTAACCATTTTATGTCATTTCAATTAAATTTGAATGTTATTTATAATGGTTATATTTGAGTAATTTAATGAAACTGATATAATAAACTCCCTTTTTTAGTCTCGTTAGCAGATAGTACAAGGTACGAGGTGTGGAGATTGTGCTCCCTGTCATCCATAACAAAGGAATCCTGAAGATAAAATACATGGTGGTGCATGAGCTTAAATATATGATGTAAAGTAGTGGATTACATGCGAAAAGAAAAACCGAAGAACACACAAATAATTATCGAATCCTGGTGGCTGAACTGTTATGGATCAAAACCTAAAACATCCTTACAACAAAATCTTTAAGAAGAAGAAGAGATAAAAGCACATCTCATTGAACTGGAAACTAGAACATGAGACCCATGATACTCTATTTTTACAAGAGGAATCAAAATTCAAATCTGCTGCATCCTACAAGTCTAGAACCGCCTAGAACAACACTCAGAGCATTTATAATCCTTTTTCATTATCTTCTCTCTACTGTGTACTATTCTTATTACTTTTCTATTAGTGTGTATATCTATATTAAAACTCACACTATCTCTTGCATTAAACTGTAGTATATAGGATATCCTCACTCAAACATCGTTTTACACATTTTTTCACCTATATATTTCTATGAAGAGGTATTGTGTGACCTGGTTGTTTTATTTTCCACATAGAATAATGGAAGAGATCTTGTGAACTGGACAATCATGTGTACTATTGTTAACCTCAATATAGGGTGCAGATCAAGAATTTATATATATATATTTCTTGGTGTTAGGTGATCATGAAGTGGAGTGTACTAGGTATCAGCTTGAGATTGAGCCACTTGTTTTATCTGCTATGTGTTTCAATTTATTCTTTCTTTGTTTTGAATCACATTTTAGAAAACTAAACTTTACTTTTAAAGTTAGTCTTGGATAATAGTTATGATTTTTTTCCTTATTAGAGTAGTTTAAAAAGTTGTATTAGTATCTTATATTGTTATAACTGAGAATTAATCAATATTATAAGAAACTATTTAAATAGTCAAACTAATATAATTTTATTAGCTTGATTAACTAGCCTGTTTCATTTTAAATTGGGGGATTTTTTTTAAATAAAATTTTTAATAGAAATTTTTATTGGAACTCAATTCAACCCCCTCTTGAGTGTTCTAATCTGACCAAAATGTGGTATTATAAGAGTTTTAAAAATACCTATTGTCATAATTTTTAATCTGTTTAAAATATTTTTCAACTGTGATTTTAGTTGTGTTCTAAAGATCTCAAAATTTCTGTTAATTTTAAATTTTTAGTTCTTTAAAAATCTAAAATTTATTTATTTTGTATGGATAATATATTTTAAGGTGATGCTACCAATAAACCACCATTATTTAATGGAATAAATTATTCACAATGGAAAATTAAAATAAAAATGAACTTAGAAATATGGGTTTTGAGATTTGGTCTTCAATTATAGATGAATATATGATTACTTCTACTGATAGGAACACTTGGGATGACCCAAATAAGTATTATTATAATAATAATTTCAAATACATGAATGTATTATACTTTTCTTTAGGAGATGAAGATTTTAATAGAATTTATGCATGTAAAACAACCCATGAAATTTGGGATACATTATCTGTTTCAAATGAAGGAACCTCTAGTGTTAAGGAAATGTGACTTAAAATATATACTATTAAATATAATAACTTTGAAATGAAGACCGATGATCATATTTTTAAAATGTATCTCATGTTTAATGAAATTTTGAATACAATGATTTCTCTAGGAAGAGATGTTATAGACAAGGAGAAAATCATGATAATACTCAGATGTTTACCAGATAGATGGAGAGGGACCTCTATCTCAATTATAGAATCTTGTGATATTAGTAAGCTACCAGTCAAGGAGCTTGTAGTAAAGTTGATTATGTATAAGGAATAATTAAAAGTCAAAAAATAAGAGGAGGATGAACCTAAAAGTAAATCTATGGAATTCAATACTAGTACCTCTAAACACAAGGAAAAGGAGAAATTACAAGCCCTTGTATAAAGTTCCAGCAGTTAACAATCACCACCAGATTGTGATGAGAAAATGGCTCAATTAGATAGATGATTCAATAAATTTTATAGAAGAAAGAATTTTTTCACAAAGCCAAACTTCAAATGAAGATATGATCATAAGGGAAACTAGAAGAAGGATTGGAAAAGAAGTGACGAATCTGATGAAATAGTCTGTTATGTATGTGGGAGAAAGGGACATTTAAAAGATGATTGTGCTAAGATAAAATATAAGAAGAAGTATGAGGAAAAAGATAGAAAATATAAAAAGGCCATGAAGGAAACATGGAGTGCTTCTAAGGAAAGATCAAGTGACTTGGAGTCTTCACATGATGAAAATTATGAAAAAGAAAATATGTGTTTCATGACAAACACAAGGAACCAACTCTAGAGGAGGATTAAAGAGGAGGGCATATTCACTAGAGTGGGTCTAATAGATTTGGAAGAATGAGAAGGTATGGAATTGCCATCGGTACTAGGACTATGCATCACTGCACATGATAGCTAACCAAACAACCATGAAAATGTGGAGAGCTAATCATGATGAAGATGCTGGGGAGGGTGTTTTCAAGTAGTCATAGTCTATATGATTTCCTTAAGAACCATGGTTCCTATAATGTATCCAAGCCTATAGGCAATGTAATCTCTAAATCCTATGTGCCTTGTAAGGGTTCCCCCTCATACTTTGAAAGGGGGGTTTTCAAAAATCAATAAAAAATAATGCCTTTGGGCCATATAGGCAGAAAAACACATATGAGGTAACCCTTGAGTCTCCTCACTACCACAAAAACAGTTTTTTTCCAGTGCCAACCTTTATCAGTGCTAACGAAAAAGTACTGATAAAGGGGGGTGCCTTTATCAGCGCTAAAAAAAGGTTCGATAAAGGGTCCCTTTATTAGAACTAAAAAAAGCGCTGATAAAATCACCCCTTTATCAGCACTTTTTTTGGCGCTGATAAAGGTACCCCCTTTATCAATGCTTTTTTTAGCGCTGATAAAGGGACCCCCTTTATCAGCGATTTTTCATTAGCGCTGATAAAGGAGGCCTTTATCAGCACTTTTAAAAGCACTAATAAAGGGTCGTCTTCAAAAAAAGAATTAATTAAAAATAATATATTAATATATAAATATATAAATATAGTTATATTGATATAAATATAATATATAATTTTTAAATATATTTTAGATAAGTATAAATATACTTTTATACTTAATATACTTAATATATAATATATTTAGTGAAAATGACTTATAAAAAAATTAAAAAAATATTTTTAATTAATAATTTTCAAATTATTATGGATTAACAGTCATTTAATAACAATTTGAAGAGTAAAAATAAAAAAAATTAAAAAAAGATCCAAAATATGTTAAAAACGCAACTTGAACTTCAAACGACCATAACTTTTGATCCGGGTGTCCGTTTGAGCTCTACCACATATCAAATAAAAGCCTGAAATGAGATCTACATCACTATGATTGGAAAAGACCCTAGCAAAGGTTTTTTCAAGGCCAAAAATGGCCCAGAAGGCCTCCAAAACTGAGTTTTTTGTCGGGGTACCCCGATTTTTTAACATTTTGTGGATTTTCAGCCTCATTTAAGGGGGTATTATTGGATTTTTTTTGGCGGGGAATAAATTTATTCCAAGGTATTAAATTAATATTAATATTATGTCTTTGAAATTTCATTGTTTTTTATAATTTAGTTCTATTTATAATCAAATATATAACAATATATACATATTTTTTTATATATTCACACATAAAAATTTAATTATAAATATAAATAATAAAATATATTTACATATAAAATATATTAGCTTTATCTAAGTAATAACTAATATCCATTTTATTTAAAATACAAATATATGAATATTTATATACCTATATATTAATCTAACTATATATATATATATATATTAATCTAACTATATATATATATTAATATAACTACATATATATATATTAATATTTCTATAAATATATATATTAATATCACTATAAATATATATATTAATATCACTATAAATATATATATTAATATAACTATATATATATTAATATAACTATATATATATATATTAATATAAATATATACTACTATCCAAATAAATATAACTAAATATATATATATATATAAATAGATATATATATTAATATAACTATATATATATTAATATAAATATATATTACTATACAAATAAATATAACTAAATATATATATATATATATATAAATATAGATATATATTAATATAACTATATATATATATATTAATATAACTATATATATATATTATAATATAACTATATATATATATTAATATAAATATATATTACTATACGAATAAATATAACTAAATATATAAATATATATATATAGATATCATGAATTGGAAAACAAATTAAAATAGAGGAGGGGTAAGGGCTTAGACGTGCAGGGGGGAGGTCTCGAGTTCAAATCCTGGTGGAGGCAGGGGTGCACGCACATGGGGGAATATGAGAGAAAGCGCTGTTAAAGGGTGGAGGGGGTGTGTGGGGCACTATAGGGGGGAAATAGCGCTGTAAATGGGGGGGGGGGGGGCTTAATCGCTATAAAATCTCCCTAATTGGTAGTATTTTTTTAATTTTTTTTAATTTTTTTAATTTTTTAATTTTTTACCTTTTATCAGTGCTTTTAAAAAAGCATTGATAAAAGGGATCCTTTATCAGTGATAAAACGAAATCAATGATAAAGGAAGCGCTAATAAATGGGTCTCTGATCAGCGCTAAAACAAATCGCTGATAAAGGACCCTTTTATTAGCACTTTGTTTTAGCACTGATAAAAGACCTCTTTTATCCGCACTTTTTGAAGTACTGATAAAGGGGACACCCCTTTATCTTCTCCAGCATTAATATCACTTTTCTAGAATTGTTAAAGGCCATTTTTAGTGCTGATAAAAGCTGTATTTGTTGTAGTGCCTATACAAAGTTCTTATTATTCTAGATTGAAAGTGATTTTAAAAATATGACTGGTGATGAATTATTTGTATACTATAATATTCTTGAAGACCCTTGTAATTAACTAAAATATAAATAAGAATCTTTAAAGAAATATCATTCCATGACTACTATAGTCAAATATGAACTTTCTATATAGATAGAGAAAAATGTTCAATTACATAAAGAGAAAAATGAACATAAGTTATCTAATGAAAAATTGAAAAAACCCTAGATAAATTAACCAATGGAAATAATACCATTACACAGATTCTTGGTAAATAAATTGATCCCAGATACACTATTGGTATATGATACCAAACTGGGCAAAGAAATCTCACAAAAAACAAGTTTGTAACTAAATCCAGAAAAAAATTCTACCTAAAAGTGAAAATTATGCTTCTAGTTCCAGTTCTAGAAAATATTTTACTACCTCTAGTTTTTCTGGACCAAATAAAGTCCATTTTTCAAATATGTTACATAATGCTTATAGGAAACCCATAAAGTAGGTGTGGGTTTCTAAAGAACTTATTACTAATGTTACTGGACCCAAACAAATCTGGGTACTAAAATCTATTTTTGTTTGATTATTTTGTAGGAATGTTTTTTGAAGATCTCCTACAAAAGCTTATGGTACTTGGATAGTGGATTTTCAAGACACATGAGAGGATATTACTCATGCTTCAAGAATTTAATAAATATTAATGGTGGTCATGTCACTTTTGGAGACAATGTTAAAAGAAAAATAATTGTCTTTGGCTAGATTGGTAACTCTAACTCAATTTTAATTTCTAAAGTACTTATTATTGATGGATTGAAATATAATACTCTTAGTATATCATAGCTATGTGATGATGGCTTTGATGTTATATTTAAAAATGATTCTTGTAATGTTTTTAACATTAAAAATAAACTGGTATTTTCTTCTTTTAAAAATAAAAATGTTTATGATGTTAACTTAGATTCTTTAGTTTCTGAAAACATTTCATGATTAAGTGTATTTCACAAAGAGTCTTGGATTTGGAATAGAGGAATAGGAAACTGCAATATAAACTCCCTTATAAAGATTACTAGAAACGTTTTAGTCAAGGATCTACCCAAACTTGAGTTTCCAAATGATAAATTATGTAATCCTTATCAAAAGGGTAAACATCACAAAATCTCCTTCAAACCAAAGAAAGAAGTTTCAAATTCTCAACCTCTCGAGTTGGTTCAGATGGATTTTTTTGGACATTATAGAGTCTCAAGTATTAATTCGAAGCCCTAAGTTTATGTTCTTGTAGATGACTATTATAGATATACTTGGAACTTCTTCTTGGCTCAAAAAAGTGAAGCCTGCTTTCATTTTACGAAGTATGCTAGGAATGTAGAAAATATTAGTGTACTTAGGATAAAATCTCTAAGAATTGACCTTGGTTGCGAGTTTTAAAACCAAGAGTTTTAATCCTTTTTCTCACAAAATTTCTATAGTCATAACTTCTCTAACCCTAGGATACCTCAACAAAATGGAGTTTTAGAAATAAGAAATAGAACTTTATGAGAAATTGCTAGAATCATGCTTAGTGAGTATGAAATAACTATATATTTTTGGGTAGAAGCTGTCAATACAACATGCTATATTATCAATAGAGTCTTAATTAGACCAATTCTTAAAATAAAACCTTATGAGTTGTGGAACAATAGAAAACCCAAAGTTAATTACTTCAAAGTTTTTTTTGAAAAGTCTATATTCTTAATACTAAGGATAATATGGACAAATTTTCCTCCAAATGTGATGAAGGAATCTTTTTGGGATATTCAGTCTCTAGTAAGTCCTATAGAGTCTTTAAGAAAAGAACCAAATGTGTGGAAGGATTTGTTCATGTAAAATTTGATGAAATAGATCCACATGAACCTAAAACCTCCCTTTAGAATCTTGATAATGATATGTCAAATCTAAAAATCAATGATAAATATTCTGACCATCGTATGAAAGAATATGTTAAAACTTCTAGTTCTGGAAATTCTCCAGATTCAAGCCATATGAACCCGAACCTATTGAAGAACCTAAAATTACTAGTCATTCTTTTTCTAGACCTGTTATAACCCTTAAAAACCATCATTTAGATGATTCTGTCAGAGATTTAGATAAATTAACACTAACTAGAGCTTATCTTAGAAATCAGGATGAACATCAATCTTTATTATCACAGCTTAAACCTAAAACCATCAATAATTCTATCAATGATTAATTTTGGGTGATGAACATGAAAGAGGAGCTAAATTAGTTTGAAAGAAATAAATTTTGGAAACTTGTGGATAGACCCAAAGAAACCTTGAACATAGGCACTAAATGGGTATTTAGAAACAAAGTAGATGAAGCTGGTAACATAAATAGAAATAAATCTAGATTGGTTACACAAGGTTATTTTCAAGAAGAAGGAATTGAATATGAAGAAACCTTTTCACCAGTATCTATAATTGAATCCATTATATTCTTGCTTTCATATGTAGCACATATCAATTTCAAACAATATCAAATGGATGTCAAGAGTGCATTCATAAATGGTTATATAGCTGAGGATGTTTTTGTTGAACAACCCCCTGGTTTTACAAACCCTCACTTTCCAAATCATGTTTTTAAATTAGCAAAGGATTTATATGGTTTAAAGAAAGATCTAAGAGCTTGGTATGATAGATTAAGTATTTTCTTATTTCCACTGGTTTTATAAAATGTATAAATGAACCTACTATTTTTATAAAAAAAATTCTAAAGATGTCTTAGTTGTTCAAATCTATGTAGATGACATTATTTTTGGATCTTCAAGAAATTATTTATGTATGAAATTTTCAAAGATGATGAAAAATGAATTTTAAATGAGTTTAATGGGTGAACTAAAATTATTTCTTGGATTTAAAATATTTCAAAATAAGGAATATATTATTTTAAATCAAATCAAATATAATAAATATATTTTAAAACGTTTTGGATTGGATAGCACTAAAAGTAGTGATACTCCAATGAACACTACCTATAAGTTGGATCTTAATGAAAATGGTAAAACTGTTGATTGAACCACTTATAAAGGAATGATTGGAAGTTTACTCTACTTAATTTCTAGTCGGCCTGATATTATGTTTAGTGTTTTCATGTGTGAAAATTTTTAAGAAAACTCCAAAGAGTCTCATTTAAATACTGTTAAAAGAATTTTCAAATACCTCAAACACACAACCAATTTAGGAATGTTTTATCCTATAGGGAAATCATTTTACTTAGCTAGATATTCAGATACTGATTTTCATGGTTTTATGTTAGATAGAAAAAGCACCTCTAGAAAATTCCATCTTTTAGGCAAGTCTCTAGTATCATGGTGTAGTAAGAAACAAAAATTATGTTACATTATCTACTGTCGAAGATGAATACATAGATGAATGTAGTTTTTGTGCCCAAATTTTGTGGACTAAACACACATTACTAGGCTACGAATATCAATTTAGACATGTACCTATAAATTGTGATAATAAAAGTGCTATTAATATTTCAAAGAATCCTGTTTCACATTCTAGAAAAAACCACATTTATGTAAGACATCACTTTTTGAAAGATCAGTATAAAAAGGGTGATATCACTTTGAAATTCATTGGAACTAAACATCAGCTTTATAATATATTCACTAAGCCATTAAATTCTAAAAGAATAAATTACATCATACATGATTTAGGAATGATAAGCCTCAAGTTAATAGTTTACTGTTTCAAAGTTTACATTTTAATGATTCAAAATTTCACAAGTTACTTTATTGAAGTTACTGTCTCACACTAATAGTCTCACAACTACTGCCTCTCAGTTACGGTCTCATAATTTCTGTCTCAATGATATGTTCACATCAGTTTAGAGTCACACCGTAATTCTGACACCGTGAATACCTATTCTGGTCTCATTGTAATAACTCATATTTTTATTTTTATAATTTCCTTTCCCATATTTCTATATCGATTATTTTATTTTTTTATGCCGCGTATTTGTGTTAGTGATGTTTGAAATCCCTAAATAATAAAAAACAGATATTTTTCACTCCTCTCTTCACTCGAGCTCTCCTCCCTTAAAACTAAAACCCTTCTATCTCAAACCATGAGTCCTCTTTCAAAATTTCATCTTTCTCGAACCCACATTGGATGCCCAGAATGAAGTGTCCATCTTCATTGACTCCTGATAAGTGTAGGTCTCATAAGAAAGTAAAAAAGGCTCTAAAAGTAATTCATAAGGGATTGCTAAATACATGTCTTACTGAACAAGCAGTAGTTCTAGAGAAATAAGTATGTCTGAAGTTGCTACTGACAAGTAAATCACTTGTATTGAATGTATTGGATGAGTAGGGATGGTTGAAATGGTTAACAAAATATAAAAGACACATTTATCCAAAGCTAGTTTCATAGTTTTATCAGTATGTTCATTTTTTTTCAATAATAAAGATGATTTTTTAGTATAAAGCTGTATAAAAGGTCAACAATGTACTTTTTCTTCAAGGATATGGGTTGCCTGCCTAGGAATACCTCACAAAGGTATTTTTGAGGATTACCAAAGAGGTCCTCCTACAAGTGATGTGTTTATCCTAGAAGAGGTTATTAGACTTTTGAATGGAAACAAAAAGAAGAGAAGTGATTTTTTTTTGAGTTTGATGGTGAGAAAAGACTGTTTTTCAATTTTATTCAAAATATTATTTTTCCAAGGAAAGGAGATTTTTCCACCCTTAAGTATCAAGATGTATTATTGATACATATTACAAAGAATGGGACCAAGATCAATCTATGTAATTATGTTATACTTTACATGTTTTAAATGATCAAGACAACTTGAAAACCAACCTCTTTGTTTTATTCAAGGTTCATTTCTACAATATTGTTTTCCAAAGGAGTAATTGGTCCAAATGAAGAAGTAATTTAAAATTATGAGTTTTGTATCTCAAAGGATATAGTTAGGAGGATGAAAATTAGATAGAACCCATGGAACAAATCTTGGGTGGATGATAATGGAAGAATTTATAAAAATCTCAATCCGTTTGAAAACCCTTGAAGACCTAATAATGTATATGACCCTAGTTTGGAACTTGATGAAGTTGTTGAATATTCAGATAAAGAGGAAAAAGATGCATTATCTATATCTAAGGAAATAATTGTCTTTGACAAAGAAGATAATAGCCTACCAATTCCACAAGAAGTAGTTGCAAAAGATGTAGCTACTTCTAAAGTAAGTGTTAGTATAGAAGAAGAGCCCTCTATAAAAGAATAATGTGCAATTTAGGAAGAGGATGCTATTGGTGAACAATAATAAAAGTTTGAAACTGAAGTTATTTTATATACTGAAGAAAGAAAGGAACAGACTTTTCAGCTAGCTAGAAAAGAGATGTGTGAGCCTGTAAGAGATGATAATTTAGAAATGGATCAAGAGATTGAATCTCTTAATCCTATTATGGATGAACCTATTGAGGGGGAGAATTACCCTAGTTTAGAAATTGTTCAATTTCCCAATACTTTGGACCAAAGCTCTGTGGATACCTGGTATAGTTTTCCTAGTTATTTTGATATGGATAATACCCTTGAGGCCTCGGTAAAAGGCATATATCTTTACATTGTGTTTCAATTGAAACCAATTAATACCATAGAAGTAACCTATGTTATGGAACATAAACCAGTTTTAGTTCTAGTTCCTAAACCTATACAATAACCTTATGGTGTTATGAGTCACAGTGATCTGAAAGGTTTTAGAAACAAATTTTTATCTGGATTTGAGAATATCATGAAGTCACAACCTGCACCTATGACTAATCTGAGTGAAAGAGAAGATACCTTACTATTAGAGAAAATTATATGGAAAATTCAACCAAATATGCTTCATAAAATTCAAGAAGTCAAGATTGAGAACAAATAGTTGAGTGATGAGGTGAAGTCTCTAAAATTTATGGTTGAAGATATGCAGAAAATCTTGCAAACTGGTTAGGCCCCTATTGCTCATCTTATTGAGGATATTGGTGATCAAATCCCACAGAAAGTTTTATATCTGATTAAACCAAACCTGAGTACATTAAATGAAAAAGTAGATGAGAGAAACACCAAGATATTCAGTGAGATTCATGCACTAGTTGTTGGACTTAACAAGCTGACTGATGAATATAAGGGATGTTTACAAAAGGTTATAAATCAACTTAAGTATCTCACATCTGCTGTTACAACTTCAACTAACTATGGAAAACCATATCATCCTATGGATAATGAACTGATTAAAATAGTTGTTAAATAAGAGATTCAGTTAGTGTTGAGCAGTATTGATAAGGAAGGTTTCTCTACTGTAATCAAGAATAGTGACTGAGTGCTCAATTTTGTGAGGATGCATTCAAAGATTTCCAATGATGCTAAAGAATAAATTTCTATGAAAGTGTAATTCTACTTCAACAAAATTTATTCTAAACATAACCTGACCAATCACCTCAAGTATCTTGTAGAGAATTTAAAAATTACTCCAGTCAGTTAAGCCTTCATGACTCAAGTTCAAAAGCTAAAATACTTCAATCCTCTGTTGGATTTTTTTGGAAAACAAATATAACTTTGAGAAGGCTATGCAGTATGGAGGTGAGATCATTAATAATTTCATTAAGTTATTGTATCTTTATCTCCATGTGCAAATCATTGTAACACTAGCTCCTACATCTGCCCCTTTCCAACATGGTCTCATTCCTTCTACTCCTCCTTCCTCATCCACTTCCTTTGCTCCTACTACCATTTCTGTATATCAGGATTTGAGCCAAATCAGACCTGTTATCATTGAAAAATCCTTGCCTCAGTCTTCAACCAAACCATCTCTGGCACCCTCTATCTTTAAAGGAGCACATTTTTCTTTCTCTCATAGTTGGACCTATCCCTTATACAACCTCTCCATATGCTCCTATTGATATTTCTACCAAGGGAAAATAGAAGACTTATAGTGCTAAAGAGAAGTATAGAATGTATTTTGATAGGGATGTATTTTATTTTGCATTATGCTTGAACTGAACTCTGTCTAGTTTTTTCCAAAGTATGGTTCAAAAACTCTAATTTCAAAACATTAAAAAGTATGGTTCTATAACACTACTTTAAAAATAGTGCAGTGTATAGTTTGAAAAAAATACATTTACAACATTACAAAGTATAGTTCAAAAATCCGAATTTCAAGAACAATGTATAGTTTGGTTCAAAAACCCTACTTTTAGAATAGTTTAATGTATGGTTTGGAAACCCTACTTTGAAAAGAGTTCAATGTATGGTTAAACAAACCTATTTTCATAATAGTTAAAAGTATGGTTCAAAAATGATAATTTTTTAATAAAAACCTACACTACTTTTTTAATGAACCTTAAACTACTTTTCTAATGAACCCTATGTTACTTTTGTAATGAACTCTACGCTACTTTTGTAATGAAACCTACTCTACTTATACAATAAACCCTACACTAATTTTTTAATGAACCCTATGATACTTTTTTAATGATCCCTATGATACTTTTTTAATGATCCTTATGCTAATTTTTTAATGAACCATATGCTTATTTTTAAAGTATGGTTTGTGTACCCTACTTTGGTGAACCCTATATTCGTGTACCCTAATTTTGGTGAAATATACTTTCATACACCCTAATTTCATGTACCATACTTTTGTGTACCCTAATTTTGTGTACCCTACTTTCATGTACCCTACTTGTGTACCCTACTTTGGTGAAGCCTACATTCGTGTACCCTAATTTCAGTGAAATATACTTTCATACACCCTAATTTCATGTACCATACTTTTGTGTACCCTAATTTTGTGTACCCTACTTTCATGTACCCTACTTTTTTTACCCTACATTTTTTACCATACTTTACTGCTTCTTATTTATACTTTTATTCTTAACATTGATCTACTACTTATATATATGGATTATTTTTAGAGGTTTTTCTACTGGATAAATTCATATTAAATATAAGGATTATGATTGATCATATTTTGATGATTTCAGTTCAATATTTAAAAGAAAAATTTAAAAATTATTTCAAAATATTTTTCTAATAAAGTCGGAGGATACAAAATTATTTAAATTCAAATATTTGAATTTACTTTCAGATCATGCTGCTAGATTTTAGGAACTATTTTTAACAAGTTTAAATATGTTTGAATAGATATAAATCGAATTTTTAAAATAACTCAACACTATTATTATTTTTGGGATATTACTAGAAGATTTATTTAAATTATTTAAATTATTTTATTTAAGATTTATTCTATAAAAATAAAGAGGCAATGATGCTACAATTTTTGTAGAGATATTTATGAAATCTCTTGAATTAATTTATTTTGAATATCAGAAGGAAGCGAAGCTACTACAACTATTGAATATCTATTATATATATATATATATCTTTATCTCTTATAGGTTAAAAAAATAACAATAAACAATAACACCATGGGCTAACATCTTCGACGCACTATGAACTTTTCAACTCTCCGTACAAGCCAAAGTCTGTGTGATATTTTTTTCATTACCTAGACATTCTCTCATGTGAAAAATTACTTCTGATTCGACAAAAATTTCCTTGAAAAGATGTTTTATTCCAAATCTCAAGAACCAGTACCAATGCTTTCATTGTTTATCTTCTCTTGTCTATTTTCTGATTCTGTAACGCTATTTCCCATATCTCTCATGTACTTTCTATTTTTCTATTTATACTTTTACATGAAAAGAGTTATTTTTTATTCTTTTTTCTCATGTTGTGACTCTTAGATTATAAAGTTAGGATCTAAGGTTTGGGACTCAGAGTATCTAAAGTAAGGATTGTTTGGGTTGTGACTTCTAGTGTCTAAAGTCAGGTTGTAAGTGTTGTGACTCCCCATACAAAAGGCAGTGTTGTGGTTATCCCTCCTCTAGAAAAGGATTCTAAAATTAGGTTATGATTTCCCCTTAAAAATAATTTTTAGTATAGACATATCTATCAATGGGTAGAGAGGTACAAGAGTATATTAAGCCCACTTTAGACAGAAACTACTATAAAAAACATCCTTGTGTTATTTATTTTTCCTAATATGAATTAACCTTAATAATTAACTTTGATAATTAATTTAATGAACCAATTAATTTGTTTAAATTCTTTAATCTGGTCTATTCACCACCTCTATAACATCTTCCATTAACCTATCTGAACTAACAATTAATATCAAAGGATAAATTTCTTAAAGAATAGTTTAGCTTTATCTTTCTCTTTTCTCGATAACTTACATTGGTATCCTAGGTTTCTTCTTTTAAGTTAGACAATACCTATAGAGAGTATATTTTATATTTAATTCTACTAACCTATTCCTAGACCTCACAGTCTAATGATAAGATCTTATAAGATGGTAGGACTGAACCCGATGGTGCTTGGATTCCTCAAAATCTACCTCACTCTGATGGAAATGATTATGGATACTGGAGATCCCGATTGGAGTCATACCTCAAATAGTTCAGCATTGATCAATAGTTTATCATGTAAAAATAGCACACACTTCCTAAGTCTAACCCAAATACACTTACTGGAAATGATTCTACTAGATATGTCTTAAATTACAAAGTTGTTAATATTTTATATTGTGCTATTAATAGAAGTGTTTTAAGTCACATGTCTACTTATAATATAGCTCATAAAATTTGAAATATTCTACAAGTAACTCACCTTGGATCTAAAAAATTGATCTGAACCAAGATTGGAATGATCTATACTGAGTACAAAGACTTCAAGATGGGTGAATATGAAACAATAAACCAAATTTTCCATAGATTCACAAGCATTGTGAATGGAATAAATTCACTTAGAGAAGCTCTGGACAACCCAGTACTTATTGAAAGAGTCCTATAATCATTAATAAAGAAAATACCTTTGAAGAAGGTTTCCATTGATGAGAGTAATATTTTCAAAGAGTTCACACTTGATTAATTGATTAGATCACTACTCCAATATGAACTGAAACTGAAGAACATAGCTCATAAGGAGACAAAAAAATAAAAGGTGTATATTTTAAATATGTGAATGTTGTTTCTATTGATTATTTTGATTCTGATCTATAGGATAGTGAAAAGGAATAAATTTCTCATATTGTAAGTGGAGTTTCAAAAATAATGAAAAAGAAAGGATTCAAAAACCAGTTTAGAAGAAACCCTCCAAAAGAAAAATATAAGGGAGATAATAAAGGTAATATGAATTTAAATGCTTTATATGTAACATGTTATTAGTGCAGTAAGAAAGGTAATATCAAACATGATTACCATAAACTGACTAATAAAAATAAATACAAAAACAAGGACAAAAATTCATTGAACACTATTTGTAGTTTTACAAAAGAATCTGATTCAAGTGAAAAATCTGGAAATGAAAAAGGAACTATTAACTTATGCTTCAAGGAATCATTGGATAAGGTTATTAATCCTTTTTTTTATTCTGAATATTATTCTAAAAACCAAAATAATTTTGAATTAAATAAATAAATTGAAATATTAAGGAAATATATTTTCAAATTTGAAAAATTTATATAATAAGATTAATGAAAATAATGAGAAACTTATTTCTGAAAATAAAGTAATTTTATAAGAAAATAAAAAATTAAGAAGCATAAATTTTGTTTCTCATTTCACAGTTTATGATAATTTGAAAACTTCTCAATATTTGACTGAAATTTTGAAAAAGGAAGTTGAATTTATGAAAAAAATTATCTACTTTTATTTAAGGTTCTGAAAAATATCATGAAATAATTTATTTGACTAAAACTGATAAAAATAAATATTATTTTTCTTATGATAGAATATAACATCAAATGTTTAAAAACAATTTTTTTAATGTAAAAATGGTTGTAATTCAACTGTTACTTGTTTTAAATGTGGTATGAAAGGTAACTTCGAAAATGACTATTTAGTTAGATTTAAACAATATTTGGGATTTATAGAAACTAATATTTATAAATCCTTATTATCTAGAGTACCTTACAATACATGTTTAAATTATATATGGGTACCTAAAATTTTTATTACTAATACTATTGGAACCAATGTATCTTTGGTGCCAAAATTGTCAAGTAATTGATTTTTGTAGGAAAAACACCTTGGATGTCTTAATAACAACATATGGTACATTAATAGTGGATGATATAGTCACATGACTAGAGAAACATTCAAGTTTACCACTTAAAACACATGTGATGGAGGCAATATTACATTTTAATACAATTATAAAGGCAAAGTAAAAGGTTTTGGTAATATTGGTATTTTAAATTCTACATTTATTTCTAAAGTTTCATATATTGAAGGATTAAAACATAATTTAATTAGTATATAAAAATTATGTGATAATGAAATGAAAGTTAAATTTTAAAATGATAAATGTTTAGGTTTTAAAGATGATTATTTATTATTTTATGCTAGTAGAAAAGAAAATATTTATTCTATTGATTTTTCTGAACTAACTGTTAAACACGTTAAGTGTTTAAATACTATATATAATGACAGAATCCTTTGGCATTTACATTTAGGTCAAGTTAATTTCATAACATTACATAATCTCTAAAAATATGAGAATATGTTACTACTAACTTCCATGAATAAATAACATTTTAATGTATGCGAAGCTTGCATGAAAGGAAAGTAACATAAAATTTATTTTAGGTCTATCAATCAGATAATCACTAATAGTTATTTACAGTTAGTACATCTTGATTTATTTGGACCCTCTTAAATTTTCAAAATTGGTGGAATGAAATATAATTTAGTTATTTTTGATGATTATAATATATTTACATGGGTATATTTTCTTGCTCATAAAAATGATACATTATATATATTTACTACTTTTTTAATTTAGTTCAAAATGAAAAAGGTTTTATAATTGTATCTATTCATAGTGATAATAGAGGTGAATTTAATAATTTAGATTTAGATTTTTTTTGAAAAGAATAGATATTTTCATAAAATTTATGCTATTAGAACACCATAGAAAAATAGTCTTGTGTAATGGAAAAATAGAACTCTTATTGAAATGGATCGAACTATGTTAAGTGAACATAATTTTCCTAGATATTTTTGGGATGAGGCTATTTTTGTTTCATGTTATGTCACGACCCGCCTTCACCAGAAGGAGGGAAGGTTCATCAGATTTCCAGGCCCTTCCTTCTTTAAGTTTAAGGAGAGATAATGACCCCCGAAACCTGCCTTCAATAGGTACCAGAGTGGCGACTAGCACCAAGGGTATAGAAAATTATCGCAAATGGAAGGCATTACCCTTTTTATTTTATAGGATCGAGAGATAAGGAGAAGAAAACCCAACAACACCAAGGTAGAAAGAAAAGTAAAGCCAAAATTAAACCATTCCCACATGCATGTTTCAAAAGTAAAAGCCACAAAGTGAAAAAGGTGACTACAAGGTAAGTACCAAAGGGAAAAGAGAAACAACAACTGCCACTGCTCCAAAGGTCCGAGCTAGTAAGGTCCTGCGTGATCCCCGAAGTCCTCCTAGAAACCTGAAAACAGTTTTATATACGTAGGGTGAGCATAAAAGTACACTCAGTAGGGAAAACCAAGACTCTCGTGCACAAGTGGGGGAATGTACTAAAGTCCCGTGAGAAAAATAGTAAACCAAACACCTAACAAGGCAAACTATCCATCCCATGCCTCACCAAGGCTCACTCCCCAAATAACGCAAGTCAAGTAATATATATATAATAAGAGCACATCGATGTTTGGGTACCCCATGCCACTTTCCCACTGGTTATTGAGACATCCTACGCATCAGACCAATCCCGCCATTGTCACCACAGTCCCACTGCCACACCCGCCCACACACACCTGGGCCACAACCACACGCAGTCCCACTGCCAAAATCCTGCCTGCACACACCTAGGCCACAACTGTCACATGTAACCATGCCTGCAAACACCTAGGACAGAACAACCACCACCACGCCCGAAAACACCTGGGCTAAAGGACCCACTGCCATGCCCGAAGACACCTGGGCCTCATCCCGAAGACACTTGGGAAACCACCTGCTGCACACACCTGGCCAACCACCACACCACCCCGCCCGAAGGTTCTTGGGCTAATAATGGACTTCAGGCCATCACAGCCTGCCCGAATATACATGGGCTATCCGGGAAAGGGAGCAGAAAAGGAGCTAATAACCAACCACTAAGAATAGTGTTGGGAAAAACACCCTCCCCCATGAAATGGGGGTGTTTGGCACTAAGTGCTCAACTTGGGTGGGGCGCGAATAAGAAACACAAAGCTACATATATATATATACATATATGACAAGCACTCACCCAAAGATAGGTTTTTCTTCAGACAGCCTACAGATCACAACAACACTCCAGTCCGAGTCACGACTCATGCCAACAACCCATGTGTCCCCTTTCTTATTTCAAATTCAGTAATAACATTTATTTTTAAGCACTACTGGGAAACTAGTAGGAATAGGCATAAGTCTGGGAAAGTAAACAGTCAAACAACAGTCAAAACATCCACACCTGGTTCTCAACAACAGAGGATTCCACCCCAATTTGTGATATAAATAGTATCCACCCGGTCTTAAAACTCACAACCACCGAAACCATACCAACAGAAGATCCCAACCCCCAAATTCACACAACCACCGAGAGTATAAAAGAACAGGGGATCCCATCCCCTCCCACATTTCTAGCAATTGACCCGAAAGGAACACAACCAACTACCACCATCAACACAACAGGGCACTGCAGGTATTTTCAGATTTAAACGAATTAACACACTCCATGATTAAAATTCCGTGTGTTATAACCGGGAGTTATCACAGAAGGGTTGATCCTGGTGCTTTCAATCATTCAGCCGGATATACATGATTAACCAATTCATTTTTCATAGCAGGAGTTTATAACCACAAACAATCCATTTAAAACATTAGCAGGGTTCATCAGTGCACAAACAACGACCACCAATGACCTCGATTTTCAGGAGGCATAAGCTAGCACAACTCAACAAGATGGTCATAGAAGAAACAACATCAAAGTATAAGATAGAATCAACAATCATAGACCCCCCCTTATTTCTTTATAGAATTCGTTTATTATCTTTAATTAGGTATGGTTTACCCAATTCTACAGGATCAAAAGCACGCCCACCCTGCATGATACACAAAAGAGAGAGATGAAGGAGAAATTCCATACTTGTTGATAGATGATCGACGTTTATGCCGGGGGCACAGAACTTTACAGATAACGATGCAGCGGGCCCGATGCACCAGAAGCTGTTTGTTAAAAGCCACTATCGAGGAAAGGAGAAACCATGGCTAACCCTTAGTTTATAAGAGCCGGGGACGGTTGAGGTGAAAACGCGAAACCGCGTAAGGCGCGGGGGTCGTGGGTTGACCACGTGGCTCCACTCGTCATAAAAAGGGGGTCGGGTGGTTTAAGATGACTCATGAATTGATGAAGCATTTAATTAAAACTCTTATGGGCGTTACGAGTCTTAAAAACATGGTTAAACGAGTCAGAATAGGGTTTAAAACCCTATTTACGCAAAGGAGTGCTACTGGAAACAACTTGACAAGGCCGGGTGACGCCGATCGGTCTCACCGATCGGTCGTGCTGATCGGTCTCGCCGATCGATCTCACCGATCGGTCTCACCGATCGGTCTCACCGATCAGTCTCGCCGATCGGTCTCACCGATCGGTCTCATCGATCGGTCTCACCAATCGGTCTCGCCGATCCGTCTCACCGAGACGCCAGTCCTTTAGAACCCAGATTTTGGCAAAGGGAAGGACCAAGAGAGTCTGGGTCATCACATCAGATACCTCTCAAACTATTCTCGTCCCCGAGAATTTAGACAACCCAGAAGGAAAGGGCGGGTCTGAACAACCACCCCAAAAGATACCTCTCAAGAGTGAACCTCATCGCTAACTAAGAACATCTTCCCATCACGAACCAAGAAACATACCATGCCAAACTGCCTGGGCACGTGGGTTGGGGAGTCTCTTCCCCCATGTCAAGATATTATCCTCTTTGGGCAGCACTGACTTGCCCGCACAGGTTTAATCTCATCCAACTTAAGGCGTCTTGATTAGGGGTTGGGTTCTCTCCTTCCCTACAGCCGGGGGTTTTCACACACAAGTAGAGGAAGAAAACCAGTACATTTTATAGCCAAAAGACAAAGCGTTCTATCACAACAGGTACAACATGGAACAAAACTTAAAACAACTCTGGGTACTGGGTACGCATCTGTGTTTCCCTCTCCCACATACTCTCCTCAAGACCACCATGTCTCCACAACACACGAACCAAAGGAATGGTTCGCCCACGAAGCATCTTTTCTTTGCGATCCTCGATCACCACTGGTCTCTCCACAAAGGTCACGTCGTCCTCGATGTCCAGCTCACCCCAATCAAAGACATGAAAATCGTCGTGTAGATACCGACGGAGCTGGGACACATGAAAGACATCATGTATCCTTAGTAGCGGTGGTGGCAACACTAGCTGGTAAGCCACTTCGCCGACCCGCCGCAAAACTTGGAAGGGTCCGATGAACCTAGGGGAAAGCTTACTCCCCTTACCGAACCTCCGCTGCCCACGCCGAGGGGAGACCTTTAAGAACACGTGGTCCCCAACCTCAAACTCCAAGGGACTCCTCCTGGTATCAGCATACGACTTTTGTCGGTCCTGGGCTGCCTTCATCCTTTCCCGTATGAGCTGAACCTTCTCTGTCCTGTTCTGCACCACCTCCGGACCAAGGATGCCTGCCTCTCCTACTTCGGTCCAACACACAGGCGAACGAAATGGCCTCCCATACAAAGCCTCAAATGGGGCCATGCCAATGGTAGAGTGGTAGCTATTATTGTAGGAAAACTCTACCAGAGGAAAGTATTGCACCCATGACCCTCCTGAGTCCAGAACACATGCTCGCAGCATATCCTCCAAGGTCTGGATGGTGCGCTCCTTTTGTCCATCTGTCTGGGGATGGAAAGCAGTGCTAAGGCGTAACTGGGTGCCAAACGCATGCTGTAATCCTCTCCAGACCCGCGAGGTAAACCGTGCATGCCTATCCGAGACTACAGAACTCGGGACTCCATGCAACCGCACCACCTCATCCACGTACTTTCGTGCCAAAGCATCCACAACACTCGACTCCCTGATCGCCAGAAAGTGAGCCGATTTCGTCAACCTGCCCACTACCACCCAGATGGCGTCGTACCCTCCTTGGGACTTGGGTAGTCCCGTGACAAAATTCATTGAGATTTCATCCCACTTCCACTCGGGGACACCTAGGGGCTGTAGTAGGCCGCCTGGAACTCGGTGTTCAGCCTTCACTTGCTGACACACTAGGCACTTGGCCACAACCTCTGCCACTGCTCGCTTAACTCTGGGCCACCAAAACTACTTCTTCAAACCCTGGAACATCTTGGAAACTCCAGGGTGTACCGCCAGGGGTGAGTTGTGGAACTCACTGAGAACCTTGACACGCATCGCCTCTGGGACAAACAACCTTCCCTGGAAAAGCATCCGGTTCTGACCATCCTCAGTCCATCCTTCTAGAGCATTGCGCTTGTCAACTTGGTCACGCATCACTTCGCACTCTAGGTCTCCCCACTGAGACTCTTCCACCTGTTGAAACAGGGATGACTGCACTGTCATCTGATATAGGCAGCCTCTGCCGCTATCTATCGTCGCATCCAGGTGTAAGGCAGAAAACTCTTCCATTGCCTTCCAGGCGTCCGCCAACTCTCGGACCGCATCCTTCTGCGTCCTCCTGCTCAAAGCATCAGCCACCACATTTCCCTTGCCCTCAGTATAAGAGATCTCGAAGTCGTAATCCTGGAGGAACTCCACCCATCTCCGCTGTCGCAAGTTTAAGTCCCGTTGGGAGAAGATATACCTCAAGCTTTTGTGATCCGTGAAGACCACAAAGCGTTCCCCGATGAGGTAGTGCCGCCATAAATTTAGTGCAAAAACGACCGCTGCAAGCTCTAGGTCGTGGGTGGAGTAATTACGCTCATGGGAACGTAGCTGCCTAGACCCATAAGAGATCACCCTTCGTCGCTGCATCAACACGCATCCGAGGCCCTGTCCCGAAGCATCGCAGAATACCTCATAGGCCACCCCTTCTTCTAGTAATCTCAGCACTGGGGCACTGACCAACTTCTCATTCAGATAGATGAAGGATTACTGGCACTGCTCACTCCATACGAAGGCCTGGTCCTTCTTGGTTAGGGTCGTCAAGGGGGCTGCTACTCGAGAGAAGTTGGGTACGAATCTCCGGTAGTAACCCGCCAGCCCGAGGAAACTTCGGACTTCTGCCACATTCTTGGGTGCTGCCCAAGAAACAACTGCATCAACCTTTGATGGGTCGACCTCTATCCCCTACTCAGACACTACGTGCCCGAGGAAGTGCACTTCTCGTGTCCAGAACTTTCATTTTGACAACTTTACATATAGCTGGTGCTGTCGGAGGACCTCCAAAACTGTCCTCAGGTGCTCTGCATGGTCCTCCTCTGATCTAGAGTAGACCAGGATGTCATTGATGAACACAACCACGAACCGATCCAGGTACTCCCAGAAGATGGAGTTCATAAGCCCCATGAACACGGCTGGGGCGTTCGTAACACCGAAGGGCATGACTACGAACTCGAAGTGTCCATACCTGCACCTGAATGCTGTCTTCGTGATGTCGCTCTCTTTCACCCTCAGCTGGTGGTACCCAGACCGCAGGTCGATCTTCAAGAACCATCCTGCCCCTTTCAGCTGGTCAAAAAGATCATCTATCCTTGTGAGAGGGTAGCGATTCTTGATCGTCACCTGATTCAACCTCCTGTAGTCTATGCACAACCTAAGACCTCCATCTGCCTTCTTTTCAAACAAGACCGGAGAACCCCATGGTGACGCACTCGGACGAACATAACCCCTCTTCATCAGATAGTCAATCTGTATCCGCAACTCCTGTAGCTCCGAAGGTGCCATCCGGTATGGGGCCATCGAGATTGGACGAGCGCCAGGCTGCAGGTCTATCCCGAACTCGATATCACGTCGAGGGGGTAGAGTCGTCACCTCCTCAGGAAAGATGTCCATAAACTCACGGACGATCTCTGGCACTTCCACCATTTCCGCATCTACTGATTCTACCGTAAGCTCGGTCAACAAGGATAGGAGAGGTTCCTCTCTCCTGTTTCCCTTCGGACTGCTCCGCTCGCCGGTGAAGGTAACACGCTGGCTGTCCAAGTCTGAGAACACCACCCTTCTTCAAAAACAGTCGATAACGGTGCACACAGAAAATAGCCAGTCGATGCCTAAGATGACATCGTATGGATGAATCTGTAGCAGAAGAAGATCCCGAACCGACTGATGTGGCCCTATCATCAGTCTACATCCCCAAAAAACGAACAAAAAGTCGGTCTGACCTCCAACTGGTGTTCTCAACACCAGGGGCATTGGAAGTCTCTAGGCATCTAGACCCAAGGCACGAGCTAGAATGGGTGCAACGAAGGAGTGCGAAGCTCCGGCATCGAACAAACCATAAGCAAGAGTGATAAACAGACTGATCATACCTCGAACAACCTTTGGCCCTACTGGGACTGCTGCCTCTGCAGCGTGAAATTGTCCACGCCCAGCTCCCCTGCCCCTCGGCTGTCAGCCACCTCAGACTCTCTCCTCTCCCCCAGGTAAAGCATCCACCACTGACGTGCCGCTCCCCACATATGGCTAACGGCCAGGGGAACCCAGTACTCGGTCGGGGCCCAAATCAAGCCGAAGGCTATAACTAGCTCCTCTAGCCAGCATTCCATCTTCATATCGGAGTTTCTGCCCTCATACTTCTCGAGGGCCTGTCGCTGGAAGGCTCGAAGAGTCTTCTACCACTGGTCATCCTCTTCCTCTCGATCAGTCCTCTGCCGATTGGCCAAAGTAGTCTCAGGGGCCTCGATCTCCTGTACCACACGTGGTCGCCTTCCAGGTGCCATAGCTGCAAGGTAAACAAGGAATGCCTAAGCCGAAGTAGTGCAGAATATCGTTCTTAAAACTTATTAAGATTTAATTTATTCTTAATTCCCAAGACATCCCAGAAACACAAGAACACAAGTCATTATGATGCATGTACCTTTCCTAGGGTCTCTACCCTGCAATCAGTGTGGCCTCACTTGGTCGTTCGGTAGGTCCAGAGTCCTTGCATCAGATCACGGGGGGCCCTAAAATCCCGCGTCCTAGCCGGTCTTCCCTGGCCTAATTCACACTCCAAGGTCACCCAACACCGTTACCCTACCATCCCATGCAATCCTCACTGTGCCTAACTCCAGACTCCGTCCTATCTCTCAGCCATCACCTCTGATACCATTCTGTCACGACCCGCCTTCACCCAAAGGAGGGAAGGGTCAACAGATTTTCAGGCCCTTCCTTCTTTAAGTTTAAGGAGAGATAATGACCCCCAAAACCCGCCTTCAATAGGTCACGGAGTGGCGACTAGCACCAAGGGTATAGAAAATTCTCACAAATGGAAGGCATTACCCTTCTTATTTTATAGGATCGAGAGATAAGGAGAAGAAAACCCAACAACACTAAGGTAGAAAGAAAAGTAAATCCAAAAGTAAACCATTCCCACATGCATGTTTCAAAAGTAAAAGCCACAAAGTGCAAAAGGTGACTACAAGGTAAGTACCAAAGGGAAAAGAGAAACAACAACTGCTACTGCTCCAAAGGTCCGAGCTAGTAAGGTCCTGCGTGTTCCCCGAAGTCCTCCTGGAAACCTGAAAGAAGTTTTATATACATAGGGTGAGCATACAAGTACACTCAGTAGGTAAAACCAAGACTCTCGTGCACAAGTGGGGGAACGTACTAATGTCCCGTGAGAAAAAGAGTAAACCAAACACCTAACAAGGCAAACTATCCATCCCAGGCCTCACCAAGGCTCACTCCCCATATAACGCAAGTCAAGTAATATATATATAATAAGAGAACATCGATGTTTGGGTACCCCGTGCCACTTTCCCACTGGTTATTGAGACATCCTACGCATCGGACCAATCCCGCCATTCTCACCGCAGTCCCACTGCCACACCTGCCCACACACACCTGGGCCACAACCACACGCAGTCCCACTGCCGAAATCCCGCCCGCACACACCTGGGTCACAACTGTCACATGTAACCATGCCTACAAACACCTAGGCTAGAACAACCACCACCACGCCCGAAAACACCTGGGCTAAAGGACCCACTGCCACGCCCGAAGACACCTGGGCCTCATCCCAAAGACACTTGGGAAGCCACCTACCACACACACCTGGCCAACCACCACAACACCCCGCCCGAAGGTTCTTGGGATAACAATGGACTTCAGGCCATCACAACTTGCCCGAAGATACTTGGGCTATCCGGGAAAGGGAGCAGAAAAGGAGCTAATAACCAGCCACTAAGAATAGTGTTGGAAAAAACACCCTCCCCCATGAAATGGGGGTGTTCAGCACTAAGTGCTCAACTTGGGTGGGGAGCGAATAAGAAACACAAAGCTACAGATATATATATACATATATGACAATCACTCACCCAATGCTAGGTTTTTCTTCAGACAGCCTACAGATCACAACAACACTCCAGTTCGAGTCACAACTCACACCAACAACCCATGTGTCCCCTTTCTTATTTCACATTCAGTAATAATGTTTATCTTTAAGAACTACTGGGAAACTAGTAGGCATAGGAATAAGTCCAGGAAAGTAAACAGTCAAACAACAGTCAAAACGTCCACGCCTGGTTCTCAACAACAGAGGATTCCACCCCAATTTGTGATATAAATAGTATCCACTCGGTCTTAAAACTCAGAACCACCGAAACCATACCAATAGGAGATCCCATCCCCCAAATTCACACAACCACCGAGAGTATAAAAGAACAGGGGATCCCATCCCCTCCCACATTTCCAGTAATTGACCCGAAAGGAACAAAACCAACTACCACCATCAACACAATAGGTCCCTGCAGGTATTTTCAGATTTAAACGACTTAACACACTCCATGATTCAAATTCCATGTGTTATAACCAGGAGTTATCACAGAAGGGTTGATCCTGGTGCTTTCAATCATTCAGCTGGATATACGTGATTAACCGATTCATTTTTCATAGCAGGAGTTTATAACCACAAACAAGACATTTAAAACATCAGTAGGGTTCATCAGTGCACAAACAACGACCACCAACGACCTCGATTTTCAGGAGGCATAAGCCAGCAAGACTCAACAAGATGTTCATATAAGAAACAACATCAAAGTATAAGACAACATCAACAATCACAACCCCCCCTTCTTTCTTTATAGAATTCGTTCATTATCTTTAATTAGGTCTGGTTTACCCAATTCTACAGGATCAAAAGCACGCCCACCCCGCATGATACACAAAAGAGAGAGACGAAGGAGAAATTCCCTACTTGTTGATAGATGATCGATGTTTAGGCCGGGGGCACGGAACTTTACGGATAACGATGCGGCGGGCCCGATGCACCAGAATCTGTTTGTGAAAAGCCACTATCGAGGAAAGGAGAAACCACGGCTAACCCTTAGTTTATAAGAGCCGGGGATGGTTGAGGTGAAAACTCGAAACCGCGTAAGGCACGGGGGTCGTGGGTTGACCACGCGGCTCCACTCGTCATAAAAAGTGGGTCAGGTGGTTTAAGCCGACTCATGAATTGATGAAGCATTTAATTAAAACTCTTATGGGCGTTACGAGTCTTAAAAACATGGTTCAACGTGTCAGAATAGGGTTTAAAACCCTATTTACGTAAAGGAGCGCTACTAGAAACAACTTGAAAAGGCCGGGTGATGCCGATCGGTCTCAACGATCAGTCGCGCCGATCGGTCTCACTGATTGGTCTTGCCGATCAGTCTCGCCGATCGGTCTCGCCGACCGGTCTCGCCGATCGGTCTCACCGAGACGCCACTCCTTTAGAACCCGGATTTTGGCAAAGGGAAGGACCAAGAGAGTCTGGGTCATCACATGTTATATTTAAAATATAATTCTTATTAGACATTTGTTAAAGAAAACTCCTTATTAATTATTTAAAAATAAAAATCCTAAATTTAGTTACTTTTGAGTTTTTGGTGTAAAGTTTTTATTTTAAATTTAAACAATAATTTAAACAAATTTTATGATAAAATTGATGAATTTATTTTTCAAGGTTATTATTATAGTATTAAATATTATAAAGTTTATAATAAAATAACCATGGTTATTGAAGAATCTTTTCATGTTATAATTGATGAAAATAATGCTAAAATAAATTCTAATTATAATGTTATTGATGATGAGTTTAGAGATTTTAATTTTGGTGAAGAAAAACCTCAGAATATGGATGAATCAATTAATGGGGATATTACTCCTTCTCAACCAGATCCAATATCAAGAAAGATTCATAAATATCATTCTGTTGAAAATTTAATTGACAATGTTGATTCTTGTGTTAAAAATAGAAATTCTATTTTTAATTTGTTGTTCCAATTCTACTTTTATTTATGATTTTATTTCTCTTAATGTTAACAATGATTAAAATATGCAAACTATATTGTTTCTATACAAGATAAATTAAATCAGTTTGTTTGAAATAATATTTTTACTTTTGTAGAATTTCTTTAGGATAAGTAGGTGATTGGATCTAAGTGGATCTCTGGAAATAAATTGGATGAATCTTGAAAATTATTTTTTAAAAAATTCAGACTTGTTTCTTAAGGATACTCTTAAGAAGAAGGTATAGAATTTGAGTATTAATTTCACCCATTACCAGGTTAGAGACTATTTTCATTTTTTATATTTTTCTTATTTTCAAGGTTTTAAATTAGATCAAATGGATCTAAATAGTTATTTCTTAAATGGTTTTATAACTGAATAAGTTTATGTTTCAGAACCCCCTGGTTTCAAAAATAAAATATTTCCTAATATTTTTTTTAAATTATCTAAAGATTTGTACGGTCTCAAACAAGAACCTCATACTTGGTATGAAAAGATTTATTTTTTTATTATTAAAAAATGGTTTCAAGAAAGGAAATTTTGACCCTATAATTTTTATTAAAATAACTTCTGATGATATTTTAATTGTATAAATTTATGTTTATGATATAGTTTTTGGATGATATAGTTAAATGCTATATAATGAATTTTCTATTTTGATGTCTTCTGATTTTGACATGTGTTTAATGGGAGAATTAAGGTTATTTATTGGACTTCAAATTTTTCAAAGAATATATGTAATTTTTCTTAATTAATCTATGTATGATAGAGAGTTAGTAAAACAATTTAGTCTCGATTCATATAAATCTATTAATAAATTTATGAGTACTAATTGTAAATTAAATGTTAATGTATCTGGTAAATATGTTGATATTAATGTTTATAGAGGCATGATAGGTAGCTCTCTATATTTAACTGCTTCTAGACCTGGTATTTTGTTTATTATGTTCTAGATTTGAATATGACCCAAAAGAAAATCATATTAAAGTTGAAAAAAGAATAATTAGATATGTTAAATTAACTATTGTGTATGGTTTATTTTTTTCCATAATATAACTATTTTGATTTATCATCTTATTCTGACTCTAATTTTGGAGGATGTAAAATTGAACAAAAAATCACATCAGGTATGTGATATTTTTTGAGAAAAAATTTAATTCCCTGGTAATATAATAAACAACTATATGTTTCTTTATCCACTATAAAATTTGAGTATATATCTAATGCTAGTAGTTGTGATCAATGTTTATTTATTAAGAAAACCCTATGTGATTTTTGTGTTTATCTTGATAAACTTCATATTTATTGTGATAATACCTCTTCAGTTTCTAATTCTAAAAATCCCTTATAACATTCTATAACTAAACATATTGATCTTATATTTAGTTTTATTTGAGATCATGTGAAGATTGGTGATATTGTCATAGAATTTATCCCTATTGAAAATCAGCTAGCAAACATTTTTACTAAGCCTTTAGACTCTACTAAGTTTGTTTATTTACAAAAAGGGTGAGAAAATTGCTTTTAAATGTTTTAGTTTTGTAATCAAACAAAAAGGGATATATTGTTTGTACATTTACATGTTTTCTTTTGTTTGAGTATATATGATTATATTTTTTTAAATACTTTATGATTTTATTTTATTACATCTTCACATTTAAGCCGGAACATGATTCTTATTTTCTATTTGAAATACTATTTTTCAGTATAAATTACATTGTAATATTTATCTATATTTTGATGATATCTCAACCCACAATGGACGGTTTTGTGTGAAACTTATACTGTTGGATAGATAAGATATTTATATAAACTTTATTAGTTTATGAGGAATTCTGAAAATTCTTTTATAGTACTATAAAAATTCAACAAGTTTGGTATTTTATTTTTATGAAATCTACAGTCTGTAGTTTTGAAAAGTTACAGTATTTAATTTACTTTAAGTTCTATAGATATTAGATTCACATGAAAATTTATTTTATTGAAATAAAACCTTTTTATCTTGATTTCATTATTTTACATAAAAGTCTAAAATGTCATTTGGATGGTCATTAAATTATCCAAAGTTATGTAATGCTGTTTCACAACTTCTATTTTTCCAGAATGTCATTGCTTCTGTTTTTTAATAATTTTAGGACCAGTAAAAGCTAGATTTATTCGATTCTTGATTTTTTATAAATATAATAAGATTTTATAGAAATATATATGCCTTAAATATGTTGAATATTCTTTTAAGAACTTTTATAAATTCATTGATGTTTGTTAAAGTATATTGTCTAGTTTTTCCCAAAGTATGGTTTGACTAACCTACTTTAGAAACAGTGAAAAGTATGGTTCAACAACCCTACTTTCACAATATTAAATGTAAAGTTTGATGAACCTGCTTTAAAAGCATTTCAAAGTATGGTTTAACAAACCTACTTTAAAGAAAATTACAAAGTATGGTTCGGTAACCCTACTTTCAAAACATTTCAAAGTACGGTTTGACAACCCAAATTTTTGAATAGTTCAAAGTATGGTTCAGAAACCCTATTTTCATAATAGTTCAAAGTATGGTTCATAAATTCTACTTTTGTAATTAACCCTATTCTACTTTTATAATTAACCACACACTACTTTTATAATGAACCATACATTACTTTTATAATGAACCCTATGCTACTTTTGTAATGAACCCCATGCTACTTTTGTAATGAACCCTAAGCTACTTATGTAATGAATCCTATGACACTTTTGAAATGAAACATACCATACTTTTTTAATGAACCCTATGATAATTTTTTAATGAACACTATGCTAATTTTTAATGTTTGATTCATGTACCCTAATTTGGTGAACCCTAATTTCATGTACCCTATTTTGGTGAACCCTAATTTTATGTACCCTACTTACGTGTACCCTAATTTAGTGTACCCTAATTTCATGTACCCTAATTTCTTGTACCCTAGTTTCATGTACCCTAATTTTGTGTACCCTACTTTTTTTACCCTACTTTTCTACTATTTATTTGTGATTTTATGTTGAACATTAATCTAATGCTTATATATGTATTATTTTCAGAGGTTTTTCTATTAGATAAATACACTTTAAATATAAGTATTATGATATAATAGATTTTGATGATTTTTGTAAAATATTTAAAAGAAAATTTAATAAATTATTTCAACGTATTTTTTCAATAAATTCCAAGGATACAAGATTATTTAGATTTAAATATTTGAATTTACTTTAAAATTGTGCTGCTAGTTTTTAGGAACTGTTTTAACTAAGTTTACAGAGGCTTAAATAGATTTAAACTAGAGTTTTAATATAATTCAATGATATTATAATTCTAGAGATATTATTGGTATACTTATTCAAATTAATTTAATTCTATTATTTAAGATTTATTCTATAAGAATAAAGAGGGAACTGTGATGTGATTTTTGTAGAGATATTTATGAAAGATCTTGACTCAATATATTTTGAATATAAAAAGGAATCAGAGAAGTTGAAATTGATGAATATATATTATATGAATATATATTTCTATCTTTTAGGTTAAAAAAATAACAATACACAACAACACCATGAGTTAACAACTTCGACGCGCTATGAACTTTTCAACCTACCGTACAAGACAAAGTCTGTGAAATATATTTTTTCATTACCTAGATGTTCTATTTTAGTGTTTAATTAATTCTTCTTTGACTATAATTGCATTTAAAAGATATGATAATACAAATATCAATAAATAGTACCAGTTCTTTCATTGTTTATCTTCTCTTGCCTTGTTTCTAAGTCTATAACACTATTTCCTATCTCTCACATGCACTTTCTATATTTATTTTTATACTTTTACACAGAAAAGAATTTATTATTGTTATTTTTCCTTGGGTTGTGAATCCCAGATTCTAAATTTAGGATCTAAGGGTTGAGACTCCCTATATCTAAAGTCAGGACTATTCGGGTTGTGACTCCCAGTGTATAAAGTCAGGTTGTAAGGGGTGTGACTCCCCATAAAAAAGTTAGTGTCTTGGTTATCCCTCCACTAAAAAATGATTTTATAATTGGTTTATGATTCCACTTTAAAATTTTTTTTAGTAAAAATGTATATCTCATCGATTAGAGAGTTATAAGAGTAGATTAGGCCCAATTTTTATCGAACTACTAAAGAAAACATCCTTGTGTTATTTATTTTTTTGCTGCTAATTAACTGTAATAATTTACTTTGATAATTAATTTAATTAATAAATTCAATTGTTTAATTTTTTTAATATGTTCTATTCACCCCCTCTAGACCATATTACTTTACCCTACCTAACATAAAATCTTCTTTTTGTTTTATGAATGATGTACTTTTAAACCTTTTTACAATAACGTGAAAGGAATGTTCTTTAACTTATACAACATGTATGGGATTACACACCATCATGAACACTGAATTATTTGAATATTTTTTTTATAATTTTACATGGTTCTATTTGAAGAAAATATTTTATATAATATTTTATATATTTTTTTAGATTTTAAAGAAGTGATTTCACAGTGAAAAGGGTATTTTTCAAAATAAATATTACATGAAATATTTTAAAGACATTTGATTCAATTATGATAACCTTTTATGTTATAGATTTCATATGAATTATTTATAAATTTATCTCACATATATACCTATATTATTCCCCCTTAATCTGATGAGGAAATATATGCCTTATTTTCATGTCTCAAATCCCATGATTATAAAATTTCCTTTGATTATGATATGAGTCAATATTATGAAACCCATTTTATTTCCATGGGTAATTATTATGTTTATGCCTTATAATTTATTTAATTATTTATTACAAATATGAATGTATATGATATGAATGTGACTAGTGGGATCATAATTATATAATCCTCCAATGAATTGGGTAATATTTTAGTCTCATGAGATGTCATGTATGAGATTATGGAGTGAAACTAATCCATTATAAGACTATATCTCCCACGTTATGTTATCTGAGTGGTTAACATTGGCTTATGTTTATGTCATGTTTTGTATTTATTAAAATTTTCCTGTGTTTCCATGAACTTATGATAGCATTTTCTTTATGTTATGCTTCATCGTGATTACTCATGTTCTTTATCTTTTATGATATCATTTTATACTTTTGACTGAAAAGTTATGCTTCTTTATCATGTTTATTCCCTTACTGGGATTTTTAGCTCACCCATTTCTTTTATGTATTTCCCCAGGTTATCCTATATATTTTTATGTAATCAAATATATTTAAGATCTGACTAATAAGAATAAAAAATAAAGATTTTATATTTTAGTTTATTTTGATGTTTTATGTACATAGTCTTCCAAATACACTAGGCCTCACAATAATTAAGTTGTAATTATTGGATATTTAAGTTTAAAAACCATGTAATAATATGTTTAAAAGGATTGTGTAGATATACACCATGACTAAGTTGGTATCATGGTGACAAAGTCAAGTTATATGTAATAATTATCTATCTTGGGATGGTTGGGGTGTTACCTTGCGGTCACAATGGGACCTAACTATAGGTTGTTGTTTTTAAAAAGGTCCTGGTGGTATTTTTTGAGAGTTTCTAATTTAGATTACCTTTAGGTATTATTATTCTTAGATGTGTGAGTAGAGGGTAGTTCGAAATCTATCTCCCACATCTTCCTCCCTTACCTATATTTGATTTGGATTATTCGGTAGTGATTTATTTCATTAATTACACATATCTTTCTTATTTTATCTTCCTTATTCTCCCTTGTTATTTTATTTTTTATTTTGACTTTCTATCAAGAGTTTTTTGTAGAAAATTTCACTACATCATGGTGAAATAATCCCACTTGTTGTTCCTCTCATGAGTGAATTATAGAGGATGTATCGGGAGGCGATAATCAAGTTTCCTTTTGTTGTTCCCCATGAGGTATGTAGTACACGAATTTAATTATAATTTTTTTTCTATTATTGGGTGAAACTGGACATTGATTATGAGAATTAATTAGGTATTTGGTGTGGATTAGGTCCATGTGTGTGTCTGTTGTGGGCCGCACCATGTTTCTCATACTTTTGGAACTATGTGGTTTACCGATGAGTTTAGCATTGATTATACGGTTTTGGTTTTTTGGTTTTAATTGATTAATTTATTAAATTGATGATGTTTATGGATGATATAGGAACTCATGGACTTAGGGGAGGTCGGTTTTTGCTTTGAATGATTTATGGATCATCGTTTGATGTAGGTGTCCTTGACTATGATAAGTCACTTATCGAGCTAGTGATTTTATATACACATGCTATCATTATTATTATTGTTATCATATTGCTTGAATTGTGTGATAGTTCTATATATTGGGATGGGTTAACACCAGCCTAATAGTCAAAATGGATTATATAACTTTCTAAATGGATTTATAGTGATTACTTATTTTAGCAAGTGTTAATATCCCTCTTTATGGGTTTTTTGGTTATGTGGATTGGTTTCCATAGATAAATGAGGTTTTCCTGGTGAAATTATTTTAAATAGGGATTCGATTAAAATGAAACTTTAAGGGAAAATGAGTGATTTTATTAAAGGGTTTTGAAATGTAATTTAGAAATAAAAATGGGTTTTCCTAAATAATATTTTAATGATATTTTGGAAAAGGGCCTAAAATGGGTCAGATATCACATGGTGACTTCTTCAAATGGGTTTAAGGGAGTATTTTAACTAGATTTATAATGGAAATATGAAAGGGATTGATTGAGTGGGTTTTGGTTCATTTTAACTCATTTGGGTGATGGCTTATTTTCTAAAACATGAGTGCTTTGGTATGTTACCCCTTATTTTGATTTCCTTATGTGATGCTTATTTTATGATGATTCATGTTATTAATGTTTTGATATTATTATTTATTTTGGTATAAAAGTATTAGGCTGATTCATATGGGTGTGATAGACCCCTTAAAGGGTAGATATGGGTTTGAAATACCATAAAAAGTGTTCTAGGATGTTATAAATGAAATGATGGGATAGGTTTGTGATATGTTAATGTGATTAAGGAACCCATATAGGGTTTCCATGTTAGGATGTGACTTAGGATACCTAGGTTTTTTCCCCAATTCTTGTTAAACCTATAGAGAGTTGGTGTGAGGTATATATAGTGATGATTTTAATTGTCACCTTAACACTTAAATCTCTTGTGTGAGCCTAATATATAAAGTTAATATCAAGAAATTGAAAGGTGGACCTTGATTATGTGAGATGGGTTGGGTGAATTTCCATCCTATGTGGTATATGTGTAAGGTGTTTGAGGTTTTGGGGTGGAATACCCTTGGTTTATACTATATGAGGTTTTAGGAAGATACTGTTCCCCAGTTGTGCTTACATATATATGTATGTGTGTGTGCATGTGTGTGTGTGATATAATTGAGTTTATAGGGCGGTATTAACCTATTTCATGTGGTACTGGGTCCTCATGAGAGATTTATACCCTAGGGTATATGTGTTTTCCTTCTACATACGTGTCATTTGTGAATGAGGGTTTGGGAATAAGGGGTGGTATGTTATCCTCAAGTAATGGAGTTTTGTTACCTAGTTCTAGGTAGGGGATGTGAACCCCTGCTAGTTTGATATTTCTAATAGTTATGAGGTGGGATGGGGTCCCCATTGGTAGATATTTTCATGTTTTAGGGATGGATTCCCCAGGGTCGAATTATGGTTCTAAATGATCTATGCCCCCAGGGTAGGATGATGGTCCCGGGTGAGAAATGGTCACAGATAAATGATTATATTGTAAGGATGGGTATATTTATCCTGGTTGGTTACTTGTGCTTAGAGACATCAGGTATTGGTCGAATCAGATATGATGTTCAGCTGATGGCTCTAGGGATGGACTCAGTCACCCTAGGTGGTTGATGAGACATGTTCAAAGACACTATGGAACTGGATGACACATGTATGGTTAGGGTTTGAGGTTGTTTGACTGACTATTGACAACCTGATGTGTTTGTTTTTTTGTGTCATTGTGTAACATTTTTGGGTGGGTGTGTTTCACGAGCATGATAACACCTCACACACACGCATAGAAATATATATATATATATATATATATATATGTATGTATGTATGTATGTATGTATTTATGTATGTATATATGTATGCATTTTGTGCATATACACTTGATCATAGAAAAACTCAATATTGTTATGTGTCAGGGAAAATATTTTCAATAATTTTAATTTTATAATCCCATTAATTTTATTTTAATGGTAATTATAATTTTTTATGTTTTTGGATTGATTTGAACTTAATTGTTAAAATGAACTAATAGTTTATTTTTAAATATTTTAAATTATTTAAGTATTTTATCCATAACTTCTTCGATATTGATCAAAATTGTGAAATTTATTTTTTTAGACTTATATATTTTATGGGATACATTTCATTCAAAACTATCAAGAGATAAATCCAACTATTTGTGGTCCAAATGAAACTCAAAAGTCAAGCCTCAAAATATGTTCACAAATTGGACTAATTCTGATAATGGGCCCACACCTCATACATTAACAAACTAATATATATGAAATTTAACAAAAATATGTATATATTTCATAGGAAATTTATTAATACGTGTTTATAATCTATATTCCAACTCCTTTATCGATATAATGGAATAAAAAACTAAAGTATTTGAACACAAATAGTCTATAAGAAAAAATGTATTCCTTAGTAAAATGTTCGTAAATTTGGTTACACCAAGACATTAGAGCTAAATTTTTTTGGGTGTATGTGAAACATAAAGGTGAATAAATTTCTTGAAGATAATGCTTCCCAACTTAGCCATTTATTTGGGTTACCATGCACTAACTTTTAGGGGTAAAAAATTAGATCTAAAATCTACCTCTCTTTTGCCTATAATTTTTTTACTTCCACATCCTTCAAAGGAGTTATGAATTTTTCATTTTATAAGTAGGGTTTTACTTATGTAATAATTTTCTACACTTTTAATATATTTTATTATTTCTCTTTCTCTCTTTGACTCTTTTTCTATTTTTTGTTATTTCAATATGCCCCTCTCAACTCCATAAAAATAGAGAACTAACCTTACTGATTGTTCAAGGGTGTGAGCAGTGGATTATTTAAGTTTAATATCAGTTTTTATTATTTATAGTTTTTATAAATCAAAGGATAATAGTAGTGGTTAAATTGATTAGTATTGGTTATTTCATCCTTTTCTTTATTGATTTATATCCTTCCTCTTTTCCCATATATATTCCTTTCATTTGATACTAATTTCATACATATGCTGGAGTTTGGATTAGGTATTATTGTGGAAGAGGAAACTATTGTATAGATATATCTTAGTGTAGGGTGATAAAATTCATGAAATAGGGTGAATGGTGAGTGATTTTTAACTAATTACTAAGATATATAATTAGATAAATTTAATCTTCATTGAACAATGATTGGAATTGCTGTAAACTACTAAGGAAAATGTATTCTTTATTATTAATTGTATTTTATATGAATTTTTGTTTCAACAGTTTCATTTGTATATATATATATATACATATATCATCTAAATTTTATAAAATCCCCATTGTATTAATATATATTAGTTTTGTACACTTTATATTATAATAGTGGTAAGAGAAGAATGTTGTGTGTGAGTGAACACCTTGAGATCAATACTAGGGATCACACTATGATTCATTATTATAAAAATAAGAAATATATTGATATTATATTCACAATAAATATATCTCATCAATTTAGATATATTTTTAGGGAAGAAAAACATTCTCATGCACTGTTTTTCATAAAAAAAATAAACAATCATAAATTTCAAAAACTAAAAAAATTTCTTTGACCATGATGTATTAAAATTACAGTTATTATGTCTTGATCAAATATTATCAGGAAAAAAAATAATAAATTGAAATAAAATATTATATGTAATAAATTAGATTATTGGAGAAATTTGAAGATCTAAATAGATGAATTTATCCGTGCATCTCAGGAGTAACAGCTGGAACATCCTAAAACTAAACCTAAACCTGGACTAAAATTGGTGGTGAAATAGATTTCCCTATCCATTTTTATGTCAAGGAACTTGGGGAGGATAATAATGAGATACTTAAATAATTAAAATTATTACCCTACACCTAACCATGGATAAAGGAGATCCCTGAAGAGCACATGATTGATGATTCACTTATTTTAGATCATCATTTTTAGAAGAATCCAAGAATAAAATTATGGAAGTTAATCTACATCAGGAACTTCCCATATTTTAAAAATAAGAATCAACACCAGTTTATCTTAACCAATCCTTGGAATATGAAATCACTCAAGTGGAAGAATTTTAAGAAAAGTTGGAGGAGCCCGACTACCTACTTTAATCCACTATAACCTATATATAAGTGGTACTTTGCATTTAATAAGAACTAGAAGTCAAACTAACATATGGAGTCAATCCTTCTTTACTCAATTTCCATTAATTTTATTGAAACATAGTTGGGGATGAACTCCCCCTATATGGATTTTTTATATTTGACTCTGACTTACACTGCCTTAGAGGAGGAAGAAGAAGATGATGATTCACATGATGAAGAAAAAAAAGAAGCTCCCTGATCTAATTAAATAATTTTTAGAGGTATAAAATAAACAATTCCTAGTGGATATTCATTAATAAACCAACTTACAAATTTTATTACATGAAGATGAAAATTTTTATATTGATTTCTTTCTCATTAATTCACTAAAAAAATAAAATTATCTCTAACTTTATCCTTTCTAAAATTATAGATGAAAAAACTTCAAATGAGAAGACCCTAGATGGAGTTAATGTTTAATATGTTAAAGAATATATGTCTTACGAAAATTAAGAGGAACCATTCTTTCTCTTTATCACACCACACGAACTATACTAAATTGCAATGGGTATGGAACTACTACACTATATCTATTTGTTTATCTACAACTAATCTAAATGGATTCACAGTGGAAGGGAAATATTTTTTTGGTTTATGAGTAAGAAACCAAACCCACCTTCATATTGAGGATGAACAACTATAATTTCCTAACTAGGGTAATAAAAACCAAGAACCCCTTTTGGGGGTTTCACCCAAAATCTATATTATTGCCCCATATATTTTATTTTTACTTATTTTTCTTTCATTAAATAAATTTATTAAATTTTGTTTTGTCATGATTTATTAGTTATAATGTGGTAGTATCTTGGAGCTTAACATAAATCTTACAGTAGAAAATATAGTGAGGTTGTATAATTCCTTCCCTTTTTTCTCCTCTTATCATTCAAAATTCTATTTGAGATTAAATGGAAGGGTAGTTAAATCTTAAGTGTGTATGTGGGGGGGGGGTGTTAATATTTTTTTTAAAATTTTGTGTTTGTTTCCTTTTTTATCATATATATTATGAATTTTTCATGTTTTCTTCTAATTTTTATTTTTGGTGTATTTTTAGGTTTAAAATTCAATCTTTAAATACAATCCTACATAGTGAAAAATACCATAGTAGTTTTGTGGGTTTCAATGATTTTGATTTTTTTGAATTTATATGATTGTTGATAAAAAAATTTCACTGCTTTCATGGATTTTTTTGTTTGATAATTAGTAAAAGATATGTAAACAGAAGAAAATTTAGTGGAATTAGAATTATATCATGGGAAAACTAGAATTTTAAAATTTTTCTTGAGTGATTTTCCCATTGTGAAAAAGAAAACCTCATGGATTTGACAAATTTTTTTTTCATATAAGTCCTTTGAAACTTGATTAAAATATGAAATTGAGATCCCATAATGAATATTTTAGATAGTAGTCACTGTGTGTGTGAATAATTAAGTTCCATTTTATAATCCAATAGGTTAATTTCACCTGACATGGATGAGAAAAATTTAATAAGTTCCTAATTATCAAAAAATGAATTCATTTAGGTGAGGAGAATATTTAACACTAGATGAATAAGGGGAAATTAATTTATTAAAATTACATTTGGGATGTATCAAAGAAGTGAAAAATATATATTGGGTTTAATAATCTTGGGGAAGCGTAATTTATGATAGTGACACTTGTTAAAATGTTAATCCTGCTAAATTATATTCCATTTAAAATCCTAGAACATAAAATCTCGGTTAAATTGAAGTGAGTTAGTAGATTTTACATTCATAGATGGCATTATATTTTCAATGATGATTGGATCTTTACCTGTTATTTTCTAGTCTATGTGTTTGAACCTAGGTAGGATAATCCTTTTAGTTAGTAAAATTCATAGAATTGAATAGAAGTGTAATGTTTAATTATAGAAAAATTAATATATTTAATATTTACAAAAATTTAACATTTTTTTTGTTTTTAATCCCACCAATTTTATATTTCATGTTTAATTATCATACTTTTAGGTTTTTGGAATGATTTGAGCTTAATTGTTAAAATGGTCTAATTATTGAAATCTAAAATTTTTAAATCAGTTTCTTATTGCATCCATAAATTCTCTTACACTGATTAAAATTGTGAAATTATATTTTTTAGGCTTCTTTGTTTTATGGGATAAATTTCATTCAATAATAACATGATTTTAATACAACTATATAAGGACCAAATTAATCTCACAAGTTAATCCTCAAAATATATTCCTAGATTGGTATAATTTTAAATATGGGACTACATATCAAAAAGGGACAAACCAATTAAGCCTAAATTTCACATAGGGATAAATTGATTTCCTAGTGATTTTTTTAAAACTATGGATACTTGATATTATAGCTCCGTCATTGTCATAAAGGATTGGAATAAATGAAAAATTATAATACAAACAATCTCCAAGTTGAAAATATTTTCTATATTTAAATTGTCATAAATTTGGATGCACCTTATTAATGGAGATAAAATGTCACGAGTTTATACAAAAGAAATAGGGGAACTAATTTCATAAGAAAAATTTCTCCAATTCATAAATTTAATGGGGATACCATGAGCCAACTTTTATAGGTCCAAATTTTGAGCAACAATCTACCTCTCTTTTGACTATAAATCTGTATGTCTACATCAATCAAAGTAGTTATATATTTATAACTATCTAAGAATGGTATTATACTATAATATTTTTCTATAATTTTTATATATTTTTATATTTTTATTTATCTCATTTTATCTTTTTATCTTTTGTATTCTTCCACTAACCCTTCTCAACTCCACAAAAATAGAGAACTAACCTTTCCACTTGTTCAATAGAGGGAGAAAAAAATTCCTTGAGTTTTTATTATTTTTGGGTTTTTTCAATATAAGGATGAGATTTATTGTTAAATTAATTAGGATATGTGATTTCTTCTTTTTCTCTATCAATTTATATCCTTCCTATTTACCCATATATATTCCTTCCCTTTAATACTTAATTCATTAACATGATTAAGTTTTTTTAGGTATTATTATAGAAGAAGTCACTCCTACATTTATAGATCTTGGTATAGGGTGTGATACAATTCAACCAAGGCGATGCCTAGTGAGAAATTTTGAATTATTCACCAAGAGAGAGAACCAGATAAATTTAATCTTTATTGAACTATGATTAGAATTACTATAAAATCCTAAGGATAATTTTTTTCTTACTAACAATATTCCATCGACATAGTTTTTTTATTTACACATAAAAAAAATATATATATATCATCCAAATTTTATAAAACTGACATTATATTAGTATATATTATATTAGTATAATTTATATTATAATAGTGATAATAGAAGAACAATGAGTGTGAGTGGCCTCCTCCCAATTGAACCTAGGATGCACACTATGCTCCATTCTTAAGAAAATAATAAATATATTGAAGTGGGATTTAGAAAAAATCTCTCTCAAAATTGAGGAATTGGGAATTTCCTACTAGATCATTAGACTCACCCATTACCTACGTACACGACATGAGTTTTGATGCATATGGGTAGAACTTAATGCTTTCTATTAGGTGGCAATTATCTATTAGAGATGAAAATGTGGTATAGGTATAGTAGATTGAAGAGGTTGAGGATTTGGTAGGAAGATTATATAAATTGGGTTAGAAGCCTGTTTATATTTTGATTATTTCTAAAAATGTGTACTGGGTAGTGTGTTATTTATTTATATAGTGTCTATTTTTTTTATCTATTGCTACTAATTTTTTATACTTTTATGCAATATTTAGATAGCTTTACTATTTTTTATTCTAGACCACTAATTCCCTATTGTCTCTCTGTATATATCTATCCCCTAGTTTTTTGGATTTTTGTTATTCAGATGGGTTATTCTGAATTTTTGGTAGACACAAGAATGACCCTCTAGCTTTATATTAAAGGTAATAGTATCCTCATGGATATTTTAGGCCATCACCACTATTCTGAAACATCTGGAATATGGGTCGGCACCTAAGGTCATGCAGATACCTCTATATGGGAATTGTTTAGATGATCCAGGCTAGGGTGTTTCAAATGACATCGCTCTAAGCATTATTTGTTTCTTCTTTACACTGAAACTTGTACTTATTGATACCAACATGATCCATTATTTTACTGTTTCGTATTTTTTTTCAGGATCTAGAGATCTTGGTAAGCCCCCCCCCCACCAAGACCAACCTATGTAGCTAGAGACTCCTACTAACCGTGATCACATTCTTACCCACATCTGATGATGATGAAAGATTATACTTAGTAGATAGAGGTTATATGAAGACATTATAGTGTCTAGGATAAATCCATATGACAAAATAACCACTATTTATTGACTATACTGAATCTACAACCTGATATACTAGTACCTTCATAGAGTGGTGTGATGTCAAACAAATGGGTCAAGGTTTACCTTCTTTGGTGAGTGAGGCCTTCAGTTAAGATGAGTGAGATCAGTGTGTGAGAAGTTTCAACTTATCACCTATAAATTGGAGATTATAGTTCTATGTGTAGTGAACACTTCATCAGATAATCTTCCAAAAAATCATCTTCCTACAATTTTGGATGAGTATATGGATGTATTTCTTGAAAATGAACATATATTAATCCCTTTTCAAGAGATTGATGTATGTATTTATTTACACTCTTGGACCACTCTGATATATTATGAATCCTACCAAATATCCTTATTGATGATCATGGATATGAAGTTGTAGTTAGAGGGACTTATAGAGAAAGGTTTCATTATACCCAATGTGTCCCCCTAGGTTGCTACAAAGTTTTTCTCTAAGGTGGATGATAAGATCTTAAGGCTTTATATTGATTATCAACACCTGAATCAATGATAGTAATTAAAAAATACCTAATGTCAAGGATTAATGAACTCTTCAACCAACTAAAAAAAGTAAGGTGGTTCTAAAAAATATATCGTAGGTCTATCTATCATCAACTTTGGGTTCAAAAAGAGGACATCCTAAATATGGATTTTAGGTTTCACTAAAAAAATTATGATTTTCTGGTGATGAAATTCAGTGTGAAAAATTCCCTAGTAGTGTTCATTATCCTCATTGACTAAAACAATCATCCTTTCTTGGACTTGTTCATGGTTTTCTTATTTGATGAAATCCTCATATATTCGATATTGGAAGATGTTAACATGGATCATCTAAGTATTTTCTTGAACTTTCTTTGAGAGAACCAGCTCTACAGTAATCTCTCAAAGTGTTAGTTCTGGATTTAAGCGGTCCACTTCTTGGAGTATGTCATCTCAGAGGAAATATTATCCAAAGGCCTATCAAAACTTGAGATAGTGATTACTTGTACACCACCCACTACTAGAAATTTTACCTATATCCACAGACCTATAGCCACAGTTTTATAGGTCCGTGGCTATATCATGTTTTTAACCACAATTTAATTAAAAAACTATGGCTAAAATTTGTACTCATTTTTTAAAAAATTCAATCGGGCTTCCCTAACTCCTCCTCCACCCCCTCATGTCGACCCTCTTCCTGTATCAGTCTCCTCCTCCATCCTCCCCCTCTGACATCAATACTCCTCATAGAGACCCTCCTCTAATGACGAACCTCCTCTCATAGTGGCGCCCTCCTCACGATGACCCTCCTCACGATGACCCTCCTCACGATGACCCTCCTCACGATGACCCTACTCACGACGACCCTCCTCTCACAGCGACCCTCCTCTAGATCCTCAACCCTCCTCTCACATCGACTCCATACTCCAACCTCTTCCTCCATCCTCCCCCAATCCGTGACCCTCCTCTCATTGTGGTGCCCTCCCCCTCCATCCTCCCCCCATCCGAGACCCTCCCCTTTATTTGTCAGCTTCTAGTGATCGATCTCAGTGAGATACAAGGTGATTCCCTCTACTTTTATTCTCCATTCCATATTATTTTATCTTATTAGGGAGTATATGGTATTTGGATTCCATATCATTTGGTGTGTTTAGGTTTTTTATTCAACAAGAGTTTTTTGTACATATTATAAGCATCTTTATGTTCTTGTCAATGTGACCATTCTTCATTCCTTGGTCTCATGTTGTGATTTTTTGAAGCATCATTTGAGGTAAGGGATTCAAAACTTATCTATTATTATTTTAAATTTTCAAATTAGTAATACTTTTTCTTTATTAAGAGGATCGTATAGATTAACATAATCAAAATAACTAATTAAACCAAAGTAATTTAATTTAAAATAGGGGAATCATATGAGTATAACACGAATTCATGTTATTGATATATATTTGTGATTATTGATTTAAATTTATGATATATAGAAATTGTTCATTATTGTGGAAGTATTTGATTAACTAGAACTAAACATATTGATGAATAGAACATTTTGGGAGACAAATCTGTTGTAGAATAAAATAGGAGGATGTATAGAATTAAAATAAATTCCCTCTTATATTTATTTGAGTAAAAAATATTTTATTAAGCATAAATTGATTAAAATTGGATTAAAGATATGAATGGGGAGTTAAATTAGACAGAAAATAACGACACATAGAAATTTTTTCCACAAAAAATAGATGAAAATATCATATTCACTAAACAAGTAATAAAAAATATTCTTAATGAAAATGGAGAAGTTATAAAATTCATAGTCAGAATTTTGTGAAATGGATATTAATTGATTGATATGGTGTTTGTAGATAAAATATTTTCACCAATTGATTGTATTGAGGTTATCAAATTGTTTCTTACCATAGTTATATAGATAATATCAAGGCATATCTAATGTATATAATAAAAAGTATTCTTTTCTCATTGGAGTTTTTAAGGAATTTTAAGTTGGTCAACTATGTGGATTTCAAATAGATTATGATGATAATAAATTGTGCATTTTTAAGAATGATTTTTGTGGCTTAAAACAAGTATATGTAGCTTGGAACTCAAGGCTTGAAAATGTTCAGTTTTTTTGAGGTTTATGAGAGTAGTTTACTATAATCTCTATATCAATAGGAATTGTTATAGCCAAATGACGACATTGGATTATAAAATTTAAACAATCTAAATTTTTTTTGGATGAGATGATGGGGATGTGAACTTCATATTCATGAGGTGTTTCTCATTTTTAGGAAGTCCAATTGACAATGAATTTCCTTGGAGTTCAATAAACTATGTTTGGGGGAGTGATTAAATTAGAAATTTCATAAATATTTATATGTAATTAATTTTTTTATTCCCTACAATTCCATTAAAATCCTTAGCATTGATATATTTTCAAATTTTGTATGATTTTATATGAGTAAAATAAATATGGATTGATTTTTTTATTTTAGTGATAATTTTTTTATGTTTTCATTAATTAAATGTGTTATCATTTATTTGCGTTCAGTTTATGAGGATTCTTTTTCTCCTGCCATTGATTTAGGTACATATGCCAAAGCGGATGTTGATGATGATGGTGGTCTGAGAAGAGGAGATAATGATGACTGTGTTTTTAAAGGATATGATGAGTGTCATGATGGTTTTAGTGATACTGATATTAAGATACATTTTAGATGTAAATTTTATTCTTGGTTTATACATTGAATTCTACCATATAATGATGTTAGTGTTTGGTAGATGTTGTGGTGTATAATATTTTAGGGAAAGGGGTGTGCATGGGCGAGGGGGGGGGGGGGGTGGGGGTGTGGGTGTGCGGGGGGAAGGGGGTGTACTGGGGGAAAGGGAGTGCTGGGGGCAGGGGTAGGGGGAAGGGGTGTGTAGGGGAGGGGGTAGGGCAGGGGCAGTGTGGGGGGTGTGCAGGGGGAGGGGGTTTGTAGAGGGTGTGAAGGGGGAAGGGGGTGCAGGTGTGTAGGGGGGTGTGTAGGCAGGGGGTAGGGTGGTGTGCTGGCGGCAAGGGGAAGGGGAGGGGGAAGGGGGTGTGTAAGGGAGGGGCCTGGTGTAGGGGGGTGTGGCAGGGGGAGGGGGTGTGCAGGGGAGGGGGCAGGGGGTAGGGGGTAGGTAAGGGGGCAGTGTGGGGGTGTGCAGGGGTAAGGGCAGGGGTTTGCAGGGGGGTGTGAAGGGGGAAGGGGGTGGGGATGTGTAGGGGGTGTGGGTGTGTAGGGGTGTGTTCTGGGGGAAGGGTGGTTTGCTGGTGGTAGGGGGAGTACAATGGAGGGGGTGGGGGGGGGGGGGTGTTCGTACCCACCATTTCGATGCTATGCCATCCCAGGTTTCGTCTTGTTGACCCCGCTTCATTTTTTTGCAATCACCCCTATATTTTATATTTCTATTTTTATGTTTTCTATGGTAGTTGAAGTGGGATCAATACCATATTAAAGGCTTGCAGGGAATTCAAGTCAAAGAATCTAGACATTGAAACTACATTTTATCGACAAAAACCAAGGTTCCTACATCATCCCTCACAATTAGTGCTCTACTTGACATGCAATTTTCTATTTTCTCATCCCACATGGTTGGTTTTATTTTTGAATCAAGATGATTTATGATTGGTGTTAGTGAACTATTTGTAGTATTTTACATTTTATCTAGAATAAGAATCAATGTTGGATTGGTTAACTCTCTTCTTGACCATTCAAACATCTATGCCTTTCATTTTGTTGTTGGATTGGTTCTGATTATGTGGCAGGTGAGTTATTGATGTTATTATTTTTCTAAGTATTCTAATGTCACCACATATATAGATCTTTATGTTATTTATGTTTGTGGGTGATTTTATTAGGAATCATAACTTCCTTGGGGGCTTAGCAATGTTTATTTATTGGTGCTTTGTATTTTTCATTATTTATGGTTGTCTTTTTTGTAATTCGTAGTTTATGTTGAGTAACGATTCATGACAGTTTTCCTTTTAATTTGAAGTTAGTTTTTCTTTTAAAGAGAAATATCTTAAAATAATTGGTTCCCTTTAAATTTTCTATTCTTCTATATCCATGTGTTTCTTTCATAAGTTACTGAATGCTTGCAAGATTTTCTTTCAGAAGTTACTGAATGCTTGAAAGCGTTGATCTTTAAAATCTATGGTTCTAAGAGACCATGCGAAACATCAATGGTTTGAACTACAAATTATCTTCTATCATAAAATTATTTTATAAAGTCTATTATCATCAAAGGACAAGGTATTCATATTCATACATTAGAAAAAATTGTAGTGATATGTTTTTATTTCATAAAAATAGTAAGTTTCTTACATTTTATATGTATAATGACAAATACTTCATTAATTATCTTCAATTTATTTTGTGATATTATTTCATAACATGCTATGTCATAAAATTTAGTTAACTTATCCATTTAATTAATATTTTATGATATTATTTTATAACATTCTTTGTCTTACATTTTATATGTTTCCATGAGTGGTATTCCATTTACTTAATTTCAGTTTAAACCAAAAAAAGTAACTACGGATAAACCATAAGATTTCAAAATTCAAATTACTTGGAATGATTCAATGGAAATATCATTTTTCATGACCACTCCTTTCTCACTATAGTGCACTGCAACAAACACCTTTGAATTGGAGCATCACGACCACTCCTTTCTCACCATAGACCTTGTTTTATTTTTTTTGAACTTAACTGATTGAATATGAAGTTGATTTTGTTTATTTTTAGGTACAATAATGAGAATATCCAGGTTGAGTGAAAAATATAATATGATGGTTGGATCATTAAAAAGAAGAAAACTGCATCATATCATTATAGGGGAGTAATTAATTTGGGTTTTACTTGTTTAGAACAATTCATTCATGCTGCCACTTATTATACCTCTTTTTAAATTCTTAATTTTAGGATGTTATGCTTGTCGAGTGTTTGTGCTTAAACTATTGAATACTTTTTCATGATGATGTTATTGACCTGAATCTATTTATGATGGTTATTAAAAATATTCTTGCTTATGGTAAAACATGCTGAGTGTTGATTTTTAATGTATAATGATGTTTATTGTGAAATTTATATTTCATGATTTTTTTGTTGAAAATATGTTAAATATTCATTAATGAGGGTAGAGTGGTAATATAAAAACTATTTTCATGGTGATTTTAATGTTAAATGTTCACTATATCTGTCTCTTATCCTACTAAAAAGAGTTTCTTTACATGTTGTTATGTATGTTTGATTGGAAATCATGAATTAATGCACGTGAGCATTAAATTTTCTTTCAAAAGGGATGAATATTGTTACTTTTTAGAGGAATGATACTATTTTCAGCCTTATTTTTACCTTAATGTTTTGGTTCCATTTTTCATTCTCTTCTGGTTTGAAGGATATTTTGGGATTTAGGGGGGGTCCAGGGGGGCTGTCCAGTAGGGGGGCTGTTCAGGGGGGAGGGGGGCTGTCCAGGAGGGGGGGGGGTGTTCAGGAGGGGTGAAAGGGGGTCTACAGGGGGGAGGGGTGAAGGGGGATGAAGGGCAGTGTGAAGGGGGTGTGGGGGTGCAGGGGGAGGGGTGATTGGGGGGTGGGGGGTGGGGGGGTTGTTCAGGAGGGGGGGGGGTGAGGGGGGGTACGGTGTGTGGGGGTGTAGGGGGAGGGGGGCTGTCTAGGGGGTGGGGGTGTCTAGGGGGGTATTCTCGCCATCTGTAACTATAGATAAACCATAATATTTCAAAATTCATATTAGTTGGAATGATTCAACGGAAATATCATTTTTCATGGAAAATACTTTCTCACCATAGACCTTGTGTTATTTTTTTTGAACTTAAATGATTGAATCTGAAGTTGATTTTGTTTCTTTTTTAGGTTCTTCAATGAGAATATCCAGGTTGAGTGGAAAATATAAGAGGATGGTTGGCTCATTAAAAAGAAGAAAGCTACATCATATCATTACAGGGGAGTACTTAATTTGGTTTTTACATGTTTACAAAAATTCATTATTGCTTCCACTTATTGGAAGTCTTTTGAAATTATTGATTTTAGGATGTTATGCTTGTTGAGTGTTTGTGCTTAAACTGTTGAATAATTTTCATGCTGATTTTATTGTAGAATCTGTTTATGATGGTTATTGAAAATATTCTTGGTTATGGTAAAACATGTGGAGTGTTGAGTATTAATGTATGATGATGTTTATTTTGAAATTTATATTTCATGATTTTTTTGTTGAAAATAAGTTAAATATTTATTAATGAGGGTAGAGTGGTAATATAAATACTGTTTTCATGGTGATTCTAATGTTAAATGTTCACTGTATTTGTCTCTTATCTTCCTAAAAAGAGTTGCTTTGCGTGTTTGACTGTAAATCATGAATTAATGCATGTGCACGCTGAATTTTCTTTCAAAAGGGTTATTGTTACTTTTTAGAGGAATGATACTATTCTCAACCTTCTTTTTACCTTAATGTTTTGGTGTCATATTTTCATTTTCTTTAGGTTTGGGGGATATTTTGGGGTTTGGGGGGGGGGGGGGGTCCAGGGGGTTGTCTAGTGGTTGGGGGGGTGTCCAAGATGGAGGGAGGGGGGTTGTTCAGGGGGGAGGGGGGCTGTCCCGGAGGGGGGAGGGTGTCCAAGAGGGGTGAAAGGGGGTCTGTAGGGGGGGGGGTGAATGGGATGGGGGTAGTGTGGGGGTGCTAGGGGAGGGGGCTGTCCAGGAGGGGGGGTGCCGGGGGAGGGGGGATGTCCTGGGGGGTCTCCTCTCTATCTATAACTATGGATTAACCATAATATTTCAAAATTCAAATTAGTTGGAATGATTCAATGGAAATATCTTTTTTCATGGACACTCCTTTCTCACCATATACCTTGTTTTAATTTTTTTGAACTTAAATTATTGAATCTGAAGTTGATTTTGTTTCTTTTTAGGTACTTTTATGAGAATATCTAGGTTGAGTGAAAAATATAAGAGTATGGTTGGCTCATTAAAAATAAGAAAAATGCATCATATAATTACAGGGGAGTACTTAATTTGGTTTTTACTTTTTTAGAACAATTCATTAATTCTTCCACTTATTGGGAATCCTTTTAAATTCTTGATTTTAGGATGTTATACTTATCGAGTGTTTTTTCTTAAATTGTTGAATACTTTTCATGATGATTTTATTGACCTGAATCTATTTATGATGGTTATTGAAAAATATTATTGCTTATGGTAAACATGCGGAGTGTTGAGTTTTAATTTATGATGATGTTTATTGTGAAATTTATATTTCATGTTTTTTTGTTGAAAATATGTTAAATATTCATTAATGAGGGTGGAGTGGTAATATAAAACTATTTTCATGGTGATTTGAATATTAAATGTTCACTGTATTTATCTCTTATCTGGATGAAAAGAGTTTCTTTACATGTTGTTCTGTGTGTTTGACTGGAAATCAAGAATTAATGAACGCACACACTAAATTTTATTTCGAAAGGGATGAATATTGTTACTTTTTAGAGGAATGATACTACTTTCAAACTTCTTTTTACCTTAATTTTTTAGTACCATCTTTTCATTCTCTTCTGGTTTGGGGGATATTTTGGGATTTAGGGGGGGGGGGTCCATGGGGGCTATCCAGGAGGGAGGGGGATGTTCAAGGGGGAGGGGGGACTGTCCAGGATGGTGGGAGGGGGGGGGGGGTTGTCCAGGATGGTTGCAAGGGGGTCTGCAAGTGGGGAGGGGGCTAGGGGGTAGTGTGCATGGGGGTGTGGGGTTGTAGGGGCAGGGGGAGCTGGGGGAGGGGGCTGTCCAGGAGGGGGGGGGGTGAGGGGGGCAGGGGTGGGGCAGGGGGTGTGGGGGCGCAGAGGGAGGAGGGCTGTCTAGGGGGGGGTGTCTAGGGGGGCTGTCCATGGGGGTCTCCTCGGCATCTGTAAACCCCTCCTGTCCCACTTTATCCATTTCTATGGATCTTGATTTCTCTTCTAAGGGTATACAGTGAGTATACACAATAAAATTGATACTTCTTGGAGGTAAACTTGATGGTTCTCCCCAATGGTGGGAGACAAATCATCAAATTATGCTATATGATAATTGTAGTCCCATAATATCATTTTGGGTATAGCCATTAGAATTTGAGTAAGGATATTACCCAATGGATTATAATCCTTGATAAAGTATGCTTTGTAGAGTATTTTTTATTTCCAACATGTAGTGATTTGAGATATATAGTTGAGGATGTATTATAAATATCTATTGGTCTAGTTTCATGATTCTGTAAGGTGTTATCCTAGAATATGAATCTCATTGAGTCAGGTTATTTGAGTAGTTAGGATCATCTACTTTAGATTATTGTTTAATAGGTCACTGAAGTTTAGTGTCTAGGGGGGGTGTCCAGTGGAGGGTCTGGGGGGGGGGGGTCCAGGTGGTGTCCAGTGGGTAGAGTCCAGGGGGGGAGTCCACGGGGGGTCTAGTGGGGGGTGTCCAGGGGGGAAGTCTAGGGGGGGGGGTGTTCAGGGGGGAAGTCCAGGGGGGAGGGGGTGTTCAGGGTGGGGGGGGTGTCTAGGTGTTGGGGGGGGGGGGGTTCTAGTGGGGGGGGGGTGTCTAGGGGGAGGGGTTTCCAAAGGGGGGGGGTGTCCAGGGGGGGTGTCCTGTGGTGGGAGTCCAAGAGGGGGTGTTCGTGGGGGCTGCTGCATGGGGGGGATACTGCAAGGGGAGTGTGTGTGTGTGTGTTGGGGGGGTGTTGTCCAGGAAGGGGAGTGGTGGGATGCTTCAAGTGGGATGGGGGGCTGCTGCAGGGGGAGGTGTGGGGGGGGGGGTGTCCAGGAGGAGAGTGGTGGGCTGCTGTAAGGGGGGTGGGGGCTGCTGCAAGGGGAGTGTAGGAGGGCTGTCTGGGAAAGGTAGTGGTGGGATGCTACAAGGGGGTGGGGGGTGGGTAGGGGGAGGGTGGGTTTTTTTATGAAATGGGAAGGGATATTTCCAAAATTTCAAAACGTGGCTAATGACCTATAGCCACGGGTTGAATCGTGGCTAAAGCCCTATAGCCATAGTTTGAACTGTGGTTAAAGCCCTATATCCACGGTTCCAAACCGTGGCTATAGGCAATGTGTGGCTTGAGCTTCTGCCACGGTTTGAAACTGTGGCTAGAGGGCTTTAGCCACGGTTCAAACCATGGATATAGGATTTTAGACATGGTTGAAACCATGGCTATAGTCCAAGGCCTATAGCCACGCCAATACCATCCACCATTCATTGAACCATGGCTATAACCTATAGCCACGGTTTTTGGGCTTATAGCCATGGTTTGAAACCATAGATATAGCCCAAATTTCTAGTAGTGACCCAATATAAAGTTTAATGTGTATAACTTTTTTTTGGGTTGGTGGAATACTACTAGATATTTGTGGATAGCTTCTCTAGGATTATGGCTCTGGATGGGGACTTTAAATTATAACTTTCTCAACATTAGTTTTTTTGTTAATTTGTGTTTTTAATAGTTGAAATAACATTAATTTGGTATATTATTCCTTCAAGGTTAGTATTTTTTAGTTTTGGTAAAATAATAAAATAATTAATTATAATTTTTGTTATATTTTTTAATCTAAAAATTACTCATTCTTTAAATTATTTATTAATCCCTTTCTTTGTTTTATTTGGAGTACTAATTATTAATTTCTTTGATTTTTAATTCCTTTTTGTTCTATGTGTTAAATAATTATAAGCTTTTTGTTTATAGTATTAATTTAATAATTAATTAACTAAAATTTAACTTTATTTAATTTTCTTTAAATAATTTAATATTGAGTAACATTAAACTAAAATTTAATTCTTTAATTATTTTTATTATTTATTTATTTTGTTAATTAATTAACCAATTATTTTTTAGAAAATTTATTTTAATTTTTAATATTTTATTTATTTAACAAAATAATAAGTTAGAATATGTTAAATTTAAATGTATAATTATTTTTTAATTAATTAAAAATTTAATATTTATTTTATTCTTTGATAGATTTGTAATCCATTAATTTTATAATGATTTTTTATTGCAACAACAGTGGCATAGATATTTTTTTCAAATTGTTATGTATCCTTTTTCCAGGATTCTATATATAGTTAAATTTGATATGCTTTCCCACATAGCCAGTTTTTTTAGGTGTTACCTATCCAATTCATTTAGTAGCTACATATCCATTTTTCTTGGGCAAAAACCTTGCAACCAAATTTTAGGTTTCACGTATTCATTTAATAAAATACAGGAACCAACTTAAATGATTTCCCTTGAGACCATAATTCCTAAGCTAGACCAATCAAGGATGAATGATATCCATAAAATCAATTTATAAGCTCATTGAGAATGAATATTTTGTGCTTTCCAGAGTGTGAAGAAGACAAATTGAGATTGAAGCTCAAATATATCCAACACCCGAGTGTGAGGAAGATGTCTTTTTTGAGAGAATCTCAAGATAATTATGATGATGATTTTCAAATATTATCCACATAAAAAATTCAAATGGTTTAGTTCATGTCCAGCGAAGATGATGACCTAAAGCCAATCAGGCTCTCTATAAGTGATCAAGAGGTTTATTTTATTGAAATTGAAATCCGATTCGTCAAGGATTGAACATTTCTATTGACTCCAACCAATTATTTTTTACTATATAAACAACTGAGTCTTATGATGAAGTTTGGAAGAAGGGTATGAGTCTAAATCTTAGATTAATATAAAATAATGATGCATGTTATTGAAAACCACTAATCCATGGTTGAAGCAGTGTTTATATTTGTGTATTCAGTTTGTTTCCTTTACAGGGGAATGAAGAGGGTGGATAACTCACTACTTCCTAACACATCCAAATCAGGGTTTTCAAACACTACATGGTAGGTGTGTCATGACCCGACCCAATGGGGCTCGAGACGTGACTCCCCAAGCCCACCTCCAATAGGCCAGGGGCTGGAGACCAATGTCGAGTGGTCTATCACCCTGAAGGGAGGCATTAGCCTATGGTACCTGTACACACAAACCCACATACACCTCCATGAAACAGTGCAGAGATATATAAAACTAAAAGGAAAATGCATGCTTACATCTATCCCAAACCAGAGTGAAATAGAAGTACAAAAGGGAAAAAACATGGCCCACCAAAAGAAAACTACAAAAGTGACCAACTTGATCAGAAGGAGGGGATCACTTTCAAAAGCACCCGCTGGTAATCTCCTCAGCATAGATCAAGTAAACACCCCAATCAGTCTCACTCACAAAGCTCCACCTGCTTTGGGTCCTCCTGGGACTCTGTCGAAAGGCTTGTGGTCTGCACAAGAAATAAACATGTTCGGGATAGCCCGTGCAAGGATGAGTATAAAAAAAACTTAGTAGGAACCCCCAAAACCCCAAAATAAAAGGGAGCAACTGAAAAGAAATAGTCATCTCATATCTTCCAGAGAGAACCCAAACGAGAGAGAAACTCCATCTCAAGACCATTTTTAGCTAAATACAACTAGTTATTATAGCTCAGGTTCATTCCCATACATACACCATGAAAATCCGCTCAGGTATATTCCCATACATATACAATGAACAACTAGATATACTCATCTCATGCACTAACCCTCATGAGGTTACAACCTCATCACTTACTACAAGTACATAACCAGGAGAACACACTCCACGAGCTCTGTCATCCCAGATGACACTCGTCTGAGAGATACATGCTCGTCGAATATCATCACCATGAACACCATGTCAAAATATTGGAATGACCAAAATCCTAAAATAGGGGATCACTCCTAGGGTCCTCTAGGGGATAAAATAACCCACTCCGGTAACTCGTAGATCTCAAATATAGGGGATCACTCCCAAGAACCACTGGGGGATACCACAACCCGATATGGTGCTCCACAGATCACATCACTGAGATAGAGGTTAGTCACCTGTGTAAAGGTGGTCATGACGATATTAGAACCCTATCTGGTATAAATTGTGATGTAGGGGATCGAACCGATGATGCACCAACCCTACTAAAATCTCACGTTTAGTAGGGGATCGTATAACCAATAATGCTGCAAACCTATTATAAACCACATGTTGAGTAGGGGATCGTATACCCGACGATGCCACAACCCTAGTATGAACGACCCACTACATAGGGGATAACGTTCCCGATGATGCCTCAAACCCTACAAGGGTTAACCCTCTAGATAGGGCATCACCGCCCATGGATAAGTGGTCACAACAATACCAAGAACCCGATCTTGGGAAGTGAAGCTAGAGGATCCCGCTCTGAACCCATCAGAGGGATTCCACAACTATATTAGAAAATTCATCCTATCGAGGGGATAAAAAACCTATACTAGGGTTGTAATGCCACACAAACCCTCATAGAAATGAACCAAGGGAGTACACTCAACCACTATCGGTCCAAGAATCGCTAATTGGAGCGACCCACAACACCACCACACTGTGCACCTCTTAGTCCTATACTGAGGCCACCATCGCGATCTATGTGGAATAAACATGTAGGATAAGCTACTTACCCACCTGTAATAGAAAAATGGTGAAAAAGGAACTATTCACCATATTAATCCCATGTAGTTCCTAGACCTCTATCCTGAAAATATTCAATCGGGTCACACCGTTTCGATCCCCTCTAGAAAACACACAGGATCGACTACTCGCTCATCCATAACGGACACCCGACGGAAAAGTCACGTTTCTCCGCAAACACCGAAACCCGACCCCATGGGGACCACACCATGTTATTTGTCCCAAAACCTAAAAAATATCTTGAAAATTCTTCCGTACCATTAGGGTCTCAACACCACTGGTAGTATGTCAATCAGACACCCCAGGAAGAAGTTACGACGACCCGAAGTTGAATAACTATATAATAATATTATTATATTCTGCATTTTAAGCTCCCAAGACATGATCCTGAACATTAATACTCTAAAACCCACCTCAAAGGGTCCATGTTGTCTTTAGGGCTGCATCGCTGCAAACAGATCACGAATACGAGCTCTTATTTGCAAGCAACGTGGGTTTTAAGAACCCCCGAACACAAAGAAGGGCCCGCCCGCACCGGTTGACCCTGCCGCTGCTGCCGCCGCCAGCCACTCCAGCTGGTAGTTCCCACCGCAAACAGAACCCCATGAGCATGTGCACACCCATAGTTGACCCCCCCCATTGGGGGTCGCCACTGATTGATGCCAGAACGTCGTGCGAAGGTGGCAGTCCCTTCCTCCCGCGGCGTCGCTGAAGTTTCCACGGACCACCGGCCCCCCCCGGGGGTTCAAACGCAGATCCGTGACCTATTACATCACCCTAGAGAACCTATCTACACAAATATGGATTTAAATTTAATCAAAACTAACCATAAATAGGATCTGGGTATTAAAACTCAAACCGCCTACCTCCCGGGTGAAACACTGAAGCTTCGGGTGCAGAATGACGCCCGCAACACTCTGAAGCTTGATCCGCTGAAGATCGGTGCCAAAAAATGGACACCCGCAATGCCTTGATCCATTGAATAAGGAGGAGGGGGAGAGATAATCACCACTACATACCAAGGAAGAAGAAGGGGGGGATGATTGATTTCTTTTTTTATTAAATAACTAATTATTTAATTCTACCACTGTCCATGATCCCGACCAAATCTCCCTGCATGGAGAAGTTCAAGACACCCCTAGGGTAAAGGCGGTGTTTTGAACTCAACCGCATGATTAGAATTTTGATCTGAGACTCCGTTCAGGAGTTATTCAAGGTGACATCCATAAATAAACTTTTCCATATATTTTCAAAAACGCCCTTGGTGGCTTTTTCCACAGCAGGCCCGTGCCCACAATGTTTGCAGCTTGCCTAGGGTAAACGACATGCTCCAGACATAACCGTGCCCTAATATTTCTGATACAAGCTATTTATTAGGAGAAAATGCATCATCACTATCTGCATAGTATAAAAATACATAATATTTTTATAAAATTAATTCCAGGCACACCGGACCTCAGAATCACATGCCGTATTCAAACCTTGCTATGGAATTATTTGTAGGAATATTTGAAAGTTTGATAGGGCCAAAAACCGGGTCGCTACATCCTCCCCACCTTAGTAATTTTCTTCCCTGAAAATCCATAAGCATGAGGGAAAGAAACTTAACTTTGAACTAGGTTTTCCACACTAGCAAGTTTGCTGACACACAACTCTGCCCGAACTCTTAAGTCAAGGGAAATCTTCCACCTCACCTCAACACTATCAGCTGTGGGAAACAATGACTCGCTCGCACAGTTTTAATCGTGTAAAAAAACTTATCTCAGTGAGGGAAGGACCCCGATTCTTCATGAATTTGAAGCACATTGAACAACTCCCACAAAGGGTCTTACCAACACCCTGAACAAAACTCAACCAAGCAACAGAAAGGAAAAAGTACCCCTAATAGTGTCTATCAAAACTGCTATTGAAAGTATAAAGGACATATGTCATACCTCCATCCATCCACAGATCATCTAGGTCAATAACTTCTAAGGCCTGTAGTTGTCCTCTCCTTCCCCCGCCATCTCCTTAAGCTCGGCGTGGTACACTCAACCACTGCTAGTCCAAATGTCACTAAACTGATCAAACTGTAACATCACCACACTACGCACCTCTTAGACCTATACTGAGGCTACCATTTCAATCTACACTGAAGAAATATGCAGGATAGGCTACTTACCCACCCGTAATGGAAAAACGATGAAAAATGTATTATTCCCCATAGTAAGACCATGTGGGGCACACACCTCGATCCCAAAAATCATCAATTGGGTCACACCATTGTGATACCCTTGAAAAAACACACTAGGTTGACTACCTGCTCATCCATAACATACACCAGACAAAAAATTCACATTTCTCCATAAATGCCAAAACCCAACCACACGGGTTCCACAACCTGTTCTTAGTTCCAACACCATAAAATTATCTTTAAAAGTCCTCTGTACCATCAGGGTCTCAATGCCACTGACGACACATCAATCGGATGCCCCGAGCATAAGTTACAATGACCCGAAGTCGAATAACAATATAATAATATTATTATATTCAACATTTTAATCTCCCATGCCATGAACCTGAAAATTAAAACTCCAAAAATTAATTCAAAGTGTCCTTATTTTCACCAGGGTCGCGTTGCCGCAGATGGTTCGTGAATCAGACCTCTGATTTGCATGGAACGAGGGTTTTAATAACCCCTGAACACAAAGAAGGGACGGACTGGCCCGCGCTAGCCGAACCAGCCGCACGCGGCGCCCCCCCCCCCACCCCGCGCACGCAATCACGGGTGACCCCCTTCCAGGGGTTTCCTATGATTGACTCTAGACCTCCATACAAAGGCGACAGTCCCTTCCTCCTGTGGTGTCGCCGTGCCAGTGAAGTTTCTGTGGACCACCGAGGGCACCCCGGGGGTCCAAACGCAGATCTGCGACCTACTACGTGGCCATGGGGACTCGATCTACATAGTTATGGCTTTAAATTGATGAAAAAAGAACCATAAATGGTATATAGGGATTAAAACTCAAACCTCATACCTCGCGGGTGGAATGATGAAGCTTAGAGTGCAGAACGACGCCCGCAACGCTCTGAAGCTCGATTTGCTGACGATCAGCACAAAAAAATGACACCCGCGGCAACTTAATCCATTGAAGAAGGAGGAGGGGGAGGGCTGCTCACTACTGCTTACTGAGGAAGAAGAAAGGGGTTGGGGGTGAGATGATTTTTTTTAATTAAATAACTAATCAATTAATGCTACCACTATCCACGCCCCTGCCCGAACCTCCTTGCATGGAGATGTTTAGGTCACCCCTAGGGTAAACACGATATTCTAAACTCAACCACATGCTCATAATTGAAAAATGAGACTCCTTTTAAGAGTTATTCAAGGTGACGTCCATAAATAAACTTTACCATTTATTTACTAAAATGCCCTTAGTGGCTTTTTCCACAACAGGCCCGTGCTCGCAAAGTTTACACCCCGCCTAGGGTAAACGACACGCTCCAGACGCAACTGTGCCCTTGGATTTATGATTCTAGCTATTATTTAGGAGAAAATGCATCCCCTCTATGTGCATAGTATAAAAACACTTAATATTTTTATAAAATTAATTCTGGGTACACCGGACCTCAAAATCGCATGCCGTCTCGCGCCTAGCTCTGGAATTATATGTAAGAATATTCAAAAGTTTGATATGTCAAAAACCCAAGTCACTAAAAGGTGTTCATTGCAATACCTTAATTTACAAGTTTTATTTTGATGGAGTGATCATGTAATCTCAGTTATAGTGGAGTCTATTCTGGTCATGTTTTGTTGCCTACATAGAGAGCTTAGTAGTTATTTCTGCCGATTCTAAAGAATCATTCTATGACAATAATTCAAATCCAAAATGAATAATTTATAAGATGATATCACATGATATTATGATGATTAAAATAAGATTATATATTTTAAACTAGTTTATGAATGTCAATCGAGTGAGGTTGGGAAAATAATAGAGTAGACGTTGTTCTAATTTATGTGAACTTGTGAGCTTGATATGATTCCACTAATGCCATAACCAGTGAAGACGATTTATGTGGTAGAGGGATTGAAGTTGTAAGATCTCATGCACTAATATATTATCCTTTTTTCTTCTGAAATATTGAATTAGGATGATTTTTTCTGTTGTTTTTCTCCATTATTCTCTAATGAAGTCATGTCTGTGATAGATGATTATGTGAGTATTTTCATGAAATTGGTTGAACTTAATCGAAGATGAGGTGAGAGTGTTGGTTAACTAAAGTCAAGCCTGATATAGGATGTATTTTTTTAAACTTATTTTGTAGGTTGGGGAATTAATTTCTAATCCAAGTAATAGATTTGGTTTAAGAGATTTTCTAAATTGACATCTATGGTAAAATAAAACCAAATTTTAATTCCCTCAGATGTTTTTCATGAAGAGAAAGCGGTGTTGGGTGAAATTTACTCTGATTAAAAATTAAATAAGATCATTATAAATGAGGGGGAGGTCAAATTTTTTTTAACAAGATGAGGAAGAAAATTACAAGATAACATCAATGATGAATCAACAAAATCTTGGAACGGAGGAGAAATAATCTTTGACAAACCATATTTCTCTCTCTTTTTCTTGTTTATTATATTCTTTAATTCTTGTGATGTATTTTTTAAATAAATTTAAAGTTATTTCTTAGATAATGAGTCACTAAAAAACTTTTTAGGGTTATCAAATTGCAATGAATTGAAATTATTCATCTACTCAACTCTTATCATAACTTTCATGTCAATGAAATTTTTATTAATTATTCTCATATTCATTCTCAATGAGTATCATTTTTACAATAATTTGTATAATTATGGGTGATGGTAGTTAATATTTAACCCATGCCCATTAACTTAAGTACTAAAAATTGGAAAAGTTTGATGATACAATTATCCATTAAATAATTATTCTTATCCTCAGTTTTTATTGACAAGTCTTTACTAAGGAGATTTCACTAAGTTGTTCTAAATACTTAACAATAGTTAGGTGCTCAACACACCTTCTTTGTAAAACTCACATAGATATGATAGTTTTTATTTAGAGTATAAAATTTCTTTAATAAATTTAGTCTAATATGATTCCCTAACCTCATTTGTTTTTAACCTCTCTTTTAGTCATTTTCAAAATCTCTATCACAGTCACCTTTTCATTATTTCACTTTTGTATTTTTTTGTTTTCAATTGATTTGTTCATACAATTATTTTAACTTTCCCTATGGGTTGAAACTCATACTCAATGATCAACTAGTAGTTTATAGGATTTAAATAATTATATTTTATGTCCACATCAATGACCACACAAGCATAAAATTATGGAACAATTTTCAAGGAATCCATGTATGACTAACAACGAAAAAAATTAAAATTTTTAAAAAGTTTTTTAAAGAAATATACAAAAATTATATTGAAAACTACTTGTTTAATTCACTAATATATTCTATTATTAACCTCTGTGAACTTGAAATAATATTAAAACATGGGAAAATTCTAAATATGAACTTTAAAAACTTATACAAAAAAGGAGAATTTTTTTTTCTACTTTTAAGAGGAAGAATAAAGCAGAAATGGAAAATCAAAATCTTGAAATTTAGAGTGCTGTAGTGAAAAATGAAAAACTATTTGCACCTATAAATGGGAATAAGAATTCTAATACTACTAGGTTTAGATATTTCCATCTACCCACTATTTAAAACATTCCATCTTCCATATGGTTATCCCCTAGGTTTAGAAGGTATGAGATGAAGCAATATTACCTCTCTATATTACCCCTCCAGTTCTTTTCCCAGTGAGGATTATATTGAATTCATTAGAGATTTTTTAGCATGTTTCAACAAATACCATTGCATGGTATTTCCTAGGAGGAGATTAAGTTGAGAAAATTTCCATTTTAATTGAAGAATAGGGCTAGGATCTAGTTCTATAACTTAAATGAGGAAATTCTTGACACATGGGACCAAATTTTCAACTCCCTCCACAAAAGTGAGACATGAAATCACTAGTTTTTTTCAATTTGATGATGAAATTTTCCATGAGACTTGTCATAGGTTAAAGGGAATTCTTATATAATGTACCAATCACCAACTTGACCCTCATATCTTGAAGGATATATTCTATAATGGTCTCAATACTTAAAATAAAAATATTATGGATCAATCTTAGGGTGGTGATTTCTTAGAAAAAATAATAGATAATATCAATAAAGTCATTAAATGTTTTTAATAAAATTACCAACATAATAGAACAAGGAAGTGAGTAATTCATAGGGATAAAACCAGCTCCTAGGATATTTTATTTAATGAAAATTCTCTTAGTGACTAGTATTCTCATTGTGTGGTGTATGATCATTCTAAAAATTGTTGTCCCAACAATGATCTCTCTATGAATCCTGAGGAGAGTGACCAATTTTTTTACTATAGGGATAAAAAAATATGTCAATGGCCCTTTTTCTAATAAATTCAATGCTAGATACCAAAATCACCCAATATTTCTTGGAGAGAATAAGGTGTGTTGAAATAATATGATACTCCTATTTTTCCACAAGAAACTAGAACTTGATTTTAGATTCAATTTAATGATGAATCCTCAAATAATCAAGTGGATGTTAGGAGTATTTTTAAATAGTTAATATGGATATTTTATTCTCAAAAGATTGATACATATTACCAAAAGGATAAATTTGATTCAGATATGGATGAAACAAATTCTATAATTCATAATCTTATGTTACAAATGAGTCAACTTGCTAAAGAATTAGGTGGAATGGACAAAGGGAAACTACCTAAAATAAAATTGATGAATCCCAAGGATAATGTGATGGTTATAATTACCAGATCAGGTCTGAATACTAAATAAAAATTTAGTAAATATCCTAGGTAATTTAAACCAAATGTTATAGAATAACTTAAAAATGAAATCTTGGAAAACCCCAAATCTGAATAATTTTTACCCCTATCTCCCCTTTTCCACAAATACTCAAAAAGAAAAATGAATTGAATCACCTAATTTTTTTTCAAAATTTAATAATATTTAATATTAATATTCTTTTTTTGGAGGATTTGAATAAATTTACATCTTGGTTGAAATTAATTAAAAGATTTTTGGCTAATAAGAGGGATTGAGATGAGTGTTTAACAATAAATCTTAATGATGAGTGAAATGCTATTGTTCAGAAAACCATACCTCCAAAACTGAAATACCTTGGTTCCTTTTTAATATCCTATTTAATTGGGGTAGTTATGATTTTATATGCCTTTTCTATTTAGGTGCGATCATTAAGCTTAATACAAACTCCTTACTCAAAAATTTAGCTCTCAGGGAAGTGAAACTTGTATATGTTTCTTTGAAACCTACTGATAAGTCACTTTCTTATCCTTATGTGAGGGTGGATGACCAATTATAGGTAAACATTATTTTCCCACTTAATTCCTTATTCATGAAATGGAATGTGATAACAAGGTTATAATCATTTTTGGTATACCATTTTTAGCTACAGTTGGGGCTATTATAGATGTGGAAAGGGGATAAGTGACCCTTAATGTTAGTGATGATCAATAGAAGTTATATGTTTTTGAATATTCACCTCTTATGGTTAGTTTTATGTTGATTGATGGGGCCAAGGAAGTGTTTAGAACTGAGTTTATGAGGTAAAATCATCATCCTTTGATGATTTTATCATGGAATCTATTATTGACCATTTTCAAGAAAATTATGTCGAATCTAAGTACAAAATTGATTTGGAAAGACTAGGAAAACTTGAGAGTTAGTTTAGGATGTTCATTTCCTAGGTCCATGAAGTGGACCAACCCCACAAAAACTTTCAAGTCAATAGGATTTGTCATGCTGATGTTCAAAGTTCATAGCATTATCTTGTTTATAAATTGGAAACAAATTTATATCTCCATCATCATTAGAAACTTCAGTCTATTTTTGGTGATTGTTATTCTAAAAGTGTGTGTTTAAAGATCGAGGAAAAATTGAGGGTGAGTGATGATCCTTTAGTAACTGAAATTGATTCATTCCAACCTATTTATAGTGTAAAAATGGATAATCTATGTGGTTTTACAGATCTCAATAGAACATTTTCCCTTAAAAATATAAGATATTTTGATGATTATTTGTCCACAATATTTCTTAGTGAATTCTTATAATTATTGATGATGTTTCCCCTATAACACAAAATGGAGCTTAATATGAAAATTTTTATGGTAGTTGGAAATTTTCTGAATTTGTTGAGCTATTTTATTGACCTTTCTTAATTACATTATTTTAATTATTATTTTCTTATCCATAAAATTATAAATTTTATAGACAATATTGATGAATCTTTCAATATATCACTTAACAAAGTTGTTTCTAAGTGTCATTCCAAGGATAATAGCGATTTGGTTGCACCAACTGTTACTCCGAATTTTGAATTGTTTAATACCTAAAGTGTGGGGGAGATTTTGGGTAGTGAAGTTATTATTTATACTTATAATTATAGGATGATTCTTTCTATTCATAATTAACTATTTTAAGTTCTTAACCCTAAATCTACTAGTGGTATGAGGATAAAATATAGAACCTTGGAGTATTTGGGATGAGTTCTATAAGAAGATAGTGTTTGAATCCATTAAAGAAAAAAATAAAATCTTTTCAACAATAAATTAATGGAAAACCAATAATGAATCATACCCATTTAATGATTAAATATATTACACTTTATGGGATTAAGTCTGAAGACTTTAAATTTAGCGTTGTATGGGAGGGAACCCATGATTTGATAAGACTTTAGTTTTTTCTATTTATTTGAATAAACTTATCATGAATGATTTTGTTCCACTCTCCATATTTAAACAAAGCCCCCAATTATTTATTGGACTCATTTTAATGAATTTTCAAGAATATACTTAATGATATAACTTATTTTCTTTTTGGTATTTCCATGGAAGAGGATGAGTGTGCATCATTGATAAATGAATTTATTTTTAGTGAAAAACTGGATTAAACTTCCCTTGATCTTTGCTCTGGTTTAATTTTTTTTGAACATTAAATTATTGAAATTAATTTTTATCTTTTTTATATCATAGGAGATTAATTTTTGGATACCATAAGAACTTACTCAATGTACAAAATGGGAGGTTTCTTTTAATGAAATTATAGTGTTAAATATTTATACTAAGGGAGTTAAAAATTAAAATTCTATGTTTTTTATTCTACTTAAATATTAACCATTTCATATTACTTGGGTGAAATAAATGATCATCAAGTTCATATTTAAGTTATTTTACATAAAAAATTCATCATGTAAAAACTTCTAATCACTACTTCTATTTTAATGTCTCTATATGATGAATTGTTTCTCTACATGCACATCTTGGTTTCTTATTGATTACCCTTTTGAAATTCAAATTATACAATAAGACCTATCTCAAAATTATCTTATTGTGTACTTGATTTGTTTAGTAGTAATCAGTGGGTATTTTTGTTAATGATATGCATTTTTTATGATTGTTTGAGTCATGTGGAATAATAATTTTTGAAATGCCTTATGACCCTAAAACATGAATCACTCACTACTGAATTGAAATTATTCTTGAACTTAGGTTGTCTTAATTTTTCTTCCACCTTGAGTACAACATTAGGGAAAATTTTGAGTTTTAATTATGGTGGAGGGGTTCTAAAGTGTTTTTAACTGTGTTATAATACGATCCCATAAAAAAATTTATTTTTTTTTCAAAAATTTTAGTTTTTGATAATTACTTAAAAATATTTTTTGCTTGATAATTATTCTTAAAATTTAATGTTGTGACACCATTTTGAGGAGATTAATATTTAATACCTCTTGTATTTGATTAAGAAAATAATTTTTATTACCCTCTTGAAAAAAGGCTCTTAGTAAAACTTTGGGAAAATTTTATACAACAATGTAATGACTCAGACTTTCATAGTTCTATTTTTAGAAAATTCTTGGGAAGATTACAAGACTAGGTGCTAAGATGATGTGCGATTACAAGGTCTGGAGTTCCCAAAATGATCCATAAAAATGTTATGTTTTTAAACAGCACGTGTGGGTAGTTTTCCTGAAAAGGTAAAATAACTCTTAAACAGGTGCCCAGATCAGAAATTCTAGGGCACAATTGTCTTCAAGATGACAGGTTTATCCTAAGAGTGAAGTAACTTTAGTCGGTGCTGGTCCCCAGTGGGAAAACCTGAAAATGGAATAATTGTAAATAAAATAATTAAATAAAATTATTTTACTTTTCAAATCCTTATAACTCATCAATAGTAACTCAAATTGGAAATCCGAGAGTACCATTGAGCATGTGAAGATGTGGTTTCCTTAGGTAAAGCCTAAACTCAATTGGTGAGGTCAAGGTTAAAAGTTAATTTTTTGAATTTTTATAGTAGAATAAATTAAATTTAAAGAAGTTTATTTTATTTCCTTTTAATTTTTCATAGTATGGTGATGTTGCGATGCTGCAACGAAGAAACAAGTTATACTTTCATAAATGAAGCAGCGTGGTGAAGATGTTTTAAAACAATACAATAATGCCGAAACACATAAACGTTTAAACATGTTTCCTCCATTAATCAGTAAATGACCCGAGAGTTTTCTCTGAGGCTCTGGATGAATTCCATTAACGAGTGATGAATGATGAAGAATGAAAGATCAACAATAACGACGGATCGTGACATCTCTCAACGAATCTACAACGACAATCGAACCCTGACACTAACCGATCCTATTTTCTAGGTAGGGGTTGTTATTATTTGAATCTTCTCATTTTTCCATTCTTCATATTTGATGACAAACACAGACCAATTAACAAAAAAATTTGCCCAAAGATAAATCCTTGTTTTGGGATGGGATTACTCTTGTGGGGTTTTAACATGAGATTTTATTAGTGATTCTTGGTTAAACATTCTAACGATAATAAACCTCGATCAATAAGAACATCAATAAAAGTCCATTAATCTTTGTTAATTAATATTTTCTACCTCCATTATTTTTATGTTGCGGGAGTTCGTCGTTCATCCCGTGATTGGACTTATGGAGATAGATATATCTTTGCACAATATATCCTTGGCGCAATAATCCGATATCATGGATTTAGGATGGACACATCACGATGGATATGTGACGATGATAGTGGAAAATAGATCAAGTTAGTGAAATAGATATCACATACGAATAGATTCACACCATAAAGGGATTGTGGCATAATTTTGTACCCTTGGAGATGAAGAAAGTGAACCAAGGATTCCAGAAAATCTTTTGGATTGAAGAACAGTCCACCAGAGCACGTCCGGTGGCCCAAAAAAGATCCCACTGGCGTGTCGGCGGTCGTGTGTCAGTGTCCTAGAAGCTGGACACCCACAACAGCGACTGGAGGAACCTATAGTGGCTCAGCTGTAGGTGGTATCGGAGGTTGTGGCCAGGTCGAGCCAGGGTGGGGCGGGACAACGACACTACTACGCTGCGTCGAGCTGGTGACACGCCATCAACGGACCGCGTGCAGAGATCAGTGGCCGACTGAGCCGGCCATGTGGTGTGAAGGGGAGGTGTCTAGCTACTGCGTCTGGGCTGGACTAGGCTAGCCCACCAACGTAGGCTGGGCTAAAGGGGGCCGGGCCATTGGGTAGCCTGACAGGATGAAAACCGGCCCACTAGTACGGGCTAGTAAAGGTCCAATAGGCCCAATGGGCTTGAACTTTGGTCTAGGATAGACTGGGTCAGATCAGACCCAATCAAGTCATGTGGTGTCTGGAAAAATGGGTCAGGTTGGATCAGATGAACCGGTTCGGGCCGGATCTAGTTTGGTCGGTTTATCCGGGTCGGACTGAACTCAGACCCAACCGACCCCCTTTTCACTGAAACACCCATAATTTTCAAACCATATGTCTGATTGATGAGCCGTCTATGGTGTTGGGACCCTTACAATGATACAGTACTTTTGAGATGGCTTATTGGGGTTTTAGTTGGACCAATAGGGGCTGGTATATTTCTATTTATCTTTCTTATAAGGGATCGATGTAAGATCTCGATCCTGTCATAGAGGGTGACATTAGAGATTGAGATGATACCCTTGGACTTCTATATGAAGGTACGATGAAGGATAAAATTATTATCATAGAGAAGGACCCTTGTTATGAAGAGAGTTGTCTTAGAGTGGATCTTGGTGACACAACCAGCCTAAGTGATGATTGAATCTAGGTAACCTAGCAGACTGAAATGAATCTGTGGGTTTCAGTGCCCTGACGGATCTATGTGAAGCATATACCACACCGAGCGGCCAAGTTGGTCCTCACTTCTCTTAATGGAACCTTAGATAGGGTTTGTGTCATGGGTGTGGCCACAATTTACACTGACACCCATCCCCTATCTAGGACGACAATTCCAGTAGGTCCAGGATGTCCCCCAGTGATCCCTAGGTGCAGGACCCCCTATATGTGTATCTATATCTTATTCTTTCCTTCCTTAACGATTTGAACTGATCAAAATTTTTATCATAGTTATCAGTGTGTCTTCTTTGGGTGGGTCCCAAAGCAGCGGTACCTCCTTGCAAGGGTCTCTGATGACTTCATATCTCAAGGAGAAATTTCTCATGGAATGAGTGCATGTTGAGAAGAATCTTGTGACCAAGGATTGAATGTGATATCTAGACTCCTTTTCTCAGTGAGAATGAACATCTTACGGAAGCTTCATGGCATATTGAGGCTAGATGTTCTCTCAGATACTTTTTTTAGACTTTTTCTACATGATTACTTCAGATAGCTCGAGGAGTGGGACCTCCCAGAATTGAGCATGCTACGAGCAGAACCATATAGTTGGTAGTTGATGAGACAATGCATCATGGAATCCTTTACGAGTATACAGGGATGTTCATATTATATGTGTTGTTAACATATACCTATGTTGAACGGACTGTACCTTCTTGGTGGTGTTTCCTTTGTGGTCTATTACCTTTTGTTTTGGGGTCCCCTATTGAGTATTGTTTTACTCACCCTTGTACTAAATTTTCCCGCACATGTCACATCTTTTTCAGTTGACCAATGCATTAGTGGAGTCCTAGGCGTAGCAGGACTAGGACCAGGATTGGATGGTGCCTTGTGAGATTAGATGAGATGAGGTATTCCCAGCTGCTTCCTACAACATATTTAGTACCCTTATTAACAATCTAGACATTACAGTTGTATTTTCAGTGGGATTTTATTTTTGGCTTGGTTGTACTTTAATTCTTTACTTTCTATCATACTTTATTGTTGGGTTGTAGTGGTAGACATTCATTTTCTTTAATTAGTGTTTTTACTCTTCAGCCTTGTGTCTTGGAGTTGGGTGTGTGTGTATAGGTCCCTAGGAAAAATGCCTCCCATTTGTGGGACATTCCTACTTATCACTAGTTTCCATCCACTGGCCGATCAGAGGCGGGCTTGGGGTAGTCATGACATGGGCCTAGGGGGACGTTTCATGACATAGTGGTATCAGAGATGGTTTAGTTCCACATTGGGACTAGGAGTCAGTGATATTGGTTTGGGGAAACAATGTTAAGTGTTTCGAGTTTGAATTTTAGGCCAGGGACTCTAGTGTTGGTGCAATGACCGACATATGCATACACCAGGACTATGGGCACCTACTTTTCAATTCAGTACACAAAAACACTAGTTATAGGGACAAATAAAGGTACATGCATCATATAGGAATGGGTTGTGTTTTCTATATCCTTATTTATTCAACTCACCAGGTATAGTCTTTTAACCATGATACATGTTGTTTTCCCCAAGTTGTGTTCATGACTCAAACTAGTGGGGTTTCCACAACAAGATCGAAAGTTTGGCCCTATGCTCGACGAGGGATCACTGATGGGAGCCAGTCGCAGAGCAGTTTTTCTTCAAAATGGTCAGAAGGTGAAATTTTTTCCTGATTAAGAGTTATTAGACCCATATCTAGTGGTTTAGGTGGATTTAGCTTTCCAGACGGAGTATTGTATGGCTCTTTTGGTGATAGATGATGAAACACACGGTTGGAACATGTATCATATGAATCCAAGGTAGCGATCACCCGGGATGAAGGGTCAACAGGACCTACTAATAACAGGTGTGCAATGTAAGCCGCAACACGAAAGGTTTCATAAGAAGTTCCAAGGAAGTACTGGTTCCCATAAGAAAAGTATTTTATATTCTTTTCCAAAAAGGGGTCATCTCATGAGAGATCATCCCACTATTCATGCTATAGTCAGAGAGGTAGTTGAAGAACCCCCAAAGAAGAGGAAATGATAAGATTAGGAATATCTGTCAAGCAATGGACATGTACGGAGAGCTAGGGAAGCCATATGAGGAGGCCGACATTTTGAAATGTTACCACCACCACCACCATATGATCCATACCAGACTCTGGGAGCTAGAGGAAAAGGGAGGAGACAATTGAAGGTTGTCAAGGATTAGGATCCCAAGACTCCACGGATGATTCAAGGTACAATATGTGCCTTTCTACTTTTGATATACTATTGATAGACACTTATACTAGTGATTTCATTTCGTTCCAATTTTCTTGTTTGATACCTAGAGGTTCCTATTAAACCGTTGAATTGATCCTCACGTTTAGAGACTCTTACTGGAGGATACCCAATGACCAAACACTGGTGTTGACAGTGTGACTTGAATCTTAGAGGTGAGAGTTTAAGTTGATATCTCTTGGTAGAAGTGTCGAGGACTTAAAATATCATTCTCAGTATGGACTAAATCCTCAGTTCAAACTCAAAATGATTTTTTTAGGCAAAAGATGCGGTTCGTCCATGGTGATGGGACTAGATTTCCCTTTATATGCAAAGGTGAAATCCTTTCAGATCTTGATGGACTCAGTAATAGGATGGTGCAACCAATTTATATTCAGTTGGCTAGTCCGTCCCTTGGTGTAGTGGATTCTGTGAGTCCTCAAGTTTCTCAGTGGTGGAAGAGTATACAGATGTCTTCCTTAAAGATGTTCTAGGTTTACCTCTCCATCGAGAGTTAGACTTATGCGTTGGTCTACACCATAGGGTGGCACTAATATTTACGCCAATATATCAGATGGATCTCGAAGATATCTATAAACTAGGGGTGAATACGAGGGAATTAAAAAGGATGGAATTAATAAGACCCAACATTTCACCTTGGATAGCCCCATGTGATCTCGGTTAATGAAATCTTAGTGTACTTGGTGTCCGAGGAGGAGCACACATGAAACTTGAGGATAGTTCTGTACCCACTTAAAGAGCACTAGCTACACAAAAATTTCTTGAAGTGTCTATCTTGGATTCAAGTGGTATTCCATTTCTAAGAAATTTCACCTCAGAGGCTGAATTATTAGTGAATTCATTGAGGTTTGATATAGAGTTTGACGAGAAAAACTGTGTGACTCATAATCTTGAGTTAGCAATGGTGGTATTCACGTTAAATATGTGGTGATACTAACTGATGGTTGATCGATACATCTACTTCTTTAACATCGAGGTTATCAAGTATGTCTTCTCATAGAAGGTCTAGGGATAAATATAGAGGTGATGCCTAGAGTTCCTATAAGACTATGACTCACAGTTTCTCTATACATCTGGGAAGAGGAACGTAGAAGCAGATGCTCCCAGTAGGAATCCAATTAGCAGTAACTAAACGAGGATTTAGAGTGGTTGGACTTGTTGTGATTATCCTTCATGGATGGAGATAGAGTATCTTATCTCCAGTCATTGATTGTTACCCATACACTCTTAAATGATTCAGGGAGGCGCAACTCAGTGATACCGACTATGAGCCTTTACGTGCTCAGTTGTCCACAGGGAATACCCTTTGTGGACATTTGAAAGGTGGGGAGCATTTTGTTCTTTTTAGAAAATGAACAGTTGTAATAGTGACACCACGAGTGGCAAGATGCATTGGTATATTCACGTCGGTGTCAAGGTGGACACCAGGGATGATGGGATAGGTTGAAGCTGAACTTACCTATTGAGTTAAAAGCTGAGCATTGTTTGAATCAGTTTCATGGGTTGTTCCTTCTCTTTCTGAGGGTACCAGGAAGGAAGTTGTAAGGGTTATCAGTAGAATTCATGAGGGGTTTACCACATATGTTCAGGAGGCATGATACCATATGGGTTATCGTTTAATGATTCACAGAGTCAACTAACTTCCTAATGACCTAGGGGAAGAGTTTAGTAGAGGGATTGGGATTCCTCTATGTACATGAGATATTTTGACTCCATGGAGTTTCATCGACGATTGTTTTAGATCATGATGCTAGATTTGCATACAAGTTGTGGAAGGTATTGAATAGGGCATTTACAGAGGCTGTACAAGTCATTTAGGAGTGGATAAAGTATGCACAGGGCTGTCCGAAGTTTTGGGTTAGCAGATGGTAGAGACCTTTGGAGTTTGAGGAATGAGACCATGTATTCCTTTGTGTATCATCTCGATGAGGGTTACATAGATTTTATCAGAGAGACAATATGCCTACAAGGTTAATAGTTACTCTTTAAGGTTCTGTGTAGAGTTGTAAAGGTAACATACTACTTGGATCTACCTCTCATAGGGACTAGGTACACAACATCTTCCACATGTCTCAGCTGAGGAGATTCATTTATAAACCCTTTTCACATCGTAATATGGGGAAATATGGACATCGACATTTGATTGTTTTGGATTAAATGACCAATGAAGATCGAGGATCCTTTTTAGATGATATTTTCCCTTGGTGCATGTTCAGAGGTAGCATAGGGATCTTACGTGGATCACATGGGAGTAGGAGGCTCTGATTAATGGTCGGTTCTTGCACCTGTTGTTCGAGAAAACCTTGGTTGGCTTTTTAAAGACACAAATCCTTAAGATAGGAAACATTTAACGATTCATATTTTATTAGATCTATTTTTAGAAAATTCATTTAAAAATTTTGGGACCATGTGTTGAGACAGAGTGTGATTTTGAGTCCTGAAGTTCCTGGAATGATCCATAAAAAAATATAATGTTTTTAAATAGCGCGCGTGAGAAGTTTTCATGAACCGGTGAAATAAATCTTAAATGGGTTCCCAGATCAGAAATATGAGGGAACTGTTGTGTTCATCTTGGAGGGGTAACCCTAAGAGCAACTTAACATTAGTCAGCGCTGGTCTCTAGCAAAAAAATTGAAAATTACATAACCATAAATATTTTTTTTTTAAAAATTATTTTTCTTTTAAAATCCGTATAAATCATAAATGGTAACTCCTATTGTAAATCCAAGAGTACCATTGAGCTTGTGGGGATATTCTTTTATTAGGTTGATCCTAACCCTGACTGGCACGAGTCGAGGGTAAAAGTTAATTTTTTGAAATTTTAAAGAAGAATAAATTAAACTTAAAAGATTATTCTATTTCCTTTTAATGTGTCACAGCATGATGAAATTGTGCCACTGCGACGGAGTAACCAATTCTCCTTTCATAAATGAAACAGTATGTCGACGCTATTTTAAATTAAAACAGTAATGCTGAAACACCTTAACGTGTTAACACATTTACTCCATTAATCAGTGGACAACATGAGAGTTTTCTCTGAGGCTCTGGAGGATTTTTTTTGGGTGAGTGAAGAATGAAGAAGAATGATAGATTTATAATGATGATGGATCGTGATGTCTCTCAACAGATATCTAACAATGATCGAACCCCAGAATCGACCGATCCTATTTTCTAGGTAGGGGTTGTTATTCTTTTAATCTTCTCCTTTCCCCATTCTTGATATTCCATGACAGATGCAGACCAATTAACAAACAAATGGGCTTATGGATTGATCGTTATTGTGGGATGGGATAACTTTTGTGGGGTTTTAATAGGAGATTTTCTTAGTGATTCTTAGTTGACCGTTCTAATGGAAATGAACCCCGATCAAAACAAACATCGATTGAGGTCCATTTATCTTTGTTAATTTGTGTTGTACTCCCTCCATTCTTCATTCATTGTGGGCATTCATCATTTATCCCATGATTGGACTTATGATGATCGATTGATCGTTGTGTAATCAATCCTTGGAGAAATTATCTAGTATAGCAGATCCGGGATGGACACGACATGAAAAAGGTGTGGCGATGACAATGGAAAACAAATCGAGGCAGTGAAGAAGATATCACGTATGAATGAATTTACATCAAAAATGGATCATGGAATGATTTTAAACCCCTGTAAATGAAGAATGTGACTGAAGTATTCCATAACATCTTTTGGATTAAAGAACAGACAACCAAAGCATGTCTGGTGGCCTGTAGAAGATCCCACTGGAGCCGTGGCGGTGGCTGTTTGCCAGTGTGGTGGAAGAAGGCCTCCCGTGGGTGGCGTCGGAAGCCACAACCATGCCAGGCTATGGAAAAGTGGACCAACGACATGGCTACTCTACATCAATCTAGAGGTATGCTATTAGTGGGCAGCATATGAATATCAACGGTCAGCCGATCCAGCCATGTGGTGCGAAGGGGACGCGGTGAGCTTCCGCGTTCGGGCTGGATAGGGCTGGACCTCATATACGCATCAGGCCGAAGGGGACTGGGATACTGGTCGACTGAGACCCAACTGGGTCAGGTCAGGTTGGCCGAACCGGGTCGGTCCATATTGGGTTGGGTTAGTCAGACTGGGTTAGACCGGACTCAGACCCAACCAAACCCTTTTTCACTGAAATGCCTATAACATTCAAACCATATGTCCAATTGACAAGCCATCTACGGCGTTGGGACCCTTGTGATGAGGTGGTCCTTTTGATATGTCTTACTAGGGTTTTAGTTGGACCAATATGGAATTATGGAGTTCTCTTTGTCTTTTCTATAAGGGATCGATGTAGGATCCCAATATATTCATAGAGGGTGATAATAGAGATTGAGACAATACCCTTGGACATCTTTATTAAGGTATGATGATGGATACCATTCATATCATAGAGAATGGACCTTGTTCTGAATTTAGTTGGATCATAGTGGATCTTGGTGACCCAGTAGGCCTAAGTGACTAGCGGATCTAGGTGACCCAGTTGACTGAAATGACTCTACAGGTATCAGTGACCTAGAGGATCTATGTGGAGCATGTACCACACCAAGAGGCCCATTCGGTCCTCACTTCTCTTCACGGTACCTTAGATATGGTTTACATCATTGGTGTGACCAAAATTTACATGGTCACCCATCCCCTATCTAGGATGAAAATTCTAGTGGGGCCAGGATGTCCCCTAGTGAGCCCAGGGTGTAGGACCCGATATATGTGTATCGAGATATAATTCTTTCCTTCCTCTGTGACTTGACCTGATCTATTTTTTTCACATAGCTCTCAGTGTTTCTTCTTTGGGAGGGGAAAAATTAAGCGGGACCTCCTTACGAGGGTCTCTAATGAATTCATAGATCAAGGAGCGAGTTATCCCAGAACGATCATGACTTGAGAAGAATCCTGTGACCAAGGATTGGTTGTGATATCAAGAATCCATATCTCAATGAGATTGAAAGTCTCAAGGAAACTTCATAGAATATCAAGACCAGATGTTCTTTAGGATACTTTTGGTAGACTTATTCTATGTGCTTACTTTCAGATAGCTTAAGGAGTGAGACCTCCTAGAATCGAGCATGCTACGAGAAGAACCATATGACTGGCAGTGGATGAGACATTGCGTCTTGGATTCCTTTATGAGTATACTCAGATGTTCTTGTTATATGTGTTGTTAATATATACCTATGTTTAGCTGATTTTACCTTCTTGCTGGTGTTTCCTTTGTGGTATATTACCTTTTGTTTCGGGGTCCCTTACTGAGAATTGTTTTACTCAACCCTACAAAGGCTTTTCCCACATGTGTCATGTCTTGTGTAGTTGACCAATGCTTTGGTGGAGTCCTAGGCACAACAAAACCAAGACTAGGACCGAACAGTGCCTTGTGAGATAAGATGAGACGAGGTATTCCCCGAAGTTTCCTACAGCAGCTTTAGTTCTCTTTTTTTAGGTCAAACTTTATAGTTGTCTTTTTAGTGAGCTTGTGTTTCAGGCCCGATATCACTTTACTGCTTTATTTTCTATTGTACTCTATTATTGGGTTATAGTGCTTTGCATACATTTTCTTTACTTATTGTTTTCACTCTCCATCCCTGTGGCATGGAGTTGGGTTCATGTGTATAGGTTCTTATAAAAATGCCTCCCATTTGTAAGATATGCCTACTCAATGATAGTTTCCATCCCCTGTCTAATCAGATTTGGGCTTGGGGTAGTTAGGACATGAGCCTCAGGGGATGGGTCGTGACAAATAATAATTCACATTGATCTTTTTTATTAAAATTTTACTCTTAAGATATGCATAAAAATGGATCGTGAAATGAAAATACTAATCAATATTGACTATATTCTTTAATTATTTTCATTATTTATTCACCAAAATTTTGGATGGGTTATTTATTCCTATAATAAATTCTCACTCAACCCCATCCAATGGTCAGTCTAATTATTATGGATTCCTAAATTATATGATTCAGTTCACCTATAGGTAAAGAGAATTTTGGAAATTTAGTTGGATGAAAATTGAAAGTTTTTCAATTCTACTTAAAAATTTCAATTTAAATCATTTTTGTAAAATAATAAATGATTTTTCAGTGAAGAAATCTAATTCAAGGGGGAATTCATTTTTTACTACTTGAAAGAATATATAAGGTAAAATCATTATGAAAATAAACTATTTTTGGATTTTTATCTTTTCGATTTTGTGATCTATCATCAACCATTGACCGTGACTAAGTGGTTTCTTGAGGAAAAGAAACATATTAAGTGTCTGATAATTTTATGTGGCCTCTAAATGAGGGATTTTTACACATTAATTTTGTTTTTAAATTGTGTTTTAATGCTAGAAATGGCATTCATTCGGTTAATTATGTCTTTAAGGTTAGTTTTTCAGAGTTTTAATAAAATAATGAAATTATTAATTATAATTCTTGTTATATTGTTGAATATAACACTTATTCATTATTTTAATTATATATTAATTCCTTTATTAATTTTATTTTGAGTAATAACTATTAGGTTTGTTAATTTTTATTTCTTTTTTGTGCTCTCTATGTTGTATAATTGTAACCTTTTTGTTTATGGTATTGATGTATTAATTAATTAATTACATTTTAAATTTAATTTAATTTCTTAACATAATTTAATATTTAGTAATGTTAAATTATAATTTACTTATTTTATTCTTTTTATAATTTCTTTTTTAGTTAATTAATTAATCAGTTAATTTTTTTTTTCAATTTGATTTTAATTTTTAATATTTTACTGATTTAAAAAAAAATAATTTTGAATTTATTTCAATTAAATTTTTTGTTATGATTTTAATTAATTGAAAAATGAATATTTATTTTACTATTTGATGGATTTTTAATCCATTAATTTTATAATTATTTTTTGGTACAGTATAAGTGACACAAATTTTTTTTGAAATTGTTACGTAGCTATTTTCTGGGATGCCCCACGTGGATGAATTTTATGTGCTTCCCCATGTAAACAATTTTTTTCAGGTGCTACATTGTTATTTTTCATGGGAAAAATCACATTACTAAATTTTGGGTTTCATGAATCCATTTAATCGACTATGTGAACCCCCATACCTGATTTCTCTCAAGACTGTGACTCCCAAGCCAGAACAATCAAGGCCAAATGATATATAGAAACTCGATTTGATGAATCATGAAGAATAGAGTTTTCAAGGTTATCTGATCTTGAATAAGCCAAATCAAGATCGAATATCAAATATGATTAGCACCCAATTACGAGGAAGATTTATTTTCTAAGAGAATTTAGTGATAATTTTGACGATGAATTTTGAATATTCCTAAAAAAAAGAAAACAAGATTGGTTTAGTTCATGTTTAGTGATGAATATTAACTAAACCCAATTTAACTTTCTATGGATGATCAAGGGGTTTCTCTATTTGAAATTGAAATCCTATTTACCAGGGCTTGAATATTTCTGATGAAGCCAACCAATTGTTCTTTATCATATGTACAACTGAGTATTATGATGTTGTTTTGAAGATAAGTTCAAACCTGAAGCTTCTATGATGATTGTATCTAAAGTTTCCTATTGAAAACTAGTGAGCCATTATTGAAGCGGTGTTCATACTTTTATATTCTGGTTTTTTTATTTATAGGGTATTGAAGAATGAGGTAACCTCACTACTTCTCAATACATTAGAATCGGGGCAGTCGAATACTACATAGTTGGTGTTTGGAACAATGAATGAATGAAGGATTTTTATTTTGAAGGTGAAATCAAGTGTGCTCGGTTGTAGTGGAGTCTATTCTGGTCGAGTTGTGTTTCCTACACAACGAGTCAAGGAGTTTTTGTTGATAATTTTGAAGAATAATTATTTTCTAATGATTCGAATCCACACTAAATAATATTCGATACATGATTGATTGATGTGATTGTGATTTTATTAAGATTTTAGATTGGAAAATAGGGTATGAACATTGATTGAGTGAGGTTTCACAAAGTTTAAAGCTGATATTGGTATGATTTCTATGAACACGCAAGATCAATTTTATCTTGACGATGTCATAGCTAGTGAATAATCTTGATGTGGTAGAAGACTCAATGTTGTTAGAGTTCATGAACTGATTGAGTATCCCTTTTATCTTATGAAAAATTAAATAGAGATGATATTTTATTTGAGGTTATCTAAGGTTATTTGATAAAGTCATGCCTGTAATAGAGGATTATGTGAGTATTTTTGTTAAATTGGTTGAACGCAATCAAAGTTGAGGTGATCATGCTGGTGAATTGAAGTCGATCTTACTCAGGGATGTCCATTTTCATGAAAACATAGTCTATAAGTGGAGAAATTAATTTCTTTCCCATGTGATAGAATTTGTTTAAGTGATTTTCTTAAATGAAATATGTGGTGATAGAACACCATATTTTAATTCTATAAGGTGATTATCACAAATAGAAAGAGGTGTTGGGTGATAGTTACATTGATTAAAAATTAAATAATATCATTATAACAAAGGGGGGACACATACAAAAATTCTACAGAGAGAGGAGGGTGAACATCAATGAAAAATCAACAAAATCATGAGATGGAAGAGAAATCATCTTTAATTGAGAATATTTATCTCTCTTTTTCAGTTTTTGTTTTTATCTTCAATTATTGAGATTTTTTCTTGATTAAATTTGAAGTTTATGCTCAGATCATGAGTAACTAAACATTTCTTAGTGTTATCAGATTGTAATGAATAAAAATTATTCATCTGATAAAATCTCATCATCACTTTCATGTTAGTCCAATTTTTTTTAGTGTTATCTTCTTCATAATTAATGAGTATAATTTTTACACTACTATACATACCAATGAGTGATGATATTAGAAACTTAACCTCTATTCATCAATCTATGTTATGAAATTTGGAAAAGGTTTATGATACTCTTCTCCATTAAATAACCATTCTTATACTCATTTTTGATTATCAATTATTTACTAAGGAGAGTTCACTGAGCTATGCTAAACAATTAACATCAGTTAGGTTCTCAAAATACCTTCTTTACAGTATTAAAATCAATTTTATAGCTTGTAGTTAGAGTAGAAAATTTCCTTAATCAATGAAGTAAAATCCGATTCTCTAACCTCATTTGTTTCTTACCTCTATTCTAGTAATTTTCTCAATCTCCATCCCAATCACTTTTTCACTATTTCATTTTATTATTTGTTTGGGTTGTACACTTATTTTCGTCTTCATTGTGGTTTAATATTCCTACTCACTACTTAACTAGTAGTTCGTAGGTTTTAAATAATTAATTTTGACTCACATGTCAAGGACTGCATGAGGGTAAAATCCAACTACTACCCTTACTTTAAAGGGGAAACCTTTCATTCAATCTTAGTGTTTGCAGAGAGATTTTGAGGAGTTTAATTAGAGGTTGATGTAATGACCCAATACTTCGCTATTTTTTTTAAATAAATAATGTGTTTGATAAATTACTCCACAAGAAACAAATGACTAAAAAACACTGAGACATATTAAAATTACATGAATAATATAATCATTAGTAGAAAAAATGACAAAAATCAATTAAAATAATTTTATATTATTATTCTCTTTGATTAATATTTTAAAAAGGATGCCTTCAAAAAACGTTTTAAAAAAGGGTATAGTATATATCATTAATAAACTAATTTTATCACATTTAAAAGTTTATTATATCAGGTAATATTTATATTTTTAAAACTACAATTTTAATATTCAATTATTTATAAATTTATATGAAATAATATTAAAGTTACTTGAAGTTTGAGAAATCATTTTTCAATAAAAATAATTTTTATTCATATTTTGTATTTTTATTTAAATAAATATATATATATATAAATTTTATAATTTGAATTATATTAAAATAAATTCATTTTTTAATTTATAATTTTAAAATTATCTTAGGGTAAATTTTATTGTTTTTTTCTAAAATTATTTATTTTTAGGCGAATAGTTTAAAATACAGTTTTTATAAATAACCTGAATTTTATGACATTATTAGTATATAAGTATGAATTTTAAATTCCTAAAACCTTATTCTAAGAACAAATAGTTATTTTATAATTTATTTTATAATTTTAAAAATGATAATTTTAAATTATAGACCCATATTTTAAATTTTAGAATTTAAGATACATTCTTTAAAATATTGGTTTTAATACATTAAAAATTTAGTTTTTAAATTTAGTTTTTATCACTTTTAAAAATAGAATAAAATAAAATGGATCTAAAATTTGGAATAATTAGTTTTAAATTATATAATAAGGTTTATATTAATTTTTATCATAAATCATAAGTTACCCTAGGTAAAAACTAGTTTCCACGATAAAAGCTAAAATATTAATTGTTAAGAATATAAGTTTAAAAGACCAAAATAATTTATAAAACATGTGTCGTAATGTGTTTTTGATGAATTTATAAACCTTATAAATTCAAATCCATACGATTTATCAAATTTTTATCCACTTTACTTTATAGTAACTTCCCATTATTGAAATGTTTTGGGTCATTAAAAAAATACCACTCCTTTTCACTTATAAAAGGGAAACTCCTATACCCACTTCCCCTCACACAAAACCCCCTTATTTCATCCCAAAATCTAACCAAAACTCTCCCACACTAATATCCACTTTAAATGGATTCTTTTATTCTCAAAATAACATCTCTCAAATGTTTATTTCCATTATCCAAGGAGATAATCCAATATGTGAGGTATAAGTTCACAACCTATTTGTGTTTTTATATTTATTTATATAAATATCTTATTCCTAAAATTTATTTTAAACATATTAAAATTATAACATCATTATAATAATTATACAGGTATTTTATTATAATTTTTTTATAATATTTAACCACCCTTCCATTTTTTCCCTAAGAAAAGTGAAGATGACATTTGTTCACGCCTAGACTAGTGCCTCCATAAAAAAACATGTTTCGTTTTCCTTAACCACCTTAAAAATATGGTTATAATGTTTAAATTAATATATTTTTATGATATTTATAACATATTTTATATTCTAAAATTATAAAACATATTATTCATTTCTCACTTTCTTTGGAAAACAAAATCATCAACTATGCACACATGTGGACTACTGCCTCCCTAAAACGACTGATTTCTATTTTTATTTTCATAACCACCATACATTGATGGTAATTAGAATAGATTTAATGGATAAGTATTATTTTTCTGATATTCATAATTTTATTATATGAATAATTATATAACCCATTACAAATATTATAAAAAAATGATTATCATCAATTCAATTGTGTAAAACAAGTGTACCAAGAGAAAAATCATTAATTCAAATTATGTAATATTTTTATATCCATTAATTATTCCTAAAAGTACTTTATAATTAGGATATATTACTCTAATAAATAATAAATTATATCATCATTCTACTAAACTAATGATATTGTAACTAAATCACCTCATAATCATCCACTAAGCATGATATGTTCATGTTTGGGTTGGTTTTACCACCAAGTTGAACAATGATTTGAAATTATATCATAGATTATTATGAAATATTAATTATAGTTATAATATGATATATATATATATAATATTTTTAATATATAAATCAGTATTTAACATGTTAATTAAGAAAAGATCCTTCGTAGGTTGAAAATCACGGAAAAATGTTCGATAATGATTTCACATTCTAGGATAAAGACTAAAGTACTCATGAAAGGAAATTTAAAATTAATAAATCATTATAAGTAATCCTTTATAATAAAAACAAAATTAACTTATAATGATTAACTTTGGGAGAATAACTAATAACATCTTTTCTATTATGAAACTAGTTAAAAATGATCAAGATTACCTATATTAAAATCAAAAATATATAATAAATAACTAATATAAAGGTAGAGAATAATTATAAATTATGTTTATAAAAGTTTATTTTTATTAAAAAGTTTATAAAATAGGTAATTTATATATTTATTATTTCTATATAGAAATTTAGAGTTCACTCAAATAAACAGGGAAACATGGTAAGGGTTTCTTTGTCTCATTTTCAACTTCATGGGACACCTTTGATATTTTTCACCAAAATTTATTTCATATGGTGTAATAAATGACTGATTAATTGAAAATATGAAAATATAACCATTTAATGAAATTTTAATATACATTTCATGATCTTCCTCTCAACCTCCTTTGATTCTTACGTTACCAAATTCATAAGAGTTTCATCAACTAAATTTTGCGTTCATTGGGTTATAGTATTAATTACTTAAATATAATATTCAATATTTAATTGATCATACCATTACATTATTAAATATTATATTATATTTTATTTGTGGGGAAATAAAACCTCATCATCAATAAACACTTCTTTGATAAAATGTTTTATGAAATAAAAGTGAAATTTTGTCAAGAATAACTCCGATTCTTTCCAATGAATATTTTATTCCATGTCTATAATTTTATTTCTATTAATTTTATCCTATATTTTTGGAAAATATAATATGGATTATTTTCTAGGATTCCCATAATTATTTTTTTTCTTCTTTTTAAAGGAAAATGAATTTTTTTATGTTATGAGATTTCAAAACATAGGCATTTCAAAAAAATTAAAGGGTTTTCCATCCTTTCAAAATCTAATGTTTTTTCTTCCACCACACATTTATTTTGATAAAAATTATGTCCTTTCAAGTATCCATTATTTTTGTTTCCTTTCACAAAGTTAATTTTTTCAATGTTTTCAATTAACACTTTTTGAAAATAACCATTCAAAGTGACCCATAACTTCATCTTTTTATGATAATGTTATTTTTTTTTGTAAATTATAATTTTATATTTATTTATTTATTTTTATTCTCTATGAATCTTCTTATCTATGTGTTTTAAAAAATAAATTATTTTTCTCTTAGTTTTATAAAAAAATTATTTTAGAATCCCTTCAAAATATCAAGAATAATTTTTATTTCCAATGTCATTTTTCATAAAATTTTAAAAGTGTTTTTCATCTAAATTATTATCCATTGATAAATTTTATTCTTGATCAAGGATATTATTCAAATGATATATCCACCATATTTCTCTATATTTATTATTAATGTTCTCTACTATAATGGAAATGATCTATTAATACCTTTGTCTTGCCTAGTCATTGATGGTTTATAAACTAAATTTTTCTTTAAGTGCCTTGCCTATTTGAATAGCCTATTTTTGATTCCCATTATTGAAGGATATTCACCAAGATTATGTAAACTGATTTATTTGAGAAATTATTCTCTTAACCATATAAATTTTATCTATATAGTTTAAATACCAACTTTTTTATTATCTTTATTAAATGAAATTTACCTATAATGTTACTTAAGGTTATTGGACACCCATTTATTTTCCATGGGTTTATCATGTTATGATTATTGATGGTATTATGAATGTTTTCATTATGTGGTTCCATTTTAAAATAATATGAAACCAATTTCATTTTCATGATTTATTTATGATGTGTTGAATGAAAATTATTTTCTTTCTATGGGTTTTATAAGATCTCATGTCTGTATGACTTAAAAATTACTATAGGAATTTGAATTTTTCATTTATTTGATGGGTGGGATTTTGATTGAAGTTTTGTAATGTAATTACAAGAGTTTAAATATATTAAAGTGATTTTATTTGGAATTGAATGATGTTTAGAAGGTTTCTCGGTCACTTGAGTTAGCCTTGATGACTTCCGGATAAATTTTATAAGTTCTAAGGACACAGGAAAAGACATACAGTTAGGGTAAAATTAATACTAACTGTGAATCACAACTATGAGGCACAATTTTCACAGGCACATTATTTTTAAGACTATATAGTATTTCCTAAGAGACCATGCGAGCATCTTCAATGGACTGAGTACATGTCGTATAGTTGGTACATGGTCTGTGAAATCATTCACCGTAACCGTGTTAGGTGGGGAGTGTGGTGGTAGTGTTGGATGCATGTTTGGCACATGGTTTTTCCATCCTTGATTCTAAACCGTACACCCATTTAAAAAGTGTGGAATGATAATTTCTTCCCTCTAATATTTTATGCCTCAAATCTCTTTCTTTTTTCTCTCTCCTGTGTGCATGGCCCCTAATGGCCTCCTCCTATCCTCCTCTCAAACACCTTGATTATGGGATGGTTTGGTCTATATTATTCAATGTTTTATGGTAATATATCACCTCTTAAAACCCCCATTTATTCTTCTCATTCATCCTACCTAATTTATATATTCTATGTCTTAGGTTTTATTTGAGATTCCACCAGAGCATGGTGGAATTTCTTGTTTCTCTTAAATATTTCAGTTGGCTTGTGTAGAGGAGGTCCTGAGATGACTATAGTACACTGTTTATTGAAATTTCATTAATGTATAATGATATAGTGAATCTTATTTGGGTTTTCTTAAAATTGTTTTGAAAATAAATTTTTTTCATGGTGTTTCCTCTTATGAATTTTTTATAGAGTGATGTCAGGCATATGATACATGTTGTTGGTGAATGATTGGTAATGGTTCCAATGTGACAGGATGAAATGGTTTGTTTTTTACTAACATGTCTGATTTTAATCAAGTTTTTAAATTAATTATAATTTATATAATTAATAGTTAGAGATTATTGTATTGAGTTGATAGATTGGATGGTGATATGGGTTGGTAAAAGGAATAGATGGACATTAGTGGGCCTTGGATGATCTTTTGACCCTTAGAGATAAATTAGTAAAGCTTCCAAAAATTGTTGGTGATCTATGTAATTACCCTTGTGGTATTTATGCATGCAATTTATATTGTTTTCATGCGGTCTCACCACTAAGGAAATCAATGTGTTTAAATAAATTAACTTTATAATTTAAATATATTAATTAAACTGTTTAATTTATTAATTATTTTAATTACATAAATTTTTATTCCTTGATTACGATGCATAAAGTTCCAAGGCCCCTGATTGACCTTGGTGCTGGATGGTTCACCTCAGACACCAATGGTCATGGCCTTGACATGAAATATAATTATCCAAAGTGTATAGACTATAGGATATAATGACGGGTTGGGTGATTAGACAAGTCTAGTGAGACCATAATGACCAATATGTATCATAGTCCACCTCTATGATTATTTACTATATGGAGAACCCTTTATAGCTAGATATACTGATCTAATTTGTGTAAATGGGATGGAACGCGACGGACTTAGGGCATCAGGTGTTGTCCAAATACCATTATGAGACTGAGTATCCACATGAGGGTGACTTTTATGTACAATAGCTAGGGGACCCCTATGGTTACCCCCTCTTAGATATTACATTGAGAGAGTGTATGTGTACTTGGGTTGAGATGGCACCATTTCTTACCTTAGAACCCATAAAGATGATGTGAGCCTGCGGATAAATGGATTGAGGTGTGAGGGATGGGGTCTTTGGTTGACCCCTAACTTGTATTTATGATTTTCTTGGTTATTATGTAGCTATAGGTTGTGGGAAATGTTTACTGGAAACCATCCTATCATCCTGATGATATGTGATGGTGTTATTGAAGATTCCCATAGGTTCTTCCTAGGATATAGATATTGATCCATTCAAGAATGAATGGGATTCTGGGATTTGAAATCAGGTCCTTAGGTTGACTAGTATTCCTAGGATCTATTTGGTAGGCTCTCATAGGATTAGTCTTGAAATGTTATAAATGGTGGATTCCTAAAGGGTTATCTTTCTATTATGATATGATATGTGCCTTAAGTACCTTGGTTTGTGAAAGGAAAAATATCATAATAAGTAGGTTTATGATAAGATTAGTGGGGATTCTATTGATTTAGAGCTGGGGTTGATCTTGGATACTGGGATAGAGATTTCTAACAGCATTCTCTAGGTCCAAATTACTTATGGGGATTATGCCCGAGATGAGGAAACTCCCATATGGGAGGTACGTGATACTTGGGGATTACGCCCAGATAAGGAAACTACTATAGTGGAGGTGTTTTTTACTTGGGGATTATGCCTAGATGAGAAAACTCCCATAGGGTTGGTATGTGGTACCCTTGGGAATATGCCTTGATGAGAAAACTCCCATAAGGGGAGGTCTCTGGTGTTGTTATGAACAACATTACCTGATGGGTGGTTGTGATGTTATAGTTGGAATGATATCATGATGTGATCAGAGACACTATAGTGTTGGATGTAGTAGGTGTGATCAATCAAGGTCATGGAACTGAGAATCTAAAATGATATTTGGGCATGGGTCAAGTTATGTGTGAATTCCATAGGGAAATGGTGATATTATATAAGCAAAATCACCGATAATTTCTCATAGAAATTCGTTCATCAGTTCAAAGCAGGTATTATTGGTTATTTTATTTATTTCTAGCAATTATTTATTTATATTTGAGTATATATCATTCACACATCACTGTGTAAAGCAATTGTTATGGGACCATGTTTTTGGTTCCCTACTGATTTTTTTACTCATACCTTACTTGACCGTCATTACACTTGGGTACCAAAGAAGTCCTCACATGGTTATTGAAGGCACATGTTTGGTTTGATGCCTAGGATAACATTGTCGAGTGGGATATCTCGGGTGCTGGGATCATATTTGGGGATATTATATAAATTAGTATAGTTACAAAACCAACATATTTTATTTATTTTTCACTGGTATGTACTTTTTGACCGAACTAGTGGGCGATTGAATATTGTATGACATGGTTGTTTAGGCCATTATGAAAATACATTTATTGTCTATCAAGTTTAAATTTATTCCTTCCACAATTCAATATTTTTTCATTATTATTAATCTAATATATATTATGTTTGGATATTTTTATATGATTTATTACTCTAATACATCTGGTATAACATCCCCATGATACCTCCTTAGACCACTACTATTAGTTAGTAGTCTCTAGCATTCAGGGAGGCGTGCTTGAGGTCACATGGAAAACCGATCCGGTTATTGTTCATCGAGTGAGATATTCTGTGACTTTAAAAATTGGTATCAGTGGTTTCCTTATCTTATTATTTTGTGATTTTATAAATAGGATATCTAGGAATGTGTCAAAGCATGTGATAAAATTTGGACTAGTTTATCATGAACACGTTTTCCAGGGGAAGTCTAGGTTACCATGGGTATGATACTGATGTTATGGGATTATAATATTATGGATGTTTTAATTTTGACCTCATGTGACACACATACAAATTTAGATTTATGGTTTAGGAGCTATTGGTTTTTCAAACTTTTTCTGTTGGAAAGATACCAATTATTATATTTTCACTCCTGGCCTATAAAGGCAAGATGAATCCCAGGAATCATATCATGAATGTAATATTCACTTGATATAGATATTCTAGTGTGAATATTTTAATTTAAGACTGATCCTAAAATATTTAATGTTTACAAAATGACTCATACAAAATTTTCCCATATAAGTACTTGAGGACATTATAATCAGTTGGGGCATTTTGTATATATGTTTTATTCTATTGGTAGGTCTTACTGGTTCAATAGTGATGGTGGTGGTATGGTCCCTTCGACAAGGGATGATTCAAGACCTTGATAGTTCAATGGGGGGAGTTTAGTGACTTAAAGAAAAACCCGTTGGGGGAGATTTGAGAATAGGCTTGGTTATTTAAAGTACTAGTAATAATCTATACTGTGTTTTATCATATATATTAGAATGGTACTCTAGTTAACCAAGTTAATGAATGTGGTTTTTTTGAATACATATTGTTTATGAAGATGTTTTTGTGTGTGTTCATATGAACTTTATTAGTGAGATGTAATTCTACAGGGGTAGTCCCATGTGGGGATGCTTAGTGAGATTTGGTGCTCTTTTTGGTGGATGACTTGACATGTGAGTTGCTGTGTGATTTTGGGATGGGTTTAGGAACTACCTTCCATGGGTTATGACTGTAGTAAGAACTTGTTTTGGGCTAGGTGGGAGAACCTAGAGACCCTATGTGGTAGGAATTAGTGTGTAGTGAGTCAATGAGTTGTGTTTGATGTGAGGGTAAACTGCGATAGGGGTTGTCTAGTGTTTGTTGATGTCCTAGAAATAGGAAGAATTAGTGAGTGATTTAGTTTTTTTATCAATGTACATAGGTGCTACTAAGTACATGTTGTAGACATGTTGATATCACTATTTCCTTTGTAAAGGAACCTTGAGTTTTATTAATTTTGGTTGTGATGCTGAGTATGGTGAGAGAATGGGTAGGTAATTTTGTTTTGGAACAACGCCAATGGAAGGGCGGTCTTGTAATGAAACTTAACACTGGTGTAATTTTTGATTCTGATGAGGAGTTCCTAGATATGTCATTTTTTGGAGAGTTGATATGTCTTAGTGCATGGATAACTTTGTATGATGACCAACAACTCACATGAGTGTGAGTCGAATGATGTGATTGAGTGGTATGATAGTGTACACTCACCATGCTAGATGAAATGGTAATGGTATATTCTATTTTCATGTGGTACCATTTAAATTGTGAATTTTTAAGAGACCATGTGTGAGTCATGGGATAAGGATTTTTGATGAGAAATTATAGGCATGGTTTCCTAAGAGTTTTAATGAAATGTAGAACATACCTCTATGGTATAAGGTGACTTTGGTGCCATAACGACACTTAGGTATGAGTGGGTTTGGTCCCATTTAGTCATTTCATGCAAGTATGGATGATGTTTGGGTCATTATGGATGAGGTTTTGATATAATTAACTGGTTATAAGGTCACTCCTATAGTGGGGAGTGTGATATTGGTCATGGACATAAGGGAATTTTGTTAGATAGATCATAGGAGTGAGGGACTAGTCATTGGACTTCCATTTTTTCATTTAGATTCCAATGAGTAAAATAATTCTAGTATTGAAGGATTCTTTTTGGAATGCTAGGTATAGTTTCAAATGTGGTATAAGTGGAGTCTAAGTATAAGTGTTAGGATCAGGTTGGTTTTGAGGTGACTCAAACATGGTCTACTTAGTGATGCATCAATTCTTCTAGTAAGAATGAATATGAAAATAAATAAAATATGGATGGAAAAAGGAGGACTACCCATTATTGGTTGAAATGAAAAGTAGTGAGGATGAAACCACATCGAGTAAAAACTAGTGTTCCCCTTTTATGCTTAGAATAGGAAGGATTGTCTATTTGTTCTGTGAATTTATCATGAAGAGAGGCATTAATGTTGGACGAGTGATTCTACATATTATTTGGTGTGTTTTATTGGGAACCATTTTGGTCATATAAATAAAATGTAGGTATATAATTCCAATAGGCAATTCTAATGGTAGAGGTTATAAAGCATTGGAATTTGGCTGTTATGAGTGAAGACCCAGGGTGGGGAGAACCAAAGTATGAATGTAAAACTAGATGATGATGTGGTCATTTCCTGAGGTGGATTGGTTTTGTGGATATCTGTCTAGGAGTTTCATAAATTGGATGTAATAATTGGCTTTGATTTTGGTGGTTTTGTTTTAATATAATCTAATTGTGATTTCTATTCATGTTTGGTGTTTCAAATTGGTACATGGATGATTAATGAATAAATGATAACCCAAGTGGGCCAGGATTTATTCTTTGATTCACTATAAGACTTCTCAGGGATGAGAAGTTCCATTTATGGAGATTATAAGATCCTATGTCCATATGAGTTTAAAAATCCAGAGGGAATTTGAATTTTTTATTTAATGGATGACTTAAATTTTTATCTGAGGTTAAAAATAGAATTTAAATGGTTGGAACGTCTTAATATAATATTTTTTATCTTTAATAAGGTCCATTATGTGCTTTGGGTGCTCAGGTGAGCCTAAGGGTATTCAGGATAAGTTTTATGGAAGTAGGATAAGGTGTAGGGTTAACACTAACCTTGCACCCCAATAGTGCGACATGTACCTAGAGACCATGGAAGTGTATGTATTGGACTGCATACATTTCACATATTCTATGAAATAATTTTCCATAACCATGTAAGTTGGGGAGTGAAGATGACGTTTTGGATGCATAGTTGGCACATGGTTTGACTAATAGTGTGTCCAAACCATGAAACCCTTCAAAAGGTGTAAAATGACCATTTTAATCTTCAGTATTTTAGGCATATAAACCCTTTATTTCTTTTATCTTGTATACACACAACCCATAGAAACCTCCCCCTCTCCTCCTCTTAATCCCCATTAATTATTGGATAGTTTTGATATTGTTCTTCAGTATCTTACTGTAAGATCTGACCTCTAGAAACCCCCACTTCCCCTTATCCTTCCTCATCCCTAATTTCTACATTCTATAGATTATGATTTTCTAGTGATTCCACTAAATCATGGTGGAATATCCTATTTATATTATGTATTTTGGTTGTCATGTGTAGAATATTCCCTGATATGACTTCTAAAAGTTTCTACAAAAAGATTCATTAAGGTATGAGGCCTTGATGAATTTTTCTAGGTTTTCTTCAAATTAGTTTTAAATTAAAATTATATTAGGTGTTTCATATTAGGAATTTTGATTAGAAAGAGGTTAGGGGTATGTTTCAGGTTGTTAGAATATGGTTGTTCATGGTTCTGGTGTGCCAATGTGACATGGTGATTTTTCATCTAATATGCCTAATTTTAATTAAGTTGTTAAATTAATTATAATTGATATAATTAATTTTTTAAGATTATTGGATTGACTTAGGAGCATGGTTGGTGATGTGGGTTGGGTATGGGAATGGATAGACCTTTAAAATCCTTGGTAGAGCTACCATACCTCGAAGATAAATTAAGAAATATTTGAAATATGGTTGGTGTTTTGTATACTTTCCCTTGTGGTATTTATTCATATGATTCATGGATATAGCTTGAAGTCTTGCTACTGATGTAATGAATATGTTTAAATAAATTAATTTTATTATTTAAACATATTAATTAAATTTTTTAATGAAGTAAATATTATAATTAATAAAATTTGTATTCCTCAATTATGATGAACAAAGTACCAAGGCCCCCAGTAGGCCTTGGAGTTGGCTGGTTCGCCTCAACTACCGATGGATAAGGCCCTGAATTTTGATATTCTTAGAATATGTGGATATACTATAAGCAATGATGATGGGTTGGGTGAGTGGATTAGCCTATTAATACCTTGAAAATTGATATGGGTTGTCGGCTATCTCTCTAACTATTGCATATATGGAGACCCCATTATAGCTGAAGGTCCTGGGATACTTTATGTCTATGTAATGGGATATGATGGACTTAGGTAACTAGGTATTTTCTTGAGAACTTGATAGGGATGGGGAACAATATGAGGGTGCCTCTGATATATAGTGTCCTAGGGGACCCCTATAGATACCCCCTCTTGGAGATGACCTTGAGTGGGTGTATGTGGACTTGGGTAGATATGGTAATGTGTGTCACCTTATAACCCATACTAATAATGTAACCATATGGGGATATAAATATAGGCGAGGGGACTTGGTAATTTAGATAACCCCAACCTTGTATTTATGCTTCACCTGTTTATTCTTAATGTTGCTAGAGGTACCCATACTTGTTTCCTAGAACCTGACCTATCGTTCTGACAAGATGTGATGGTGTTGTTGATGTTTCCCAGAGGTTCTTCCTAGGATCTGGTTGTTGATCTACACATGAACTCTTAGGATGTTGGGATTTGACCTTGGGTCCCTATGATTCCAAGTATTCCTAGTCCCTATTTTGTAGGAACTTATAGGAGCGGCGTTAGAAGATTATAATCTTTATATGACCATAGGGGTAGTCATGAATTGTGATATAGTATTCACGTTGGGTAATTTTGGTATGTTAAAGAAAAATACCCCAATAAGGATTTCCATGATATGACTATTGGTTCTACCATTGATTTAGAGATTTGATTGATCTGGTATACTAGGGTGGAGATTTTGAGGAGGATTCCCCAAGCTCTTGATACTTATGGGGCTTAATATCAGGATAAAGAAACTAACATAGGGGAGGTTCATGATACATAGGGATTATTATTGGATTAGTAAACTCACATATGGGAGGTGTGTGTTTATTGGGGATTATTTATGAATGATAAAACTCCCATAGGGGAGGTATATGATACCCTTGACCATATTCCATTATGAGAAAACGCACATTAGGGGAGTCTTATGAAAATGATGTGAAAAATTAACCAAAAGGGTGGTTGTGGTGTAATGGTTGGAATAATATCTTAAAGTTCTCAGAGAAACTTTGGAGCTATCTGAAGAAGCTATAGTTTATTAGGGTCAAGGGCCAGAGGATCAACAATGGTATTTGAGAATGGTCTAGGATATGTGTGAGCATTGCTAGTGGTGATATTATAGAGGCACGATCACCGAGACATTCTCAGATACATTCCAACATCAGGAATGAGTAGGAATTGTTGATTATTTTATTTTTTATTAAGTAGTTAATTGTTTATATTTGAGTGTGTCACGTGTACACATCACTATGTATACCGATTGTTATGGGACTGATTTGGTGGTGTCCTATCGAGTTTTTTAATCACATCTTGTTCAAGCCACCATTACACATGGGTACCCGAGCATCTACCACATGGTTATTATAGTAATAGGTTTAGGTTAAGGCCTATGATAACATGGTAGAGAGGGAAAACTCAGGTGTTGCGATTAGAGATCAGGATATTCAATGGCTTGGTGTAGTCATGGATTGAATATCTTTTATTTCTTTTTTACTGGTATGTACTTTGTGATCAGACCAGTGGGAGATTTACTATTATATGAAATGGATGTTTGAGCCTTCATTAAGTCACATTTATTATCATTCATATTTATATTCATTTCTTCCACTATTAAGTATTTTTTCATTCTCCATACACTGATTTATATGATGTTAGGAAATTTTTATATGATTGAGTAATCTGTTATAGGTGGTATAGCCTCTCCACAATACCTACTTAGACACCTAATTATAGATGGTTGCCTTTGGAATTTAGGTAGGTGTGACTTAGGTCATGTGGTGAAATGGATTGGTTACTATTCATCTAGTGAACTAGGCTAGGACATTATAGGTTCTTGATGATATAATGAATGTTTAATTTCTTATAGCACACATACGTACGAATAATGATGAGTGGAGTCCAATATCACCCTAAAATGAATTATTTAAGAATTTATATCTCATGATATAGGTATTAATGAGTAAATTTTAGTCTCTCATAAGTATGGGAACTGGTGGTGTGGCTCAGGAAATTTTTGTTCCATATACTATTTTTTATTCCAATTTTAAAAAATGTTTCATATTTTTATGTCTATTCTCATGACTGTATTAAGATCCCATGGATCATTTTTATTTACTCATGATTATATACTCCTTTTATTCATGTCTTATGTTTTTCCAAGTCAAATTCCATGATTTTTTATCTATGATTTTCTCATTTATATTGATTATACCCATATGCTTATCTTATGCACACTTATAATATTTTATTGTTATCACTTAGGCTTACCCTTATTAACCATCAGAAATCACCATACTTATGTTTCCATTTCCTTATATTATGAAGAAAAGTAATACATAAGATGTGACTAAAAGGGTATATTATGAGAATATTTTTTGAGAGATATTGAAGACATGTCATGGATTAAACTGTTGTTTATATAGTGAGAAAATGTCCATGAGTTTTTTAATTATATTTTGTTCTAATTATATAAAAATATAAACCTAAAAGGTATTATGATTGGATTGTAATGAAATATATTATTTAATTCATGTAATTATTAGGTTATTAGGTATAGGGAATCCTAGTTGGTATTAGATTAGGGTTTAGATAACATTAGAGATTAGGATGATATTGGATGAGGATAAACAAGGTGATATAAATATTATCAAATATGGATAAGTTAAGGTTTATCATAATTTCAATGGCATTGATACCCTTTTGTCTAGTTGAGGTAATATACAATATTATGGGAATTAAGAAAAGACAAATTTAGTGAAAAACCTAATTATAAGTTTAAGGGATAATTCTAAGTATAAGATAACATCCTAAAATCTGGGTAAAGTAGATGTTGTGTGGGTTTTCTAGAAAATATACCTCTATTTGGATATTAAAAGTGGATGTAGGCTATGGTATAGAAGTACTTAGGGGTAATAAACTTGAAAGGGGTGAATTGGGTTTTAACTCAATCATCACCTGGTGCGTGACAAAGATGTATAACTATACACCTGGTTTGAAACTCCAAGAGAATATTCTTTAGTCAATCACTTTCTATTTATGAACCATTATGAAAGAGTTATTTCAAAATTACTTTAAGGTATTAGGTTAATAAGTAAAAATAACACAACTTAAAGGTAACTTGGTATATCTAAGAGTGTTATAAGATTAACCAAGTATTACATAGTTGAAATAAAAGAACTATAGGATGAAATAAAGGTGTCATTGGATTGAGATTTTATATTCATGTACTTTGATTTTTTTGGATATTATCATAACCATTTTGGATTTTGTATTTTTTTGAAACAGGATCATGAAGATGAAGCTAAGAATATAATGTATAAAAAAACCACCATCTCCAATAACTGAATTAGGGAGAGAAATTAAATGGTTGAGAATATTAATAAATTACTATTTTGGTAATAATTTGAGATTATTAGTCTTACTTACGGTAGCTAGTTAGATACTATAATGGAAATTAATTTATGATAATCATAGATATTTTTATTAGTGATTGATATTTATCTATGGTATTTTAGATGTTATGAGGGTAATGTGAAACAAATATGGATTTTTCTTTAGTAGTTCTACATTAATGGTTTTGAAACTTATATTAACTGGAATTAATAACCTTGTAACGCGATTTCATGAAAATGTTATATTTTTGGGAATAACTATTGAAGAACACATGATTGAGGTATGGATAACTCTTAGGATTAATATAATATTGTTTTTTGAGTAAAAAAGGATTGATTGACTTTCAAAAACATGAGTTTTATAGTATTTTAATTGATTATTGATTTTTAAAAAAAGTAATCCTTGATATTCTATGACAATGTTCATATAATTTTTTGGATTATGATATATATTGACTAGTTTAAGTCCTTATAGACTAGTGATAAATATATTCTAAGGATAAAATAGAGTTAATTTTGAGAGAAATATATAATCTAAAAATGTTTTAATGTATTTTAGATTCAAATGGTTTTTGTAGAGGTTTGTTATGGAGAATATATTATTAGGTTATAAAGATACTGGGGTATATGATTGTGTGAATGATCAATATCATCTAAGGAAAGATAAATAACTTGGTATAGCCTAATAAAGTATGGTAGATGAAATATTAGAAGTTATATCCCAAATTATAAACATGTTAATAATACCCTAACCTACATTCATTGGTAGTAAATAATTAAAATTGTGAGGATGTAATCGATTTATGGGGGTAAAATTTAACAACCTGTGATTTCACTGTACATTTTTCTTAAATAAAATGTGTGTTTGAAACCTTAGTACACATGTAATATATGACTAAATTGAACCCTGAAATTTTAAAATTACATGAATAGTAGATAAAAGTATAATAATTAATTAAAATAATTGTATATTATTATTCTATTTGATTAATATTTTAAAAAGGATGCCTTCAAAGAATCATTTTAAAAAACAGTATAGAATATTACCTTAATAAATTATATTGATCACATTGAAAAGTTTTTTATAATAGGTAATATTTATATTTTTAAATCTAATATTTCAATATTAAATTATTTATTAGTTATATGAAATAATATATAATAAACTTGAAGTTTAAGAAGTGATTTAGCAATAAAAACAATTTTTATACATATTTTGTATTTTTATTTATATAAATAAATATATAAATTTCATAATTTTAATTTTATAAAAATAAATTGATTATTTAATTTACAATTTCATAATTATCTTTGAGTTATTCTTTTTTGGTTTTTTTAAAAAGGTTGATTTTTAGGTGAATAGTGAAAAATATAATTTTTATAAATAACATGAATTTTATGAAATTATTATTGTATAAGTATGATTTGGAAATAACTAAAACCATATTATAAATAAAAATATTTATTTTATAGGTTTCATTATTTTTTTTATTTTTTTTTCAATTTATAAATCCATATTTAAGGTTTTAACGTTTAATTTATATTTTTCAAAAAAACATTTTTAATACATTAGTCATTTCATTTTTTAATTTTTTATAAATTTTAGTAATTTAATAAAATAAAATATAACTAAAATTTGGAATCATTATTTCTAAATTATGTAATAAGGTCCATTTTATTTTTAGTCATAAAGAAGCAATTACCATAAGTAAAAACTAGTTACCACAATAAAAACTAAAATGGTAAAAGTATATAATCTAAGAGTAAAAGACCTCAAACAAGTTTAAAAAAAGTTTGGGAATGTGTGTTTTAGGAATTTCGAGAAATTATAAATTATACTCCTGGTTATTTCTCATTTTTTATACAATTTACTTGAGAATGAATTCAAATTACTGATTTTTTTGGGTATTTACGAAAAAACACAAGTCATTTTCACTTATAAAAGGGTAACTAATATCCTCACTTATCCTCACACAAAACCCCCTTACTTTGGCCCCAAAACTACTAAAAAATATCATACACACTCTTATATAGCTTAAATATATTATTTTTTTTTCAAAATACCATCCCTCAATTTTTTAATCCTTTTTGCAAAGGAGATAATCCAAAAAGTGAGGTATAAGTTCCTAGATTCTCTTTCTTTTTTCTATTTTTATGTAGTTTTCTTATTCATAATATTTATTTTCAACATATTAAATTTATAAAAACACTATAATTATTATAAAATCATTTTACTATAATGATGGTACATGCTTTAACCACCCTTCCATTTTTCACTATGAAAAGTTAAAATGACATTTGTGTGTGTGAAGACTACTACCTCCAAAAAATGTCATGTTTCATTTTCCATAAACAAATTATATGGATTTTAATAATTTTTAATTTAATAAAGATTTTTTATATTTATAAAATATTTTATATTCTAAAATGATAAAACATATTATTCATTTTTTCTGTTCTATGGAATAATAAATCGTCAACCATGCATACGTGTGGACTACCGCTTCTATGAGATAATTGATTTTAATTTTTATTTTCATCACCGCCTTATATGGAAATTCATGAGAATAATTTTAATGGATAAATATTATTTTTATTATATCATTAACATTATTATATTACAGATTTTAGAAGCTATTAATTATATGATCAACAAACTATAATTCTTAATTCAATTGTTTAAAAAAAGTATACTAAGAGGAAAATATTTAATTCAAATAATGTAATATTTTTATATCCATTAATTCATATTATAAAACCTATATAATTATTATATATAAAACTAATAAAAAATCGATTATATCATGATGATACTAGTGTAATGATCTTTAAAATAAATCACCTAATAATCATCCATTAAGCATTGTTTGTTCTTTTTTGGGTCAGTTTGGCCACCCACTTTAACATTGCTATGAAATTATATCATAGATTATTATTAAATATTAATTAATAATATAATATTATATAAATATTTATATAATTATTTTCATTTGGTTCTTGAAAACATACTTCAATATTTAACTCCTTAATAAAGAAAACACCCTTCGTTGGTTGAAAATAAATAAAAAGTGTCTGTTGTCGATTACACCTTCTAGGATAAACACTAATGTAATAATAAAAGGAAATTTAAAATTCATAAATAATTATAATTTATACATTATATTAACTATAATTAATTTTTAATAATGAACTTGAGATAAAACGATTAATAATTTATCTATTATGAAACTATTTCAAAACGATCAAGATTACGCATACCCAACATCAAAAAATAGGTAATAACTAACTAAAATAAACATTGAGAATAATTAAAAATTAAGTTTATAAATTTTTTTTTTTTTTTTAAAATATGTGATTATGATTTTTATGTTTCTATACAATAGATTAGAGTATATTTGACTAAGTAGCGAAATAAGGTAAGGGTTTTTTTGTCTCATATTCAACACAAAGGGACATGTTTGATATTGTGTGCCATAATACATTTAATATGGTGTAATCACAAACCAATTTATTTCACATTTTAAAATATCATCTATTTCATGATATTTAATGTCCATTTAGTTATCTTGATCACAAACTCCTTTGATTCTTAATTTACCAATTTCAAACGTTTTTCATTCACTGAATTTATTACTCATTGGGTCATAATATTTCTTAATTAAATATACCTTTAAATATTTAATTGATACTATAATTAATTTATTTTAGATTATATTTAATTTTTTTCTCTATAGAAATTAGATCTCATCATCTGTAACCACTTCTCTGATAAAATGTTTTCCAAAATAAAAGTAAAACGTTGGTAAGAATAACTCCCATTATTACCGATATATATTTTCTTCCATGTATATAATTTACATCCATATAATGTTCACATATATCTTTGGGAAATAAAATATTTATTATTTTATATGATTCTCATAATTCACTCTGCCCATTTATAAAAGGAAAATTTCATATTCTTTTTATGTTGTGGGCTTTCAAACAAAGGTGTTTTAAAATATTTAAAAGAATTTTACATCCTTTAAAAATAAAATGTTTTATCTTCCACCCCATATTTATTTTTATAAGCATTATGTGCTTTAATGGATCCATTATTTATGTTTCCATTTCAAAATTAAATGTTTTCAATTCACCTTTTTTGAAAATAACCTTTTAAAGTGACCTGTAAATTTTTCTTTTTTTCTATAATGTTAAAATTGTTTTTCAAGAGAATATTTTTAATTTTACTTCCACAATTTAATTGTCTATTAAACTTATTATCTAAATGTTTTCTAAAAGAAATTATTATTTTTTTCATATTTTTATAAAAAATATTTATTTTATCATTCCTTTAAAGGATCAAGAATAATTATTATTCTCAAGGTTGGTTTTCTGAGATTTTCAAATGAATTTTTCATCTAAGTCATTGTTCTTTGATACATATTATTCTTGATCAGGGATGTTATTTAAATGATAACATCCACCTTCTTTATCTGGGTATGTTAAGAATGTTCTCTACTATCATATAAATTATCAATTAATACTTTTGTCTTTCCCAGTCATTGAAGTTTTATAAACCAAATTTTTCTTCAAATGCATTCCCTCTATGAATAGAATATTTTAGATTCATTTGACCAAATGGTGTTCACCTAGATGAAATACATTGATCTATTATGTAAATTATTATATTAATTATATAAATTTTATCTATTTGGTGTAAATACTGTATTCATTATTATCTTGATTGAATGATATTTACATATAAAGTAACCTGATTTCATTGGATACCCTTTTATTTTCCATGGGTTTATAATATTATGGTTATTGATGGAATTATGAGTATTTTTTTATATGATTTCATTTTAAAATATTATTAATCCTAATTTCTTTTCATGGGTTCTTTATTATTTATTTAATGAAACCCAATTTCTTTCCATGGGTTCTTATGATATGATGATTGTTTGATTTCTTATGTCACACCTAAATATGAATAATGAAGGGTGGGGTCTTATATCTCTATTTAATTCATTGGTTAAGAGGTTATATCTCATTAGATATGTTTTCATGAGTATATTTTTTCTTTTTATAAGCATGGAAACTGATGGTGTGGATCAGGAATGTTATATTCCCTATACTAATTTTTGTGTGAAAGTTAAAAAATTATTCATAGTTTTATGATAATTCTCACGACTGTGTTAATCTATCGTTGATCATTTTTATTGAATCAATTTTTTTGTAGTATTTTGATTCATGTATTATGTTATTCCAAATCATATTCCATGTATAAATTTCTTATGTATCACGATAATACTGAAATTATTATCTTATGATCACTTATGATCTTTGATTGTTATTACTTATGTTTACCCTTATTGGGAATCTCATCTCATACCTTTATTCTTTTACATTTCCCTAGGTTATAATAAAAAAAATATGTAAGATGTGTGTATAAGGGTATCTTATGAGAATAATTTACCGGCGATGTTTAAGACTTATCAAGGATTAAGTAATTGTTTATATAGTTCTAAAATGTCCATGATATTTTTAGTTAATATTTTTTTTGTAATTATCTAAAACTATAAACCTAAAAGATCTTAGGATTGGATTTTAATGAAATAATTACTTTACATCTTGTGATTACCAGACGATTAGGTCTATGAAATCATAGTTGATGAGTTCTCTAATTCCGAGGTTATTTAAAGAAGGTGTTGAGTACATGGTGTTCTAAGAGACCTCTATAATTAGTCTTGGTTATGTGCTGATGTATATTTAGGTGATGATTTATAATGGGTATTGACAGTTGATCCCCCATGAGTATGACTATGCAACCCATGATTTGGAGTTGGAAGAGGTAGTGTAATCATTAAATACTTGGAAGAATTACCTTATTAGGGAGTGATTCATATCCTATATAGAATGCAAGTGCCTCAAATACATCTTCCCATAAAGAGATATTAATTTGAGGCTGTGGAGTTGGTTGAATGTATTATAGGACTGTAACTTTGACATTTACTATACTCTTGGGTAGGACAACATGATGACTTATTCCCTTAGTAGGAAATCCCATGCTTACCTTATGGAAGAGTCATTGACCAGTTGGTCTCAATGCATTTGTTTTTACTAGTCATGGTAGATTTGTATTATCTTTAATTAATGGTGGTGTCCCCTCTTCTTCTATAACATGAGAGGGATCCCTAGTTTGGAGATATCAATTATGATGACTCGTGTGACTTAACATATATAAGTGACGTAGTAGGGAGATTTTCAAAAGGTGGAGAGAAAATCATCCTCTTTTTAGGGTGGGAAATGATTCCAATCATGCTATGTGAGGAGATATTAAGGGAGTTACACACTTCCCCCTTAGTGTTACTTTTAAGTGTGATGAATATGTACTATGTCCTCAAGTTTCAATTTTATTAGAAATGTAGAGTCACAAAACATGACGTACATGGAAATTACATTACTTTTTCAGAATACTTAATACATGACAAAAACAGATGCCCAAAGACCTTATTAGTTTAGTGTCTTTGGAAACTCGGAACATAATCTTCTAATCATGGTGAAAGATCTTCAACATCTCCCATAAATATCTTACCCTTTTGTTTTATTACCTAAAACATTTCTTTATATCATGGGGATAATAAAACATAAAAATGGTGAGCTCAAATGATCAGTAAGGGTAAACATGGATAAAATAAAACAAGCTATATACATTTGAACTTAAAAACATGAATATAAAGTTTAAACATCAAAATATTGAGTTGTGAAATAAATATTGGCAGTACGTAAGGCATAGATCATAAAGGAACATTAATCATGATAAAATATCATGGGAATAAAACATGTAATTGTGGAAAACCATTAATAAAAAGTTATGATTTCCATAGTATCTGAGGAATTGCTGCCAAGACCATCATAGTGGACAAAGTTCATTACTGAATCAGGTTTACTTGCCATTCCATCACTGTATTACTGAACCAGATTTTACTTATTGTTCCAGGAATGTGTATATCATGAGATATAAATTATTACGCAATAAATTGGAGGGATATATAGATCCCACACATCTCATATTGAAATCATTCTTACGTGTTCCACAAAACAATCATAAATCATTCATCATAACCCAAAGAATAAAATGGGTTTCATAAACATCATCCCATATTAGCACAATCCATATAAAACAAATGGATGTCATTTCATCATAAGAAAAATGAAACCATGTAAATAATAGAGACATTATAATTCAAACATAATCATACTAAATAATGTCATCTTATATGGGAAACAGTTTTGATAAAAAACTTGAAATGAATTCTAGAGGAAAATATCCTTTCTTCTTCAAAATCATTTTCTTTTCTCAAAATGCTGTGAAATTTTAAAAGAAAAGATTTTTTTTCAAAATAATCATGAAATCTTGTAGATTAAGCTTCATGGAAATAAGAAATTTTGAAACTGTAAAAATCTGTTCATGCCATATAAGTTAAAAAACATTCTTCTCGTACTTTTTCTGGAAAAGTCAAAAAGTACCTCATATGGTAAACAAAAGAAATATTCCTTCAATTCATTTTAGTAAAAGTAAAAAAATTAGTAACCATGACTTTAAACATACATGGAATAATATTCAACACTTTTTGAAAACATTTTTATAAAACATAGACATGGATGATAAATATAACCTCAGTAAATACTTACGAATAAATAATCTTGGATAAGAATGAGATTGGAATAATTATCTTTTACCTTATGTCCAATTTCTTTTGTATTTGACTGAGACTCTTGTATAGTGGGTTTAAAAATATTATTAACTTATAACAGAACCATAATAATATTTATTAAATCATATATGATTGACTTACGACTTTATATTACACTTTCATTTGTCCATTCCATGTTAAAGCAGCGTTTTGGATAAAATAATTTCATTTATCGTACGTGTTTTGACTTGTAATTATTCATATGATTACTTATATCATGATTAATTACATATATAATGTAAAACATGATTTATATATAATATATATTCATAATATATATATAATAGATCGATAAATGGAATGAAATACACCATTCATGGAGACGGTAGACCGTAAGTACACATGAATGTTGTTTTCATTTCCTTATTAATTTGAATGGAATTAAATGACACACACACACACACACATATATATATATATAAATAAATCCAATAGAATTATTATTTCATATATTTCATGATTACTTATTATATATACTTTACAATCATTCTTTAATGGTGACATGGAGAATGAATCTCATCGCATCGTGGAGACGGTAATCCGTAAGTATGCACGAGCAATGATATTGTTCCCGTAATTACTGAATGGAATTGGAGTGAATGATATAATATTTCATAATTAGTATCATGTTATAATAATCATATATATTTATTCTTTACACCATTATACCCATCCATGTAAGGTGGTGGTGGAAAACAGATTACACCATGACGTGGAGACGATATTCCGTAAGCACACATGCGTGGTGATTTCATTTTCCGTAGGATATATAGAAGGTGAAATAGGGTTGTTTCATATTTATAATAACATATCATTATATGAGTGATACTGATGTTATTACTTTATAATGAATCAAATAAAAAATAGGAATTTGAAGGAGAAATAAATTTGAAAGAATCAGTAAAAGATATTACCTCTTCTTCGATGTGCCTCTTATAAACCACCTATTAGGGAACTAAAGTTGGTATTTGAAGAAGAAAAAGACCTCTAGTATGTTTCTAGGGAAGTGTAGAAAATAATTGGATAGGGTTTGGCTGATCTTGAACTCTCAAAATGTTGTGAAGAGGAGAGGGGCACTTTTGGAAACCTAAAAAATATTAATTTATAATAAATTCAGACACCACATAAAAACCTCCAAAAATTACTCAATTAAAAGATGAGATGAGATAGGATTGTAATATCATCAACCAATAAAATTTAAACATGTTTTAAGTTTATTTTAAACATTATCATTTTGATTTATCCTTATTTAATCTATTTAATTTTATTTACAGTAATAATATTCTAATTTTTAAATTGTTATAAATACTTACTCATGTTATGTGAATTTTCCATAATTAGATAAATTATTATATTTCCGACCATATAATTTTAAATTTTAAATTTTTAAATATTAGTGCGATTTTTAAATAATTTAATAATAATTTAAATTTTATAAAATACCAATAGTGACAATTTTGACACTATTCAATTATTTGAATTTAAATTAAATCTACACAGAAGATATATTCAAGACAAAATATTTAATAGATTCCTAACTTGTTATATTAATCTAAAAAATTCATGGATCACATTAATTTGAATATTTTTAAAACCATTTATTTGATATTTCCCTTAATAAAATAATTAATACAAAATTTTTGTATATTTATTTAATATAGTTATTTGTTTCATAAAAATTAAAAATAAGATACTATGATATTAATAAATCTAATATCTTCCATAAGAATACTTTTAATCAAATTTATCATCTTAAAATCACAACATTTATATTGTTATATTTATTAAATTATGAAGGTGACAACTTTGACATCATTTAAAATAAAATAATATAAGTGTCATAATCACTTTTATAAAGCTCCAAATGGTCAAATATTCAACCATTGGATGATTATGGTTTACATGTACATGAACAATAAGTTTTGGTCAGGTGTTTGTGTCTTTCATGGTCACTATTAGTTTAATAAAAACTATATTATTGATTTTTCTATAAATAAACAATTTCTGCATCATTATTGTGTCACCATTAATGATAATTATTTAATCCCTAAAAAACTATAAATAAATTAACATGATGTAGATAATTTTATTATATTTCTGGTGACTATTTATGTTTGAAGTTTTATGAATTTTATCACTAAATTAAAATTATTACACTTATAAGATATAAGAGAGTGACATGTTGTCACTTTCTTTGGTTTCAATAATAATTACATCATTTTCATGGTCAAAAGTACATGAAATGAATATATTATAACCCTTAGGTGATATTTGTCAACTTTTATTCATCCAATATAATTTTGGCAGGTGTTATGGTAATTTTATAATCTTATTTTTACCCTTAATTACCCGATTAACTTTAACTATAGTAAATAAAATTTACCATAGTTACAATTCATATTGTCTAAAAATAAAAAGTATCCTATTACCATAATTTGTACCTATTGATTCCAAATATGGAATAAATTTTCCAAAATTCAAAATACAAAATCTGTAGTATTTAATATAAAATTAATCCTACTGTTGAGAAAATTGGTTTTAAAAGTTAAAACATTCAAAAGATTGAAAAGTTTTTACCTATGAATTAAATGTAAAATTAATGATAATGAATTGAACTATATTTAATGGTAAAAATATATTATATTTATACTTTAAAACCATTCAATATTATAAGTTATCTTGAAAAAAAAAGTTTTTTTAAGAAAAATTTAGCGTATTTTTACTATTCATCAAAATATGAAAGTTAACAGAAAAATATAAAACATTTATCCAAAGAAAAATTTTATATCCTTATTGCAATGAATAATTTTATTTTTTCTAATTTAACTTATTACCATGTCAAAAACTATATTTAAAGTGGGTACACCATCAAAAGGCGGTAAAACTGCATTTTTTAAAAATACTTATTTTACCTGAAAAATTTATTTTGTTCTTATACAATGTTCTAGAATATGAGTAAGATGAATTATTATATAATAAAATTAAAAATGTAGTTAATACTATTTATAAATGTTAGTTCATAACAATATATTTTTGTTTAGTAAAAATCAATATTACGTACAACACAAGCTATTGAGGACGGTCGCTCTTGCGTGAAACACAAGCCAAGAATAGTGTTTGTGTATAGTATAAGATAATACAGTGTTGTGTATAGCGCAAGATAATCTTGGTGAAGTGTAAAACACAACACATCAAAGAAATTAAAAATAATATTTCTCATAAAATCTTGGTGTGTTACATTCTTCCCCCCTTAAAATGCATTTCACCCTTGAAATTCATCGGGGTTATAAATGGTTTACTACTTGAAAGTTTATTTCATAGAAACCCACATCGTAAAAAGGAATACTAAAACTTAATTTTTATAACTAAAGTATGAAATGTAACTGTTACCCAAATTCACTCATCACTAGGTTTCAACATAGAAGAACATAGGTGAAAATATGGATATGGAAGAGAAATCTAACTATAAAGTTCTAATTGGGAGTGGTAGAGAACATGGCTATGGAAAAGCCAAAAATCACAAAGCCATAAATTTGTGTTGATCTAAGGAATCATCTGCTTCATCAGATATGAGGGTACTAGGACAACATTTTTGGTTTTCAAGATCATTTCCCTAAAGTTGAAGAATTTGAATTTGAAGAAATACTTACCTGATTTTGGTACAATCTCACCATTAGTCATTTCTTGAACAATTTAAACTTCATATCTTAAATAAATGAAGTTGAATTTGTTATTCAAGATGTGTTAGTAGATCATGTGATATAATGATGGGCCATTCCATCTATCTCAAACAAAAGGTTAGCACAAGTTATTAAATACACATAAGTCCATATATGGTGATATTAATCGTATATGGCTCCAAAAATGTACTTGTACTTTATATATCATACCACTTAATAAAATAAACTAATTTCTACTAACCAGGGACTTTCTGTAGGCCAGTGGTAGGCGATAAAGGCTTGTCGCACTTTGGTTGTGGTTTCGATTCCTGTATCCTTGTCTGACGTGACAAGTTGTCGCCCGTCCTATGGGTTGTCCTTTTTCTAGAACTATACTATTATAACATTCCCGAAATAATATCAAAAAGTTATATCCTTAAACAATACTATCTGATGTAAAACTGAATCCATTCCATTCTTTAGGCTTATCCAAAATACTTCTATCCAATATCATATTATAAAGAAAATGATTACTAAAAAGGTCATCTTCCAAGCATGTGAATACCATCATTTATCCCCCATATATCATAATATATATCTTGTCGTTGGTCACATTCCAAACATGTGAATAACTTAATAATGTATTATCTTGAAAAATTAATACCCATTAAACCTTAGTGAAAACATTAATGCTGTCAAAAGTTAACTCTTTCCACATAACAAAATCCCAAAATTTCTATATATTCAAACCATGATATCACTTTGTCCTTATACAAGTCATGATCTCATTAATATTATCAAACATCTCAGTATCTCCTTGTCCCTTAATTATGCGCATATCATCTACTTTCTAAAAAATATCTGAATAATCAGTCATGGTTACCGGTACCATTCAACATATACTTTAAAATACTTTAGAAAAAAAAATAGTGTAATAATCCTTTGATGTTTATTTATTCCATAGTACAATTAAATTACCTATAAAACATTACTCTTGATAAACATGCAGTCATTCCACTACCTTTTTAAACCATTGACCGAGCTTCATCATTTTATTCCACAACACTTCTTTCATCTCATATATCATTTGTAGTCTCTTCATCATCATCAACATAAATACTACCCATATAACCTTTCTGATTCTCTTAATGAGATTTTCCCTTAGGGAATTGGTTTGCATAATTCCCATACATTCCACATTTAAAACATTTAACTATTGTTTATATCTTAGCAAGACCATTATTGTTGTCCATGGTGTTAACTGAACCTTTTCCTTTGCAATTACTGGCTTTGTGTCCTTCTTTTCCACACCCAAAAAATCATCCAGTTCCATTGAAACATTCTCCCTGATTCCTCTTCCCACATGATTTACTTGAGGGAAATTGAAATTTTTTTCCTCCATGATCATCATGAAACTCCACCTTTCTCTTATTAGATGAGTCAGGAAACTTACCAAAGTTGAGATTATTGATCATATTATGGGATTAGTGATTAGGCATATTAATTATGTTATGCCTTCCAAATCCGGTTTCATTTGGTTGCTCATGAAGAATATCATTCCATTGTCCATCATATTCTCCATTAACTTGAATCTTCTTGCTTCTAGCCATTTTCTAAAACCCAAAAAGAATAGTATGAGAGGAAAAAATCATACTCAGAAAACAATATAATCAAGGGGGTGTATGTTCAATATATAACATCTTAGGTTTAATCCTAGGTTATTCATGATCGTTATCATAATTCTAGGATTGTAACCGATACTTTATACTTAACCTTAGGGAAATCCCTAGACATACCTTAGAATCATCTCTAGGGATCTCACTAAAGTTCTCACATCCTAGTTTCTAAAGGATGACTAAACCTTCACTCTGATACCAACAGTAGAGACCCAAATTTTTACATACATGGATATTACATTACTTTTGCAGAATACTTAATACATGAAAAAAACAGACTCCTAAAGACCGTATTAGTTCAGTGTCTTTGGAAACTCTGAACATAATCTTCTAATCATGGTGAAAGATTTCAAAATCTCACATAAAGATCTTCCCCTTTTTCTTTCTTACCTAAAAACTTTCTTTCTATCCTGGGGAAAAGAAAACATAAAAAGGGTGAGCTCAAATGCTCAGTAAGGGTAAACATGGAGAAAATAAAACAAACTGTATAAATTTTAACTTAAAAACATGAATATAATGTTTAAACATAAAAATATTGAGTTTTGAAATAAATTTTGGCAGTACGTAAGGCATAGATCATAAAGGAACATTAATCATGATAAAATATCATGGGAATAAAACATGTAATTGTTTAAAACCATTAAGCACATGTTATGATTTCCATAGTAGTCGAGGCATTGCTACCAAGACCATCATAGTGGACAAAGTCCATTACTGAACCGGTTTTACTTGCTGTTCCAACCCTGTATTAATGAACCAGATTTTACTTGTTGTTACATACATTTCTATCTCATGAGATATAAATATTTACCCAATACATTGGAGGGAGATATAAGTGCCACCCATCTCATATTTAAATCATTCTTATGTGTGCCACAAAACAATCATAAATAATTCATCACAACCCAAAGAATAAAATGGGTTTCATAAACATCATCCCATCTTAACATAATCCATATAAAAAAATGGATGTCATTTCATCATAAGAAAAATAAAACCATGTAAATAATAGAGACACTATAATTAAAATATAATCATACTAAATAATATCATCTTATATGGGAAATAGTTTTGATAAAACACTTGAAATGAATTCTTGAGGAAAATATCCTTTCTTCTTTAAAATCATTTTCTTTTCTCAAAATGTCGTGAAATTTTAAAAGAAAAGAATTTTTTTTCAAAATAATCCTGAAATATTATAGAGTAATCTTCATGGAAATGAGGCGTTATGAAACTATAAAAATATGTTCATTCCGTATAAGTTAAAAAACATTCTTCTCATACTTTTGCCGGAAAAGTCAAAAAGTACCTCGTATGGTAAACAAAAGAAAGATTCTATCCATTCATTGTAGTAAAAGTAAAAAAGGTGTAAACATGACTTTAAATATACATTGAATAATAATAAGAACTTTATGAATTTTTTTTATAAAACATGGATATGGATGATAAATATAACCTTAGTAAAAACTTAGGAATAAACAATATTGGATAAGAATGAGACTGGAATAATTATCCCTTACCTTATGTCTAATTTCTTCCGTATGTGTCCGAGAATCTTGTACAGTGGGTTTAAACCTATTATTAACTTATAACAGAACCATAATAATATTTATGGTATCATATATGATTCACTTACGAATTAATATTACCCTTTCATTTGTCTATTCCATGTTAAAGCAACGTTTTGGATAAAATCATTTCATTTATCGTACGTGTTTTGACATGTAATTATTTATATGACTAATTGGATCATGATTAATTAAATCTAGAATGTAAAACATGATTTATATATAATATATATTCAGAATATATATATATAATAGATCTATAAATGGAATGAAAAACACCATTCATTTAGACGGTAGGCCGTACATACGCATGAACACTGTTTTCATTTCCTTATTAAATTGAATGGATGTAAATGACATATATATATATATAAATAAATAAAGTAGAATTATTATGAAATATATTTCATTATTACTTATTATATATACTTTATAATCATTCTTTAATGGTTGACATGGATAATTAATCTTATCGCATCGTGGAGACGGTAATCCGTACATACGCACGAGCGATGATATCGTTCCCCTAATTATTGAATGGAATTGGAGTGGATGATATCATATTACATTATTAGTATCATGTTATAGTAATCATATATATTTATTATTTACACAATTATACCCATCCAAGAAAGGTGGTGGTGGGAAACAGGTTACACCACAGCATGGAGACGGTATTCCGTACGTACGCACGCATGGTGATTTCATTTTTCGTAGGATGAATAGAAGGTGAAATAGGTTTGTTTCATATTTATAATAACATATCAGTATATGAGTGATACTTATGTTATTACTTTATAATGAATCAAATAAAAAATAATAAGTATAAGGAGAAATAAATTTTAAAGAATCGGTAAAAGATATTACCTCTTCTTCGCCGTGCCTCTTCTAAACCTCCTCTTAGGGCACTAAAGTTGGCCTTTGAAGAAGATCAGGACCTCTAGTATGTTTCTAGGGAAGTAGAGAAAATAAATGGATAGGGTTTGGTCGATATTGAAGGCTCAAAATGTTGTGAAGAGTAGTGGGATGAGGTGCCCTTTTATAAGAGAGGAGAGAGACACTTTTGGAAACCTCAAAAATATTAATTTTTAATAAATTCAGACCCCACATAAAAACCACAAAAAATGACTCAATTCAAATATGAGATCAGATAGGATTGTAAGATCATCAAAAAATAAAATTTATACATTTTTTAGTTTATTTTAAACCTTATCATTTTTATTTATTTTTATTTAATCTATTTAATTTTATTGGCGGTAATAATATTATAATTTTTAAATTGTTATAAATACTTACTTATGTTATGTGAATTTTACATAATTAGATAAATTATTAAATTTTAGACCATATATTTTTTAATTTTTAATTTTTAAATATTTTTGTGATTTTTAAATAATTTAATAATAATGTTATTTTTATAAAATATCAATAGTGTTAATTTTGACACTATTAAATTATTTGAATTTAAATTAAATAAAAATAGAAGATATATTCGAACCAAAATATTTAATAGATTCCTAAATTTTTATATGAATATAAAAAATTCATGGAGCACATTAATTTGTTCATATAAAATTTATTTTAATATTTTTAAAGCCATTTATTTGATATTTACCTTAATAAAATAATCATTACAAACTTTTTGTATAATTTTTTAATATAGTTATTTGTTGCATAAAAATTAAAAATAAAATACTATGATGAATATAAATCTAATATATTCCATAATAATACTTTTACTCGAATTTATCATCTTAAAATCACAACATTAAAATTTTTATATTTATTAAATTATGAAGGTGACACCTTTGACATCATTTAAAATAAAATAATATAAGTGTAATAGTCACTTTTATAAAGCTCCAAATGGTCAAATATTCGACCATTGGATTTTTATGGTTTACATGTAGATTACCAATAAGTTTTGGTCAGGTGTATGTGCCTTTTATGGTCAATATTAGTTTAATAAAAACTATATTATTGATTTTTCACTAAATTAACAATTTCTGTATCACTATTGTGTCGCCATTAATGATAATTATTTAATAGATAAAAAATTATAAATAAATTCACATGATGTATATAATTTTATTATATTTCTGGTGACTATTTATGTTTGAAGTTTTATGAAGTTTATCACTAAATTAAAATTATTACACTTATAAGATATAAGAGAGTGACATGTTGTCACTTTCTTTGGTTTTAATAATAATCACATCGTTTTAATGGTCAAAATTCCATGAAATGAATCTATTCTGACTCTTAGGTGATATGGGTCGGCTTTTATTCATCCAATAGAATTTTGGTAGGTGTTAGGGTAATTTTATAATCTTATTTTTACCCTTAATTACCCGATTAACTTTAACTGTAGTAAATAAAAATTTCCGTAGTTACTATTCATAATGTCTAAAAATAAAAAATATCCTATTATAATAATTTTGACCTATTGATTCCAAATATGGAATCCATTTTTCCAAATTTAAAACACATAAGTTTCATTATTTAATTTAAAATTAATCCTGCTGTTGAGAAAACGAGTTTTAAAAGTTAAAACATTGCAAAAGATTGAAATGGTTTTACCTATGAATTCAATGTAAAATTAATGATAATTACTTGAATTATATTAAATGGTAGAAATATATTCTATTTAAACTTTAAAAGCATTCAATATTATAATTTAACCATTTAAATTATCTTGATGAAAGAAGTTGTTTTTAAGAAAAATTTAGCGTATTTTAACTAATCATCAAAATATGAAAGTTAATAGAAAAATATAAAAAATTTATCCAAATTAAAATTTTATATCCTTATTGCAATTAATAAGTTTATTTTGTCTAATTTAATGTATAAACATGTCAAAAACTAGAGTTAAAGTGGGTGCACCATCAAAAGGCGACAAAACTACATTTTTTAAAAATACTTATTTTACCCGAAAAATTTATTTTGTTCTCATACCATGTTTTATAATATGAGTAAGATAAATTATTATGTAATAAAATTAAAAATTTAGTAAATACTATTCATAATGGCTAGTTTATAATAATATATCATTGTTTAGTGAAACTCGATATTACGTACAACAAAAGTTATTGAAGAAGGTCGCTCTTGTGTGCATCACAAGCCAAGAATAGTGTTTGTGTATACTACAAGATAATACAGTGTTGCGTATAGTGAAAGATAATCTTGGTGAAGCATACAACACAAGACATCAAAGAAATTAAAAATAATATTTGTCATAAAATCTCTGGGTGTTACATTCTTCCCCCCTTGAAATGAATTTCACCCTCGAAATTCATCGGGGTTATAAATGGTTTACTACTGGAAAGTTTATTTCATAGAAACCCACATTGTAAAAAGTAATAATAAAACTCAATTTTAATAACTAAAGTATGAAACGTAATGGTTACCCAAATTAACTCATCATTGAGTTTCCACATAGGAGGAAATAAATGAAAATATGGATATGGAAGATAAACATAACCATCAAGTTCTTATGGAGAGTGGTAGAGAACATGGCTATGAAAAATACAACAATCACAAAGCCATAAATTTGTGATGATCTAAGGTACCATTTGATTCATCGAATATTCGGGTACTAGGACAACATTTTTGGTTTTCAAGATCATTTCCCTAAAGTTGAAGAATTTGAATTTGAAGAAATACTTACCTGATTTTGGTACAATATCATCATTGGTCATTCCTTGAATAATTTCCACTTCATATCTTAAAGTAATGAAGTTGAATTTGTTATTTGTGAAGTGTTAGCAGATCATGTGATATAATTATTATTCATTCCATATGTCTCAAACAAAAGGTTAGAAAAAGTTATTAAATATACATAAGTCCATATATGGCTCCAGAAATGTACTTATACTTCATATATCATACCAGTTAATAAAATTAAACTAATTTCTACTAACCAGAGACTTTCTGCAGGCCAGTCATAGGAGATAAAGGCCTTTGTCACTTCGTTTTTGGTTTTGATTCCTGCATACTTGTCCGACGTGACGAGTTGTCGCCCATCCTACGTGTTGTCCTTTTTATAAAACTATACTATTATAAAATTTGAGAAATAATATCAAAAAGTTATATCATTAAACAATACTATCTGATGTACAACTGAACCCATTCCATTCTTTAGGCTTATCCAAAATACTTCTATCCAATCTCATATTATAAAGAAAATGATTACTAAAAAGGTCATCTTCCAAGCATGTGAATACCATCACTTATACCCCATATATCATAATATATATCTTGTTGTTGGTCACATTCCAAACATGTGAATACCTCAATCAAGTATTCTCCTGAAATATGAAAACCCATTGAACCTTTGTGAAAACATGAATGTTGTCAAAATTTAACTCTTTCTACATACCAAAATCCCAAAATTTCTATATATTCAAACCATGATATCACTTTGTCCTTATAAAAGTCATGATCTCATTAATATTATCAAAAATATCTGTATCTCCTTGTCCCTTCATTTTTCCCAAATCATCTACTTTCCAAAAAAATATCTGAATAACCATTCATGGTTACCAGTACCATTCAACATATACTTTCAAATTTTCTAGAAAAAAAAATAGTGTAGCAATCCTTAGATGTTTCTTTATTCCATAGTACCATTAAATTACCTATACAACATTACTCTTGATAAACATACAGTCATTCCACTACCTTCTTAAACCATTGACTGAGCTTTATCATTTTATTCCACAACACTTCTTTCATCTCATATATCATTTGTAGTCTCTTCATCATCATGAACATAAATACTACCCATAAGACCACAATAATTCTCTTCATGAGATTTTCCCTTAGGGAATTTTTTTTTCATAATGCTCGTACATTCTACATTTAAAACATTTAACTGTTGTTGATGTCTTATCAATACCATTATCATTGTCCATGGTGTTAATTGAACCTTTTCCATTGCAATTACTGGCTTTTTGTCCTTATTTTCCAGACCCAAATCATATTCCAGTTCCATTGAAACATTCTCCCTGATTCCTCTTCCCACCTGATTTACGTGAGGGAAATTGAACTTTCTTTCCTCTATAATCATCGTGAAACTCCACCTTTATCTTATTATATGAGTAAGGAAACTTACCAAAGTTGAGAATATTGATCATATTATGAGATTTATGATTAGGCATAATAACGATGTTTTGACTTCCAAATCCCTTTTCATTTGGTTTGTCATGAAGAATATCATTCTGTTGTCCATCATATTCTCCATTAACTTGAATCTTCCTACTTCCAGCCATTTTCTAAAACCCAAAAAGAATAGTGTGAGAGGAAAAAATCATACTAGAAAAAAAAAACATAATCAAGGGAGAGCATGTTCAATCTCTAACATCTTAGGTTTAATCCTAGGTTATTCATGATAATTATCATAATTCTAGGATTGTAACCTATACTTTATACTTAACCTTAGGGACATCCCTAGACATACCTTAGAAATATCTCTAGGGATCTCAATAAAGTTTTCACATCCTAGTTTCCAAAGTTTGACTAAACCTTCACTCTGATACCAAATGTAGAGACCCAAAACTTGAAATACAATGAAATTATATTAATTTTGAGAAATACTTAATACATGACAAAAACAGACGCCCAAAGACCGTATTAGTTTAGTGTCTTTGGAAACTTGGAACATAATCTTCTAATAATGGTGAAAGATCTTCAACATCTCCCATAAAGATCTGCCCCTTTTGTTTTCTTACCTAAAACCTTTATTTATATCCTAGGGAAAAGAACACATAAAAATGGTGAGCTCAAATGCTCAGTAATAGAAAACATTGAGAAAATAATACAAACTATATACATTTGAACTTAAAAACATGAATATAAAGTTTAAACATCAAAATCTTGAGTTGTGAAATAAATCTGGGTAGTACTTAAGGTATAGATCATAAAGGAAAATTAATCATGATAAAATATAATGGGAATAAAACATGTAATTGTGGAAAACCATTAATAACGTGTTATGATTTCCATAGTAGCTGAGGCATTGCTACCAAGACAATCATAGTGGACAAAGTCCATTAAAGAACCAGGTTTACTTGTCGTTCCAGCCCTGTATTACTAAAAAAAAATTTACTTGCCGTTCCAGCCATGTCTATCTCATGAGATATAAATATTTACCCAATAAATTGGAGGGAGATATAGGTCCCACCCATCTCATATTGAAATCATTTTTACATGTGCCACAAAACAATCAAAAATCATTCATCATAACCCAAAGAATAAAATGGGTTTCATAAACATCATCCCATCTTAACATAATCCATATAAAACAAATTGATGTCATTTAATTATAAGAAAAATAAAACCATGTAAATAATAGAGACATTATAATTAAAACATAATCATACTAGATAATTTCATCTTAGATGGGAAATATTTTTGATAAAATACTTGAAATGAATTCTTGAAGAAAATATCTTTTCTTCTTCAAAATCAATTTCGTTGCTCAAAATGTCATGAAATTCTAAAAGAAAATAATTTTTTTCAAAATAATCATGAAATCTTGTAGAGAAAGATTCATGGAAATAAGGCGTTATGAAAATGTAAATTTTTTTTCATGCCATATAAGTTAAAAAAACTTTCTTCTCGTACTTTTTCTGGAAAAGTCAAAAAGTACCTCATATGGTAAACAAAAGAAAGATTCCTTCCATTCATTATCGTAAAATTCAAAAAGGGGTAAAAATGACTTTAAGAATACATGGAATAATATTAAGAACTTTATGAAAACATTTTTATAAAATATGGACATGGATGAAAAATATAAGCCCAGTAAATACTTACGAATAAACAATCTCGGATAAGAACAAGATTGGAATAATTATCCCCTACCTTATGTCCAATTTCTTCCATACGTGTATGAGACTCCTGTATAGTGGGTTTAAACATATTATTAACTTATAATAGAACCATAATAATATTTATCATATCATATATGATTTACTTACGACTTTATATTACCCTTTCATTTGTCAATTCCATGTTAAAGCAGCATTTTGGATAAAATCATTTCATTTATCGTACGTGTTTTGACTTATAATTATTAATATGATTACTTAGATCATGATTAATTACTTATAGAATATAAAATATGATTTATATATAATATATATTCAGAATATATATATATAATAGATCAATAAATTTAATGAAATACACCGTTCATGGAGACGGTAGGCCGTACATATGCATGAAAGTTGTTTTCATTTTTTTATTAAATTGAATGGAAGTAAATAATATATATATATATACATAAATCTAGTAGAATTATTATTTCATATATTTCATGATTACTTATTATATAAACTTTATAATCATTCTTGAATGGATAACATGAACAATAAATCTCATCACATCATGGAGACGATAATCCGTACAAACAAACGAGTGATGACATCGTTCCCATAATTATTGAATGGAATTGGTGTGGATGATATAATATTGATGAATTAGTATCATGTTATAATAATCATATATATTTATTATTTACACCATTATACCCATCCAATTAAGGTGGTGATGGAAAAAAGATTACACCACGGCGTGGAGACGGTATTCCATACATACGTACGCGCGGTGATTTTATTTTCCGTAGGATGGATAGAAGATGAAATAGGGTTTTTTCATATTTATAATAACATATATGTATATTAGTGATACTAATTTTATTACTTTATAATGAATCAAATAAAAAAATAGGAAGTATAAGAAGAAATAAATTTGAAATAATTTGTAAAGATATTACCTCTTCTTTGACGTGCCTCTTCTAAACCTCCTCTTAGGGCACTAAAGTTGGCCTTGGAAGAAGATCAGGACCTCTAGTATATTTCTAAGGAAGTCGAGAAATGAAATGGATCGGGTTTGGTTGATATTCAAGGCTCAAAATGTTGTGAAAAAGAGAGGGATGAGGTGACCTTTTATAAGAGAGGAGAGAGACACTTTTGGAAACCTCAAAAATATTAATTTATAATAAATTCAGACCCCACATAAAAACCTCTAAAAATGACTCAATTAAAATATCAGACAAGATAGGATTGTAATATCATAAACCAATAAATTTTTTAAATGTTTTATGTTTATTTTAAACCTTATCATTTTGATTTATCCTTTTTAATCTATTTAATTTTATTTGCGATATTAATATTCTAATTTTTAAATTGTTATAAATACTTAATTATGTTATGTGAATTTTCCATAATTAGATAAATTATTACATTATAGACTATATTTTTTAATTTGTAATTTTTAAATATTTTTGTGAATTTTAAACAATTTAATAATGTGTTATTTTTATAAAATATCAATAGTGTCAATTTTGACACTATTCAATTATTTGAATTTAAATTAAATCCACAAAGAATATATATTCGGACCAAAATATTTAATAGATTCATAACTTATCATATGGATCTTAAAAATTCATGTGGCACATTAATTTTTTCATATAACGTTTATTTTAATATTTGTAAAACAATTTATTTGATATTTCCCTTAATAAAATAATTACTACAGAAGTTTTGTATAATTATTTAATATACTTATTTGATGAATAAAAATTAAAAATAAAATAATATGATATAGATAAATCTAATATATTACACAATAATACTTTTACTAGAATTTATCATCTGAAAATCACAATATTTAAATTGTTATATTTATTAAATTATGAAGGTGGCAACTTTGACATCATTTAAAATAGAACAATATAAGTGTCATAATCGCTATTATAAATCTCCAAATGGTAAAATATTCGACCATTGGATGATTCTGGTTTACATGTACACGATAAATAAGTTTTGTTCAGGTTTTTGTTCCTTTTAATGGTCACTATTAGTTTAATAAAAACTGTATTATTGATTTTTCACTAAATAAATAATTTCTGCATCACTATTGTGTCACCATTAATGATAATTATTTAATCCCTAAAAAATTCTAAATAAATTCACATGACGTATATAATTTTATTATATTTATGGTGACTATTTATGTTCAATGTTCTATGAAGTTTATCACTAAATTAAAATTATTACACTTATAATATATAAGAGAGTGACATGTTGTAAATTTCTTTGGTTTTAATAATAATTACATCATTTTCATGGTCAAAAGTACATGAAATGAATCTATTACAACCCTTAGGTGATATGGTTCGACTTTTATTCATCTAATAAAGTTTTTACAGGTGTTAGGGTAATTTTATAATCTTATTTTTACCCTTAATTACCCAATTAAATTTAACTATAGTAAATAAAATTTACCGTAGTTACTATTCATAATGTCTATAGATAAAAAGTATTCTATTAGAATAATTTGTACTTATTGATTCTAAATATGGAATCCATTTTTCGAAATTCAAAACACAGAATTTGCAGTATTTAATTTAAAAGTAATCCCACTGTTGAGAAAACAGGTTTTATAAGTTAAAACGTTGCAAAAGATTGAAATGTTTTTACCTATAAATTCAATGTAAAATTAATGATAATGAATTGAATTATATTAAATCGTAAAAATATATTATATTTATACTTTAAAACCTTTAAATATTATAATTTAACCATATAAATTTTCCTTATGAGAAAAGTTTTTTTTAAGAAAAATTTCGCGTATTTTTACTATTCATAAAAATATGAAAGTTAATAGAAAATTATAAAAAATTTATCCAAAGTAAAATTTTATATCCTTATTGAAATGAATAAGTTTATTTTGTCTAATTGAACTTATAAATATGTAAAAACACGATTTAAAGTGGGTGTGCCCTCAAAAGGCAGCAAAAATCCATTTTTTAAAAATACTTATTTTACCCGAAAAATTTATTTTGTTCTTGTACTATGTTCTAGAATATAATTAAGATGAATTATTATGCAATAAAATTCAAAATTTAGTTAAAAATATTCATAACGTCTAGTTCATAATAATATATCGTTGTTTAGTGAAAACCGATATTACGCACAACACAAGCTATTGAGGAAGGTTGCTCTTGCGTGCAACATAAACCATGAATAGTGTTATCGTATACTACAAGCTAATACGGTGTTTTTTATAGCACAAGATAATCTTGGTGAAGTGTACAACACAAGAAATCAAAGAAATTAAAATTAATATTTCTCATAAAATGTCGGGGTGTTACATTCTACTCCCCTTAAAATGAATTTCTCCCTTGAAATTCATCGGTGTTATAAATGGTTTACTACTGGAAAGTTTCTTTCATATAAACCCACATCATAAAAATGAACACTAAAACTTAATTTTAATAACTAATGTATGAAACGTAATGGTTACCCAACTTAACTCATCACTAAGTTTCAACATAGGAGAACATAGGTGAAAATATGGATATGGAAGAGAAATCTAACAATCAAGTTCTGATGGAGAGTGGTAGAGAACATGGATATGAAAAGTCCAACAATAAAAAATCCATAAATTTGTGATGATCTAAGGTACCATATGATTCATCGGATATGAGGGTACTAAGACAACATTTTTGGTTTTCAAGATAATTTCCCTAAAGTTGAAGAATTTGAATTTGAAGAAATACTTACCTGATTTTGGTACAATCTCACCATTGGTTGTTCCTTGAACAATTTCCATGTCATATATTAAAGAAATGAAGTTGAATTTGTTATTCATGAAGTGTTACTAGATCATGTGATATAATGATGGGTTATTCCATCTATCTCAAACAAAAGGTAAGCAAAAGTTATTAAATATACATAAGTTCATATATAGTGATATTAATCATATATGGCTCAAAAAATGTACTTATACTTCATATATCATACTAATTAATAAAATTAAACTAATTTCTACTAACTAGGGACTTCATGTAGGTTAGTGGTAGATGATAAAGGCATGTCGCACTTTGGTTGTGGTTTTGATTCCTGCAACCTTGTCCGATGCGACGGGTTGTCGCCCATCCTATGGGTTGTACTTTTTCTAAAACTATACTATTATAGCATTTCAGAAATAATATCAAAAAGTTCTAGCCTTAAACAATACTATTTTATGTACAACTTAATCCATTCCATTCTATAGTCTTATCCAAAATACATATATCCAATCTCATAGTATAAATAATATGATTACTAAAAAGGTCATCTTCCAAGCATGTGAATACCATCATTTATCTGACATATATCCTAAAATATATCATGTAGTTGGTCACATTCCAAACATGTGAATACCTTAATCATATATTCTCTTGAAAAATGAATACCCTTTGAACCTTGGAGAAAACATGAATGTTGTCAAAAGTTAACTCTTTCCACATACCAAAATCCCAAAATTTCTATATATTCAAACCATGATATCACTTTCTCCTTATAAAAGTCGTGATCTTATTAATATTATCAAACAAATCAGTATCTCACTTTCCCTGCATTATGCACATATAATCTACTTTCCAAAAAAAATCTGAATAACCAATCATGGTTACCGGTACCATTCAATATATACTTTCAAATACTTTAGAAAAAACAATAGTGTAACAGTCCTTAGATGTTTCTTTATTCCATAGTACCATTAAATTACATATACAACATTACTCTTGATAAACATACAATCATTCCACTACCTTCTTAAACAATTTACTGAGATTCATCAATTTATTCCACAACACTTCTTTCATCTCATGTATCATTTGTAGTCTCCCCATCATCATCAACATAAATACTACCCATATGACCATGATGATTCTATTAATGATATTTTCCCTTAGGGAATTGGTTTGAATAATTCTCGTACATTCCACATTTAAAACATCTAACTATTGTTTATGTCTTAGAAATACCATTATCATTTTCCATGGTGTTAACTGAACCTTTTCCTTTGAAAATACTAGCTTTGTGTCCTTCTTTTCCACACCCAAAGCATCTTCCAGTTCCATTGAATCATTCTCCCTAATTCCAATTACCACATGATTTACATGAGGGGAATTGAACTTTCTTTCCCCAATTATCATCATGAAACTCCATCTTTCTCTTATTAGATGAGTCCGGAAACTTACCAAAGTTGAGATTATTGATCATATTATGAGATTTATGATTAGGTATAATAACGATGTTTTTCCTTCCAAATGCTGTTTCATTTGGTTGCTCATGAAGAATATCATTCCATTTTCCATCATATTTTCCATTAACTTGAATCTTCCTGCTTCCACCCATTTTCTAAAACACAAAAAGAATAGTGTGAGAGGAAAAAATCATACTAGGAAAACAACATAATCAAGGGGGAATATATTCAATCTCTAACATCTTAGGTTTAATCCTAGGTTATTCATGATCGTTATCATAATTCTAGGATTTTAACCTATACATTATACTTAACCTTAGGGACATCCCTAGACATACCTTAGAAATATCACTAGTGATCTCACTAAAGTTTTCACATCCTAGTTTCCAAAGGTTGACTAAAACTTCGCTCTGATACCAACTGTAGAGACCCAAATTTTGACGTACATGTAAATTATATTACTTTTTCAGAATGCTTAATACATGACAAAAATAGACGCCCAAAGACTGTATTAGTTTAGTGTCTTTGGAAACTCGGAACATAATATTCAAATCATGGTGAAAGATCTTCAACATATCCTATAAAGATCTTCCCCTTTTGTTTTCTTACCTAAAACCTTTATTTATATCTTAAGAAAAAGAAAACATAAAAATGGTGAGATAAAATGCTCAGTAAGGGTAAAAATGGAGAAAATAAAACAAACCATATACATTTGAACCTAAAAACATGAATATAAAGTTTAAACATCAAAATCATGGCTTGTGAAATAAATCATGGCAGTATATAAGGCATAGATCATAAAGGAACATTAATAATGATAAAATATCATGGGAATAAAACATGTAATTGTGGAAAACCATTAAGAACAAGTTATGATTTCCATAGTCGTCTAGGTATTTCTACCAAGACCATCATAGTGGAAAAATTCCATTACTGAACCGGGTTTACTTGTTGTTCCATCCCTGTATTACTGAACCAGATTTTAGTTGCCATTCCATCCATGTATATATCATGAGATATAAATCTTTACCCAATACATTTTAGAGAGATATAGGTCCCACCCAACTCATATTGAAACCATTATTAGGTTTGCCACAAAACAATCATAAATCATTCATCATAACCTAAAGAATATAATGGGTTTCATAAACATCATCCCATATTAACATAATCCATATAAAACAAATGGATGTCATTACATCATAAGAAAAATAAAACAATGTAAATAATAGAGACATTATACTTAAAACATAATCATACCAAATAATGTCATCTTAGATGGGAAATAGTTTTGATAAAACACTTGAAATGAATTCTTTATGAAAATAACCTTTCTTCTTCAAAATCATTTTCTTTTCTCAGAAAGACATGAAATTTTGAAATTTAAGATTTTTTTGAAAATAATCATGAAATATTATAGAGTAATCTTCATGGAAATAAGTCATCATGAAACTGTAAAAATATTTTTATACTGTATAAGTTAAAAAAAAATTCTTCTCATACTTTTTTTGGGAAAGTCAAAAAGTACCTCATATGGTAAACAAAAGAAATATTCCTTCCATTCATTGTAGTAAAAGACAAAAAGGGTTAAACATGAATTTAAACATACATGGAATAATAATAAGAACATTATGAAAACATTTTTATAAAACATGGACATGGATGATAAATATAGCCCCAGTAAATACTTTCAAACAAACAATCTCAGATAAGAACGAGATTGGAATAATTATCCCTTACCTTATGTCCAATTTCTTCCGTATGTTTTCGAGACTCCTGTATGGTGGATTTAAAAATATTATTAACATATAACATAAACATAATAATATTTATGATATCATATATTATTCACTTACAACTTTATATTACCCTTTCATTTGTCAATTCCATGTTAAAGCAGTGTTTTGGATAAAACCGTTTCATTTATCATACGTGTTTTAACTTGTAATTATTCATATGATTACTTAGATCATGATTAATTACTTCTAGAATGTAAAAAATTATTTATATATAATATATATTCAGAATATATATATAATAGATTGATAAATGGAATGAAATACACCGTTCATTGAGACGGTAGGCCGTACGTACACATGAACGTTGTTTTCATTTCCTTATTAAATTGAATGGAATTAAATGACATATATATATATACATAAATCTAGTAGAATTATTATGTCATATATTTCATGATTACTAAATATATATACTTTATAATCATTCTTGAATGGTTGACATGGAGAATGAATCTCATCGCATCGTGGAGGCGGTAATCTGTGCGTACGCACAAGCGATGATATCATTCCCAAAATTATTGAATGGAATTGGAGTGGATGATATAATATTGCAGAATTAGTATCATGTTATAATAATTATATATATTTATTCTTTACACAATTATACCCATCCAGGTAAGGTGGTGGTGGAAAACATATTACACTACGACATGGAGACGGTATTCCGTACGTACGCACGCACAATGATTTCATTTTCCGTAGGATGGATAAAAGGTGAAATAGGGTTTTTTCATATTAATAATAAAATATAAGTATATGAGTGATACTAATGTTATTATTTTATAATTAATAAAATAAAAAATAGGAAGTTGAAGGAGAAATAAATTTGAAAGAATCAGTAAAAGATATTACCACTTATTCAACGTGCATCTTCTAAACATCCTCTTAGGGCACTAAAGCCGGTCTTTGAAGAAGATCAGGACATCTAGTATGTTTCTAGGGAAGTGGATAAAATAAATGTATAGGGTTTTTCTAAGGTTTAAGGCTCAAATTATTGTGAATATGAGAGGGATGAGGAGCCCATTTATAAGAGAAGAGAGGGGCACTTTTGGAAACCTCAAAAATATTAATTTATAATAAATTCAGACCCCACATAAAAACCTCAAAAAATGACTAAATTCAAAGATGATATGATATAGGATTGTAATATCATAAAAAAATAAAATTTATACATGTTTTAAGTTAATTTTAAACCTCATCATTTTGATTTATCCTTATCTAATCAATTTAATATTATTTGTGGAAATAATATTCTAATTTTGAAATTGTTATAAATACTTACTTATATTATGTGAATTTTCCATAATTAGATACATTATTAAATTGAAGATGATATAATTTTTAATTTGTAATTTTTAAATATTTTTTGATTTTTAAACAATTTAATAACGTGTTATTCTTATAAAATATCAATAGTGTCAATTTTGACACTATTCAATTATTTGAATTTAAATTAAATACACAGAGAAGATATATTCAAAATAAAATATTTAATAGATTTTTAACTTTCCATATAGATATAAAAAATTCACGGATCACATTAATTTGTTCATATAACATTTATTTTAATATTTTTAAAACCATTTATTTGATATTTCCCTTAATAAAATAATTACTACAATTTTTTTGTATAATTATTTAATATAGTTATTTGTAGAATATAAATTAAAAATAAATTACTATGATGCATATAAACATAATATCTTCCATAATAATACTTTTACTCGAATTTATCATCTTAAAATCACAACATTTAAATTTTTATATTTATTAAATTATGAAGTTGACAACTTTGACATCATTTAAAATAAAATAATATAAGTATCATAATCACTTTTACAAAGCACCAAATGGTAAAATTTTAGATAATTGGATTATTATGGTTTAAATTTACATGACTAATAAGTTTTGGGCTGGTATTTGTGACTTTTGTGGTCACTATTAGTTTAATAAAAACTGTATTATTGATTTTTCACTAAATTAAAAATTTCTGCATCACTATTGTGTCACCATTAATGATAATTATTTAATCCCTAAAAAATTATAAATAAATTCAAATTATGTAGATAATTTTATTATATTTATGGTGACTATTAATGTTCTAAGTTTTATGAAGTTTATCACTAAACTAAAATTATTACACTTATAAGATATAAGAGCGTGACAAGTTGTCACTTTCTTTGGTTTCAATAATAATTACATCATTTTCGTGGTCAAAAGTCCATGAAATTAATCTATTATGACCCTTAGGAGATATGGGTCAACTTTTATTCATCCGATAGAAATTTGGAAGGTGTTAGGGTAATTTTATAATCTTATTTTTACCCTTAATTACATGATTAACTTTAATTGTAGTAAATAAAATTTACCGTAGTTACTATTCATAATGTCTAAAAATAAAAAGTAGCCTATTAGCATAATTTGGAACTATTGATTCCAAATATGGAATCCATTATTCCAATTCCAAAACATAGAAGTTTCAGTATTTAATTTAAAGGTAATTCCGCTGTTGAGAAAATGGGTTTTAAAAGTAAAAACATTGCAAAAGATTGAAATGTTTTTGCCTATGAATTCTATGTAAAATTAATTATACTGACTTGAATTATATTAAATGGTAAAAATATATTCTATTTATACTTTAAAACCATTCAATATTATAATATAACCATATAAATTATATTGATGAAAAAAGTTGTTTTTAAGAAAAATTTAGCTTATTTTTATTAATCATCAAAATATGAAAGTTAACAGAAAAATATAAAAAATTTATCCAAAGTAAATTTTTGTATCCTTATTACAATTAATAAGTTTATTTTTCCTAATTGAACTTCTAAATGTGTCAAAAACTATATTTAAAGTTGGTGTGCCTGTAACGCCCCGACCCCAGTTACCCAGAGTCGGTGCATTATTACATAACGTTGGCATGATCACAAGAAAGATAAAGTCTCGAAAGACCGATTAGTTTAGTAGCCTTGGAAACACTAGATACAATTATAAAGTTTTACATTACATCATAAAAAAATATCTTGTCTTCATATCCCCTCATACTATCCCTGCAGGTCATTCATAAATTACTTCTTCATAATCCTGGGAAAAATAAAACATTGAAATGGGTGAGCTCAGATGCTCACTAAGGATAACATTATAGCAGAAGCTTTCATAGATAAGCATAAACACATAAGGAAATTTATAACTAAAACAAAATCCTTTAAAACTTGAACTTAAGCATAATATGGAAAAGATAAAATGAAATAATTCCATTTACCTATTCACATGGATATTCTACTAGTCGAACAATCACATGCAATATCAATAACCACTTTCATAATGATGGAAATGCATAATTCCAGACTATCATAACCACATAGCCAAGGCCTCGTGCCAAGACTACAAATAAGATTTTGTCAAGGCCTTGTTCCAAGACACTAGTTTGTCTCATGAGACCTACCGATGCATCGAGGAGCTATAGCGGGCTCCACCCGTCACTTATTAAGTCCAATGCATTCCTCATATGAACATGTTTAAACATAACATAAACATTCATATTTAAAACTAGCATATGAAATGTCAATACTTTAACCACAAACCATGAATGGTATAAAAATAGCACATCCACAGTCAAACATAACTCATTCAATACAATATGGAATATTGTATTGCATCACATTAACCTCAATCAAGAGTAATGAAGGATATTGACAAAGATGAAAATAATCTTCAAAACTATTTGAGAGAAATATCCCCCTTTTTCTTGAAATCATTTAAAAGACACACTATTTGTCAAGAAGCCATTTAAAAATAGATTTTTGAATAAAAGTGTCCCATACCACTTTGAAACTCTTAAAAGGAGTTTTAATTTTAAAACTTTAATGTCCATATAAATAAATCCTTAAAACAATTTTTAAAACATGGACATTAATGAGCAAGATTTATAAGATTAACTTTTTAAAACATTTAAAAATGGTATTTTAGTAAGAGATTATAACCAAAAGAGAGACACTTGAATAAAAATAATTGAGGTAATAAAAACTTTGTAATATCATGAGAATAAAGGGATTCATGATATACTATGTCAAAGTACATTATATACACCACATAAAAGTGATTTGGTGTATATCAACAAAGAAGTCTCAATGGAATGTAAATTGAGATGAAATCTCTCATAAAGGCCGTATCCTTAGGTTAAGGATAAATCAACGACATAGTTATGTGTGACAAATATAAATACACTAAATATTATTGGATATTCAGTGTAAAACAATCAAGGTATATTCACACATATTCTAGTAAAAACAACACCAATGAATTGGATGTTTATCTCAACAAATCAAGATTTAGTAAAAATTATTCTTATCAAGTTCATACTGATGACTTGAGAATTTATCAATGGAGTGATTATGTGTATAAAAAGTATATCCACAGAAAGGGGAGTGGAAATTATGACATAATCAAATGAATAGTGATTCGACACATAGTCTTGGAGTAAAATAATCAATGAAGTATGCGTAAAGCCGAATGAGTAGAAATTGAAATTTCAAATTCCCTTATTGATTTGGTAACATAAAAAACATACACCCATGAAATAAGGATCATACAATGATGATGTAAATATACATGAATTAAATTATATTACACAATGAATACAAACATGGGCAGTACACACACCACATGTAATAAATAAGTGGTGAACAATGGAATTCTCACGGAATTAAAAGTGAGATAAGAAACCCCTTACCTTGTAATTTTCCTTGGTTTGGGGTAGGTTAACCTCCTGTATAATGTTTAAATAATTGTTATTAAATTATTCATTAATCATATACATTAATATGATATCATATATGATCTTTTAACATTTCCCTGTTAATAATATCTTAGAATTATCGTCGTTTCGGGTGTTAACTTACTCGTTTTCTTTTATATGTTTTGTTACGTAAGCCATGTTTGTCATGGATAGGTTGTGTATTATTCATATCCAGAATTATATAAAGTTCTTAAACATTATTTTTAAATCATCAAATGATAATTATACTTGAATGGATATGATGGAGAATGAATCTCATCGCGTTCGTGGAGATGGTAGTCCGTACGTACGCACGAGCGACAATATCATTCTTTTGATATTAAAATAATATATAATTGGATGGTATATCATATATAAAGAATCATTATAATGTTATATTTATTATTTAAATGAGTTACACATCATTATTATACACACCAAAATAATAATATATTGAATAACAATTACACCACGACGTGGAGACGGTAAGCCGTACGTACGCACGTATGGTGACACGTTATTCAAAGGGTGGATAGAATACTTAATATGGTTGTACCATATTTATAATAAAATCACAGTATATATAAGATACTGGAGTTATTATTTTATAATGGTGATAGCAAAGAAAGAAGAAGTGGAAGAAGAAAGGAACTTGAAAAGGGGTGGTGAAAACATTACCTCTTCTTCGGGTTCTTCCTTTTGATTTGATCAGAAGGGATCGTTAGGATGGCTTTCCGATCAAACTAAGGCCTCTAGGTTGTATTGAGGGAAGTTTAGAGAGTATTTGGGCAGGGTTTGGCCGAACTAAAAGGCTTTTAAGGTGTGAATAAATGAGAAGGAGGAGTGCCCTTTTATAAGAGGGGTGAGGGGCACCTTTGGAAAAGCTAGAAATATTAATTTATAATAAATTCATATTCGGTTTATAATGGATCCAAAGTTGATTATTCAAATTTTAAGGTGGGGATGGGTCTAAAACAACTCAACCAATATAATTTAGACAGGTTTGGGTCATTATATTAACCTTATCTTTAAGTATTAACTCTTAGTTAATTAATTTCGCTTTTACAATGTCTCTTTGTATTTTTATATTATATGGTTAATAAACTTACCATATACATCCACGAGACCCACAAGTGGTCCATTAATGACAAAAATATCATGATATAAGTATCTTGGATGAACCTTATATTTTTAGGAATTTAATATCAATTAAATATATAATATTTATTTTAAAAACTCTTTTATGTCAATTTTGACACTATTCAATAGTTGATTTTCGTGAAACTCATAAAAGAATTAATAATTAGAAAAAAGTTAATTAAATCAATCCTAATATGTCATATTAACCTATAAAATTAGTTTAATTCAATAAAAGTCTCAAATTATATTTATTTGGGTATTTATAATATCAATTATTCTAATTTTTCACTATTTTGGTAATTACTGCATCACCATTGTGTCATAAATAAATTAAATTATTTAATGTCTAAAAATTATAAATAAAATATAATTATGTAGGAAATCTTTTTATATTTCTAATGAATATTTTTAGTCGAAAATCCAACATATATAACCCTATGTCAAAATTGTTTTTCTAAAAGATATATGCTTGTGTCATTTTTGTATTCATTTTAACTTAATTAAAATAAAGTGTCCCTATCTCCTACAAGTGGCTCCAAGGGGTCCCAAAATCGACCCAAAGATGCCTATGGTCGAACATGTATCAACCAATAAGTCTAGGACACGTTTTAGGGTAATTTAGTAATATTATAATATTATTTTTTAACCCTTATTTACCGGATTTACCCTTAACCATGGTAAATAAAATATTTACCGCAATAATTATTCAAAATGTCTAAAAATAAAGGTTACCTATTCAAAAAATATGAAAATCCTGATTCCAAATATGGAATCAATTTTTCCAAATTCAAAACACAGAAGTGGCAGAAATTAATTTAAAATTATTCCCGTTGTTAAAACAAAAAGCGTGTTTTTAAGAGATAATAACTATCAAAAGATTGACACTTGTTTATGTCCGGTTTAATTGTAAAATTATGTACAATGACCAACATTATATTAAATTGTAAAAATATATTCTAAATATACTTTAAAACCAGTCAAATTCATAATTTATCAATACAAATTATTTCGATTAAAAAAGTTGTTTTTAATTAAAATTTAGTAATTTTCACTATTCATCAAAATATAAGTGTTATCAAAAAAGTTCCAAAATGTCACCCTAGGCTAAATTAGATATTCCGAATCCAAAAATGAAGTCTATTTTGAAATATAAAATATATATAATTTCAAAAAGTAGGTATTACTATTCATAACTGCTAGTTTGATTGGTTGTGGTGTGTTAGAACTCGATGTTGCGTACAACACACGCTATCACATTATTCAAAGAGAAGTGTACCATGGAAGCTTGGGGTGTTACATTCTCCCCTCCTTCAATAAATTGCATCCTCGCAATTTTTTTTTTTAAAATTGGGCTTGAGAATATAATAGAAAGCCCCACATCGGAAAAAGAGTCAATAAAACTATCACTTTAAAAGAAAGGAAGAGGGGTATAAAGGTCACCCAAGATAACCCATACTAGGATTCCATGTAGGAAAACATGGATATGGATGATAAACTAAGTTTTCAGTTCTGATGGAGAGGGATAGAAAACATGATCAGGAGAAAGTTAACAACAAGAAAATCACAAACTTTTGTTGGGACAAATGATCATTAGTCTCCTAGTAGGAAAAGTAAACAGACAACATTTTTTTGTTTTAAGTTACATTACATAAGGATGAGGAATTCATTTATGATATTGACTAAGAATATAAAGATATATACTTACTTTTTAAGTAGAGTTTCATTCTTTAATAAATTTCCACCACTAACTCATTTTTTTTAAACGATAAGTATTCAAGAAGACTTGGTCACATGGGAAGATCTAGAGTAAACTTCTATAGAATCACATGATCCATGTAGGATAAACTATATATTTACATTGTCTTTAGAGATTAATCAAAACCAAAATGGTTAGTATAAGATCTAATGATCCCCCAAATGTATATTCCATTAGAGAAAAAAATACTAATATTAATTTCTAAAATTGAACCAACAATACCCCAAAGTTAAATAAATACCATTCAATAATAAATTGTCCTTAAAATCCTTCAATATAATCCAAACTAATATTGAAACCCGAAACTTATAATAATGTAGTCTTCCACATTAAATTGTATCTCCAAATGACATCATCTGCTCTTAAAGTCACATACTTAAAAGTAATTAACCTAATCATATATTCTTTATTATAGGTTAATAATTTCCACAAATAACCCAAATCAGTATAAATCCACAATAAAAACATAGATAAAAATCCACTATTACTCCTCTAATGACATCCCATAGTATTCTATTTTCCTTGGACATACAGTGTTCCCAACAAAGTGAACATCTTCCAAAATAACATTTATCACTTAATCACCAAATCATTTTCCTATACTAAGGGTATTCATTTGATAAGACATAAGAACCCAAATCAACTTATTATTGATCAATAAAATCATTTAACTAAAAATAATAGTCACACTAACCAGGGACTTCACGTAGTCCAGTGGTAGGCGATAAATCCCAATCGCACTTTGGTTATGGGTTCGATTCCCACAGCTTTGTCCGACGCGACGGGTTGTCACATGGTTTACGTGTTGTCCTTTTTCAAAAACTATATTTTATAATATTACCAAAATGAGATAAATTCCTCAAAATACCATAAAATAATTTAACAAAAAATGTTATATCATACCTTGCATTTTCATCCCAAATTATAATAACTTATAATTCTCTCAAACCCCAATGATCATATAAAACCAAATGGTTATTTATACCTATATCCACAAGAGAAGAGACAATTCTTCCTCAAATATCATTCTTACATGGCAAACTGTGGGGTTACAAATACAAGAGAAAATTATTCCAAAGTAAACCCATCAACAAGGAGCACTAATACTTTTTAAACATTTCTCCAACCATTTATTTCCACATAGCTTCTTCTTTGACCAAGAAAATATCCTATAGAATAGGGCATTCACTCGGGTAATGGCTAGGTCCCCTACATTTACGGCAAATGACTGTAAATGGACTCTTGAGACCATTTTTATCTTCTTCCATATTACACTTCATTTTGCTTCGGCAATTCTTCACTTTATGTCCTTCCTTCCCACATGTAAAGCATTTCTTGGTCCCATTGAGACACTTTCCCGAGTGTCTCCTACCACATTTATTGTATGATGGAAATTGAGGGTTCATTTCTCCATGGTCTCTATTACTGGAGCTCTTATCATTCATCACCTTTCTCTTCCTTATTGAGTCTGAGAGTTGTTAATATATATGTTGTTGATCATATTTTTGGAAAACTGATTTGGCATAAAGACGATATCTTTTACACCTATCAACATTCCATTTTGTTGCTCATTTCCACCACCGTTCCCACCTTGTACATCATTCTCAAAGTCACTATGACTTCCTTGGAATCTAGCCATTGACTAAAACCAGAAAACATTTTGTGAGTAACAGTAGTCAGAAAATTATTTAGAGATTAACATGTCACCATATTCTCAATTTTAAACATATTAGGATTAACCAAGGTCATTTACTCTCATCTTATATATATATTACTTCAAATCGGTTTGTAAATAAAATGTAAATTATCCTAAGAATATCCCCCGGGAGTGTCGTAACCAAGAGTGCAGCAAGGCCCATTGTCGTGCACCAGTTCCCGTTCGAGTCTAGCTCAAAGCGGTGTTTTTAGGTTTTACCCCTAGGTACATCTGTGCCAGATCCACCTCTACCTGTTCGTATCCAGACAGGGATGTATTGCTCGGAAAACTCACAAAATCTCTACAATATCAAAATTCTAGGAAGTTATTCTATAATAATCCTCAAAGTTCATCTTAGGTCTACATGCTCTAATCAGAGTTTATCTAAATATAGCTTCCAAGGTTTTTACTAAACTTCCTCTGATACCAACTGTAACGCCCTGAACCCAGTTACCCAGAGTCGGTGCATTATTACATAACATTGGCATGATCACAAGAAAGATCAAGTCTCGAAAGACCAATTAGTTTAGTAGCCTTGGAAACACTAGATACAATCATAAAGTTTTTCATTACATCATAAAAAAATATCTTGTCTTCATATCCCCTCATACTATCCCTGTAGGTCATTCATAAATTACTTCTTCATAATCCTAGGAAAAATAAAACATTGAAATGGGTGTGCTCAGATGCTCAGTAAGGATAACATTATAGCAGAAGCTTTCATAGATAAGCATAAACACTTAAGGCAATTTATAACTAAAACAAAAGCCTTTAAAACTTGAACTTCAGCATAATATGGAAAAGATAAAATGAAATAATGCCATTTACTTATTCACATGGATATTATACTAGTCGAACAATCACATACAATATCAAGAACCACTTTCATAATGATGGAATGCATAATTACAGACTATCATAACCACATAGCCAAGGCCTCGTGCCAAGACTACAAATAAGATTTTCTCAAGGCCTTGTGCCAAGACACTAGTTTGACTCATGAGACCTACCGATGCATCGAGGAGCTATAGCGGGCTCCACCCGTCACTTATTAAGTCCAATGCATTCCTCATATGAACAGGTTTAAACATAACATAAACATTCGTATTTAAAACTAGCATACGAAATGTCAATACTTTAACCACAAACCATGAATGGTATAAAAATAGCACATCCACAGTCAAACATAACTCATTCGATACAATATGGAAGATTTTATTGTATCACATTAACCTCAATCAAGAATAATGAAGGATATTGACATAGATGAAAATAATCTTCAGAACTATTTGAGAGAAATATCCCCCTTTTTCTTGAAATCATTTAAAAGTCACACTATTTGTCAAGAAGCCATTTAAAAATATATTTTTGAATCAAAGTGTCCCATACCACTTTGAAACTCTTAAAAAGAGTTTTAATTTTAAAACTTTAATGTCCATATAAATAAATCCTTAACACAATTTTTAAAACATGTACATTAATGAGCAAGATTTATAAGATTAACTCTTTAAAACATTTAAAAATGGTATTTTAGTAAGAGATTCTAACCAAAAGAGAGACACTTGAATACAAATAATTGAGGTAATCAAAACTTTGTAATATCATGAGTATAAAGGGATTCATGATATACTATGTCAAAGTACATTATATACACCACATAAAAGTGATTTGGTGTATATCAACAAAGAAGTCTCAATGGAATGTAAATTGAGATGAAATCTCTCATAAAGGTCGTATCCTTAGGTTAAGGATAAATCAACGACATAGTTATGTGTGACAAATATAAATACACTAAATATGATTGGATATTCAGTGTAAAACAATCAAGGGACATTCACATATATTCTAGTAAAAACAACACCAATGAATTGGATGTTTATCTCAACAAATCAAGATTGAGTAAAAATTATTTTTATCAAGTTCATACCGATGACTTGAGAATTTATCAATGGAGTGATTATGTGTATAAAAATTATATCCACATAAAGGGGAGTAGAAATTATGACATAATCAAATGAATAGTGATTCGACACATAGTCTTGGAGTAAAATAATCAATGAAGTATGCGTAAAGCCGAATGAGTGGAAATTGAAATTTTAAATTCCCTTATTGATTTGGTAACATAAAAAACATACACCCATGAAAGAAGGATCATACAATGATGATGTAAATATACATTAATTAAAGTATATTACACAATGAATACAAACATGGGCAGTACACACACCACATGTAATAAATAAGTGGTGAATAATGGAATTCCCACGGAATTAAAAGTGAGATAAGACACCCCTTACCTTGTACTTTTCCTTGGTTGGGGCTAGGTTAACCTCCTGTATAATGTTGAAATAATGGTTTTTAAATTATTCATTAATCATATTCATTAATATGATATCATATATGATCTTTTAACATTTCTTTTTTAATAATATCTTAGAATTATCGCCGTTTCGAGTGTTAACTTACTCGTTTTCTTTTATATGTTTTGTTACGTAAGCCATGTTTGTCATGGATAGGTTGTATATTATTCATATCCATAATGATATAAAGTTCTTAAACATTATTTTTAAATCATGAAATGATAATTATACTTTAATGGATATGATGGAGAATGAATCTCATCGCGTTTGTGGAGACGGTAGTCCGTACGGATGCACGAGCGACAATATCATTCTTTTGATATTAAAATAATATATAATTGGATGGTATATCATATATACAGAATCATTATCATTTTATATTTATTATTTAAATGAGTTACACATCATTATTATACCCACCAAAATAATAATATATTGATTAACAATTACACCATGATGTGGAGACGCTAAGCCGTACGTACGCACGTATGGTGACACGTTATTCAAAGGGTGGATAGAATACTGAATATGGTTGTACCATATTTATAATAACATCACAGTATATATAAGATACTGGAGTTATTATTTTATAATGGTTATAACAAAGAAAGAAGAAGTGGAAGAAGAAAGGAACTTGAAAAGGGGTGGTGAAAACATTACCTCTTCTTCAGGTTCTTCCTTTTGATTTGATCAAAAGGGCTCCTTAGGATGGCTTTCTGATCAAAATAAGGCCTCTAGGTTGTATTGAGGGACGTTTAGAGAGTATTTGGGTAGGGTTTGGCCGAACCAAAAGGCTTTTAAGGTGTGAAGAAATGAGAAGGAGGAGTTCCCTTTAATAAGAGGGGTGAGGGGCACCTTTGGAAAAGTTAGAAATATTAATTTATAATAAATTTATTTTCGGTTTATAATGGCTCAAAAGTTTATTATTAAAATTTTAAGGTGGGGATGGGTCGAAAAAAACTCAAGAAATAGAATTTAGACAGGTTTGGGTCATTATATTAACCTTATCTTTAAGTATTAACTCTTAGTTAATTAGTTTCACTTTTACAATGTCTCTTTGTATTTTTATATTATATGGTTAATAAACTTAACATATGAATCCAAGAGACCCCAAATTGGTCCATTAATGATACACCTATCATTATATAAGTCTCTTGGCCTAAAATTATTTTTTTAGGAATTTAATATCAATTAATTATATAATATATGTTTTAATAACTCTTTTATGTCAATTTTGACACTATTCAATAGTTGATTTTTTTGAAACTCATAATAGAATGACTACTTCTAAAAAGTTAATTAAATCAATAATAATATGTCATATTAACCTATAAAATTAGTTTAATTCAATAAAAGTCTCAAATTATATTTATTTGGGTATTTATAATATCAATTATTCTAATTTTTCACTATTTTGGTAATTACTGCATCACCATTGTGTCATAAATAAATTAACTTATTTAATGTCTAAAAATTATAAATAAAATATAATTATGTAGGAAATATTTTTATCTTTCTAATGAATATTTTTAGTCTAAAATCAAACATATATAACCCTATATAAAATTGTTTTTCTAAAAGATATATGCTTGTGTCATTTTTGTATTCATTTTAACTTAATTAAAATAAAGTGTCCCTATCACCTACAAGTGGCTCCATGGGGTCCCAAAATCGACAAAAAGATTCCTATGGTCGAACATGTATCAAAAATAAGGCTAGGACACGTTTTAGGGTAATTTAGTATTATTATAATATTATTTTTTGACCCTTATTTACCGGATTTACCCTTAACCATGGTTAATAAAATATTTACCGCAGTAATTATTCAAAATGTCTAAAAATAAAAGTTACCTATTCACACAATATGAAAATACTGATTCCAAATATGGAATTAATTTTTCCAAATTCAAAACACAGAAGTGGCAGAAATTAATTTAAAATTAATTCCCGTTGTTAAAACAAAAAGCGTGTTTTTAAGAGATAATAACTATCAAAAGATTGACACTTGTTTATGTCCGGTTTAATTATAAAATTATGTACAATGACCAACATTATATTAAATTGTAAAAATATATTCTAAATATAATTGAAACCACTCAAATTCATAATTTATCAATATAAATTATTTCGATTAAAAAAGTTGTTTTTAATTAAACTTTAGTAATTTTCACTATTCATCAAAATATAAGTGTTATCCAAAAAGTTCCAAAATTTCACCCTAGGGTAAATTCGATATTCCAAATCCAAAAATGAAGTCTATTTTGAAATATAAAATATATATAATTTCAAAAATTAGGTATTACTATTCATAACGGCTAGTTTGATCGGTTGTGGTGTGTTAGAACTCGATGTTGCGTACAACACACGCTATCACATTATTCAAAGAGAAGTGTACTGTGGAAGCTTGGGGTGTTATAGTGCCATCAAAATGCGGCAAAAATTTATTCTTTAAAAATATTTATTTTACCCAAAAAATTTATTTTGTTCTCAAACCATGTTCTAGAATATGTCTATAATGAATTATTATGTAATAAAATTAAAAATATAGTTAATACTATTCATAACAGCTAGTTCATAACAATATATCATTGTTTAGTGAAACTCGATATTACGTACAACACAACTATTTAGGAAGGTCACTCTTGCGTGCACCACAAGCCAAGAATAGTGTTTGCGTATACTACAAGCTAATACGGTGTTGCGTATAGCGCAAGCTAATATTGGTGAAGCGTACAACACAATACATTAAAGAAATTAAAAATAATATTTCTCATAAAACCTCAGGGTGTTACAAGAAATTTATAAAGATTATTGTTTCTTAGTTTATCTCAAGGTGTCTAACCGATCAATGGGTGAAGGAGAAGTACTAGTCCATAGTGGGTTTGGTCCAAATACTTGAGTTTCCTTTGAATAATTGGGATAACATATCAATGTATTTCGTGATATGGTTTCCATGATCATAAAATAATTCCGATGTTATCTAGATGGTCGTAAACCTACTGGAAAAAGTATGTACACTTCTTCTTTATTCAAGATCATAGTTCAACCAAAATCATTGGAAAGCATGTACATGGATGGGATTGTGTTATACCTCAGAACTCCCTGAGAGGGGAGTGGTGAATATGGGTTTCAACTTTTTATTTTAATGAGATGTATCATTTCCCCATATTGGTAGGAACTTGTTAAACCTGTACGACAAAATTGTGTAATTACCAAACACCCATATTCTAAAATAGAAAAAAACACAATAGTTTTACTAATTTAACCACTAAGGGATAGTATAAGGAGAATATTGTGATAGTGTGTTGGTTGTACCTTAATCAACTAAGCATCACTAGATTTTGTGAATTTCAATTTTTTGGCCATGATCACTCTGTTATAGGCACACTACCTTTATAAAGTTTATGTTTTGGACACTCCTCACCCAAGGCACATCATCTCTTCTTTACTCTCACCCACTGCTTTAGAATATAATATTCTATTGTTTATAGACATGTAGGTATCTCCAATATATTAGATACATATTTATTTCCCCTATTTGTCACAATAATATTATTTCATAATAGTTTTGAATCAATTCTCTTAAATGAACTCTTCAGTCAAAACAAATGTTTAAAACCCTCTATTCATGAAACTCTCACACTATCGTGTAACTAGTCAGTTTTTTGCACAACTATTTCTCTTTCACAAAACTTCTCAGTTTATTTGCAACTTTTTTGTTATTGTTCAACTCTAAATTTCTTGAAATTGAATGTTTCATGAATATCAATAGGTCTTGAAGTACATAGGTTTCTCTTTTCATGAAATTCCACTTCATGAAACACTTTTATGAAGTAGAGTCTTTATACCTTCCTTGAGAGTTATTATTGAATAAATGTGGTATCCACCTATTTATAAACATAGTTTTCCCTTCATAAAATTTCCTTGAGAACCAATGATCTCATTACCAACTTTCTTTGTTCATTTAACATCACTAATTTTATGCCACCTTTAGCATGTAACTCTATCTATATTTTATAGGTTCACATGACATCAATTTTCATTCAACTTCAAAACTTTCATGAAACACTTTGATTAGTCATATTTCTATGAGGCAGACCTGGAATATCACTTGTGCATAGCTCTATAAATCTTATTCAAATTTTTCACAACTATTTAATTTACATGATAATATCTCATTTTTTAAATAACCACTTTCCCCATCCAAATTCTGAACCAAAAAATTTGGTAAAAATTGGAAAACAACACCAATTTCCACCCAGTGTTGATTGAGAACAAACACAACACACCATCAATTTCCATCTATGAATAACCTTGGTTCCAATAATCTCTCCATTGGGTTTGTTGGAAAATCCAAATAGAAATTCAATAAGGAACAAACCATGAACAAAGACCTAATAGTAGTGAAATAACTCATCTATCCATCTAAGTCTATGTGATCAAAGCATGGTGCAGAAAATAAGAGTATAGATATTTAATTTCATGACTTGGGAGAACTCCATCTATTACCATATGTGAATTTAACTATTCTACCCATTTAGAAATAAACCCAAAGAAACTAAATTTATATATTAATGCCAAGAAAACACCCTTTAATCATATATTCTCCTAAAACCTGCACCAATTTCAAAAAAAGTTTTAAAAAGTTTTAAAAAATGGGCAGAGAGGTTAAAATTGAACCTCCTCAAGTAATGGGAGTGTTCTTAACACCAAGGATCAACTGATTTTTCTCAAAATTCAGTAAAACCGATGGATTAGTTATGATATCCACCACTTGATCATTAGTTCAAATTTGATCCATTTTAATCAGTCATTGGTCAACTTTTTATTTGATGAAGTGATATTTGATCACAATATGTTTAGTATGAGATTTGAACAGGATTTTTTATGATATTGATCACAATCTTGTTGTTACAGAATTTCACCACCAAATGTTTCACCTCATCACTGATATATTCAAGTTATTGCTTTATCCACAATAGTTGAGTGCATACCTTTGTAACAAAGATTCAACCTGATTCAGATATACTAGAGAATTTATTTTCTATTTCTTTCTCATCCATCCCACAAATTTGTTTTCAATAAATAAAGAACCCAAACTTTTTTATTTTCGATCAACCACATCACCAGTCCAATTAGAATTGGAAAAAATAGATAGTTCATGATCCATTCCTACTTCAAAGTGTAGGCCAAAATTGAGAGTACCTTGAATATAACTCTTGATTATTTTAACAACTACAAAAGTAACTTCCTTTAGATTACATTATAAGTGAGCCTTTAAACTTGTTTCAAAGATGATATTTTGAAGTGTTGAAGTCAAATAAAAAAATATACCGGTTATCCTCCTATACAATGTAGGATCAACATATTTCCCATATGCATGCTTCACAAGTTTTTTACAAACCAAAATTGGAGTTGAAATTTGTTTGGAACTATGCTTGTTGAACTACTTTAATAGCTCTCTTGCATACTTTTACTAAGAAATTAAGGTGTATTCCTTCTTTTGAATTATTTATATCCACAAAAATTACATGATTCATCCAATCATGGACATTTAAAATCATGATTTTATATGATTAAAAAATTACTCTATGGATACATGTCTTCTTCTACCAAACATAATATAATCCACATAGATGAGAACCATAAATTGATATCCTTTGAAATTATTCACATAGAGATTATAGTCGACACCTCCCCTTTTAAATTGGAGATTCTTTAGATAAGTATCCAATCAAGCATACCATGCTCGTGGGGCTTGCTTCAAACTATATAGATCCTTCTTAAATCTAAAAACATTTTCTTAATTATTTAAAATTAGAAATACCACTAGTTGTTCAATGTAAACTTATTCCTCAAGAACACCATTTAAGAATGCTATTTTGATATGCATATGGTAAAAGTTTCACCCCCTTTTAATTTCCATAGCTATAAAGAGCCTAATGGACTCTAGATTAGATATTGGAGAAAATATTTCTACAAAATTAATGAAATCAATTTCTAAATCACCTTTACACACAAAGTATGTTTTGTTTCTAATTACATTTCCATTCACATAAAATTTATTCTTTAATATCCAATTTGTTCCAATCATATTATGTTTTTATGGATTACTAACAAGATTTGAAGTCTGGTTTTTATGAATCTGACCATGTTATTCGTTATGGAATTAACCCATGATTCATTCTTCACTACTTCTTCAATTGATGTTGGTTCCACCATTGATATGAGATAAGAATTCTCTACATTCCTCATTCTACTTTTCTAAGTAGGTGTTATTAAATCCACAATAATATTGGATGGATCAACTTATACTCTTCAACTTCGTATGTAAGGTTACAGTTGATTGTCTTCCATAATGTTTTACTCTTTTTAATCCACTTTTGAATCATAAATTTAGGTATTTGATCACTCAATTATTTCTCTACTCCACCAGAACCATGTTTGACTCTTTCCAGAAGCACTATATCTGAGATCCTTCCAAACTAAAATTTCTTCTTTAGTTCACCTGACCTTGTTTCAGTTTCTAGTTTACTGTTTAAGGAAGATAATTCTTCTTCATGTCCTTGAACTATGTTATAATTTTCCTCTTATTCTCTATGTATGGTCATTGATAACTTTTTACTGCTCTTTAATCCTTATTTTAAACTCCAAAACCTCTTTCGAGCTTTCAAGAGTTGTCAAATTTTCTTCCAGCTATCCTAAATTTTATCACTATGTGTTACAATATGATCCACATATTTTGATTAAACTTTTAACAAAGATCCAATTGTTTTGTTTTTCTTTTTTTTTAATTTCAATCTCTTAAAGGGAATCCTCAATTTCCACCTTAACATTAACAACACCATCTGAATGATTATGTTTCTCTATTATAGGTTCTACCTTCTCAACTATATACATAATTGAATATCAACATTAGATTTAAACTATGGTTCAATATCCTCTAAAAAGTCTTTATCATCATGTTCCTCTTTGCAAATGAATATTTTCATCTATAATTTATTTCCCGATTTGAAGTCACCTTTTTTGAGGGAATCTCCTCCAAGTCCTCTGTATGATTTTTTATTCAATTTCTACATAATCAAAATTTCTTGATCATCAGGCTATAATGTGCCCTACTTTACCATCGGGAAAATATGCTAATGGAATCTTTTCTTAAATATATATTTTTCTATATTATATTTTATAAAAAAAATTGAAAGAAATTTATCATCCACATCATCTCTATCATCCCTACCTTTAAAAATGTCACGTTTTTTTCCAGGTATTTGAATTCTATTTCCTTTATTTCTTGAGTTATTGTCTCTTCTAGTTTCATTATCATTTCATAAGAAACCTGATGTCACATAAAAGACATATTTTAAAGGTTTTTTTTTCATTTAATTTACATCCATGTTTTGTTTTGGGGGTTTACCTAGGTTTTAGGGAGGAATAGATGAGTATTCATGAATTGGGCCAAACCGTGAGCCCAATTTCAGATTAAAAAATAAATTTTGTATCTTCTATAACTTTTTAATTTTTCAACATTTTTCATCCATTCAAATTCCTACATGACCTCCCCTAACCTATTAACACCACCAAGGTAATTTGGAGCTTTTAGAAATCCATAACTAGGGTTTATTTGGGTTTTTATCTAAGGGGTTGGGCCTGCCCGAAAGCCCAATTTCTGTTTTAAAAATAAATTTTGATTTTGTTATAACTTATTAAATATTTCGGATTTTTTGGTAATTCCAAGTGAATCCCAGGTCCACTGAACCCAACCGCGCGACCCTTCTCTGTCCCCCCTCTTTGGAGCTCTGGTTAATCGCGATTTGGTGCCGAACTTCATAGGATTCCTCAAATCATCCAGATTTGAAGAGGTAAGTTCATTCCTTCATATCTCTCTCAATTTTTACTCTTTTCCCCCATTCAAATTCCTAAATGATGTCCATATCCTTGTTCGAACCTCACTTGGAGGTTTGAGTATTTTTAAAAACATATAATGGTATTTTTGGGGGCGATTTCTACAAGATATTTTAAGTAAGTTGTTCTCCTTCTTTCTTCTTTCAATTTGTTTAGGGTTACATCCAATTTAATTAGGGTTTCTTCCATTATCATTGAGGTTCCTAATGTCCAGAAATTAGGGTTTAAAAATTATGGGTTTATCTTGTGTTTCATGGTCTGAAATTCTGGTTTTAGTCCTGGTTTACCTTCCATGAGGTGCGGCAGTGGTGCATTTGAGTTTTCGCACAAAGGATTCAAGGGTTTCCTTGGTTTTGGTAGGTGATTCCATTGTGTATGAAATCCTTGTGAATTGGATACTGTTTTTATGGTATTTCCATGCTTATTTAATTTTATTATTTTTGAAAAAAATAGTTTTAGTGGTGTTTGTATTTAGATTGAATCCTAAATGCCAATTTCATGTGAAATTGGGGGTTTTCTTCATTGAAATGTTTTATTAGTTTAATTGGGGATACCCTATAAGTAATTATTTGATTTTATTTAAATATAATATTGATAAAAATACTGTTTTTAATGATTATATCTTGTGTTTGTTTCTGCAAAATCTGGTTTTAATGGTGTTTGTGAACCACATGAAATTCTAAGAGTTGTGTTGTGTAAAAATGGAGATTTTCCAATGATGTCGTTTCTTGAACCATATGGGGCTACCCTAAAAATGATTCTGTGTTTTCACTGAAATGTAGTAGGATGAAATTTCTATTTAGAAAACTTAAAAATTTGCACATAGTATGCAAGTGATGTTTATAAGGAGTTTTGTGTCCGAAACACTACGGGATTTTGAGGAATTGTTTTATAAAAAATTTAAGTGTTTTGTTGCGTGTTTTAAGTGGTATAAAATGTGATAGCTACTGTATTGGTTGTGTTTGACCAGTAATGGTGATTTATATGAAAATTTAATTTTGTTTCATGTTGAAATTGATTGATCACAAAAGGGGAAGCCCGGGTACCTAGGTGGGGCAGATTTGTACTAGTTCGGGTAGTGGACCAGATGGGTTTTGTCCCAGTTTCACTTAGCATTTGGATAACGAAAACTCTATATAAACTATTTGGATGATTATTGGGTACCACTAGGTTATGGTTATGTTCCCTACTAGTGGTTCGTGCACGAGAACGAATTTTTCTATGGTTACTTTACACCGAGGTATGAGGTACATAGGGCCCAAGACAACCTAGTGCCTAGGGGTGTTCCTAATGTTGTTGCTCATTGGATTTGTAGTATTTACCCATGTATTAGGGTGTGTTTGGAAGTAAAATAAAGTGTCTAAAATTTATATTTTAATGTGTTAATATTATGAAATTTTTTTATTGAAAAATATTTTCAATTGGAGGTTTCATTTCTTGAAATTTTAACACTACTTTTCCATGCGTTTGAAAACTGCTTTCTTTTTCATATTGTATTTCTTAATCCATGGAATCATTGGGTGGTATCCTATTGGGATTTAGATCACACCATACATACACCCCTTGGGTGTAATTAGACTTGGTTATGTTTGATTCAGGTAAAGGAACAGCTAAGGGTGATGGCGGTTCATGGTGTTAGTTCCCATCCTTGGTGCGGAGTTGTGAAGATAGCTTGGGGGCGGTGACCCCTAGTCATGTGGAGTACTTGGGGCTATCTTGATGCTATAATTATTTTTATTTGGATGACTTTTATTATCTTTAAACCAATGTATTCATTTCTGGTTTTTACTTAAGTCTTGTTTGGCTCAAAAATTTCAGATTTATATTATAGATTGTATTTAATGTTTTATGCTTTCATACTCGGGTAAATAATTCCCAAACCTAAATTAATGATACCCAGGAAATTGTGCCAGCCCGTGGGGATAGGGAAATCCTTTAGGGTCATGTCACGGGCTGGGTTTGGTGCCAGTTTTGGCGGTGACCAGATTCGGTTCGTGACAAAATGGTATCAAAAGAGGTTCGCTCCTTGGGTCATGTTATTTGGGGAAGAGTCAGCATAGTCTGGAGCTTGGATTTTTGGGACATGAAATTTTAGTCATGGGTAGTGTGCCTGGTTATCACACCTCATGAAGGGATTCAAATCACAATGGGAAGTATGGATTTATCTGAGTCCTTTGGTTTTCTTGGTTTAATGATGACTCTGGGAAATGAAAAGAGAGTTGGGCGAATAATCTCAGGGAACTCGCAGGGCCTGGAAAGCCATGTGGGGCTGTGGATATTTCCCTAGAATACTCTCTGTGAAAGCGAAGTGATTGGAATATGTCTGCCAACCATATGTCCAAGTCACCCACCGAAACTAGTTTCCTCTCACATTTTCTTGTGTCTCTTTGTTTTGAAATCTTGGAAACTTGGTTTTTTTAAGCAAAAAAAAATGAATTCACTTTAAGGAGTGTGAATTTTTGTGAAGTTATTTTCTAGTAAAGTGAAAATGGTTTTATGTTTTTTTAATTCCTATAAATGAAATTTCATAATTATTTCAAAAGGGTAAATTATGTGTTTACACCTCTTTTGAAAATATGAACTATGTTAATTGGGGTTTTGAAAATATGTTTCTAGTGGAATTTTTTTTAAACTGTAGAAAAGTGTTTTGGATTGAATTAAGTGTACTAGAATTTTTGTGTGGGGGTTGAAGATGGATTTTGGGTTTGGTGACTACTGAAAAAAAAATTATGAACTTTTAGAACCGTGTCTTTAAATGAGAAGAGTTGAGTTCTTAATTAAATAGAGATTTATGAAATGGTGTTTTTCATGAAATTAGAAGTGTTTTGAAATGGGTTGAAATGTTTTGAAATGATTGTGAAAGGCATGAATATGTGATTTTATTGAATTATGGATTCTTTTTTAAATTGGTTTGTGAGATGAAAAATTGGGTTTTCATATTATGGTTATTGTTTTTGAGAAAGGGAAAGTGTGGTTAAAACTTTTGATTTTAAAAAGAGGAAAGGTTTTATTTTTGGTAATTGGTGCTCTCAAGGGTGACCACATGCATAGGGTTATTTGGGAATATGGATGGATATGAGGTGGGTTCCCAGTGGGCATGTAAACATGCATGTGTGAGGCTCATGAGATACTATTTGCAAATGCGCAACCCAACAACACGGTTTTTTTTAAAATGTTTTTGAAGGAAAGTGTTGTGTTTTGATAATGTATGGTTGAGAGGTATGGATTATGTGTTTTCAAGATTATTATTGTGGGATGTTTCAAGTTCAATAACCCCTCTTGTTTGAACGATGTTTTAGGTTTGTGTTTCATTGATTAGTTGGAATGAAGTGTTGGTCAGTGGTCTCTTTTGAGGAAAATTTTGGGAGGCCAATGTGGTGGCTCCCCTCATGTGTTCGGTTCAGGTTTGTGGTCTGTTGTGACCAAATGACCAGATCAGTTGAGTCCTTGGGTTTTCTTGTAGGCTATTGTATGCCCCCATAAAGTGTTAATGTATGATTCATGTTTGGCCTATTGTGATTCACCGTTGGATGATCCTCCAGTTGATCAACAAAAGGACTTTATTCTTGAGGTTTGGATATTGTGCTTACCCCTCTTATTTTTCAATTATGTGGATCCCCCTATAGTGGGAGAATGTTTGTGAGAGGTTGAAATAGACCTTAGTTTCTTATGTTTCCAAAGTTGTCTAAGGTCAATGAAGTTAAGGGTTGTCAGTGTACAATGATGTCTTAAAGGGCCTCTGGGTATTTTGTCAGTCTCATTGAAGCAAGAGTTCATGTAAGGCCACCAGTGTGCATGATCTGGACAAGAGTGGCTATTATGGAGACATGCTGGAATCATGTGCTGTTTGGGACTCAGTACAAGGTACCTCTCCTTGTGTTTTCTTTTATCCACAATGGTCATGTTCGGGGATGCCTTGCGATGTCATGTGTTCATTTGACTATAAGGGTGAAGATTGTGCAATCTTATGAGAGTCACTATTTTTTATTGAATGTGTGTCCCCCTATAGGAAATTATAAATCCTATGTTCTAGAGGAATGTGTTTCTATATGTCCTTTCTTTATGCTATTTAGAATCCGAAGAAAAAAAGGGGTGATGTGTGTGCATCCTCTAAGTTCTTGTTTTTGGTAAAATGATGGGTTGGGGAAAAGCGGGTTTGAAGTGTGTCATGTATCAATGAGACCATATGAGATTACAGTATAATTTTTCTTGGCACTGGAAGAAGATGTTTAGTTTAGGGGTTTCCAAATCCTAACTGCGAGGCCGAAGATGCTTCAATCCATTGAGCTCCAGCCATAGGCCCCGGAGAGAAGCTGGCGCGTAGTTAGGGGAAATCCTAGAGTCGTTCACACTGTTGGTCAAGGTCATATACTCAATATAAAAGATATGAATAGTTTAAACCTCTAGTGTCATCGTCTTGTTCCAATTTATCACATTTGGTGGAAATAGGTGTGAGTACCTTGTTCCCATGTCGTACCCTGAGTTGATTTTTTCCCCCTTTGGGGTCCCTTGTGTTTTTGGAGAAAAGTTTAAAATTTGGGTTAGGTAGGTTGAAGTGTATAGTTTGTGCGCGGTTAACTGTAACCATGTGCCAACCCAGGGGACCGTGTGATAAGAGACAGTAGCTAGAGCATGTTCACCGCATGTCCATGATCCTTGTCCAAGGAAACTGTGTGAAGTTTCCTCTTTGGACCGAATGATCCGCACAGTTAACTCACGGTTTCCCAAACCGTGTGAACCAACCGTGCAGCCATGCCAGCTCCTTATAATTCTGTTGTTTTTTTGTTATCCCATACTATTTAGTTATAATGGTTGGGTTTTTTTTGGGGTATACCCATAATGGGATTCATGTAAGTTTCATTGGAAGAGTTCTGATATTAATCTACCCCTATTGCTGGGAAGTCTGTTTGAGGCCCCCTGTTAGTGTCTTGATTTTGTCTTAAGGAAAGTTGTGTTCGTTATTATGGTGGGGAGACCCTTCATGGGTATCATTTATGTTCTCTTGTAAAAGGAATAATGTTATTTTAACCCTTATGATGGGGATACCATTCGTTCCTTCCCTAATTGTTATCCTTATTCGGTCTTAGAAGTTGAGTTGTCCCTAGTGGTGGGATGTCCAGATTGGGTCACCCCGTACTAGTGATTCAGTTTTCTCCTTGGTGTATTCTAGGTAGGAGGTAATATAGTTAAAGTATATCTATCCACAAATTTGTTACTTGGGTAAATTTGGGTTTGGATAACACCCAATGGTTTTGTTTACATAATGTTGTGGTAGCATTATTTGAGTTCATTGTTCGTTTCAAGTTGATTGCTTGAGCGTCATCTTGTAGTGTTTGAGGTGTTTTTTTGGGATGTGTTTTGAATATGTTTAATAATATTAAGTAAGTGGGGTTATTTTGGTTGGTGAGAGTATTATATTCCTTTGATCAACTGGAGATGTTCGTCCTTTTTGAAGCTGGTGAAAATGTGGCAAAGAAGTCTGTCTTGGTCTATCGTTTGGGCTTTGCTTTTGCATCTGGTATTGTTGTGGCATTCCGGGGGAGAAATTCTTTATGGTGGGGAGAATTGTCACATACAAGAAATGTTTTAAAGGTATTTTTATCATTTAATTTACATCCTTTCTTTGTTTTGGGGGTTTACCTAGGTTTTAGGGGGAAATAGATGAGTATTCATGAATTGGGCCAAACCGTGAGCCCAATTTCAGATTAAAAAATAAATTTTGTATCTTCTATAACTTTTTAATTTTTCAACATTTTTCATCCATTCAAATTCCTAAATAACCTCACATAACCTATTAACACCACAAAGGTAATTTGGAGCTTTTATAAATCCATAACCAGGATTTATGTGGGTTTTTATCTAAGGGGTTGGCCCTGCCCGAAAGCCCAATTCCTGTTTTAAAAATAAATATTGATTTTGTTATAACGTATTAAATTTTTGGGATTTTTCGGTGATTCCAAGTGGATCCCAGGCCCACTGAACCCAACCGTGTGACCCTTCTCTTTCCCCCCTCTTTGGAGCTCTGGTTAATCGCGATTTGGTTCCTAACTGCATAGGATTCCTAAAATCTTCCAGATTTGAAGAGGTAAGTTCATTCCTTCATATCTCTCTCAAATTTTACTCTTTTCCCCCATTAAAGTTCCTAAATGATCTCCATATCCTTTTTCAAACCTATCTTTAAGGTTTGAGTATTTTTAAAATCATATACTTGTATTTTTGGGGGTGATATCTACAAGATATTTTAAGTAAGTTGTTCTCCTTCTTTCTTCTTTCAATTTGTTTAGGCTTACATCCAATTTACTTATGGTTTCTTCCATTATCATAGAGGTTCCTAATGTCCAGAAAGTTGGGTTTACAAATCAGGATTTTATATTGTATTTCATGGTCTTAAATTCTGGTTTTAGGTTTGGTTTACCTTCCTTGAGGTGCGACGGTGGTGCGTTTGAGTTTTCGCACAAAGGATTCAAGGGTTTCCTTGGTTTTGGTAGGTGATTACATTGTGTATGAAATCTTTGTGAATTGGATACTATTTTTATGGAATTTCCATGCTTATTTAATTTTATTATTATTGAAAAAAATAGTTTTAGTGGTGTTTTTATTTAGAATTAATCCTAAATGCCAATTTCATGTGAAATTGGGGGTTTTCTTCATAGAAATATTTTATTAGTTTAATTGGGGATACCCTATAAGTAATTAGTTGATTTTATTTAAATATAATAGGGATAAAAATACTGTTTTTAATTATTATTTCTTATTTTTGTTTCTGCAAAATCTGGTTTTAATGGTGTTTGTGAACCACATGAAATTCTAAGAGTTGTGTTGTGTAAAAATGGAGATTTTGCAATGATGTCGTTTCTTGAACCATATGGGACTGCCCTAAAAATGATTTTTTGTTTTCACTAAAATTTAGTAGGCTGACCTTTCTGTTTATGAAACTTAAAAATGTGCACATAGTATGCAAGTGTGGTTTATAAAGAGTTTTGTGTCTGAAACACTACAGGATTTTGAGGAATTGTTTTATAAAAAATCTAAGTGTTTTGTTGCGTGTTTTAAGTGGTATAAAACATGATAGCTACTATATTGGTTGTGTTTGAACAGTAATGGTGATTTATATTAAAATTTATTTATGTTTCATTTTGAAGTTGATTGAGCACAAAAGGGGAAGCCCAGGTACCTAGGTGGGGAGGATTTGTACTAGTACGACTAGTGGACCAGATGGGTTTTGTCCCTGTTTCACTTAGCATTTGGATAACGACAACTCTAACTAAACTATGTGGAAGATTATTGGGGACCACTAGGTTATGGGTATGTTCCCTACTAGTGTATAGTTCATGAGAACTGATTTTTCTATGGTTACTTTACACCGAGGTAAGAGGTACATATGGCCCAAGACAACCTAGTGCCTAGGTGTGTTCCCAATGTTGTTGCTCATTGGATTTGTAGTATTTACCCATGTTTTAGGGTGTGTTTGGAAGTAAATTACAGTATCTAAAATTTCTATTTTAATGTGTTAATATACTGAAAATTTTGTATTGAAAACTATTTTCAATTGGAGGTTTCATTTCTTGAAAGTTTAACACTACTTTTCCATGCGTTTGAAAACTGCTTGCTTTTTCACATTGTATTTCTTACTCATTGGAATCATGGGGTGGTATCCTATTGGGATTAGGATCACACCCTACTTACACCCCTTGGGTGTAAGTAGACTTGGTTATGTTTGATTCAGGTAAAGGAAAGGCTAAGGGTGATGGCGGTTCATGGTGTTAGTTCCCATCCTTGGTGCGGAGTTGTGGAGATAGCTTGGGGGCGATGACCCCTAGTCGTGTGGAGTCCTTGGGGCTGTCTTGATGCTATAATTATTTTTATTTGGACCACTTGTATTATCTTTAAACCAATGTATTCGGTTCTGGTTTTTACTTAAGTCTTGTTTGGATCAAAAATTTCAGATTTATATTATAGATTGTATTTAATGTTTTATGCTTTCATGCTCGGGTAAATCGTTCCCAAACCTAAATTAATGATACCCAGGAACTTGTGCCAGCCCATGGGGATAGGGAACGCCCTTCGGGTCATGTCACGGGATGGGTTTGGTGCCGGTTTTGGCAGTGACCAGATTCGGTTCGTGACAAAATGGTATCAAAGGAGGTTCGCTCCTTGGGTCATGTTATTTGGGGAAGAGTCAGCATAGTCTGGAGCTTGAATTTTCAGGACATGAAATTTCAGTCATGGGTAGTGTGCCTAGCCATCACAACTCATGACGGGATTCAATTCACCATGGTAAGTATGGATTTATCTGAGTCCTTTGGTTTTCTTGGTTTAATGATGACTATGGGAAATGAAAAGAGAGTTGGGCGAATAATCTCAGGGAGCTCGCAGGGCCTGGCAAGCCATGTGGGGCTGTGGATATTTACCGAGAATACTCTCTGTGATGGCAAAGTGATTGGAATATGGCTGCCAACCATATGTCCAAGTCACCCACCGAAACTAGTTTCCTCTCACATTGTCTTGTGTCTCTTTGTTTTGGAATCTTGGAAACTTGTTTTTTTAAGCAAAAAAAAAATGACTTCACTTTAAGGAGTGTGAATTTTTGTGAAGTTATTTTCTAGTAAAGTGAAAATGGTTTTATGTTTTTTTAATTCCTATAAATGAAATTTCAGAATTATTTCAAAAGGGTAAATTATGTGTTTACACCTCTTTTGAAAATATGAACTATGTTAATTGGGGTTTTGAAAATAGGTTTCTATTGGAGTTTTTTTAAACCATAGAAAAGTGTTTTGGATTGAATTAAGTGTAATAGAATTTTTTTGTGGTGGTTGAAGATGGATTTTAGGTTTGGTGACTACTGAAAAAAAATTTATGAACTTTTAGAACCTTGTCTTGAAATGAGAAGAGTTGATTTCTTAATTAAATGGAGATTTATGAAATGGTGTTTTTCATGAAATTAGAAGTGTTTTGAAATGGGTTGAAATGTTTTGAAATGATTGTGAAAGGCATGAATATGTGATTTTATTGAATTATGGATTATTTTCTAAATTGGTTTGTGAGATAAAAAATTGGGTTTTGATATTATGGTTATTGTTTTTGAGAAAGGGAAAGTGTGGTTAAAAGTTTTGATTTTAAAAAGAGGAAAGGTTTGATTTTTGGTAATTGGTGCTCTCAAGGGTGACCACATGCATAGGTTTATTTGGGAATATGGATGGATATGAGGTGGGTTCCCAGTTGGCATGTAAACATGCATGTGTGAGGCTCATGAGATACTATTTGTAAATGCGCAACCCAGCAACACTGTTTTTTTTAAATGTTTTTGAAGGAAAGTGTTGTGTTTTGATAATGTATGGTTGGGAGGTAAGGATTATGTGTTTTCGGGATTATTATTGTGGGATGTTTCGAGTTCAATAACCCCTCTTGTTTGAACGATGTTTTGGGTTTGTGTTTCATTGATTAGTTGGAATGAAGTGTTGGTCAGTGGTCTCTTTTGAGGAAAATTTTGGGAGGCCAATGTGGTGGCTCCCCTCATGTGTTCGGTTCAGGTTTGTGTTCTGTTGTGACCAAATGACCAGATCAGTTGAGTCCTGGGGTTTTCTTGTAGGCTAGTGTACTCCCCCATAAAGTGTTAATGTATGATTCATGTTTGGACTATTGTGATTCATCATTGGATGATCCTATAGTTGATCAACATAAGAACTTTATTCTTGAGGTTTTGATATTGTCCTTATCCCTCTTCTTTTTCAATTATGTGGATCCCCCTATAGTGGGAGAGTGTTTGTGAGAGGTTGAAATAGACCTTAGTTTCTTATGTTTCCAAAGTTGTCTAAGGTAAATGAAGTTCAGGGTTGTCAGTGTAGAATGAAGTCTTAAAGGGCCTCTGGGTCTTTCATCAGTCTCATTGAAGCAAGAGTTCATGTTAGGCAACTAGTGTGCATGATCTGGCCAAGAGTGGCTATTATGGAGACATGCTGGAATCATGTTCTGTTTGGGACTTAGTACAAGGTCCCTCTCCTTGTGTTTTCTTTTATTCACAATGGTCATGTTCGGGGATGCCTTGCGATGTCATGTGTTCATTTGACTATAAGGGTGAAGATTGTGTAATCTTATGAGAGTCACATTTTTTTGTTGGGTGTGTGTCCCCCTATAAGAAATTATAAATCCTATGTTCTAGAGGAATGTGTTTCTATATTTCCTTTCATTCTTCTATTTAGAATCTGAAGAAAAAATGGGGTGATGTGTGTGCATCCTCTAAGTTCTTGTTTTTGGTAAAATGATGGGTTGGGGAAAAGCGGGTTTGAAGTGTGTCACATCTCTATGAGACCATCTGAGATTACAGTATAATTTTTTTTGGCACAAGAATAAGATGTTCAGTTTAGGGGTTTCCAAATCCTAACTGTGAGGCCGAAGATGCTTCAATCCATTGAGCTCCAGCCATAGGCCCCGAAGAGAAGCTGGCGCGTAGTTAGGGGAAATACTAGAGTCGTTCACACTTTTGGTCAAGGTCATATCCTCAATATAAAAGATATGAATAGTTTAAACCTCTGGTGTCATCGTCTTGTTCCAATTTCTCACATTTGGTGGAAAGAGGTGTGAGTACCTTGTTCCCATGTCGTACCCTGAGTTGATTTTTTCCCCTTTGGGGTCCCTTGTGTTTTGGAGAAAAGTTTAAAATTTGGGTTAGGCAGGTTGAAGTGCATAGTTTGTGCACGGTTAGTAGTAACCATGTGCCAACCCAGGGGACCGTCTGATAAAAGATAGTAGCTACAACATGGTCACCGCACGTCTATGCTCCTTGTCCAAGGAAACTGTGTGAAGTTTCCTCTTTGGACAGAATGATCTGCACAGTTAACTCACGGTTTCCCAAACCGTGTGAACCAACCGTGCGGCCATGCCAGCTCCTTATAATTATATTCTTTTTTTTGTTATCCCATAATATTTAGTTATAATTTTTGGGTGTTGTTTGGGGTATACCCATAATGGGACTCATGTAAGTTTCATTGGAAGAATTCTGATATTAATCTACCCCTATTGCTGGGAAGTCTGTTCGAGGCCCCTGTTAGTGTCTTGATTTTGTCTTAAGGAAAGTTGTGTTCATTATTATGGTGGGGAGACCCTTCATGGGTATAATTTATGTTCTATTTTAAAAGGAATAATGTTATTTTAACCCTTATTATGGGGATACCTTTCATTCCTTCCCCAATTGTTATCCTTATTCGGTCTTAGAAGTTGAGTTGTCCCTGGTGGTGGGATGTCCAGATTGGGTCACCCCGTACTAGTGATTCAGTTTTCTCCTTGGTGTATTCTTGGTAGGAGGTAGTATAGTTAAAGTATATCTATCCACAAATTTGTTACTTGGGTAAATTTGGGGTTGGATAACACCCAATGGTTTTGTTTACGTAATGTTGTGGTAGCATTATTTGAGTTCGTTGTTCGTTTCAAGTTAATTGCTTGAGCGTCATCTTGTAGGGTTTGAGGTGTTTTGTTTTGGGATGTGTTTTGAATGTGTTTCATAATATTAAGTAAGTGGAGTTATTTTGGTTGGTGAGAGTATTATCTTCCTTTTTTTTATCAACTAGAGATGTTCTTCCTTTTTGAAGCTGGTGAAAACGTGGCAAGGAAGTCTGTCTTGGTCTATCGTTTGGGCTTTGCTTTTGCATCTGGTATTGTTGTGGCATTCCGGGGGAGAAATACTTTATGGTGGGGAGAATTTTCACATAAAAGACATTTTTAAAAGGTATTTTTTTCATTTAATTTACATCCTTGCTTTGTTTTGGGGGTTTACCTAGGTTTTAGGGAGGAATAGATGAGTATTCATGAATTGGGCCAAACTGTGAGCCCAATTTCAGATTAAAAAATAAATTTTGTATCTTCTATAAAATTTTCATTTTTCAACATTTTTCATCCATTCAAATTTCTAAATGACCTACCCTAACCTATTAACACCACCAAGGTAATTTGGAGCTTTTATAAATCTATAAACAAGGTTTATTTGGGTTTTTATCTAAGGGGTTGGGCTTGCCCGAAAGCCCAATTCCTGTTTTAAAAATACATTTTGATTTTGTTATAACTTATTAAATTGTTAGGATTTTTCAATGATTCCAAGTGGATCCCAGACCCAATTAACCCAACCGCGTGACCCTTCTCTGTCCCCCCTATTTGGAGCTCTGGATTATCACGATTTGGTGCCGAACTGCATAGGATTCCTCAAATCGTCCAGATTTGAAGAGGTAAGTTCATTCATTCATATCTCTCTAAATTTTTACTATTTTTCCCCCATTCAAATTCCTAAATTATCTAAATATCATTGTTCGAAACTCCCTTGAAGGTTTTAGTATTTTTAAAATCATCTACTGGTATTTTTGGGGGCAATTTCTACAAGATATTTTAAGTAAGTTTTTCTCCTTCTTTCTTCTTTCAATTTGTTTAGGGTTACATAAAATTTACTTAGGGTTTCTTCCATTATCATTGACATTACTAATTTCCATAAAGTAGGGTTTAAAAATTAGGGTTTTATCTTGTGTTTCATGGTCTGAAATTCTGGTTTTAGGTCTGGTTTACCTTCCTTGAGGTGCGGCGGTGGTGCGTTTGAATTTTCGCACAAAGGATTCAAGGGTTTCCTTGGTTTTGGTAGGTGATTCCATTGTGTATGAAATCTTTGTGAATTGGCTACTATTTTTATGGTATTTCCATAATTATTTAATTTTATTATTGTTGAAAAATAGTTTTAGTGGTGTTTGTATTTAGAATGAATCCTAAATGCTAATTTCATGTGAAATTGGGGGTTTTCTTTATAGAAATGTTTTATTAGTTTAATTGGGTATAACCTATAAGTAATTAGTTGATTTTATTTAAATATAATAGGGATAAAAATACTGTTTTTAATGATTATATCTTGTGTTTTTTGCTGCAAAATCTGGTTTTAATGGTGTTTGTGAACCACATGAAATTCTAAGAGTTGTGTTGTGTAAAAATGGAGATTTTGCAATGATGTCATTTCTTGAACCATATGGGGATGCCCTAAAAATGATTCTGTGTTTTCACTGAAATGTAGTAGGCTACCCTTTCTGTTTAGGAAACATAAAAATGTGCACATAGTATGCAAGTGAGGTTTATAAGGAGTTTTGTGTCCAAAACACTACGAGATTTTGAGGAATTGTTTTATAAAAAATCTAAGTGTTTTGTTGCGTGTTTTAAGTGGTATAAAACCTGATAGCTACTGTATTGGTTGTGTTTGACCAGTAATGGTGATTTATATTAAAATTTATTTATGTTTCATGTTGAAATTGATTGAGCACAAAAGGGGAAGCCTGAGTACCTAGGTGGGGCAGATTTGTACTAGTACGGCTAGTGGACCGGATGGGTTTTGTCCCTGTTTCACTTAGCATTTGGATAACGACAAATCAAACTAAAATATGTGGATGATTATTGGGGACCACTAGATTATGGGTATGTTCCCTACTAGTGGCTCGTGCATTAAAATGGATTTTTCTATGGTTACTTTACACCGAGGTACGAGGTACATAGGGCCCAAGACAACCTAGTGCCTAGGGGTGTTCCCAATGTTGTTGCTCATTGGATTTGTAGTATTTACCCATGTCTTAGGGTGTGTTTGGAAGTAAATTATAGTATCTAACATTTATATTTTAATGTGTTAATATTCTAAAAATTTTGGATTGAAAACTATTTTCAATTGGAGGTTTCATTTCTTGAAATTTTAACACTACTTTTCCATGCGTTTGAAAACTGCTTGCTTTTTCACATTATATTTCTTACTCCTTGGAATCATTGGGTGGTATCCTATTTCTATTAGACTCACACCTTACATACACCCCTTGTGTGTAAGTATACTTGGTTATGTTTGATTCAGGTAAAGGAAAGGCTAAGGGTGATGGCGGTTCATGGTGTTAGTTCCCATCCTTGGTGCGGAGTTGTGGAGATAGCTTGGGGGCGATGACCCATAGTCGTGTGGAGTCCTTGGGGCTGTCTTGATGCTATAATTATTTTTATTTGGACCAATTTTATTATCTTTAAACCAATTTATTCAGTTCTGGTTTTTACTTAAGTCTTGTTTGGCTCAAAAATTTCATATTTATATTATAGATTGTTTTTAATGTTTTATGCTTTCATACTCGGGTAAATCATTCCCAAACCTAAATTAATGATACCCAGGCACTTGTGTCATCCATTGGGGATTGGGAACGTCCTTCAGGTCATGTCACGGGCTGGGTTTGGTGCCGATTTTGGTGGTGACCAGATTCGGTTCGTGACACCTGGCAACTTAGAAAATCAGCAAGAGAAATCTTAGACTAATCCCTTTTTTTAAAGGATGGATCTTTTAAATTGTATAGAGGTAAAATCCTTCTTAAGATTTTCTTTACAATGTAAATATCCTTAATTTCTTTAAAAAGGACTCAATTTTTTCTAATAAATTCAATAAATCAATTAAATAATCTATTTTAATTTTTATCTTAATGTTTTTTCAAATCATCAAACTTATTTCATAGAACTTGGAGTTTGGCCTCCTTTAATTTGTTATCATCTTCATATATACTTTCCAGTTTCTCCCACATGGACTTGGATTTAGTTTGACTCATCAACTTAAAATATATTCAATTATATAGTGTTATAGTTATTGAATTTTGATTCGTATAATATGTATCAAGAATTTTCATTTATATTTAAGTCACAGTTAGTTGTGTCGCATCACTAAACATAATCCCATAAACCACGATATAGAGAAATTCCATCCTAAGAGATCATAGATTATATCAAATTATATTCTTCAAAATTTAGAAGTTTCTTCCATAAAAGGGGAAATCCCCTAATTTTCACTCAATTATCAATAAAAACTAAAATAGAAAACAAATTTAACACTTAAAACATGGTATCTGATACCACTTGTTATACCCTAAAACACACTGAGAGGGAAAGGGGGGGAATCAGAGTGTCAAATTTTTATTTGAATGAGACCTATCTTATCACTACATTGGTAGAAACCTTTTAGACATATCTAATGGAATTATTCAATTACCAAACACCCATATGCGGAAATGGAAACACAATACATCTATTTTATCTAGTTCACCACTAAGGTCTAGTCCAAGGAGCATATGCGACAATGTGTCAGTCCAAACCCAATCCACTAAGCTTCACTAAATTTTGTGGATTATAATTGTTTGGTCATGTTCACTTCATTCTAGGAACACTACCTTTATATGGTTTAGTAATTGGACACTCATCACCCAAGGAACAATATCTCTTCTTTACTCTCACTCACTACTTTGGTAATGGATCTTCCTCATTTTATAGACTTTTGAGTCTCTCTAATAGTCTAGATGCATAATTATTTATATTTTATTACCATGAGACTCTACTTGAATCATAGTTCTAAATTTATGTGCTTGAATGCAATTTTCACTAAAAATTGATGTTCAAAACCTATTATTCATTCAACTATCTCACTTTTGTGAAACTAAACAGTTTTTCAATCAACTCTTGAACTTTCACACAACTCCTCAGTTTTCATGAAAATTTTGTTTTTCCATGAAACTTCAAATTTTACACAAACTAAATTTTTTATGAATATCATTTGATCTTGATGGATGTAGGTTACTTTAGTTTTCGAAATCCACTTCATATAACTCATTCAAAAAGAAGGGGATCTGAATCCTTGTTGAGAGTTATTCTTCAATGAAGAAGGTATCCACCAATTTATAAATGAAACTATCCTTTCAAAAAAATAACATGCGCATCACTGACCTTGTGTGGATCATTCTTGGGTCATTGAAATTCATCAATTCGATTTCACCTTTAATAGGAAATTTCATATGCATTTCATGGGTTCACACAACATTGATTTTCACACAAATTCAAAACATTCATGAAACACTATCTTTAGTAATATTTTAATGAGGTAGACCCGAAATATCACTTGCGTACAAATCTATGAAACTGCTTCAGTTTTTCATGAAACTATTTTATTTGTAGAACAATATTTCCTTTACAAATTTTTTTCTCTCTAAACTACACATTTTGGACCCAAAAAATTTGGAAATCATTGGAAATTTATGCCACCTTCCACCCAGTGTGGATTTGAAACAAACATAACACACCATAAATTTCTATCTATGAATAACCTTGGTTTAAATAGATTTCCCTACTACATGGAATACATTTGATGATCATTTTTTACTAACATAATTGATTCACATCCTGGGTATGGGGGATCTTACATGAGGTATTCAAGGCTTGGTTTCCAATGAGTAAATCATTCTATTCTTAGATAAATATCCAAAATGAGTGATTAATTTAGGTTCTTGAGGATATATTGATGGATTTTATTCTAGTGTTTGAATATATTTGGTAGGATCACTTACCCATATTAGAGTTCATGTAAAAAAATAGTTACCACTCTACTATTAGAAGGACCAATTTTAAGTACATGTGAGAGAGACATTATAGGTAACCCCTATGTGGGATATAGATTCAAGAGTCAACACTGAATGGGTAAAAGTTTGTGTGGTTGATGATGGATAAGGTTTAAATGATCTAAGAGAGATTGTGTAAAAATTAGATCCATACGAAGTGCTATAAGGACAGATGATATAGCATTTTAGAGTTAGAAGAGGGAGATCATGTGTTCTTAAATGTATTTCCATGATGTGATTTTTAGTGATTTTTTATGGGACCAAGATATACCTTAGGTTTATCAGACCACTCCATATTCTGTATAGGGTTAGAGAGGTTTCTTACTTCTTAAACTTTTTCTCCATAGTTAGACTTGGTTCACAATAAATTTCATGAGTCATAGTTGAGAAGATATGTGCATGAATCATCACACATCATCAATTGGGTTGAGTAGGATTTTGGGCATGATAGTGCCATCATGGAGTACCCTATGAAAATTGAGGATTGGTATGAGGGGACCCTTTAAGGTTGGGAAATTCCATTTGTGTGTAATATTTTGTTACATGAGGACCTATAGGAGATATTTTAAGAACATTGGGAGTTATATGTATACCCATTACTATCATATTTTTAAGTATGTTATTATTTTTTGGATGAGAACCCTTGAAGGTGGGGATGATGTAGTGACATATTTTTTATTCATTTGAACCCTTTAAACCTTTTAAGTTGAAAAAAATATTTTTAAAGAGGTGAATTTAGTTTTCACTATGATTATTATCCATGCACCATAAGGCATACAGATTTTTTCCTTTCTGGGTTAATAATCATAGGATTCATTACACTTTGATAGTGGGTTATTCATCATGGCGTTTTTCTAAGAATTATTAATGAAGTTAAAGGGTCATAAAATTATTTTTTATGATTTATGGAATACAACATGAATCCTTTAATTAAATTGTAACATGTTAGAACCATATGAAGTTAATGGGGGTTGAATGAGTTTAACATAGAGTTAGATGGGGATTTGATCACATCATTATTTTTGTATCTCAATTGAATAATGACCATTCTATAATGATAATCCTTATTGCACCATGGTTTTGATATGTATTTAGGTGTATTAAACTGTAATAGATTATGTTATACTATGATCATGATGTTATAAATTTTCATTATAAATTTTGGATGATTTTTCTTTCTTTCAATTGATCTTACAGTTCTTGGAAGTGTGATATTGGATACCCGGGTGGCCCAAAAGCCTCTTATGTCATAAATAATCATGTTTTTATCTCTTGATGAATTCAAAGAGTTACATTTTCAAACACCGGTGAAAAAATTACATGGTAGTAAGCATTTCTTAGTTCTTAAGTTGTATGAATCCCTATAAAACTCCCTTATTTGTATTGAAATTAAGCCCTAGTATCCTATTGTCAAATTATGAAAAGAACATTTTCGTATGTATTTTATACCAATTATACCATTTTTATTTTTTATTTTGATTGAATGGAATTCTTTGGCCTAATTATGATGGATAAAAATGATGATTCATAGTAATAGAGGCATGATATGGTGATACAAATACTAGATTATAGTGAAAACTATAGTTAGATTATGCTGTTGAGTCACATTTTACCATCATAAGGCATATAAAACTATAATGTATATCATTAGGAACATTTTTTTTATAATTTTCAATATAAAGGATCACACTGTAACACTTTAGTCTACACCTTGATTATCCATCCTGATTATATATTTGATTTTTTAGAGGATAACACCTCTAAAGATGAGCTACACCTTGAATTTGGTTCCTAATGAATGCATTGTGAGACATGGATATTGAATAAAGGTGTTTACTATGACATAAGGGAGATGATTGTTGCATGGTTTTCTATGGATAAGAATAATTAATTGTGGCATGTATTTCTTCATTTTAGTGTGAAGATTATGGTTCAAGGGTTACAATAATGAATTATTCCTTATATCATAACTATCTTAAAGACCCAAATGGGAATATATAGATATGATCCTTTACATTATTTTTCACATCTATTTTTCCATGTTTTAGTTTTTAGAAAATAAATATCCTATATTGATAAATGTTTACAAATAGATCATAATGGTGTGATCTGTTTGGCCACTTGATACTATTTACAAGGGATTATAAATAGATCTGGATTCTAAATCTGTAAGGTAAATGTTGCATTTTTTTCAGGTTGTTTATAATGTACCATGCGGTTTAATACTCTCTTATCTAGATGATAATTATTGGGTGTGGGTCCCCTAATATATTTAAAGAGTTTTTTACCCCCATATACTGAAGGTAAAAGTCCTCTATAGTTTATAAATGGGGTTAGTACTCCCCTATTCCTGATAAGGCATAGATTTTCCATATGGTCGATAGAGTTAGTACTCATTCATCTGATGTGCTCTCTAGATGAGTTTTAATTCATCCATTAGGGTTCGATACACCCTTAACCAACATAAATATTATTATGAGGTGTGGATCCCCCACTAAAGCCAGAGAGATGATGTGGGTTTAAGTCGGGTAGTTTGGATTCTTTGTTTTCTTGGTGGAGCTAATTATTGAATAGATAGGATGTGAGGATCAAGACTCTCCTACGAATTAAGTTCTCTATATTAAAAGTATTTTCCATTTACTCTTATCCTAACCATTTTGGTTTAAAGATAACCAATTAATTATATTTATCCTTCTGGGTTTTTGGAGAATCTTATTGGTCATGTACATACTCACCCCTACATGAGAATCTCTCCCATATGTTTCATGTCTTATGCAGATAAAATATATATTTTTTGAAATATTGGTGGACATGATATTAGTGGAGAAAGATATTAGTGGTACCTGAAGGTGAAAAATGTAGGAAAAGTTCATTTTTAGGAGTCTTGTGTTAGGAATTTATCTTTAACTTCTAGTTGTGGTAGGTTAGTTTTACCTATTGAATATTAACCCTTTGTTTCCCCCTTTATATTATGTCATTATCCTCTATTGGACTTCATAGACGAATATCATGCTTCACATGAATTCTATACATTAAATTCAATACATTTTTAGCCTGCAATAGTATATTCTATGTGGATACATGTGATTTTGTACATTCTCATTAGGCTAAGACCTCCCATATTGTGTGATATGCTTACTCTATTCTAGTCACTAGCTCCTGGTCAATTTGAGGTAGGATTTGGGTGGAACAATCAACTTATTATAAAACTATGAAAGGCTATGGTGGGTCAATTCATGTAATAAATGATAATAAAATGTGTAATGGGATGTTATGTGGTTGTCTTCGGGCGATGGTGAGGATTTGTATACGTTATCATTAGAAATGGAATCACTTGGTGTTCTATGGGGGTAACGATATGGGTTATAGTTATAGAGATGCTACAATAGGGAGTTAAACCTTAGGTTGTTTTATTTATTATTATATTCACTATAATTATGTTATTTCTTATGTGTGAACACCTAAGTCAGATAACCATATTGAAACCTATATGAGGTTTTGGGTTCTGGGTGTACCACCAACATTTTTGGATGGTGGTGACATGGATGAATATCTAACCCCTTCCATTACGTCTCTTCCAGACAAGGTATATGTTGTGATGAACTAATATTATCATATGTGATTTTTGGTATAAAGAAGTGGTATGTGATTATGTGATAGAGATGTTGTATGTGGCTGTGATGTGGAGTATGTGGATAAGGTATGCGGATTGTGGCTTGGATATAGATATACAATATGTGTTTATATGTATACAGAAGACATGAGAGTACCAAGATTCATCTCATTAGAGTGTGAGAGAAACTTGTTCTTTGGGGAAGTGTTAAGAGTTATTGTGGGGAAACACTTATCCAAACATAATAGAAAAAATCAACCAAAACTATAAAGGCTTAGGTTATCCTATTCGTATTGAATTAAATAAAAATAAATGAATAATGTTTTACCTTTTTTCAATCATTTTGAATATTTCGAATCTATTACACATGCCATTTATATTAATAACTAAGAATAATCCAATGAGATCCTTCCTCTCAGGGTTTCCAAGGGTTAGGTGAATATCACAATGCTTGGGAGGGATCCAATTTTCCTCATCGTTTTCTATAACCATGGAGTTAAAAAGGAAGATATATATAGAGAGAGACTAAGAGAGGGAGAGTGAGTGAGTGATAGAGAGAGATATAGATTAAGAGAGAGCATGATGAGGTCTAAAACATTATATCATGGTTTTTTAATTTAGTATATATTTCAATCAATCTACCACTTATACTAAATACTTATAGAGTTAGGAAACATTCATCTTATGTTATATCATTTGTAAAAATTTATAAAACAATTTCTAAATGTCATTTTGGATATGATCCAAAACATATTTTGGAAAACCAATCAAAAAGATTCACAATATGTGACATCATATATAATAACTTGTGAATATCTATCCAAAAATTATTTTAGATATCCTCAAAAAACACTTTTGTGGAAACTGTCAATGTTTTTTATGAAAACATTGTAATAAAACTTAATATCCATTCACAAAACTAGTATGGTTTACCTCACATGAATTTATACCATTGAAAAAAAAATTTAAATCCCTATTTACAGAATGGTAAGCAAAGAGAAAAATCTAAAAAAACATCAATGATACTCAATATTGAAAAGGATATGAATTGATCTGTATAAAAAAAATATATCACTATACCCATATCCATAAATTATTTTATATTCAAGTATACATAATCATATAATCCATTTTCCCTTCTCATTGAGTAAAAATAATATACAGAATATGTCAACTTTTTATAGAATACTCATATGTTCTTGATTCTATGAGTTTATAGTAATCAAACAGATGAACACATATTATTTCATTCATTCAAGAGTATAATAATATCACACCCCCCTCATCTAAATTAATAAGAAAATCCCATGTATCCTATAAAGGTATATCCATACACTTACTCAGTCTATCTCAATCTATGGATTTTATGTCATAATCATTGTATGAAAGGTAAAATCACATTTTGGTTAAGTCTTAATGCACATAATGATAAAAAACATACCCAACCTGTAATGTCCTTGAAATTTTGTATTTTTTTTAATTATATGGAATTATTTTGAGACCGTGAAATCTGACGTCGTGTGATTCCGAGGCCCAAAGTGCCCATAATGATCCGTCAAAGTTTGGTTAAGTTTTAATTAGTATGCGTAAGAAATTTTCCTAAAAAAGTAGAATAAATCTTAAATGGTAACTTAGATAAGAAATATGAGGGCAACATTGCATTCAAGATGACGAGTTTACCCTAGGAGCGACTTAAGTTTAGTCGGCGCGGGCCTCCTGTGAGAAAACCCAAAAAATGGAATAATCGTGAATAAAATAATTAAATAAATTATTTTATGTTTCAAATGCTTATAAATCACAAATGGTAGCTCAGATTGAAAATCCGAGATCACCACTAAACTCAAGAGGGCATGCTCTGTTTATGAAGATACTAACTTTGGCCGATGCGGGCCACCAATAAATGTTAGTTTTTGGCTGTAAATAATATAATTAAGTGGAAATTATTTTATTTTAAAATGCATAACTTCTAAATGGTAACTTGGATTGAAAATCTGAGAGTACTGTTGGGTTTTTTGGGGCATGTTCACTTAGGCAGAGCCTAACCTCGACCGGCGCGGGTCAAGGGTGACTGTTATAATTTTTTCGAATTTTTTCTGGGTACGTTCAGTAAACACGTGAACGGTGTTATATAACTTTTGAACCAGTACTCAGAATTTAAATATGAGGGAACCGTTGAACTCACAATGCCGATATTAGCTTAAGGAGACCTTCACTTTGACTACAATAGGTCTGAGGAAAAAGTTAGTAATTGGAATGTTTTAATAGAATAAATAAAATAACTTTATTATTTTATTTTTATTATATTCCTCCAATATACGAATGGTAAAGCAGGACCAGTGACGTTTCAAGCCAATAAATGGCTTGACCTTTCAATTCTAAGTAACCGCACCATTAGGGAATTAAGAAGGTTCCTAATTAATGGGCCTCCATTAATCCCACGAACGTTGCACACCCTTCCCCTCTCCTATTTATATAGAGTTTGGGGAGAGGTGTTGGCACTGATTCGCTAAGAAATGAAGTGATGATAAAGTGCAATGATGCCAATCCCTTGGAAGACAGAGCTGGTACCAGCAGGAGGTGATGAGTGACACCGAAACCCCGAACCAGAGATCAACGAATGAGTGACGACATTGGAGGCTAGTTGTGGGGGATGACGAACACCGACACTTCCACAAACGCGGACGATCTCCAACGAACTGAAGGTAGGGGTTTTATGCATGTTGAATTTTATTCTACTATTTGTACTTATTTTAAATTCAAAACGACGATGGCCAAATGAACATGGTCATCATCCCGCACATAAACCATGCTCCTCTTTCTTTTTATTCTTGGCATGTTCTTCGTGCGTTCTTCAACGCCTAATATTTATTGGCACCGAAAATATGGAGTTTAGCTGAGCGCAATATATGGACGAGAAGAACTCAACACAAGGATTGAAAATATGCGATCATTTAATTTTTCAGGATTAGAACAAAGCCACAATGGATCGTGGAAGGAGGCGGCCAAATATTTATTGGTGCTAGAAATAAGGATTTTTTATGAGCACGATATATGGACGTGAATCCCTCAATGCAAGGATAAAAAATATTCGATCATTTAATTTTTTGGGCTTAGAAAGAAGCCGTAATGGCTCACGGGAGGAGGCGGCCAAATATTTATTGGCGTTGGAAATACAGAGTTTTGCTAAGCACGGTATATGGATGCGAAGACCTCAACGCAACGATCATAAATATGCGATCGTTTAATTTTTCAGGCTTGGAATGAATTCGTAATGGCTCGGAGAAGGAGGTGGCGACCGACACCCGACCGACCATTAGGAAGGAAGGGTGGTGCTCGTCTGTGCCGTAGGATGATGAGAATAACGCGGTCCATCAGCTGCGGAGGAGTAGAGGCGGTGAACGGTACATGGTTGGCTACACTAAGGGGAGGTGGCTGCGCGCGTTCGTTCCATCGACATGTAGGATCCGCGACACGAGGCGACGATGGCGAAGGAGGGCGGCTGACTGAGCTGGCCATCGGGGGTGGTATGGTGTGAAACCGCACCACGTAAGAGGGTCGATCGTTCGTCCAGCTGCGGGCCAGACCTGGGTCAGGCCGGGTCATCCCAAGCCAAGTCGGGTCGGTCTGACTGGGTCAGACCAGACTCGGACCAACTTCGACCCATTTTCGCTCATTTAGTCATATATTGAGCTACAGACGTCCGTTTGACGAACTATCAATGGTTCCAAAAACCTTGGAGCGATAATGATATTTTGGTATACCTCACTTGAGTTTTGGATAAAGTTGGGGTACGAATAGGTTGGATCGAACACGCATCCAACCGGGCCATTGAGACTAAAAGGCCAATAACTTATAGATCATGTGTCTAATTGATTCATTGTCTATTGTGTTGATACCCCTTTTACGTGGTGGTCCTTTGGGATACTTCTTCACGGGACTTTTTGTAAATTGGAATATCGACCTATGGCTTGAGAAGTGGATCCTCCCGAAATCAAGTGAGCTTAGTGCGGGAACCATGTAGTTGGCTATAACATGAGAAATGGATCCTATGTGGGTTTGTTCTTTGAGATCCTTTGTGGGTTTTTTTATCAAGGGTCCCACATGGATCCAATCTAGGAATCCATGTGGAACTACTCTAGGATCCTTCATGGGTCTGATGATGTACTAGGATCCAGTGTGGGTCTGATGATGTACTAGGATCCTATGTGGGCATGATGATGTACTAGGATCCTGTGTGGGTCTGATGATGTACTAGGATCCTATGAGGGTCTGATGATGATTTATGATCCTACGTGGGTTTGATGATTTAGGATCCTTCGTGGGTCTACCTCTTAACAAAGTAAGTCAATTAAATAGTTGTATATGATCATGTTTTCTTCCATACCTATGTTATACCTAGTGTGAGATAAGTCCATACTTTCATGGTAACACCTTGGTGGTATTCTTCTGTGTGGCATACCTTAGTGGTACTTTCCTTCGTAGTGATACCGTGGTGGTATTCTTCTGTGTAGCATACCTGTGTGTTACTTTCCTTCGTAGTGATACCTTGGTGGTTTTCTTCTGTAAGGCATACCTGTGTGGTACTTACCTTCATGGTGATGCCTTTTTAGTATTCTTCTGTGTGGTACATACCTTCGTGGTGATACCTTTGTGGTATTCTTCTGTGTGGTGTACCTGTGTGGTACTTTCCTTCATGGTGATACCTTGGCGGTATTCTTCTGTGTGGAGTACCTGTGTGGTACTTTCTTTCGTGGTGATACTTTGTGGTACTTACCTTTGTGGTGTTACCTTCGTGGTATTCTTTCCTTCGTGGAACATTTGATCTCTGAGCTAATAAGTTGGGCCTTGTGTTTCCTCATGAATGAGATGGGTTTACTTGATAACCTAGGTATATGTATCGTCATATACCTAAGTAGGATTGACAGTTGTTTTCATGATTTTTGGTTTATCCTTTGTTGATTTTTTGAGACCTTTGAGGGTCTCGGGGTCCCTACTGAGTATCGTTCTACTCACCCCTGCACGGGCTACGGCCACACCTTGTTGTGTTTGGTGCAGACGACAAACAACGCTGACTGAGGATGAGAGTACCAGGACTGGAGGTAGCTTGGAGGTGAAAATTAGATGAGGCGTACCGCATAGATGACCGTTCGAGAGCTGTACCTACCCTTTAGGTAGGATATTTGGCGAGTGTCCACAGGATTTGTTCAGTTTACTTATACTTTTTAGTTTTCTTGTACTTTCCAGTTGGGCTTGTATTCTGGCCCCCTTTTCTTACTATACACACTCTTTTTACTATAGTTACTTGTGTTCGTATCTTTCCGTGTGTTTGGTTGTGTGTGTTTACAGGTTATAAAGGCAATGCCTTCCCGGTTTTAGCGAATACACCTTTTGGTGCTAGTCTGCAGCCCCTGGCCTATGGAAGGCAGGCTTGGGGTAGTCATAGTATGGGCCCCAGGGGATGGGTCATGACACAACCATCACTAAAATAGCTCAAAATCAAGTATTGTGTAAGATATATATCAAATTATAAAGGTTTTCATTCTAGGTATCCATCTAACCTCAGGTATAGAGATTCAATATGAAATATAAACCCCTTGTATACAAAGAAATAGTGTATGACACTCCATGTAGTATAATTAGTGGTTTATCTATCACAAAAAAACTTATTTTGTGTATTATTAGAATATTTTATATATTTATATTAAATCCTACCCATGATAAGCTTAACATTTCATCACAACCTATAATACTCAATGATGACCATAAGTTGGGGATAACTCAATGTTTTACTTTAGATATCAATTATAATTTCACTTCATGAATATATAAAGACAACATGAGAGAAGATAAAGTGTATACTTCCTTCTATATAACTCGATATATTTTATATTATTAAACTCATTTAAGAATACAAATAAAACAATATAGAGGAACTATTCTAATAATATCTTATATGAGAAAACTTCAGAGATGCCTCATGTTTTCTAAAATTTTAGGGATTTGATAAAGTCATTATATCTCTATGTAATTCGTAACACATATCTATGTGTGATTATGATAAAAAATCACATTAAACTAATTTTGTTAATAACATATATGAAGATATTTTTTTAAGAAATGGTGAGATTTAAGAATCATATTTCTAATTTTCAAATATTTGAACATAGTATTCACACTCCATTACTTCAAAACATGAAATTTTGTGATTTTAATAAATTATGTTGCCTACTCAGAACTATTTCAAAGTTAATCATCATTATATTGGATCGTTTCTATTTAAACATTTACATGAGATCATTTTTATCATTAAATGGAACTCTTTACATTAACCTTACATACCAATATTACCTAAACTCATTTAGGATATAAATTTATAATCACTCTGAATTATATTGATATAATCATTTATTTTTTTAATCTTTGAACTCCACTAAGTAAAAATATACTCCCACTATTCTATTAGAAACTATATATTTTTTATAAACTATCATTCTAAGAAATAAAAATTATTTTATGCTAATAAATAAAATTGATTTCATTAAGTATGAATATTTAATAAAAAAACTATTAACATCCATATCATATATGGTATTCTTTATATTTAGATATATATTATAAAAATAATATTTTACAATATTACACTCTAAGATGGTGGGAAATATTTTCATCATATTTTGATAAACATCATGGATAAACTCAATTTTCTTGGATAAATTTTCATTATAGTTATCAATTTTTTCAAATCATGTTATAAAATTAGATCAATCATAAACCATGTGTATAAAAGATATCATCTTATTTATTATAACAATTTTTTTTACAATTATACCTCTTATCACAGAAAAGGAAAACTGGGTTAAAATGCACAATATTTATTTTGATCTAATTATATATTTTAAGTAATCTGCTATATTGATGTAATAAACTTTTATTTATAGCTTGAATACATAGTTTAAAATCTAACCATAGACCCTTCTTTATTTTTCAACTTCTATACATTTTAAAAATACTTGTATACTGTATGGTTGGAATTGTATACAATTCAAAATAAATGAATTAAATTCTATAACATTGAAAGATGACCTGGAACCTCCATGGAACTTCTTAAAACCTTTTAGGTATTTAAGGGAATTCCTCCTCTAATGACTAGGTGCACTATAATGGAAGAACAAAACCTCTTTCCAAACTCCCACCTTAGGTTTCAAAGACCACAGATGATAATTAAAACCTCCAGTATTTTTTTTACAACTTAATCCTTTACCATTTTGTAATGTCAATGAAGAACCAGAGCCTAAGGCTCCCATGTCCTCTCAGCTACCCTAAAAAAATTGAGGACCTAAAGTAATCTTTTATTGAACTCTTTCATATGGTTGGAACCTTTAAAAAAATAATCGTAGAATAAATTCACTATCTAGATAATACCTTAAATAAAACATCATATAACACATCCAAATTTTATAATATCAATACATTAATTTAAACATAATACATAATTATTACTCAAGAATTTCGTCATCACATAATAACTAAAGACATTTTATAATTCATATGACATTATTTCAAAGAAAAATTATCATTTACCATTGATTGTGAAATAATTATAGAATATAATACATGTAACATAATGAACTTTTCTTTCCACTCAAACCTAAATCCTTATTGGATTGAAATTCTACTCAACCCTTGGAGCCACCTCTATGGTACTTTTTAAAACCTTTTAGGTATTTAAGGTAACTCATCCTCTAATTACTAGGTTCACCATAATGGAAGCACCCGACCTCTTTCCAAACTCCCTCTTTAGGTTTCAATGACCACAGATGATAATTAAAACCTCCAATATTTTTTTACAACTTAAACCTTCACCATTTTTTACTGTCAAAGAAGAACCAGAGCCTGAGGCTCTCATGTCCTTCTCAGCTATCCTCAAAAAATTGAGGACATAAAGTAATATTTTATTGAACCCTTTCATATGGTTGTAAGCTTTACAAAAATAATTGTAGAATAAATTCCCTATCTAGATAATTCCTTAAATAAAAACTCATATAACACATTCAAATTTTATAATATAAATACATTAATTTAAACATAATACATAATTATTACTCAATAATTTCATCATCACATAATAACTAAAGAAATTTTATAATTCATATGACATTATTTAAAATAAAAATTATCATTTACCATTGATTAATAAATAATTCTAAAATATAATACATTTAATAAAATTACCTTGTCTTGCCACTCAAACCAAAATCCTTATTGGATTGAAATTCCACTTAACCCTTGGATCCACCTATAAAATCTAAATTCTTGATAATAAACATCCAATACCTAACACTCACCAATTAAAACAATCTATAATACATCCTAATTACCAACCACATACCTATGAAACATGATAAAAAGAGAAATAGAAAAAATGAACATGCATATAACAATATCACCTAATTAAAACACAATAGAATAAGCCTAACAATTCATATACAACCCTGTAAAACCAAGTCAACACATTGAAAACAATGACTCATCCTACACTAGTCTCTATCAGCAAAACCTTGCCACTATGTATAATCTAATAAAGTAATGACCCCAAAAGCATAAAACTCAAGTGGATATAATTTAAATCGGTACCAAAATTCCCATACAGAGGGTAATGACAAACCTAGTAGGATATCTCCAAGACAACTCATGCACCCCATACATGTGAAACTCAACCAAGATACAAATGTGTTTTATAAAACTTTCCCAAACACCATTACAATTTATAAAACCATTTGAAAAAACTTTAATAAAATATGAATTACAATAAAAAACATAACAATGATAATTGAAACAAATTACAAATATACATGAATGGGTATAAATGAAATGTGAGTATAAAAACAACCACCAATCCTCACCTTATCTATATTAATAAGGAACCCACACCTAGGTATGAGTTTCCACTACCACACCTTTCTATTTTTGACACAGTCCCCACACCCAAAAGGAAGATACCAAACTCATGTCTAATCCCTCATAGAAAAAATCAATAATATCAACATAACTGTCACAGTCAAATGAAAAAAAATATACATATACTATAAGATCCAACCTATAAAACCCAATTCACACACTGTGACATCCCAAACATGGATTCCACTCAGAGGTTCCCTAAGCTCGGTTGGCCACATGGCCTCAAGTGCATCTCCCTGAATGCCAGAGGCTTTCAACTAGAAGTGAGGGAATAGGGTGTGTCCATGAGGAGACTATGACCTCATTACCATAGTGAAACATAATGGAAAAAACATAATGGGTAAATAGAATAAGTAATATATAATAAATAGATAACACAAAAGATGAAGACATGAATAATAAACAAATGAAAAACTGATAACCATATACAAAAGATGGCGATGATATGTCATGTATGTAATAATATAAAAAACATAGATAAAAATAAGAATAAAATACATTATATAAAAAATCAAAAAAATAAATCCAAAACAATCCCCAGCATCCTGAGTTATAGCTTGGTCATCTACTACCAAATCCATCTTAAATATTAAATCAATCAAGTTTTTAATGTGGTATGCTTCCCTTTGTCAACACATGCATACATTTAATCTTCCTAGGTAAAAATGTTGGCCTAGATAGGGTGTGAGATAAATATCAATAGGACACCACCTCCAACATCTATAACATCTAGTTCATGCAATATAAACTAAAACTATTTGCAAGAATTCATATATAAAAGTAAATAAGTACAATAACATAAATACCCAAGTACCTGCTTCATCCCTTGGCTGATGTCTCAACATATAACCAGTTCATTAATTAGTTAAGTTAAAATTTATATAATTATTTCAGGTGAGGAAAATCCATCACAAACATCCTGACATGACAATGATATTGAAGGATCCAAGACATAGAAAGGCATCCCATAATGATGATAAAACTAAAGAAGTTCCAAGGAAATAACCAAGTAAACATAGACCCCAAGGGTTTCCAAATTAGTAGTAACTATAGACTAAATAATGTGTAAGAGTGTAATACAAGGAGCTTCATCCAAGGAATTCCAAACTAGTGAAATTATAACCATGTACAAGGAATAAATCCAAGGTAAACTAGGATAAGTAATGATTAGTCCCAATGGAGTATCTGAGGAACCTAATGTCTATAGAATTCATGCTGGATCCAAGGAGTGTATCAAAGGAATCCTAAAATGATAAAGCATGGATCTTATGGTGTCATGACGAGCATCAATTTATAGAATAGGATCAGATTCCAAGTTGGGTCTCACCCTTGGAAATCATCATATTTGAATCAGAATGGCATCTACGAGTGCTCAAGGCATTCCCTCAGGAATCCAAAATATAACTTGGTTCTGACCAATCCTATTATGATTTCAAGGACCATAAAAAATTACGAAACTTACAATTGATTCAATTATTTAATTATTCCATATAGTAATCATACCATTTAACAAGTTCATTCGATTCAATCCCTACCTTTCATTAGTGTGACAAGGACAAGGGGAATGTTACCATTGATGATGTAACACCCCAGGTAAATAAAGAATATGACATTTTCATATTTATCCATATTTGTGAATAAAATATTAATATTACTTTAAAGGGGACGCTATGCTCGATGGCGTACCCAACACGCAACAACGAGTTTCTTGGGAATCTTACGTTGCACTCTAATAATAAAATAATATTATTTTAAATGGTAGTTAACATGTAGCCGTTGTATTGGTGGGAATGGATAGAAATAACTAAAATATGATTATATATGTTTTTAAATGTTTTTACATTTATCCAATAAAAGATAAAGGCTTAAAATACGGAAAGAATTCAATTTTAGGCGTATATGCCCTAGTTTTCACTAAAGATTCACTTATCGCCTTTTGATGGCGAACCGTCCTTAAATATAGTTTTGTTCACTCTTATAAATTCTATTGGACCAAATAAAACTCTTCTTAAGAATTGGGACATCAAAATTTACTTTGTGTAAATTTTTGGTATCTTTCCGATAAAGTTCATTTTTTAATGAATAGTGTAAAATGTTGTATTTTAATTTAAAACCACTTTTTAATCTAATTTATTTATATGATTAGATTATCTTTTGAACTGGTTTTAAAGTGAAATTAGAATATATTTTTACCATTAAATCCAATAGCGGTCGTTGGAATTAATTTCACTTTGAAATCAGACTTAAACTAGTGTCAATCTTTTGATACTTATTGTTTCATAAAAACACGCTATTTTCTCTGACAGCGGGAATTAATTATTAAATTAATTAATGTGACTTATATGTTTTGAATTTTTTAAAATAGAATTCATTTTTGAATTCAGAATATCAAATATAGCTTAGGGTGAATTTTTGGGATTTTTCTGAAAAACTTCAATTTTTGATGAATAGTGAAACCACTAAGTGGTACTTATAAAAACTGATTTTTCCGTTTAAATGAAATTTTGCCATCTTTGTGTTTTGAATTTCAAAAATCCGACATACATGGTTTTCATTAAGAAGTAAAATGTGGTTAAATGGGATAAAAATAATTTTTTGGTGAATAATAACTTATTAAGTTTTTAATCGCGATTAGAGGTAATTAGTGTAGTTTATGGTTAGAATAATGTTTTAATAAAATGAAATGACCTAGAAAAATGTTATACCATCATTGGATGTGTCATGGGAGACCAAAACAAATCCATGGGACAACTTGGGGACCCCATTGAGCCACTTTGGTTGGAAAATGACAACAATATCTTTTTATTGAATGTTAAAGTAAACATGACACAAACATGAGATGTTTTACTAAAACAATTTTTACATGGGGTTATACAAGTCATATTTTTGACTATAAATAGTCATTGGAAATCTAAAAATATTTCCTACATCATAGTATTTTTTTTATAATTTTTAGACATTAAATAAATTAAATTATTTATGACACCATGATGATGCAACAATGACCTCATTATTTAACTATTTAAATAAAATGGAAAGATAATGTAATATATAAGACCTAAAAATGTCAAAAACCTATTGGATGAGTGGATTTAGAACCCTTATCACCTTATACTAAAAATATATTAATGTGGGACCTTTAAAATCTGAAACTCTTATGAAAATAATGTAACATTTTGTAACTTTACAAGAGTGCCCCTCCTCTCTTCTTATAAAAGGCCCCCACCTCTACCTCCTTACCCACACTCCCAAATCCTTTGGATCGGCCAACCCCTGCCCATTTTGTCTCTCCACTTCCCTATATTACTCCTTTAAGACTCACTTTGGGTAGAATTCTTCCCAAGGAAGCCTTTGAGCTCAAACCAAAGGGAGTTACCCGATTATAAGGTAATGTCTTCACTTTTGTCCTTTTGTTTTATTTTGCTTCTCCAACCCCTAACTTATTTTTATTCATTTATTTTGTAACAAATCCAGTATCTTAAATATACTAGGATGTTGTTATAAGAAGTATTCGAGCTACACTTACACACACCTACATCTAATGGTTAAAGAACATACTGTTTCCGTGGATGGCAAATTTCTGCCTCCCAAAACGATGATTGTTAAACATTCTTCTAACACCTTCAAAGGTGGCCATTAAGATGACACTATATTTTTATATTATATCTAATATGTTTATGTTTTACTTAAGCTTCTGTATTTTGCATTTATGGCATACCTTTATGGTTTCCATTATGGGTAAACGCGATATCTTTATTTAAGGAAGTGCGGACTACCGCCCCCTCAAAGTGATTTGATTCGTTAATACCATATGTGGTACGTATAAAGGATATATTTAATGATATTATATATGATACCATACTGGAATTAAAATACTATTTTGTATCATTATGTTTTAATTCCATTAAAATAGAAATGGAAGTAGTGTTCATGCGTACATATGGCTTACCGTCTCCATGAACGGTACATTTCATTTCTTATCTCAAAATGTTATATAATATTATAAGTACATATATATAATGGATATATATGTAATATATTACATCTAAATTATGGATATCATTCTGTAATTATAACATATATATATCTCTCTCATTTTGTTTTAATTCCTTTAATATGACAAAAAATGAAAGTAGCGTTCATGCGTACGTACGACCTACCGTCTCCATGAACGATGCTTTTCATTTTTTATCTCCAAATGATATGTAATAATATAAAATGAATATTTACTGGATATATATGATATTTTAATCATTAATACTATTATGGAAATTATTTACTTATAACTACATGGGCAATCTTTTTTCAAACAAGTTCATTTTGACTCATGTACCAAACATCGGCAAAAACGTCTGATATGAATTAACATTATTAAACAATTATTATAACATTATAATATGTGATATGAACTGAATAATAATCTCTAAATGAGGTAATTATGCAATTATTAATTTACCAAAGTTTATTATTCAGGAATATAAAGAAACGAACAAGACAAGTTGGAGTTGAGGTAAGGGGTCCTACTCCTCTCTTTCTTTTTTAAGTACACTCTTTTATGTCATTCCTTCTACGCTCATATTTATTGTGATTGGGATGTTATTTTATATTAATCTTACTGTAATTTTTATGTTCATATGATGAGAGACCCTATTCTCTCTCATCAATCCATTTTGGATGTTTTGAGTGGCGCCGTTAGGCTGCCGAATTTTCGTAAGAGATCGAACCTCTCTCTTTCTTTTTAAGTACTCTCCTTTATGTCATTTATTTTAAGCTCCTATTTTTTTATGTTGGGGGATGTTCTTTTATATTCCTCTTTCTATAAACATTGTGTTACTATTATGAGATACCCTATTTGATCTCATCAATCCATTTTTGTAAGTTTTATGCGGCGTCGTTAGGCTGCCGAGTTTTCGTAAGGGATTTTTCATCTCACTTTTATTCCCATGAGATTTATGCAACATTTGCCATAATTTCCTTTGAGTGGTGTATGTACTGCCCATTATTTTAATAATTGTGTAATATAATTTCTTTTATGAGTATTTACAACAATGTTGTATTGTCCTTCTTTCACGAGGTGTATGTTTCGAAAGATACCCATGTCGGTAAGGGAACCTTTCACCCTCCTCTTTTTAAAAGACTTCTTTTGTTGGGTATTTTAATTTACATATTGTTATGTTGGGATATGTTCTCATATATCCTTATTGATGTAAATTTTATGTCCAAGTGATGAGATACCCTTTTTTTATCTCTCATCAACTCATTTTGAGTTGAAGCTGTTAGGTTGTCAAGGGAACTTCTTAACCCAATTTTGATTTCTTTGGGTTCAATATGTAGTTATTGAATATGTCATCCTTTTAATATGTGTGAATGAACTTTGATTATTTTACACTTAATATCCACTTATATTTGGTGTATTATTTTGTCACACATAATTATGTAATTGATTTATCCTTAAACCAAGGATACCGTCTTTGTAAGGGACTTCGTCTCAATCTCCTTTCATTGAGGCATATTCTGTTTTATACACAACCTTATTTTATATGGTGTATAAACCCCTTTGACTTTTATGTTTATTCAAAAGGAATATTTTTTATACTAAGTGTTTATTAAATGAAAAAAGAGAATGTTTTTGTCGTACGTATGCGGCGACAACGACTTCTCCTCCGTCGTGACCATTATTTGAGTTTCAGCTTCCTCTACAAGCCATACCTTCTTTTTAAAAGAAAAATAAATACCATGTTTTACTTTTCTTTTATTTTGGTATTGAAAATGGTTTTCATAATGTTTTTATATCAATGTGTTGTATTGATATCTTGTGATTGAAAGGTGGAAATGTTATGTTTCCTTTATGCATGTTTTATGTGATAAGATTATGTTGAGGTTCTTGGGAATTATTATGAAGACGGGTGGTTCCGTGATAAACTAAGGGCAGGTGAGCCCGATATAGCTCTCCAATGCATTGGGTAACGCGAAGGAGTGAAACGTTATGGTTTCTCCGAAGAGATTTAGGGAATATACTGTGGTGGGTATTCCAAACGTAACGAAGAGGGTTACTCCCTACGTAAGAATGTTATAAATGCCTCAAGTTACCTTTTATGTCTTATGATTTGTATGATTTATTCATGATTTTATGAGGTATATTAAAGTGCATATGTTTTATGGGTAAAGTATGATTTTATTCTTATGTATATATGAACTCATGTTTCCTTTCCATATTTTTATAACCCTTACTGAGGTTTTTATGCTCATCCCAAGTTTTTGAAAAGTTTTTCACAGGTCAAGGGAAAGGTACATGATGTGATGATAGTGTCAAGGATGTTTCAAGAAAGAATCCATGTTTTATTTTAAATATGTTTCCATTGATGGGAAGAATGAATACTGTCTTTTATGTAACCACTTTGTTTAAATGTGAAATGTAATGCAAGTTTCATGATCTAATTCTCTAAAACTCTAAACCTGAAAAGATCCTCAATGTGTAATCTTGTAATAACTCAAGATTAAGTAAGGTTTAAGGCTGGGGCCTTATAGTTGGTATCAAAGGTCGGTTTAGATAACTTTAGAGGTTAGGGTATTCTTTAAGCATAAGTGGCATTACCATAATGTTTAGGATTTCAGAAAGAGTCCTAGTTTTAGATAAGGTGAATGTGTAAGTATATATTAGTGTTTATCTTCCTCATTAGTACATGATGGTTTTTTTGATATACTCACATTGACCTTTTTGGTTTTAGTAAATGGCTGGATCTAGCAGGCACCAAAGTAACAGTGGTTGTGAAGGAAAATGTGACAGTTTTTTGAGCAAGCAACTGAATGATATGGGAGCTGCAATGAAAACTCTTGTGATTATCCTCAACCAATTATCTGGAGTCATGATTGACCACCTAAACCATGGTGATTTCTTTAAGGCATCATATATGCGAGAAAAAAATCCCTACGGAAGTACAGGTAATAATCATTAAGGTAAGTGTGTTCAAAAACTTATGTGTCAAAGTTGTGGAAGGAAACACCTAGGAAAATGTTTCAAAGGGACAGAAATATGCTATAGATGTGGAAATGAAGGTCATAAAGCAAGAACCAACCATGGAAAAAGTAAGAATCTAGTTGACTCGAGGAAAGGGAAAGAAGTTCTTTCTGAGGGATCAATTGAATGTTTTAAATGTGGTGTGCATGGTCATTATGAAAACACATGTCCTATGAAGAAGTTTCGTGAATGGGATCACCAAGAGTGTACAAATGTTCGTTTACCAATACCTAATGCCATTCCGATTGAGGATGAAGAAACTGACAATGACCAATCAAAGGTATGTATTATTTCATGACTATTGTTTTCCTATTTTGGAATCTTAGGATATGATTCATGATTTTGTTTGTAGGAAAGAGGTATTTCGGAATAAGTTGGAAAGGAATGGTTAATGGATCATGAAGAATGTTTAATGAGTAAGATGTCAACATATAAGGGCTTCAAGAGTTATGGTGAAATTCTTAAGAGTATTAAGTCTCTTTTGATGATGGGGTTACATTAGAAGACTTTTTATATTATGTGTAACCCTGATGTTTAATATATGCAAATTTTATTCAAGGAATATTTATCTTTTCTTTTGTGGACATAGTTATAAAGAACCATTTGGGTTTATATGATCCTTACTTTTGAGGTAATTATGGGTTACTATATGTTATGATTGAAGTGAAAGGCATGAGATAAAATTGAGGTTAAATTATATTATGGTTATTTTTGATGATTGTATCCCTTTTTGGGGAATGATTTGAGAATTATATAGTTTTGGAAAAAGGACAACACACAGACCGTGTGACTACCCGTCGCGTCAGACAAAGCTGCAGGAATCGAACCCACAACCAAAGTGCGACTGGTATTTATCGCCTACCACTGGACTACGTGAAGTCCCTGGTTAGTTTGACTGATTCTTTTTAGTTATATGATTTTATGAATTATGATTAAGTTGATTTTGGGTTATTTATGAAAATGATTAACCTATCATGGAGGATATGTGATTAGGTTAATTACTTTTCAATACGAGACTTTAGGAGCAACTGATGTTGTTTGGAGATAAATGTTACGATTTACCTTGGAAGACTATGTGACTAAATCCTTCAAATATTTGTGTTTCAATCTTAGATTGGTTTACTTTGAAGAATTTTATGGAAAAATTGTTTATCGGATGGTCCTCGTTGAACTTTGGGTTTTGTTGGACAAATTTTGGAGATTAAGCATAGATTTTCTTTTTAAAGGGTTATCCTTTTCTGGATTATCTGACATTGTACTAACCTTTTTGGTTTTGGTTTTGGTTAAAGCCTAAAGAAATGGGAAGTATATAGTTCTCTTTGGTGGATTAGGTGATTCTCTAGAAGTTGATTATAATACTCTTAGTGCGAACAAGTCTCCCTAAATACTTGTCTTTTGGAAAATAATATGAGTTTGATTAAGGAATCTAGTAAAAGTTGAAAGTCAACATGATAAGTGATTATGTTTCCTTATGAATAAATTCCTCAATAAAAAGTAACTTAAAACAAAAATGTTGTCTATTAACTTTTCCTACTGGGGAATCGAATACCGTTTAACCCATCACAAGTTTGTGATTTTCTTATGGTTAACTTTCTCCTAGACATGTTTACTATCACTCTCCCTCAAGAACATGACCCTTTTCTTTTTCTTCCATGTCCATGTTTTTCTACATGGAATCCTAGTATGGGTTAACTCGGGTGACCTATGTACTTATCTTCCTTTATTTTAAAGTGATTGTTTTACCGACTCTTGTTCCGATGTGGGACTTTCAAAGATGTTTCCAAGCTCAATTTTAAAAATTGCGAGGATGCAATTCCCAAAAGGGGGGAAGGATGTAACACCCCAGGTAAATAAATAATATGAAATTTTCATATTTATCCATATTTGTGAATAAAATATTAATATGACTTTAAAGGGGACGCTATGCTCGATGGCGTACCCAACACGCAACAACAAGTTTCTTGGGAATCTTACGTTGCACTCTAATAATAAAATAATATTATTTTAAATGGTAGTTAACATGTAGCCGTTGTATTGGCGATAAAGGATATAAATAACTAAAATATGATTATATATGTTTTTAAATTTTTTTACATTTATCCAATAAAATATAAAGGCTTAAAATACAGAAAGAATTCAATTTTAGGCGTATATGCCCTAGTTTTCACTAAAGGTTCACTTATCACCTTTTGATGGCAAACCATCATTAAATATAGTTTTGTTCACTCTTATAAATTATATTGGACCAAATAAAACTATTCTTAAGAATTGGGACATCAAAATTTACTTTGTGTAAATTTTTGGTATCTTTCCGATAAAGTTCATTTTTTAATGAATAGTGTAAAATGTTGTATTTTAATTCAAAAACTCTTTTTAATATAATTTATTTATATGATTAGATTATCTGTTGAATTGGTTTTAAAGTGAAATTAGAATATATTTTTACCATTAAATACAATAGTGGTCGTTGGAATTAATTTCATGTTGAAATCAGACTTAAACTAGTGCCAATCTTTTGATACTTATTGTTTCATAAAACACGCTATTTGCTCTGATAGCGGGAATTAATTATTAAATTAATTAATGTGACTTATATGTTTTTAATTTTTTAAAATAGACTTCATTTTTGAATTCGGAATATCAAATATAGCTTAGGGTGAATTTTTGGGATTTTTCTGAAAAACTTCAATTTTTGATGAATAGTGAAACAACTAAGTGGTACTTATAAAAACTGATTTTTCCTTTTAAATGAAATTTTGCCATCTTTGTGTTTTGAATTTCAAAAATCCGACATACATGGTTGTCATTAAGAATTAAAATGTGGTTCAATGGGATAAAAATAATTTTTTGGTGAATAGTAACTTATTAAGTTTTTAATCGCGATTAGAGGTAATTAGTGTAGTTTATGGTAAGAATAATGTTTTAATAAAATGAAATGACCTAGACACATGTCCTACCCTCATTTGATGTGTCATGGCCGACCAAGAAAATCCATGGGTCAACTTGGGGACCCCATGAAGCCACTTTGGTTGGAAAATGACATAAATATTTTTTTATTTAATGTTAAAGTAAAAATGGCACAAACATGAGATGTTTTACTAAAACAATTTTTAAATGGGGTTATACATGTCATATTTTTGACTATAAATAGTAATTGGAAAGATAAAAAGATTTCCTACATCATAGTAGTTTTTTTTATAATTTTTAGACATTAAATAAATTAAATTATTTATGACACCATGATGATGCAGCGATGACCTCATTATTTAACGATTTAAATAAAATGGAAAGATAATGTAATATCTAAGACCTAAACATGTACAAAACCCATTGTATGAGTGGATTTCGAACCCTTATCACCTTATCCTAGAAATAAATCAATGTTATACCTTTAAAATCCGAAACTCTTTTGAAAATAAAGTAACATTTTGTAACTTTACAAGAGTGCCCCTCCTCTCCTCTTATAAAAGGCCCCCACCTCTACCTCCTTACCCACACTCCCAAAGCCTTTGGCTCGGCCAAACCATGCCCATTTTGTCTCTCCACTTCTCTCTCTTACTCCTTGAAGCCTCACTTTGGGCATAAGTCTTCCCAAGGAAGCCTTTGAGCTCAAACCAAAGAGAGTTACCCGATTTTTAGGTAATGTCTTCACTTGTGTCCTTTTGTTTTATTTTGATTCTCCAACCCCCTAAACTCTTTTAATTCATTTATTTTGTAACAAATAAAGTATCTTAAATATACTATGATTTTGTTATAAGAAGGATTCGAGCTACACTTACACACACCTACATCTAATGGTTAAAGAACATACTGTTTCTTTGGATGGCGAATTTCTGCCTCCCGAAACGATGATTGTTCAACATTCTTCTAACACCTTCAAAGGTGGCCATTAAGATGACACTATATTTATATATGATATCTAATATGTTTATGGTTTACTTAAGATTCTGTATTTTTCATTTATGGCGTACCTTTATGGTTTCCATTATGGGTAAACACGATATCTTCATTTAAGGAAGTGCGGACTACCGCCCCCTCAAAGTGATTTGATTCGTTAATACCATATGTGGTACGTATAAAGGATATATTTAATGATATTATATATGATAAAATACTAGAATAAAAATACTATTATGTATCATTATGTTTTAATTCCATTAAAATAGAAATGAAAGTAGCGTTCATGTGTACGTACGCCTTACCGTCTCTATGAACGGTACATTTCATTTCTTATCTCAAAATGTTATGTAATATTATAAGTACATATATATAATGGATATATATGTAATATATTACATCTAAATTATTTATATAATTCTGGAATTAGAACATATATATATATATATCTCTCATTTTGTTTTAATTCCATTAATATGACAAAAAATGAAAGTAGCGTTCATGCGTATGTACGACCTACCGTCTCCATGAACGGTACTTTTTGTTTTTTATCTCCAAATGATATGGAATAGTATAAAACGAATATTTACTGGATATATATGATATTTTAATCATTAATACTATTCTGGAAATTATTTACTTATAACTACATGGGCAATCTTTTTTCAAACAAGTTCATTTTTGACTCATGTACCAAACATCGGTAAAAACGTCTGATATGAACTAACATTATTAAACAATTATTATAAAATTATAATATGTGATATGAACTGAATAATAATCTCTAAAGGAGGTACTTAGGCAATTATTAATTGACCAAAGTTTATTATTCAGGAATATAAAGAAACGAACAAGACAAGTTGGACTTGAGGTAAGGGATCCTACTCCTCTCTTTCTTTTTAAGTACACTCTTTTATGTCATTCCTTATACGATAATCTTTATTGTGATTGGGATGTTCTTTTATATTACTCTTATTTTAATTTTTATGTTCATATGATGAGAGACCCTATTCTCTCTCATCAATCCATTTTGGAAGTTTTGAGTGGCGCCGTTAGGCTGCCGAATTTTCGTAAGAGATCCAACCTCTCTCTTTCTTTTTAAGTACTTTCCTTTGTGTCACTTCTTTTAAGCTCCTATTTTTTTTATGTTGGGGGATGTTATTTTATATTACTCTTTCTATAAACTTTAAGTTAATATGATGAGATACCTTATTTGATCTCATCAATCCATTTTTGTAAGTTTTATGTGGCGTCGTTAGGCCGCTGAGTTTTCATAAGGGATTTTTCACCTCACTTTTATTCCCGTGAGATTTATGCTACATTTTCCATAATTTCCTTTGATTGGTGTATGTACTGCCCATTATTTTACTCATTGTGTAATATACTTTCTTTTATGAGTATTTACATCAATGTTGTATTGTCCTTCTTTCACGAGGTGTATGTTTCGAAAGATACCCATGTCGGTAAGGGAACCTTTCACCCTCCTCTTTTTAAAAGAATTCTTTTGTTGGGTCTTTTAATTTACATATTTTTATGTTGGGATATGTTCTCATATATCCTTATTGATGTAAATTTTATGTCCAAGTGATGAGATACCATTTTTTTTTATCTCTCATCAACTCATTTTGATGTGACGCTGTTAGGCTGTCAAGGGAACTTCTTAACCCAATTTCGGTTTCTTTGGGTTCAACATGTAGTTATTGAATATGTCATCCTTTGAATATGTGTGAATGACCTTTGATTATTTTACACTTAATATCCACTTATATTTGGTGTATTCGTTTGTCAAACATAATTATGTAATTGATTTATCCTTTAACCAAGGATACCGTCTTTGTAAGGGACTTCATCTCAATCTCCTTTCATTGAGGCATACTCTGTTTTATACACAACCTTCTTTTATACGGTGTATAAACCCCTTTGAATTTTACGTTTATTCAAAAGGAATCGTTTTTTATACGAAGTGTTTATTAAATGACAAAAGGGAATGTTTTTGTCGTACGTATGCGGCGACAATGACTTCTCCGCCGTCATGACCATTATTTGAGTTTCGGCTTCCTCTACAAGCCATACCTTCTTTTTAAAAGAAAAATAAATACCATGTTTTACTTTTCTTTTATTTTGGTATTGAAAATGGTTTTCATAATGTTTTTATATCAATGTGTTGTATTGATATCTTGTGATTTAAAGGTGGAAATGTTATGTTTCCTTTATGCATGTTTTATGTGATACAATTATGTTGAGGTTCTTGGGAATTATTATGAAGACGGGTGGTTCCGTGATAAACTAAGGGTGGGTGAGCCCGATATAGCTCTCCAATGCATTGGGTAACGCAAAGGAGTGAAATGTTATGGTTTTTCCGAAGATATTTAGGGAATATACTGTGGTGGGTATTCCAAACGTAACCAAGAGGGTTACTCCCTATGTAAGAATGTTATGAATGCCTCAAGTTACCTTTTATGTCTTATGATTTCTATGATTTATTCATGATTTGATGAGGTATGTTAAAGTGCCTATGTTTTATGGGTAAAGTATTATTTCATTCTTATGTATATATGAACTCATGTTTGCTTTCAATATTTTTATAACCCTTACTGAGCTTTGTATGCTCATCCCAGGTTTTTGAAATGTTTTTCACAGGTCAAGGGAAACGTACATGATGTGATGATAGTGTCAAGGATGTGTGAAGAAAGAATACATGTTTTATTTTAAATATGTTTCCATTGATGGGAAGAATGAATACTGTCTTTTATGTAACCACTTTGTTTAAATGTGGAATGTAATGCAAGTTTCATGATCTAATTCTCTAAAACTCTAAACCTGAAAAGATCCTCAATGTGTAATCTTGTAATAACTCAAGATTAAGTTAGGTTTAAGGCTGGGGCCTTATAGATGACATTCATGTTTAAATACTAGGTTCCCACCTTTACTTTAAATAAACATGACATGATGGGATAAGGATGAGAAACCATGTGAAATTCATTTATAGTGATCTAGGACAAGTGATATCAATTATAGATACTTTGTAATTACAATTTATATAAAGACCCCGCCCCAGTAGCCCGAAGTCAGTGCATTACATAATTACATTGGTATAGTAAACAAGGAAGTTTCATCCTAAAGGATTGAATAGTTTAGTAGATTTGGAAAACCAGATACATACATAAGTTTTACATTACATATTTATAGAAAAAACAACCCAGAAACTTCATTGGAATCATCAATAAACTTCTATATTATCCCTACAAGTCATTCATAATATACATCTTCACATCATGGGGAAAAACAAAACATAATAAAGGGGTGAGATCATATTATTTGTAAGGATAAAAAATACAATAGAAGATATAAAAAATATGCATAAACAATAAGGCATTGTGAATAACTAAAAAAACATGCAATTAAAACATACTCTAGATCATAATATGGAAGGAATAAAAGGTAAATAAATAATGCCAAATAAATAATCACATGAGAATGAAACTTAACCATGGATATTATAATAGTCAAATAATCACATAGAATATTAATTACTAATATCATAATGAGAGAATGCATAATTCTAGACATTATAAACATACCATCGAGGCCTTGACCAAGACATCAAAAAATAAATGGTTAAGGCCTTGGCTAAATACATTTCTATTTTGTCTTGTGAGACCTACTGATGCATCGAGAGGATATAGAAGGACCTGAACACCACGTACTAATTTCAATTCATTCCTCATATGAATGTGGTTAAACATAAATGACATTTATATATGAAATTTAAATAACCTTCCCCAATTAGTAATCATAATCACTAACCATTAGGAGTAATATGGTGAATGGTATCACATTATAATATCCACAGTCAAACTGATCATAAACCATTTAATAAAACATGGTATATGATAATAATAAGATATAAATCTCAATAAATAATAAGATTCAACATAGGTTTTTAAATAGATGACAATAATATAATAAAATCCTCAATGAATTCTTGATAGAAATACCCTTTTTTACTTTACGAAGAAGATTTATTTTGGAAAAATCATTTGTATTTGTCATAATTGTTTATATAAAACACAAAATAAAAAAAATAGTTTTTCATGAAAAAATGAGCAATTTTAGATGAATAATTTTTTCTTAAATATACTATGAATGGTACTTTAATGTGGGTAAGAAATCTAGAAGTTCCTTTCAATTGGGCTTGCGTATCAGAAATAATTGAGATGGAAACCTTGTAAAAACATGTATTTTCCCATAAAATAAAGATGAAATAATATAGATACATGATTTTATAACATATAAAAATAATTTATAATAATTATATAAAAATAATGAATAATTACATTGTTGTAAAGAGGAATAATCATAACCCGAATAAAAATAGAGGTTCAAGAAGAAACCCTTACCTTATGTCTGAAAGTGTTCTACACATGTACTTAACATCCTGGATAATGAAATTAGATTAATTAATAAATTAATTTATAATATATTAACCATGTATTTTATTTATTATAATTTTATTAAGTTCAATTATGACCTTTTTTGATGAGTTATAATATTCAATTTTATTGTTCAAGAGTGTTCGTTTCCATGATTTTCAAGACCGATTCACTTGTATACATGTATCCAAAATTGATGTTATATGTTATTAATTAAAATACATAATATTTAATAGAATTATATATTATCTTGTTTCTAGATAAGTGGAATATTTATTAGAAAACACTTTAATGATAATCATTTAGATTATTTTGGCGTGTTTTCAATTGTCACGAAGTAGTTTTGTCTTATGGATTAATATCATGTATATATAATAGTTCCAGTATACTAAATAACTATTAATATGTATAGTAAAATATGGTTTAACAATAATTATGGTTTTTTTAGAAAAATTTTAATGTGTTAATGGAAAATTAATTCACATTGTCCATGATGGCAGTAAATAGACACATCACAGATATTGTTTTCATTTTTAGAATAATGGGGGGGGGGGGTTGATGATAGATATTCCATTTAAATAAAAAATTTCCAATATATATAAGATAATAGAGTTATCATGAATGTTTTTATATTATATTTAAGGGTATAATAAGAATAAAATAAATTAGAATAAATTTGAAATAGAATGAAAAATGATTTACCTCTTGAATTCTTCTCCATGAGAACCTCCTTAAGGAACATTGAAATGGTATTTTGGTTTGAATAGAAAGAAAATAACATGGGGTAGAGATTTAATAGAGTAAATAGTTATAATATAAGCAATATTAAAGGATTTGGAAGTGTGGGGAGAATGGGTGGTGATGGGTGGTATTTATAGTGGAAGAGAGAGGTGTTTTTGATTATTTTAATCATTAGTTTATTATTTTGGTCAAGAATTTTAATAGTTTGAGAATTATCACTAAATAAATTAAATAATGAATGTAATTTTGAGATTATGGTGCTTAAATAATTCATGACTCAAGTAATAGGGTATTTATCTTATAATGTATATATACCATAAATTACCGTATTTCACTATTCACCAAAAAATAAAACTATTTTAGAAAAATAAAAAAATTCACCAATACCATTTTTTGATTGGTAGAATTGAAAAACAAAATCAAATTTTTGAAAATAATTTTCTATATATGATAAATTAAACTTTTAATTAAAATCATTATTTATTAAAAAAATTCCAATTTGAAAATCATAATAGATTTTATGGCACTTGAAAAAATTAATTAAGGTATCATAAAATTATATTATTTTCATAAGACAACAAAATATTAATTTATGAATGTATTTAATGAATATATATTTTGTTTTAAATCATTATATTAATTATAACATTTTAATTAATATTTATAACATACAAAACTACCAACATTTAATTTATCATTTTTAAAACATTTATTTACTTATTCCCAGATAGAGATATATCATATTTTTATTTATAGGATACCGAAATTTTATTTATACTTTCACAGGTGAGGTTATTATTCTATTGGTCGATTTACTATTATTAAGGGTTGCATTACTCTTCCAATGGTCAAGTTACTATTCAATTGGTATAGGATCTCTAGCTTATATAAATACATATTATTTAATTCATTATTTATTTATAAAGTTTGTATTCTGTTCTCTAAGTTATTTTATGTTATTTATACTATATAAAATAATCATAAGTGAAATTTCATTGATAGAAATCTGGATCGTTAAAATTTAACCTTCATTAATTAATTTCAAGCACTTACCTTAGGCCAGGAAAGTGATAAGAAAAAATGGAAACATCCATTTATAAATTCAATAGTTATTTAATTAAGGAAGGATTAACATTATCATGGTCAAGCCAAGGCACACCCGAACGGTGGCGTAGAAAGACATAACAAACCTCAAAAGACACGATTATGGAAATACCCTATGTGGGGTGGTCGACGTTGTGGGCATAACCACCAATGATGGATAAAATATTTAACAAGGGTCTTAGAACATGGTTCTAATTACTATAATAAATTCATATAAATTAAACATGTCATGTCTAATGAAATAGGCATTCACTCATGAAAATTTATAAAACAATGAAACTTGGGGATGAGTTATAGACCACCTACCTCATATTCGTATGAATCTAATCATCTAGTAACAACCTCTAGTTTTTCCTAGATTGAAATAGATATAAAGAATGAATCAATTCCCTAAAAGTGGAGAATATGGGGTTGCATCTAAATAGAATCATCGATAGAAAGAGTAATGAAGAAATAATAAAAAGGATTCAACATCTTACCGATGCAGATCCAAAAAGATGAACAATGATCGAATCAGATTTTAGATGGCTATCTGGATCCAATAACTACTTTATACTTGAAGAGGACTCAAAAAATGAATAAGAAGATCCCTTGGTGATGTAATGATCAAAAAGGAAAGGATAAAAGGTTTAAACTATTAATTTAAGGGAAAATATGTAATTTCACCAAAAAATGGGCATCCCATAGTTTATATTCACAGTTTCCCAAACCGTTCACCAAATTGTGCTTCATATTCAATAAGGAGGGGAACTTCATAGGGTTTTGTATCATGGTTAGGGAAACCTTGTTCCAACCATGAAAAAAACCTATGCAACATGTATATAGTCTTTAGCATGGTCGTGCCCCTCAAATCACATGGTTTTTTAAACCGTGTACCATGTAGGACTCCATTATCATGACCCACATGGTTAGAAGTAGCCATGAGTCCTGCTCGGTATAGTTTATACTAACTGTGTCACTTGACTTTTACTACCAAAAATTTGTGCTCCAGGCTCTGAACCAGCTTCGAACACCCCTAATACACCCATGAACTCATTAGGAATCCTTACTACGTCAGAAATGAATAATTGTACCAAATTTAAAAGGATCCATAATTGAGTCAACAAATGTGTTCTTATAGTCTTCCCCCATTAAAGAAGCTTTTCCTCAAGTTCACCTTCTAAGGGTGGAGAAATACTTTTTGAGAACAACTCTAACCACTAGGCTTTCTCATCAGCCTCTCACTCCCAAATATCATCCTTTAAATGGTCGTACTACCATAACACCTATACTAGAGGAAAAAACCAACCTATGAGAGAATTCATTATCCAGTTAACAATGTGAATTGGATACTCCTCAAATGAATCATCAAAATCAAACTCTACTTCCTCAAGATCAAAAGTATGATACATGCTAGCATGATACCGAAAAAGATGTTAATTATGGAAGAAATTGCGCATGGTACAAATCCTCTGAGGTAGTAGTAACCGATAGGCTACTAGTCCGACTCACTCTAGAATCTAAAATGGACCAACATAATGAGGTGATATCTTCCCTTACCTATGTATCTATCTATGTTCTATCCTAGGTGATAATTGTAGGAAAACAAAATCCTTGATCTAGAACTACAGATTTTGTCAAAGGTGATCATCAAAAGATTCCTATCTAGACTGAGCAGTAAACATATGATTCCTGATTAGTTGAACCTTATCTAGAGTATCTTTCACGAGATGAGGACCTAGTATGGATGCCTCACCTATTTCTAACTAGCACTGGGCTGAATGGAAATACCTATCATACACGGCCTCAAAACGAGCCATCTGAATTGTCACCTAAAATATATTTTTATATAATAAATTAATGAGAGGGGTGTGGTTATACCCAAAACTAATAAAGTTGAGGAACAATTCATGGAGCATATCCTGTAGAACCTGTATCATCGGTTCTGACATTTTGTTAGTCTGAGGGTGGAAGGCTGTGCTCAGAAGCACCTGTGTACCTATAGCCTTATCAAACCCTTGATAGAACCATGATGTGAAACAAGTGTTCATATTTGAAATGATAGTATGAGGGACCCCATGTATTCATATAATATCATGTACTTAAAATCTTTATATCTCATCAATTGAGAAAGTCTTCTAGATAGGAAGGATGTGGGCTACTTTCTTTAGTAGTTCAATGACTAACCATAAAATGTATCTACCTCTAGAAGACTTCGGTAAGCCAAATACAAAGTCCATGGAAACAACTTCCAATTTCCACATTGGTACTGGAATCGACTGTATCAAGCCTGTTGGTCTCTGGTCCTCCACCTTCACCTATTGATAGGTGAAACAACTAGTGATAAATCCTACTATTTGATGTTTCATCATAGGCCACAAATACTGGCATCCCATATCTTGATACATCTTGGATATTCCTGGATGAACTACCCACTGAGAATCTTGGGACCCACAATTCAACTCTTCTCTCATATATATTGGAACCCAAACTCATCCATGTACACATAAGATTTTTTCTATACTCATAGATCAATACATAGGTGGTTCAGATCCTGAAATACTCTCATAGAGAACCAAGCCTTCAAGATTTGAAAATTTCTTACTCTTCACCATCTCAATGAGGTAAGAGGTAACTATCAAGGATGAAAGATAAGACTACTCATGACTATCATGAAACTCTAAAGTCAACTCATAGAATAGGGATATCAATTTTCATTCATCACTAGCTTATCATACAACCTATGGATGAGTTTTCTAACTCAGCACATCCGCTACTGAATTTTCTTTTCCAATTGTATGGGAAAGCTCAAAATCAAAGTACAAAAGATATTTGACCCATATTCGCTATCTGAGGTTCAAGTCAAAATGTGTAAATATATATTTTAGGCTCTTGTGTTCCGTATATTCCACAAATATATCACCCAATAGATAGTTTCTCTAGAAATGTAAGGCATGGACAACTATTTCTAGATCGAGGTCATGTGTTGGGTAGTTCCTCTCATGATGCCTCAACCGATGATATTTTTACACAGTGAATCTGTCCTCCTACATTAACACTGCTCCTAGGTCTATTTTTGATGCATCACAGAACACTGTATAACCACTTCCAGGATCTAGAAGAATCAGAATAGGTGTCAAGAAAATCCTTCCTTTCAGCTCCTCAAAGTATTTGTTGCACTCTTTTGACCATAGTAACTTAACAAAACTCTTTGTAAGACTAGTAAGTGGTTGAAAAGTCATGATAAGTCTTATATGAAATTATTATAATATCCATCCAGCCCCAAGAAACTACACATGTCAAACACATTCTTGGGATGCTCCTAGGAAACCAAAACACTAACCTTTTATGGGTCAACAAAGACTCCCGATTCCGAGATAATATGAACTAAAAGTGAAATTTGTAGATCAAGATTTGGAAATTAGGATTCATGGAATAAATATAATGCTCTCTTAGTGTACTCAGAACAATCTATAGAAGATTATCATGTTCTCTATGAGTGTGAGAATACACCAATATGTCATCCAAAAATACCATGATAAAAGAATATAGATAGGGGTGGAACACCCTATTCATTAGATCCATGAAAATGGAATGTGTATTCATGAGATAGAATGGAATAGAGATGTACTCATATAGACTTCACCTACTATGGAAATATTTACAAGGTATGTATGATGACCTAAATCACAGTTAATGATAGCCCGATCTCAGGTCGATCTTTGAAAACACCCTAACTCCTCAAAGATAGTTAAATAGATCATCTATTTGAGGAAGTGGATACCAGTTCTTGACCGTAATATGGTTAAATAATCTATAATTCAAACATAGATGAAGAATACCGTCCACATTTTTTAATGAAAAGCATAGGTGAACCCTAAGATTAAGTACTAGGCCATATAAAACCTTTGGCCTTTATGTCCTCTAACTACCACTTGAGCTCCTAGATCTCAGTAGGTGTTATCCTGTATGGAGGAATGGACACTTGAGCTTCTACTAGAATGAGATCAATCATATACTATTCCTCTCTCTCAATAGGTAAGCTAGAAAAATAATTAGGAAATACATCCCTGAAATGATCTACTACTTTTGGGAATTCATCCTGATGTAAACCCTGATCCTCTATGAAGAGGTTAAAAATATTGGCGGTCAGTCCACCTAGCATGAAATTCATCGGTTTAGATCTATCGACCTGGAAATTCCACTCAACATTTTGTAGATAAATTCTACCCTATCGTTATGTAAATGACACCATATAGTGATATCAGTCTACAAAGGTGTGATACAAAACCAACCAATCTATCCCAAAAATTAAATAGAATCCATTCATCTTAAGAACAATGATTTTCTATAAGAAGGGATAACTTGCAACCTCAAGGGGGAAGTCCCTACATTGGTTCATTGCCCCTGACCGTACTCCCAATGGTTTATCTAGGTTCATTACACCACATTAATATTGTATTTTCATCCTGATACTTTCTATGGGAGATAAAGAAATGAAATATTATGAAACACCTATATCAAATAAATTAGATATTATAGTGGATTCTACAAGAATAATACCTCATACTGTATATGGGAATATAGATTGACCCTCAGGTATCAGTTGTAGTGCATGAAACTGACCTGATCCATGGTAGTATGAAATAGTTAGACTACCACAATCATGACTGATCTACTATCACTGCTAGTGATATGGAGTCCGAATACCATGTCCAAGACCTCCTCCCCAGATAGTCCTTCCAGTACTACTCCAACTTCCCACCTGACACAACATATAAGAACCTACCCCTGAAGGAGGAGTTGTTTTGGAACCTCTTCCACTAGAAGCTAATGGAAAGGTCTCGTGGAATATTTTAAGGTTCCCCATATGGATTCAAGATCGAAACTCCATAGGGTCACTATCACACTAAGGATTTAGATTCCCCGATCATCCACATTGGGTACACACCATAGAACTACCATCAAAGGTACTCTAGACCCACTTAACTAATGAGAAACCTCAAGATATCGCTTTATGCTATCGAAATAACTAATATCCTTCCTCCACACTGATCCTCTATTCCTAGTAATATAACCACCCCTCAGGTTTCACTCAATGATAAGAGACTAATTGGATATTTCATAAAATTTAGGTGGGGGAAAAACATTCACCTGATTATGGATGGAATACTAAATCCCATCTTTGAAATTCTAGAAGTAGTGCAAAGTGATGCAACTCAGTGAAATGCATTGTATACTACATAACTAATATAAAACCCTACTAAAGATGCATGAACTATCATGATCAGTCAGTTTTTTGTGTTTAAGTAAAGAAATGACAATATAAGGAAGTCTGGAAATCAGCTCATACCATGCCCTGATGATGACCAACCTGGGTAACCACAACCCTACTGGTACTTGGATGAATCACACAACATGTATTAAAAAAGAATTACCATCCACTTAGGAGGAATATAAATATGGTCAAAGATAATCAAGATAGTTTATGGACAATATTCAGTAGCTTGTGGACCACCATCCCCTAAGAAGGTAGGAGGATAAAGCTACTTGAACTCAGGGTTCAGATCATCCGTCATAGGTATAGGTCATGGATCACCCTGCATAGACTGCATCAGATGGAGGAAACTATCACATAGATGAGAATCAATGCCCATATTAGCTACAAAAGGTGGAACCTCATATGGAAATCCTGGAAGATCAAAGCACACCATGTCTATATAATGGTCATATACACCCTCCTAGAGCATGACACAAGGACGTCATGGAGACATTAGTGTACAAATTCTAAACACATGCCTCAAAAAAATCTTTGAATCATATAGATAACAATAATAGATGAATATATATGTAAATAAAAGGATCACTACCTAAGGTGTACTACCCCAACTACTTGATCACAAGGCCATGTATTAGTAAGTTCTCAAGTATATATTATATGGGTTTCAGTAGATGAAGGTTCAATAGAACCTTGCCTAATCATTTAATAGAAACCATTTAAATTTTTAAATCAAGTTTCAATTTATAGTTTACATTTCCTTATTTTCATATCTCATGGTTCATTTAAAATGGATCTCCATTCCTAATGAAATATTCTCCATACACCTTATCACTGAAAATGAAACCCATTTAATTTTATCTTAATGGCTCAACTCGGTAAATTACTCATTCCAACCCACAAGGGCATATACATCTCATGAATTCAAACTGGAAATCACTCAATCATAGCTATAAAGAAACAAAATAATAATATAACTACCACAAAATCACTCAACAATAATAGTTATGAAAATTAATGCAAGTAGTAAAATTCACCTATATAGCATGGCATATGCATGGCATGTTAATTCTAGGTGCCTACGATGATGCATGCAATAATTCTATTTTCCCTTATATCATCGGGATATAGATGAAATGAAATTATCAATCAGAATATTAATAACCACAACACAAATTGTGCATCAAACAATGGTGAAATGATATCAATTGTAATAGGAAGAAATATAAAAAAATCATAATTAAGGAAACTTGGTATTTATCTAGAACATGGGTTAGATACGCCTAATCACAACGTATAACCAAGTTCCAAGCATTACTAATCTCATTGATATTGTCTCTAAATAGTAAATCAAGAAATAAAACCTTTCTATGATAATAATTTGTGATGTCCTAAACTTGGATATCACTAATATGTGCCCTAAGACCGGTTGGCCATATGGTCTCAAGCGTATCTCCCCAATCACTAGAGGCTACCGAATAGCCATGAGGGCCTAAGGTGTGTCCATGGGGAGATTATTCCCTCATTACCAAAGTGTATCACAATAGATAAATAATATAACATGTAAATAGTATCATAATTATATAATAAACATATGGTAAAATAGAATAAAAGAAGAATAATAAACAAAAAAAATGATAATCATAAACAAAAGATAATGATGATATGTCATGTATCTAATAAGTTAGAGAACATGGATAAAAATAAGTAGACAATACATGATATAAAATGGTAGAAAAAATAAATCTAAAACTATCTACAGCATCCCGAGATCTAGCTCAGTCATCTACTACTAGATCCATCCTAATAAACCAAGCAATCAAGTTTCTAAAATGAAACACTTCCCTTTTTCAACACCTTCATATATGTAATCGACCTGGATTCCAATGGTGTCCTATATAGGGTGTGATATACATCTCAGTTGGCCACCACCAATAATTTCTATAACATTTAGTCTGTGTAATATAAATTGAAATAGTGTGCAAGAATGCATATATAAAAGTAAAGTATTGTAATAATGTAAATACCCAAGTACCTTCTTCATCCCTCAGCTAGTGTTTGAACATGTAAGAAGTTAATTAATTTGTTATGTTCTGGTTTATATAATTAATTCATGTGAGGTAAGTCTAACACTAACATTATGACATGATAGTGATAGTGAAGGATCCAAGACATAGCAAGTCATCCCGTAATAATGATAATACTGAATAGGTTCCAATATAATAACCAAGGAAACCTAGACCTCAAGGGTCACCAAATAAATAGTAACTACAACCTAACTAAGGGGTAACAATGTAATAAATGGATGATTGTCAAAGGAATTCTCAATAATGAAATTCTAATAGAGTCTAAGGAATGCATCCTAGGTAAATCGCGATAAGCAGTGACTAGGCCCAAGGGAGTATCTGAGGGACCTCATGTCCATATAATTCATGCTAGATCTAAGGAGTGTATTCAAGACATCCTAAAATAACAAAGGAGAGACCATATAGTGTCATACCATGCATCCACCATTAGACAAGGATCAGGTTCCAAGGTGAGTCTCACCCTTGGCAACCAACATCCTTGAATTATAATGGTTTCCATGAGTGCTCAAGGCATTCCCTTAGGAATACAAAAGCTATCTCAAGTCTGACCACTACTATAATGAATTCAATGTCTATATACAATTAGGAACCTTACAATTGATTCATTTATGTTATTATGCAATGTAATAATCATATCATTTAACAAATTCATTTGGTTCAACTCTTGCCTTTCATTGGTGTGATAAGGCCAAGGGGCATGTAACCATTGAAGTCATTCATATTTAAATACATGGTTCTCTCCTCTACCCTTCATAAACATGAAAAGATGGGATAAGGATGATCAATCATGTTAAATTCATTTATAGTGATCTAGGCCAATTGATATAAATTATAGATACTTTACAATTACCAATTACCATTCAACATTCGTTAATTAAGTTGATGCACATATCTTATGCATGTGAAGGGATAAGAAAACATGGTATAAGAAATTTATCAAATCAATAGTAATTTAATTAAGGAAGGATTACCATTAATAGAGTCAAGCCAAGGAATTCCTGAATGATGGCGCAAACACACATAACAAATCTCAAAAGGCATGACTATGGAAACACCCTATATGGGGTGGTCGATATTGAAAATATAACCACCAACGATGGATAACATATTTATCAAGGGTATTAGAACATGGTTCTAATGACTATAAGTAAGGAGTATAAATTAAATAGGTCACACTTGATGAAATCAAGATGCACACACAATAATTTATAAAATGATGAAACTTGAGGGATGAGTTATTGACCACCTACCTTATACTCGTATGGATATACTCATATAGTATCACCGCTAGTTTTTCATGGATTTTAAGAGATATGAATAAATGACCAATTATCTAAAAATTTGGAATAGGATCCTGTATCTAAATAGAATCGTTGATAGAAAGAAGAACTACGAAAGACAAAAAAATAATTGAGATCTTACTGATGTGGATCCAATGTGATGAACGATGATAAAATTTGTGTTAAGAAAGGGATTCATGATCAAAATATACTTTAGGATTGAAGAGGGCTCCAAAAATGAATAATAAGATCCCCTGGTGGTGGAATGATAAAAAGGGAAAGGAGAAAAGGGTTAAACATTTCATTTAAGGGAAAATATGTAAATTTATTAAAAAAATGGGCATCACATGGTTTGGACGTATGATTTTCCAAACCATACACCAAACACGATCCATATTCTATTGTGAGGGGAAATTTATATGATTATACCGCACGGTAAGGGAAACCATACACCAAATGTGAAAAACACCTTGACACCATTTTTGTAGTTTTTTTCATGACCATGCACCCAAAATCACACAGTTTTTATAACCATGCGGCCTGTAAGAATCCACTGTCTGTCCTTGCATGGTTAGGAGTAACTATGCAGCCTACCCAGCATGGTTTCTACTAACCATGATACATGCCTTTTTCTACCAAAAAGCTATGATCTAGGCTCCGAACTAGCCCCTGAAACCCCCCAAGATACCCATGAACTTATTAGTCATTTATACTAGGTCAAAAATAAAGAATTAGACCAAATTTAAGAGGATCCAAACATGACTACAAAATTGGGTTCTTAGAAAAACCAAAAAACATCCCCTGTGAAACTCAGTACAAAACCAAATAACATTAACCATGTAACAAAATATGCAATTGAATAACATTTACCAGATAATTTAATTCACAACCAAATAATATTAGCTATGAAACTCAGTGAATGAAACTATAGAAATTAATAATCTGTACAATCCATACCAAAAGTACTCAAACACAAAGCCATCACACTTTGGAAATATCCTAAATTTTTATAAATCACACCCCCACTTAGAAATAAACTATTTCCTTGTTTACCAAATCACTCACAAAAAATCCTAATTTTTAAATAAGATCAAATCAAAACAATATAAAAATTGTTTTAAAACCAAAAAATGATTTTATTAAACACCAATATTTATGACTATGTGTTTTTTTGAACTCAATGACATGGGTAATATTTAATCTACATCATATCAATTCTATAATTACATTCCCACACATAAAAATCATTAAAACCTCAATAAAAAATAATCCTTGGAAAAACCCCCAATTTCCATTAAATGAATTTCAAAAAAAATTCCAAACATAGACTAAATATGAAAATTGACCATCAAGCGGAGCAATGAATCTAAGTGATGATTAAGAAACATGAATACTCCTTATTGAAGGATTTTATAAAATACCTAATTCAACACCCACATATCATTATGGTATTTATTATTATATTATTTTTTTGTTATTTTAAATTTTTTGAGATATTTCTATAATTTGGAGGTTTTTTGGTGTTCCCCTAGGCTAATTACTTTTTTTAGTAGAATGCACAATTACAAAGGTGGATCAAACTAGAATGAGTGTTTTGGGTGTTTTTTATTTCTGTCTATAGTGGGTTGTTGCATGAAATTTGATGGTCACACTATGATGGGTGTATGAAATCACTACAATAGTTTTTTCGTTGATTATTTTTGGGTGAGAGGATGGTCGTGCTATGTAAATTGACTTTCTCAATGACAGGACCTGGGAATGATGGTCGTGACTCTTCCTGAATTTGAGGAGGGTACTTCATGCCACAAAAGAAGGAGTTTCGTGCCATGATGATCTATCTAAACGGTGTTATTACACTATGATCAGTGAAATTTCACTATGATTTGATCTAAGTAGTGATACAATAGTGATTTTCCTACTTTGGGTGAGGCATATCATGTCATGAATGGAGAGGTTTCACGATGATGTACATATGCACTATTTTAATTTTATGATATTTTAATTTTACACTAATTTGATTTTAAGGGGGTTGGCCCTCTTTTATTTCCCCTATCATTCAGACTATGATACAAAAAAAGGATATCGTTAGAAGGGGTTGTTTTTTCATTTAGAGGGGTTTATAACCCCCTCTAAAGGATTTATCAGTGGTTATGGTGAACCACCACTAATGTTGCCACAATGTATAGTTAGTAGAAATTTTCATTAACCACTAGTATATCTGGATGGACATTAGAGGTTGTTGTGTTATAAAGGGTTTCAACCCCTTCTAATGCTTCTATAAATCTACCAAAACTAGAAAATTTCGAAGGGGTTTAAATCCCTTCTAAAAAAGTATCAATTTAGGGACGGTTATAACCACCCCTAAATTTCAACTATTTTTTTTGAAATCCCCATGCTGCATTCCTCACACCCCTCCTTCCCCCTTCCTTCCCCCTCTGATCCCCGCCCCCTCCCTTCCCCCTCTAGTTCCCCACCCATTCCCCACTTTCACAATAGTTCCTTGTGTGCCCTTCACACCAATTCCTCGTTCCACCTCCATGACCATATCTTACTCTCACTTTCCCCCTCCTACACCTGCTCGCACAACACCCTTTCAGGCCCAACCTTTATCCCATGCCCTGCACCACCTATACCCATGATTCCCAACCTTCTCTCCCATGCCCCGTGCCTCCTTTCCCCCCTGCAATTACCATGTAAAATTAATACACCACAGGGATTCGAACCTTGATTAGTTTTTCAGCAAAACCCACATGTCTTCCCCTTACTACAACTATAACAATTCAATTTATTATATTATTATAGGAATGATTATATTTTCATATATTTTATTTTCTATTATAATAAATATTTTTTTGATAATATATTTAAATGCATTTAAATATATATCCTATATATAAATTTATATAAAATATAAAGTTATATGTATATACTCATATGATTATATATTTATAAATACATTTATATAAATTATTTATATACATAAATACATATGTATAAATTATATACATCTTTATTCATATGATATATAAATAATTATATTTACAGATATAAATATATATTTAAAAATACATTTATATGTTTGTGTGTCTATTTATGTATGTTGGTCGGAGTGGACACTCAAGAGGGGGGTGAATTGAGTTCTAATTAAAATTTTCTGTTAAAAAAATTTCTATTAAAAACCCCCCAATTAAATAACAAGCTAAACTATAGTGAATTTGTAAAACAGTAAAGGGTCAGTTAGGTTCTCAAAAGATTGATTAGTTCTTAGATAATCTAATATGAAGATTAGATTAGCTTTCATAACTAACCTAATGCATTACAATAAATAAAAAAACATGCTAGTTTAACTATCAGAGAAAATTTAAAATAGTTTTGTATTTCAAAGTACTTAGCAGGGAAATATTCAACAGTTAAAAAAAAAATAAACAAGCATAGAAGTTTTAACCAAGAGGTTCAGTCTCAAGATGAGACTTAGTCCTCTCAAAAAATTTATATAAACTTTGATCCAAACCCTAGATCAGGGTTAACAACAGTACACATACTGTTCAGGTCATATGACCTCTACCACAGTTCTTTGTGGGAAAAACAAAACAATAGCACACAGGCTATCCAGGTCACAATTAACCTCTACCACTATCCATAGTGGGATACAAGAGAATAAGGGAATGATTTTGTGAGGATTTATTAATCCTCTAGTTCAGAACAGGAGATAGTGTGTGTCTAAAAATATAGAGCACATACACTGATCAAAATGTAAATAAATGAAACTCCATAGAGCTAAACAGATAGATATGAGTTTAAAATTCTCTATGTGTTATGAGTGAAGCTCTAGACTCCTTGTATTGATGCAGATGTGGCTTTGAGTCCTTCTCTAGTTTTTGTCAAGAAACAGAGTGTCATTTTTGTATTTGACTTCCATGTCTAGGTTGATCAGTCTGATCGACTTGAGTGCAAGTAAAATCATTGAAGCTCTTTTTTCCTTGAATGTTTAGGTTCTATAGGTTCAATATGTCTTCTTCCTTCTTCTTCAATGTATGTAAGTTCTTGAGTATCTCCAGAAGATTTTCTCGTATGTGTATGGAAAGACTGACTGAACACCACCCATCTCTAGTAGTTTGATGTCCCCTTATATAGATTTAGCTTCGACAATAGGAATGATTACCTTTTTACAGGTACGAGGTACAGTTCCTGAAATGCCAACCACTATCATTAATTAATAGCAGGTGCATTAAAAACCTCAAATATGACCGTTGCTAAATAAAAAAATAGAAATAGAGTTTAGAGAAATTGTGACTGATTTCCATCGGTAGCTCTTAGTATTAGTTAGCTTGTATCGGTAGCTCTTAGTATTAGTAGATCCTTCTATCAGTAACTCCTCTTATCGGTATCTCCTCTTATCAGTAGCTCCTCTTATCAGTAGATCTTCTTATCGGTAGATATTATTATCAGTAGCTCTTTTTATCGGTAGCTCCTTCTATCGGTAGTTGTTATGCATATCGGTGATCTTTCTGTATCGGTGAATGTTTGTATTAGTGACCCATACTAGTGAGATTATAATGGTTGACTTCATAATAGTAGATGTTATTCTGTATCATTCGACTTGTGCATACCGATAAACCTATTATATCGGTAGCACAGGTGTTACGGTAACTGTCTACATACCGGTGACCTTATCCATATCGGTAGACTTCTATACTAGTGTACTTATCCTTATTGGTAGCTGTGTACCAGTGACCTTTGTATCAGTATCTGTTTGTATCGGTGGACTTCATCGGTAGGTTTGTCTGTCTATATCAGTAACTTTTGTGCATACCGGTGGACTTATGCATACCAGTGGACTTACTCTATCGGTAGGTCTGTATCAGTGACTCGAATACTAATCTGTTCTATGAAAAACATATCCAGATTGAGTTAGTATTATTTCAAAACATGTATAACCATAGATAGACATTGACTAACATATTTTAATAATTATTTTGATATTTTTGTCAACATAATTTAACATATTAAAACATAATTGAGATTATCAAAACATATTAAAGAATAATTGGGATTATTAAAGCATATTGAAACATAATTGAGATTATAAAAATAGGTGAGGTCAACAATATCCCCCTTTTTGATAATCACAAATTATGATATTATAATTCCAAAATAATCAGTAATGTTTCAGTGTAAAATAAATTGGGTCTCATGACATTTTCAAATTTATCAGAGAATAGAGTATTACATGCAAATGTATCAGAGGTAAAATTAGAAAATAAATGTACTAGAGGTATGAAACAACTGTATCAAAGATATAAAACAAAATTACCAGAGGTATAATTTATTATGATCATATATAAATTATGCTCATATTTCTCCCCTTTTCTTATATTTCTCCCCCTTTGTGATTAGAAAAAATGTGTAAATAAAGGATGAGAGAAGTAACAGAAGCTAAAATAAAGTAAGATCATATATATTTTATGGGGAAAAAGATAAAGATAAATAAAAAATTGAGACAAAAAGAGTACAAGTGATTCCTATCAAATATCCTAGCCACTATTCAATCCACCTCCTTAGCATGGGATTTACCTTTGGGATGAGAAGAGGATTCAGGTATGGTGGATGGAGGTGGAGGATTAGGAACACTAGAGATGATCAATGGAGGCTAAGCTACTAATACAATGCCTGGCCTATACTATGTAGCTCACTGGGTGATCATAGGAGTGAGGCTCCAGATTGCTTGAGCTGGAGTCATCTGAGGAATGAAGGCAGGCTAAGAAGAGGCAGGCAGAGATAGAGCTACAATGATTAGAGTATCGTCTATATGAAAAAATGGCAGCAACAGATTCCTAAACTACATTATGATTTATCCTCCTCTCTCCATAGCTGAGATAAAGTCATACTTGTTTTCTAAAAACTTGTCTAAATTAGGAGTCAACTCACTCAGCTTTCTTACTTATTCTCTGAAAGCCCGATTGACTGGAGGAAGTTTCAGGTTTTCTAACAGAAGCTTGAAATGATTATTCAATTGATGCTTAGTGTAGATCCTTTGGAAATAGAAATCCACCTTGTCTTTGATCTATTTTTGAGAAGCAGTGGCCTCTCTCAAAATTTCTTGAACAATTTTCCCTATATCCCTAGTGGTAGTCACCACTTGGTTCAAATCAACAGAGTCTATAGAGATAATGGTAGAAGAATTTCTAATCTCTTCTCTCATCACAGCTCGGATATGATCAATATCCAAATAAGGACTGGTAGAACTCAGAGGTGAAACAGTAAAATAAACTGTTTCCATAAAGGATTTATTCAGCCCACTTATGTGATTTTTCACAAGAGAGTTCTGGGTGCTGGCATGCTGTTCCATGGATTTCTTAAATTCCTCAAAAACAGATACCATCTGGATAGCTAAACTCTTCACAAAAGCCAAGTCTTTCTTTTCTTGATATTTAGAGCTCATATAAGACTCCATAGAGACAATTGATTTCTTTAGATATTCATCATCGTCTGCTAAGATTGAAACTTGATTCTGGCAGGTCTTGACTTCATCCAAAACACCAGATACAGATTCAGTCATCACAGACTGAATAGAAGATACTAAAGAGGTCTCCATTCTTTTCATTTGTTCCACAAAACTGGCCTAGAGATCAGACTTAAACTAGTTTAAATCATATTTTCTTACTATGTCCTCAGGTAAAGTTTTCGAAAAGAGATTGTAAGTGAAAAGAGATCTATTGATGGGTGTATCATATTCTGAATCAGGATATTCCAACCCAAACACTACAAAACCAGGGTCTTCAGACCAGTCTTCAATCTCATGAGAAATAGAAATAGTACCATGTCTGGTAGGATGTTCCCCCTCAATCTGTACATTCACTTGTATAAGTATAGCAACAAAACCCTCAGAAGATCGGTCTCCTCAGAAGAATTCTCCACAACCATTTCCAATTCAACAATAGGAGGCTCATCAGGAATAGGTGATGGTATATCTACTTCATTAATTTCCTCAGTAGGCATTGAGGAGTGCCCAATCAATGGACTAAGACTCAAGAAGGCAGAAACAGATGCTTCAGTTTCAGATTCTTCTTCTTCCTTATTCTCTGGAGCAGGCTGCTCTTCCTCATTAATAGGGGATTCTTCATTGCTTACTCCCAACACTGTTCTTTTTCCTGATGATACAATTTTAGAAATAGAACTTGGAGGGAAGTTTGCATCCCTTCCATCAGCTACAGAGGTATCCTCTTCATTAGTATCATCACTATACTGAGGTTCCTCTTCATCAGGTCCTAGACCTGGATCCCTCACATCATTAGGCCTAGAAGGTTGATCCACATGATCAAACTTATCATACAGATTCTCATCATCACTGACCCATTCTCTTCTCCAAGGATTCCAATTGATCTTCATGTATTTACAGATGGTTTTTGTAATACAAAAGTTTTCTTTCATAACCATTGTCTCATCCTAAGACTTAGCCACACCTCTTACCTTGATCATCACAGAGATCAGCTTTGAAAATATTAGAGCATTACTTTTTGACTTTGGCCTGGTCATATCTTCAATTTTAATCATTAACAGTCTACACAGATTCACCTTAACACCATTTATTAACAGATGCAACACGTATATATCTTGATATTTCAGATTTGAAAAGTTCCCTATTCTTGGACTTAGCACTTGTTGAATGAACTTGAACAGTAACCAGTTCTCTCCATACATTTTTGTAGCAACTACTTTTCTTGGTGTACCATATCCTATTAATTCTTCCAAAGTAGCTTCATATTCAATTATGTTACTGGTAGGAGGTACTGATTTTGAGAAATACCCAAACTCTCCTTCATGTGAATCCTTCAGGAACTCATCCCACTCAACAGAAGAAAAAGATATTGTCCTGCCATTGACTACTGATATCATTCTGTTCTCAACTTCTAATTTCTCAAAGTGAACAAAATCATAAAATTCTTTTACCATCTTCGAATAATAAGGACAATTGTTATTTGAGAAGCATTCTACCCATTTCTGGTCTTCCAACACCTATAGAACTAAAGACTTATTGGACATCAACCAGTCTGCGCATAGCTCTTTCTCAACTACTATCTACCTTTGAAAGAGATATGAATTTGTATGTTTCTTCACATTAATTCCACCACTAGAATATCCTTTGGGTATATTGGCATTCGTATCATCATCCTCTTCGCTGACTGATGGTCTCTTCACTCTTGCCATTCTACGAATCATGAGGCTTAGGATTTGAAGATTTGGGAGCTAAGGCTTGAAGGTAATGGGTTTGAGTTGGGTTGAGAGGAGGTCAAGACTTATATTTCATTATTTAGGAATAAAAAAATAAATAAATAAAACATAATAAGTAAAATATAAACAATATAGATTCTGGCAGCTAAATATATAGCATTTTAAAAATAGTGCAACCTAACGGTAACACATACAGGTGAGGATTCCTAACGGTGAGGTATTTTTATCGGTGAGGTCCACTAACAGTGAGGTATAGAAGTGAGGTCCACTAACGGCAAGTTATAGTGGTGAGGTCCATTAACAGTGAGGTATAACAGGAAGGTTCACTAATAGTGAGGATTTGGATAATAGTGAGGATTTGGCTAATAGTGAGGATTTGGCTAATAGTGAGGTTTCTAACGGTGAGGTTTCTAACGGTGAGGTTTCTAATGGTGATGTTTCTAACTTAAAAATTATATCATTCATAACTCATGTATAATGTAACTTAACCTATCCTAACTTAACAGATTGGTGAATATGTCAGCTATTTGATGTTCAGCACCTATAAATTCAAGAGTAATATCACCCTTTTGGCAATGATCACTCAGAAAGTGGTGCCTTACATAAATGTGTTTGGTCCTAGAGTGAGATACAAGGTTCTTTGAGATATTAATTGCACTAGTGTTATCATAGTTTATAGATACATGTCTAAACTGATACCTATATTCCAATAATGTATGTTTCATCCACATAATACTTTCACAGCAACTACCCGTAGCAATGCATTCTGCTTCAGTTGTAGACAATGCAACATAGTTCTTCTTTTTACTACACCATGATACTAAGGACTTACCTAGAATATTACATGTTCCAGAGGTGATCTTTCTATATAACTTGCAACCAGAAAATTCAGCATCTAAATAACTTATTAAATCGAATGATTGTCCTTTTGGATAAAATAATCCTAAGTTTTTAGTATGTTTAAGATATTTGAAAATTCATTTAACAACAAGCTGGTGTGACTCTTTTGGATTAGCATGAAATCTTGCACACATACACACACTAAACATATTATCTAGTCGACTAGCAGTAAGATATAGTAGACTCCCTATCATACCTCTATAGTTGGTTTGATCTACTAGTTTTCCAGTTTCATCAGCATCCAACTTACAAATAGTACTCATAGGTGTATTACTTTCCTTAATACTATCTAAACCAAAATGTTTTAAAAGATCCTTTGTATATTTACTTTGATTTAAAATAATACCACTTTCATTTTGAAAAAATTGAAATCCAAGGAAATATTTGAGTTCTCCCATTAAACACATTTCAAATTCATTTTGCATACTCTGAAAAATCAATACACAAAGAATTTTTAGAATATCCAAAAATAATATCATCATCATAGATTTTCACTATCAAAACATCTTTGGAAATTATTTTAATAAAGAGATTTGGATTGGAAATCCCTTTAGAAAAACCTTTTGAAATATGAAAACTACTAAGTCTATCATACCAAGCTCGTGGAGCTTTTTTTAAACAATATAAAGCTTTAGAGAGATTAAAAACATGATTTTGAAAATGAGGATTAGTAAATCCAGGTGGTTGTTCAAAAAAAACATCTTCAATTATAAAACCATTTACAAATTCACTTTTGACATCCATTTGATATAACTTGAAATTTAGATGAGCAGTATAGGAAAGTAGAATCCCAATAGCTTCTAATCTATCAACAGGTGCAAAGGTTTCCTCATAGTTGTTGAAGATCCTTTCTGTCATCGAGTCTAAAAGAATGAAAAGGGAAATACCTTAACACAAAGTGATTCATCCTTTGAATAAATATAAAAAATTGGCAAAGGCATAAACAAGGACTTGCTTCAGCATGGGTCGCGCAAGTTCCAAGAGGGTCGTGCATGGTACCTGCGAGCCACATATTGGGCATGCAGGTGACTTGCATTCCCTATATGTTTTTTTCCCATGGTCTTCAGTATCCTATAAATAACCCTTGTGGGTCCCCCATTTCGGGGACGAAAAATCCAGAAACTCAGATTTGAGCTCTTGGCGCCCAAGTCTCTTCTCAAAGCCTTCCAAACACATCAAAGGTAATTTCTTACCTAGAACGGAAGATATAAAGAGGGGGAACAATGCCTAAGTGCTGAAATTTATCAACACCTGTGCGCCTAAGTGTCTAACCCTTCAAGGAATTGATGACACTTGTGCGCTGCCTTATCACTTCAATAGAACTTACGTGACACTCAGTTAAAAGTATTTAGTGATAATACTAACGACTTGAGACAAGCCTCGCCCAAGTATTACCATATGGGTTGAACATCGCGCAAGTATACCTGTGTCACGCAGGTATACCTGCGTGACCAGGACCTACGCGCCCAAACAGGACCTGCACGCCTACCTTCTTTTGGGTGCCCCTCTTGTCCATTCATCTCTTTTCTTCAAATCCACCTCCCCTCTTCAATATTTAGCCTTCAGAATCCTCTTCAAATCCATTTATGGCATGATTCCTTTGTTGGATTCCTTATCTGAAAGGAATAATGTGGAACATCTCTCAAAACCTAGTGATATACATATCTTTATGTCACAAAGGTAAGAGATTTCATTCATTCAACCTCATCTTTTAAGATGAGAAATCTTTAACCTGGGCCTTATTTTTCAGGAGTAAGCCCCAGTCATAATTTCCTAACATGGGAATCCTCTTCAGGAGTAAGCCCCATTCTTCAAGTTCCCTTAATTTTGGGCCTCCTTCTTAGGAGTATGTCCCAATCATAATTCCCTAACCTTGGCCTCCTTTTTAGGAGTAATCCCCAGTCATAATTTCCTAACATTGGCCTCCTTTTCAGGAGTAAGTCCCAGTCCAAGTTACCTAACTTGGGCATCCTCTTTAGGAGTAAGCCCCAAGTTCCCAAATATGGGAATACTCCTTAAGAGTAAGCCCCAAATCCCAAATTACCTTAACCTAGGCCTCCATCTCCGGAGTAAGCCCTCGTTCTCAAGTACCTTAACCTGGGCCTCCTTCTCAAGAGTAAGCCCCAGTTCTCAAGTCCCTTTAACCTGGGCCTCTTTCTCAGGAATAATCCCCAGTTATAATTTCTCTTAACCAGTCTTAACTTCTTTTGATTTGGGATTCCTTCTCAGGAATAAACCCCAATCACAAGTCCCCTCCTAATTTGGGCATCCTCCTCACGAGTAATCCCCAAGTTAGAGTATCCAAATCTCTATAAAGCACAGATACCTTTATGGACCTTGTTCTCGGGCTTCTTATCTAAAGTAAGTCCTAATATTTATCTATTTGGGCAACCGTACATACATAAGCCCCATATAATTCCTTTTGATCGCATCTTTCTTGGCACAAATTGTTAGGTTTACTGATACCTCTTGTTTCTCACACCGATCATTACTCACGTGATCTTAGAGTGTAAAAGTATCCATGGCACATCTCTTTGGGCCGTTAATCATACGTAAGCCCCAAAATTACCAACCGAACTATGTGGACATTGATCTCTCCCTTAAAAGTTGGGTACATAGAAAGCCTTTTTAGGTTCAAGCCCATCACCCATTAATTCTCATCCGTCCCATATGACGTTAAACTATATCTTAATTCTCAAACTATGTGGGTTATGATTCCTTTTCTAACAAAGATACATAAGTAGCCCATCTGCGGGTACGATCCCAATTCTGAAATACTCCATGTCCTTCTGAATGACAATAAACTTCAAGTGCCTCACTGAGTGGCTTTAAAACTAGTATGGTTATCATAATGACCAAGAGATATTTATATAATGTGTTTAAGGATACCATTGACTAATAATCTCTAACAAATAAAGATGATTCTCTATTGATGAAGAACCTCAAATACATAAAACGATTCTCTAAATCTCATACATATCAATCATTGATTGTCAGATCTTAAGGAGATCTCATTTTAATACTTGGTGGTGTAATAAGGATTCACGAACATAACTTAAATCTATAAAGAGAGTCCCAGAGTAGACAATAATTCCCACAAAAAAGGTGTGATGAGTCTGACCTCCCATCCTATCGACCAATGAAAATTATTAAGCCTCATCGGTCCACAACTAATGAGAACCTACCTTTGGAAAGTAGGTCCAAATGGATATAGAATCATTGGATGTTTCTGGTTCTACAAACAAACCTGTTAGAAACCGATTGGAATGTTTGAACCTTAAGCAAACAAGGTCATCCCCATTTCAAGAGGAAACAAAAAATGCTAAACCCTATGTGAATCCTTAACCAAGTTAAAATGATGTTTTACTTATTTGTTAGGCCTCTATTTAAACTCAATGAGAGGGCCAAAAAAACAATAAATAACATATGTGCTCATCCAAAAGATGTAGTGGTCGAACTTATCTTGATTATTTCTATTATATAAAAAGGCACTCTTTTCCAAGATCTTATGCGTTATAGAAATGGCTTCTCTAAAGTTCACACCTATGAATGCCTCTACTATGAATACCTCTGCTGCTACTCTTGCTGGATCGTCATCCGTTCTAAGGATGACATCACCTACTCAGCATCTTCAACGCTGGGTATCAAATTCACTAGTTAAGGAATACCGTATAAATGGTTCCATTCCGACTCTGGAGGCCGCTCGACAAGCCCTTCAAGTCAATAATTCACCCTGGTCGTCCGGACAGCGATGACCAGTGATCAAGAAGTAGGCGGTGCTAACCACCGTCTCCAACCATTTCAGGTCGTTATCCCTAGAACGCAACAACCAGTCACTCCAATATTATGAGGAGCTGAATGAGAATGTCACTCAATGCCTTAACAAGGAGACAAGAGTCCTTCTCGATGGATCCCACCAACAATCGCTAACAGAATCGTGTGGTAGTGCTCCCTCAACATGATTACGGTGTTGTCTCTAGGAGTTCGTCTTAGGTTCCTCGAACCCGAGCAGGCAAGACGAACCACAAGAGGAAATGACCGGTCAATAGTTAACAGGTTCTTATATCTTCCATTTCTAGAGAATTCCACCAACCTAACTTGGTGGAAAGAAACGAGCGGGTATACACACCCGTCCATTCTAATCCCGCTGTCCAACAGACGCGTCTGGCTGAAACACACCAATCCCACAAGGAAATTATGGCAGAGTATTATAGGTAGGAATATACACCTGTTTATAAATCATCAGCTAGTCAACAGGCTCGCCTAACTATATAAAATGAAGCCCGCCAACCCAATGTGTTAACAACTGGTAAACATGCATGTACACCTGCTTACACTCATCAATCCTACCAGCAGTCTCATCTACCAGTATTGAAGGAAGTTCATCAACCACAGTCGACGAAGTGCATTCAGCAGACACATACAACTGCTAGTATTGATCAAGACTACCAATAGTATTGTTTGGTAGCACTCGGAGAAGTCAATCGGAAAGCCCCAATGACAAAATTGGAGTAGACTCAACTCTCTGCCTCCACACATAAGTACTGTCAGAACTCACTGATAGGAAAAGGAGGGAAGGAGTAGGAACACACACCTACTCTAAGCACGGAATGGACGTATATTCCCATTCCGACAGATGAAGTCACCAAACACATTCTGACGATGGTGAAAGCGCAGAAGCAAATCCCTGCTCATATTCTGGATGCCTGATAGGATATTATAAAAGCTTCAACAACATCACAGGGAGATAAATGAAAATCTATCACTACCAGTGGAGTGAAACATCAATAGTTCACTCCAGAATAGACACACACCTCTGTTCCAGTCCAAGAGGGTTGTTGGGTATACTCCCCCATGTCATACGGACAACCAATTCAAGCACATACACCTAATTTTAGTGGATATAATCAGCCAAACCAGACTATTCCTCTTGAGCAGGTACATACACCTGCCCATAATAACCACTTTCATCATCAAGTGGTTTCCAAAGTGAGTAAGAAGGCGTCTAAGAAAAAGACCCATCCAACACAGTCAAGAAATCAAGATCCAATCTGTAATAAGGCCTTGATTGATGCTGGAGTTCTTGATGCACTCAGAAAATTATTTGTTGCAACTCAAGATTCTACTCTCTCATTTCCCAATAGTGGGAACATTAATTTCGAAGGTTTACATCAGACACTTATTCATGAAGGCTTGCTTCATGACAGTTCGGTTGATCTCGAAGTATCATCTTTAGATGATATCCACAAGAACCCTCTTTGTGTCTAGAAGACTAAGGAGAAAAAGGTTTCATCTTTTGCTGTAACCCACCATGGTGGTCCTCCCCATGATGATGAATTTAGCTGTGAAAGTCCTCTCTGCAGTAGTAATTCACATTGCCTGGAAAATAATCCAATGGAAAATGTAGTAACGAGAAAGACCTATTATCTTTAGGCACTTTCAAATGTGAAGGTAGTCATGTCTGATGCTTTACCGCCAGCAGGTGAAATACTTTTTCAACCAGAAGATAGCCCGAGGTCTAGGTCATTCTCCGAACCACCCCTGAGTTATGAATCTTCTAATTTGGTAAATTAATTCTCTACCAATATTATTGAATCTGATGAAGCAACAAAGAATCACCAACATTGGTCTAATTAGGTAGAAGAATCTTCATTGAATGATAAAGAGGAAGTGCTGAATATGAGAAAACAACTAGAGAAAGGTGAAGTACTAGTCATGTTTTGGCCTTTGGCTGACTCTCAGTATGACATTCCAGAGATGTTGATGGAAGAATGTATTCACAATATTCATCTCAACATGTGGAAAACTCTTTGTCAATTAAAAAAGGAAATATTATCTTATGATGAATATGAAAATAATGTCAAGATAATAAGGGTTACAATTCTAAATTGATTTGGAATCTCTCTCAGTTTCTTGGTATCTGAAGGCTGAAAAGCAGCAGCGAGCCCTTCAGCGTTCATGCCTTGCCGCACTAAGAAGGTTGCACCAGTTAATTGAAAATTCCCCATCTGGTATTCATATCCGGGGATGGGGTGTTTATGGAGCACTACATTTCACTGTACTCTCTAGTCAACAAAGCCCGCCGAAAATGGTCTCATGCAATGTTATTGCCCATGGCCGGCCACAACCAATTGTTTTTTTTGTAATCAAAGGCTTGCTCAAGAACATGCCTCAACTATTTCTTCCCAGAATCAAGAATACAGAGAACAAGTTGTTGAATTAATTTTTCATCAGGAAAACGATAACATCGAACAGACTTCTATTTTAGAGCGTGCACATCATCAAGTGACAGAAGTGTTAGAAATCATCCAATGGTCATTTGAACCAGGTGATTTGATTGGATGTAGGTTGATGCATCCAGCCAATTTCCGGACTAAATTCCACAAGATCAGAAGAGCTTTTAAGAATGTCTCAGATGTAGAAGCTCAAGAACCACCCCAGCTTTCCAGACTGGGGACTCTTTTAGCCCAACCCTTGGAATCAGCAAATAGGATTTGGGGAGTTGAACCAGAACATCCCCATTCCACCGGACTGGGGACTTTTTCAAATCCTTAATCTCTTCCTTTAGAGAAATTCAGTCTTCTCTCGATTAGGGAAGAAGCCCCAAGTGTAAAAAAGAGCTGAATTATTAGGAGATTCCCTCCAAATTACAGTTTTTCAAGAGGTTCCTGAGGGATCAACTCAACAGAAGTCAGTGTCTCATCAGGGACATGGAAGAAGACAATATCGCAGAAATTCCAATAGAAGAGATGCAATGTGTTATGCATCAATAAATGTCATCAATGTCATTGTTGCTGATCCTCCAGAACATGAGGCTCATTCAGAAGGATCAGATGAGGAAGTTCCTGCTCAAGAGACTGTGCACACATAAGAAATTGAAGAAGGTGTGCATACCCAGAATCAAAGGGTTACCCAGAATTTAGGTATTCCTTACAGTAACCAACTCCACCCTCTTCGAAAGGCATCCAAAAAGGGGAAAGAGAAGAATCAGGTTATATACCTTTCCTCTGGAGAAGGCCAATCACTCTCACTAGAGAAAATATTCACACAATAAGAGGAAGAAATGAAGTAATTAAGGAGGTTGAATACAGAACCACATCAAGGTAGTCTTCCTCCTAAGCATGCTGGAGTCAGTGAACCAAGGGAATTTGTTGCAGATACTGAGATGGATCAAGAGTATCCTTCTTTACTAGTAAAACCTCATAGGTCTAATCCTATGGTTCAGGTGCAACAACAACCAGTGGTGTTATCCTCAGTTGTAGTACCAACCACCACATCTATCCAAGCTCCAGTTATTGCACCTGCTTAGGTCCAAGATCAAAGAGATGTTTCTCAAAAGTTAATAACTATCATTGAGTCATTAACAGCTTGGTTGGAAGATATGGAGGGAAAGCGTGCACAAATTCAACCAAAAAATAGATCTTACCCTGAATGCGTTGATGCAATTCCCCCCCATCAAATTTTTCAAGTACTACATTTCCAATATTTAATGTTTCGGGAGACCCAGAGCAACACTTAACACATTTTGTTTCACATTGCGATCCTATGATGGGAACCCCTCAGCAATAAGAAGTAGTTAAGATCAGGTGTTTTGTACAGTCATTACAAGGTCCTGCTTTTGTCTTGTATACATGCTTGCAATCCTGGTCAATTACTGGGTGGGAGGATCGCTGTCAAAAATTCATTCTTCAATTCAGCTCAACTTTTCCAAAGACAACAGTTTTTGATCTTACAAATTGTAAGTAAAGAGAGAATGAAAGGGTTTTATATTTAATTGCTTTCTGGAAGGGATTAACATATTCCCTAAGCTTAGAACTCCCTCAAGAAGAATCGTTTCCAATCTGTGTGGAAAATTTTCCTGATGAATTATGCACACCATTGATATCTGTGAAATACACATGAGGGTTTTGAGACCTTACTTAGATCGCTCAGTAGAACAAAGGCTCTCTTATAAAGACTAAGGAATAAACTCATGTAATTCCTTCTACTCCAGGAAGGAGAATGGGTAAAGCATAGACTGCTATAGTTACGCTTAAACAAGCACATGTTCTTAATTCTACTTCAAAACCTTCATCTTATTGAAGGACTCCACCTCATGAGTGTCAACAACAAAGTCCTTTTCATCAAGATGATCAAAGAGATCAAAGATGAAAAAAATTTAAGGATCTAAAGAGCAAAGTTTACTGTTTCCGAAATGAATAAGTTCCTGGTTACTTAATTTCAGATCTGGGAAATAATTTGGTTCAGTTGGAAAGGCCCAAAAGGCTTAATGAGGAAGAAGATAAAGACCATCCCAATTATTGCCCATTTCATCAGATGTTGGGGCATCCCATTAAGGAGTGTTTTGTCTTCAATGAACTCCTTAAAAATATGGTGGACTCGGGACAAGTCAAATTGAAAGGTTCTTCAGCTCTGGTAGCATGTGTTAATGCTACAAACCCAGAGGAAGAAGGTGAGTGGCAAGACGTCAAAAAAAATGCACAAAAATATGATGATTGGATGGTCAGGAAAACAGTCAACCGAACTCATGCCATTTTGAGAATTCAATTGAATAAACTAATTTTGTCTTCTACTATGAATGCCACAACAAAAACCTTCTTTATTAGAGGGAAAATCCTCAATGAAATGACATAATTCAAAGAAAGAGGAACAATCAGAAGAAGATAAAATCGTGTCAAAGCCCAAGTTGTCTTTGACTCTTGCAGATTTTATGCCATCTACTTCAAATCCACGAGCACCACCCCACCAAATGGCATAGCCTAAATGGGCTAATCAGGCAGAATCTTCATTAGATGAAGAGTTGATCTTTGGTTCTGTTAACATGATTAATTTAACAGATCCTTATACTAGTCACAACTTTGATCTTGATGAGCCTGATTTCCCTATATCAAAGAGAAAAAATAGAGGGAGTTCCAGAGGTTTGGGATACAAAGGAAGACATGGATATCCCAGAAACCCCTATTCCAATTATACCCCTGCTAGAACTATGTATGCATTAGAAACTCAAGGTAAAGCCCTTCAGCGGCCTCCACAAGAATAAGAAAATTCTTCAATGCAAGGCAGATTCAATCCTAGTACAGTTATTTTGGAGGATTGGTTAATGGTTCAACCTTCTTCCTCTCAGCAAGTAAATAGACTTATTCGGTCTAATCTTCCAAATCTAGGAGTATTTATAACTCCTACCCTAATACAATATACATCTACTTCCAAAGCATCAGCATCTAAGGCACCTGTGAAACCACATGTTCCTGTTGGGAAACGCAGACCTTTGGATCAAAAATTTGAGGTCTTGAAGAATTTGGAACAAGTACCGGCCAAGTTATCAATTCTGGATTCCTTGAATCTATCCAAGGATCTTCAGGAGGTACTCATTGAGGCTTTCTCAAGTCCTCAGGAGTTTAAGAACTAAAATTGCTGCGGCTGAAGTCTACTATGTAGAGAATGATCCTACAGAATTCCATATAGTGATATCTTTCACAGATGAAGATGAGGATGATGTTGTGCATGGACACATTAGACCTTTGTATTTATCTGGCAAGGTCAATGGTTTCGACATCCGAAGAGCTTTCATTGATAATGGTTCAGGATTCAACCTTATCCCCATTCGTACAATTCGTCGATTGGGCCTCACAGAATCTGATTTATCTCCTTCTACTCTGATGTTTCAAGGATATGATAAAAATGAACAAGAACCACTGGGTGAGATTACACTCAAAACTCAGTTTGGAGACCTTGTATCCTATTCATATTTCATGGTTGTTGATCATGATACAACATTCAATGTTTTTATTGGAAGACCTTACCTACATCAACATGGGGCTATCCTTTCATCATACAATCAATGCCTCAAATATTGTTTCAATGGTTAAATTGGGACATTGTATGGTGATAAATCCCCCTTGAAAACATGTGAGTCTCAATACATTGAGGCAGAATTCTATCACATGAAGGGTAAGAAGAAATCCACAACAAGGGAGGTTACCAAAGTTAATGCTCCATATGGTTTGGAAAAGATTCCAGTAAACCCATTCACACATGTGAGTATAGATTATGTGTTGCCTATCAGTCAAATTGACAGGATAGACCCGAATCCAAATACTCTTATGGAAACTTCCATAATGTCAATTATGAAAATCAAGCCAGATATCATGGGAGAAGTTGTTGATTCACCAGGTAATGATGAAATCTCAAATAGAGATGTCTTCATTTCATTCGTTGAAATCCAGCAAGTATATAATTCAACAACCAGGCCAGAAGAAGTTATAGAAATGTTAGAGGTGAATGATGATGTTGATTCTCAATCCCTAATGTCCTCTTTATTACCCAAGGAAGACCCTTCATCATCAATAGGGTTAGAAATGGAAGCCTCTTCTTCAAGATGTTCAAATTTTAACATCTCTCTTGATCATGGAAATTAGGATTCGTCATCTACTATGCAAGTAGAATCAGAAGAGATAACATGTGTTGAAGAAGAAGAGGAAGATCTTAGGGATGCTCCTCCAGCTTTTGAAGAGGGTATCTCCACTATTGTGGATAAACTCAGAGAAATAAATCTAGGTACAAAAGATGATCCACGCGCCACTTTAATTAGTGTAGCCATGACTCTTTAAGAGAAATAAATGTATATTTCATTTTTAACTCAAAATTGAGATATATTTTCTTGAAATTATACAGAAATTCCAGGGCTTGATCCTGATGTTGCTACTCATTGTTTGGGTTTTCCAGAATAACATTGAGGATTTAAGAAAGCCGCAAGAAGAACACTCCCAACTTATTCTTCTAAAATTGAAGCTGAATTGGATAATCTTATCAAATATAACTTTGTCAGAGAAGTTCAATATCCCAAATGGTTGGCTAATATTGTCTGTGTGAAAAAGAATAATGGAAAAATTAGAGTTTTCATTGATTTCAGAGATCTTAATCGGCATAGTCCCAATGATGATTTTCCAATCCTGATTACAGAACTCTTGATTGATGAAACAAATGTCTATGAAGTACTTTCCTTCATGTATGGATATTATGGGTATAATAAAATCTGAATGGCTCTAGAAGATGAATAATATACAGCCTTCAGATCCCCTCAGGGTGTGTTTTGCTATCGGGTAATGCCCTTTGACCTAAATAATGCTGGCGCAACATATCAGCTTGAAATGCACCGTATCTTCAAACCCTTTTTAGGGAACTTTTTTGAATGTTATGTAGAAGATTTGGTGGTGAAATCCAAAAAAAATTCTAATCACTTGGATGATTTGGAAGTCATATTCCACAAACTTCGACAACAAAATTTGAAGATGAACCCCTTGAAATGTACTTTTAGGGAAACCTCAGAAAAATTTCTTGGCTTTGTTGTATGCTATCGTGGTATCAAATTTGATCCTGAGAAGAAAATGTCAATCCTTGGTATGTAATCTCCTCAAAATTTGAAAGAATTGAGAGGACTTCAAGGACACTTAGCCTATATTCAGCGTTTCATCGCCAATTTGGCAAGAAAAAGTTTACCCTTCACCAAATTGATGAAGAAGGGAGTCACCTACCAGTGGACTGAAGAATGTCAAGAATAATTTGATATACTCAAGAAATATCTCTTGAGTCCACCGATATTAATGCCATATATTGAAGGATGACTACTTATTATTTATGTGACAACCTTAGATAGATCATTGGGTGAATTACTTGCCCAGAAGAATGATGCTGGGAATAAAAACAGCCTTTAATATCTCAGTCAGACTATGATTGAAGAAGAAACCCGATATTCAAGTATTGGAAAGTGCTTCCTGGCATTAATCTTTGTAGTTCAAAAGCTGAGACACTACCTGCAACATCATGAGGTACAATTGGTATCTCAAAATAACCCTCTCAAATTCATCCTTAGTTGTCAAATTCTTACAAGACCTCTATCAAGGTGGGCAGTTATTTAGCAGCAATTTGATATCTAGTATGTGTCTTAAAAGGTCATAAAGGGCCAAGCTCTGGATGATTTCCTTTCTGAACACCCTTCAGTGGAAGATACATCTTTAGATATTGAACTTCCTGATGAAGAAGTATTTTCTATTCAAGATAATCTTCAAACATGGAAAATGTACTTTGATGGTGGTTCCAGAAATCCAACAGGGAAGAAAATGGAAGATTCTAAATTCAACAAAGTTCGATTAGGAATTGTACTTATTTCCCCAGAAAAGGCAGTTCTACCTTATTCCTTCTCATTGTTGGGATGCGGTACAAATAATGAAGAAGAATACCAAGCTCTCATTGTAGGATTAGAGTTGATGCTTTAAGCACAAGTGAATCACTTAAAAGTGAAAGGTGATTCATACCTAGTAATCAAACAAGTCAATGAGGATTATTCCATCAGAAAAGAATAGTTAATCCCTTTTTATGATTATGTCAGAGAGTTAATGGTGGAATTTCCCTCGGAACTGACATTTTTTTATGTCCCGTGATCACAAAATGCTCAAGCTGATGCATTGGATAATATAGCTACAGCTCTGGAAGATCCAAATCGGGATGATACAATCATTAATATTTCCCACCGTCATAGAATTTCACCTTATGTTCAAGCTAGAGTAGAGGAATTCAATGAAATGAGTCCTATTCTGAAACCATATGGTCATACTATAGTATGGATGACACCTATCAGAGAATACCTTCAAAATTGAACACTTCCACCTAATAGAGCTGGGAAAGAACAAATCCGGCGATGTGTGGTCAATTTTACTATTTATGATAGCCCAGATCACCTAGAGAAAATTCTCTACAAAAGAGGTTTTGATGGAATTCTCTTCAGATGCATTGACGGTGAAGAGATAATGGATGTCATGAAAGAAGTGAAAGGAGTCTATGGTGCCCATCAGTCCAGACATAGACTATCTGATCAAATTCTAAGGCTTGGATACTTTTGGCCTTCAATGATACAAGATTGTGTTGATTTCACAAAGAAGTTTCATTCTTTCCAAGTAAATTCCAACTTCATTCATCAACCCCAAAGTTGCTTCATACAACCAAATACTCATGGCCATTTTACACATGGGGAACAGATGTAGTTGGACCTTATCCTTCAGCTACATCCAAGTAGTTTAAGTACATTATTACTGTTACTGACTTCTTTTCCAAATGGGCAGAGTCAATAACTCTCAAAGAGTTTAGTTCTAAAAGCATTGTTAGCTTCATCAAGTCTAACATCATTACCAGACTTGGTGTCCCTCATACCATATTGATGGACAATGGCACCAAATTCTGTTCATCCGAGGTAAGGAAGTTATATCAAGAATACAACATCAAATCCAACCAATCCTCTCGGTATAATGCAGCGACCAATGGCCAAATAGAAGCCTTCAAAAATACTTTTTTCAAATATACTGCAAAAGATGGTGGGTAAAGATAAGAAATCATGGCCTGATAAACTTTTTCATGATTTATGGGCTTATCAGATCACCACAAGCATTGCAACGCTGTCAACTCCATATTAATTGGTATATGGAACAGAAGTAGTCTTTCCCATCGAGGTTCAATTACCCTCACTCAGGGTATCCATTTGTGATCAGTCATCTATAGATGAACAATATCAAAAGTGATTGGATGAATTGGAATGATTAGATGAGAAAATACTGTGCACCTTTCACCACATGGAAGTCTATCAGAATCGAATAGCACAAACTTTAAACAAAAAAAGTTCGTCTTCGCTCATTCATTCAGGGAGAATTGGTATTGGTTCTCAAAACTCCAATGATACCAGGAAAGAAACCTCCCAAGCTTGAGCCAAAGTGGGAAGGACCTTACTCAATACATAAGGTCTAATCCAATGGAGCTAATTTTTTATTCTCAATGGATGTATAACTCATCACTACTCCAACCAATGCCAGATTTCTGAAGAAGTATTTTGTATTACACAAATACATCTCACGGTCCATGCATATGACCTTAAAATATTTTCACTTACATCCAACATGATGTTAAACTATGTCGTCCTTGCTATATGATGTTAAACTATACAACCCTTCTTAAGTCCTTACTGCATGAAATTAAACTGCACAGTCCCTTCTTCGTCCAACATGACGTTAAACTATGTTGTCCTTGCTGCAAAACTTTAAACTGCATAGTCCCTTACGTAAAACATGATGTTAAACTATGATTTCCTAGCTACATGACGCTAAACTGTACAAAAGTCCCTTACGTCCATCAATATGTTAAATTGCATAATCTCTGGTCCATGCATATGACCTTAAACTGTTTGCACCATCGTAAAACATGACGTTAAACTATGCCATTGTCTAACATGAGGTTAAACTGTGAAAAAGTCCCTAATACGTCCAACATGAAGGTAAATTGTGTCCTCTTTTGTCTTTACTACATGTTATTAAACTGCACAGTCCCCCTTTCGTCCAACATGATGTTAAACTATATTGTCCCCATCGTCTTAGATACATGATGCTAAACTGTACAACACCCTTATTGTCCAACATGACGCAAAACTGTGTTCACGTCCAACATGACGTTAAACCATGTCCCTATATTTGTCCTATATGACGTTAAATTGTACTGCTCATTCGTCCTACATGTCGTAAAACTGAACAAAGTCCCTTAATACATCCTACATGATGTTAAACTATAATTTGTCCCTGCTACATGACAGTAAACTGGGCAGCACCAATAGTCCTCAATGCAAGATGTTAAACTGCATAGTCCCTTCATATGTCCTACATGAAATTAAACTGTGCATCATTAAGGTTGTTTCTACCTCTTGTTTCTCACACTAAGTATGACTCACATGAGCTTAGAGTAAACTTCAACCATAACACCCTCTCAATGCCACTAACCATGTGTAAGTCCCGACACCATTTTTTAGGTCGTTGTCCTCAAGAACAACTTAATCACCAATTCATTCTTTAATTGAACTACACAGACTTTGATCCTTGCCTTCTAGGCTGGGTTCGTAGGTAATCTCCTGAGGTTCAAGCCCAAAACCAATCTCTTCACATTAGTTCACCTCCATCTCATATGATGTTGATATGTGAAGCAGCCCCAGAACCAATACATTTTACATTGGTTCACCATCGTCCTTGTTATATGACATTAAACTATTCACACTTTTTGTCATGTAAGACAATAAACTACAACATTTTTTGACACCCTCACCTGAGAGGGAATAATTATTTATATTGATATCTAATAATGTTATATTCCAAAGACTACGTGCATACATGGTAATGCCTGAACCTTTTATCTTGGGTCAATCCATCATTGCACTAAAGTCCCCCTTTCACCCTTCACTTGTACGAACCAAATCTGTACAAAGGGTCACTACAAAAAAACCGGGAAAGGCCAACGCCACCCCTTTATCAGCGCTAACGAAAAAGCACTGATAAGGGGGGGGGGCTTTATCATCGCTAAAAACGTGCTGATAAAAGTACCCCTTTATCAGCTCTTTCATTTAGTGTTGATAAAGGCCCCCCTTTTATCAGCGCTTTTTTTTAGCGCTGATAAAGGGACCCCCTTTATCAGTGCTTGTTTAGTAGCACTGATAATGGGGGGGGGGGGCTTTATTAGTGTTTTTTTTAAAAGCACTGATAAAGGGTCGAATTCAAAAAAAAAATTAAAAAAATATATTAATATATAAATATAGTTATATTGATATAAATATAATATATAATTTTTAAATATATTTTAGATAAGTATAAATGTATATTTACACTTAAGATACTTAATTTATAAGATATTTAGTGAAAATGGATTCTTAAAAAATTTAAAAAATATTTTTAATTAATAATTTGATAATTATTATGGAGTAATAGTCATTTAATAACAATTTTATGAATAAAAAAATAATTTTTTCTAAAAAAGATCCAAAATATGTTGAAAATGCAACTCAAACTTCAAACGACCATAACTTTTGATCCGGGTGTCCATTTGAGCTCTACCACATATCAAATCGAATCCTGCAATAAGCTCTACGTCACTATGACCTTGGGAAACCCCGGTCAAATGTTTTTCGAGGCCAAAAAAGGCCCAGAAGGCCTCCAAAACTGAGTTTTTAGTCGGGGTACCCCGATTTTTTAACATTTTGTGGATTTTCAGCCTCGTTTAAGGGGGTATTATTGGATTTTCTTTGGTGGGGACTGAATTTATTCCAAGGTATTACATTCATCTTGATATTATGTCTTTAAAATTTTATCGTTTTTTATAATGCAATGCTATTTATAATCAAATATATAACTATATGTACATATTTTTTATATATTCACACCTAAAAATTAAATTTTTTAAATAAATAATTAAACATATTTACATATAAAATATACTAGATTTATCTAAATAATAACTAATATCCATTTTATTTAAAATACCAATATATGAATATTTATTTAACTACTATATATTAATATAACTATATATATATTAATATAACTATATATATATATTAATATAACTATATATATATATTAATATAACTATATATATATATTAATATAACTATATATATTAATATAAATATATATTACTGTACGAATAAATATAACAAAATATATATATAAATAAACAGATATATCATGAATAAGAGAACAAATAAATATAGGGTAGTGGCAAAGGCTTTAGGTGCGCATGAGGGAGGTCTCGAGATCAAATTCGAGTGGAGGAAAGGGCACACGTGCAAAGGTGATTTAAAGGGCTAGCGTTGATAAAGGGTGTAGGAGGTGTGGGCGGGCGCTGGATGTGCAGGAAAGCACTGATAAAGGGGGGATCAAGCACTGTAAAAATCCCCCCCCCACGAGATTGGTAGTATTTTTTTATTTATTTTTATTTATTTTTATTTTTATCAGCGCTAAAAAAAAGCACTGATAAAAGGAGTCTTTTATCAGTGCTAAAAGGAAAGCGTTGATAAAAGACCCTTTTATCAGCACTTCGTTTTAGTAGTGATAAAAGACCCCTTTTATCAGCGCTTTTTTTAGCACTGATAAAAGGTGTCTTTATCAATGCTTTTTGGAGCGCTGATAAAGGGGACCCCCCTTTATCTTCACCGGCATTATCAACGCTTTTTCTAGCGCAATTAATGGCCATTTTTAGAGCTGATAAAAGTTGTATTTGTAGTAGTGGGTATTTCAAGAACTACGTGTGGATTGATTCCCATCCTTATGGGATACGTAAGAATGTTCGAGCATCCCTCGAATCCATCCCCAAGTCTTTGGGACTAACCCCAAATTCCACTTTTAGTCCCTTGGCTGAAAAGTTCCCCTGTGAAAACATGAATGTGGTCTGAAAACCCTAATCTTCATTCACATTAGGTTTATAAAACACACAATGTGTATTCCTTATTATGGTCCGAGCTCTATGACCCTAAAATAAGATCTCTTACACTCTCATACTACATGACGTTAAACTGTATTTAAAGAACTACGTAAGGCTTGATTCCTATCCTTATGAGATATGTAGTAAAGTCCAACACCTTAATCCAGGACCTAGCCACAACATGATTACGATTAACATTGGTCTGTGTATTTCATTCATGCATTGGAAAATACTCATTGTTCATGTGTCATGATGCTAACCTTAAATACTTCAAGATCTCCATAACCCTTTTCTTGACTTCTAGTCAAACAATGTCTGATACCCAAGAGTTCTTTTTCCTGACTATGCAGCACGTGCCCTTAGGAGGCCTTGCATAAAAAATCTACATAACAGACTTGTCATCCAAAAGATACAATTATTTGACTATGTAGCCAATGCCCTTAGGTGGCCCTGCATAAGTCAACCCCCTAACGGGTTTTTCAAATAGTGGTAACTTCATTCTTGGGATAAAAACCTCCTTTTGTCCTTATTGGTCTTAATGATAATATGTAGGGATCCATAAAAATAACCATCCTTAACATATTTATCCCATACTTTTTTTCATTATCTGAAAGTATTCAAGTCTATGGTTTATATTTCCCTTCCCTACGTTTGTGTAAGACCTTCACAGAAGTGACATTAATCTAATTCTTTTATAATCTTGATTGGAAATATCATCTCGATATTCAAGTACCTCTTTCCATACAGCAGACTCTATGCTTTGGAAAATTTGAATCTCCATAAACTTCCACTAGATTTTTAGAAATAGAAAAGTAAAATTTTTGAGAGTTCTTTTTCCTGACTATGCAGCACGTGCCCTTAGGCGACCTTGTATAAGTAGTCTACATAAAAGACCTTTCTGCCAAAAGATGATTTTATTTGACTATGCAACCAATGCCCTTAAGCAGCCCTTCATAATTCAACCCCCTAACGGGTTTGTTAAATAGTTGTAACTTCATTATTGGGAAATACTTCTTCTAATTCCTTTTATCCCTTTTTCGTATCATTCCTTAGATTCAAAATTTCTTAAGTCATAGTTTACATGTTTTCCCCCATACTTGAGTGTGGTAATATGTTTTCAGATAAATTATCAAGGAATTGAGTCAACTTTAATACATTCGGTCAAATCTATTTCGACCTTTAACATTATCCTTTTTATGTTTGACGTGTATGACTTTAAACCGCCCACAAAATACATGGGAAATATGAACAAAAGTCAAGTCCCAGCTCACTAAACATATACTTTGTATGATTTAGGTAATATTGATCAATTAAAAAGATTCAAAGTTTGTAGGGTTATTTTTATAATCCTAGCAAAAAAACAAACTATGAATACTAGGCCCATTGGCTTAGGTAAAAAATTAAAGAAGGTAGTAAAATAAGGCATGCACAAATGATTGAATATGAAAGTGTTTTTAATTTGATGCACAAGAGTTAGAAGGATATCCACAGAGTGGATTCTCATCTATTTTCCAAGAATTATAAGAGGCTATCGTAACTCTTCATTTGATTTACGGCATCCAGAGCTTCATCAGTAGCTACTTGAAGCTCATGCACTCGACCAACTTCACTCCTTTCAGCTTGATAGAGTGCTTTCTTGGAATATGAAATGGCTTTATACCATTTTTTGAACTCCTTCCAGTGAATTGTTAAGATGGTCAAGTTCCCCAGTAACAACATCTAACTGTTTTTGAATGTTCATCTGCTGGACAACTTTCTCTATGATTTTATGCTTCAGATCCTTCAACTTGGCAGCATGATCAGCCTCATCTCAGGACACCACAACTTCAAATCGCTGATATTGGCTGACAACCTTACTCTGGTCAGGTCTTGACGGTACCTCTGCTCCTTCTCCCTTATTAAAATGACTTGTTTCACCATGGAATAAATCTCTTGATATCCAAAACTTCCAAGTACCAACATGACGAACAGGGATGACAGTAACGAGATCTTCAAAGATAGCTCTTCATGAGGCACTTCAGATATGATCTTCCATATGTTCTACCATGCCTTGCATCATGAAAATTGGAGCGCCTTTTGTACTTCCGGGTCTGAATCAGCATCACTGTCACATGGGGAATATAATCTTGGATTAATGCACTTAGAGAAGTTCCATGTTCTACTCCTTCCCCCCTGAACCTTGTTATTCCACTTTCTTTTCCCGTTGGGGTGGAGGATGAGGCTTCACCTATAGATCCAGCTAGTGAAATTGACGACCCTGCATAGTCAATTGAAAGTTTTTGGTTAGTTTCAAAGGATGAAAAAAGTTGATTAAGTTGTTTTAAAAATTAAGTATAGCCACAAATATTGTTATCCCTTACCCAACGGTAAATCAGAAACATTAGAAGGCTCCTCCCCGTCTTTCCTAGCTTCAACAAGATTTTCAGGATGAATTTAAAGAAGCTCTGCCGGGTTAAGCTCCACTTGAGCTAATGTCTCTACAATAGTAGGGTTTTCTGTACCCCCTTCAGGAATTGGCAGTTCGATAGCTTGTTCAGATGGAACTACACATTTGAACCAATCATGTTAAGATATGTAATAAGAAGTTATTTTAATAGGACAAAGGATAACACTCACGTCCAAAATCCTCTAAATTACAGGGTAATTTAACTTGATCTAAAATATCTTCAAAAGATGTTCCATGTTTCATAATTTCATCTAATGATATCTCGGATTCCTGGTTAGTCTCAACCCTGAGAGCATTCGATGTATCTACTTGGCGACCCACATCCTGCAGCCTTTGACCCTGGAAAACTTCTTCAGTTAAAATTGCGGCATCAGTTACAGTGGCCACCAAATGCTCTAGTGTAGGGGTTGAACCTAAAGTATCACAAAATGGAAATTAGTTGATGTTTCATTCAATATTTTATGAAGAATTGTTAATTTAACATAAGCAGGTTCTTCTCTTCTTGAAATAGCAGTAGGAGTGGTACTGGGAACAGATGCTGGTTCCTCTTCAAGAGCATCCAAACCAGCATGAACTTGTGATTGTTCACCAGCACCCTTCATTTTTCTTAGAGGATGGTCATTACTCTATCTTAAAGGGGAAATTAAATAATCCCCTTCAATCCTAAAAAGTATAATCAATCTTCTCATGGGTTAAAACTCATGACTATCTGAAGGACCTACCACTACCGATGAAACGTTTATCTGCGGACTTCCTCCTTCGATGCCTTTTCTTATTTGGATTTTTGGGAGTGTTAACATCGTCCTCTCTAAATACAAGTATTGGAGAGTGAAAAGACCTTTATAATTCTTCATCCATGTCCTGTTGGCCTAGAGATATCTCGCCCGGCTCACGAGGAGATTCATTAGCCCTGATGGAAGTACCACCAGGGCTATACCATGTTAAAGTAACCTCAGCAGTTCCTTTCTTTTCAAGCTTCAGGATGAAGAAAGTAATTTCCTTAAGTAACAAAGATTTAACTGAAATCAAGTTACAAAGAAAATAAGGAAAGAAAATTACATCTTTAGTATCCACAAAATCATGCCACTCCTCATCTCCGGAACCACCAGTCCCCTCAGTGGTTCCACGATCTATCATTTCCTTCACCCTCTTGATGATAAGAATAGAATTGTCGATGACATATATGAGCATCTCCAGCTCTCTAACATAAGCCGACACTTAAAAGGGATTATCCTCGAAATAGATATCAGTATAAGCCCGAAGATTCCCTATTACATGGATGTGTATCCCTTTGCATAAATCCAGCTAGGATGTTTTATTATTCCAATATAAAATCTTCCATGTCTGGACAGCCTCTGGTCATAAATATTCAGCATGTGTACCAGAAGGCTGCGAGGAGGGTCCTACAATCTTAGACTTTAGCTTCTTCCCATCTCCTGCAATTATAGATAAAGGATAATAAAATAAGACTTGTTTATCTATAAAGTAATGGTGATTAAATTTCCCCAATGAAGTAACTCACTAGGAGTTGATGAAGTTGGTATCTTGTTTCTGACAAGAGGATTATATCTAGCACGAGGCTTCTTTTCTACATGTTGTTCCTCATCATCCGCATCTTGGGAATCCAGTGAGTCATCCCTATGTGAGGAACCTGGTGAATCAGCTCTAGGTAGGGAAGTGTCACCTTCCCGATGAAGGGTTTCTTTGTCTACATTTCTTTTCTTTTTCCCCACCTGATAAACCAAACGATTCAACACCCCTTCAGGGTATGATGCTATCCAATTCTCAGCATACCATGTAGTCAAGTTACTCCCCGCTTTGTCAACTGGTAGATCAAACACTGCCCCGATCTTTTCCATAGATGTCAGAAACCATAGTTTTCGGGCAACCATCGGATGCTGCTCTGACCTGACATGCATATAAGGGGATACAATAGTATGTTGCAGACACTTGAATTGGCATGCAAATCTGTATGGAGAATAGGCCTCACATATAATCTCTCCGTCAATACTAGTGGCCAGTACACCATCTCTGCAAGCCAGCATGTACGATCTCAATTCCAGATCGTCGGTTCCATCATCAACAAACCTCCCGGTTGGTGGGTTTTCATAAGGAAAGAAATTTAATTCCTTAAAAATTCTCAGTCTCACCTTCATATCATAGGGGTTAAGGGCTAATGGAGAAACTCTAGAAAATTCCTGCACTTATGGACTGAAGGAACTTCCAGGAACCTTTACTCAATTCTGTACATTATATGTCCTGAAATGAGTGGCAATCCATCCCTACAAACTTGGAATGGTCCCACTAATCTCAAAGGAGACTTACCCATAAAGACATGGAGTAAGCTCCTATGAATCTTTTCCAAAATGGGGGTGGCCAACCCAACCATTTTCTTCTCAGCAAACTTGGCTGCCACAATGAAGGTCCATGTACTGACGCATCCCTTAAAATACCTGACTGGAAGAAGATAAACACTAATCCACAAGGCTAAGAAGCCCGCCCTGTGGGTATTTTTTGGGATTCTCTAATTTACTTCATATTCCCACTTCTCAAATTCTCCCGCTTCCAGGGTCGACCAGAATGTGCCAAGAGCACCCCTATACTCTGTTCTGGGGTAGGTAGTAGGACGAGTATAGTTGGCCCCCTTATTTTTCAAATCCTTCTCCTCCTTCATGGTAAGAAACATATTCATCCACTCCTCTAGATGAATATCCTTTCTAGAATGAGTTAGGGAGTTCTTTGAACTCTTGAGATTGTGGAAAATTTTCAATAATTCCCAACCCAAAGCCGGAGTCTTATCCGAATCATTCCAAGTAACCTTGGGGGGGGGGATGAATTCATCATACATGTCGCCTATAATTGGAGCCCCTAAGATCTTATAGACATCCCACAAACTGATGCCTACTTCTCCATGATTCAGATGGAAAGAATTGGTTTATGGGCTCCAGTGGCTGATTAGCTCCGACACAAACTCATCATTCCTATAGACATATGTCTGCCCAGCCCAGATGGCTTCATATATCGCAGATCTTTTCAAATCCTCAACAAACTATGCCCAGGTTTTTCGCATCGAGTATGCCCACATCCATGTTGGCTTCACACCTCCTCCAGGACAGAAGTCCCAACTCTTCTTCCAGCCTTTGGATTGACCCATCTGTGAATTTCGGAAGATTGAAGTATAATAATGTGGGTGCAGCTTGGGCTTATGAGGTTTCATATTTAGAGAACAAGGGCTATGATGCATCATATAGGACTTCTACACTATTCCAGTATTTACAAATTCTCCTACACTTGAGATATTTTCTGAAGAAAAATTGGTGTAATTCTGAAACCAAGAATGTGGGAGATAGTTCTATGCCTCTGGAATATTGATGGCTTGAAGATGACCATGCCGATATAGAGGCAATTAGATGCTCTGTGGAAAGTCACGATGATACTTCTTTAAGTACTTGGCCAAATCTTGAAGAGTGCTGTCACAGATATCATAGTAATCACATCCTATAATGTTCATCATATCATCAATTCACTTGCTAGCCAATTCATCAGCCATTCCAATTCTTCTAGGAGACATTTAATCTTCCCAAAGGTCAAATAATTAACTCTTAAGTAAGTTTATTATTCATAAAATTTGTGAAGAAAAGTGAAAAAATGGCTCAGGAATTAAGGAATGCAAGTCCAATTTTGGCACGCAAGTGTAACTGTGTCGTGCAGGTTTTTGGCGTGCATGTATCACCACGTATGTCAAAATACCTCTTCAGTAGCGCGACACAAACAAAAGTAATGAAAACGTGGAAAATTAGTATAGTTTCACGACAAGAGAAACCTGCATGGTGAGAGAAAATTTCTTTGAAACATGGGTGTTTTGTGCAAGAATGACCGCATAATTATAGGCAAGGCCACACCCCTGTGCGCCGAAGCCAGCGCAACGCCATCTGGGTGCTCAACACCTGCGCGCCGCAATTCCTTGGTTTTTCTTCTTTTCCTCAAAGTCATATCCTCCTTTCTTTCGGATCCAACTCTAATGGGGTAATTTTTTTGATGTTCCTTTCCATAACAGAGTCTAAATGAATGAAAAGGGAAATACCTTAACACAAAGTGATTCATCCTTTGAAGAAATATCAAAAATTGAAAAACGCATGAACAAGTTCTTACTTCAGAATGGGCCGTGCAAGTTCCCAGAGGGTCGCACATGGTACCTACGCGCCACATATTGGGTGTGCAGGTGACTTCCGAGCCCTATATGATTTTCTTCCAAGGTATTCAGTAGCCTATAAATACCCCTTGTGTGCCCCCCATTTCAGGGACGAAAAATCCAAAAACTTAGATTTGAGCTCTCGGCGCCCTAGTCTCTTGTCAAAGCCATCCGAACACTTCTAAGGTAATTTCTTACCTAGAACGGAAGATCTAAAGAGGGTGAACAAGTGTTATGTGTTGAAATTCATAAACACCTACACGCCTAAGTGTCTAATCCTTCAAAAAATTGAAGACACTTGCACCCCGCCTTATCCCTTCAATAGAACCTGCATGCAACTCAGTTAAAAGTATTTATGGATAATACTAAGGGTTTGAGACAATCCTCACCCAAGTATTACCCTATGGGTTTATTGTCGTGCAAGTATACCTATGTTGTGTAGGTATACCTACGCGACCAGGACCTGCGTGCCTACCTTCTTTTGGGTGTCCCTCCTGTCCATCCATCTCTTTTCTTCAAATCCACCTCTCCTCTTCAAGATTTAGCCTTTATAATTCTCTTTAAAGCCATTTATGTCATGATTCCTTTGTTGAATTCCTTATTTGAAAGGAATTTTGTGGAGAATCTCTCAAAACCTAGTGATTTACATATCTTTATGTCACAAAGGTTAGATATTTAATTCATTCAAGCTCATCTTTTAAGATGAGAAGATCTTTAACCTGGGCCTCATTTTCAGAAGTAAGCCCCAGTCATAATTTCCTAACCTGGGAATCCTCTTTAGGAGTAAGCCCCAGTCTTCAAGTCCCTTAATTTTGGGCCTCCTTCTCAGGAGTAAGTCCCAATCATAATTCCCTAACCTGGGCCTCCTTTTCAGAAGTAAGCCCCAGTCATAATTTCTTAACCTGGGCCTCCTTTTCACGAGTAATTCCCAGTCCAAGTTCCCTAACTTGGGCATCCTCCTTAGGAGTAAGCTCCAAGTTCCCAAATATGGGCATCCTCCTTAGGAGTAAGCCCCAAATCCCAAATTAACTTAACATGGGCCTCTTTCTTAGGAGTAATCCCTAGTTCTCAAGTCCCTTAACCTAGGCCTCCTTCTCAGGAGTAAGCCCTAGTTCTCAAGTCCCTTTAACTTGGGCCTCCTTCTCAGGAATAATCCCCAGTCATAATTTCTCTTAACCAGTCTTAACTTATTTTGGTTTGGGATTCCTTCTTAGGAATAAAACCCAATCACCAGTCCCCTCCTAATTTGGGCATCCTCCTTAAGAGTAAGCCCCAAGTTAGAGTATCCAAATCTCCATAAAGCACATATACCTTTATAGACCTTGTTCCTGGGATTCTTCTCTAAAGTAAGTCATGATCTTTATCTATTTGGGCAATCATACATACATAAGCCCCATATCATTCCTTATGACCACATCTTTCATGGAAGAAATTGTCAGGTTTACTGATAACTCTTGTTTCTCACACCGATCATGACTCACATGAGCTTAGAGTGTAAAAGTAACCACAACACATCTCTTTGGGCCATTAATCATACGTAATCCCCACAATTCCCAACCGAACTACGTGGAATTTGATCTCCACCTTAAAAGTGGAGTATGTAGGAATCCTTTCTGAGGTTCAAGCCCATCACCCATTAATTCTCATATGTCCCATATGACATTAAACTATATCTTAATTCCCGAACTACGTGGGTTCTGATTCCTTTTATAACAGGGATACATAGGTAGCCTATCTACGGGTACGATCCCAATTCTGAGATACTTCATGTCCTTCTGAACGAGAATAAACTTGATGTGCCCCGCTGAGTGGCTTTAAAACCAGCATGATAATCATAATGACCAAGAGATATTTATATAATGTGGTGAAGGATACCATTTACTAAGAATATCTAACAAATACATATGATTCTCTATCAATGAAGAACCTAAAATACATATAAAATATTCTCTAAATCTCATACATATCAATAATTTATTGTCAGATCTTAAGGAAAGCTCATTTTCATACTTGGTAGTGTAATAAGGATTCACGAAAATAACTTAAATCTATAAATAGAGTCCCGGAGTAAACAATAATTCCCCCCAAAAAGGTGTGATGAGTCCGACCTCCCATCCTCTCCACCAATGAAAATTCTTAAGCCTCATCGGTCCACAACTAATGAGCACCTACCTTTGGAAAGTAGGTCTAAATGGATATAGAATCATTTGATGTTTCTGGTTCTATAAAAAAACCTGTTAGAAACTGATTCGAATGTTTGAACCTTAAGAAAATAAGGTCATTCCTATTTTCATAAGAAATAATAGTCTATTCCATCCTCTTGACTATAACCTTGTGCGACTAGTCTTCCTTTGTTTCTAATGATATTTCCTTATTCATCAACTTTATTTATAAAAACCCATTTAGTGCCTATGGTCAAAGTGTCCTTAGTCTGTCAACTAATTCCCATACTTTTTTTCTTTCAAATTGATTTAATTCTTCTTGCATATCCATTACCCAAAATTCATCATTGATTTCATCATTGATATTTTTAGGTTCTAACTGTGAAAGAAAGGTTTGGTGTTCAGCCTGATTTCTTAGAGAATCTCTAGTCTGTGCCCCTCTATCAAGATTAGCAATAACAAAATTTAAAGGATGACTCTTTAGAATCATTGTTGATCTAGTAAAGGTAGGACTAGAAATTTTAGGTTATTCTCTAGGTTCAGGTTCACCAGAAGCAGGTTCTGGAAAATTTCTAGAATTGATTGGTTTTACACTAGGTTCACTATTTTTACCATTTAGGTCCAAAATAGACATCTCTTTTTCAAGATTTTTAAGAGAAGGATTAGGTTCACATGGATCAGTTTTATCAAATTTGATGAGAACAGATTCTTCCACACATTTGGTTCTTTTGTTAAACACTCTATAATATTTACTAGTTATAGAGTATCCTAGAATGATTACCACATCACTTTTAGAAGAAAATTTGTCAAGATTATCCATAGTATTAAGAATAAAGACTTTTTAACCAAAAACTCTGAAGTAAATAACTTTAGGCTTCCTATTATTCCACAGTTCATAAGGTGTCTTTTTGAGAACAGGTCTAATAAATACTATATTTATAATATAACAAGTTGTATTCACAGCTTTAGCCCAAAAATAAACAGGTAAATCATACTCATTAAGCATTGTTCATGAAATTTCCTAAAGGGTTCTATTCCTTCTTTCTACTAAACCATTCGGTTGAGGTGTCCTAGGGATAGGAAAGTTGTGACTATAGCCATTGTGTGAGAAGTAAGACTAAAACACATTATTTTTAAACTCACGACCATGATCACTTCGCAAGGTCTTAATATTAAGTCCACTAATGTTCTCTATAGACTTGAAGTATTTAATAAAATAAGAACAAGCTTCACTTTTGTGAGCAAGAAAGTATACCCAAGTAAATCTATAAAAGTCATCTACTAAGACATAGACATAGTGCTTACCATTTAAACTAGAAACTCTAGAAGGTCCAAACAAGTCCATGTGAACCAACTCGAGAGGTTGAGAAGTTGAAACTTCTTTATTTAATTTGAATGAAACTTTATGTTGCTTTCCCTTTTGACAGGGAGTGCAAACTTTGTCTGATGGGAATTTTAGTTGAGGTAGGTCTCTAACTAAATTTTTCTTAGTCAGTTTCTTAAGTGAGTTAACATTTTAGTGTCCTAATCTTCTGTGCCATATCCAAGACTCTTTATTAAAAGCATTTAAATAGGTACCCTTATGTTTGGAAAAAGAATTCAAATCTACAGCATAAACATTTTCATTTATTAAGGCATAAAATACTAAAACATTTTTAGAATCAAATACATTACAAGAATAATTTTCAGATTTAACATTGAAAACATCATCACACAACTGAGAAATTCTTAACAGGTTGTATTTTAATCCATCTATAAATAAAACTTTAGAAATTAAAACTGAATCAGTGTTACCAATCTGTCCTAAGACGATGATGTTTCCTTTTTAATGATCACCAAAGGTGATATGTCCTCCATCAACCTTGACCAAGCTCTTAAAACATGAAAAGTCTCCTATCATATGTCTTGAAAATCCACTGTCCAAGTACCATGTCTTCTTATAGGAACTCTTTAAGCAAGTTTCCTACAAAAAAGGTTTAAATAGAGAATGATTTTGGTACCCAGATTTTATTGGGTCCAGACTGGTTAACAAGCAAAGAATTTGGTACCCATATTTGTCTAATGGGTCTCATATAATCAATAGATTTAAAAGATTTTTAAATATAAACTATTTTTGATCTATAACTATGTGAATAGCTAGATGAGTCATAGGAATTTCCAAAACTAGAACAAGTAGCATATTTTCCAGATTTAGGAATGAATTTATTCTTAAGAAGCTATCTCTATCTAGGTTGATATCCCAAACCAGTAGTGTACTTTGGTGTTACTTGTTTTCCAAGAATTTGAGTTAGAGTATTCTTTCCATTTTTGAACTTCTCTAAATCTATTCTAAGTTTCTCATTGGACAATTTAAGTTGATTATTTTCCTTTAACAGTTGATAATTCTTTTCCTTTTCAACATATAATGCAGATTTTACAGTTCTAGTTAAAGTATACTATTTCTTTAAGGTTTTATACTTATCTTTCAGCTCTTTGTAGGTTTCCTATAGCATGTTACAATATTAAAATAATTCATCTTTAGACATATTATCATCACAACTTTCATTCCCAAAATAATAATCATTCAGAATAGGGCAAACATGTACCTCATAAGTATTAGTCATGAAACACATGTTGGCATGATTTTTTTCAAAATCAGAAACCTCAGACTCACTTGTGATGTCTTCTAAAGAACACCATGTTGCATTCATAGATTTCTTATATTTATTGTCCTTAAAATCACATTTCTTCTTGAACTTCAATTTTGGAAAGTCATCCTTAATGTGTCCTTTCCTTTTTCATTCATAACACAATATCTCATCATCCTTATCAGCTTTCTTCCAATATTTCTTCCAATGACCATTATTATCAAAATTTCCTTAGAAATTGGATTTTCTAAAAAGTTTATTCTTCTTGTAGAATGTTTTGAATCTCCTGGCTATTTGAGCCATCTCTTCATAAATATCAGAATCTGAACCTTCACTTGTTGAGCTTTCAATAGGTATGTGAACTTTCTCCTTGTCCTTTCTCTTTGAGGCTGTAGACTTAAATTCCACTGACTTCCTCTTTGGTTCATCATCTTTGTCCTTGTTTACATTCAGTTCTTCTTCATACATCATTAACTTACCAATCATCTTTTTAACAGATAGTGAACTTATGTCACATGATTCTCTTATTGAAACTGATGTGCCTCTCCATCTTTCTGATAGACATCTTAGTATTCTCATAATCTACTCCTTTGCTGGAACAACCTTTCCAAGTGAGATCATCATATTTAAAATTTCGTTGAACATGAGATACATGTCAGAAATAGGTTCATCAGGCTTCATTTTAAAATTATAATACTTAATAGTGTAAGGGTTTAATCTCATTTCCTTAACATTAGTTGTTACCTCATGGGAAATAGCCAAAGTATCCCAGATTTCATAAGCATTTTTACAAGTAGATACTCGATTAAATTCTTCATCTCTTAATGTACAATACAGGGCATTCATTTATTTACAATTATTATTATAATCTGTTTTAGTAGGTTCATCCCAAGTAATTCTTTTAGTTTCCAGAATCTTATACTGAGTCTCTATAGCAGTCGAGATGTCAAATCCCATACTTTCTAAATAAATTTTCATTTTCAGTTTCTATTGGGAATAGTTAACACCATTGAAGAAAGGTGTCCTGTTGGTAGCATCACCTTCTAGTCTATTATCCATAATAATATTTTAGTAAATATATTTACAGAGATAAACTTTAGATCTAACAGAAATTTAAGATCTTTAAGATACAACTAAAATCACAGTTGAAAACAGAGTATTTGGAAATCCTTTATTAATGACAACCTCTGATACCAAATGTTGGTTAGAGTGGACACTCAAGAGGGGGGTGAATTGAGTTCCAATTAATAATTTCTGTTAAAAATATTTCTATTAAAAATTTCCCAAATTAAATAACAAGCTAAACTGTCGTGAATTTGTAATACAGTAAAGGGTCAGTTAGGTTCTTAAGAGATTGATTAGTTCTCAGATAATCTAATCTAAAGATTAGATTAGCTTTCGAAACTAACCTAATGATTTACAATAAATACACACACTTTCTAGTTTAACTATCTGATTAACGTTAAAATATATTTCTATTTAAAAGTACTTAGCAGCAGAATATTCAATAGTCTAAAACAAAATAAACAAGCACAACAGTTTTAACCAAGAGGTTAAGTCTCAAGCTGAGACTTAGTCCTCTCAAATGGTTTATATAAACATTGATCCACACCCTGGATTAGGTTAAAAACAGTACACAGACTGTTCAGGTCTTATGACCTCTACCACAGATCTTCGTGGGAAAAAAAACAACAGCACACAGGCTATCCATGTCACACTTGACCTCTACCACTATCCATAGTGGGATACAAGAGCATATGTAATGATTTTGTGAGGATTTATAAATCCTCCAGTTCAGCACATGAGATAGTGTGTGTCTAAAAATACAGAGCACACACATTGTTCAAAATGTAAATAAATGAAGCACAATAGAGCTAAATAGATAGAGATGATTTTAGAATGCTCTATGTGTTTTGAATGAAGCTCTGGACTCCTTGGATTGATGCAGATGAGGATTTGAGTCCTTCTCTGGGTTTTTTCAAGAAAAAGAGTGTCATTTTTGTATTTGACTTCCAGGTCCAGGTTGATCAGTCTGATCATCTTGAGTGCAAGTGAAATCGTTGAATCTCTTTTCTCCTTGAATGTTCAGGTTCTACAGGTTTAGTATGTCTTCTTCCTTCTTCTTCTATGCATGTAAATTCTTGATTATCTCCAATAGATTGTATCGTATGTTCATGGAAGGACTGAATGAACACCACACGTCTCTAGTTGTTTGAGGTTCCCTTATATAGATTTTACTCCGGAAATAGGAATGATTACCTTTTTACAGGTACAAGGTACGATTCCTGAAATGCCAAGCACTATCATTAATTAATAGCAGGTGCATTAAAAACATCAAATATGATCATTTCTAAATAAACAAATAGATGTAGAGTTTAGATAAACTGTGACTGATTTCCATCGGTAGCTCTTAGTATCAGTGAGCTTGTATCAGTAGCTCTATGTATCAGTAGCTCCTTCTATCGGTAGCTCCTCTTATCGGTAGCTTCTCTTATCGGTAGTTCTTCTTATCAGTATCTCCTTTTATCGGTAGATCTTCTTATCAGTAGCTCTTTCTATCGGTATCTGTTATGCATATCGATGATCTTTCTATATCAGTGAATGTATGTATCAGTGACCCATACCGGTGAGCTTATAACAGTGGACTTCATAATAGTAGCGGTTATTCTGTATCAGTCGACTTGTGCATACCGGTAGACTTAATCTATCGGTATCTCAGGTGTAACACTAACTGTCTATATACCGGTGACCTTATCCATATCAATAGACTTCTGTACCGGTGTACTTAGCCTTATCGGTAGCTGTGTACCTGAGACCTTTGTATCAGCAACTGTTTGTATCGATGGACTTCATCGGTAGGTCTGTCTGTCTGTATTAGTAACTATTATGCATACCTGTGGACTTATGCATACTAGTGGACTTACTCTATCGGTAGGTCTGTATCAGTGACTTGAATACTAATAAGTTCTTTGAAAAACATATATATATTGAGTTAGTATTATTTAAAAACATGTATAACCATATATAGACACTAAATAACATATTCCAATGATTATTTTGATATTTTTGTCAACATAATTTAACTTATTAAAACATAATTTAGATTATGAAAACATATTAAAGCATAATTGGGATTATTAAATCATATTGAAACATAATTGAGATTATCAAAATAGGTGAGGTCAACAATGTATTCATATAATATTTATAGATATAATATAATTATAATATATAATTAATTATTATTAGTGTTATTACACCAGGTTTTTAAACTATAAAAATTATATGTTGGTTTTATAAATATTATACATTTTTTAGGATTTATATTATACATATATTATATTAAATATATTTATATTATATGTTTATGTAAATTATTTATATGCATAAATACATATTTTTATATTATATACATGTTTATTTAAAGAATATATATATATATATAAGTGTTTACTTAATATATTTATATAAGGTATTTAAAACTATATTATATAATTTATTTCAATACATATATTTATTATTATTTACATTAATATATATTTATTTGTATAAAAAATATAATATTATATATAATTATTATATAATTATTATTATATGAAAGAAAATTTATACAAAAATTTATATTATATATAATTGATATTATTTAAAATACGATTTATAAAAATATTAATATAATGTTATATGAAATAAAATTTTAGATTATATATATTTAATATGTATATTATATATAATTAATATATATAATCAATATTATGTGAAATAAAATTATACAAATATATACTTAATATTATATGAAATATAATTTATAAAAATATTTATATAATGCATTTAAATACATATTTAACACCACAATATTTCATAGCACATTATCTCTTAAAAGTAATTCATTAGCTTGCGCTACACGCAACACCGAGTTCAAGTGCATCACGACCTATCAAACTAGCCATTTAAAAAGTAGTTATGAATAGTGTTAACCACATTTTTATTTTTATATATATCCTATATAATTTTAAAATTCATTTTTTGTGTTTCTTAGACATAATATAAGGACAAATTCAAATTTTCAAATAAAAGAAGTATTTTTTAAAAATGCAACTTTTCCACCTTTTAATTAAAAATCCTTTTTAAATCCAATATTTGACAATTTTATATATTAAATTTAATGGAAATAAATTCTTCTTTAGAAGTAGGACATAAAAATATAGTTTGGATATATTTTTGGTACTTTTTTGATAACATTCATATTTTAATGAATAGTGAAAATACTAAATTTTAATTGAAAACAACTTTTTAAATAGAAATAATTTATAGTGTTAAATTATGAAATTGAGTGGTTTTAAAGTATAATTATATTATATTTTTATCATTAAATATAATGTAGTTTATTTTAAGTAATTTCATATTTAAATTGGATATAAACACATGTCAATCTTTTGATAGTTTTTACTTCCTAAAAACCTGCTTTCTGGTTTTGACAATGAGAATTAATTTTAAATTAATTAATACAACTTCTATGTTTTAAATTTGGTAAAATAGAAATCATTTTTTAATTTTTAATATCAAAATTATCTTAGGGTTAATTTTTGGTATTTTTCTAAAAACATTCAATTTTTTGACGAATAGTGAAAAACACCGCGTTATTGTTTAACACCGAATTTTTATTTAAATAATTAATATTTTTATTTATTTTAAAGACAAATAGATACATAATACCTATATTAGTCCAATTTAATTAATTTTATTCATTTTATAATAATATTAGATATATAAAATGTTATTGAACTATTTAATGTCTTTTACCCACCTTCTAGGCACATTTGTAAATTTGTGTAAAACATAATTTTATCACTTCTGTGAATTGAATTTCAAAAATCCGAGAGACACAGTTTAAATCAGTAATTAAAATTTGGTGTAATAATATGAAAATAATTTTTGGTGAATAATATTTTTAAATTTTATTTACCAAAGTTAAAAGTAAATAGGGTAATTAAAGATAAAAATGATATTATAATTAACATAAAATATTTCCAAATTCTATTGGATAGTTTTATTTAAACCAAAATCAACCTTAAGACAAAAATATGATCCTGTTTTATCCACTTGGATTAGATTAAGACATTTATTATTATTTTATTTAAAGAAGATTTAAAAGTGTTAAATTAAAATTTTAATAACTAAATCATTTTTAATATAGGGTTATACATAAGATAAATTCAACTATAAATATTAATTAAAAATTACAAAATGTTTCCTACATCATGGTATTTTATTTATAATTTTTATACATTAAATAACTAAATTTATTTGTGACACAATGATGAAGCAGTAATTAACTTATTAATGAAAGATTAAAATAATTGATATTATAAAGATCAAAATAATTGTAAATTGAGACTTTTGATACATTAAACTAATTTTTTAGGTTAATATGATATTTTAGGATTTATTTAATGTATTTTTTTCATGTAATCAAGTTTTTTGACTTTCACAAAAACCAAATACTAAAAAGTGACAAAATTGAAATAAATGAGTTTTTAAAACAAATACTATATTATTAAATGATATAATATTCCTAAAAATATAAGGTTCCTCCAAAGGACTTATATAATAATATATATGTCATTAATTATCCACTTGGGGTTTTTTGGTAGTTTATAGTAAGTTTATTAACCATTTAATATAATAATACAAGAAGACATTGTAGAAGTTAAACTATTTAACTAAGAGTTAAATCTAAAAGATAAGGTTAATATGATGACCTAAACTTGTCTAAAACCTATTGGTTGAAAGGTTATTGACCCATACCCACATTTTACTCTAAATAAATCCATTTGGAGCCATTATAAACCGAAAATGATTTTACAATAAAATAATATATCAAGATTTTCCTAAAGTTCCCCTCCCCTATCTTATAAAAGGGTACTTCTCCTTCTCTTATCTTCACACCTCCAAATCCATTTGGCTCGGAAAACCCATGATAAAATATCCTATGAAAAACCTTAACTTAAACTTAGAGGCATTAATTTGATCATAAATCCAACCTAATGATACCTTTGTGCAAATCAAAATGAAGAACTGAAAGAAGAGGTAATAACTTCATCACCTCTTTCAAAGTTATTTTCTTCTTCCACTTACTCTTTCTTTGTTGTTTCCATACCAAAATAATAAATCCAGTATCTTATACATACTGAGATGTTATTATAAATATGGTACAACCATATTCATCATTAAATTCATCCTATGAATGAAAAAGTCACCATACGTGCGTACGAACAACTTAACGTCACCATGTCAGGGTGTAGTTTATTATTCAACACTTCATTTTTTGGATGCTTATAATAATGAGAATAATTTATCTAAATAATAAATATAACTTATTTATTATTATGTATATATAATATACCATCCAATTACATATTATTTCACCATCAATATAATGATATCGTCGCTTGTACGTACATACGACTTACCGTCTCCATGATTAGATGAGATTCATTTCCACGTTCACCATTCAACGATGATTATAAAAATATATAATATTAATAAGTATGTAATATATGAAATAATAATTCTACTATATATATATATATATGTATTTATATATATCTCATTCACTTACTTCCATTTAATACAATATGAAAATGGAAACAACATTTGTACGTACGTACAACCTACCTCCATTAATGGTGTTTTCAATTTCATATATCAATCCATTTTACATATTTATATTATGAATTTATATGATACATAAATAATGTTTTATATTATTGAAGCAATTAAACCATGATATAATTGATATGATTAATAATAACAAGTTAAAACACGTACGATAAAGAAAGCGATTACTACCTGGAATGTTATTTTAACATGGAAATTATTATTAATTGGGTAATATAAAGTAATAAATGAATCAAGTATGATATCATAAATATGAATATGGTTCTGGTATAATTTAATAAAATAATATGGTCATTATACAAGAGGTTAAACATACCCTTGTCCAAAGGAAAGTATAAGGAGATGGTTATTTCCTCAATCTCATTATTATCCGAGATTGTTTATCTGTAAGTATATACTGGGAAATATTTATCATCTATGTCCATGTTTCATTAATAATTTTTAAAAATGAATCTTTTAAGTTTTTATATATTATACTCTATAACTAGATCATCATTTTAAATGTTTTTAAGGATTTATTTTTCTAAATATTTTTAATTAATGTCTATGTTTTCAAAATTATTTTAAGGATTTATTTATGTGGACATGATTGTTTTATAGTTTTAATTTATTTCCAAAGTTTCAAAGTGGTATACGACACTTTGATTCAAAAATCTATTTTAAATGACTTACTTTATAAATTGTGGTACTTTTAAATGACTTCATGAAAAGGGGTATTTCTCTCAAAGAGTTTTATTGATTATTTTCAACTATGTCAACATCCATTATTGGATATTATTATTGATTGAGGTTGATTTACTATAATAAAATCTTCTATATTTTATTGAATGAGTTATGATATGTTTGACCGTGGATGTGTTATTTTTATACAATTCATAGTTTATGGTTAAAGTATTGACATTGCATATGATATTTTTAGTACGAATGTTTATGTTATGTTTCACCCTTTTTCTTATGAGGAATGCATTGGACTTAGTAAGTGATGGTCGTGGCCTGCTATAGCTCCTCGGTGCATCAGTAGGTCTCATGTGAAAAATTAGTATCATGGAATAAGGCCTTGAAAAAAAATTTATTTGTAGTCTTGGCACGAGGCCTTGACTATGTGGTTATTATTTATGACATTATGCATTCCCTCATTATGAAATTAGTTATTACATGTGATTATTCGACTAGTATAATATATATGTGCATGTTTATATTGTAATGTTTGATTTATTTTTTCCATATTATGTTCAAGTTTATGTTTAAAAGGATGTTGTTTTTATTACACATCTTCCCTTAAAATTTTATAGCTTTAGCTAAATTATTTACCCTTACTGAGCATCTGAGCTCACCCCTTTCTTATGTTTTATTTTCCCAAAATTCCAAGAAGTGTATTATGATTGATATTCATGGTTAATATATAGAAAAAAGGGAATTCTCAAAGAATTATTTATGTTGTGTTCTATTTTAGAATGTGTAATGTAATGCTCATGTATGTAATATATTTTTGAAAACTGCTAAAATAATTAGTCCTTAGAGACTTGATTCCTTATAGTCATGCTAATGTATTAAAATAATGCACTGGATCCAGGATTCTGGGGTTGGGGAATTACAGTTGGTATCATAGGAAGTTTAGTACAACCCTTAGAAACTATATTATGAAAAAATCTGATTAGAGAACATTAACCTAAGATAGAATTTGAGGATTAGTATAGAAGAACATCCAAAAACTCTAGTAATGTTGATATTATGTGGGTTTTCCAAGAAATACATCCATGTTTGGATACTATCAGTGGATGTGGTTCTAGAATAGATGTAACTAGGAGTGAAAACTCCGACAAGGAGTTTCAGCCTTGACATGGGGTATCCTGGTTCACAAAAATGGGCCTTACTACGCACCTGGTTTGACACTCCTGGGGGATATGCTTAGGATAATTCACATTTTCTTTACAAACCATTATGAAGGATTTATGAGAAAATATATTGGTAAAGAAAACATGTTATGATTATGAGACATGATGTGTGTAAATATTCATTTAATGCGGATAATTTTTATAGTTTTTGGATTATACCTTATGATATGATCTAACCTAGTGTATGTCGTCATTTAGGAATGACACCCAGTAGAAGGAATGAAAACTCCCGAAATATGCATGATCCAAAGAGAAAGAAGGATCATATATTTCATAGTATTAAGATAACATTTTGAAGGGAAATAGTCTCCCACATATTTACAATATATGAAGAAATAATATCATGTGTTAATAAGATAAGTAAAGAATTATCTGAGCCCTATGGCTTTGATGGGAAGCAAGAAAAGAAGAGGCATGCAAAAAAATGGATAAAGTGAAGAAGGGAAATAAGGATTTTCCCACATGTTATAACTATGGAAATAATCACCTTGGTAAATTCTTGAAGGGAATGGGAGTATGTTATAACAATGGAGAAAAAGGACACCACGTTCGAGATTCCAAGGGTAAGAAAAAGGTTTCAAATGTACAATGCTTCATCTACAAGGAGTTGAGACACTACACGAATCAATATCCAAATCATCAGTGTATACCCCAAATGATTCTATTGGATAATAATAAATTTTTGATACTACTAAAGATGAGGAGGGATGATTAGTTTTCTTATGTAGTTATTAAACAATTGTGTCATTTGAGTACTATATTAATTATGTACAAGTTATAAGATTTATAGAGTTTATAAGGATTGTACTGCAGTACTATTTCATTAGGATATGAGATTATGTGGTGCTAAGAAAAGTTACACAATAACAAGTTAGTTATTTTGGAAAATATATGGTCGAGGGAAAGATAAACCTTCAAATAGTCCTTATGCTAAGGTAATGATTTTGGAGTAAGAGATAATTGATTGGGATAAATTATATTCGATATTAATGACTACCTTGAAACTAATTAATGGTTTGTTTATTCCATCATTATTAGAGATTACAACATTTTTGGATTTAAGTAGTATATCCAATATTCTATGTTTTACAGATGGAATAAGGAAGTATATACCTATTAAAATAAGGTTTTATGGTAATTCAGGTTGTTACTATGTTTTAATAGAATACATGATGAAGGTATTCACATGTTGTTATGTGATAAAAGAAATCTTTATTATGTTATGTTTTCCTTCCTTATAATTTTTTGGACTGTGATTTTGGACACAAAATTTTTGGATAAGTCCAAAGGTTGTAATTTAGTAAGATGAACACTTGATATTTTTTATAAGGTTAAAGTATGATTTATTGAATACTTTGACCTAAACTTTTGGGTTTCAGTAAAAATTTACAAGATTAAGGGAATACTTGTGGACCTTATGATTTATTAAATGTGCTTCAGGCATAAAAAAATAATTTCAAAAAATTCATTTCCTAGTGTAAGGGATGAAGTGAAAACAGATCTAAGAACTTCAAAATGATAAGAATATGATTATGAAAAGTAACAAACTTAATTATGTTTTCTTGATTTCTTATCACGAAATTAAATCAATCCCTCCTCTTCAAAAAAAGTATCTAAAAAAATGTGTTATCCTAATACCATATGTTTTGTTAAACTAATGATACTTTAAATCATCATATATTGATGGCTTTGAGGCCCTAACATTTTCATTTATTATTCACTTGTTTGTGATGGAGGACCTAAATAACTCCCTATAAATATTTACGTTTTACCTCCAATTATGTGTCTCTAATTTCCACCAATGTTCTCCTATTTGAAATCCTAATTTAGTTTTGACTTTTTTATATCGCTTTCCCTCTTATTAAAACTAAATTTTATTAACCCTATTTTTGATGTGGGTTTTCCACAAAGATATTTTCTATTTTCAACATTTTATTTTCGAAGAACAATTTCAAATTGTGAGTACACAATTTATTAAAGTAGGGGATAATATAACACCCCAAAATCTCATAGTAGGTTATCTCTTTAACTTAATTCAATAATTTAGGTTACACACAACACTGAGTTCAAGCGCATCATGACCGATCAAACTAGCCGTTTAAAAAGTGGTTATGAATAGTATTAACTACATTTTGAATTTTATATATATCTTAAATAATTTTAACATTCTTATTTTGTGTTTATTATACATAATATAAGGACAAATTCAATTTTTCTGTTAAAAGAAGTATTTTTCAAAAATGCAGTTTTTCCAACTTTTAATGGAAAACCCTTTTTAAATAAAATATTTGACACATTTATATATTAAATTTAATGAAATTAAATTATTTTTTATAATTGGGACATAAAAATTTAGTTTGGATAAATTTTTGGTACTTTTCTGATAACTTTCGTATTCTGATGAATAGTGAAAAACAGTAAATTTTAATTGAAAACAACTTTTTTAATCGAAATAATTTATAGTGTTAAAATATAAAATTGTGTGGTTTAAAGTATAATTAGATTATAATTTTATCATGTAATATAATTTAGGTTATTTTAAGTAATTTAACATTAAAATTGGACATAAACACATGTCAATCTTTTGATAGTTTTTATTTTTTAAAAACCCACTTTCTGGTTTTGACAATGGGAATTAATTTTAAATTAATTAATGAAACTTCAATGTTTTAAATTTGGTAAAATAGACATAATTTATTAATTTTAAATATCAAAATTATCTTAGGGTGAATCTTTTGTATTTTTCTGAAAACTTACAAATTTTTATGAATAGTGAAAAACTTTGCGTTATTGTTTAAAACCGACTTTTTATTTAAATAATTAAAGTTTATATTTAATTTAAATTAAAATAGATACATAATAAGTTTATTATTCCAATTTAAACCATTAGAGTCATTTTATAATAATATTAGATATATAAAATTTTATTTAACTATTTAATGTCTTTTACCCACCTTCTAGGAATATTTTAAAATTTGCATAAAACTTAATTTTATAGCTTCTATGAATTGAATTTAAAAAATCCTAGAGACATTGTTGAAATCAGTAAGTAAATTTTTTTTCAATAGGATGAAAATAATTTTTGGTTAATAATAACTTTTGAATTTTATTTACCATGGTTAAAAGTAAATAGGGTAATTAAAGGTAAAAATGATATTATAATTACCATAACACATGTTATAATTCTACTAGATAAGTGTAATTAGACATAAATAAACCTTAGGACAAAAATATGGTCCTATTTGATCCACTTTTATTAGATTAGGACATTTATTGTTATTTTATTTAACGAAGTGTTAAAAGTAATAAATTCAAAATTTAATAACTAAACCATTTTTAATATAGGGTTTTACATAACATAAATTGAAATATAAATATTCATTATAAATATAAAAATATTTCCTACATAATGGTATTTTATTTATAATTTCTAAACATTATATAATTAAATTTATTTTTGACACAATGGTGATGCTGTAATTACCTTGTTACTAAAAGATTAAAATAATTGATATTATAAATATCCAAATGAATGAAAATTGAGACTTCTGATTAATTAAAAAAATTTTATAGGTTAATATGACATGTTATTATATATTTAATTTATTTTTTTTCAAATTAATCATGTTTTTTTGACTTTCAAAAAATCCAAATACTAAATAGTGTCAAAATTGACATAAATGAGTTTAAAAAATACTATATTATTAGATGATACAACTTTCCTAAAAATATAAAATTCCACAAAAGGAATTATATAATGATATATATGTTATTAATGAAACACTTGGGGTTCTCTTGGTGGTTTATAGTAATTTTATTAACCATGTAACATAAAAATTCAAGAAGAGATTGTAAAAGTTAAACTATTAAATGAAGAGTTAAATATAAAATATATGATTAATATGGTTACTTAAACTTGTATAAAACCTATTATTTGAGAATATTTCAACTCATACCCACCTTATAATCGAAATAAATCCATTTGGATCCATTATAATACGAAAATTACTTGATAATAAAATAATATTTCAAGATTTTCCTAAAGCACCCCTCACCTCTCTTATAAAAGGGCCCTTCCTATTCTCTAAAATTCACACCTGCAAAGCCAGTTGTCTCGGCCAAACCATGATCAAATCTCCTAAAAACTACCCTAAAATCATCCTAGAGGTATTACATTGATCAGAAATCCAACATAAGGATCCATTTTGTCCAAATCAAAAGGAAGAACCCAAAGAAGAGGTAATAAGTTCATCACCTCTTTGAAAATTCTTTTCTTCTTCTACTTCCTATTTCTTTGTCGTTTCTATACCAAAATAATAACTCCAGTACCTTCTACATACTAAGAGGTTATTATAAATATGATAAAACCATATTATTTAGTCTATTCATTGTATTAAAAAATAATTCACCATACATGCGTACGTACGACTTACCGTCTCCACATCGTGGTGTAGTTTATTATTCAACACATTATTTTTTTGGACGGGTATAATAATGAGTATAATTGATGTAAATAATAAATATAAAATGTTAATTATTATGTATATATATTATAACATCCAATTACATAAAATTTCACCATCAATAGAATGATATCATCGCTCGTGCGTACGTACGACTTACTATCTCCACGATGCGATTAGATTCATTTCCACGTTCACTATTCAATGATGATTACCAAAATATATATTATTAATAAGTATGGAAAATATGAAATAATAATTCTATTTGATATATATATATATATATATATTTACATATATCTGATTCAATTACTTCCGTTTAATACGATATGAAAATGGAAACAACATTTATGCGCATGTACGACCTACCTCCATAATCGTAATTTTCCATTTCAAATATATATCTATTATAAATATTTATATTCTGAATATATATGATACATAAATAATTTTTTATATTTTGGCATCAATTAAATCATGATGTAAGTAAAATGATTAATAATAACAAATTAAAACACGTAAAATAAAGAAAGCGATTATTACCCGAAATGTTATTCTAACATGGAAATTATTATTAAATGGGTAGTATAAACTCATAAATTAATAAATTATGATATCATAAATATGAATATGGTTCTGGTATAATTTAATAACATACTATGGTCATTATACATGAGGTTAAACATACCCTTGACCAAAGGAAAGTACAAGGTAAGGGCTATTTCCTCAATTTCATTATTATCTAAGATTGTTTATCTGTATGTATCTACTGAGACATATTTATCATCTATGTACATGTTTCATTAAAATGTTTTAAAAATGTATCTTCTAATGTTTTATGTATGGGACTCTTTAACTAGATCATCATTTTAAATGTTTTTAAAAATTTATTATTCTAAATCTTTTTTTATTAATGTTAATTTTTTCAAAATGATTTTAAGGATTTATTTACGTGGAAATCATTATTTTAAAGTGTTAATTTATTTCAAAACATTCAAAGTGGTATGGGAAACTTTTATTCCAAAATATCTATTAAATTAGTTCCTTAATAAATTATGTGACTTTTAAAAGATTTCAGGAAAAGGGGTATTTCTCTCAAAGAGTTTTATTGATTATTTTCAACTATGTCAACATCCTTTATTGGATATTATTATTGATTGAGGTTGATTTATTATAATACAATCTTCCATATTTTATCTAATGAGTTAAGATATGTTTTATTGTGGATGTAATATTTTTATACCATTCATGGTTTATGGTTAAAGTATTGACATTTTGAATGCTAGTTTTAGTAAAAATGTTTATGTTATGTTTCAAATTTTTTCATATGAGGAATGCATTGGAATTAGTAAGTAATGGGTAGGGCCCGCTATATCCCCTCAGTGCATTATTAGGTCTCATGAGATAAACCAGTGTCTTGGCACAAGGCCTTGAAAAAAAATTTATTTGTAGTCTTGGCACGAGGCCTTGATTATGTAGTTATGATGTCCGACATTATGTATTCCCTCATTATGAAATTAGTTATTACATGTGATTATTCGACTAGTATAATATCCATGTGCATGTTTATATGGTAATATTTGATTTATTTTTTCCACATTATGTTCAAGTTTATGTTTAAAAGTTTTTTCATTTTATTACACATCTTGCCTTAAAAGTTTATAGATTCTTCTAAATTATTTACCCTTACTAAGCATATGAGCTCACCATTTTCTTATGTTTTGTTTTCCTAGGATTCCAATAAGTGTATTATGATTGATATGAAGGGTTAAGATAAGGGAATAATAGCATTCTAAAAGGATCATTTATGTTTTGTTATATGTTTGAATTTGTAATGTAACGTTCATGTATGTAATCTATTTTCCAAGACTGCTTAACTAATCGGTCCTTCAGGACTTTATTCCTTGTAATCATTCCAATGTATTAAAATAATGCACCAACTCTAGGTTTCTGGGGTCGGGGTGTTATAAAATATATTTATTATTATGTACATTAATATATATGTATTTTAATAATTATAATTTTAAAATATTATATAAATTAATATACATTTATTTTTATAAATTATATTTCATAAAATATTAATTATATATAATCTAAAATCATAAACATATTATTTAAAAATATATTTTTTATTGTTATAATATAAATTATAAAAAATATATTGGGTTTTTATATGATATATTTTTTAAATAAATTATATTTATGTATATATTTATATGATATGTTTATGATTTTATATTACAAATAATTAATATTATATGAAATACAATTTATAAAAATAATGACATATTAATGTGCATAATATTATGAAATAATATTTATTTATATATATTGATACAATTAAATAAAGACATATAAATAATTTATTTAATATGTTTATATAATGTATTTAAATACATTAATATATTATGTTTTAATTATATATATATATATTATGGAAGTTTCATTTCAGAAAATAGTGGGGGTTTTGAACACCATATAATTTAAGAAATTAGAGGGGGTTTTCAACCCCTCAAATATAAGATATTAGATGGGGTTTTGAATCCCCTTTAAAATACAACTGATATTAGAAAAATAATGTTAAAAAATTTAGAGGGGCTTCAAAACCCCCTCTAATTTAAGAAATTAGATAGGGTCCATAACCCCCTCTAAATTCAACTATTAACGAGGGTTTCACATAATAATCCTCTAATTTTTATAGAAAATGAATTTAGAGGGGGTTCATAAGCCCCTCTAAATTTGATGATTATAGGGGTTGTGAAAAACCCCCTCTAATTATATAGAAAATTAATTTATTGGGGGTTCTTCATAACCCCCTCTGATCTACTATTTTTTTTGTAGAGGGGAGCTCAAGTTAGTTCCTCCTCCCTTCCTCCACGAATCTTTGGCCTCCAATTTCAAGTAGTTCTTCAATGTAATACCACCTTTATTTCACTTATCGTATCCCTTCCTCCTTATCCATTTGTTTTCTTTCACCCTCAAACCCTAATCACTGTATATGTCAAATTTATTGTCCATAATGGGTTTAATCATGTCAATTTGGTTTTTAGGGTATAAAGAGGTTGTATCCTTACACAATTATGCTTTCTCAATTGAAGGTGATGAGTTTTTCTTGATTGAGGTAGGTGTTTTAAAACACATGGCCGATTGTCTCCTATCGACCGATAAAGGTTCCGGTGCTCTGCTAATGTGTATAGTAGCATTCGGGTCGAATCCTCAGTGATGATTCTTTGTAATAGTCGTTTGTTTTTAGTTGATTGTATTTTGATTAGAGGGGTTTGTTAGTAGAGATTAATTGAAATGATTGATTGACTATAATTGATTTATCAAATTGATAAATATTGGGGTGAATTCATTATTAGGGAGTTAAGCTTGTGATATCCTTGAGCTTTGCTTTATATTGCAATTAAATTAACACCCACTTCACAAGTTGACGTCGATTAGAATTACTAAGTGTTAATGCTTTAATCCAAGACTTAACTTAACTAGGATTATAATATCAATCAGTACTTGTTTATGGTAGTTTATTTATGGTTCCAATAATCCATGGAAACCACATGCTAAACAAAATATGTCATTAATACATGACATATTAAGTCAAACATACACAATGTTAAATTAACAAATACTCATCGAGAAAATACTATCAATCACTTAACATACTGAAATTTTGACTCAACCCCATGAGATATTTACTCATCCATTTGGGTGTTTAATATTCTGGTTATAATAATTATGATGATAAATTAAGAATAGAAGAAAAATAAAGGGATTAGAAAAGAGTGGTATGTCGAACACACACACACGAACAATGATGATAATTAAAAATGGATTTTAGATTGAATGAGGAAGAAAAATAAGGGAAGGGGATTAAAATGAATTTAAACTATTTTAAGAACATTAATATGAAACTAAAGAAGGTGTATGAGAATAAGAGATATTGAAGAAGTAACTTGCAATAAAACTAAATTACAAAGAAAGGACTTACAAAATTACAACAATGAAGAACATAAAAGTAAATGAAAACAAAGAGAGGTGGAAAGGTTTCTCAAGTAAAAACATGAGTATGGAAGATCATAAAAAGACTTTTTAAAGTCTTTGGTCTTGCCAATATGATCTCCTCTCTTCTGAAATGCCAACCCCTCTCAAGGAGAGAAGGGGAGAGTATTTATATCCCAAGGAGTGGACTGCTTACATTCCCAATACGTACCTCCAATTACGTCTCAAAGTTGGATATTAATACAGCCGAATATCGACATATCCCCCTCTTAGAAGTTTTAGATAATAAAGTTGGATGACCTCTCTCAAAATGTAGAGTAATTTGGACCTATGTAGACAAAGTTATGACCGGTTGATTAAACAATTTTAATCTATCCATTTCAATCCAGTCTTTTTTGATGTCCAAAATGTGAAAGGGTTTTGATTAAGAATATGCCTTCGAAGACGAATTATTTATTCAATAATGTCTGTCTCCAATATCTCTTCTTTCACACTGAAAAATCTCAGCTTGATTGTATGCTTACATCATAATATATGTTATGAATACTGTACTGATTTTATTTCTTAGCCAGAATGGTGGGCTGGACTTAAAAGCTTATATTGGCCCCCTTGTTTTTGGATTTGGGCCTTGAAATTTTTATCCAATACTACTTACATTATCCACAGAACTATGGTGGAGAATAATGGAATTTGGATATCTTTATTTATCCTAGTAAATCAATCTTCATGAATAGTCTAGTTTCTTTACAGATTCTTTGGTCTTGTTTGTGAGGACCATATGACCCTTCAAATGGTAGAATTGGCTCATGGTACCTTCTAATGAAATGTTGTATATTTAATTTATAATTCTAAAAAACAATAACCAAAAAATTTGGATCATTATAATTATATTTATTATTAAAACAGTAAACTGACTCAATTGGACTACTTCTAAAAATGCTCAAAAATTATACTTAGTATCAAAACATTAATATTTCACAAAAATTATGCACATTTCATGTAAAAATCAGTAAAGGGAGTATTTAATAAGTCATAAAAATATTAATAACATCAACTCCCCCACACGTAGTCTTGTTCATGTCCTCATGTGCAACAAATATAAAAACATGACAAAATCATTTTCACTCACCAAAAAATATTAAAATTTTGTTTTCTCCAATCAGGGGAGGTTTAGACTATTTCACTCATCAATTTTGAATTCCACCACAAGTTGTTATAGAAATTTTTTTTCAAAAGTAATTCATTTTTTCATGCTCAAATTTAGAAATGAAAAATGTGGTCACTCAAAACTCACACCTCTCAAGATGATAAAATTCATTTGTGGAGGTTCACTCTTTCACTAACCAAAAGTAAAAATCTTAGAGTTTGAAGGAGATCTCAGCTTAAAATACCTATCCAAAGTGCACAAGAATAAAGAGTTATTTTTAAGGGGTTTTTATATGGCTATGGTATGGTAGGAATATAATGTCCAAGAGAGAGAAGAAGAGGGTTAAGACACCAACATAGAAAAATCAATGGACATTTTTTTGAAATAAAACATGGATGGAAATGAAAACACATATTTACAAGGGAATTATTGTGTGAAGAAAGAACCAATATAGGAAGAAAATATGAAGGTAATGAGAAGAATAATATTTAAAAAACACAAAACTTCTCCCAATAAAAATATAATGTAAGTGTTCTTTTATTTCTTTTCCTTTTTTTTCTTTGTTTTTTCGGAAGTTGACCTTGAAACAAGTCTCACACCCATATCCCAACCCATGTTTGATCTCCTCACGACACTAATTGTAATAGTTATAACAAGATCAAAGGTTGAGGAAGAGTGATTTTTGACCTACCCAAGACACAACCCATTTTTTCAATTTTTTTTGATTTTTTGATTTTTTTTGAACACTTTGCAAAAATATTTGTACAAGATTTCATAAACAGACATACATTCCCAAAAATCTCTGAATGAAAACCACTAACTCTCCCCACACATAAAATTATGCTTTCCCTCAAGAATAAGATAATATAGTTTCATCAAAAAAGGGTACCAAAAATGAAATCCACCCCCCCACACTTAAATTTCAAAAAATTATGCAATGAAAATCCATGATGATATTGGGTGGGAAAAGGTATTGGGCTTGTAATGTGTCTATCATGGAAAGGGTTTTCATAGGCTCTAAGGGGCTTTCAAAATGATGATTAATGTAAGGGAAATGAGAGGATATTTGGCTATTGTGATTCTCATGTGGTTCAAAAAATGACTCTATCATATAAATGCACACTAAAGTAGGAAATTCAGCTAGAAGGTCCACAAACTCAAGAATCACAAATGGGGGTGAAAACACACATTTTGAAAAGATGGCCATAGGTGGCCTTGGTATGAAATCAAATGTTGTTCCTCATGGTTTGGGAAAATCATTTTCCAAATCAAAAATTGAGCACTCAAAATTTGTTAATTTTGACACAAAAATTCTTTATCAAAAGTCATGATGAAAATACAAAATTTTTGAGATGAATAAATTTCTGTTAACTCCCCAAAAAGGTTGGAAAAAATTTCAAAACTAGATGGTGAGTAATCATGAATCTTGACTTTTCATTTTTTTATGATTTCTTTTGTTTTTTTTGTTTATTTTAGGTTTTTTAGATTGTATTTTTATAAAGTCATAGCCACACATAAGAGAAAGACTAAATAAAAGGTATTGATGAAGAAAGATGTAAAAAAATAAAATAAAAGATATGGGAATAAGAATAAAGAGATTGAGATAGAGAATGAGTTAAAGGGAAAGAGGTGCCCCCTGGTTTGGATTTGGTGGGTTTCCATCTCTATCTAGTGGTAGGTCTACTAGAGAAGTTGGGGATCCAGTGGAAGTCGATGTTGATCCATGATTGTGCATCCTCTCATGATGATGCTTTAACCTATGTCCAATTAACTGTGAATGTCCTTTTGGAAGAGGGGTCTTGGACTTGTACTGCACCAAATGGGTAAACATTAGTAATAATAAAAGGACCTTCCAAACAAGAATTAAGCTTATCTGGGTGAAGTCGAAATCAAGAATTGAAGTGAATTACCTTTCAACTTCATGTAATACATTTCTAAGTATGTGTTTATCATGGATTACCTTAGCCTTTTCTTTGTACATATTGGAATTATCATAGGATTCAAGTCGAATCTCCTCCAGTTCATCCAATTGCAACAATCTTTATTCACCGAATTTTTCACAATCAAAATTACAGGTTTTCACAGCCCAAGAAGACTTATGTTGGATTTCAAATGGTATATGACATGCTTTACAAAAAACTATCCTAAAAGGATACATCCCAATGGGTGTTTTTTAGGTAGTTTGATAAGCCCAAAGTGCTTCACCAAGTCTTTCAGGCCAGTCTTTTCTGGTGGGTTTTACAATTCTCTTAAGAAATCTTTTCACTTCTCTATTAGAAAGTTCATCCATGCCATTTGTTTGGGGGTGATATGAAATTGAAGTTTTATGTACAACCCCATTCTTTTTCAAAAGAGATTCCATGGTTCTATTATAGATTTGGGTTCCTAAGTCACTTATCAAGGCACGTGGTGTGGCAAATCGGTGGAAGATGTGTGTCTTTATGAAGTCACTAACAGTATGTGAATCATCCTTTCTAGTGGTTTTGGCCTCGAACCACCTAGAAACATAATCAACTGCAAGAAGGATGTATGAGAATCTATTGGAAGGGGGAAATGGTCCCATAAAATTGATGCCCCAAACATCAAAGATCTCACAGAAAATAAAAGGTTTTTGGGGAATTTCATTACTCTTGGAAATTGTGCCAAACTTTTGGCAAGTGGGACATGATTGAAAGAACTCATGTGAGTCCTTGAAGAGTGAAGGCCAGAAGAATCTAGAGTCTAGGACCTTTCAGGAGGTCCTTTGTGGTCCAAAGTGGCCACTACCAGGCATTGAGTGAGAAAATTCTAAGATGGAAGAATGTTCATTTTCATCGACACATCTTCTTATTACCATGTCAGCCCCAGTTTTCCAAAGTTTATTTTCTTCCCAAAAATAGTATTTTGAATCACTTTTCAACTTCATTTTTTGTTCTTTTGAAAAATATTCAGGAAAAACACCAGAAAACAAGTAATTTATAATTGGGGCATACTATGGTAACTTTGGAGTGAGAGATGAAAGGTGCTCAGTGGGGAATTCAGGATCAATGATTTCTGAATGAGAAGAATTAGAAATTCTAGTCAAGTGATCAGCCACAAGTTTTTCTTTACCTGAAATATCTTTGATTTCAAGGTCAAACTCTTGGATCATTAGGATCCATCTTATTAGCCTCGGTTTATAATCACTTTTCATTGAGTAAGAACTTTATAGAAGAATGGTATGTGAATATGATGATTTTGGCACCAAAGATATGGGGTCAGAATCTATCTAAGGAAAAAACCACTGCTAAAAGTTCTTTTTCAGTGACAATGTAGTGAGATTGAGTTTCATCCAATGTTTTTGAGGCATAATAGATGACATGAGGAATTTTTTATCTTCTTTGAAAAAGAACAGCCCCAACGGTTCTATCAGAAGCATCACACATCAACTCAAATGGAAAGGACTAATCTGGGGGTTGGATTATTGGGGAACATGTAAGAGTAGTTTTGAGTTCAATGAAGGATCTCTTGAAAACCTCATCAAAATGGAAGGTGACATCATTTTGGAGAAATCGAGTGAGTGGGAGGGAAATTTTACTAATGTTATGGATGAATCTCTGATAGAAACTAGCATGACCGAGATATGAACGGATGTCTCGAACAGAAGTGGGTTGAGGAAGTGATTGGATCATTTCAATTTTGGCAGGATAGACTTCAATACCATCTTTTGAAATTATGTTCCCTAGAACAATCCCATTTGTAACCATGAAGTGACAATTTTCAAAATTTAACACAAGGTTACACTTGACACACTTTTGTAGGACTATAGAGAGTGAATTAAAACCAGATTCAAATGACTCACCATAAATGGTGAAGTCATCCATGAAGACTTCCATGCAGTGTTCAATGAATTTGGAAAAGATACTCATCATACACCTCTGGAATGTTGCAGGAGAATTGTAAAGGCCAAAAGGAATTCTTATATATGCATATGTTCCAAAGGGGCATGTAAAAGTAGTCATTTCTTGATCTTGAGGTGCGATTGGGATTTGGAAGTAGCTGGTGTATCCATCAAGAAAGCAATAGTGTGACTTTATGGCTAATCATTCCATCTTTTGATCAAGGAATGGAAGAGGGTAGTTATCTTTTCTTGTTTCAACATTCAATTTCATATAGTCGATACACACACACGCCATTTTTTCTTTACTCGAGTTGTTACTACCTCTCCATGTTCATTTGTGACAACAGTTATCCCACCCTTCTTAGGTACAAATTGAATTGGACTAACCCATTCACTATCAGAAATTGGGTAGATAATACCATCTTGAAGTAGCTTGATGATCTCTTCCCTAACTACCTCAAGTATGAGTGGATTGAGTCTTCTTTGTGGTTGTCTAATTGGTTTGGATGATTCCTCAAGATGGATGTGATGCATGAAAAGAGTAGGGTTGATTCCTGGTATGTCATCTAGGGTCCACCCTAAGGCCTTTTTGTTTTCCTCTAACACTTGGACAGGTTTGGACTCCTCAGTTTTGGTAAGTGAAGAGGAGATAATGATAGGATAAGATTAATCATGGAAAAGGAATGCATATATCAGGTGTTTAGGAAGAGGTTTCAGATCAGTCTCCTCTTTTATTTGTGGGTTAGAAAACTCAAGAATGGAGAAAGGGACTTTAGTTGCTTCAGATTCATTTTCCTTAATACTGTCCAAGGTGGAGTAGTAGAGATTAGAGTTAATGTGGGATTCAAGAGAGTTTTCAAGTTCCTATAGATTGATGGAGTCTATGAATGAGATGTCCACATAAACCTCACCATTTATGAATTTTTTAATCATGGTGCAGATTTCACAAGATCCTTGTCATTAGAACATAAAGAACATGATGGATTGGGGTTCTATTGACTCTTAGAAGTTCCCTCAGAAGCATGGATTGAGAATGCAGAGTGATCCTCAGATGGGTATCACATGGATTGGAAAATGTTGAACTTGACCATTTGGTCACCGAATTCCATGGATAAGATGCCTGAATGGACATAAATCTTGGTTCTCACAGTCATGAAGAATTGTCTTCCAAGAATTAGGGGAGATTGAGATAAGTTCGTCTCATATTCCATGTCAAGGACATATAAATCAGCATGTAAGATAAGATCATTGACTCAGACAAAGACATTCTCAATTATTCCCTCAGGACTGGCTGTGCTTCGATTGGATAATTGAATAACAACACCCGTTGGATATAAGGGACCTAGAACAAGGTTGGAGAATATATATTTGGGCATGAAATCAATTGAGGCTCCTAGGCCTATGAGTGCATTATCAAAGATAGAACTTCTAATATGGAATAGAACCGTAAAGGTCCCTGGATCTTTTCACTTTATGTGAATAGACTACTGGGTGGAAAAATTTTCAAAGGTCCTAAGTTGCCTCTTGTGGGTGTAGAATTCCTTAAGAAACTTGTCATACTTAGGGATTTGTTTTATGGCATCTAAGAGGGGAATGTTGACTTCAACACATCTAAACATGTCGAGCATTTCAAGATCGGGTTCAAAGGACTTCTTTGGCTTAGAAACGGCTCGAGGAAAAGGAATTGGGTTCCTAAGTGTAATTGAAGGAGATGAGGGATTTTTTTCCGGTTCCTTTTCATGTTTCTTTTTATTTTCATTTTCTAGGTCAACATTCAAAGGAGGGTTAGAGGACTTATCTTGAGGCTTCGTAATTTTTTTCCCGATCTAAGTGAAATTTCACTTACATTTCCCTTGGGGTTGGGTAATGGTTGAGATGTGAGTTGGGAAGAATTGGATGGTTGCTGCTGACTAAGGTGGCATTCTAGTTGACCAATGTGGGTTTCAATATTCTTGAGGCTTGAATGGGTGAAGGAGGCATTGTAACACCCCAAGATTTCATAGTATGTTATTTCTTCAAAATAATTCAATAACTTGCACTACACGCAACACCGGGTTCAATCGCACCATGAATTACCAAAAAATCCATTCAAAAGATTTTATGAATAGTATTAACTAAATTTTAAACTAATACATCCTTATAATTTTAGAATCCATATTATGAGTTTCTTAGACATAATGCAAGAACAAATTTATTTTCAGTATTGTACTTTTATAAACATTTAGTAGTGAACCCTTTTTAAATACAATATTTTAAACTTTTTTACTAAATGGGGACATCAAAAATTTAAAATGAAACATCCCAAGCTTCCATGATATGCTTTCCTTTGAATAATACAGTTGCGTGTGTTGTACACAACTTCGAGTTTTAGCACACACCCCAACCGATCAAACTAGCCGTTATGAATAGTAATACCTACTTTTTGAAAATTTATCTCTCAAAATGGACTTCATTTTTGGATTCGGAATATCGAATTTAGCCTAAGGTGAAATTTTGTTACTTTTCAGATAACTTTAATATTTTGATGAATAGTGAAAATTACTAAATTTTAATTAAAAACAACTTTTTTAATCAAAATAATTAAAAGTGATAAATAATGAATTTGAGTGGTTTTAAAGTATATTTAGAATATATTTTTACCATTTAATACAATTTTGGTCATTGGAGATAATTTTACAATTAAACCGGACATAAACAAGTGTCAATCTTTTGATAGTTATTATCTCTTAAAAACACGCTTTTTGTTTTAACAACGAGAATTAATTTTAAATTAATTTATGCCACTTCTGTGATTTGAATTTGGAAAAATGGATTCCATATTTGGAATCAGGATGTTCAAATTGTGTAAATAGGTAACTTTTATTTTTAGACATTTTGAATAATTACTTCGGTAAATATTTTATTTACCATGGTTAAGGGTAAATCTGGTAAATAAGGGTTAAACAATAATATTATAATAATACTAAATTACCCTAAAACGTGTCATAACCTTATTGGTTGATACATGGTCGACCATAGACATCTTTGGGTCAATTTTGGGACCCCATGGATCCACTTGTAGGTGATAGGGACACTTTATTTTAATTAAGTTAAAATAAGTACAAAAATGACATAAGCATATATCTTTTAGAAAACCAATTTATACATAGGGTTATATACGTTGGATTTTCGACTATAAATATTCATTAGAAAGATAAAATTATTTCCTACATAATGATATTTTATTTATAATTTTTAGAATTTTAATAATTTAATTTATTTATGACACAATGATGATGCAGTAATTTACATAATAGTGACAAATTAAAATAATTGATATTATAAATACCCAAATAAATATAATTTGAGACTTTTAATGAATTAAACTAATTTTATAGGATAATATTACATATTAGTATTGATTTAATTGACTTTTTAGAAGTAATAATTCTGTTATGAGTTTCACAAAAAATCAACTATTGAATAGTGTCAAAATTGACATAAAAGAGTTTTTAAAAAAATATTATATTATTAATTGATATTAAATTCCTAAAAATCTAAGTTTCGGCCAAGAGACTTATATCACGATAGGTGTACCATTAATGGATCACTTGGGGGTCTCTTGGATGTATATAGTAAGTTTATTAACTATATAATATAAAAATACAAAGTGACATGGAAAATGTCAAACTAATTAACTAAGAGTTAAAATTAAAAGATAAGGTTAATATAATGACCCAAACCTGTATAAATTCTATTGGTTGAATTTTTTTAGACCTATCCCCACATTAAAATTTAAATAATCCACTTTGGATCCATTAGAAACCGAATATGAATTTATTATAAATGAATATTTCTAGCTTTTCCAAAGGTGCCCCTCACCCCTCTTATAAAAGAGCACCCCTCCTTCTCATTTCTTCACACCTTCAAAGCCTTTTGGTTTGTCCAAACTCTGCCCAAATACTCTCCCAACTTCCCGCACTACAACCTAGAGTCTTTTGTTTGATCATAAGGCCAACCTAAGGAGACCTTTTGATCAAATCAAAAGGAAGAACCCGAAGAAGAGGTAATTATTTCACCACCCTTTTTCAAGATTCTTTCTTCTTCCACTTCTTCTTCCTTTGTTGTTACCATTATAAAATAATAAATACAGTATCATATATATACTGTGATGTTATTATAAATATGGTACAACCATATTCACTATTCTATCCATCCTTTGAATAACATGTCACCATAGGTGCGTACGTATGACTTACCGTCTCCACGTCGTGGTGTAATTGTTATTCAATAAATTATTATTTGGATGGGTATAATAATGATGTGTAAATCATGTAAATAATAAATATAACATGATAAGGATTCTGTATATATGATATTCCATCCAATTATATATTATTTTAATATCAAAATAATGATATTATCGCTTGTGCGTACGTACGGACTACCGTCTCCAAGAACGCGATAAGATTCATTCTCCATCGTATCCATTCAAGTATAATTCTCATTTGATGATTAATAATAGTATCTAAGGACTTGATATCATTCTGGATATGAATGATATACAACCTATCCATTACAAACATGTCTTACGTAACAAAACATATAAAAGAAAACGAGTAAGTTAACACCCAAAACGACGATAATTCTAAGATATTATTAAAAAAGCAATGTTAAAAGATCATATATGATATCATATTAATGTATATGATTATTTAATAATTTAATAAAAATTATTTCACCATTATACAGGAGTTTAACCTACCCCAACCAAGGAAAAGTGCAAGGTAAGGGTTTATTTCGCAATCTCTTCATTATCCGAGATTGTTTATACGCAATAATCTACTGGGATCTCTTTATCATCCACATCCATGTTTCTTAAAAATGAATTTCAAATCATTTTTTCTATTTACTAGAATATGGGTTAAAGTCATTTATACCCTTGTTTGCCTTTTTATAAGAGGTTTATAAAGAAATCTTTCCGTCATTTTCCAAACAAGGTGCTTTTTAACCTTTTCGATAAAATTAAGGTAAGAATGTTTTTTTAACTTATACGGCAGGTGCGGCTATTTACTGCCATTATAAAATTGTCAAAGCATCCCTTATAAAACTACAAGGTCATTTTCAAAGTAAATGTTTTATTTTATAATTATGTGACTTTTAAATGATTTCAAAATGAATATTTTAAGAATGTCGAAAAGGTACTCTTTATCAAAATCAGAATTTTAAATGTTTTAAAGATTTATCTTTCTAAATCTTTTTAATTAATGTCCATGTCTTCGAAATGGTTTTTAAGGATTTATTTATATGGACATGAATGTTTTTAAAATTTTAATTCCTTTCAAAAGTTTCAAAGTGGTATGGGACACTTTGATTCAAAAATCTCTTTTTAATTACTTCCTTTATAAATGTGTGACTTTTAAATGATTTCAAAAAAAGGAGATATTTCTCTCAAATAGTTTTGATTTCATCTATGTCAAAATCCTTTGATGGATTTTATGATTATATGAAGTTGATTTATTATGATACAAAACTTCCATAATGTATTGAAGTTTTTGTGATATGTTTGACTGTGGATGTTTTATTTTTATACAATTCATGGTTTATGGAGAAATTATTGACATTTCGTATGTTAGTTTTAATACGAATGTTTATGTTATGTTTAAACCTTTTCATATGGGAATGCATTGGACTTAGTAAGTAACGGGTGGAGCCCGCTATAGCTCCTCGATGCATCGGTAGGTCTCATGAGACAAACTAGTGTCTTGGCACAAGGCCTTGGAAAAATCTTATTTGTAGTCTTGGCACGAGGCCTTGGATATGTGGTTATGATAGTATGGCATTATGCATTCCATCATTATGAAAGTGGTTATTGATATTGCATGTGATTATTCGATTAGTAGAATATCCATGTGAATAAGTAAATGGCATTATTTCATTTTACTTTTTCCATACTATGTTGAAGTTCAAGTTTAAAAGGCTTTTGTTTTAGTTATACATTGCCTTAAATGTTTATGCTTATTTTGGAAAGTTTCCGCTATATTGTTATCCTTACTGGGCATTTGATCTCACCCCTTTTCTATGTTTTATTTTTCCCAGGATGTGAAGAAGTAAGTTATGAATGACCTGCATGGATATTATGAGGGGATAATAGTGTGGACTATGGAGACATTATGTTGTTGTAGTAGTTTTTCACTTTATGATGTAATGCAATACTTTATGAATATATCTAGTGTTTCCAAGGCTACTAAACAAATCGGTCTTTCGAGATTTGATCTTTCTTGTGATCATGCCAATTTTATGTAATAATGCACCGACTCTGGGTAACTGGGGTCGGGGCGTTACAGGCATGATCTTCAATAGTGCTTTCCCATGGTTTATTAGAATAAGATGCTTGTCCCAAATTATGATAACCTTTATTTTCGTTCTTAGGAAAGTGATTGTATTGGTTTTGGAATTGGGAAGACTCACTAGGATAATGGAATCTAGGAGGAGGATTGTTCCTTTGAGGTTGAGGAAGAAAAGTATAAGGTTGTTGGAAGTTACCAACACCTTGACCATATTGGAATTGGTTTCATTTTTGAGGAGGAAATTGAGGGGGATGAGAGATGGGATTACCATACCTCAAGTTAGGGTTATATGTAGAAGAGAAAGGCTCAGAATGGGGTTGGTTGAAGTTTCTAACAAACTGACCTAATAGTTGAGGGTTGGTGTTCCGCTGAACATATGTTTCATTGAGATCCATTGGTCTAGATGAATCGGATTGATCCTCTTGAAGCTGTGGACATGTGTCAGTTGTATGAGATGGAGAGTTGCAGATTCCATAGTTTTTGACAGGTCCAAGAAACATTGATTTTGGAGAAGACGAGGTTGGGGATTTTGTAGCCACAGCTAGTTGTCGCACAAGACCTGTAAGTTCACTCATCCACTGGGTTATCTTATTCGACTAAATTGATTGATTATCTTGGGATTTTTTGACTTGATCATGTGCTCGATTATGTAGTTGTTGTGTGTTTGCAGCCATGTTTCTTATAAGATCTCTTGAAGTTGCAAGAGTTTTATCAACAAGAGCACCACCACTTGCGGAATCAATGATAGTTCTCTCCATAGCCAATAACCCCTCATAGAAGTATTGGATCAAGATTTGGTTGGGGATTTGGTGGTGTGGGAATGTTTCAACAATATTTTTGAACCTCTCCTAGTACTCATGGAGCGATTCACTTGGGAATTGACGAATACCACTTATTTCCTTTCAGATAGAAGCAGAACGAGAAGTAGAAAAGAATTTCTCTAAGAAGAGTCATTTCATGTCATTCCATCTGGTTATGGAACTAGGAGGGAGGTAGTAAAGCCATGACTTAGTAGTGTAATCTAGGGAGAAATGGAATGCTCAAATTTTGATTTATTCCTCAGAAACCCCTTGAGTATTCATGGAAGATCACACCACTTGGAACTCTTTAAGGTGGAGATGCGGATCCTCACCGACTAGCCCGTGGAAATGAGGGAGAAGATGAATCAAAAACGATTTGAGCTTGAAGTCACATTATATGTTTGGATATTTAATACCAAGAGGTTTTTAATTCATATCATGGGAAAAAATTTCTTTAAGTGTTTGTTCCCTAGGATTGGCCATTTCAAATTCAACTGGTTGGATGAGGACTGGTTCTTGAATGAGTTGATTATCTCTTATGTTCCTCCTAAGTTGGCTAAGTGTTCGCTCAATTTCACGGTCAAACAAATCTGAGGGATTTTTTGGAAGGATACGGGGCATCCAGAGAGATTTTGTAAGAAAGAGGAAGATGAGTTTTTCTTTTTATTTTTTTCAGTTTATGATTTTTAAGAGAAGACGGGTTTTTCTTTGTGTTTTTTTTCAATTTTTTTATTCAATTGTGATGGTTTTTTGTTTTTTTACAATAACTTGAAACTAATGAATACTTAAAGCACCAACCCTAGTAGTGGAGCCATTTTAAATGCACGACTGATTGTCTCTTATCTACCAGTCAAGGTTCCAGTGCTCTGCTAATGTGTATAGTAGCATTTGGGTCGAATCCTCAGTGATGATACTTTGTAATAGTCATTTGTTTTTAGTTGACTGTATTTTTATTAGGGGGGTTTTTTTGTAGAGCTTAATTGAAATGATTGATTGACTATAATTTATTTAAAAAATTGATAAAGATTGGGGTGAGTTCATTATTAGGGAGTTAAGCTTGTGATATCCTTGATCTTGGCTTTATATTGCATTTAAATTAACACCCACTTCACAAGTTGACGTCGATTAGAATTCCTAAGTGTTAAATCTTTAATACAAGCCTTAACTTTACTAGGATTCTATTATCAATCAGTACTTGTCTATGGTAGTGTATTTATGGTTACAATAATCCATGGAAACCACATTCTTAACAAAACATGTCATTAATCCATGACATATTAAGTCCAACATACGCAATGTTAAATTAACGAATACTCATCGAGAAAATACTCTCAATCACTTAACATCCCTAAATTTTGAATCACCTTAATGAGATATTTATTCATAAATTTGGGTGTTTAATAGTCTGGTTATAATAATTATGATGATAAATTAAAAATAGAAGAAAAAGAAAGGGATTAGAAAAGAGTGGTACATCGAACACACACACACACGAACAATGATGATAATTAAAAACATATTTTCGATTGAATGAAAAAGAAAAATAATGGAAGGGGATTCAAATTAATTTAAACTATTTTAATAACATTAATATGAAACTACCGAAATTGTATGAGAATAAGAGATATTGAAGAAGTAACTTGCATTAAAACAGAATTACAAAGAAAGGACTTACAAAATTACAACAATGAAGAACATAAAAGTAAATGAAAACAAAGAGAGGTGGAAAGGTATCTCAAGAGAAAACTTGTTTATGGAAGATCCTCCCAATATTTTTTCAAGGATTTTTTCGTGCCAATATGATCTGCTCTCTTCTGAAATACCAACCCCTTTCAAGGAGAAAAGGGGAGAGTATTTATAGCCCAAGGAGTGGACTATTTGCATTCCCAATTTGTCCCTCCACTTGAATCACCATGTTGGCTATTAAGATAGCTGAATCTAGGGATATCCCCTTCTTTAAAGTTTTATATAATAACATTGGCCAACCTCTATAACAAATTGGAGTCATTTGGAACTATGTAAACAAATTTATGGCCGGTTGATTAAAAAATTTTAATCTGTCCATTTCAATCCAGTCTTTTTTGAATTCCAAAATGTGAAAGGGTTTTTTGTATAGGAATATGCCTTCAAAGCCTAATTATTTTTTCAAAAATGTAGGCCACCAATATCTCCTCTTTCACACTAAAAAACCTCAGCTTGATTGGATGCTTACATCATGAAATATGTACTATACTAATTTTATTTCTCGGCCAGAATGGTGGGATAGACTTCAAAGCTTATGTTGGCCCCCTTGTTTTTGGATTTGGACCTTGGAATTTTTATTCGAGACTCCTTAAGTTATCCCCAGAACTATGGTAGATAATAATGGAATTTGGACTTCTGTATTTATCCCAGTAAATCATTCTTCATGAATAGTCCAGTTTCTTCACAGATTCTTTGGTCTTGTTTGTGAGGACATATGAACCTTCAAATGGATGAATTGGCTCATGGTACCTTCTAATTAAATGTTTTGTATTTATATTAGAATCCTAAAAAAGAAGAACCACACAATTTAGATCAGTATAGTGATATTTATTATTAAAACAGTAAACTGACTCAATTGGACTACTTCTAGAAATGCTCAAAAATTATACTTAGTATTAAAACATTAATATTTCACATAAATTATGCACATTTCATATAAAAATAAGTGAAGGGAGTATTTAATAAGTCATGAAAATATTAATAACATCATTTTTCTATTAAATTCATTAATTTAACATGTCATGAAACAATTAAGATTTTTAAATGATTAATTTTATCAAGTTAAACCTATATGTGATACCCATGAGGGATTTATAGAATTTCTTCCAGCTTTTCTATACTTGGAATAAAATAATTTTTTTTATTGAATTTTAGTAATATTATGAATTAAATTTTTATTCTTTCTAATTGTTTGTGAAAATTTCTAAGAGTATATTTCAAAAGGATTTTAATTATAAATGAAGGGGTTTCACCCTTTTTTAATTTCTAAAGAAATTAACCTACATTTTAAGGGTTTGTTTTAAATCAAATAATGTCTTGAAACATGGTTTTCCATGATGGATTTAAAGGCCCACTCGGCACTAAATTAAAAACAATTCCATAATGTGTGTGTTATATGGATGTTTTCATATCTGGAAAATAAAATATCATCTTAAAGGTATGGTTGAAATTTTATATAAATAATTGTTGATGATTATACACTATAGTTGAGATCCCATGGGACATATATATTATATATACATTAAATCTTTATAATGGGATGTGAATTGGATTATTTTTTTGATTCTTACACATGGATGTGAACGGGGTTGTTTCGTATGAGTGTGTTATAGGTGATAATAAGTTTATTGTTTATGTATTTTATATAAGTATATTATGATTGTGTTTCTTGATTTTTTGTACACAACCACATTGAATATGTCCTGGGATCTCAATGTAACTAAGTTATAAGTTTCTCATCTGTTATAGTTTCAAGGATATTATGGACTTTCAGCCTCTCGCTTAATGTAGGGACATTATGGTATTGCTACCTTACCCATAGAGTTGGGGACATGATGAAATTTCTTCCTCCCCATTAGTGTTTGGATTTGATAGACTTGTTTCTTCTTCTATAGTTTTCTATACTATAGAATCCTTATAAATTTTATTCCATAGATAGATATCTATGGTCATATCCTGTTATGAACTAGGTAGATTTATATGAAACTTATTTTCTTGATGATGGTATTTCGTAGATAATTCATACTATATACTTTATGTGCATCTTCTTGTGTTCTTTTAGATTAGTGGCACCGTGCACATTGTTTTTTTTGTTTTATTTTTCCTTTTGATACAATGGTTCCCACCAAATAATTTTATTCTTTATTATTTATGTAATTTATTTTTTAAATTGGTTTTGAAAAGGGGTTCTTAATGAAATATTTTTATATAAGGAAAAATATGGGTTTTGGTTTTATAAATATGGAAGTCAACAATTTTAGAAATTTTTAAATCATTTTCCATTTCAAATGGTGTATTTTTCCTTCCTAGTAAGAAAGATATTTTTAAAGATATTTTAATGGAAATATTGATTCATGAGTTTTGGTTTTGAAATTATGGTTTTACATTAGATGTTTTCTATTTTTCAAAAAGTGTTTTCCATGAGTTTTAGAAAAATGATATAAATGTATTATACTTATTTTATTATGATTTACATATGGGGAAACATATTTTTTATGTTTATTAAAACTATAATTTATGAACTCTTTTATTAAAGTAATTTCATTGAATCTTTGGTGAAATACTACTAGTTATATTTAGCTCACAACATGCATACACATTCATGCATGAAAGTGTATCAAACTCTAATATTTTATATAGATTCCTAGGCTATGATATTATATTGGATATAATTTATTGGTTATTTGATTGTGTTTTTGGGATGTGATGAGTTAACATGTTTCATAGGTAGGCATTTGAGAGGTGGTTCAAGTTATTTATTTATTTTTGGGACACTTATTTATTCGTCAATTTGAAAAGGTGTATTTTTCTTATAGTTTCCCTATTTTAATGATCATGATGTATTTTTGTTTCAGTTTTCTTTATGTTGGATGTTTTGTGTGTGTTAAATTGATGTTTTATGTTTTTATAAATGAGTTAGATCATTCCCATTGATTGTGAATCATTTGTATGTTTGTTATGATATTAATAATAATAATTAATATGATTATTATCATTATTTCCTTTCCCTTTTTTGGATTGTTCATTTAGTTAGGGCTGTTTATTTGATATGCATGGTATTCTAATATATGGATGTGACACAATGGATTCTTTATAAGGATTATACTACTTTTTTATTATTATTTGGGGGTGAAATAATTCACATCAACTGATATATTGATACCTTACAACTAGTTTCCATCCCATGATGATTGATAATTCACTTTTAGAATTATGTTAGATCAGATCATGTGCTGGTTAAAGGGTAAACTAGGACGATTTGTTACAAAATTATATTATACAACTTTTTATTATTTGGGTAATTCTTGTTAGCATAGAGATAAGATTTTCAAAACCTAGGAGGTAGGTAATGAGTAGGTTCATGATCACCATAGTTTTTGAGAAAACCCAAGTTAACTTGGGTAGTCTTGATTTTAGTGTAGAATTTGTATTTAATTCTTGAATTTTTTTAAGATACTCAGATCTCAATTGAGTTATATTAGAGTTTTTGGTAGTTTTATTAAATTTTGGGATGAAAGTAGGAAGGATCCTAAGTTTCATGGTTATATCACATGGCCTAGAAAACTGTATATATTTAGTGCACCTTGTTCTACAACCATTTCAAAGGATTCCACATGATTAACGCATGGTCATAATAACAATATGGCTAAATAATTATTAATATTAATCCCCCCAGAATAATTATTGAGAGCTATTTTTATTTCTTATGAATCTTATACCAGTTTGATCATTTTGGAGGAATATCAAAGAGGGTTTGATGATGTATTGATATTGTTTAAGCCTATTTTTAATTTTTGGTTTTTTAATGTTTTTTAGTTTTTATTTAAAAAATGGTTTTGTTCGAAAAATATAATTTTGGTGAAATATTGTGATTTTGAAACTAGTTTTGGTGGTTTATTTAAAAAGGTATTTTCATTGATGATTTTGATTTTAAATCCATACTTTGTGGTTTATTTTAAATGTACTTTTCCTATCATATGATATTTTAGAATGTCATGGATTCCATTATGGAATTTGGAATTTTTTTTTGAAAAAAAGGGAATTTTTATAAAAATCTTTTAAAATGAATGTCGGTTTTATACAAATGTTTTTGATTTTCAATCATGAGTGTTGGTTTTTACTCTGATTAGAGTTACAAATGTGAATTTTTATGAGTTTTTTTAATGATGTTAAATGTTTACAAAGTGTGTATTTAATTTTTAAAATGATTTTTTGAATATTTAATATGAAGTGATATTTCTAAAAATGAATTTTTTGTAGTGTTTTTGTTTTTTGATTCATGCTTTTGAGTCTAAAAAATTATTTAGGAATGTATTTTTTGAATTGAATTATAAATCATAAATTGGTTGGGTTCATTCTATGGGTTATTTAGATCATGACACATAGAAATGTATCGAAGAAATGTTAAGGTTTACTCTCTAAATATGATATACATGAGTGATTATACTCATCATTTAGGAGTAATTATTCTAGTTTTTGACTTTTCTATAACTATGAATTGAGTGTTTGAGATTGAAAAATTTGTGTTCCAAAAATTATTAAGTCATAAACTTTCTATTTTTTTAGTGATCAGGGGTTAAGTTAGGAAATTGAGTGTTTAGAGAGAATTTTAGGAGACTCCAACTCTTTATAAACCCTAGAACTCCATTTTGGAAAGAGAATGAGTTTAAGAGACTATATTAGGGTAAGTGAATAGTAAAGGTTTATGCTGATTGTTTCTTAGACATAGTCAATACTCGATTGATCATTAATTTTTGGATTTATGATTGATAAGTTCAGAGTAGGTTGAGCCTAGAGGTAATATTGGATTGATTCATCCTTTAGATTTTACTCTATGATTATTTGGAGAGGTTTTTATTATCTCTAGTTGTTCTCATTACTCATTGATTTATTTTTTATTATTTCTATATTTGTATGATATTTTCCTTGTTATGAGACATATATTTTTATGAGTTTCACATGGGAAGACTATGGTTAGTTCTTGGGTAATTGTGATGTGTGCTATATCAGTTTGAATTGTACTCTACATGGTACTCAATTTTATATTATACCCTATTAAGGTTTCTATAAGTTTCACCATGATAGGGTGTTCCATGAGCTTGTTATGAGGTCAGTTTTCCATTATTGTTGTGACTCAAGGATAGATCCCATGTTTTTTTATCATTGAAGAATGGTTTTATTGATGTATCTTTTTTCATACCTATGTTATAGAGTGTGGATGTATTAGATGTTCTTGATTATCACTATTTAGGATATTCCTTTAGGTGTTATTTCTCTAAGCTAAGCTTCCTTTCTTGGATGGTTGTTGGTGGTTGATAGAGGATTATTGTTTATATTGAATCATTTTGAGGAAACATATTTTTTTTGGTGATATCCTTTTCACAGGGGTGTTTATTTATTGTGTCAAAATTTTAGTTGACCTCTAAATGGTGGGAAGTCCTAATAATGTTATTAGTGATATTTGAGCTTCAAATTTCATTAGTGGGGCCTGAGATATTTTTATATAAGTTGGATGGTATTGAGAATTAGCTTCATTTTTTTGAGAAATAATGTGCAGTCTATTGTCTTTTTCTCACTTGACCTTAATTAAAATTCCCTCAACCCTCTAATATTTTAGGTTGGGTGTTGAGGATTTATTTTCCAATTTATTTAAATTTTTTTGTGACTTTATAGGGGTAAAAAGTTACATGGGGGGGGGGGGGGATTGTGGCACACCATTTCAATGAGGTATTTAACATTATATTAATTTTGGGTTATATTAATATTTTTGCGAGTTTTCAAGAATTTGAAGTGTTTTTATTTTTTTCTCATGTTTTCATCTTTGTTTGTAGTAGGTTGCACCATTACTTGGTAGGTAATGCCATGAATAGTGTTTTGGACATTCTATAATTATATCTATAGTGGGTATAACCACAACACTTTAAGGTTGTGTATAATGGTTTTTTGATACCTATTCTTATAGATTTATCCTTTTTTTATTTTTAAGTTAGGGGAATGACATACTATGAAGATATGATCACGCTATGCTGAGACCATGGTATAATGGCTATGAATTTTCCAAGCTTTAGGGAGAGAAATTCATGTCATAAAGGAGGGAGCACCATGCCATGAGGGTTTTTCTACATTATGTTATCATATCATGATTAGGTAATCCAAGAAATGACATGACCGAGGAAATTATATTATTGTTCTGTGCCGCTTTTGGGGGAGTCATATAGTGTCATAATAGGGGATGTCACACCAAGATGTGCATGTGACCATTTTTAATTTTATTATCTTCCAGTTCTACTCCCATTAAGTTTTATAGAGTTTGAACTATTCCCCCTAATAGTTTGGTTAATGAGAATGAGATATCAAGAGAGATCCTCCTTCCATCCTCTATGGAACTATATCCTTATCTATCCATTTTAAATGGTTTTTTGTGATAATCACTCATTTCTTTCTCTCATATTCTCCTTTACTCATTTACCCTAAATTTTATTTCTCCTTAAAACTCTAACCAATATAATATTTTAGGTTTTAGAGTAGTTTAATCATGGATATTTTGTTTTTTAGGTCTTAGAGAGGTAATCTCCATGAAATAATGAGATTTAACTACTGAAGGAGATGGATTTTTTGATTGATTGAGGTTGGTAATTCTATGTAATTAATTTATTTAACAAGTTATTAAAGTCATGAGCCTTAAAAATTATTTATTTTATCAATTTAGACCTATACGTGATATCCACGATGGGTCTATATAATTTTTATCATGTTTTATATATTTTTCATAAAGGAATTTTCTTTGGAATTTTATTAATTTTTAGAATTATAATGTGATGCATGAAAAATGTTTATAAGAATTTATATACTAATCTTTAAAAATTGTTTTTAAGCTAAATTGAGGGGTTTATACATGTTGATATATTTACAAAATGAAAACTTTATTTATGGGGTTTATTCTAAATCAAATAATATTTTCCAACTTAGTTATCCAAGATGGATTTAAATTCCCACTTGAAACATAATTGAAAGGTATTACATGGTGTGTGTGTGTGTGTTACATGTATTTTTACATAGATTGATCATCCTATATTTTCTTTAAGGAACTTTTGGAATTTTATAAAATTATATTTTGATTATTATAAACCTTTTTTGTGAGATAATTGGTTATATACCTTATGAATACTTTTATCCATATTCATGGGATTCGATTTTGATTATTATTGGAATGATTTTTCATAGAAGTGAAATGGTCTATTTATCATGAGGGTGTTGAAGGTGAGATGTGGTTTATAGTTTATTCATTTCTTAACTATATGAAGTTTATGTTTGTTGATTTATTGTCACCTCCACTTTGATTATGTCATTAAAGCCTGAGGTAACTAAGTCAGATGTTTCTTAGGTGTTATATTGTTCGGGACATGACAACCTTATTGTCTCACCCATTGTTCAAATACATTATGAAATTTCTCCTTTTTCCATAGTTTTAGGGACATTATGGCCCTACTATCTCACCCTTATTGTTAGGATGTGATATCCTTATAGCTTTGTCTATAGAGTTGGTATATAATGTAATATTTATAAAGTTGATTCTGTTGATGGATTTCCAAGATCATATCAGGTTAATACCTAGGTAGTTGTCCATTAATATAATTCATTATATGTTGGTATTTCCTTGGGGAATCCCGTTTTGTACTTCATATGCATCCCCTTGTGTCCTTTTGGATTAGAGGAACCATTCATTTTGTTGTTTTTGTCTATTTTATTTTTCCCCATGGAAAGATTCTTAGTAATTATTTTACTTATTTATTTATGGGACATTTAGATTTTGAAACATGTTTTAAAAAGGGATTTTAATGAATTTTTTATAAAATGAAAGAAGTTTGGTTTTGGATTTATAAACCTGGAATTCAACCATTTTTGGAATATTCTAAAAAAGTTTACATTTTAAATGGTAGATTCCACCATCCCAGTAAAAAGGGTATTTTGAAATAGATTTTAATGAAAATATTGATTTATTTTTTAGGTTTAATATTATGGTTTTAAGTTGGATGTGATGTTTTCCTTCATTGAAATCCATATTTTGTAATTTTGAAATAAATAACTTTTTGGTTGAGTGATAACCTTATAAATACCTTATACATAAAATATCAAAAGGATAAAAACTTTTTTATTTTTTTTAAAAAAATACCTAGACCCTCTATCCCCAAACCACCAAAATAAGTAGTAGATCCTATTAGGATATAAACTTTAATTGTCTCTGGGTGAAACTAGAAACCAAATTTCCATGGCCCATCAATAACTGGGGAAAAATATCCTCATAAAAGACCACTAAAACTTTATCCATCTATAAAAATAAATCCAAACCAATTCAATGAAAAAATGAACCAACAAATCTAACTTTTAATGAGAATAAATAATCAAATCAAAGAAAAACCAGTGTTGAGAACCTCCATGAATAACCATAAATATTGATGACTTGGAATGAAAATATTACAACCATGAAACATAAAACCAATGAAAACAAAAACACCACTGTCATTGAGATGAACCGGTATCATTGACCACCACCTTATTATTACGAAGTACCAAAAACCACCAACCAAAACAACATGAAATCTAGGAGCTTCTATAGAATAAACGACCAATAATAAAAAATGAAAACTAATACAGATTAAAAAACCAGATTAATAATACTTCAAAAACTATCACCCAACAAACCAAAACATCTACTGAGAAAAATAGTGGTCGAACGAATGATCCACACAAGCTCTAACACCCAACTCCGCTTCTAGAGAAATGTGTTTGGTGAACATTTGGTCACTATAATGTTAAGTGAGATAGTCCGACACCTCTTTGGGCTGGAAGAACCAGAACCAAAACCATAAGGTACCACTGAGGAAACCATCAGAGAAGACCCTGATCTAAATCTTCCATTGATAATTGCCTATGAACTAGGGACCAAACAAGAAGGAATAATCCAATTGATGAATGAAAATACATACATCCAATAAAGGAGGAGGAACAAGATCTTATGGGGAATGAGATGAAATAACATTGAAAACCATTAAATTGTAAAGGAAAGAACTTTAAGAGGATTGTGAAGATGAAAACAAGTGAGAAAGATGTATTGGGATGTGTTGTGTAATCATGGGTAATATGGATATATTCAAACAATGACATGTGTTTATTTATTTTTTGGACTCTTGTGTATCAATCAATTCGTGTAGGTGAATTTTGCTTCATGTTTTTATGTTTTAGTGATTTTTATGTATTTATGTTTTTATTATCATTTTGTTGAGTTATTTTTATATGTTCAGTTGATTTTTTACATTTTTATAGATGACTTGGATCATTTTAATTGATTATTAATTGTTTAGAGGTATATTATTATTATTTATTCTTTATTATTTGGATTTTTCATTTAATTGGGATTTTTTATTAGATATTAATGGTATAATAATGCATAGATGTACCATTTGGATTGTCAATAATGTTATTAAAATTATTATTAATTTTTATTTGAGGGCGACGTTTTTTCCACCAGCTGATTTATTAATACCATGAAATTAGTTTCTAGCCTGTGGTGATTGGGAATGTGATTCAATCCATGTTGTAGATTGGATGGGGTACTAGTTCAGGGGTAGACTAGGTCAATATGTCATACCTAAACCAAAGCCTTATTAATATGGAGGGTTTCTCCATGCCTCAATAAACCTTAAATCAAAACCCTAGATTTGATGAGAAAGAGAAGTGTGTAAGAACATGGTTAAACACATCTTTAATCCAATACCCAAAACTTCAATGATTTAAGGGAGAAGATATTTGGAGGAAGTGATATATCAAAAATCAGATAATATATCTCTTTTCATGATTTATAAATGACATGATGATGCAATGTGGGTGTTTGAATATTTAAATAAAATTTTCAAGTCACTTTTAAATGATTAATGACCTAATTGAATGGTCTTAGGGACCATGAAAAAACCATGAAACCCCCTTTTTCCAAAATCTAAGGCTAAATAATGCTGACTACATAGTCCTAGGTATTTTGAATTGACTTTGTAGTCCCCTTGGACTTAGATATATAGGATTAATTTTCCCAATAACATGGTCTCAAGGTCTATTTTTTTGTAAATGAACTAAAATAAGAGTATTTTATTTTACAATATACCATGAGTTGTATACCGTGATATGTATATGATGCATATCACAATGTCTTGAGATTATGTTTCCTATGATGTAACATTTGATGGTTATGAGTGATGGGATACTTCCACATCTCCTACATGGTTTCTTTTAGTAATAAATCAATGGGTGGATCCATTTTTGGTTTAATTAAACATGATATAATCATTGAAATTTTCCATGATTTTATACCCCAATAAGAATGCATTAGGGGTGATGCATGTCAGCTACCATGTGTTTTCGAATGAGCAGGATATACCATAATTTAATTAAGAGATCTTATATAAGGATTCAATCCTCTTATTAGTGGAGTTCATTATAGTTTTAAGAAATAATTGAATCTTTATTCTATCCTGGTTATCCGTTTATATTTTATGAATAAGGTTTTTGAAAACTATTGGATTTCATAAGTTCCTCACATAGAATATGATAATTATAGTTGTTGGTTTCATCCCTATATAGGTAAGATCCCTACAACTATTTATTAGTTATCTTTATTAAACATGAATCATCATGATCAACTGATATAGAGTACACAATAACTATGTTATGTTGTTTTATTTACTTTATTCATATAATATGTTTGTTTAGTGAAAACAGATAAGGTAAAAAGGGGTTTCATCCACTTAATTTATTATATGGAGATCCTATAATATCCCATTAGTGGTATCCGAGTAATGATCATCTTCAAATCAACATTTTTATCTAATTGTTTTGTAAGAAACATGTGTATCGTAATGTGTGAGTGGTTCTATTTTTTCTCAATTGTTGGTTATGACTAGCATGTGTCATAGTAAACAATACATCATGATCCTTAGATTTTACATGTTATTTATGTTATAATATAGGCGATATTGAAGGCTATGATGGAATCCTGAGTTTCATGAAAATATAGTGTCAAATTATAATAGTGATATATGCGATATCATAGATTATGATTCACCCCTATATAAGAGTCATTGAACCCATCTACATATGGTGAAATAAGAATATACTATTTGCACTTACTATATTTTCAAATAATACTTATCTATTTTATAAGGATACCTTTTTATATGAAATCAATGGTCATGTACAAAACATCTCTTGGTTTTAAATACCAATATATGAATCATATGTAGTTTGTTGTGCCTTACAAAAGGGAGCTGCGTATGAATTATCACATAGTTTAAACACGAACACAAGGTGTGTATGTGACCTGTATAAGATTAAAAATCTACTTAAGTTGGATTATAATGACGAATCATATGTAATATATACACATCACTTGTGTAGTATTAAACCAACCGACCTATGGGTGATAATTCCCTATATTAATCAAAATATACAATTTTAGAAAAGACTGAATAAAATTTGATATATTGGATTATTTCTTATAGTTTATAAATTTTTTATAAATGATAATTATTAGGAATTATAAATATCATATTTTTATTTCAAAATAATGTATGAAATGAGCATATTAATTTCTCAATATAATAAATATACAAAAAATGTTTATTTATTTATTTATTTATTCATTTTAAATATTTTTGTTTATAAAGTTTTTATGAAATGTGAATATTATATATGATTTAATTTATTTTATAAATTTATTCATATAAAAGTTTCATGTGATATATCACATGTAAGGAATGAAAACATAATATTTAGTTTTCATTTAAATTGACAACAATTTTTTATTAATGTTATTAGATTGAATTTATTTGTTGGATATAGTTTATAAATATTTGGTATTATATTTATGATAGAATTTGAATATCTATTGAATAAATTATCCTTGGGTAGACAAACATTAGATTTGAAAAATGTAGGGGTTAACTAGGAATACTCATATAGATATTGACAATTCCATATAATTCTAATCCTTTACATGAAAAGTTAATATACCTTACATATAAAATATATTTGGATATGTGTAAATATGTTTAGTTTATATTATGGCTGAGAAAAAAACACCGTGATTTGTGTAAAGAGTTAGACATTAATATGGATTTGACATATTAATTTGGTGGATGGAATTGGGATACCAAAAACAAAATGTTATAGGAATGAACCAACCATAATGTTAGGGTATTTTTTACCTCAAAATCAAACACCCTATACCTGATTACTGAGGGAATATTTATCTAAACCACCATCACCACATATGAATTTGAGGATAGTCAATGTGATATGAATGGAAACAGTGTAACCTCCTTTATATAAATCCTTGTTTTCTAGGATTGGAGCACTTCCATCAATAACAGATCGTCCCAAATTCATACCCAACATTGATTTAGTAATTGTGGTGAGGTAAACCCTCTGGATCATATTCTATATAGAATCCTATAATATTATGTAAAACACCTATACTTGAGAGAAGGTAAAATTATACAGGGTCTGTAATGTGGACAATTCATCCCATAATCTAGTTACCACAGTTGATCAAGGTGATATATATGATGGGTATTGAAATCACGTTAAAGAATCATACTTCATCAATGATGGCGATGATATAGAAACCTAGAGTTATTCTTTAGTAAGTGTTATTATATATGATGTCATTGAACAAAAAATTGACATTGAACATAAAGGGGAAGACCCCCATCTAAAAATACTGCCCGTATCGAGGTATATGAGCAAGAAGTGTGAAACCAAAATTAAATGCGGACCTAAAAATCAAAATAAGAACAAAGTCTTAGAGTCCCCTCAGGATATTCACTTTCCAACTACCTAACACATACTAAGAAAAGATAAAATAAAGAGTCTTACTGAGATCTAAATCTATCCTTTTTATTATACTATTGAGTTTCTCACAACTAAGGAAAATAATTCCATATAAAATATTGGGATTGAAATACTTCAACATAACAATATCAAGATCTCATAGGTAAATTATATTATCAATAATGAAATTCAAGAATAAAAATAACCCTTGACTACGAGTGACCCACCCCAGTAGGACAAAACATCCCATCCGAAATGGGTAAAACATTACTTGTTAATTAGGTACAATCTATTTTGTCCCATCCAGATGAATTCATCCCCTTTGGAACACTAGTTGTTCTATTCATCAAATTATTATCCAACTCTAGACTAAGTGAGTCACCCATGGAAACATATAGATCAAAGGGTAATGATGGTTTCAAATTAGGTGTATAAATCAATTATTTCATGTTTACATTCCATAAAAGAAAATTTGTTGTTGATACACCTGGATAGGATTCTATTTCAAGAGTGGTTTGATTTGATTCCTTTTGATGTTAAAATTTGGCAACCCCAGTTTTTATCATTCAATGGTGTAGGGGATCTGGATAATTATCTTACTCACTTATCTTCCTAATGCATCCTCATGTTAGAAACCTCTGAATAGAAAGAGGAAGTGAAAATAAAGTGTGTTTTACAAACATTAGAGGGTATAAACTTCCATTGAATAAAAACATTTTACCAAGATCAATCTCTTTTTAGTAATACCTCCATTTTAAATTACTATATCTATTCAACTCAACAATGATAATAGTAAGTTTCAGTGACATTTATAACTACAAAAAAGTGAGAATGAGATGATTGATGATTTTATTACTAAATAATAGAGTTTTACATAATTAATAAATATGAGATTTATCTAAGAAAAACTTCTTGAAATACAAGTGGATACCTTTCAAGGTAAACTAGTCACTGTAACCATCCCATAGAAAAACCATGGAGGATTTTTGGAATTCACTAACAAAAGTCAATTCGTGGAAGATGTACTATATCAAACTATGTCAACATACCGATTGGTACTACCACTGAAATATAAAATCGCTGAAAATTATAAAAAACAATTTTTTCTGTAAAGAAAACATCAAAACCCACAATGAATTCTAAACTTTTTAGGTTGGAAGAGGAACCACTACTAAAACCTAAAAATTGTAAGCACTAGTACACATGACCTAAACTAAGAAAACATGATTATTTTGGGGTGAAGAGGTTTCATAACATCAATACATGGAAGAAAAAACTATATCCCTTAGTGTATAATAATGTTCTTGGATTTTATACATCAACAATAGAGAATTACATCATTAAACTTTCCAATTATAGAACACCAAAATCATAGGGAATTTAAAATCATCCTAATTATTTATCTTTTCATAATTTGTTAGGATACACTATCCAAGAATGATTATTTTTCAATTATATCCTCTAAAAATTAGTTGATAATAGTTAAGTGTCCCATCCTTATTAAAGGGAACACCTGACCCATGTGTCCACCATTGACTCTGATGGGGAAGGAAAGTGGGAATAAATATCAAGTAAAAATTCCTTGAAATTTTACAACTAAATTACCTAAAAACTAGATAAACATGAAATTTTTATTATTATGGAATGACTAAATCATCCAGTCATGACCCTAATTTCGTTTTCAATATTAAAAGAGATAACTTAACCAAAACATTCCACTAAAAGTTTATGAAACCATCACCATAATTCCATGAAGAAAGAGGAATAACCTTTAAGTCTCCTAAAACTAGTAAAACCCATTTTAGATTTCATTCCCTTGAAATTAGGAATAGGGGAACCACCCAACCAAATGAAGCCCTATTTGGACCAAGAGAAGAAATATTATTTATTCTATATAATTTAGTTGAAATATTCATATAACAGACATGAATATATATTAGAGTTGTATTATTATAATTACACTCATGTGGGAGGTTTTTGAGGTTCAGGCTAAGGCAGATATAGCCATGGTTCACCTAGAATTTAGGATTCAATATCAGACCATGTTATACATACTAAAAAAACCATAATAATTAAGATATAGAAATCCATTCCAAGATAATGGGAATTTGATATTGGGATCTATAGATCCCATCTAGATACTATCTATCTATTATACTTCTAATTTTTAGTATTGATGCAAGGTATGTATCACTATCCGAGACTCCCATATTTTTTATTCCAAGTGAAATGAAGGTTCCATCCCCCCATAATTTGGGAGATTCACCCCCTCATCTCCTGAAGCCCCTCTCACCTCAAATAATAACATATGTTCAAAATAGGAAAAAAGTCCACTTTCCTAGAAATATGATGAGATGAAACATCATTTCATAGTACCATAACAATTTTTGATACTATATTCTCTTTTCCTATCCATGGATATCATAGAGGACCTTTTAGAAGAACTAAAAAAATCCTTAGGAGTTTCAAACTAAAGTAGATGAAGCCAAAGAATATCATTCTATAAATTAATTTTCCAACTACCATGTAGTTGTTTATTTTACAGAGAATTACCAAGGGACCACGATATACGATAACATCATGCCCCTTCGCACCTTGGGTCATCTCAATGATAAAAAATATTTATTGAGTTATCATTTATAGTGGTTCTAGGATTAATCTCAACCCCTCCCAACCCTTCAGTGCCTTTGACTAAAAGAGTTTTACTTGATCCCATTAATGCTATAAATCTATGTATTCTAAAAGAATGAGGAAACATAATTAGGAAAGATAATTTTTAAAACCCAATTTTAAGATCTGCTTTCCATCCCTAAATTCATGTTTATTTATTAGGATAATGTATTCAATGCTTTTCTTAGATGATATTGGATCCATATTCATGTGGTAATGTTGTCATCATATCACAGATGCCTTAAGTATTACCCATGTTTTCAAATAAAAGTAATTATTTGTGAAATATCCCCATTCAATATATGTGAATCTTGGTATATCAATGTCAGGTATTACTGTAAAGACCCATAAAATTCAAGGGAAATTTTTTCTTAATTTTCATTGGGATTTTACAAGAACGCAGTTTCTGATGGCACATGATTCTGAGGCCCGGTGTGCCCAGAATCAATTTCTAAAGTTTGGCTTGGGTACGTTCAGTGAACGAACGAGCGAGTTTTTCTATATTTTCAACCGGTGCTCGGAATTGAAATCCGAGGGCACCAATGAACTCGCAGCGCCAGTATTTTCTTAAGAGGACATTTACTGTAGGTGCGTTTTCATGGGAGAAGAAGTTTAATTTTGGGGTTTAAGGAAGAAATAAATAAAATTTTGAAAAATTTTATTTTTGTTATTCAAGGAAGTTAAAATCTACCATGGGAAGTTGTTAGTGGGGTCCACAACCACCCAACTTCCCATGTGTGAATATGTGGGAGGTGATGCCCACACCCACCTAACCTCCCATGGGAGAGTTTAGTGTGGTGGGGCCCACATGAGACCATAAACCCTTGAAATTCTTATATCTCCCTTAAACTCCCTTGAACTTAATGTGCAAACTCCTCTTTAATATCCTCCTCCTTTATGATTGTATAACTCTTCACCTTTTCCTTCCACCATTAATTCATCCCAACATTCCTTAATTAACGAGATGAGCCTCTTCATTTAATTAATTATGTGGTTTGGTTTGAATTTTAAAATTCTTGAGGTGTGAATAAAAATAATATAATGGGATATTATTTTGGAGCTTTGGGTGTGTGAGAAAACCTTAACAACATTCTGGTGTTTTTGGGAGAACATTGGTGTGAAGAAGAAGAGAACTTCCCTCCGACGAAGAATGAAACATCTTCAACGAATAATGTTTCTTCTTCAACGAAGAACACTTTCCCTTCAACATAGAACGTTCTCGACGAAGAATGCCTCCGACAGAGAACGTCACCATCGACGACGGATCTTCCTCCAAAAACAATGGAATCGACACCGATCTTCCGCAACGACCGAACATCGCGATGCTTGCCTCTTTCCACGGCTCGACGACATGCGACGTCTTTTCGAGGTAGGGGTTAAATTTGTGTAAGTTTATATTCCTGTGGTTCTTCCCTTCTAAAACAAAGAACTTGGATCAACTCATTCTCAAGTTGATCCGCAGATGTTCTCTTTTGTGGGTTTAGAATATTTATTTGTGGGGGAAATTGTAGGGGGTTTGATTTTGGTTCATGAATCTTTCTTGACCGTCCAAAATCAATTTTCCTTAAGCCGCTTGATATCGTATTAATGGGAGGAGGTTGGACCACACGAACACGGCTGACCCTCTTCCCCCTTTGTTAATGTGTTTGCCGCATCTCGATCAATGGTGGCGCGGTGCAACGGCACCGCGCGGAAACAAGGAGGATCATCGGCGAAGAAGCGTGGCGCCATTGCGCCGCACCATGGAGGCCGAACGAAGCCACGAAACTGTCGCGCTGTGCCGGAAAACCACGAAGAGACGTGTTTAGTTTATTTGGCATGCGGATCTACGAGCCATGGAATAACGGGCTGCAGGGGCGATTTGAAGGCTTTTCAGCGAAGGCCGGGTCCCGAGAGGACCATTGGAGAAGATGGGAGGCGAAACGGACCACCAGAGCGCATCTGGAGGTCCACGAAAGGCGGCAGCAACGCGCCGCTGGAACAGGACCGCCGCGGCTGAGCCGCGGCGGTGGCCAAACCGGAACGACTTAGCCGTTCCGGAGGTGGAGCGGCACGACATTAAGCCGCGCCGGTTTTTCTTCAACGGGGGGGGGGGGGGGGGGGGGCGTAATCCTCGCACCCGCCGGCCACGCGGGAGCCGCGCCAGCGCCATGCCAGCCGGCAGCCCAGGCCGGGCCGGGCCCTTTTGGGCCGGACCCGGACCCGGGTCGGGTCGCCCGGTTCGGGCCGACCCGGGGGGGTGGGGGGATCGGGCTGGGTCGGTCCGGGCCCCAACCCCCTATTCTCGAGCAGTTTCCATTCAAATGACCATAACTTGGACCAAGAAACTCCGATCGATGCACCGTCAGTTGCGATGCGATCCTTGAATCGAGACGGTCGTTTCGGAATATTAAACTCAAGGTTTAGGAGAACTTTGGGTTCAGCCGGGTTGGTTCGCACACGAAACTAACCGGGCCCTCGGAGCGGAAACACTTATAACTTGAGCTCCGGACGTCCGATTGACGTGCCGTTGACTTTGTTGGATTCCTCTTGATGAGACGGAACTTTTGGCATACATCGCCTAAGTTTTGGTTGCAGTTGGATAGTGGACGGGTTGGATTGTACCCGAAATCCAACCGGGCCCCTGGAACGGAAAAGCTGATAACTTTCAGACCGGACGTCCGTTTGACGAACCATCAGTAGCATTGCTGATCACGTTGAGAAATGGTCCCTATGATCATACCCTATGAGAGTTTGGGGTACAGGCGAGACACAGCCGGGTTGGTTCGTACACGAAACCAATCGGGCCCCTGGGACGAAAATGCTAGTAACTCACAGACCGGACATCCGAATGATGCGCCGTCTGTTGCGTCGAGACCCTTATGACGAGGCGGATCTTTGAGATACATCTTCGTTGGACTCTGTGATACTTGGAGTATCGACCAGTAGCTCGTGGAGTGGACCCTACCGGTGACGAGCTAGCAGAGTGCAGAGACCTAGTAGCTGGCTGAGACTTGACGACTGCTGATCTATCGTCTTGATGTGTTTTGGATATCCTAGTGGGAAGCGCTTGGTTATAGCGGCATACTCACGGTGGAGGAGCGCTTGGTTGTAGCAGCAGAACCGTAGTACTCAACAAAAGGAGTACCTCTGGAGGCTATGAGGGGGAGCGCTTGGTTGTAGCAGCAGACCCACGACGGAGGAGCGCTTGGTTGTAGTGGCAGACCCGCGGTATTCAACAGAAGGAGTACCTCTGGGGCCTATGAGGGGGTGCGCTTGGTTGTAGCGGTAGACACATGGTGGGAAGCACTTGGTTGTAGCAGTAGGCCCACAGTACTCGACTGGTGGAGTACTACAGCAGTCCAAGGTTAGTGGGGCGTGCTTGGTTGTAGCAGCATGCCCACTGTACTCGATAGAGGAGGAGTTATCTAGTAGCCGTGGTTTCGACTTCATGATTAAATCCTAGTTTGAGATGATTCTAAGATCTTTGTGTATCCTCATGATTGAGATGGGTCACTTGATAACTTAGGTGTATGTATGGGCATATACCTGGGTAGTGATTATCCGTTGATTTCATAATCTTTGTGTTTCCTCATGATTGAGATGGGTTACTTGATAACTTAGGTATATGTATGGGTATATACCTAAGTAGAGGTTATCTATTGAGATCTTTCTTTGTGGTTATCCTTGTTGGATTTAGTGATACCTTGAGGGTCTCGGGGTCCCTACTGAGTATCGTTATACTCACCCCTACACGGGCTATGCCCGCACCTCATTGTGTTGGTTGCAGATGACAGGCAGCGCTGACAGTGGCCGAGTGTTTGAGGACTGGACGGTACCCAGAGGTGGATCTCATGACGAGTCAGTATCCGGAGGTGGACTTCATGACATGACGATACTCAGAGGAGGTTGACGGCCGAGAGCGTTGTGGAGGCTATCTGTACCGACCCTTCAGGTAGGATCCGTGGTGGACGATCCCGGAGCTGCGCTATCTGTACCTACCCTTTAGGTAGGATCCGTGGTGGACGATCCAGGAGCTGCGCTATCTGTACCTACCCTTCAGGTAGGATCCGAGGTGGACGACCTAGGAACTGTTTCTTTTCTTCCAGCTGTTTGTCTTTTCTGTTGTATTTCCTTTCAGTTGTAGCTGTACTTTTCAGTTGGGTTTGTATTCTGGCCCTTTTTACTTTTCAGCACTTTATTTTTAGTATTTTACTTACGCTTGTACACTGTGGTGTTTTGTTTACTTTTATAAAGGCAATGTCTTCCCAGTTATCGGGATTTACGCCGTTGGTGCTAGTCGCCAGCCCCTGGCCTATGGAAGGCGGGCTTAGGGTAGTCACGACACGGGCCCCAAGGACGGGTTGTGAAAAAATGGTACCAGAGGAGTCGGTTCTACCACAGAACTTATAACTCTGATATTTTCTTTCTATGAAGCAATAGTGTTAAGGGTACCGAGTGTGGTCTTCGATTCAGGGAGTCCAGTGTTGGTGTGGCGGCCGACGTATCCGTACACCAGGACCCTGACTATAGATTTCTGAATTTGTGCACGAAAACACTGATTGCGTGTGTGTTTGAAATTTTTTAAAGTCATATCAAACCAGTTCAGCTCACCAAGTATAAAATGTTGACCGTGTCACATCTGTTCAGGATGTCTCCACGCAGACAGTCAGTTAGAGTTTCTGAGAGAGTACTCGATGACGGCTCACCGAGCGACGAGGCACCGGCGCGTGGCCCTTTTTCAATGTTGGAACCCTCGGGTGGTGTACCAGCAACACCACCACCTGATGGGCAGTAGATGCCACCAGCCGTACTAGCGAACTGTGCACGCTGGCAGAGCGCGTTGCATGAGTTCCAGCAGCAGCTGCCTCTGAGGTTACGAGGCGAGGCAGATTCCCAGACAGCAGAGCACTGGCTGGAGGCGATTGCTAGAGTTTTCCGCCTATCTAAGACATCAGTAGAGTGGATGGTGGACTTGGATACTAGTGTTTTACAGTGAATGACTATGAGGATGGTCTGCATAGTGATGAGGCTTCAGTACGTGGACCGATTCCTGAGAGAGTGCCTTCGGGTAGTGTGTCAGCTATACATCACTACCTGTTGGTCTGAAGTTACAACCGGCGGTACTGGTAGGTGACACATGTAGGCTTACTTCCTTACACGTGTTCCAACATCAGATACCCTCAAGTTCCAAGGCGAGCCCGACTCACAGGAAGCTGCGAACTGGCTTGAGGAGGTGGCTGAGAGTTTTCTAGAGCTTATACAGCTTCGGCAGGATGATGTTTCAGTATCTGAGTATTCATCGAGGCGTACTGATTGTTCTTAGTTCTTGATGATTACGATATGAACAGTGCTTTAGAGCATGGAACTCAGATAAAGGTATGTTTAAATAATATTCGAGCCATCACCTTTTCCTCTATGCATTCCTACTCACGTTAGGGTGCTAGAGGGAACCTTGTGGTTGAATGTTCTTTGGATGAATGAATACAGCTAGAGAATGTTAGAAGTTGGGAAAGTAGGAAACTAGTTCCAGTCTCGGAGACTTGTATGTGTAAAATGTTTCAAGAAGAGGAAGTGTCAAGGAAAGATGAATCTGCAGAGCAACATATGTGGAAGCAGATCTAGGAAGAGCAACATGTGGTGGTGTGCTTTTCAACATGTTACAATCACCCGCCTTTGTAGTCCCCACTAGGCTCAGGGAGCTGGAGGGCAGGGGAAGAGAGTAGCTTCATGCGGTCAAGGAGTGTGAGCCAATGGCTCTAAGAATGATTCAAGGGACAGTCTGTGTCCACTACTAGATTCTGTAGTAACAGACGTTGATATGAATAATTCCTTCCTTCCACGAATCTTGTCCCAGACCTAGAGTTTCCAGTAAGCCGTGGACTTGACCCTCACATCTGAAGATACCTTGGGAGGGGACTCGATAATAACATTTACAATGACAGTGTGATCTGACCCACGAGGCGAGAGTTTCGGTTGGAATCTCTTGGTGGCAGCGTCGAGGCCTTACGATGTTGGTCTGAGTATGGATTGGATCCACAGTTCATACCTAGATTGACTGTATTAGGCAAAAAGGTTGTGGTTTATCTACAATATTGGGATGGGGTTTTCCTCGGTCGGAGAAAAGGAAAACCCATGCAACACAGGATGGAATCATGCATAAGAGGGTGCATTCGATCACTCAGGAGATGGCCAAACTTAATTTTGTGCCAGAATTCTCCAGAGTTGTAGCACCACTTCCAGCGGAGCTTTTAGAAGCTGGGTTGACCGGTGCACCCAACCTATGGGAGTTGGTTACATAGTTCACTACGATGCATTAGGGACCGGACTCGGGTGTGTCTTGATGTAGGAGTGGGCAGTGATCGCCTATGTATCACGGCAGATGAGACTGCACAGAGCTGACAGGAAGCCTCTAGAGTTCAAGGATGACGACTACGTCCTTTTACAGGTCTCACCTCGATGAGGTTTATAGAGATGTGGCCAAGAGGAAAGTAATCTATGAGGTTCAGTAGACCTTTTCAGGTCCTCAGCTGGGTAGGATAGGTGGTTTACCACTTAACCCATCCAACTTAGTTGCACCAGGTGCACGACGACTTCCATGTATCTCAATTGAGGAGACACGTTCTTGACCTGACGCATGTCATCGACCATGAGAAACTAGACTTTGGTGATGGGGTGACTTTTGTGGGGTTCCAATAGAGGTTGAGGATCGACAGGAGAAGATCCTACGAGGATAGTAAATTCCTTGGGTATGCTTTCACTGGTAGTACGGGAACCTCCAGGTGAGAACATGGGAGCAGAAGGCTCAGGTGCGTGCTCAGTACCACTTTTGTTTAACTAGTTTGTATTATAGCTTTACGGGGATGCAAATCCCTAATGTGGGAGTAATGTAAAGACCCGTAAAATTCAAGGTAAATTTTTTCTTAATTTTTCTTTGGATTTTACAAGAATGCAGTTTCTGACGGTACCTGATTCTGAGGCTCGGTGTGCCCGAAATCAATTTCCGAAGTTTGGCTCGGGTAAGTTCAGTGAACGAATGAGCGGGTTTTTCTATCTTTTTAACCGGTGCTTGGAATTGAAATCCGAGGGCACCAAATAACTCGCAGCACCGGTATTTTCTTAAGAGAAATTTTACCGTAGGTGCGTTTTCATGGGAGAAGAAGTTTAATTTTGGGGTTTAAGGAAGAAATAAATAAAATTGTGAACAATTTTATTTTTGTTATTCAAGGAAGCTAAAATCTACCATGGGAAGTTGTTGGTGGGGTCCACAACTACCCAACTTCTCATGTGTGAATATGTGGGAGGTGGGTCCCGCACCCACCTAACATACCATGGGAGAGTTTAGTGTCGTGGGGCCCACATGAGACCATAACCCCTTGAACTTCTTATAACTCCCTTAAACTCCCTTGCACTTAATGTGCCAAATCCTCTTTAATCTCATCCTCCTTTAAGTTTGTATAACTCTTCACCTTTTCCTTCCACCATTAATTCATCCCAACATGCCTTAATTAATGAGATGAGCCTCTTCATTTTATTAATTATGTGGTTTGGTTTGAATTTTATAATTATTGAGGTGTGAATAAAAATAATATCATGGGATATTATTTTGGAGCTTTGGGTGTGTGAGAAAACCTTAACATCGTTCTGGAGTTTTTGGGAGAACTTTGGTGTGAAGAAGAAGAGAACTTCCCTCCGACGAAGAACGACGCATCTTCAATGAATAACATTTATTCTTCGACGAAGAACAATTTCTCTTCAATATAGAACGTTCTCGACGAAGAATGCCTCTGACGGAGAATGTCGCCATTGACGACGGTTCTTCCTCCGACGACAACGGAATCGACACCGATCTTCCGCGACGACCGAACATCGCGATGCTTGCCTCTTTCCGTGGCTCGATGACATGCAATGTCTTTTCGAGGTCGGGGTTAAATTTGTGTAAGTTTATATTCCCGTGGTTCTTCCCTTATAAAACAAAGAACATGGATCAACTCATTCTCAAGTTGATCCGTGAATGTTTTCTTTTGCGGGATTGGAATATTTTTTTGCGGGGGAAATTATAGGGGGTTTGATTTTGGTTCATGAATCTTTCTTGATCGTCCAAAATAAATTTTCCTTAAGCCGCTTGATATCGGATTAATGGGAGGAGGTCAGACCACACAAACATGGCCGAACCTCTTCCCCCTTCGTTAATGTGTTTGTCATGGCTCGATCAAAGGTGGCGCGATGCAACGACACCGCGCGGAAACAAGGAGGATCATCGACGGAGAAGCGCGACGCCATTGCACCGTGCCGTGGAGTCCGAACGAAGCCGCGACACCATCGAGCCGTGTCGGAAAACCAAGAAGAGACGCGGTTAGTTTATTTGGCATGCAGATCGACATGCCATGGAAGAACGGGCCGCAGGGGAGATTTGAAGGCTTTGGAGTGAAGGTTGGGTCCCAGGAGGACCATTGGAGAAGACGGGAGGTGAAACAGACCACCGGAGCGTGTCCGGTGGTCCGCGGAAGGTGGTGGCAGTGCACCACCGGAACAGGACCGCCGCGGTAGCCAAACAGGAATGGTTTAGCCGTTTTGGAGGTGAAACGGAGCGACATTAAGCCGCACCGGTTTTTCTTCAACCGGGGGGGGGGGGGGGGGGTAACTCCCGCACCCGCCGGCCACGTGGGCACTGCGCCAGCTCCAGATCCAGGCCGGGCCGGTCTGGGCCGCTCCCTGTTGGGCCGGACCCAGACCCGGGTCGGGTCGACCCAGTTTAGGCCGACCCGGGGGGGGGGGGGTGGGGGGGGGGGGGGGATCGGGCCGGGTCGGTCCGGGCCCGAACCCCCTATTCTCGGGCAGTTTCTGTTCAAACGCCCATAACTTGGGCTACGGACCTCCGATCGACGCACCGTCAATTGAGATGTGATTCTTGTATCGAGACGGGCGTTTCAGTATATTACACTTAAGGTTTCGGAGAACTTTGGGTTCGGCCGAGTTGGTTCGTACACAAAACCAACCAGGCCCTCGGAACAGAAACACTTATAACTTGAGCTTTGGACGTCCAATTGAAGTGCCGTTGACATTGTTGGATTCCTCTTGATGATATGGAACTATTGGCATACATTGCCTGAGTTTTGGTTGCAGTTGGATAGTGGTCGGGTTGGATTGTACCCAAAATCCAACCGGGCCCCTGGAACAGAAAAGCTGATAACTTTCAGAACGGACGCCCGTTTGGCGAACCATCAGTGGCGTTGGTGATCACATTGAGAAACAGTCCCTATGAGCATACCCTATGAGAGTTCGAGGTATAGATGAGACACGACCGGTTTGGTTAGAACACGAAACCAACTGGGCCTCTAGGACGAAAAGCTAGTAACTCACAGACCAGGCGTCCGACTGACGCGTTGTCTGTTGCATTGAGACCCCTAGGACGAGGTGGATCTTTGAGATACATCTTCATGGGACTTTGTGATACTTGGAGTATCGACCAGTAGCTCATGGAGAGGACCCTCCCGGTGACGAGCTAGCAGAGTGCAGAGACCTAGTAGCTAGCTGAGACTTGACAACTGCTGATCTATCGTCTCAGTGTGTTTCAGATAGCCTAGTGGGAAGGGCTTGGTTGTAGCGGCAGACCCACAGAAGAGGAGCACTTGGTTGTAGCAACAGACCCGCGGTACTCAACAGAAGGAGTACCTCTGGAGGCTATGAGGGGAGCTCTTGTTTGTAGTAGCAGACCCACGGCGGAGGAGCGCTTGGTTGTAGCGGAAGACCCGCGGTACTCAACAGAAGGAGTACCTCTAGAGCCTATGAGGGGGAGCGCTTGGTTGTAGCGGCAGACCCGTGGTGGGAAGCGCTTGTTTGTAGTAGCAAGCCCACAGTACTCGACTGGTGGAGTACTACAGCAGTCCAAGGTTAGTGGGGCGCGCTTGGTTGTAGCAGCAGACCCACTTTACTCGACAGAGGAGGAGTTCTCAAGCAGCCGTGGTTTCGACTTCATGATTAAATACTGGTTTGAGCTGAGTCTATGATCTTTGTGTTTCCTCATGATTGAGATGGGTCACTTGATAACTTAGGTATATTTTTGGGCATATACCTGGGTAGTGGGTATCCGTTGATTTCATAATCTTTGTGTTTCCTCATTATTGAGATGGGTTACTTGATAACTTAGGTATATGTATGGGTATATACCTAAGTAGAGGTTATCTGTTGAGATCTTTCTTTGTGGTTATCCTTGTTGGATTTAGTGAGACCTTGAGGGTCTCAGGGTCCCTACTGAGTATTGTTATACTCACCCCAGCACGGGATATGCCCGTACCTCATTGTGTTGGTTACAGATGACGGGCAGCGCTGACAGTGGCCGAGTGTTTGAGGACAGGACGGTACCCGGAGGTGGATCTCATGATGAGTCAGTATCCAGAGGTGGAATTCACGATGTGATGATACTCAGAGGAGGTTGACGGGCGAGAGCATTGTGGAGGCTATCTGTACCTACCCTTTAGGTAGGATCTGTGGTGGAAAATCCAGGAGCTGCGCTATCTGTACCTACCCTTCAGGTAGGATCCGTGGTGGATGATCCAGGAGCTGCGCTATCTGTACCTACCCTTTAGGTAGGATCCGAGGTGGATGAACCAGGAGCTGTTTCTTTTCTTCTAGATATTTGTCTTTTCTGTTGTATTTCCTTTCAGTTGTAGTTATACTTTTCAGTTGGGTTTGTATTCTGTCCCTTTTAAATTTTCTGCACTTTCTTTTTAGTGTTTTACTTCCACTTGTATTCTGCGGTGTATTGTTTACTTTTATAAAGGCAATGCCTTCCCAGTTATCAGGATTTATGCCTTTGGTTCTAGTCGCCATCCCATGGCCTATGGAATGCGGTCTTGGGGTAGTCACGGCACGGGCCCCGAGGATGGGTCGTGACAATTACAAATAGGATGGAAAATAGAATTAATCTAATAATTTTGTATAATTAGTAGACCTGTACTGATCGAAAGTTAGACTTTATTATATATATAATTCTATGAAAGATAGATTAATATTTCTAATCCACTATATTTAGGAACAAAACCAAAATATATGGATCCCTATACTGCTTCAAAAAAATGAAAAATTATCCCTAAATAACTTAATCTTCTACAAGGGTACCTAAATGCGACTATTAAACAGATGTATTCTTTTTTTATTTATTTTATTTATATTACATGTTTGTTTAGTGATTATAGATCAATAAAATACTGGGTTAATTTTTATAAATATATCATTTTATAATACTAGAAAAAACATAATTGGTATTAGATACATGGCCATCTTGGAATTAACATGTTTATCTAATGGTTTTGAAGATAACATGTGTATCATAATGTGTGAATGGTTCTATGTTTTATTAGTAATAAGGTACAATTGGTTATTATAATAGTTTAAGATACTTTTAAATCCTTGGATTTGAACTATTCCATAAGCTATAATATAGGTGATATCATAGACAATAATAGAATCCAAGGTTTCATGAAGAAAAAGTGTTAAATAAAAATGGGGATATCAGATATTATGATTCAACTCTATATAAGAGTCATCAAAGATGTATTCACATGGTGCAATATGGGTTAATAGTTTGGGATTACCACATTACTGAATAAGACTCATCTCTCACATAAATATACATTATGAGATTAAACCAATTCCCATCAAAGAAAAATATCTCGATTTTAAATACCTATGTATGAATCATTATGTGGTTTGTCATACCATACAATAGGGAGATACGTATGAATTATCACAAAGTCTCAACACCTATGTATGGTGTGCAGGAAAAATATGTAGGATTAAATAGGAACCTATATAGGATTATAAATATTAATCCTACATAAGATAAAAAACCAACTTGTATAAGATTAAACGGGCTAACCAATGACTGATAATTCCATATATTAATTGTAATATATTATTTAAGAAAAAATGAATAAAAACAAATATTTTGGATTATTTTAATATAATTTGTACATTTTTTATAAATGATAAGTGTTAGGAATTGTAAATAAAAAAATTTCATGGATAAATAATGTACGAAAATTGATATATCAAATTAATTAAATAGAGAAAATTTTTATTTATTTATTAATTATTTTTATATATTCATTTTTATTAATTATTTATGAAACATAAATATTATGTACGCATTAATTTATTTGAAAAATTTCATCGTATAAAATTATCAATCCATTTTTCACATTTAAATTATAATAATATAAGATTTAGATTTCATATACCTTGACTTATGTTTGTAATTATAGTTAAGATCATGAATTTAGTCATTTAATATAGTTTATACAATTTAGGTATTAGAGTTATGTTTGAATTCAAATATCTACTAAGTGAAGTATCCCTCAGTTGAAGGAATTTGTGTTGGACTTCAAATTTTCATAGAGTCTTATGCCTTATTCTAGAAAAGTGGGGCGTCAATATTTGTGACTAAAAGTATACTCATACAAGGATTTCTAATTTCATATAATTATAAACCTTTACATGAAATGTTTATATCTCTTATTAATAAGATGCATTGGGATATGTGTAAATATTTCTATCTTCTATTATCGATGTGAAATAAAAACTATGATTTTTGTAAATATTTACACATTATTATGATATGAATATATTAATTTAGTGGATGTACTAAGGATTCCAAAAATAAATTATTAAAATTCTGAACCAACCCCAAGGTTAGGGTCATTTTTACCCCAACCTCCAAAACCAAAAAACAGATGGCTGAGGGAATATTTATCCTAACCACCATCACCACCTAGGACTTAAGTGATATTCATGGTACTATTAATAGAAACCATGGTATCTTCTTATAGGAAATAAGTGTTTTCTTGGATTTTATCACTTTAATGAATATCTAATTCTCCTTAATTTTTCCCTACATTCCATTTAGTAATTTCAGTGGGGAAACCCTCTTGATCACATGCTATAAAAAATCCTTTGGCAATATGTGAAACTTACAACCCTTAAATAAAGGTAAAATTCCATAGGGACTATAAAATGTTGAGTTCATACCACCAACTAGTTAATGATGTTAATTGAGATGATACATATGATGGGTATTTTGATCTAGAAAATATCCCCTACTTCATTGATACTAGTGATGAGATAGTCCCCTTTATGTGCTCCTTATTAAGTGTTATCATACATGATGTGATTAAATGAAACATCAATAATTAGCCTAAAGTGGAAGGACTTAAAATCGAAAATCCTCCCCACATAGAGGTAGAGGAGTAGGGATTGTGAATCTAAAATCAAAGGATGACCCATGATATAGAGTACCCTCTGGAGATTCCCTTGAAAACCACCCAACCTATACTAAGAGAAGATAAGGGGAAAGGGGTTTCTGATCCCTAAATACATCCTTTATATGAGTCTATTGAGATACTAATAGTTATGAAATAGATTTACATATGAAATATTGAAATTAAAAGACTTCATTATTCTAATACCAATATCTCATAGGGGAATTCCATTACTACTAATGAAATTCAAGAAGAATATAAATCCTTTCTTATGAGTAACTAACCATGTTAGGAGGGGAATTCTCATATGTCAAGGGTAGAACTTGCTATGATAATTGTCTACAAGACATGTTGGACCATTCAGATGAATTTTCCCATTTGGAACACCATTTATTTTACTCATAAATTATTATCCAAATAATGCATAGCGTAGTCGACTAATGTTTCCTATGACACAAGGATTAATGATGGTTCAAAATAAAATTTATGAGTCAATTATTTCTTGGTTAGATTACATGGAAGAAAAGTTCTCATAGATACCGCATGAGGGGAGTCCATAACAAGAGTTGGTTGATTCTATGCCTTTGTCATTGATGTTTGGATACCCCCATTTTTCAAACTTCAATTATGTTAGGGATATGAATCTGTATCCCACTCACTTAACTTCCTGACACAACCCCATGTTGGAAACCCCTAAATAACATGAGGTATCCAAAATCATGTTCTCTTTCAATAAATTTGATGGACCATCCTTGTATTGATATAACATCTTTCAATCGAGAATAATATCTTAGAAGAAAGAACTCCATTGTCAATTCTTGTATAATTCCAATTAAATATTGAGAATAATAACCATGTGTGATCTCTATAACTAAAAATAATGGTTAATTATAGGGATTTTGAATTTATTTCTCAATCTTAGTGTTTTAAATACTTTGTTTACATAAAATTTACCCAAGAATAAATTTTTAAAAAATTCATGGAGAACTTAAAAAGAAAACCTTTCACTACAGTCATCCCATTTAAATACCACAAAGTATTATGAGAATTCATTAATTTAACACAATTATTAGAATATTTATAACATCAAATTAAGTCAAAATATCAATAAGTATTTCCACTATAAAATAAAATGACCATAAAAGAAGAAAAATACCTTTTCCATTTAGGATAACATTAACACCCACCCAGAATCCTAATCCAATTAGGTTGTAAGAGGCACTAATACCTAAAGCACAACCTTGGAATAAATATAATGTATTCCATAAATTAATAACATATAATTTCTATAGGGGAGAATACTAGACATGACATTGAGGTTTGGAAGAACATAGTTTTTTATTTTAGGGCCAAGCCTATTCATAGATTCTATACATCAGTAATAAAGAATGAGTTCATCATATTTCCTAATGCAAGAAAACCAAATAAGGTGGACCTTGAAAATAATCCAAATTATTCCCCTTTTCCTCATCTATTAGGGTACACTAGCTAAGAATTATTTGTTTACAAATATATCATTTTAAAATTAGATGAATAGAGAGGGGCGACCATGCCTCCTAAAAGGGAACACATAAACTACATTTCTACCATGGATTTGGATTAGAAAAGTGAGTTTAAATAAATACAATGTCAAAATTAATTGAATTTTTTTATCTAGATTTAAAAAAAATAGTTTATCATGAAAATTATATTATTATAGAATAGATAAACTAGCTAGTTATAACCCTAATTTCCTTTCCAATGCTAGAAACAACAACTTAATCTTTGAAGTCATATTAAAGTCTATAGAACTATGACTATAATTTTATGAAGAAAGGTAAATAACTATAGAGGGTCCCCAAACCAGTGAAAAAACTATCATATTTATACCCCTTAACATTGGGAGTATGGGAACCACCCTATAATATAGAACCCTCTTTGGAAAAGCATAAGTAATATGATTCAATAAATATCATTTAGTTGAAAATTAATAAACAATAAATGAATACATATAAGATTTATATGATTATTTTTCAATAACATGATAGTGTGTTGATATTTAGGCTAAGGAATACATAGAAAAGGTTTACCTATGATTTAGTCATTGATCCTGATACATATTATCCATACGATAGAAACGAGAATACTGAAGATGTAAAAATCCCAATTAAGATAGTGAAAACCAAATTTGGGGATCTTTAGAGCCCATTAAAATCCTAGCAAGATGGTAAAATAATTATATGGAATATGACTTCAAGGAAGGTATCAAAGTACCCTAACTACAATATCTTTTAACCCAAGTAAAATGAAGGTATCATCCCCCAAAAATTTTAGAGCGTCACCCCCTCAACCCATAATCCCATCTCACATTAAATAAATGACCATGTTTAGAGTAGGAAGATCAGGATAGTTTTCTATAAATAAAACTTCTTAAAACACCTTGCCATAATACTATAATAACTTTCAATACATGAACCACTTCATCCATCCTAGGAGATCATAGAGGTCCTTATTGAAGAACTGAAAAATATTGAGGGGTTTGAGTTTCAGAAGGATGTAGTTGAGGCTTATCTTTCTATGAATGGATTTTATAACTACCATGTAGTTTTTTCCTTCTATAATCATAACCAAGGGACAATAATAAAAGATAAAACTAAGCCCTGATACACCTTAGGTTAACTAAATGATAAATATGTTCACTGTGTTTTAGTCGATAATTATTCTAGAATTAATCTCATCAAATCTTGAGCCCTTTGGTTCCATAGACTAAAGGAATTTTACTTGACCACATCTAGTCTAACAATCATTTTATTTGAAAAGAGTGAGAAAAATACACAAAAAAAGATGTTATTTAGAACCTAATTTAGAGATCAAGATTCTATCTATAAATTCATGTTCATTTATCAAGATTAAGAATCTAAGACTCTACTTAGCTAACCCTACTTATATATAAATTCACCAATGCCATCATCATATCAACAGTTCTTGATATATCCCGTTAATGGTAAAATATAATTAATTTATTGTGAAAGATCCACTTTTGATACATGTGAAATTAGTATATTGATATCAAATATTAAAAATGGGATTTAAAGTAGCATCGATCTTAGAAATCAATACAAGAACCATATATGAAATATAACACCCCAAGCTTCTATGGTACGTTTCCCTTCGAATAATGCGATAGCGTGTGTTGTACGCAACCTCGAGTTCTAACACACACCACAACTAATTAAACTAGCCGTTGTGAATAGTAATACCTACTTTTTGAAATCATATATATTCAATATTTCAAAATGGACTTCATTTTTAGATTCGGAATATCAAAATTAGCCTAGGGTGAAATTTTGGTACATTTCGGATAACTTTCATATTTTGATGAATAGTGAAAATTACTAAATTTTAATTAAAAACAACTTTTTTAATCAAAATAATTAATAGTGATAAATTTTGAATTTGAGTGGTTTTAAAGTATATTTAGAATATATTTTTACCATTTAATATAATGTTGGTCATTGGACATAATTTTACAATTAAACCGAACATAAACAAGTGTCAATCTTTTGATAGTTATTACCTCTTAAAAACACGCTTTTTGTTTTGACAGCGGGAATTAATTTTAAATTAATTTGTGCCACTTCTGTGTTTTGAATTTAGGAAAATGGATTCTATATTTGGAATCAGGATGTCCAAATTATGTAAATAGGTAACTTTTATTTTTACACATTTTGAATAATTACTGCGGTAAATATTTTATTTACCATGGTTAAAGGGTAAATCCGGTAAATAAGGGTTAAAAAATAATATTATAATAATACTAAATTACCCTAAAACGTGTCTTAACCCTATTGGTTGATACATGGTCGACCATGGTCATCTTTGTGTCAATTTTGGGACCCCATGAATCCACTTGTAAGTGATAATGACACATTATATTAATAAAGTTAAAATAAAAATAAAAATGGCATAAGCTTACATCTTTTAGAAGAAAAATTTTTACATAGGGTTATACATGTTGGATTTTCGATTATAAATATTCATTAGAAATATAAAAAGATTTACTACATAATGATATTTTATTTATAATTTTTAGACATCAAATAATTTAAATTATTAATGACACAATAATGATGCAATGTTTACCTCATTAATAAATCATTTAAATAAATAAGATTATAATGATTAAAATATTATCTAAAACCTGTACAATTCTTATTGGTTGATGTTATTTAGAATATTAGTCATCTTATCTTCGACATCAATGATTTTTGGACCATTATAAACCGAATACAAATATATTATAAAGTAATACTTTCACACTTTCCTAAAGAGCCCCTCCTCTCCCTTATAAAAGGAGACCACTTCTACTCATTCCTCACACATCTCAAGCCACCTGGCTCGTCCAAACTATGCCCAACTAAGCTCCCCACATCCCTCTTCTCCTCCTTGAAGCTTCCCCTTAGGCAGAAATCATTTCATGAAGTCCTTTGGTTCCAACCAAAGCGAGTTACCTAAATTAAAGGTAACGATTTCTCTTAAATTATTTTCATTTATTTTGCTTCTCCAACCCCCAAAATCTTTTTATTTCCTTTCTTTTGTAACAACACCAGTATCCTCAATATACTAGGATGTTGTTATAAGAAGGATTCAAACTACACATACACACAACTCCATCTAATGGATGATGAACATAATGTTTCTGTGGATGGCAAACTAACGCCTCACGAAACGATGATTGTTCAAATACATCTTACCGCCTCTCATGGTGGCCATTATGATGGCACTGTAATTAAATATGATATTAATTAAATATATTTTATATATAATCTTCTGTAATTCCATTTTATTTCATACCATTATTCGTTTCATGTTGTATATACATACGATAATTTCATTTGAGGAAGTGCGGACTACCGCCCCCTTAAAATGATATGACTCGTTCATACCACACATGGAACGTATAAAGGATGGTGTTAATGAACTTAAGTAACATATATAAAATATTATATTATACTGGAATAGTAATATACCTATGTATAATTTGGATTCGATTCTTTTAAAATAAAAATTAAATGGAAATAGCGTTCGTGCGTACGTACGGACTACCGTCTCCACGAACGCGATGAGATTCATTCTCCATCGTATCCATTCAAGTATAATTATCATTTAATGATTTAAAAATGATGTTTAAGGACTTGATATCATTCTGGATATGAATAAGATACAACAAACATGACTTATGTAACAAAACATATAAAGAAAATGAGTAAGTTAACACCCGAAACGGCGACAATACCAAGATATTATTATCAAATCAATATTAAAAGATCATATATGATATCATATTAATGTATATGATTCTTGTATAATTTAGTAACAATTATTTCACTATTATACAGGAGGTTAACCTACCCCAACCAAGGAAAAGTACAAGGTAAGGGTTATTTCACAATCTCTTCATTATCCGAGGTTGTATTATACGTAATAATCTACTGGGATCTCTTTATCATCCACATCCATGTTTCTTCGAAATGTATTTCAAAACATTTTTACTATTTAGAAGAATATGGGTTAAAGTCATTTATACCCTTGTTTGACTTTTTATAAGAGGTTTATAAAGGAATCTTTCCGTCGTTTTCAAAACAAGGTCCTTTTTAACCTTTTCGACAGAATTGAGGTAAGAATGTTTTTTTAACTTATACGGCGGGTGCGGTTATTTTCCGCCGTTATAAAATCGTCGAAGCTTTCCATACAAGCTTATAAGAATATTTTCAAAGAAAATATTTTATTTTATATGGAACTTAAATGATTTCAAAATAAAAGGAGATACTTCTTTAAAAAGAATTTTGATTTCATCTATGTCAACATCCTTTGATGGATTTTAAGATTATTTGAAGTTGATTTATTATGATACAAAACTTCTATATTGTATTGAAGGTTTTGTGATATGACTGTGGATGTGCTATTTTTATACCATTCATAGTTTATGGTGAAATTATTGACATTTCGTATGCTAGTTTTAATACGAATGTTTATGTTATGTTTAAACCTTTTCATATGGGAATGAATTGGACTTAATAAGTGACGGGTGGAGCCCGCTATAGCTCCTCGATGCATCGGTAGGTATCATGAGACAAACTAGTGTCTTGGCACAAGGCCTTGACAAAATCTTATTTGTAGTCTTGGCACGAGGCCTTGGCTATGTGGTTATGATAGTCTGGCATTATGCATTCCAAAATTATGAAAGTGGTTATTGATTTTTACATGTGATTATTCGATTAGTAGAATATCAATGTGAATAAGTAAATGGCATTATTTCATTTTATTTATGCCATACCATGTTGAAAGTTCACGTTTGAAAGGCTTTTGTCTTAGTTATACATTACCTTAAATGTTTATTCTTATTTATGAAAGTTTCCGCTATATTGTTATCCTTACTGGGCGTTTGAGCTCACCCCTTTTCTATGTTTTATTTTTCCCAGGAAGTGAAGAAGTAAATTATGAATGACCTGCAGGGATATTATGTGGGGATATGAGTGTGAATTATGGAGGCATTATGTTGTTGTAGTAGTTTTTCATTTTATGATGTAATGTAAAACTTATGAATATATCTAGTGTTTCCAAGGCTACTAAACCAATCGGTCTTTCGAGATTTGATCTTCTTGTGATCATGCCAATGTTACGAAGTAATGCACCGACTCTGGGTAGCTGGGGTCGGGGCGTTACAGTTGGTATCAGAGGAAGTTTAGTACAAACCTTGGAAGCTAGATTTAGATAAACTCTGATTAGAGCACGTAGACCTAAGATGAACTTTGAGGATTAGTATAGAAGAACTTCCTAGAATTTTGGTATTGTAGAGATTTTATGAGTTTTCCGAGAAATACATCCCTGTCTGGATACGAGCAGGTAGAGGCGGCTCTGGCACAGATGTACCTAGGGGTAAAACTCGAAAACACCGCTTTGAGCTAGACTCGAACGGGAACTGGTGCACGACAACGGGCCTTGCTGTACTCTTGGTTACGACACTCTCGGGGGATATGCTTAGGATAACTCTCATTTTCTTTACAAATCATTATGAAGGGTTTATGAGTATATACTTCCTCAAAGAAAACATTTTTATGATTATGGATTATATCCATAAATAGTTCAATTTATGTTAAGTGTTTTATAAGTATGGGATTATGTATTTTGATTCATAAACTGATCTAGTTTATGCCATTGTTTAGAAATGGCGCCTAGTGGAAGAAATGGAAACCATATCAATGCACGCACTCCATGTAGGGATTGCCCTCCTGCTCAAGATAATTATAGTGGGGCTGGTGATGCAACTGGTGCCGATCAGCTAATCACCATACTGGGACAACTTACTCAGGTTATGAATAATAACCTTACCCGTATGGAGCACCCTGATCCGTAGCGTGGAGGATCAATGTTAGATCGATTCATGAGGCAACAACCACCAACTTTCAACGGGAATACAAATCCATTAGTAGCTGAGCAATGGATATTTTCCCTAGAGAAAATATTTCAGGCTTTGGGGAGCAGTGAAAGGGAAAAAGTTATCATGGCAGTTTACCGCCTCACTGGAGATGCTGATCAATGGTGGTCATTGATTCAAAACATTAAGGAAGATGATGAAGTATCAAATATGGAGTGGAGGGAGTTCAAAGATCTGTTTTTAGAAAAATATTTCCCTCGCGACCATCGAGCGGATATGGAAAGGCAATTTCTAAGTTTGAGACAAAAGGAGGATGAGAATGTCACAAAGTATGAGGCTAACTTTACAAGGTTAGCGAGGTACGCTGGTGATTATATTCGCAACCCAAGAAGTAAGATTGATCGTTTCTTTGATGGGTTAAAACCATTTCTCCGTCGAGCATTAGTCTCACAATCCTTTTCATCGTACGAAGACATTGTCTCATGTGCTATCAAGACCGAAAAGGAATTCTCTAAGTCTTATGACTTTAAAGCAAAGCAAGAGAATAAGAGACCTGCTGATCAATCTGGGAATGGAAATAAGGGGAAGAAGGGAAAGGTTGAATATCCATCTTGTGGTAAGTGCGGGAAGAAACACCCCGGTGCTTGCCTGAAGGGAATGAGAGTCTGTTACAAGTGTGGTGAAAAAGGCCACCAAGCTCATGATTGCAAGGGGAAGAAGGAAGCTACCAACGTTCAGTGCTACAATTGTAGGGAGATGGGGCATTATGCAAATGCATGTCCTAAGCGTCAGGAGAACTTACCTCAGAAAAGGCCAAGGGATCAAGGCCAGGCTTATGCTATCACTACTGCTGAGGTAGAAGCTCCGAAAGACGTGGTGGTAGGTAATTTAATGGTTTCCTCAAGTTTAGAAAATGCATTATTTGATTCTGGATCATCGCATTGTTTCATATCTTCACAGTTTGCTAAGAAAATTAGATATTTCCAATTTGATTTAATAAGGGAGTTGTCAGTCAAAACTCCTAAGGGAAGTATCGTTGCAACAAAGTTTTGTGAATCAGTCCCCATTAGAGCACAACAATTTTCTTTATCTGCTGATCTCATCGTCATACCTATGATTGAGTTTGATATAATCCTCGGCATGGACTGGATTTCGGACTATGATGCGAAGATTTATTGTAAGAAGAAAGAGGTTATGATTCTTGATGATAATGATAAGGAACACCTTATTTTTAGAGCAGAATCGTCACCACCTAATTCTTATTTAGATCCACCCCCAGTAGCTCAACTTAATTCAATTATTGGGGAGGAAGAGAATGAAATAACTGTCGGTGAGGAAAGTAATGTTCAAATAGAGGATGTACCTGTTGTGAAAGAATTTGTAGATGTATTTCCGGAAGATTTACCTGGACATCCTCCAGAACGAGAAGTTGAGTTTTCCATTGATTTGATTCCTGGATCAAGGCCTATATCGAAGACCCCTTATAGAATGGCCACTGTAGAGTTAGTCGAACTAAAGAAACAACTAGAGGAATTGAGTAATAAGGGATTTATTCGCCCTAGTGTTTCTCCATGGGGAGCCCCTGTTCTTTTTGTTAAAAAGAAAGATGGATCTATGAGGTTATGTATCGACTACAGGGAGATCAATGCTATAACGATAAAGAACAAGTATCCCCTACCTCGTATTGATGATTTATTTGACCAACTGCATGGAGCTCAATACTTTTCAAAGATTGACCTTCGATCTGGATACCATCAGTTGTGTGTAAAGAAGGAATACATTCCGAAGACAGCATTTCGAACCAGGTACGGGCATTACGAGTTTACTGTAATTCCGTTTGGATTGACTAATGCACCCTCTGTATTCATGGATCTAATGAATAGAGTTTTCAAGGAGTATCTTGATGAATTTGTGGTGGTATTTATTGATGATATCTTGGTATACTCCAAAACCTACGAAGATCATGAAAATCACTTGCGCATTATCTTGAAGACTCTGAGGAGGCATGAATTATATGGGAAGTTTAGCAAGTGTGAATTCTGGCTTCAGGAGATTTCTTTTCTTGGCCATATTGTCTCTAAAGAAGGAATCTCTGTTGATCCTTCTAAGACCAAAGCAATCCAAGAATGGCCAGCACCTATGAGTATAACTGAGGTACGTAGTTTTATTGGCTTGGCAGGTTATTATCGACGTTTCGTCCAGAATTTTGCCCGATTTGCTAACCCATTAATGAAGCTCACACGTAAAGGGGTTAAATTTGTTTGGAAAAAAGAGTGTGAAGAATGTTTCGAAGAACTGAAGAGAAGATTAGTCAATGCTCCTATATTGACTCTACCATCGGGGAATGATGGGTTCGTTATTTATAGTGATGCATCAAAGAAAGGACTTGGTTGTGTCCTTATGAAGAATGATAGAGTTATTGCCTATGCATCACGACAGTTGAAAATTCATGAACAAAACTATCCTACTCATGATCTTGAGTTAGCAGCTGTGATCTTTGCTTTGAAGATATGGAGGCACTACCTCTATGGTGAAAAATGTGATATTTATACTGATCACAAGAGTCTGAAGTATATTTTCTCACAAAAAGAACTCAACATGAGGCAAAGGAGATGTCTTGAATTACTCAAGGATTGTGATTGCACGATACACTACCACCCGGGGAAAGCAAACAAAGTAGCAGATGCTTTGAGCAGAAAAAACCATGGAGTTCTGAACATGATGAGAATTGAAAGGGATCCAATTTTCATGGATCTAGAGAAGATGGACATGGGAATAACCAGGGAAGGTGAAACATCAATGCTTTTTCAAATGGTTGCCAAACCATCTTTACTAGAAAGGATTAAGAGTTCCCAGACCGATGATGAAGAATTTCAGAAGAAGATTAAAGCTGTGAATGATGGGAGATTGAGAGACTTTGTGTATGAAGATGGAATTTTGAAATTCGGGAAGAGACTTTGTGTTCCCAATATACCTGATCTAAAAAGGGAATTGCTGGATGACGCTCATAGTTCCAATTTCTCTATACACCCTGGGAGCACCAAAATGTATAGAGATTTGAAGGAACATTTTTGGTGGGACAACATGAAGAGGGAGATTGCTGATTTTGTGTCAAGATGTATGGTTTGTCAACAAGTGAAAGCTGGAAGGCAACAGCCTGGAGGAGTCATGCAACCTCTTCCCATACTGGAGTGGAAATGAGACAATATTACGACGGACTTTGTCATGGGGCTACCAAAGACTCCTAGAAGGAACGATGCAATATGGGTTATTGTTGATCGTCTTACCAAGTCAGCACATTTTCTTGCTATAAGAGAAGATCTACCCCTGGAACATCTAGCAAGACTATACATTAATGAAGTTGTGAGACTTCATGGAGTTCCCCTATCGATTGTTTCTGATCGTGATCCCCGTTTTACTTCAAGATTTTGGAAAAGTCTTCAGAAATCCCTGGATACTGAACTTCATTTGAGCACTGCTTACCACCCTCAGACAGACGGACAATCAGAACGGACTATTCAGACCTTAGAAGACATGTTGAGATCTTTCTCACTTGATTTTCAGGGTATGTGGGATCAATATTTACCACTAGTGGAATTTTCCTATAACAATAGCTTCCATTCGAGTATTCAGATGGCACCATATGAAGCGTTATACGGAAAGAGATGTCGTACACCAACCTGTTGGGATGACGTTGGTGAAAGAAAACTTGTAGGCCCAGAACTGGTGGAGGAAACAGTGGAAAAGGTGAAGGTAATCCAAAATCACATCAAAGCAGCTCAAAGTAGGCAGAAGAGCTATGCCGATAATCGAAGGAAGAATTTGGAATTTCAGGTCGGTGATCATGTTTTCCTAAAGGTATCTCCATGGAAGGGAGTCATACGTTTTGGTAAGAAAGGTAAATTGAGTCCCAGGTACATCGGACCTTTCGAAATTCTAGAACGAATTGGGGCTGTAGCTTACCAATTGGCAATGCCGCCAAGTCTCTCCAAAGTTCACGATGTGTTCCACGTATCTCTGTTGAGAAAATACATGCCTGACCCAACGCATGTACTCATCTATGAGGAATTAGAACTGGAACCTGATCTTTCCTATTGTGAAGAGCCCGCTAGGATTCTTGATACAAGAGAACAAGTACTGAGAAACCGGACGACGCGTCTGGTAAAAGTTTTGTGGAGAAACCATAAGATGGAAGAGGCAACGTGGGAACCCGAGGAACTTATGATGAAGAACCACCCGAGTCTTTTTATGCAGTAATACCCTAGAAATTGCGAGGACGCAATTATTTGAAGGAGGGGAGAATATAACACCCCAAGCTTCTATGGTACGTTTCCCTTCGAATAATGCGATAACGTGTGTTGTACGCAACCTCGAGTTCTAACACACACCACAACTAATTAAACTAGCCGTTGTGAATAGTAATACCTACTTTTTGAAATCATATATATTCAATATTTCAAAATGGACTTCATTTTTAGATTCGGAATATCAAAATTAGCCTAGGGTGAAATTTTGGTACATTTCGGATAACTTTCATATTTTGATGAATAGTGAAAATTACTAAATTTTAATTAAAAACAACTTTTTTAATCAAAATAATTAATAGTGATAAATTGTGAATTTGAGTGGTTTTAAATTATATTTAGAATATATTTTTACCATTTAATATAATGTTGGTCATTGGACATAATTTTACAATTAAACCGAACATAAACAAGTGTCAATCTTTTGATAGTTATTACCTCTTAAAAACACGCTTTTTGTTTTGACAGCGGGAATTAATTTTAAATTAATTTCTGCCACTTCTGTGTTTTGAATTTAGGAAAATGGATTCCATATTTGGAATCAGGATTTCCAAATTATGTAAATAGGTAACTTTTATTTTTACACATTTTGAATAATTACTGCGGTAAATATTTTATTTACCATGGTTAAAGGGTAAATCCGGTAAATAAGGGTTAAAAAATAATATTATAATAATACTAAATTACCCTAAAACGTGTCTTAACCCTATTGGTTGATACATGGTCGACCATGGGCATCTTTGTGTCAATTTTGGGACCCCATGGATCCACTTGTAAGTGATAATGACACATTATATTAATAAAGTTAAAATAAAAATAAAAATGGCATAAGCTTACATCTTTTAGAAGAACAATTTTTACATAGGGTTATACATGTTGGATTTTCGATTATAAATATTAATTAGAAATATAAAAAGATTTCCTACATAATGATATTTTATTTATAATTTTTAGACATCAAATAATTTAAATTATTAATGACACAATAATGATGCAATGTTTACCTCATTAATAAATCATTTAAATAAATAAGATTATAATGATTAAAATATTATCTAAAACCTGTCCAATTCTTATTGGTTGATGTTATTTAGAATATTAGTCATCTTATCTTCGACCTCAATGATTTTTGGACCATTATAAACCGAATAAAAATATATTATAAAGTAATACTTTCACACTTTCCTAAAGAGCCCCTCCTCTCCCTTATAAAAGGAGACCACTTCTACTCATTCCTCACACCTCTCAAGCCACTTGGATCGTCAAAACTCTGCCCAACTAATCTCCCCACATCCCTCTCCTCCTCCTTGAAGCTTCCCCTTAGGTAGAAATCATTTCAAGAAGTCCTTTGGTTCCAACCAAAGCGAGTTACCTAAATTAAAGGTAACGATTTCTCTTAAATTATTTTCATTTATTTTGCTTCTCCAACCCCCAAACTCTTTTTATTTCCTTTCTTTTGTAACAACACCAGTATCCTCAATATACTAGGATGTTGTTATAAGAAGTATTCAAACTACACATACACACAACTCCATCTATTGGATGATGAACATAATGTTTCTGTGGATGGCAAACTAACGCCTCACGAAACGATGATTGTTCAAATACATCTTACCGCCTCTCATGGTGGCCATTATGATGGCACTGTAATTAAATATGATATTAATGAAATATATTTTATATATAAGCTTCTGTAATTCCATTTTATTTCATACCATTATTCGTTTCATGTTGTATATACATACGATAATTTCATTTGAGGAAGTGCGGACTACCGCCCCCTTAAAATGATATGACTCGTTCATACCACACATGGAACGTATAAAGGATGGTGTTAATGAACTTAAGTAACATATATAAAATATTATATTATACTGGAATAGTAATATACCTATGTATCATTTGGATTTGATTCTTTTAAAATAAAAATTAAATGGAAATAGCGTTCGTGCGTACGTACGGACTACCGTCTCCACGAACGCGATGAGATTCATTCTCCATCGTATCCATTCAAGTATAATTATCATTTAATGATTTAAAAATGATGTTTAAGGACTTGATATCATTATGGATATGAATAAGATACAACAAACATGACTTATGTAACAAAACATATAAAGAAAATGAGTAAGTTAACACCCGAAACGGCGACAATACTAAGATATTATTATCAAATCAATATTAAAAGATCATATATGATATCATATTAATGTATATGATTCTTGTATAATTTAGTAACAATTATTTCACTATTATACAGGATGTTAACCTACCCCAACCAAGGAAAAGTACAAGGTAAGGGTTATTTCACAATCTCTTCATTATCCGAGGTTGTATTATACGTAATAATCTACTGGGATCTCTTTATCATCCACATCCATGTTTCTTCGAAATGTATTTCAAAACATTTTTACTATTTACAAGAATATGGGTTAAAGTCATTTATACCATTGTTTGACTTTTTATAAGAGGTTTATAAAGGAATCTTTCCGTCGTTTTCAAAACAAGGTCCTTTTTAACCTTTTCGACAGAATTGAGGTAAGAATGTTTTTTTTAACTTATACGGCGGGTGCGGTTATTTTCCGCCGTTATAAAATCGTCGAAGCTTTCCATACAAGATTATAAGAATATTTTCAAAGAAAATGTTTTATTTTATATGGAACTTAAATGATTTCAAAATAAAAGGAGATACTTCTTTAAAAAGAATTTTGATTTCATCTATGTCAACATCCTTTGATGGATTTTAAGATTATTTGAAGTTGATTTATTATGATACAAAACTTCTATATTGTATTGAAGGTTTTGTGATATGACTGTGGATGTGCTATTTTTATACCATTCATAGTTTATGGTGAAATTATTGACATTTCGTATGCTAGTTTTAATACGAATGTTTATGTTATGTTTAAACCTTTTCATATGGGAATGCATTGGACTTAATAAGTGACGGGTGGAGCCCGCTATAGCTCCTCGATGCATCGGTAGGTCTCATGAGACAAACTAGTGTCTTGGCACAAGGCCTTGACAAAATCTTATTTGTAGTCTTGGCACGAGGCCTTGGCTATGTGGTTATGATAGTCTGGCATTATGCATTCCAACATTATGAAAGTGGTTATTGATTTTTACATGTGATTATTCGATTAGTAGAATATCAATGTGAATAAGTAAATGGAATTATTTCATTATATTTATGCCATACCATGTTGAAAGTTCATCTTTGAAAGGCTTTTGTCTTAGTTATACATTGCCTTAAATGTTTATTCTTATTTATGAAAGTTTCCGCTATATTGTTATCCTTACTGGGCGTTTGAGCTCACCCCTTTTCTATGTTTTATTTTTCCCAGGAAGTGAAGAAGTAAATTATGAATGACCTGCAGGGATATTATGTGGGGATATGAGTGTGAATTATGGAGGCATTATGTTGTTGTAGTAGTTTTTCATTTTATGATGTAATGTAAAACTTATGAATATATCTAGTGTTTCCAAGGCTACTAAACCAATCGGTCTTTCGAGATTTGATCTTCTTGTGATCATGCCAATGTTACGAAGTAATGCACCGACTCTGGGTAGCTGGGGTCGGGGCGTTACATGAAAGAATTTAAGTCTACATTAATTATATATAGAATGATGTGAATTATAGAATCCTATTTACTATCCACCACATTGAGGTATAAAACATAGATTTAATGGACTATTTAGTTCTCCCAATAAATAAACAATTATCCTAGAAATAACTCATTTTATATAAGGGGTGGAAGAATATGACTATTAAACATTCCAATTCTAACAAATGAGAAACATTTCACATTCACACCATAAATATAGAGGATCATATTATGATATCTTATAAAAAAAATGGAATAATTGATGTCCAATGGATATAGTATAGGGTGTTTTATGGCATGTAATTACCTTATAATAAGAATATATAAGGCTTGGGAAGCTTTGATTTCATCCATATGTTCTATATAGAGGTTTAAAACTATATTCTAGATTCAAAAATCAATTACACTAGTAATAATTTCCTTGATTAAGAATTAATTATGGAAATATCCTCATTAGAAGGAAAATGTGAAGATTAATCCTTTATTTATCTTGGTTTCAATAGGGAAATTAGTGATTCTACCCTTTCTTTTGAGGAGGGAATGCTGATTTTTTATGACCTTATATCGATAAACCTGGGTATTTATAAAGGCCCAAAACCCAATTTAATTAGCGAGTTTATGATTCCTAAGAATTTTTATAATTATACCACATTTCTCAAGAAATGTTGGGATGTATTTTATAGTAATTACATTGAGATATTGGGGTTATACCCCCAAATTTTTTTAATTGGACTTGATATCCCAATTGAGAAACTTTTATTTAAATAGGATGCAAGGAGGATGAAACTACTTCACTCTTCCATGGTTGTAGAAAATATTGATAAACTAGCCAAGGCTAATTTCATTCAGGATGTTTGATTCTATAAATGGTTGGACAAAATTGTCCTTATAAAAAATAAGAACAGATTGATTAGAGTCTATATCAACATCTAGGACCTCAATTAACAATACCCAAAGGATAAGTTCCCCATCATGATCATGACATTTTCGGTAAATTAATTGATAGTTTTTCAATACCTTTCCTTCATGAATATTAATTTTAGGTATAACCAAATCTGGATGGATACTAAATATGAAGAAGCCAATTCTTTCCAATCACCCCAAGGAGTGCACCAAAATTAGGTGATTTCATTTGTATTGAAAAATGTTGGGTCCCTATATCAATGATAAATTCACTAAATCTTTAAACCCAATCTTAGAAATATAGTTTAGTGAAGCATAGATGATCCAAAAGCAAATTCTAAACAATTTTATGAACACTTTATCGATCTAGAAATAGAATTTATCAGACTATAAAGACATATCATAAAAATTAATCTTCTAAAGTTTTCCTTTAGGGATACCTCTTAAAAATATCTAGGGGTTTTCATCCATCATTGAGGCGTTAAAGTTGACCATGAAAATACTAGATATATTATTTACATTCCTCATCCATGGAACTATTGGGATTTAAGAGGACTTTAAAGGATCCTCTCCTATATTAGGTGATTCATTAGAAATATTTTGAGAAAATTAGTTTAATTTTTAAAACTTTTGAGAGAATTCATGAACTAAAAATGAAATAAATAATTCCAAAGTAATTTACGTAGCTTGGAAATTTTATTTCCCATTATTTGGTGATGATATCACCCATAGATGGTAAGATTATCATCCTTTACAAATATGATTTGGAGTTATCACTCGTTGTACTTTTATTTTAAATGAAAAATTAAGGAAATGAAAAAGGAATGTATTACCTTAGTTTCACTATACTAGAGATTGAGTGAAAATATAGCATAGATAAAACAACCACCTCGCCGTGATCTTTGTGGTGTAGAAGTTTCACCACTACCTGTATCACATAAATTCTATCAAGTATACTGCATTAATCTTTCCTCAGTCACCTTAGGAAAACTAGGATTATGGTATACAGAGTAGTGACTCTACATAAATTCGACATCTGTTTTGTCTCTAAAAGGAATCCATAGGGTAGGTAGTAGAAAATTACCCATCCTTCCAACCTTCATAATTTTAATTACAACTCGATATAGAGTTAACCAAAGAAGATATTTTCTCTATTTATGAAGCTTCCCAAACATGGGTGATGTAATTTTATGGTTCCTCCAAGATCCCAACATGAAGATGAATAGATGACCCTAAATTCTATATGGTTTATGAGGATCTCATTTTTATATACAATATAAAGTCCATCCTATCATATTAATTCCTCATATCAGAGGGATGCACTAACAAGTATGTAAAATATCATTTAATGATCATATGTTTAGAGAATTCTTTGAAAATATTTACCACTGAACTCAACATTCAAGACAACTCAAAGTTGATAATAAGCATGTTAATTGGAAATATTACATTAATAATTAATATCATAATCCTATCCATAAATATTTGTAAGAACTTATGTAACATTATCCAAAAAAACCTATTCCATGATAAATTTAAAAATCATAAAGTGCTCAACTAGAATTTGTATCTAACTGGAACAATTCTCTCTCCAACCTAGATCAGATTAAAGTTCTCATCAGAGTGGAACAAAAAAGGGTAGTGTCTCTCATATCTAATAAATTAGTTGAGTTTTAGATAAAATCATCACCAGTACACACTAGTTAAAATATCTTCCTCCCTCTCAATACACACAAGTGACCATTTATATGTCCCCAATAGTAGACTATCTCAAATATATGGCTATACTATTGGGTCAAGATGAAGAGGAGAAAAACCATATATGATAAGTGAACTTCAAACTCCATGATATCCAAATATCCTATAAAATAATTTATAAAAAAAATTCAATGGAATCATACTCATGTACATATAATGATGGTAAATACCTAAATTTATTAAAGAAGTCCAAACAAAAATATATGAGTGATACTACACGATGTAAAAATTTATTCACTATTTCTAAAGTCTCAATTAGTTTGTACCTTCAATGATTCAATAATATACCTAGTTTACAAATTAGTGTCACACATGTCATGTTCACACAATTTTTTAACATCAATACTAAAAGATACTTCACACCACCAAGTACTTGTATCCATTCATCACATGTATATTAGATGTTATTGTCTTATAAACTTCAACAATGACATGATAGTATATGTTTATCTAAACCCTCACAAAATTATTCTCAAAATGGGATGAGTAAATAACCTTAGAGGTGGTTGAAACCAAGGGCATGATTAAATTAATGGGATCTAATATCATTACCTAATTTCGTGCTCCTCATGATATCCTCACAGATAATGGAAAAAACATATATAGTCATGAGTTGAAAGGATTATATAAAATGTAAAACACTCAGTCCAAACATTCATACTAGTATTATATGGTTTCTAATAGATAGATACATGCATTCAATAAGACCAAATCAAACATCCCATAAAAGATGGTTCATTTAAAAAAAATGACTATCTATAAAACATTTTTAATGTGTTATGGTCCTATAAAATCACTAAAAACACACCTAAATAGGTGAATCCTTACACCTTGGTATATTAGGTATAATTTTTCAGGCTAACATAGGTTTAGTTACTCTCATTCAGAACAACCATCTATGACTAATTTCCTTAAGATGAATAGTCATAGATCTAGTTTAATAAGATAGATGGTCTTGATGAGAAGAGGATATGTACCTTCCCAAAGTTAAGATTTCATCAAACTAGAATGGATCATATTTTCAATAAAATAGTTTAGTTTCAATCATTCATTCAATGGGAATTGGTATTATCCCTATAGTCACCAATGATCATTGAGTGGAAACTCCAAAACATGAACCCACATTGGAGTGACCTTATAGAATAAAAATTTTCTACACCAATAGAGGCTGTTACTTGAACATCAAGGGTGTAGGATCTATCACACCTCTAAATAATGATGTATCCCAAAAGAAATACTTCAAATTAATCCATTCATACATAAAGTACTTATCAAAATATTATAAATTGTAGGACATGAAAGTCCCCATCACAAGTATATAAATTGCGAGTCATATTATCCTGGTATCCATAAAAAACATCATGAAATTTGGTCCCTTATTCATAGCTCCTAATCATCTTGTAGTCTTCTATTTAACATAAACAAATTTTCTTGAATGAGAGTGTGATCTGTATAATAGTTCCTAGTGTATACACTCCCCATCCATCTTGGATTTTCTTTAAGGATAAAATGACCCATTTACTAGATCTATGTATGGATTAATTTCTATTATCTTAGGATACATAGTTATACCTAGATCTCTAATATTGGAACCAAACACTAGTTTCTATATAATTCTATTCTATATCATACCCTAGTGATGAGACCCCTTAAAATATGTTTTGGTTTTAATACTTCCTCTTATCTCCAAGAACCCCTTCGTGTCATTTCATTTTATCATATGTATGAGAAAAATATGTGTAGAGACCTATTTTTAAGAATAATTTATAGATTTATTCCTACTTATATAGGATACATTATGATTCCCAAATGCCATGTTTTATGCCCATCCATAAATTTCATAATCATTAACCCATTCCCATCTTATGGTCCCTTCATTTATGTTGGGTAATTCTATATTTGGATCTATATTAGATTTATATACTTTATGTTTGAGAAATACATACGGATTTATTCATATTCTTACGGGATATATAAATACCACAAATTCTCATATTCCAGGTCCAAATATGAATTAAATACTCTCCAACCCAGTTTTTGGGACTTTTCCAATTTACATTAGGTTTTAATGTTCTTGAAAATTGATGATTTAATTTAATTTAATACTATATTTTATCCATATATATATGGGGATCTACTTCCAAAACAATGTGTGTATTGATTCTTATTATCATAAGATATGTAGTGATGCTTAGATCCTGTATCTTGGGCACAACTAAAAATTCCATCCTCCACCCCATACTTGCATTTTGGATATCACTTATTCATGTCACGTTTCATTCAATAGACCAACACTATATTAAAAAAATCCCCTTTATTATATGCATGATCTGGATTTATTCAGATATATTTCCACATATTCAACTATCCATTAGAAAATTCTCAATTTTCTAAGTATATAATTTTCAAAAAAGTGGTAAAAAAAACATGATCTAAAATTTAATCCATGTTATAGTCTAAACTGTAAGATTTAAATCTAAACACAAATTTTGATAGAATTGAATGAACTAAAAAATCAACACCTTATGTTCCAAAATTAAATACTAAAAATTTTGAATCAAAATAAAAGTATCATAAAGCTTTTTATGTCAAAACACTGTCATAGAGAGACATGTGAAAATGTCTATTCTTTTTCTGTGAAGAAAAATCATTGATAAGCTTAATAAAAAGTTAAAAAATTCAATGAAAAAGGAACAAATCTGATGACACTAAAATTTAGTCCCGGTAAAAGATATGCCATTGTTTTCTAGGTCTAATAATTCTAGGAAAAAGTTAGATCATATTATTGTTATTCACATATTCTCAACCTGGTTTCATGAGAAGGGAAATATGAGTATCACTTTGGGTTTCTCAAACCCCTATTGAATCAATTTTTTCCATAAAACCTACTTTATAAATTTCCTTGAGACTCCAAAACCCTTTCATACCCAAATAATCTTTTCTCAGTTTTTAATGATGGTGTAATTGAACATTATCTTCCAATAATTATCTGAGTGTAGGCTTCTAAGGTGACCAACTCACCATTATCTCTTCAAATAGGTTAACCTTAGTCTATGTTTATTTTCTAAGTGAATATGAAATTCAGATACCCACCCAATACTAAAAATCTATGAGGTGAGTGATTTCCTTTTGATAATATGATAGAGTGACCTCATTTTAAAGTGATTTTCTAAGTTTAAATTAGTTTCCAATGCCTTTTTAAGTTCACACATCTAAAAGAAAGACAGTTATTCTTTCAATTTACCACCCTTGAATCTAGATGAATTTAATAATTATTTATAACCAATCATATCTTTCCTCACATTCAAGTTGATTTTTTCATAAAAAAGGTTACTTCTGGTAAACATCACATGCTATCAAGATGATCACATATACGGGATTGTGATGTCTCACTTTAAATATAGTTATATGGTGGATTACTCATTACAACCTTAATCTAATAGTAATAAATTCCTTATAATAAACTAGTTGTAGTTATATTTGTTTAATTTTTAATCCTCTATTAGTGATAGAAGATTGATGTTGAAATTAATCCTTGACCTGCTTATTGAGTTGTTGGTAAACCTACTTAAAATATTAATTAGAATGACTTGAGGATTTAAAATTGTAATTCTCATAGCACTGTGATTTCTTATTTTATTGAATAATCAGAATTCTATGAACAGTAGAATGAAGTTCCCAATAATTGGTACCTCCATCACCCAAGACATGAAAAATTTTCTATAGATATCCTACTTTGTTACAAACATATTCCAATTTATTATCAATGATCAAGGAAAACATATTATTCCAGGACCCCTTTTTACTAAAAGGTTCTTAATGATTGAATTAGAGCTTGATCTTTTTCTGTAAACTTCTATGGGCACATATTCAGGAAATAGATGCACCATAAATGATCCTACTTCTAGTGAAAAGGTTGTGGAAGGTGGACTATCAATGTTTGAGTCCTAGATAACCTATAGGGATGGTTTAGTTGTAGAAACATATCCTAAAGTAAATCCTTCTTCAAAGTTTCAAGTTGGAATAGTTATTTGGATATATACACTATTTGTGACCTCTAATTTTATAATTTTTCATAAAATAAAAGGATATTACATTTGAAAAGACTCTTCCTATCACATTTAAGAGTTAATGGGGTGATATTTATATTTATAGGATAGATCTATAGAATTATCTATCCATGAATCTTGTACAATAGGCAACCGATATCTCCACCAAATTGCTTTTCCCAATACATATGCGTGGTTTTTTCCAATACTCCATTTGAAAAACCATGCATATAGTATAAAAAAATTACACAGTGAATAAAATATATTATATATGTAAATATAATAGAGTCATATAAATTATGTATGATTATATGTATTACGTATATACATAAAGTATATCTTGAGAATAGAGAATTCTCTATTTTTTACATATCCTTATATACATAATATAATTATAAAACTGTGTTAAAAAATGTGATAATGGGAATAAATTATATTGATGTATATGATATTATAGAGGGAAAAAATATATTATGTATCAAATTTTCTATGAAAGAAATAATCTTACGTATAACATGAGATTTTTAAAAATATCATAGGTATTAGATATTTTACCACGGTAAATACATTAATTATAAATAATAAAATATTACACATGAATGAAGATATTATGTATTAGGTTATTAACTATATAAAAACAATTAAATATGGGAAAATATATTATATATTGGTTAAAAATGTTACATACAATAAATTTAACAAAGGTAAGAATATTGTGTTAGGGAAAGGATGTTATGTATTGAAATTTCCAAAAGGAGAAGACCTTATACATATGGGGTTATTACGTAAGAAAATATATTACTCATGACATAAAATATTAAATATGAATTTTTTCCTAAGGGGAAAATATTATGTAGGGTAAAATATATTACATATGAAGGGTTTGGAGGGGGGCTTGTAATTTTGGTAAAAATCAATGATTCATAATATTTTAAATATAATTTATATTCTCACATATGGAGATATGTAATATATATATATATATATATATATTATGTATGATATCTCAAGGTGATACATAATATATGTTTAGGAGGTTTCTAGAGTTTGGGAAATTTTACAATTTTTTTTGAATAATTTAAAAAATATTAATAAAATGTTAAAAAATGAATATTAAATAGAAATTTGGGTATTTTAAAACTTATTTATAGAAAAAACATCACATATAGTTATTTATCCACTCTATTCATATCTAAGTGATATATCTATTGATTCTTTATGGTTCCAAGAACTATTTAATCTGGGTGATATCTTAACACAATTCTATTACTCTATTTTGATTCTCCCTTGGTTATTTTAAATTTTATTCCTATTGATTTTTTTATTTTAGAATTTTTTTGATTGATTATTACACCAGATAATTGTGGAATAATCCCAAAAACTGAGGCTTTCTATCATTATAGCTAAATGAGATCCTATAAGGATGATCACACTATGTTTTATGTGAATTATAAGTTGAATATTTCTACCTTAATTTATTTATATATTTTTTATCATTTTGGGAAATATTTTCTTTGAGATAGAATAATTAATTATATATTTTGTGCGAAAAATGTTTGGATAGATTTTAGGGGTGGTTCACACCCCTTTATTGGATGTTCTAGCTACATGAGATCGCCAATAAGTGTATTTTTTTATGAAATAGATATAAATTATCGAATCTACATTGTTTTGTTAAATAATTTCAATTATTTATTAATAAGATTGAGATTAATTTTAATGGATTTAAGGCCTTTTTTGCAGCCATTTGGGATTAGATGAGCTTATGTGAGGGCGAACGAGCATATATAAGAATGGGATAATTCTGTAAATAAGGTACGTGGTCCCTTGAACATTTCCCTATGTATATGAATTTTGTTTATATATAATTTGATATATAGTCTCTCCACTTTTTTGTGATAGAACATTTAATTTAAAATGAATTATTAATTTAAAAATCCATAGAAATATTGAAGTATTTGGGGCCTCAATGGACCCTTGGAAACTAGTTTGACACTATGTACACTGATGGTCATGGGTTAAAATATTAAAATGTGTTATGATATGTAAGGTCCTTAAGGTAAATAAATTAAAATAATTCACATAGTGTACCTTAAGATGGGTTCCTCTGATTCCCTTTGAGTATGGGAGGGTGATGAGTAGAAATTGTTAGCCTAGGGTTAATTCGTAAGGAATATTTGGTTTTCTTATTGACTTCTATCTAGTTTATTAGAGAATGGGGTGAGTGTTTTTACCCCACTAGTATGTGTATACCCATGAGGGTTAACCTTAGAAGTATTTATATTTATATTGGGAATGATAGGTTCGACCTATCATAAATTTGAAAGTGAGATGGAATTATGCCATGTATCTAGTGTATTGTAAGTGCTATATCACCATTTATGCTAATAAGGCCCTGATATGATCATTATGATGTTAAGGAATGATATTCCCTATGAGTAATGGTATTGATAACTAGAGGTTGGAATTTGGTATAGGAGATCATATAGGGTGTTTGGGATTATGTGTGACCTATGTGACCTTGGTGGGTACTCTAGTCTCACATTTACACTATATTAGGTTAGTGTAGTGTTTTATTTTTTTTGTTATGGTGACTGGTTTAGGTTGTTCTCTTGAGAGGTCATCATAGTAAATGTTTTATGGGTTCAGTTGAGTATCTAACCCATGTGAGGAAAATACATTTCAGTTCATGGTAGGATCTTATCCACTTTATTGCAATGCATGTCACATGTTGTATGATATATGAGGTTTTGGGGACTGAGTAACCCCCCGATGTTCCTAATGAGTTGATATGTGTTTTTAGGGAAGTGAGTGATTAGTAATCAGATTCCAAATGATGTGACATATGATTATCATTTGGGAGAAGGTATTCCCATGAGTACATAATGATATAATATATGATTCTATATCGGGTAAAGATATTCCCCTAGGTACATGATGATATGATTTATGATTCTAATTATGGATTAGATATTCCCCTAGGATACTAATGATATGATATATGATTCAAGATAGAGAGAACTCATTCCTATGGGTTTCTAATGATATGACATATGATTTTAGGTAGGGAGCATAAATTCCCTTTGGTTCCTAATGTTTCGATATACGACTCTAAAGTAGGGAGTGTTTACCCAAAGTTCCTGATAATATATTATATATTAATTCCTTAGTAGGAAAAAATCCCTCAGATGGTATGTTGATGGCTGATTCTATGATGGGACATCATTCCCCACTAATGGGTATGATTTAAACTCAGAGACATTTTCACCCGCTGAATCAGGCATGATCGACCTTAGGTTTCACCTTAGAACTCAATGATTGATGATGATTATTTTATTTCATTTTAACATTTTATTTATTATCTTGATAATATCACACTCACATATAATAATTTACTGGTTATGTTAGGGATGCCAATGTTGGTTGATTACTGAGTTTTACTCACACACTATTTGGGAAAGACTAACACATTGGCACCTGACCATTCCTCGTGTTTAAAGGTTTAAGTTGTAAATATTCCTAGTATTATATGATTTAGTTGGATATATTGAATAAATATTATTATTAAGTAAATATTAGGGATGGTATTTGATCCTATTCTATATTTTATACCTTTTTCTATTTGTATATGTGACTAACCCAGTGGGAAATCCCATATGAAAATATTTCACTTGTTATAGAATGATTATTATTTATTTGATTCTACATACTATAATTATTATTTAAGATTTTTTCTTTATTTCTTTTATTTTATTAATCTAATATGAGGGTATAATCTCCCCATTATAACATCCCAAACCATCCTTACAATATATCTACCTTTGGTATATAGGGAGGCATAACAGAGGTCATGTAGTGACCTAATCCAATTGTAATAGAGTGATTTGGGTTTGGGATGTTACAAAGTGGTATCATAAAACAATTTTATTTGTATAACTTTTTATAACATGGTAGGTAAGATATATTATGGTTTAAAACATGGGATTGATAATATGTCATGTTCCTAGATAACACATGCATGATTTAAAGTTCATGTTACCTGGGATTTGGGATTACTCTTTTGGTTTTCACTATTATAGTTTATTTGGTTCTCATTTAAGGTGTTGCTTTGGATTTTTTTTATTTTTGATCATTTTCTCTTGAACTAGAGTGGAAAGGGAGTGTGAGTTAACACATAATATCAGTCATGTAGGTTTACATTTTATGTGAATGTTTGAGTGTGATTGAGACACCATTTTTTGAAAAATATAAAGAAAATAAAATAAAATTGGATTTAGTTACTTAAAGTGTCCACAATAACCTATATTGTGTTTTCTAATAAAACGTTTTAGTGGTATTCTACTTAACAGAACTAGATGATTCACTATTGTTGCTAGTGATTATTAGGTATCTTCTTATTATATGGTATTTGAAAAATAAAATTCCAATATAAAATTATAAAGTGTTTTCATATATAACATTAGAATGAAATTTCTTATAAATAAACCATGGTTATAATCCACTTGATATAAATAATCATATATAGATGTTTATTATAAATTCATATTTATGAGATATTAATCCCTAAGGGGGTAGTCTGCTGTATAGATATTCTGTGAGGATTAATACCCTAGAGTGGTAAGTGGATTGAGTATTATATTAATTATATGTATATTTGAACCATGGTGTGGGTGTTTTGACATTTGATTTACCTTGTGATATTTGAGATGGGAAAATGGATGTTTCTTGAGATTTTTGTCCACTATGGGATATAGTTATGAACTAGGTTGGAGAACCTAATGACCATGAGAACCAACTCAGGATGTTGGTGAGTTTAGTTTTATGAATAAATAGCTATAAAGCTTCCTATTATTGTTAGATATAGTTTTCATATTGAATGGTAACCTTAGAGAGGGGTTATCATAGGCTTGTGAGCTCCTTAGAGACAAAAAGAATGAGTAGATGCTTTATGTTATGCGATTAATGCATAAGTGGTGTTATGAGGATTGAGATACGGGAATCGATATGCCTTGGGTATTTTAGATGAGAAGAAATGAGTAATTTATATTTTTTTATAGGGTGGAAATGCACAGGAGACATGGTTAGCTGAGTAAATAAGAATGTATTCTTAGAATTGATGAGATTATCACACATGTGATGCATCGTTATTTGGGTATGTTTGGTTTTGGAAATGACATCCTTTGAGAAATATTATGATAAGATTATATGGGAACTCTATTAGAATTGGTAAGAAGAGTGAGTCAGCGATTTACCTATGTGGTAGGTGGTATTCGTGTACATAATTCTTTGCTTGAGTGAGGTGATCATGGTAGTTGATTTTTCTTGACTTGCCTTGGATGGAATATCTGGCATGTTGATGGGTGGATAAATTAAAATTTCTAGAATATGGATATTTATTTGGGTAATTTAAGTGACTTCCAATGAGACATCATGATGATGGATGAACATACATGGATGATACATTTGATTTCTTAATAGCGTGCATGTGAAATGGTAATAGAAGTTGGTTTCACATGAAATGGCTCATTGAGTTGAAAATTTTGAGATATTTTGGTGTATGAAATTTTTTTATTGAGTATGTGGATACACTATAATGAATTTAAGAAAGGAATACCTTGGGAACCTTTTATATATATCATTCTAAGTGTTTTTATATCAAATTTGGGTTTTGAAATGCATGGTTAGTTGATATCTATCCTTCTTGGTTTTGATGAATTTGTTGATAAATGTGGTCATTGATGGATTTGGTAGGATTCATGTAGGCATGTTGACTTAGATTTTTGATGAGGATGAGAGTATTTCTCCCTTGGATGATAGTAAGACTCAAATATGGATCTGAGTATAGTGGTATAGTCAATATGATCTTGATCCATGATAGGTGTTGTCAGGGGATGGGATGACCATGGATCAAGAGGATAAACACACGTGTAATGTTGAATCCAATTAGGTGTTGTTATAAATGAGTGGCATAAGAAAAGTCTTATGTTGTGGAGCACACTATAGGTAATCTAAGAATTTGATTCTTGTTTGGAGTAATTTTAATTAATGATAGGAATGATGTGTATGTGGAATCAACTGGGAGGTGATTGTGGTTTTGAGATAGTTATTTGGTATAAACAACCTAGTTATGTGTGATAAATTAAAAATTACTAGAAATGGGTATTGGTAAATGGAAAATTAGTTAATTTAGTATGTTTTATAATTGATAGTTTCTATACATAGGTTGATTATTATGTGGTAAAACTAGATGGGTATTTTGGGAAATTGGTTGGCAGGGTGTCTAGGTCTATTGAAATATTAATTCTCATAAATATCACTTGAAATAAAAAAATTAGGTGGGGACTTGTGATAAGGATATATTCTTGTGAATGAGATTTTTTATTCCAATAAGGATGTTCAAGTGATGCTTGGGTGGGGTATTGAGTGAGAAATATCCGAGTGTATACCAGTATCATTAACCAATGGGGTGAGACATTGGTGAATTATGAATTAAATAATTCCATAGAGGGTGGGGAATTATCATGGAGTTATTCGAAATAATTTGTAATTTGATGCACAATATGGTGGTACTTTAAGTAGTGGAGTTGGCTATGGTGTAGTGTTGGAATGATCATAACTGGTAGGATATATGAGATTCAAACAATGTATCAAGTCTCAGTGACTATGATGGTTTATTTAAAATTCATAAAAAGAATTGTTGGGAATGATAATAATTATGGTTGGGATGTTGTGACATCATAGACTAATTTAGGTACAAAATTATTTGATTTATTTCCTAAAATACCAAACCTATTTAATTTTTTTTCTTAAAAATGAAATATTTTGAATAAAACTATACTTTCAAATATTTTGAGGTTTTAATGTAAGGATAAATATTTAAGAATATTTATTTAGGTTTATCCTTGAAACAACAATTTGTAGTGGGATACCATAGATCTCGTATAACAAATAGAATATGTTAGGAATTTTTCCTATGGGATTTTCAAGGGTTGAGGGTTAGTTTATGATATTTTATATTATTTATGTTGTTTGGATAATCCCCTTATATACATCATCTAAATGGGAAATATTTAGAGTGTTTTAGGATTTTGGAGGTTTAAACTGCTTTTCAAAATTGTTCATAAGCACAAACCTTTACACCTGGGTTTTCTCTTAAATATATAATATTAAATATTATAAGATATGAAGAATATATTATATATGGGTCTTATAGGAAAGGTAAAAATTTAAATATTCAATAAAAAAAGTACACAAGGAAGAAAATATATTATGTATTAAAAAATAGAAGTTACATATCATACACATGAATATAAATATTACATACATGTTTAATATGTTTCATGGGAATAGAATCAAATAAGTATTAGAAACCTCTTTATATGTAAAACATTTTGATAAGGGTGTTTGGAAATTTGATAAAGGTAATAACTTAGACTGATTCATAAGATATTTAACTAGAGGAAAAATATATTTCTTTATTGATTTTTCAAAAAAGGAAGGAATATTATTTATTTTAGGGGTGTGGCAAAAATATCTTATATATTGATATTTCACTAAGGAAAAATATCTTATGTATGTATAATAATATATTATGTATGAAGGGAGACCTTAAATATCATGTTTTTTCATAGGTAAAGAACCTTATGCTTGGGAAAATATTTCACAAATCTATTGAAAATGTTATGTATCAAAAATTTGGATAAGGGAATAATATTTCATATGGGTTAAGGATGTTATATATTGAAATAATATAAAGTATAAAACATCAAATATTATAAAAATATTAAATGTGGGGTTTTCTCTTAAGAAAATATATTATTTATGACCTAAAATATTATTTATAGAGTTTTCCCTAATGGAAAAACATTATGAAAGGTAAAATATATTACATATAAAGGGAGGGGGTATAGATTTGTGGAAAACCCAATGATTCATAAGTTATATATGGTATTACCTAGGTAGATAGTTAATATAATATATATATATATATTACGTATGAGATATCAAGGTGATATATAATTTTTTAAAAAGGTTTCTAAACATTATCAATTTTATAAAAATGATTTTTTTTCTAGAATTTTAGAATTTTAATAATATGTCAGGGAATATTTATTAAAGGAAAATTATTATATTTTATGACCTGTGTGTATAAATATCATCCCCTAGAGTGTTCTTGATACTCTCTTTATCTCCAAGTGTGATCTTTATCGATTCATGACATATTCAAGTTCTGTTTGATCTAGGTTATAGATGTAGGAAAATATATCAATCTGGTTCAATTATTCCTTAGTTATTTCCATTTTTTACTCCTAATTTTATATATTTAATAAATGATTTTGAGTGTTTATTCAACCAGATAAATGTGGAATCATCTTGAACCTTGTTGAATTTACTAAGCTTTTCTAAATAATAACTTGAGAAGATCATCACAATAGATTTTGTATAGATTGAAAGAGCTATGTCACTTACCTAAGTCATTTAGGGGTTTCCTTAATTTTGGGAAATATTATGGGCGAGATGAAAAAATACCTTAGGTATTTTTCATACTGAACTTCTGGATGGATATAAGGGGTGGTGCATGGTCTTTTGCTTAAGGTCTTAGCTGCATGTGATTACTGGTAAGTGTTCTATGTTTATTACCTATATATAAATTCTATAATTTATATTGGTTAAATTTATAAATTAATTATAATTTTTGAAAAATTATATTGAGATTAAATTTTATGGATTTATATCCTTGTGTTTCTGGGCAGTTTCCATTTGGGATTAGATGAGCTTAGGGAAGGACTTCTAAGAATATAAACGAAGGGAAGAACTCTATGAGTGGGGTAGATGGTCTCCTGGAAATCTCTCTAAGTATATGATTTGTTTATAATGTGATATAAAACCCAATAATTTTTTTGTTATTTATTATGAAATTGAAAATTAATTTTTCTTTTTATTACCCATGGAAAAAATGTAGGTGTCTAAGGCCTCGATAAACCCTTAGACACTAGCTTGATTCCTTTTCCATAGATGGATGAGAGCTAAACTATAAATATGTGTTACAGGATATGAGGAACCCAAAGTTGTATAAATGAAATGAAAAAAATAGTGGACCAGGGGATATATTCCTTTGATTCCATCAGATTTGGGAATGATAATGAGTAGAAACAATTCTGCTAGTGTGTGGTTTTAATGAACCTTGGGCTTCCTTGAAGACTTTAGAATATTTGATTAGAGAATAGATCAAGTGTTTATCTCCCAATAGTATATGGTTACCCATTAGGGAAAACCTTGGAAGGATTTATATATCTTTTGGGTGTGTGAGGACTAAACTATTATTAATTTGGAATAAAGATACTCATATTTCATCTCTTTGGTGTGGTTCTTGTGTTGTATCTTCAGTGTGGCTGATGAGGCCCTGATGTGATCATTCTAATGCCAAGGGAAAATATTGCATTAGAGTGACAGGATTAGTCCCTATAGTTAGTATTGTGTGGGAGGATACCATATAGGGTGTTTGAGTATTGGTGTGACCTTGTAAAGCATGGTGAGTTCCCAAGTCTCATATTGATCTTAGAGAGGGTTAGTGAAAGGAGGCTAATGCGGTGATAGCTAGTTGGTAATAGTGATTGGTTTAGGTTGTGTTATTGACAGGACATCCTAGGAGATATAGTATAGGTTTAGGAAAGTGGCTAACCCATGTGAGTATAATACATGTTATTATAGGGCGTATGTATCTCCCCACAATTATGATGCATGAAACATATTTTATGATATATGAGGTTATGAGATGTTAGTGCACCCTTGGGTTCCTGATAATGTGATATTTATTTCCAACATCGGGAGTGTCTATTACATAGGATATATATAATGCGAAATTTGATTTTAGGTGGGGATAAGATACACCCTCAGGTACCTACTAATATTATATATGATTCCAAGTGGTGAGTGGATATGTCCCTAGGTCCCTGATGGTGCATTATATGATTCCATCATAGGGATAGTTTACCTTGAGTTTCTGATTATATGTTATATATTGATATCTAGTTTGGGTGAATTAATCCAGATGATTCAATGATTAATTATTCTAATATGGGACCTCATTCCCTCTTGATGGGTATGATTTATGCTCAAATACATCCACTGGTGGTAGCATACCATGTTTTACTCAAACCCTAGTCAGAAATATCACACACTTTGTCACGTGAGAATAACTGTGTTCATAGGCTTTAGTAGGGAATAGACCCAATATTGGATGATTGATTTGGATATATTGAAAGGATGTTTGGATTATGCGAGGCTTAGGGATTCTATTAGAGCATCTTCTATATTTTATTCCATTATCTATATTTATATGTTATTATCCTAGTGGGTGATTAGTTTTAATGTGTGACTATATGAAATAATTTCAATTGTTATAGAACCATTTGTATTTATTGGATTATTCATACTCTAATTATTATTTTAAATGTATTTTGGTTATTTTTATTGGTTTCTTACTCTGATATGAGGTTATAGTCTCCCAATGATAACTGAAAAGACCCTCATTGCTAGTATATAGTCTTTGACATATGGGGAGACACACCTAAGGTTATGTGGTAACCCATTATTATTATGTAGATTGATCCAAGATGGGGATATTACACATACCATAGGTATAGAAAATATAGTATCCCAAGTCTCATATCATACTAGAAATCTCATAAAAATCCATTGAAATGGGTTATATATAAAAAATTTTCAGTAACGTGGGGTGAAAAGTGCTGAAAGGAACACGTAAAGTGTATTGAAATTCATAACCACCAAAGTAGTATATGATCCAACATTGTATAAATTTCACCAAACTATTAATATGATATAGATCTTCTCACCATTGTACATGACAAAAAATTTTGATAATTTTTTAATGAATTTGGAACTAAAAGATTTAACAAACTCCCTTTTACAAGTTGATTATCCATCATAAATGTAATTACCCTAAAAAATAAGAAATTATCCTCTGGTGGAGAGATCCATCCACTTAAAAACATCACTAAAATACTAGAATATATAGACTACAAATAACCCATGGGTTGAGCATATAATCCCTAGAATCATGATGTCACACCATCCAAATGGAGCAGTATGAACCTCTTTCATTGCAAGAACATTAATAAATACACTACGTTGAATGATTGACTTTGGGATTTAATCCATAGGTCTTTATGAATATTATGATCTAATCACTAAATTATATGAGTGAATGAGTGTAAATATCTCCCTTCAACCTCATTTTGTATGCTAATATCATCTCATGTGATAAACGAGGAGTCTATTTCATGTTGTACAAGACATTAAATAATTATAGGAACTCATCATACATATATATTGAGATGGGGAGGCCACTAATATAATATATATAAAATATGATTATAATAATTTACCCATGTTATATATGGAATATATTCACCTCTAGGAACCATATTCTTATAAGTTCCAAGAGAAGGTCATGTTGTAGATGATGAGTTTTAGGGGATCATCTGATGATATTAAGAAGTATAAGGCAACCCATATATTCCTAATTTATCCTTAAATATAAACAATGTGTTTGAAAAATTAACACAATATACATGTATGGTAGTAATAGTATCCACCATCATGATGAATGGGGTTTGATTAAGGTTATCAAAGTAGTAAATAGGGTTTCTTACTTTTGTAGGTAATCCATTGGTTAAAGGATCCCAAAATTATTTTTGAGGAATCCCATATACAATAAGGGGTAAAAGTTCTTTTGTTGTGAATTGATAAATAGCATACCTAGTTTAAGAGAGCTTCTATAATAGTTTTTTTATGAAATTTATGATAATCTCCACCTAAATAAAGGGAACAACTTTCGTTTATATTGACCACTCTCAATGTTGTTCATTAAAGAATAACATTTTTGGTAATTCCATATGTTAATAACAATTATATTTTTCTCCATCAGACACAACTATAATGGTTTTAATGCATTAACTAATAAAAATCATGGATTAGTAACAAAAGGATACAATGCTAGGGTGATGTGGCTGTGCTAGCCAAAGAAAACTGTAACCGCCTCGAACCCATGCTCCGAGATCTAATGCTAAAAATATAATATTTAAATTTGTATATTTGAAACTAATAAACATGAAAAAATTTAAACAATAAAAAAATAAAATTAATATTAGATTACTTGTATACTAAATTTACTTTTTGGTTTAGAGTTTTAGGGAAATGGGAAAAACTATTACATATCTTGGAAAAATAAACAACTATATCATAAAAATCTATATCATCCCCAAATATTTCTTCATGTATATCACTCTTATTTGAAATAACCTACTTAAAACATTTCTTCATAACTTTGGGAAATTTAAAATAAGAAAAGGGTGATCTTATATTCTAATTAAGGCTATACAAGGGAGATATTGATGACTACAAAAGAATAAATTGAGCATAAGAGAACAAGAAAAAGAATATAAAATTGTAAAATTATACCCTACGTATCATATATGAAATTATTGAGTCATGGAATAAATAATGGAAGTTCATAACATATGAATTATAAATAAATCAAAGAACATGAGCTACGAGAAAATATCATTTTCATAAGTCCTGGAATTGTGTCATACACATGAACATTGAAAATAAATTTTTTATTAGTCATGGATTTTTTCCTAGACTATCATAGTGAAATGGGTTCAATCCCCACACCATTTTAGTAGTTAATGTTCACTCCCAAGACTATAATAGTGGATAATGTCCTTGATTGAACGGGGTTCAATCAAAATTCCAATCCATTTTATCTCATGAGATATCAATATTTACCCAATGAATTTGAGGGAGATATAGGTTCCACCCATCAAATAATGAAAACCATAAATACATGTGCCACATAATTTTAAAAAACTCATTATATCATAAACCATGACAAGAAATAGGTTTAATAAACATTTCATCATATAATAACCCATGAGAAATAAATAGGTTTCATAAACAATTTATTTTTTCAACATAAACGCATTAAATACAAATAAATAAAAAGTATTGTATCTTTAGATCATATTACCATTAAATATTGACAAACATAAAAGGATGTTATATTATATTGAAAATCATTTTTAACGATAAGTTGAATTTTTTTTTGAGGAAAATAAATTTCTATTTTAAAATAATTTGTTTAAAAAACTGTGCACTTATAAATGAAACATTTTTCATTGAAAATAATATTCTAAAATTGTAAATGAAAATTCCAATCATTTAGGTGTCATGATAGCATAAAATCCTATCATTTTTCATGTTTTATAAAAACATTCCTTTTATGTTTATTTGAAAAAGTAACAAAGAACCTCATTTATAAAATAACAAAAAAATCCCTTTCAAACAATTTTGTAAAAAGTTAAAACTGGGTAAAATTGATTTCAATTTTTTTAGAATAGTAATAATTTTTTTTAAAACTTTTTTATAAAACATGAAAATGGATACAATATATTCTTTAGCCGAGAGTTAAACATAAACAATCTTGAATACTGATGATATTGTGAATTAAACTATTACCGCTTTGGTATCATTTTAATTGTAGGCCCCATGAAAGAAATAATTTTAGTTTGATATGTAAATCACTTAATTTTTTGGATAAGTCTCATAAAATAAATTAATGTGTAGTAAATACATCACATAAAATAAAAAAATCATAAGGCATTTGTCCCACCAAAATAAAAGTGACACAAATTTTTTTTACCGCACACTTACCTTTAGTTTAATATTCTTTAAACTCATGTATAAAATTTATAAAATGACCATGTTAATTTTTATAATATAATATATGATCCTATTTATCATCATATCACCTATTTTTTAATAATATTTCCTTATTACCCTTGTTTCGGTTATTAACTACTTCATTTTCCCATGCATATTTTGTCATGTATGTTTCAGTTATTATGCACAAGATATTGTTCCATCATCTATATAATATTATTTATGGTTGAAATATCATATATATATATATATATTCATCCATAAATAGAGATAGAAAAATGAAATACATCATTTATAGAGATGGTGGTTCATACATACAAATGATAAATGTTTTCTTTTATTGATGGAAGGAATGAAAGAATGGTAAATAATAATTAACCTTTTAATAATAATAATAATTTAATATATATCATATGTATTCATTAATTACATATTTATAACCATCAAATTAAAGTGGTGATGAAAAATTAATTACACTACTACAAGGAGACGGTTAGACGTACATATGCACGAGCGATGTTTTTTTTTGTATAATGGAAACGAGATGAGATATAGTTATCACATAATCATAATAATATATTATTATATTTTAGAAATTTGAGTTATTAATTTATGATGGAAACAACACATGAATACGAAGTAGAAGAAGAAATAAACTTGGAAGAGTTAGTAAAGATGAATACCTCTTCTTCAACGGACATCATTTTGATATCTTCTTAACAGATCTAGGGTTGGTATTTTGAAATGGCCAAAACCTATATAATTTTGATAAGGATTTTTTTATGATTAATGGTAAATAATTGGTCTAGTTATAAGGCTAAAAGTGAAGGAGGAGGTTCCCTTTTATAATTTAGGTGATGAGTACGCTTGTAATTTCTCAAAAGATTAAAATATAATAAGACTATTCAAGATAAAAATGATTCAAAATAGAATAAAAATGTTAAATTTAATATACTTTATACTTATTTAGGATTTTTATGAATTTTAAAAAATTTAATTAAATATTAATCCCATAAAATATCATTATTATCAATTTTGATACTATTCATTACTTTGACTTTATAAACTTCAAGACAATTAGTCAAATTCAAAACAAAAATTTTATTATATACTAAAAATATAATGGTAATATATATAATTATTGAATGACATTAAATATCCCAATTTATGTTACTTTTAATATTTTTAATATCATTTATTTGGTCTTTCAGTCAATTAAGTTAATAAAATATTAGTGTTGCACAAGTATATAAAGTAATTATATACTTTTTGAAACCTATAAATAAATTTATATCATGATACTTCATTTATTATAGTAAAAATATATATTTATATTTTTTCAATATTTATTTTAACTCACATATATATCATGAAAACACATTTAATATGTTATTTTGACTTTTCTAGCCTTACCCAAGCATTGCACAAGCATTTGGATAAGACACTTTTTATATAAATATAAAATTAATTTGTATCTATAAAAATAATAATTAATAATTAATATTGAAAATAAAAGTTTATAAAGGACTTATCTTATCCTAATTATTATTTTTAGGATACAATATTTGACTTTCTCAGCACTGCGTAGGCTCTGCATTAGCACTGAAAACGATTTTCATATTTATTGTTACATAAATTATAATATACATGTTTTAAATTATTTTTTAATAAAATTTATATTATTTTATCATAAATAATTCATTACATAAGTTTCTTAAATTTTTATATCATATCTATGTCTTTGTGATATAATAAAAGATATCATATTTCATAAAAACTGTGTTTTTTACTATTCACTAAAAATTAAATTTCTTTCCAATATTGTAAAAAATAACCCAATGATAAACTATGATATATGAATAAATAAAAAATCTAATTCATGAAATTTAATTCATATAATTTAAGGAAATTAATTTTAAAATAAGTGCGTAAAATGCGATGAAAATCGACTTTTAGAAAAAATATAGTTGTTTTTTCAAAAATTCATAATTATTTATAAAAATTATTTTATACAAAATTATTTTTTAAAATTTATTAAAATTAACCTAATTTAATTATTCAAAACATAATATAACTAATTTTTCTTTGAAACCATTTTAAAATAAAATTTATTTCACAAATGGTTGGAACAAAAAAATACAGTTTTCAATAAAAATCGGTATTTTTCATAATTCACTAGAAAATAAATCTTCTTTAGAAAAATATGAAAATTTAACCCTAATATAATATTATTTTAGTGATTTAAAAATTATAGTGTTTTATAAAATAAATTTTTTATATTTTTAGAAAATTGATTATAATATTCACTCTTAAAAAGCAAGAAAACCCATTTTTGAAGAAAACATGTTTATGAAGTAAAGAATTAATTAATGAATTTTTATTGTATGGTTTATTTATATATATATTTTTATTAATTTGGTTAATACTATTCATACTAACCAATTTAAAAGATATTTTATAACAGTCATATTTAAATAATATTATTTTGGGGTTTGTTTAGGCTTGGTGTTGCATACAGTGTAAGCTGTCGAATATAGTGGTATTTTAAAATATAAGGGTGTTACATTCTATATAAATTTTAAAAAATGTATCCAAAAAATTTGATATTTTTCTCAGAAACTAAGGTTTTATTTTTTTAATACCTTTATTGAAATCCTACATTGTAAAAAGGATCAATAAATCCACTATTTGTAAAGAGAAATTGAAAGTATGAAGGTCATATAAAATAACACATACTAGGTTTACATATAGGAAAACATTGGTGGGAAGTGAAAGCATGGATATGAAAGGGAAAACTAACTCCCAAGGATTAATAGAGAGTGATATATAATATGATCATGAGAAATTTAACCATCATAAACACATAATTCTAAGATTGGTTAAAATGAAATTGATTTCTATGTAAGAAAAGTAAATGAGTAATGTTTTTATTTTAAGATATTTTTTCCTAGAGTTGAGTAATTCCTTTACTAGATAATCTAAGAACATGAGGAAGCATACTTACTTGATAATTGTAGTTTCATCCCTTAATAAATTTCCACCACAATATCATCCTTTTCCTCAAATAATTAGTATTCTAGATGATTTTTTTTCATTCCAAAAACATTATCATCCAATTATATGGATCATAAAATCCAAAAAATAATAAATACTTATTCATATTTTATTTAGTCATTAAGAAAACCCAAAATTTTTAGTACATGAAAATATAATTCCCCCAATACAAATAAAACATAAAATAAAGAAAAAATACTTTGGATATCTAAAATTAAATAGTAATAACCACAGTTCAACTTAGAAAACTCGATAAATAACTATGCTTAAAATTCCTCAAAATATTTCTAACTAAGATAAAAAACCAAAAATTAGATTGATTTGATCACATCATCTTCCAAGATAAATTTATTATTTATCTTTCAAAATGCACACACCATAAACATATAATCTCCATGATATGCTAACTATTTCCATAAATAACCTAAATCATCATAACTACACAATAAAATCATATATTCCTCCAAAACACAATTCATACTTTTTCCTCAAATAAAATTTCATAATATTTTGTTTATATTAATCATAAAAGGTTCCCAAAATGGTGAACATATTCTAAAATAACATTAATTACTTGACACAAAATCAATTTCCAATCTCATGGTTATATATAAGATAAAACATATTTTGCAAAAATAATATTAACTATTATCCATAATATAGTTTAAATAATGAAAAAATGTCATACTAACTAATAAACTAAACTATTATCCAATATCATTATCCCCCTTTAAATTCCATTACTTAAAACATCAAAATGGGTGTGTAATACTCTGAACTTATGGTCAACCTCAAACTTATATACATGTTATTGTATATATGACTATTAAGATAAATTATCATGAAAACATCCAAATATCAAAATTTGTCTAAACCAACCTCAAATACTAGCTGTAATTTCCCAGATCCCATAATCCTAGATCTGGTTCTAAAAAAATAATTTTTACATTTTTTTATTTAATAAAAATAAACATTACCCAATTTCAACCATCCAAAACAATAAAATGAAAGGTAATATTGGATGAATTTCATACTGAAGGAACTTTTAGGTTTAGAGTTTTATAGAATTAGGGAAAAATATTACATATCTTGAAAAAATAAAAAAAATCTCTCATAAAAATATATATTTTCCTCCAATTTTTCTTCATGTATAGAATATTTCTTAGATATATACCAATTAAAACTATTCTTCATAACACTTGTAAAGAAAACCTAAGAAAATTGTGATATTTGAATATTAGTAAGGGAAAAAAGGGAGATATTAATGATTACATAATAATAACATGATCATAAAAGAATAATAATAAGTACTTAACATTTTAAATATATACCCTACACATCAATGATCAAAATCTTGAGTCCTGGAATAAATATTGGTAGTTTATAAGATATTAATCATAAAGGAATCAAAAAACAATATCCATGAGAGCATATCATTAGAATAAGTCACATGATTTTATAATACACATGAGAATAAAAAATCATTTACTTAGTTGTAAAATATTTTTTCTTAGACTATCATAGTGGATGAGTTCACCCCCAAACCATCGTAGTAGTCAAGGTTTACTTCCAAGACTATCAAAGTAGACAATTTCCTTTACGGAACTTAGTTCACTCCCCATTCAAGTACTATTTATCTCATGAGATATCAATATTTACCCATTTAATTTGAGGGATATATATTTCCTTCCATCAATATAATAAAAACAATACATATGTGTTCCAAAAAAAATAATTTATTATATCAGATTTCATGTGAATAAATAATTTTCACAAACATTTCATCAAAGAATATCCCATGGAAAAGAAATGGGTTTTAGAAAAATTTTATATTTTCTTTATAAACATAAACCATCAATAGAAATAATATGGATGGTATCATTAGATCATATACCCAATAAATATTAAGTAACATAAAAATATGGCATATTATATGGAAAATTATTGTGATAGATCATTTGAAATAATTCTTGATGAAAATAATATTTCCATTTTAAAATAATATTTTTAAAAATTATGTGATTTTAAATGATTTTTTTGAAAATGATATTGTAAAGTTATAAAGTAAGATTTAAATAATTGAGGTATCAGTATAGTGGGTAAATATTTTCATTCAATATATGTTAAAAACATTCCTTTTATATTTCTGTCAGAAAAGTCACAAGGAACCTCATTTAGAAAAGTGGAAAAACTCATTTGAAAACATTTTTTAAAAAGTCAAACATGGGTAAAATGGATTTAAATAAATTTTAGGATAATATTAAAAACCTTTTTGAATTTTGTTTTAGAACATAGAAATTTAAGATAAATATTAGTCAATGGATACTTAAACATGAATAATTCTGAATAATGATGAGATTGTGAATTAAAACCTTACTACTTTGTTATCATTTGAATATTAAGCCGCATGAAATAATAAAAATTAGATTGATATGTAAATAGAACAATTTTTAGTATAATACTATTAAAATTAATTCATGGGTAGTATATACAGTACAAAAAATAAACAAGTAGTGTATAAGGAATGTGTCACACAAAAATAAAAGTGAGACAAAAATCCCTTACATAATGCTTCCCTTTAGTTGACCACAATTTAACATCATGTATGATAGTTATATATATGTTATTAGTTTATAATATAAACATATTAATATTTATAATATCATATAAGTGCCTATTATATTATATTATCACATGTTTGTTAATAGTATTTCCTTATTACCCTTGTTTTGGGTGTTAACTGCTTCATTTTCTCATGCATATTTTGTCATGTATGTTCTGGTTCTTGAGAATTGGATATTATTCCATAATCTCTAGATTATTTTTTATGGTTTTAATATCAGATATTATATATATATATATATATATATATTTTTTTTCATCCCTAAATATATTGATAGAAAATTGAATTACATTGTTCTTGGAGATGGTAGGTCGTGCATACATATGAACACTGTTTTAATTTTTTGATGGATGAAATAAAAGAATGGTAAATAATAATTAAAACTTGTAGAATAATAATTATTTAATAAATATTATATGTATTCATTAGTTCCAAATTTATAACCATAAATGTAAAGTGATGATGAAAAATAAATTACACCGCTATGTGGAGACGGTAAGCCGTACGTATACACAAGGGATGTTTTCACTTTTCATAAGACGTAAACAAGATGGAATATGGTTGTACCATAATAATAATAAAATATAAATATTTTTATGATAATATATTTATTAATTTTTTATTGCAACAAAACATTAATTTGAACTATAAGAATAAATAAACATGAAAGATTTGGTAAAGATGATTACCTCTTCTTGGGCAGACTTCCTTTAGATATCCTCTTAAAGGATCTAGGTTTGGTCTTTTGGAAGGACCAGAACCTATAGTACATTTCTGATTATGTTTATAACAGAAACAGATATAACTTGGCTAAACTATAAGTATCAAAGTGGTGTGAATAAGTTATTTAGGAGGTCCCCTTTTATAATTGAGGTGAGGGGCACTTTTGGAATTTCTCAAAATATTAAAATATAATAAGACTATTCTAGAGAAAAATTATTATAAATGGACTATAATTAAAAAATTTATAAAATATTTGTCCATATCTTGTCCCATTTGTTCTTATTGAATATTTTTGTGATTTTAAATAATTTAATAAAATATTAATCCTATAAAATATTATTATTGATAATTTTGATACTATTCATTACTTTGGATTCAAAAACGTCATGAAAAAAATAAAATTCTTTTTTTTAATATATCCTAAACATGTCCTATAAATATATACAATTCATTTTTCACCTTAAATATCTCAAATTATATTACTTTTAATGTTTTTAATATCATTTATTTGATTTTTATGTTAATTAAATTAATACTACATAAGCATGGCACAAGAAAATAAAGTAATGATATAAATTCTAAAAATTATAAATACATTTATATAATTAAAATAAGTTTATTATTATCAAAAAAATATCTTTATATTCAATTAATATTCATTCTATCTCACATATATATCATGACAACACATTTAATGTGATATTTCGATTTTTCTATCCTTGTACATACATTGCACAAGAGTTTGTATAAAATACTTGTTATATAAATAAAATATTTATGTATAACCATAAAAATAATATATAATAATTAATATTTAATATAAAATCTAATTAAGGATTTATCTTATCCCAATAATTATTTATTGGATACAAAATTTGAGTTTTCTAGTTCTGCATAGGCTATGTGCCAACACAGATACTGATTTTCATATTTATTTTGGAATAAATTATAATATATATGTTTCCAATTAATTATTCAATATATTTAATTGATATTATAATAATTGTGTCATTTTATAAGTTCCATAAAATTTTTATATTATATCTATGTCCTGGAAATATCATAAAAGATACTGTATTTCATAAAAACAATATTTGTTATTATTCACTAAAATATTAATTTCTTTAGAAAATATAAAAAAACTAATCCTGAGATAAATTTGGATTTATGAATCCAAAAATAAAATCCATTTCATGAAATTTAATTTCTATAATTTATATAAATTTATTTTAAAATATGTGTGAAAAATGCGACCAAAACCGCTTAAAAACATTTTTTTCTCAAAAAGTGTGCTTATGTATAAAAATGATTTTATACCAATTTAAATTATTAAATTGATTCCAATTAACTTAATTGAATTGTTAATATTATTATATAACTATTTTTTCTTTTAAACCATTTTAAAATAAAATATATATTCATAAATAGTTGAAATAAAAATACCATTCTCAGTAAAAATATGTATTGTTAGTATTCACCGAAAAATCAATATTTTCAAAAAAAAATCACTGTAAGTTAATTTTAGTATGATGATTTAAAAAATGATATATTTTTATAAATTAAAATTTATAGAAGTTCCAAAAAATGATTATAATATTTACTCCTAAAAATAAAGAAAACTGTTTGTTAAGGAAACATATTTATAAAGTATAAGAATTAATCAATGCATTTTTATTGAGTAGGTTATATATATATATATATATATTTCATAATATGGTTAATATTACTCGTACCGTCCAATTTAATGGATATTTTATAAAGGTCATATTTAAATAATAATATTTTGTGGTTCATTTGGGCTCGGTGTTGCGTGCAACATAAGCTATCGAAGATAGTGTTCTTTTAAAATACTAGGGTGTTACAAAAACCTTATATACAGTTTTCATTTAATGATACACTTATATATTGGAACCTATATAACCAACTTATTATTCTTAAGGATATTTTGGTTCTAATTCATCCTTAATATATATAAAAAAAATGCATAATGTCTTAGTGAATTTCTAGTAATCTCTCACTAGTACTTACAACATATAAAGACTATAAAAAAATACACAAATATTTTTGAATCAACCCAAAAATCAATTTTGACATAGTTTTTTAAATTTATATTTCTTTTGGAACAAAATATTTTTCGAAAAAATAATACTTATCCAAAGTCTTAACAGTGTGACCCTATGAGCCATAATAGCATTGATAACAAAATATGAAATCCCTATTTCATAAATGAAATCAATGATTAGGGGTGTCCATGGGTTGTGTTGGAGTAATTTTTTAACCTAACCTAATAAAAAAAAGTTCAGATTAAGTTGGGCTGGGTTACATGATTCATAAGCATCTGACCCAACCCAATGAGGGCCAGGTTATGTGATGCATGGCTAATCGACCAGACTCAACCCGAACTGTTACAGGCCTGGTGAGGTTAATTAGAAGACCCAACCAACCCAACTACTAAATTGTATATAGTGTTTAAATAAAGTGTAAAATGGTAATTATTTAATCATCTCATAATATGTTTGATGAAAAAATTATTTTATACAAGAGATAAATCTTGGAATAATCGGATGATGAATTTAAAAAACATAATCTAGATGGTTCTGAAAATTTAATAAGGTTGATCAATAATATAAAAATATTAGTTTAAGGGGAGCCTGTGAATTTAGAAAATATTGTGTAGAAGTCATACATAGACCACACTACTAAAGAAGTGATTGAAAATGTTAATTCTGTAACAAAGAAAGAAAAATACAAGGAATTATAAGTGAAAATTATATATTCATTTCATTAAAAATAGATATTGATGATCGTAAAGAATTAAAGAACCCCATATTGGTACAAAAAATTCTTGAGGAATTAAATTATATTCCAAGGATATAAGTATGGGAGCTCGTATGATATCAGGTTAATAAATAACTCATTATCACTAAATATATGTTCAGGAACATGTTAATTGAATCTAGATTCATTTTATGAAAAATAAGTAAATCTAGTTGCTCAACTCTATATATAGGTAGAGGGAATTGATAATATTGTAATTTTTTCATTTTAAAAAATTGAAAAAAAATTATAACTATTCACAGTAGTACATAAGTTATTTTAGGTTCACCAAAGGGTTATATAAAATAAATTTCATAATAGATTCATATATTATAATACATTTGTTAGAAAAACACCAATATTTTTTATAATAAAAAGTCTAATTCTATATTAAGGCTTTGAAAGTTATTATGCGAACTTAAGAAATACCACCTAGGAATGGTAAGAAAAACTATTCTTATTTTGGTTATAGAACCTCTTTGATAAAGGTAATATTGATCCTATATTTATTATTAAGAAGTATTCAGAGGATATTATGATTGTGTAGTTATATGTAGATTTTTTTTACTTTGATCTCATATTCAATCAATATATTTTATTAAGAAGTATTTTATGTTTTTCTTGCTTATATATATATTATATGGATAAAGTAACCTTTATAAATCTGTGTACATACTATAATGACTTGCTAAAATAATTTTTCTTGAACTCAAGAAACATCATGATAACTCTTATTTGTACATGATGTAAATTAGATAATGATAGTGTTAGAAAATCAATTGATTAGAAGGCATAAAATAGATGATAGGAAGTCACTATTAAATAACTGCAAGATTTCCATAATTGATTTTCAGTTCTTTCATGTGTTCAACATTATATATATATTTCAATAAATAACACTAAATTTCATCTATAAATAGAATATAGACCCTACCCGTTATTCGATACTAATTCACTTCCTAAAAATATAAAAAAATGACTACAATAGTAATATAAATATAGAAAAATATAAATGAATTTAAAGGTAATAACTATAACATAAATGAATGAACAACACTAATCATATATCCAAGATGTAAATGAATTTTAATAACCAATCCTTGAATATATGTTCAATTTAAAAAAAAAATGAAACTTATAGATGAATAATTAGAAACTAACTACTAAAACATTGCAGTATGATGAAATTATAGTTACTATTAGAAATTATTAAACAAATGATACCAAGAAAATGACCAAACCAAACATTTATTTCCTACAATACTTGGATTATTAGAGCCACTTATTGCACCAACTTTCATAAATGAATGGATAACTACCTAGGCTGGATTTCCTTAAAATACTCCCACCCATTGGATAGTCTCTAGTAGTAGTAGCGGTACACCCCTTTTATAAAATGAACAACTAGTTTTTTAATGATATGGAAGGAAATCAACACAACATAAACAATGAATGGAGAGGATAAGAAAAAAATGATAAAAAATAAAGAATAACTTACAAAGACATGTGATCACACACACAACAACAGGAGAAGGAGGAGGCGAAGAAAGTGATATTCTCCTAATATCTAGAAAGGGAAGGTCGGGGTAGGAGGAGAGAATGGAGGGTGACTGGGTGAATGAATTTTGGTACTAAAGGAGGTGGTAGAGGAGGAAGGAGGAGAATCATGGAGTAGGGGTTTCTCATAAGGTAAGGAGGAGAAGAGAAGTTGAGTCTAGTATAGGGTTTTCTCATGATGAAAGGTTTAGAGAGGAGGTGGGGATGGGGAGAGAAGGGGATGGGGAGAGTGAGAGAGGAGGGAAATCATTGGAGAGTAAGATTTTTTTCTTTCAAGGGAGGGAAGATCAGGGTCAGGGGAGGAGGAGAGAACGAGGGAGAAAAGGCCATTAGGGGTAGATTGAGGTAGTGATCCACTGAGGAGGGAAATGTTTATTTTTCATACTTCAATGGTTCATTAGGGTGGGTTTGGTCAATATTAAACCAAACTGAGACTTGACCCAAACCATACACAGGTCAACCAAATAACAACCCAAACTAATGATTTTTTCGTGTAACCAGACCCAACTTGACCCAAGCTGATCAGGTCAGGTCAGACCCATTGGGTTGGGTTTAGTCTGGAAACCCCTAGAAAAGAGTGTCCTCTAACAAAACATTTGTTCTACTCATGCTACTAAGGGGTCTGGTTTGTTTTCTATAAAACATAATTATGTCTCTATAAATGAATTTATACCATGGGATGCATCATATACATCATATTTTTATCTATATAATATTTTTCCCCAAGGAATCGAGTGACCATTAGATATATAATGTAAATATAGCATAGTTCATATCATATTTTTTTATTCTCCTAAAAATACTAATGAGGTTGATGAATGAATCACATTTCATTATTTTAATAAATGATAACATCACATGACCCTCATCCAAGTAGTTAGGCACATCTCATGTTAATCAACTAACCTTTAACATGTATTTCTTCAGTCTTATTCAATTGAGGGACAAGTGAATTTAATTTTCATATAAATTGACCAATCCCATCTTGGTTGTTCTGCAATAAATGTCAGTACAACAAAAATATCTATGTACCCCCTAATTTGATATGTATCAATGAATTTTATAAGAAAATTATTTGAGTATGAAGGTTCTCATGATATGTATATTTCCATTCTATGGTAAATTTTTTTATATTTAGTTCCCAAGAACAAACATATAATTACATTATGATTACATGAATTTTTTTTGAATATTATAAAATATTATTATAACATCATGATTGTTTCTTTTCATGACATGGTATCTGATAATTTCCTAAGAATAAATATTTCACTAAAAGGTCATTACAGTTCCCCTAAATGATGAGAAATTAGAGGTTTCAGGATAATATTATTGAATAAATGGTTTATAGACAGGTGATATTGTCTACAGGTATATAAAAGATACATTATATTATGGGTAGGTGACTCATAAGACATTGAGACACCGTATCATATAATTTTCCCTTGGTAATCTATAAGAAGAGAGGTTATGAAAATGGAACCACCAATAGTAAATACACATTTCACGTGTTAGTAGATATTCCTATACCTGGATGTGTGCATTGATCCTTAGACTTTAATATTATCATTAATGAATACCATAACTTGAGTAGTTTATTGTATTGAAAAAAATATGATGACATATGTTCATGGAGAAGCTAGATACATTGGGTGTATTGTGTGTTACATTTCATTAATAGATAATGCGAGAAAGTATTTATCCCTTAAGTTTATTAATAAAATTTTATATCTCAATCCCTTTGATGGAAATAAAAAATATTTTATATGTCAATCCCTTTCTATGAGAATGTTTATTTCCAAAAGGTTGAAGAAATAGGCATCGATTACATAGGTTGATGACATAGGTATGCAACCTTATTGATTATATATGTCATGGTAAAATGATTATATTATATAGTAATCATTCATAGGTGGTTTTATTTCATTATAAAATTAAATTCATTCTCTATGGGTGCCTTTCCATGTTTCTAGAAACTAAACTTGGATGTCAATTCCAATGATAAAGAGACCTAAAAGTTAACAAATTAAGTGTATTGGAAATCTCAGCTAAATTAAATGATGAATTTAATAAGTTAGAGTAAATATTTTTTATGTTTTTTGGTTTAATAATTATTTTGGTTTTGTTAATAAACAAAATTTAATCACAAGTTATTTGAATGAATAATTTTATGAAATAATAATAATAAATATTATTTTTACAACGTTTTCAAGATATAATATTTATTATATTTATCGATGAATAATGTATGTTATTTATTAATTAAATAAATAGTACTTCTTCAAGGTTTAGTAAATGATGAGGATGATAAGTGAACCAAGTTTAAGGGTTTGATTGGAAATAGTAAAAATGATATTTATTTATTCTTATGTAATGAACATGTCAAGGGAATAATAATTATTTTATTATTAAGATATGGGTCTCATTAATAATTATGTAATTGAAAAGGGGAATGTATGGAAGTTTCCAAACCTAAACCCACCATAATAAATATCTAATTATATCACTTTCCACGGACACACTTGTTGTGGAAAATGGATATAGAAAATATCTCTCAAGACCTAGAGAGAGTTATAGAGATCTATTGTGTGATATCTCTTCTTCTTCTCCCAAGACATCAAGAGAACACCATGATTTCTTTATCCTCATAGAATAATTGTACTGTGATTAACCAATAATGACACAAGTGATCGAGATCAACTGTGTTAGAACCTAATGATTGTATGATGAAATTCATTGATTTTAGTGAACATGTGAAACATATTTAGAGGGATTCTAAACATAGAATCTATAGTGAAATGATGGTACCATGAGATCAATCCATACAAATCCTGAATGAATAAAGAATTATGGGATCATCTAATTCTAGATCTAGTCATAAATTTGTTATAAATTACATGTAAAGATCCCCCTCTTATATTTATGGTGTTTAATCATGTCATGTATTCAATGAATTCAATTTTACAAGACACCATTCATGATGTACAAAAATGATTATTCATAAATTGACATAAGAAATCTAAGTTTTCCATCCTAATCAAACACTTCCTCTGCACCCAGAACCTATAAGTGGTCTCATAGCGGTCACATGTATAAATAATAATTTTTTATTAATCATTAATTGAATTGTATGAATTTTATATTTTTTAGGTTCTATTATTTCTAGAAATAAAAACACAATTTTCTATTTGTTCTTCTTTATTTTCACTCACATAACCAATAAATGTGTTAAGAAAAAATTAAGGGTCATTCAAAAAAACTATCTAGATATTCCAATGGTTCTATATGTGTAACCCAAGTGTACACAGAATACACCCCAATATACACCTCATTTACCTATCTATATCAAGTGCATAATTCATTGATATTGGAACAATTCAATAAAATCGCTCTAGGTATATGATAAAAGAATATCAAAATGTATATTTGTACGAATTTATAAATGGTTTGAAGAGACACACACTGTGTAACATGAAAACACAACATGTACACCTCATGTATTTGCGATTGAGAACACATGGGTCTAAGCATGTCATGTATCTTCTATAATACATGGGGACTGAAAAACTTTGAAACTTCAAGGAAAAATATCATGCAAGAGGATTACATGGAATTTACTTCATACACATCCATGACAGGTAATACACCCAATATCTAGGTATGTGTCATGGACATATATATAATATATTACATAACATCTAAACCATTACACACCGTGTAGTCTTTTATAAACAATGTGATTAATTTAACATAGAGAGAAGAATTAATTATATAAATAAAACTGTTCACATGTATTCTATGTGTCATTTATTTGATAGTACATTCCATGTCTTAGTATTGATAATTATATATTTAATTAATTTCCATATTAAATTCTAATACTATAAGTTGTGTGTGGTCTTTTCTTATAGTTCACTCCATGAACATTAAGAGAATCATATTCAGTGTCATTCAAATATGTTCCATATTTCATTTGTTTGACAACACACACTGTATAATTTCTTTTCATGGAATGTGTATTGGATGTCAAGAAAATAAATAATAAAAAGGATCATGAAAAGTAGTTTGGATGATTACATATTTCTTTGTCCAAGTAAACTTATGTACTCTATTAATTTTAAATAAAATAAATTTATTTAATTTGTTTAAAATTATGAATGATAGAGTTTTAAGGATCTTACACCGTATTAGGATAAATTTATTTAATTGGGTCAATTAATTATATTTTTTCTTAATTAAAAATGAATTATATTAATTGACAACTATATTGAAAATTTATGTTTGTTTTATGTTTTGTGGATGATCATGAAATTAGAATACACCTATGTATATGATTGGTTCCCTTTTAATTTATTGTTGTCTTCAAATTAAAATTATATTATGTGTGTCATCCCATCCTCTTTATTTTTCATGGGTCTATATATACATGGTTTTTTTAGATAAAACCCCTTATCTAATATATTTGATCACCTCAATTGCATGCGAGTAAAAGATGATGTAAGGATGAAGCTCCCAAGTAAGAGGAGGCATTCTGAGTCAAGGAACTAAGGTGAAACCAAGATTAGAAAAACATTGGATCTATGGTGTAATTATATAACACGAACCAAGATATGATTCAAGGTATTTTCTTATAGGATTGAGGGTTAATTTTTTATCCATTGGATAAATAAAAAATTAGAGAATCCCACGATCATGATACTTATATTCTATTTTGGTTAGTTGCGTGGTTGATTTTTTTTGTGGTTTCTATACGATAAGATAATAAATTAATTAAAAATGATGCATGATAGAATAAAATAAAACAAGATTATATATAAATTTTAGAAAACATTGTTAATATATTAAGTAAAATCCACTTAATATAAAAAAAAAATGTGATAAGATAAAAAGGTATTTTTACACATAAGGATAAAATACCTCAACTAAAATATAAAGTTTGTAGAGCCTTCTATTACTTGTGTTATAGTCGATCTAATAGTTCAAAGTGATTAAACTTCCTATGTTAGGATGCTTTCAACTATCATAGAACTTTTTACCTGGAATTTTGGTTTGACTCAACTTGGTTCACATCTATGGTTGAATAACCAAGAAAGAGTTGGTGTAACTGAGTGTAAAGGTTTGCTGAGATATTTATCATTAATTTGTGGATAGGGGAGGTTACTCAATAGATCAAGGTACTATGAGTTAATATAGTTAGAACGATACACATACCTGAACCCATCAAATAACTTTTGAGACCCAATTTCAGGTTATAATAAAGGAATATTAGTCCTTAACACAAGAATATATATGCAACTGGATATTATAAAACTGATTATGGGGGATATTAGTTTTCAAAAAAATCTAATATGTGATTAAAAATAATTTAAATCCAATTTATTAATCAAATTTCGTATTCAAGGAAGTACGAAAAATATGATCTTAATTTTTTTGAAATGGAAAACCACATGACTTCAACAATACCACTATGATCCACACTAGATAAGTATAAACTTATCATTGGCATGTATTTCCATTAATTGTATAGGAACTTACATGTTATACTATTCCATGAATGGAAATTATACATACTAAAAAATCTACTTCATAAGTCTCTTTTGAAAGAGGCTAGTGAGAAAAAAGTATATCTCTACACAAAACACATGTATGATGTAATGGTTGTATAATATTTCATGCTATCCTCTATGTATAGTAATATTATGAATAAATACAAGGATATAAATGAATATATCAACAGTTTTCTCCTTCATGATCTTTATTAAGAGGAGGAGAGAGAAGAGAGATATGAGATCTCTAATGCACTGTTCATGTGAAAGAATCAAGAGTCAAAACTATAAGAAACTCATATAGTCAAGATGATTATCTATATATAATAGTTATACATATTTGGTATTTAAGATCCCTAATGAGTTTCATAACAATCACATTATGTCCTCACTACCTAAAACCTTCTCCAATTTCATTAAAAATTATAATATGAGGAAAAACAAGAAGACACTTTTAGAACTTATTACTCTCATTAACAATGTTGATAAAGTCCTAGGGCATGGAAAACCCACAATAATTTTTGTGAATAAGAAAAATAAGAATAAAGAAAAGTTTTTATAGGATCATTCTAAGTCTATGTCTCTAGAGCACTGTCCTTCCTAGAAGAAGAAGATCTAGAATAAAGTAAAGGAGTAGAATGTTATTTTTTTCATGTTTAAAGTAAGGACACAAGATAAAGAACTAAAACTAAATAAATATGTAAGGGGATACATCAGGTGTGTTCATTATCGAGTGTAATATTTATATATATACAATTTAGGTATTAGATACATTTGTTGGGTGTTCAAATTTGACTCCAAATATGGAAACCAAGTATATTTGAAAAAGTTTATAGAGGTGAGGTGGATCTACACGCTACAAATGGGTAGGGTCTAGCTGATCTAGGCACAGGAGAATATAACCTAACATTCCCAAAAACATTGAATTTAGTTTTAAAGAACTATTATTATGTGCCTTGTGTTACCAAGAATGTCTTTCAGTTTTCTTTTTTAGACTTGGATGGATTTATTTTCTTCATTGAAAATAAGAGTTGATAATTTTATAATGATATAATATATTATGATATGAAATAGCTGAATAATGGTAATTATGTATTAAATTATGAAAAAAACATTGATAATTGACAATGAATCAAATTCACATGGCCATTTCAAACCCTATGGTGGAATAACTACCTTGTTCATTTAAACAAGAAGAGTTTGATGAAGCTCTATCAATATGGTTATGTAGACTCTTTTGAGATTAAACCACTTGAAGGATTTCATGCTTGTCTATATGAAAATATGACCAAACCACCATTTGGTAGTCATGGTTAAAGGGAAACACGGATTCTATAATTTGTACACACTGATGTGTGTGGAGATTTTCAAGTAGAAGATAAAGGTGGATCTCATGATTTATTAATTTTATAGGAAAATTTTTTAGGTATAATTACACAAAATTGATGTGTTATAAGTCTAAATAACTAGAGAAGTTCATGGTGTTCAATAATTATGTTAAGATTTTTTTTAAGAAGATAAAGAAACTATGATTAAATCCAGGTGGTGAATATCTTATACAAGAGTTATTGAATTTATAAGAGAATATTATATTTTATATCAACTCACTATACCTTATACATTGTAGTGGAATGGTGGTAGTGAGATCAGAAATCATGCCCTGATAAACATTGTAGGATTGCTGATGAGTCACACATGAATTTTATTATCCTTTTGAGGATATTCATTACACATGGAGCATATATACTAAAATAAGTTCCAACTAAAGTGGAAAATGATATTAACTATTATTTATGGAGTAGAAAGACACCAATTTTTTCACATACTCATGCATAAGGGTATCATAAATTTCTTAAGGATAGATCAATCTACAAACTATCACTTTGAGACATGGACTGTATCTATAGATGTTATCTCATTGAAATGATGGGATACTACCTATATGATCCATGTGTTAAAAATGTTATTATTTCATGGAAATATGTATTACTTGAGAGGTAAATAATCATCATGGAAATTAGTGGGAGATATAATAAATTCATTGGAGCAGATGCTCATGATGAGAAAGAGTTGGTACAAGAATATATTCTACAAGGAATTGGGGTTAAAGTTTTTTCTAAAACACAAGTAGTCCATAAGAGAACCATAGAAGTTAGAGAACTATAAATATATATTTTTCTATTCAAAGAAGATGGTGAATCATTATTTTTTGAAAATAATTCCCCTCTATCTTAGAAGGAGGTGATAGAGATCTCAAATGGTAGAAAATGGAAATAATCCACAAATTCCCAGATGGATTCCATGTATTATAAATAATTTTATGATTTAATAAACACTAAAGAATAGGAAAATACCATTGGGTGAAAATGGGTATTCAAGATAAATATATATTTGAATTTGAGGTTAATACCTATAAAGAATGACTAGTGGGTAAAGGGTTTAGACAATGTCTAGGAATTGAATATGATGATTTTTTCCAATTTCCATGTTAAAATCCATCAAAATTCCACTTTATATAAAACATCTCCATGTCTATGAGATTTGGAATATAAATTTTAAAAAATACTTTCCTTAATGAAAACCTTAAGGAAGATGTGTATATGACACAAACATAAGGGTTTGAGAATACATGAAATTACAAAAAGGTATAAATTTTGAATAGATCCATCTATATATATAATCAAGAATCTTGGTCATGAATTATTTATTTTGATGAAGTTAAAAAATAATTCAGTTTCATTAAGAATGAATGTGATCCATGTGTTTAATAGTGGTTTAGTGGGAGTATAGTCATTTTCATAGTAGTATATTTTAAGAGATGTTACTAATTGGAAACAAGATACAAACCTTAAAAATAATTAAGGAATTGTTGAGAAGGTTATTATATATGATGGAATTTGGTGAAGCATCCTATAATAGAGGTCTCAATATAATACATGATAGAATAAAGTGAATGCTTGGGATAATTCAAAATACTAAATTGGTTAAGTATGGAATAATCCCATAGGGGATTGGTTCTAGTGTTAAAAGGTATAAATATTTACAAGAACATGTTTCCTCAAATGTAAAGGGAATGAGGTAGAATGAGTAATATCCCAAAAGTTTATATGATAGGATCTATCATGTATGCCTTGTTATGTATGACACTTCATGGTGCTTGTAATTTGAGAATGGTAGGAATATATCATGGTGATATAGGTGAATAACATCGGACTACTATTAAGACTATCCTTAAGTATTTGAGGTGGACTAAGGATATGTAACTAGTGCGTGGAGGAGATGAAGATCTAGTCATCACAAGTTAATTTTTTTATATTTTTTACAAATTAAAATGATATGAATTCATAGTCAAGATATTTATTTTATCTCAATGGAGGATATGTGATATATAAGAGTAAAATGAATCTTTTTTTCACAAATTCTACAGTGGAATCAGATTATATTTTAGGTTCTGATATAGTAATGGAAGTAATTTGGATTCAATTTTTTTTAAAGAACTTGATGTGGTGCCTAGAAGTCAATACCCTATTATATTTTACAATGATTACACTTGATAATTGGATCTTTTCAAAGATTAAAGTCCACATTAAAGGATAAAGAATATACCTTATGTGCATCATATCTTGAGGTATTCTTCTTAACAAGGTAAAGTAATAGTGAGTAGAGTGTCTATTGAGGAAAATGGATGGACCCTTTGACAAAGGCTATATCTTGGTAGAGGATTGAGCATCATGTGAGAGATAGTGTAATGAAGGTTTTTGACAACAGTGTCTAGTGAATACGAGAGAGTCTTTTGGAGTCGGTTCCATATAACCATCTTTTATGTACTTTATTATTACATGAATTCATTTTTTAGAAAATTAATAATGTTTAGTTTCACATCATTATTTTTCCTATGTATAAAATATCTTGTGATAATTTCCTAAGAATATATGTCTTCTAAAAGGTCATATCAGTTCCCCATTATGATGAGAACCTAAAGGTTCTAAGATAGTATTATTGAATAAATGTTATATATCCATATGATATTGTCTGACAAGATATGACTGATATATACTATTAGGGTAGGAGGATCATAAGACATTAAGACACATTTTCACAGTGTTATCCCTTGGTAATATCTAATAAGGGTGGTTATGAGAATGGATATTCCAAAAGGAAATCCACATTTTATGTGTCATTGGATGTTCCTATATGAAAATGTGTGACTTGATCCTTACATTTTAATACTAACATTAATGAATACTGTAAGTTGTGTACATTGATGTATTGATGAAAACCATGATGACATATGTTCAAAGTGATGTAGGATACATTGGATGCATGATAAGTGATATTTCATTAATGGATAATTGAAGAAAGGACTTTTCCCTTATATCTATTAATATAAGTTGATATCTTAGGCCCACTGATGAAAATGGAACTGCCCAGATAAATTGATGGCTATGATAATTTATAGGAAAATTCATTTTCATAAGGTAAAATAAAGTGACATCATGAAAATAGGTTGATGAAACTAGTATGAAACCTATTTGATTATATATATTATGGTTAAGGGATTATTTTATAAATTAAGTGTTTATAGGAGGTTGAATATCATTGTGACATTAACTTCTTTATCTATGGATAACATAGAATGTTACGAGATGATAACCTTGGAATTTAGGTGGTTCAACTAATTTCATTGAGAAATATTCATATAGATCCATATACTAAGTGTGACCAAAATCATGGTTAAATTAAATGTTTTTGTTAACAAGTTAGAATAAATTTTACTCCTGATTTTTGGTTTAATAATTATTTAGGTTTGGTTGATCGGTACAATTTAATAAGAAGTTACTGAGAAAAATAATTTAGTTAAATAAAAATAATAAATATTTATTTTTAACTATTAGTGGATATAATATATATTATATTTATTGAAAAATAATTAAGTGATATGTATTTATGAAATAAATGGTCATTAATCCTGGTTCGGTGAATATCGAGGAGGATAACTGGACTGAGTTTAATAGTATGATTAGAAATAATATAAATGATGTTTATTTATTCGTAAGTGATGAACATATAATGTGAAAAATAATTATATTATTATTATGAAATTATATTTTCTATGAATTATGTAATTGTAAAGGGTATTTTTTCACGTTGTTAACCCTAAACCTGCCATAATAAATATCAAATTACATCACTTCCCCCAAACAAACTTTTTGGGATCAATAGATAGAGAGGATATCTCTGAATCCCTAGAGAGAGTTATAGAGATATAGTTTGTTATTTTTAATCCTCTTATCTCATTCCATCAAGAGAAAACCAATAGGTCTTCATCCTCATAAAATAATTTTGTTGTAATCAACCACAAACGATACAAGTGATTAGGATTGACTGTGGTAACGCATGATGATTCCCTGACAGTGTTCATAGATTATAGTGCACCAGGGGATCACCTCTAATGGTATTATTTATTTGGATCCTATAGTGTAATTATGGTATGAGAAGATCGATTCAACCATATCATCAATAAAGAATGAATTATGAGGTTATGTAAATCTAGATCTTCTCATAAATTAATTATAAATTACATGTGAATATCCTTATCTTATGGTTTTTACATTTAATCATGTCAAGTAGTTTATAAATTTTGTTGGTTATGATGCCACTCGTTATGTATATAAATAATTATATATAAATTAAAACTAAAAATAAAAGTTGTACATGCTAATTAGAAACTTACGTTGTTCCTAAAACCTAATAGAAATATTTTTTTTATAATTATAAACCCTAAAGTGTATCGATGAATATATGAAATTACATGGGATATGCTTATACATTCAGTCTAGATAATATGTCTCCACTTTTTATCTCATTATTCCAATACTCATAACAATCTTAACATGTCATCACAATCCATATTACTTTGTAATGATGCTTGATTAGGGATAACTCAAAGTCATACTTTGAGGGGATATTACCACTACACTATTCTTGTAAAGTAAAATAGAAAACACATTAACGAATGATAAATTAAGATTTAATTTATTATAATAATAGGATACATTATTCAATCGATACAACAATATATTAAATACTTTACACTAATATAATCCACATGACCCACATTCTTCTGTTGCAAAAATAGTTTCATTAATGGATCTGCTACATTGTTTTCTATAACCACCCAGATAATTATAACATCACCACTATCAAGAATATCTCATATAATATGATATTTTTGAAATGATTTTTTGTTCCTTTTGTGAGACCAATGCTCCTTAGTATGATAAATATATCCATTATTGTCACAATACAACTGAATTATTCTTTCAATTATAAGAACCACCTCTAGTTCAGAAATGACATTCCTAATACGAATAACTTTCTTTATTGTATCTAATGTGGTGATGTATTTCATATATTTTGTTGAGTATTATATGTCATATCTATTGGAACTATTAAAACTTATAGATCTAGAATTTAGGGAAAACATGAATCTAGATTGAAATTTTATACAACTCATATCAGTTTTGAAACAAGAATCAGTATAACCCTTTACACAGTGATCATCCTCTCTTATAAAGATCAAGAACTTATCTTTAATCCTTCTCAAGTACTTAAGAATATTCTTCACAACAATCCAATGACTATGACCATGCTTTTATTAATATCTAGAACTAATTCTAAGAGAATATGATACATCAGTTTTAATACACAATATGGTATACATAATAGATCTTATAGTTGATGTATAGGTAATTTTATCTATCCTTTATATATATTAAGAAGGATCTTGATTCTTCCTAATATTCGTTTCATGTAACACCAGTAAATACCTATTTTTAGATTTTTATTTACAAAAAAACATTAGGATTTTATCAATGTAAGTGCACTAAATGAGCCCCATAAACCTCAAAGATATATATATATATATATATATATATATATATATATCATTTTACCTTGTATATAGGTATCTTCATCCACGTCTCTCATCAAGAATAACTTAATAATCCATATTTTTATAGAGTGAAGAATCAAGATATTCTTTCTAATAAGTAATATATCATTCAAAAATAATATAAAAATACTATTACATTCCCACTAATCTATTTATATACACAGGAATCATACTTGTTTTTGATGAAACAGAATATTATATTTCATAATGAAAAGAGATATTACAACTTTGAGAAGCTTGATTCAATCCAGCTCTAGACCATTGCATCTTTTATACCATAACAATATTATTAAGAACTTAAAATCCTTCAGGCTATTTCATATACATGTCCTTGAGTAAATTCCCATTAAAAAAATCAGTTTTTACATCCATTTGATATATCAAAAAATTAACGTTATCTACTCTTGTGAGTAATATATGAATGGAAATTATTATCACAACATGTGAAATATTTTTTCCAAAGTCAATTCCATGAATTTTCTTATAGCCTTTTAATAATTCATTTATTATAGGTAGAAACTACAAACTCAATGTGATTTTTCTTATATATAACCCAATTTAAACATATGAGTATCACCCCTTCATGTTCATCAACAAGGTTCTAAACTTGGTTAGTGTATATGATGTAAATTTTGGATTTCATGGATTTTAACCATTTATTGAAATTATAACACTCTATGGCATCAGGGCAGTTAATAGGTTTATCTCCTATGAACATTAACTTATCATCATTCGGTATGAGAAACACATATTTCATGATCACCTAAAGAATCCTATCAATCCTTCAAGGTTATTATGTAACATGAATATGTTCTTCTTCCCAAACTCCTTATAGGACTGACTCAACCTCCACTGTATGAACAATTCATGTCCGTTGATTATTTACTTATCTAATTTCAACATTACTCACAATAAATCCTATAATGATGAATTAATTGTCTAAATAACTATATTAGTCCACAAACAAAATTTTTCAATATAATTATAAATATAATATCCCATAGTTTCTTTAGGATAACAAAAAATAAATAAATTTTCAAATTTGGAGTCAATATTATCTGAATCCAATCATTATAAAAATGTTTCACATATCCAAATACTTATAAAAGATATAATGGTATTTTTACTAGTATATATATCATATTGTGCCTTTATAAATTATTTTTATGGAATATAATTTATATTAAATGCAGAAGCATCTACTGTATAACACCATACTGAAATAGGAAGGTCACATTAACTGAACATCGATCAAACCATGTTTGAAAAGGTAAGATTTATTCTCTCAAATAAACTAGTTCATTGTGATGTTCCATGATGAAGGAGTTGTGAAATAATTCCACAACACCTCATATGATCAATGAATACCTAGATCAAGTATTCACTACCCCGATCCTATCATAAAATCTTAAAACATTTTCACTATTGATTTTGTACTTTGTTATAAAACTCTTTCAACTTTTCAAAGGTTTGATACTTTTTTATCTTCATAAAAATATATCCATTCCAAATAAATTCATCAATAAAGGTAATTAAAAACCTAAAACCACAAATTTATTTATTTCTCATTTCTCCACATACATTGCTATGTATGAGATTCAATATTCCACTATATCTTCCACATTTTCCATTAAAATGTTCTTTGGTCATCTTACCAAATAATAAATATTCACAATTTTTAAATCATTAATAATATAATGGTTCCAATAAACAATTTTTATGGAGTATTAATATGTGTTTCTCATTTATATTTCCAAGTTGACAATGTCAAAGATGGGTGGGATTAGAATCAAACATAACCTTCTTATTCTAAATGTTATAAATAGAATTGTCCATATCTAGAATTTATGAACCATTTAATATATTTTTGATGATATAAAAAATTTTATTCTCATATACTGAGCAACTATTATTTATAATAATTAACTTAAAACCACTCCTTTCTAATAAATATATAGAAATAAAATTCCTTTTTATGTTGGGAAAATAAAAACATTTTTCTATTTCTATGATTAATAAACTTGGTAAAACCTGATCATAAGTTATGAATTATAATATAAAATTTCTTTCTCCATTACAAAAAAATATGCTTCACTGGTTTTCATTTCTCTCCCATTTCTAAGTCTATGTTTGAAAGTAAAAGTGTTTGAAACCCACCCGATAACCGATAACTATGAATAAGAGTTAGTGAAATTAACGTCTATAACATTCAAATTAAAAATATCTGAATTCTTCATTTTTAAAACACTTATCATCCATAGATACCAATCACTAACTATACTAAAGGTCATCTTTATGAGGGATCTCAATATGATTATCATGAATTAAACCATAACCTATAATAGAGTTATATCTATGGGTGAGTATCATGTATTATATCTTTTCACCAATAAATTTTATTGAAAGTAATCCCACTAAAAATGATATCTCTATATATTATATCCATTTAGAGATCCAAGATCAATATTTTATCTTGATATAAACTAGTTTATGATTGAAATTAAACTATAAATATATCTGGTAGAAAAAAACATGTCAATCATATCACATATGATCCTTGGATAGTTTAGTGGATATTTTTTTTATTAAAATTTATTATATACATTCACTAAACCCCATTGTTACACTATCCTAACTGTTATGATTTCCCAGCTAGTGTAACCCAACATAAATACTAAAAACAAGAAACATAATCATTATGGTTACCATATTACTTGATTTATTTACACTATATAATTCATTGGAACCTAATTGTTAGGGTAAACTATACCGAGTGATCGAGGTCCAAACAAGTTCAACTTAAAAGGGAATATCCAACTTATTATTTTAAAGGTGTTTTATTTTTAAAGTATCAATAACTTAATATATATCCTATGAAAATTATGTTCATTAATATTTTATTTTTTTTATTTCTGTATTGATGATTCTAATTATTTAGTTTTAGAATCTGTTATTCCATAAATCAAATTCATATGTTCGTAGAACATTAATGCGAAACAATTTATACAACCTTCAACTTTGTGTTTCTCACCAAAAAATAGAATCCAAGTATATTAATACATATCTAAATTAATCTCATGCATAAGTTACATTATCTTTTCATGTAAAGGAATATAGTTATATGAGATTTACAATTTTCACAGATTTAAACCTAGAGTGATAGATAACTAGCCCCTCACTTTTCTAAAATAGGCCATAAGCCTCAATATTGGTGGGTAGTCCGACCCAAAGTAACACTCTCTAGGGGGACTTTACTCAAGAGAGAGTTCAATTCATGATATATATTAAACCTAATATGTAAAAAATATTCAATAACTATTCTCAAGCATATAGTTATAAAAATAAACTGATATATAGGTAGATGAAAAATAAATCTTATAAAGTCCTATATAGTATATAATGTAGATCTATATCTCTTAGAGTAAATTTATCACATAAGTATAAGCATACTCATTATGAAAATTTCATAAAAAATTAATTGAAATTAACAATATAAAAAAATAAAAAATTAAATAAAGTCTTTATTTAACATGATAAAAAAATATGAAACTTTAATATATAATTTCAGGATTTGAAAAATAAATTTTATAAATCCTAACACATATAATTTATAAATTTTTTACAATATATAGGTAAAATTTACTAAATATAAACAAATATTTTTTAAATACTACCACTCAAAATTATGTTCACCCTCAACATGGTTTTAAAAGGTATAGGGCCAATCCAAGACAACATTGGTATGAAGAGAACAAGGTTATGAAAGGAAAAAGATCAACCATAAAGGGAAGAATGATGGTTTTTTTGATATAATAAGGTGGCTATAAAAGAATTTAATGATGCCTCATATAGTTCCCATAGTAATTAATGAGCACGATACCAAGTTAAATTTTGACCCATAAATTGTCTATAAATGATCATTATTCATTACTTAACGTGCATAATTTATGTCACACTTTACATTGTAAGGTATGAAAATGAAATGTTAGGCCTACTCCCACCATTATGTTGAAACTCAAATTAATGTTAGGTATATCAAAGTCAATCCTCTATTTTTCCATTGTTTTGACATAGGCTATGTTACCCTTATAAAATATGATTCTGTCACACTCTACATTAAATTAATCACATAACACAATGTATATTGAATCTATTGACATTACATTATCATATATCAAAATATTTATTGGGGAAAAACAAGTTTGTACTTCATAAAACATGTTCTTAATTTAATAGTGAAAGAAACACATTTATTCAGTTGGTAAGGAGGCTCTAATATGAATTATGGGTTTGAGAGGATAATTTCATGGTATTAGGAAGTGTAAGAAAGCCCAAATATTCATGATCTATCCTTGAATTAATCAACATGTATGAAAAATGAGGAGCATATCATATCTATTTGTTGGTTGTAATAAATGATACAACACAAATTAGGAAATCTAAACTACACAGTCTAGATCAATCATGTAACACCCCAAGTTTTTATGAATTATTTTTTTCTTAATAAATAAAATTCATTTAATGTTTGTGTTACATTTAATAATGATTTTATCTTACATTACACACGATGTTTATTTTTAACAAAAAGTGATATATTATTCATATTATTATTTAAATGTGACCTTTATAACCTAATCATTAAACTTAGAGTTATGAATAGTAATAAATAATTTTAAAACATTAAGTATAATGGGTTTTTATCATCAAAACATATTGATAAAAATTAGTTAATTTTTCTAAAATCCTTTATATGTTTCAAAAATACTATTTTCTTAAAAAGTGTTTTGATGGCATTTTGTAAAAAATTAATAAAATTAATTTTTTATTTTTATATAAAATGTATTTTTATAAAATTAAATGTATTTTTTAAATATACTTGTCAAAATTATATTTTAATGAAATTTTGATTATTTTTTGAAAATATAAAATTTCCAGTGAATAGTGAAAAATAATAGTTTTATTAAGAATTGTATTTTTTTTACAACATTTGAAAACAGAAAAGTAATTTTAAGATGATTTGAAAAGTAAAATTAGTTAAATTATATATCTATTAATCCAAATTATTTCATTTTAATCGTTTTCATATTCAATTTTGATATAATTTTTTAATCTTTTGAACATTTTTTCTTTGGAAAACCACTTTTTCATCTCATCCATGGGATTAATTATAAATTAAACTATACCTATTCCTAAAATTTATTTTTTTAAAAATGGATACAATATTTGGAATAATAATTATTTATATTTTTTAATAAGTTCAACTTAATTTTGACCGTTATGAATAGTTAAAGAAGTACAAATGTATTACCATGGTTAAAGTGAAAATTGGTTTACCTGGAGGTTAAACTAAAAGTACAAGGAGTAAAATGACCCATAAAATTTATAAAAACCCATTTTATTGAAATATTTAGACCATATATGTTCTATTATATATAATGGTTCATCTTTTATCCTAGTGACATGATAAAAATGAAAGTACACCTTTTTCTTTTTAAAAATTAAGTCCGTGACTCACCTTATTATAAAAGGCCGCCCCTCTTCTCTTCTTTTAACACATTCAAATCCATTTGTATCAGCCAATACGTACCCATATATATTACTTAATTCTAGAAACATGAACTATATCCCTTATTTTTATCATAAATACTTCCCAGTAATACTTTTGGTGCTTAGCTAATCAGATTGTCCAAATAAGATGTACCCTTCTTAACCAAGCATCTTTATTTTATTTATTATTCCACATACATTAAATATAATTAAATTTTGATGATATAATAAAAAAATGATCTTCAATATTCTGATATTTTATTATGTTAATTTCATGACCTAAATACATATCCTCTTCAATCAAATGGGATATGAAATCATAGTTTATGTGTATGGGGGACAACCACCTCACAGATCGACATTATTCGTTTTCCATAACCACCTTACACGGCTAGATATAATAATGTATTTAATATATATGTATATATATATATATGATATTTATGATATTATTATACTTTTGGAATTATTATATCACATATACTTACTTTTTTTTACATTCCGTGGGGGATATGAATACATCATTTGTGTGTACGACAGACTATCTCCTTGCAAAGTGATGTGATTCATTTTTCAATGATGCATTTTATGGAAGATAATTAGGGTAAATTTAATGAATATAAGTTATATATAAGACATAAAAATAATTCTTTAAAAATAATTTATTATTTACCTTTTTCTTTGTTTCATCTGTTGAGAAAACGGAAACATCGTTAATGTGTACATACAACCTATTATATCCATGAACGTTGTATTTCATTTTCGATCTCCAAATTTTATAGATGACTAAAAATAAATTTATAATGATAACGTATGAAATTTATATCATGGTTAATATTATTTATATTATGCAACCATTATCAAAGTAATAGGAATGAAAACACCAAATCAAAATACACATGAAAAAATGAAGTTATTACCCAAAACATGTCATTAATATGGAATTGTTAATAAACAAGAAATAAAATGTCATAAGTAAACATATATGGTATGATATATATAATTATGGTTCTATAATAGATATTTAATAAACTTATATCTAATATATAGGAGGTTTAAATGTGTATAATGAAATTTGAGACTTAAGTTATGTGGTTTTTGTCCCAATTTTCCTTCTTTGAGACATATGTCGTGTTATGCATGTAACACCTCAAACCTAGAAGCCCGAAGCGAGTGAATTACTTTATTAAATTGGCATGATTACAATGAATTAAATAATAAATGACTGATCAGATTAGATATTTTAGAAATCCATATTACATACATGACACCCATATTATATTAGGAAATAAAAAATAAAACATGATACATACTAAAATTAAATGAACAACATCCAAGAAATATCATTCAAATATTTCTTCTTCATATCCCAGGGAAAGGAAAAAATAAGGGTGATCTAAAATTCTCTGTAAAGGTATGTAAATCATAAGAATTAATGAATCAATGAGCATAATCAATACAATAAGGTAAAGAACTAAGAAGACATGGAATTAATATAATTAGATAAGGAACAATCAATATGGAAAGGCAAGTAACTGAAATACATGTGTGACATACCAGTTAATTATAGAATAATAAATTTTCTTATCTATTAATATTTATGAATTATATATTAATTTTAAGGGAATTCTATGTACGATTGCATAAACAATATGTAACAATGGGTTTCTCTGAAATCTTTTATTGCACATAAGACTGAGTTATACTAAAAAATAATATATTATTATTATTTTTAATAGTAGATATTTTTTAGGTGATGTATTGAAAGAAATGAAAAGAACTAGATGTATTATTTTTATAAATTTTTATTAAATATTTTTACTTTCTTCCAATAAATTTTATGGGGTTAAAATAAGAATAAATCCAATTTTTAGCATAAAAAGTTTTAATATTTTTAAAAGGTAGTTTTACCGCCTATAAATGGAGAAACCTTTTTAACTATAAATTTTTATAGTTTTAAAAATTTTATATTAAAAATCAAACTTCTTCCCAGGAATAGGGGAATTAAAATTTACTTTGGTGGATTTTTTTGTATTTTGCTGATAAAATTTATTTTTTAATGAATAGTGAAAATACTGCATTTTAATTCAAAACTAATTTTTAATATATTTATTTATATAGTTAGTTTATCATTAGTTTTAAGATATAATTAGATTATTTTTATATCATTTAATACAATTTAGGTCATTAGAATCAGTTTCAAATTGGATTTTGATTTAAAAACATTGTGAACTTTTGAACTTTTTTACTTCAAAAACCTGTTTTCCCAATCCGATAATGGGATTAACATTTAATTAATGTAAACACTTATATGAATTGAATTTTTAATAATGAACATACATGTATTTAATCAGTCTGAAAAATGTGATCAAAGAGGATCAAAATATTTTTTTGGTGAATAATATCTTTTGTATTTTATTTACCATAGTTAAAGGTAAATATGGTAATTAAAGGTAAAATTAATATTATGATATTATAAAATTACCCAAAAACTTTTAATAATTCTATTATATGAGTTATTGTCTATAATTACCATCTTGGGGCCAAAATTGTGACCTTTTGAAGCTACATGAGTGTGATTATGACATTTGTAACTTTTAATTTAAAGTAAAGGCAAATATGTCATAAATATATATCTTCTTACTAAATAAATTTTAATACAAGGTTATATAAGTGATATATTAAAATATTAATATTAAATAAAAATATATAAAAACATTACCTACATCATGGTAGTTTATTTTTAATTTTTAGGAAATAAATATTTAAATTTAATAGTGACAGAATAATGATGCAATAATTTGTTTATTAAAGAAAAATTCAATTAATTGATATTAATAATATTAAAATAAAAATGATTTGAAATATTTTATGCTATCTAAAAATTTTATGGATTACTATAACATGTTATAATTTAATTAATGTAGTTTTTGGAAGGAATAAATTTTTTTGTTTTAAAAAAAGGCATGTAATGAATAATGCAAAAATTGACATAATTTATAACATAAATTATAAAATATATAATTAAATGATATAAAATTTATAAAAATTTCTATTAGACCAAAAATTTAATATAACTCTAAAAATTTCATTAATTACCTATTCATTTGTCATATGGCCGGATTTGTTACTTATTTTAACTCTCAAAGTGTAAATTAATTGATAAAATGGTAAGAGTTAAAAAGTTTAAAATAAAAAGATAAGGATTAAGAAAATTTCAAAAATTTTATAATTCTTATTAGATGATTATATTTCAACCCATACCCATCTTATATTCTAAAAAAATCATCTTTAATCCATTTGGAATCAAAATTGAATTTATAATAATTTAATACTTTTAATAATTCAAAGGGTGCCCCTCCCCTCTCCTATTAAAAGCACTGATTCCACTATATTAATCACACTTGAAAAACATTTTTTTCAGCTAATACCTACCCAAATTCCTTTCTATAATCCCTCTCCTCATTATTTAGGCCTTATATTTGGTATAACACCCTTCTTTAAGGTGTTATGGTGTTATAAAAGGTGATAATCCAAAGGAAAGGTAATGTTTTTATTTAAGTGTTTCTATTTTATTTATTCTTACACTTCCTTTAAATATCCTTAATCCATGAGGAACTAATAACTCTAGTATCCTAAAGATACATAGATTTTATTACGTTAATATCATCACCCAAATATATCTCTAATTTCATTAAATGAGAAATCAACATTTTGTTCACGTGTACGACTGACTACCGCCTCACAAACCAATATAGTTCATTTTTCATTACCATCTCTCAAGACTGGTCATAATGATGGAATTAATATTTTTATATGATTTTTGTGACATATTTATCATTATAATAGAATAATATTTTAATTATGTTCTTACTTTCGATGCACATACTAATGATAACGTCGTTCATGCGTACATGTCAACTATCACCTCCACAAAGCGATGTGAATCATTTTTTATTCACCACATCACTTGTATAATATATAAGTATATTTAAATGATTATTATGAATTTAATAATATTATGACCATTCTGTAAAGATAAAATAATAATTACCTTATTTTCATAATGATCAATGAAAAATGGAAACATTTCTCATGCGTACGTATGGCCTAGTGTCTATAGGATTATAATGTTATTCATTTTTCATACCATAAAAATGGTTTTATTTAAATGTATAATTTATGTATTAAAGTTATTATTATGTATTTATTTTTAATCTACTTATGATCACATAAACTATTTACATCATACCAAGTTCATTTTTGACTCAAGTACTGAATATTGAAAAAACATACGATATGAACATAAATATTTATTTAATTTTAATAGAATTGTAATAAGTTATAAAAATGAATAATAAAATTTAAATGTTTCTCAAGAAATTATAAATTAACCTATGTTTATTATTTAGGAATATAAATATTGTACGTGATGAGTTGGACTCACGCTAATGTATTTTTTCCCAATCTCATTTCATTAAGGAATATTTCAATAATATACACAACCTTATTTTATAAAATGTATAATTAACTCCTTTTAATTTTAATTTCATTCAAATGATTTCAAAAGAAATATTTTCTTTGAATCCTTTTACTAAATTATAAAATTAATGTTTTTTAATGCATGTAATGACAATGACTTTTCTGCCACTATGACCATTATTTGATATTTGGATTCCTCTATAAGCCTTAATGTTTTTCGAAGGAAAATAAATACCATATTCCATTTCCTGTTATTTTGGTATTGAAAATGGTTTGGTAATGGATTTTTTATTTCAATATCTTGAAATTATATCTAGCAATTTCAATGTAGAAATGTTATTTTTTTCTCTATACTTGTTAATGTGTTATGATAATGTTTTGGTTATTAGGCATTGCTTATATATACGGGTGGTTCGACGATAAAACGAGGGTGGGTGAGCTCATGATAGATATCCAATGCATTGGGTAATGAGATAGAGTTAATTGATAAGGTTTATGCTAAGATATTTATGGAATATATTGTGATGAGTATTCCAAATGTAACAAAGAAGGTTACTCCCTATGTAGCTGTGAAAGATACAATGTAAGTATGATATGGATGCCACAAATTACCTTTATTATTTAATATTTCTTAGATGTTTTTAGGAATATTATGATTTCATGAGGTATATTAAAGAGGTAATGTTTTAGGGGTGAAAAGTATGATTTTGAAAAAAATTCTTTCATGGGTTTAAAATATTCATAGACTAATGGTTTCATTCCTTATTTATATCCATTAATGAGATTTTTGTGCACATACAATGTTTTTGAAATGTTTTACATAGGGTGTAAAGATGGTTAAGTGAAATAAATAGTCAAGATGAATGTTATGTATAATTTTATCAGGAAAAATAATTCACATTTTATTTTTAAATGTTTTATATTATGATAAAATGGATAGCATGTAGACTTGTCCACTATGTAATATTTGAGATGTTATCTAATAATTATGGCCTAATTCTATAAAAATATAAACCTGGAAAGATACTCAACGTGAATGTATATAATTTATTGACATAACTCAATATTATGTAATATTAAAGGATGGGGCCTTATAGTTGGCATCAAAGTTCAATTTAGAATACTTTAGGGGTTCATATATTAGTAATAGAATACCCATAAATGATTTTTTAATTTATTGTAAAATTTAGATGATATATAATTTTATGATTACCATGTTGCTTCATCTAATATATGTTATTTTCAGAATGGTTTTCCATAGAGGAAACATGACAACTGTGATGGGAAGACAACTAGAAGAAAAAAGACCTTTCAAATTAGAAACCTGAGATATTCGGAATTCAAAATGAACAATTTTTTTTAGTTATAGTGTAGTTGACTTAGGCTATAAATAGTTTTGGTATCCATCCATGAGATCATCTAGATCAAACCATAGAGGAACATTTTAGTAGTGCGGAATTTAATGAGGAAACACCCCCCATTATTCATAGGATCATCTGACCCCATTCTATATGAAGGTTGGATTAAATCAATAGAAAATACTTTCGATGTCATGGGGTGTTCATAAAATAAATAGGCTAGTCTTATTTTTTACCATTTTGAAGGTGAAATTGATTAGTGGTGGTCTATGGTTAAGAATCTATAGGGAAGGTAAGAGATTAATGCCATGTAATATGATGAACTTAAGAATGTTTTCTTGAAAAATATTTTCCTATGGTGGTTTGACTTAGGATGAAAAAACAATTCTTGGAATTGAGGAAATAGCATGACTCAGTGGATGCTTACAAAGAAAAATTTACTCAATTGGAAAGGTATTCTCCAAATTCCATCCATTATATTGATAGTAAAATAAATCATTTTTACTCAAGATTAAAGCCTATGTATCAAAGGGTGTTGGATTCTTGTGAGTTTAAATGTTATAGAAAAATTGTTTGATGTGCGAAGAAGGTGGAAATGAAATTTTCTGATGATCATGTGTTCATTGAAAAACAAAATAATAAGAGGTCATGGTGGAAAGATAAAGGGTAGAAATCTTTAAAAAGGGCTAATTGTATGAAAATTATGTTTTCTGTCTGTGAAAATTATGTTAAAAGAACATTAGTGAATTCCTTATGAATTTTGGTATGTTCTTTTGATGTGGTAAAATGGGAAAAAATTCTTATAACTACACTAAAAATAATCCAGGTAGTGGTAGTAAAAAATATGATATATAGTCAGAATTTTTTTTTAAATGTAATGAAATGGGTCGTTATGAATACAAGAGTCAGATGAAGAATTTGAATTATTAGAAGTAGTCATACACACTCAATTTTACTTTTTCATTAAGAAGGAGAAAACATACAACCAAAAAAAAGAGACAAAGATCCATATAGAGGTCTGAAATAATGCAATATGAGGGAATACCCTATAATCAAATTAACCCCTTCAGGCTTCAAAGTGTAAATATCATGCAAAAGAACAAGATCACGACTGAGAACCTCCATAGAGTCAATGTTTTCTGCTACTTGATTACCCTCATGCCAGGAGTGACTAATTTTGGTTCTGTTGGAGAGAATACCATTTCACTTTCTAATTATGTAGATAATTTTAAATGGAGGAGATCAGATATCATTCAGAGAATCATGGAGAATTTTTTATTCTGTTTCAACTTCAGCTAATTCTAAACCCTTCTGGTGAAAAAGAGTAATACCTGTGCGCATGGCACTGGCTTCAGCCTGAAGAGAGGATCCATTGCCTAATTAGGAGTAGAAAGATAGGAGGACCAAACCCCATGAGTCCTAAATAATCCCACCCCTTTATAGAACTCCCATAGAGAGGGACCTGTCTTTAATAAGTTTAAATCCCCTAGAAGAGGGAGTCCATTGATCCCAGTAACCTCTGTCAATATTGTCTCTCGACTAGAAAACATGAGGAATGGAAAAAATATAACTTAAGGAGGGTGAAACCTGCCAGTTACTAAGGATAAAATCCAGACCAACAAGGATATGTTTTGAATTGATGATGATATCCTTACCCGTAGACCGAATCCCCTCAAATCTGAGCTTATTCCTGGATTACCATAAGGACCAACTCCCAAAATGGAGAATCAATGAATGTGCAATCTTATCCAGACCTCTATCTCCCGAAACATGGAACCATATGTCCACGTACAGAAGATCCACCATTCTAGGATCACAAATCCCTATAAAATCCAGGTAAAGACTCCATACTATACTCGGCCATTCACCAAAGAAAAAAAGATAGTCATTCGTTTCCTCTTTGTAGACTATTGTGTAGGAGCACCGAGAGACAAGTGGGATGCCATAGTGTTTAATATTTTTGTCTATAAGAATGGCGTGGTTCCTGATCCTCCATAATAGGGAATTATACTTTGAGGGAGCCACAATTGGTCCATAGAAAGTGATAGTGGGAGTAGGAAACCCGGGAATCCAAGCACATTCCTAGCCCAGTTGTTTTTTCAGAAGGAAATATTTCCCCTCCCTATAATCCATTTCAAGTGATAGAGATGTTTAGAAATGAGGTGCGGAAGATTAGTCCATATCGAAGAACCCATTCCCACCACTGAGGACTGATGGAAAAAATAGAGGCTGCATTGTTTTAACCCATAGCGTACTCTGATCCACAACCTCTGAAGCCAACATAGCTTGCATGCAACTGAGGTTGTCATCCAAACTATACACATATATACCACTTTCCATAGTAGGCCTATCCACTCTTCTCCAAGAATCCTAGTGTCTTTTTCCTTCTGTAAGAGGATCCCAAATAAAACTGGCCAGAATTTTGTCAATTCTGTTGATGACAACTTTTAGAGGAATAACTGCAGAAAAAGTATGGAATGGAGTAGCCAAAAACACACTATTAATGATATAAATACAAACACCAAAGGATAAGTACATATTTTTACATTTGTGGATGCAGTCTGCTATCCTGTTGGAAGTAGCCATACTAAAAGAAAAAAGGTGTGGTGAAATAATTTGAAACTACATCAGAAGATGTTGGGCCATTAAATGAAGTGGTATCAGGTACATTGTTGGTTTATTCAGATAATGTCAATGTATTATTTAATTCAGGTTCTACACATTCTTTCATTTTTGAGAAATTTTCTATTAAATTGGAAATTACACCTCATGAAATGAATCCACAACTTATAGTAAAAACACCTGGGGGAAATATTGATGAAAAAAGAAATTATAATAATATTTATTTCCTTATATACAGAAATAATTTACCTACAAACTTTGTTGTTTTTCTTCTAGTCGAGTTTGATTTTATTTTCGGAATGGATTAGATTGCTATTTACCATGCTAATATTGATTATAGATCTAAGGAGGTTGATTTTCAGAAAGGATTTCAGTTTGTGTACATGAATGAAACCTTACTATTGATAACATGTCATTAAGTTGAGAAACTATTAAAATATAGAAATGAATGTTACCTTGCACATATTGTTGAAAACAAAGGGATTGTTCAGATTAATGATGTTCTAGTGGTAAATAAGTATCTTTATGTTTAACCTGATGAGTTTCCTCATATTATACCTAATTTAGAAGTTTAATTGACTATTTATATAGTTCATGATGATAAGAAAATTTCAAAACCCCATTATCTAATGGCTGAAATTGAAAATTTATATTTGAAGAAGTAATTATAAGATTTATTAGTTAAAAGCTTCATTCTACCTAATACATCACCATGGGGGTCTTCTGTCTTGTTTGTTAAAAAGAAATATGGTTCAATGAGAATTTTCATTGATTATAGAGGCTTGAGTAACATCACTGTTAAGAACAAGTATCCTTTGCCTCATATCGATGATTTGTTTGATCAGCTCTAGAGAGCACAATATTTTTCGAAGGTTGAATTGAGGTCAGGGTACCATCAGTTTAAAGTAAAAGAATTAGGAATTTTAAAAACTATATTTCATACTAGATATGCACATTATGAATTTGTAGTTATGTTGTTTGTATTAACTAATACACTTTATTTATTCATGGATCTTATGAATTGAATATTCCATGAGTTCTTGGATAAGTTTGTGGTTTTATTTATTGATGAAATTTTGGAATATTATAAAAGTAAAGGGAATCATGAAAGTCATATAAGGGTTATTTTTAAAACCTTAAAAGAAAATAAATTGTATGGGAAATTTAGAATGAGTTAATTTTTGTTGAAAAATTTCTTTTCATGGTTACATTGTTTCTAAAGAGGAGTAACCATTGATCCTTCTAAAAATAAAGTTGTTAAAGAATGGGAAAGACCCAAAAATATATCTAAGGCTTAGAGATTTCTGGGATTAACTGTCTATTACTATAGGTTTTGAAATATTTTCATAGATATATAGCCTAATGACTATGTTAAATCGAAATGGATTGAGGTTTATCTTGAAAAAAATAATCTGATGACTATTTTCAGGAAATTAAAATAATATAGGTGAATGCCCCACTTTTGGCACTACCTTCCAAAAATGGTGAATTTATTATCTATAGTGATGCTTCTTTGAAAAGAATTGGTTGTGAACTAATAAAGAATAATAAAGTAATTTTTTATGATTCATGTTAGTTGAAACCACATGAGTTAAATTACCATATACATTATATTGAATTAGCTACTATTGTTTTTTGTTTTAAAAATTTAGAGACATGATTTTTATAGAGTAAAATGTAAAATATATACTGACCCCAGAAGTTTGATATATATATTTACTTAGAAATAATTGATCATGAGATAGAGAAGATGTTTGGAACTAATCAAGGATTATGATTTCATGATTTATTTCCATCATGGAAAATAAAATAAAGTGGATGATTCTTTGAGTCGAAAGAGTAATACTACATTAACCATGATAAATTTAGAACATGATACATTGGTTAATGATTTTATGAACTTTGTTTTGGATTTTTTTGGTGTAGGAAATTCCTTTTATTTGTTTCAGGTGTCAGTTAAATCGTTTCTATAAAATATAATTAAGCAAGCACAGAAGCAATATAGTGAATTGTAGAAAAAGGTAGAATAGGTTTAAAAGGGTAAGTTACCTGAATTTTACATTGAAAAAGATTGTGTTTTGGGATTTCAGAAGAGGTTATGTGTGCCTTGTGATTCAAAATTGATGAAAGAGTTATTATGTGAATTACATAGCTCTCTATTTTCAGTTCATCCTAGAAACACTAAGTTGTACATAGATTTTTGAGAGAATTACTGGTGGGATGGAATTAAAGGAGATATTGGTGACTTTACAATGAAGTGTTTTACATGTCAGTTGGTTAAAGAAGAACAATGGTTTCCAAATGTAATTCTTTATACCTTTCTAGTACCAGAGTGGTAATGGGAAAATATATTAATGGATTTTGTATTGGTATTAAAAAATAATTCTTGAGGTAATAATGCGATTTGGGTTATTTTTGATAGATTGACTAAATATTATAATTTTATTCCTATTCTAGATATACTATCACTAGATCAACTTTATCGATTGTATCATAAAGATATAGTTAGGTTAAATGGAGTTCCTATCACTATTGTATCTGACCTTGATCCCAGGTTTACTTTTAACTTTTAGAAAGGCCTTCAGAATTTGTTGGACACTGAATTAAATTTTAGTACATGTTATCATCCCCAATTAGATGGTAAGAGAGAACAAAAAATTCAAACCATGGAGGATATGCTATGTGCATGTTCAATGGATTAGTAGGGAAGTTGGGATCAACATATTTCTTTGGTTTAGGTCTCTTATAATAATATTTTTCATTATGGTATATATATGGCACCATTTTGAGGAATTATATGGAATGTATTGTTAAACTCCAGCATTTTGGGAAGATGTCAGAGAAAAGAAGATGATAGAAATAGAGTTGGTAGAAGAGACGACGATTTTTTATCTAATTCAGAGATACATGAGGATAGATCAAAATAGGAAGAAAAGTTATGCAGATAACTGGATGAAGGATCTTTCATTGGAGGAAGGTGATATTGTCTTTCCCAAATTTTCACCATAAAAAAGTGTGATGTGTTTTATTAATAATGGGATGTTGGGTCCACGGTTAATTAGACCCTATGAAATCACAAAGAAAGTTGGATCAGTTTCCTAAATAGTGGATGTACCTATGAGGTTATCATAGGTACACAATATTTTCAATGTTTTAATGTTAAGAAATTTTATTCCAGATCTATCCCATGTTTTGAGTCCAAAAGTAATTTAGTTGGAAGAGAATCTTTCTTATGAGGAATAACCAATCCATATTCTTGACCATAGAGAGAATGTGTTACAAATTATGCTGATTCATTATGTTATGTTTTTGTGGAAAACCCATATGGTTTAAGAGACACTATGGGAATATGAAAATTCTTTGAGGGAGAAATACCCCCATTTATTTGGTAAGTAAATAAAATTGCAAGGATGTAATTTCCAAAAGGGTTAAGGATGTAACATCCCAGGTAATTATATAATAATAATTTTTTCATATCTATTAATATTTATGAATTAGATATTAATTTTAAGGGGATTCTATGTTTTATAGCTTTCCCAACATGAAATAATGAGTTTCTTTGAAATCTTTTGTTGCCCACAAGATTGAGTTATACCGAAAAATAATATATTATTGTTTTAAATTGTATTTATTGCCTAGTCATGGTATTGAAATGAATGAATAGAACTAACTATATTATGTATAAACATGTTTATGAAATTTTTTTACTTTCTTCTAATTAATTTTAGGGGCCTAAAATAAGAATAAATCCAATTTAAAGCATAAAAAACTGTAATATTTTTAAAAGGTAGTTTTATAGCCTATTGATAGCCAGCCATTTTTAATTATAAATTTTGAAAGATTTAAAAATATTATATGAAAAATTAAACTTCTTAATTGGAATTGAGACATCAATATTAACTTTGGTTGATTTTTTTTGTTTTTTTTGAGAATATTCATTTTTTTTAATGAATAGTGAAAAATATAACATTTTAATTCAAAACTGCTATTTCTTATAATTTATATATATAGTTAGGTTATAATTTAAATTGGTTTTAATGTATAATTAGATTAATTTGTTACCATTTAACCTAATTTAGGTCATTGGGAAACAATTTCACATTAAAATTGGATATAAAAACATTGTGAACTTTTGAACGTTTTTACTTGAAAAATTCATTTTCTCGATCCGTCAATGGGATTAAATTTAAATTAATTTAAAAAATTCTATGAATTGAATGTTTAAAAATAAATATAAATGGTTGTAATTATTATGAAAAATTTGGTCTAATATGATGAAAATAATTTTTTTGAATAGTAACATTAGTATTTTATTTACCAAGACTAAAGGTAAATATGGTAATTAAAGGTAAAATTAATATTATAATGTTATAAAATTACCCTAACATTTGTTCTTATATTATTGGATGAGTTATTAAAGACCATGACCATCCTTGGTATAATATTGAGTCCTTTTAAAGCCACTTGTGTGTTATTATGACATTTATAACATTTAATTTAATATAAAGGGAAATATGACATAAATATGTCACTCCTTACTAAAACAATTTTAATATGGGGTTATATAAGTGATATCTTGAAATATTAATAGTAATTAAAAATATAAGAATACTAACTACATCATGGAAATTTATTTATAATTTTTAGGAAATAAATATTTAAATTAAATAGCGAGACAATGATGATGCAACAATTCATTTATTAAAGAAAGAATCAAATAAATAATAGTAATAATATTAAAATAAATATAATATGAAATATTAGATTCCATCAAAAAATTTCATGGATTAATATTAAATTTTTGAATTTATTTTTTGTATTTTTTTCTAAGGAATCATGTGGTTATGATTTTAAAAAAAAAGTTATGTAATGAATAGTGTCAAAATCGACAAAATTCATAACTTAAATTATAAAATATACAATTAAATGATATAAACCTTATAAAAATATGATATTTGATGAAACAATTTATATAAATCTAAAATTTTTATTAATGACTCATTCATTAGTCTTTTTTCACGATTTAGTAATTATTTTTACTCTCTATGTGTAAATTACTAGATTAAATGGTAAGAGTTAAAAAGGTTAAAACTAAAATATAAGGATTATTTTATTTCAAAACATGTATAATTATCTTTGTATTATTATATTTATACCCCTATTAATCCTATATTCCAAATAAATAATCTTGGATATAGTTGTAATTGAAATTGGATATATATTAATTTAATACTTTTAATAATTTCAAGGGTTCCCCTCCCCTCTCCTATAAAAAACCCATTGATCTCTATTACTCACACTTAAATCACATTTTTTTTATAAAATATCTACAAAATTACTTTCCTAGAATCCATCCCCACATTATTTAGGGCTTATATTAGGTATAAAACCCTTCTTAGAGGTGTTAATGAGTTAAGAAAGGTGATCATCCGAAGGAAAGGTAATGTTTTTATTTAAGTGTTTCTTTTTTATTTCTTCTTCCAATTCATTTAAATCTACTTCATCCATAAGAAACGTATAAACCATGTATTCTGAAAATACAGAATTTTTATTATGTTAATATCATCACCCAAATCCATCTCCAATTTCATCAAATAGGAAATGAACATTTCATTCGTGTTTATGTCAGACTACCGCATTGCCAACCGATATACTTAATTTTTCATTACCTTCAACCAACACAGTTCAAAATGATGGAATTGATATTTTTTTAATGATTTTCATGAAATATTTATAATTATAATAGAATAATATATCAATTATTTTCTTATGTTCCATGCACATAAAATTGATAACATCGTTCTTGCATACGTGTGAACTACCACCTCCACCAAGAGATGTGAATCGTTTTAATTCACCACATCAGATGTTTGATATATATAAGTATATTTAAATTATTATTATGATGTTAATAATATTATGACCATTCTGTAAATTTAAAATAAAATTTACATTATTTTTATAATGATCAATTAAAATGGAAACGTTACTCATGCGTACATACGATCTACAGTCTCCATGATTATAATGTTGTTCATTTTTCATACCATAAATAAATGGTTTGATTTAAAAGTATAATTTATGTATAAAAGTGATTATTATGTCATGAATATTTAATGGACTTATGACCACATGGACTATTTACCTTATACCAGGTTCATTTTTGACTCAAGTACCGAATATGGAAAGAACATCTGATTTGAACTTAAATAATTATTTGATTTTTCTAACTTGGTAATAAGTGATATAAAAGGAATAAAAAACTCAAAAAACATTCTCAATGATGTATAAATTAACCTAATTTTATTATTTAGGAATATAAATATTGTTCGTAACTAGTTGGACTCATGGTAACGAACTTCGTTTCAATCTCCTTTCATTGAGGCATATTTCAATAATATACATGAAATTTTTAATACAATGTATAATTAATCCCTTTTAATTTTAATTTAATTTAATTTTTTTAAAGGATTATTTTTCTATGAATCATTTTACTAAATTAAAAAAGGAATGTTTTTTTCACGTACATGGTGATACCAAATTTTCTACAACCGTGACCATTATTTGATATTTGGCTTGCTCTATAAGTCTTAATGTTTTTAAAGGGAAAATAAATACTATATTGCTTTTTTATATATTTTGGTATTAAAAATGGTTTTTATAATGGATTTATTATTTCATTATTTGAAATGATTTCTTGTGATTTTAATGTGGAAATGTTATTTTTCATTTATGCTTGTTATTTATTTATGATTAAGTTCTGGTTATTGGGAATTACTTATGTATACAGTTGGTTCCATGATAAATTGAGGGAATTTGAGCCCATGATATCTCTCTAATTAATAAGGCAATTATACATAGTTAAATAATAAGGTTTATCCTAAGAGATTTATGAAATATACTATGATGGGTATTCCAAATGCAACCAAGAAATTTACTCCTCATGTAGCCGTGAAAGATACAATGTATGTATGATAAGGATGCGACAAGTTACATTTATGATTTATAATTACCAAGAATTTTTTTATGAATATTATTATTTCATGATGTATGTTAAAGAGTTTATGTTTTATGGGTGAAAAGTATGATTTAGTGTAAATGTTTTCATTAGTTTAAAATAATCATGGACTAACAGTTTCATTCATTATTTATATCCCTTACTGATCTTTTTTCTCTCATACCATGTTTTTGATATGTTTTAGATAGGGTATAAGAATGGTTAAGATAAATTAATAAGACAAGATGAATGTTATTAATAATTTTATTAAAAAAATACTTTATGTTTTATTTTAAAATGTTTTGATTATGAAAAAATAGATAACCTATATACTTGTCTACTATGTAATATTTGATATGTTATGTAATATTTATAGCATAATTATCTAAAAATATAAACATGAAAATATCCTTAATTTTAATGTATATAAATTCTTGACTTAACTCAATATTATATAATGTTTAAGGTTGAGACCTTATAACATGACATTTAATCAATAAACAGAGAATTAACTACCTACATAGATAATATTAAAGTAAAAATATCATGTATAAATAATAAATTAATCTAAATAAGAGAAAATTATTAATTATTGGATGCCTTGTTTTCTAGTTACATGGTTCCTTTACTGTCAAGACTTTTGAAAAGATGATTTATAACATATTGGGTAAAATCCCATCTCATTGGCCAAATGATTCGTCTCATGAGACTATAGATGAATCATGGGGATATCTATAATTGGGAACCAACCATGTCATACCTATCCAAATAATTCATCACATTTTAAATAAACAATTTAATTCTTGAACAATGTGGCTTATCAAATATACATATCAAGTAAAAGATACAGATTTACCAATATTTTCCCAATTAATAAAATAACTATCAAGTACCCATTATATATAAAAATGGTATATGGTTATGGAACTAACTATACCCATAACATAAGAGTATTTATATTTAAATTAAATTTTATTTAAAATGGGAAATGATCATAATGAAGTGATTATTTCAAGACAAAGTTAACAATCACAAAAGAAAGTGAGATTGCAAATATAACTTTACCACTTGGTAATTTTCAAATAAAAACACTTTGGATGATATAATTAAAAGTAAAAATTTAAAAAACATTAAGATAAAATGATTAATGACATAATATATAAAATTTTGAGTAGATACACCACAAAAAATAAGTAATTGGTGAATATGAAGTTTTTCACACAAATGTAAAAAGTGACATGAGAACCCCTTAACTTACGCTTCCATTTGGTTGAACAATATTTAACCACCATTATAATGGTTTTATAAATTTTATTAACTTAAATTATAAATATATTAATATATGAGATATCTTATATAGTCCTTTTATAACATATCATAACCCATTCAATAATAATCTTTTATCATTTTCATCATTTTGGCTGTTAATTGACTTGTTTTTCAAGTATGTTTTGACTTATTATTTTTGTTTCTATTAGTTAGATAATTATTTAATAATCACCAGAATTTAAAACAATATTAAAATATAATATATATTTTTGGTACTTTTTCACTTATTATAATTCCTAAAATTTTGTGTGATAGGAGATAACATGCACTGTTCATGGAGACGTAGGTCGTACGTATTCATAAAAGCTAGTTCATTTTCATAGTCATATTAATATAATGAAAAATAAATTATATATATGTATATTATTATTAAATTATCTTATTTATGTCATATATTTCACATATGTTTATTAAAATCATATTTAATACATTCTATGTATAACAAGAATGAGTCACATCACTTTTCAGAGGCGACAGTCCACATATACACAAACAAAGTTATCGTTTTACCACAAAATAAAAAGCATAATGTTATGTGTTATATGAAAATTAAAGGATTATAAATACATTATAAATATTATAAATATAATATATAAACTATAAACATATCATTATTTCAACCTTTAATGGTAGTAATAGAAGAAATAATAACATCAGTTCAAGAGGCGGTAGTTCGCTGTACACACGAATAATGATTGTGTATCCCATTTGATAGATGTGTGTTAAATTTTAGATCTAAATGTAAAAATATAAAAATATAATTATATTTAATATAATGAGGTTGTTATATAATTATTATATAAAAATAATTGAATGGGTGGAGAAGTAAATGATACAAAAGTGATTATCGAAGAACAATACCTCTTATTCGGGTAACTCTTTTTGGTTTATACCAAAATACTTTCTTGGTTGTATTTATTAACAAATTGAGAATTATAGTAGTAGTTTAGGTATATTTTGAGATTATTTTGGATGTTTTTAGATGCTACAAAGGTATTTAGAGGTGTGAATAAGTAGGAAGAGATAATGCCATTTTATAGTTGAGGTGGGGTGGCATTCTTGCAAATATAAAATGGTAAACACTATTAAGAGACCTCCTTTACACAATGTTACACATATAATGAACAGAATTATATCAAATAAAATATATTGTCAAAATATGTCCATAAAATAGCTTTTTAAATGTTTTTAGGTGATTTTCTCCCTTAAGATTAATATTTAGTCCCATCCTAAGATGACATTTTTCTTAATCTTGGAAATTAATTTTAATTAATTTCACTAATATTTTTACTCAATAAAAAATTTGAAATTCTTATAAATTATCACTTATGATGACTAAAAATATTTAATCCATTTTTACAAATTTAATCGTAGAACTGGTAGAAATTAATTTAAAATTAATCCAAAAGACGTGATGATAAAACAAGTTTGGGAAGGGAAAATGTCCTAAAGTTTGATTTTCTTATATCCAATATTAAAGTGAAATAGATTTAAATGACCAAAATTTAATTACTTTATTAAAAATTGATCTAATTTGACTTTGTTTTTAAAAAATCTCAATTATAGTTTCTAATTATAAAATAAATAGACCAAATGTCAATTTTTAATTAAAATTCTGTACATTTTCACTATTCATCAATAAATGAAACTTCTTAGAAAAATATCAAAAAAATAACTGAAAAGTAAATATTTACATTCCTATTTAAAAACATAATTTTATTGTTTCATATTAAATTTATTAAAGTATCAAAATTTAGATTTAAAATAGGTGCGCCATTAAAAGGTGGTAAAATTTCCATTTTAGAAAAATACAATTTTTAAGCATGAAAATCGATTTATTATTATGTTATGTCTATCAAATATACTAGAGGAATATCAAAAATGTTTGGTTGAATATAATATATATATTTCATTAATATCATTAACTAATAGTAATTAATTTAATCTATTAAGATAAACCATCTTTGGAAGCATACACATAGTTCCTTATAAAGTCATTTCATATATATTCATTTTTTTATATTTATTTCTATTTAGTTATAAACCAATGAACGAAAAAAATTCCACAAGTTATTTAATCCTATTAGTAACAATAAATTTAATAGTTAGGTTTTATCTTATTATATTAAATAATTAATATCTTAATAATACATTATGGTTTGATAAAATTCAGTCATGTATGTAATGAAAAACTACAAAAAAAATCATTCTTACATGTAAAAAAAGATAAATTAGTGTTGTGTGCATCATAAGATATAAAATAGATTTATTTAAAATATTAAATAAATTATAAAATCTCAGGATGTTATATTCCTTTATATTATTGGTGTTGCGTGTCATACACTTTATTTAATACAATGTTCTTACTTTAGGATTTAGGGGTGTTACATTCACCCCACATTAATTAGATTTCATCCTTGCCATTAAAACTTGATTTCATTAACCAAGGGATTGATATTTTTAAATACCATTGTTGAAAAACCCACATCATAAATAGGGTTAATAACAAGTCTTATTAATAAGAAGGAAAAGGAAATGTGAAGGTCAATACCAAACAATGCCTTTGAATAATAGAACATTACTGAAAAATGGATTTGGAAGAGAAATTTACCTATCAATTTCTAATGGAGAGTGATAGAGAACATGTTTGTTGGTTAGAGTGAGTATCTCAAGAAGGGGGTCAATTGAGTACTTGATAAAAATTTCTGTATAAAATGGATTATATTTAAACCCCTAAATGTTTAAATATAGACCAATTTATCAAAATATATAGTATGATATAGATCTCAATATTTCTAAATATTTATTTAAATATTGATTAGGTCTTGGATGAATAATATAAACTATTATCAGATCCTTTGAAATTATTTTACTTGATCAAGATACTATATGAAAAAAATAAGATAAACTTTCAATGTATATGTTTTGTTTATAGTTATAATAATTTTCGGTTTTAAAGTGAAAATAATGTAGAACAAAATAAAGCACACATTGGAAAGAAAGAATACAATAGTTTTAGTATCATATCAAAACTTTGTCTTATCCACTTTGTGATCACCCGCCAATGAGCAGTTTACATAAAATAAACAAGACGATCCACAACCTGGATCAGGTTTTACTATAGTTTAACAAACTATCCAGGTCACACACGACCTCTTCCAGAGTTGTACATGGGAGTAAAAATAAACAGGCCAGAAAAAATCCTCTACCACTATTATCTGTGGGAGTACAAGTGAAATAAAATTTTAAAATATATTTAGTTATCTTCCATTTTAGAAAAATAGATAGTGTGTGTGTATGTGATAAAACAGAGTATGCACACAAACTACTCAAAAAATTAATAAAGATAAACAGAACAAAGCAATCTAAATGTGTAGAGTTTATTAATGCCTAGTATATTGCAATGAATCTTGGGAATCTTCATTTGATTTTGGAGTAAATCTTGAGTTGGGTTTTCCTAAAAAATTTAAGAAAAAAGAGTGTTGCAGACTCTTATTCTTTGACTGGAGGAAAGAAGAAAATGTGAATGTATAGTTCAACTTCCTAGTCGGGTGTTTGTAATAGGTGATATCTTCTTATATGTAACTAGGTTTAGCATTACGTGTGTTTAGGAAATTCAATCTCTTTTCTAGGTATCCATCCACTTCTTCTATTATTGTTTCTATTCCTATATGAGTGAGTGTGATATACTTTTATCAACAACAGTAAGGTGGATATCTGGATCAACTACTTAGTCATACTGGACATTTTAAAAATATATTAATTTATTTCATTCAATCATTTAAAAGAAAATAATTATAATAGTAAATGTAAGTAACTTCAACAAATATAGATGTTAAAATAATGTGATTTAGAGTGATAAGTTAATAAAATGGTGGTGGATTTTTAGACTGGCGATGAATCATTGTCTGATAGTGTCCTGTTCTGGCGTTATGTTAACATGGCGGTGTCTTAGACTTATCCAAATTTCCACTATACTAGAGGTGTCTCAACTGGTTTTGTCTGGTATGATAGTGTGTGTTCTGATGGTATCATATACTTAGCTAAAATTATGCGTTGGTGGTATGAAATTAGTGGTGTAATATCCAAATGATATCTCATACTTATCCAAATTGGTTTTCATGGATAATGAAATCCTAATAGTGTCTCAAACTGTTTCAATTTTTTAGATCAGAGGTATTTCATTCTGGAATAATGATATTAGGGAAGTATCTCATACATAGCAATATTTTTATGCTAGTGGAGAGGTATGGACAATAGTTCCTTGAGTTAGCAGTGTCAATATCAATGGTGTATCACACTTATAAATTTTTTTAACTAGATTATAATACAAATTTATTACAGAGAAACATGAAACTCATTAATAACATCAAAATCATTATTTTATGATCATTTAAACTAGGAGTTAAAAAATATCCCCCTTTGTAATGATTTGAAATCATGGCATCAAAAGTATTACAAAATTTTAAACATGATATCTAGGGTAGTATAAATCAGAATGTAACATTCCTAGTAAGTGCATATGGTATCAATGGAAAATAAGAAAAGAGTAAGTATCAAATGTAAGCATCATGAATATAAAGATTAAAAACATTTAGTATCAAAATAACATAGAAAAATATACTGTAATAAAATAGAAATTCAATTAGGTTTTCCAACATTCCATAAGAAATATCCCCCTATTAGGATTATCAAAAAGGTAAAGAAATGTATTATAAAAAATGATAAAAAATAGAATAGAAAATATCAGGGGGATTAAAAATGATTAGAAAAAATTTATTACAACCCAAGTACCATCAAATAAATATTTTATAAGCTAAAAAAACAAGGTTCATGATTTAGTATAGGGGTCCATTGGTGCTTTTCCTTTAGCCTTGGATTTCTTTTGATCTTAATCTGATGTAGTAGGATCATGTCGAGGTAATATAGATGAAACACCAGAAGAGAGTATAGCTATAGTATGTTGATGATCTTCCACAATACAAACTGGTCAGAGGTGTCTCAAATCTTGAGTAGGAGTCATTGGAAAAGGCTGGAATTGGGAAGGACAAGGTGCTAAAGGATATCAAGATATGCCTTGTTTGATAAAAACTTTAGGAATAATAGTAATTTCTTCTAAAGTAGCTATGGCCTGGCCATGAACATGAAGAAAAAAATCATGAGATATATAAAATCCATTATTATTTTTCCACCTCTTTCCCTTTCACAAAATAAATTTTACTTCTCTTCTATAAAATGGTTTTATACTAGAGTCATCTCCTTGAGCTGTCTTACTTGTTTTTTTAACCCGGATTCATAATAGGCAGGAGAAAATTTTCATCCAAGAATTTGAAATTGGAATCCATTTCAGGATTGGTATAAATCCAAGAGAGATAATACTTAATGTAATTTATTATAGTTTCCAAGTCATTTTTCATTTCATGGGAATATCTAGTAATAAAATTGAGAGGATAAGATGAATTATAACTAATTATGCTTGTGATATCTTATGGATGATATGTGATACTTCTGGAAGAACTGGTTGAAGCATCTCTCAGCTCATCTCTAGAAACTATTCTAATCTGATCAACATAAAAAACCAGAGGAGGATCACCATCAACAGATGTATCTAAATATGTGTCTTCAATAATTTTAAAGATTTCATTAATGGATTCTTTAAAATCAGATATCATTTCTTCAATCAAATACTTGAGGAATTTCATTTCAACAAAAATCAACTTATTCTCAATCTCTATCTCATAAATATTATTCATCAACTTTGATTGGATATGTTGATAAACCAACTAAAAAATGTATGTTTCATATTTCTCATTGATGAAATTATATTAAGGAGGTCTATTCTTTAACTTCAAATAAAAATCAAACATCAATATTTTACAAAAAGCATCCCATTCACCTTTAATAACTATATCAACTAGAACAAAAAAGGGGTTAGAGAAGGTTTAGGTGTAGTAGTTCTATTAGAAGTGTAATTTTCCAATACACCATCAGATTATACTTGAGATATCAAGGATACCTTAGGATATACTTCAATTCGACCCACAGTTACACCATTATTTGGTGGAATTCCTGCAATACTAGAGTGATTTCTCCATTCTTAAAACATGGGATCGACACATCTCCCCAAAACCACAAAATCTACAAAAGAAGTGGTTGGAGGGATGATAACATTAGGTACAACCACTACTATCTCAACATTTCTAAGAACATAAGAACTCTATCTAGCTACAAAGTGTAAAACAATTGAATGTATTTATTTTAATTTTTGAGAATATGAACTTTGTGCAATAATACTAGTAGACTCGACTTCAAACTATGTACCAACAAAAGGTGCATATAGCTTGAAAAAATACTTTTTTCTAACAACATCAATGGATTAACCTTCCACATTTTCATCCACAGGAGTATTATAAAAATTTAAATCAACATACTATTGATTCCCAAATCATTCCTCAATAATATCCTTTTTCTCTTGTTCTGCTAATTTCTAATCTACAACAGCTATAAATCCTGCTTGATCAGTAATAGCAGAATCAGATATTTCTTAACCAGTGAAAAAAGAGCTAGCCTCGACTTCATCAACATCCAGAGATTCATGGATTATTTCAATATATGGGGATTTATCCCCCTCAAAAGTGCATCCTTCTCCTTATGTATTGAAGGTATCTCTACATATTTACTTTTAATTTAGACACTTTCACCATTAATTTCAGAGTCATAAATATCATTATCATCACTTTCACTACCATTTTTATCATTATTTCCATTTCACCATTTTTATATTTTTATTATTCATCCTTATTCTCATATATATCATCATCTTTAGTATATTTAGAACTCTTATACTAATCCTCTTCATAAAACTCAGTCTCTTCTTCATTATTTTTTGATAATTTTTCTCCTTTTGAAAGTCTTATAGGTGGGATATGAGCTCCAAAAGGGATGGGATATGATTTGGGAGAAAATTTAGGAATGATCCCTACATCAAAAGATGGTTCCTTTTCCTATTCTTCAGCAACATCTTCTTATTTATCCTCATGATATTATTAAACTACTTCCTCAGGCTATAATACTAGATCAGCTTCATTCTTTGGTATGGTTGGATGATCAACCAGATTATACTCAATATATAATTTCATAGAATATCCTACCCAATATTTTTTCGAAAGGTTCCATCTAATCATCATCCTTAAACAAGTAGCACTTGTAAGATAGAAACAACCATAGTCTATATGAGGCTCTTCATCCTTAGCTACTAGGACCTTGGACTTCATCATAGATGAAATCATCTTTGGGTAGATCAATTAATTGGATCTTGATGATGGCTTGGTCATCTCACACATATCCACCATGATATATCAACATAAATTGATCTTGTGACCTTCTGTCACAAAATAAAGAAGATAAAATTCTTAGAACCTTAAGGTTAATAAATCACCCTTTCTTGGTCATAACATGTACGGAAAAAACATTAAGAGTAACCTACATTACCCATCCATCTTTGAGGCAACATGCCTTCTGGTTTTTCCATCTCCAGTCAGCACTGTAAGAGAATCCTAATATATTTAAAAATCATTAGCTTATAGAATTATACCTTGGTAATCATCATAAATTACATCATGAGGAAAATTTAAACATTAATCCCATTTCCTTTATTGGAAAACAAAAACATGTCCTTTCACATGAATTCTTACCTAATCATCACCATCTTGATCAAATGTTAGCTCTGCATGCGGATAAAACTCATATACTAGCTTAGGGTAGAATGGTATTTTTTTAAAATAAATCAAAACTAACCATCCATGATTCATGAATACTTCGATTATTTGAGACTTACTAGACAACAACCACTTTGATTCAACTTTAATTTTTGGTAAAATAATTATATTGGCAAGATCAGGGTTTACTGGTGAAATTGGAGCAGGTATAATCTATTCATTCTTATAATTCAGTGAATATCTATACATAGAAGGCGAATAAATATAATTTTGTTTTTTTCATGGCATTTAGATTGGTTTGGAAATCTTGGTTGAGTGCAGAAGAAGGTTTGGAAAGTGGGAGGCAAAGGGATGAACTAGGCTCAAGAGAGAAAGATAAAGAAGTATCTCTTGGGGATCAAGGTATGCTGGGAATAGGCATTATTCCATTTTGATATCATTTGGGATTTTAGGTATTCTAACATTGAATGGACACTTGAAACAAAAATCAAAATTTTAGGAAAAACATGTATTGGGTTATCGTAAATAACCTAAACTGGGAAATAAACTAGCGATTCAAAATATTGAGGAACATTTTTTTTTGAAAAGGCATGAAAAGAAATGAAATGATATAACAACAATATGACAAGAAAAAGATTTGATATCTAAAAACATGAAAATAAAACGACATGACAAGTCAAGGTCATAAAAATACAACGCCATGAAAACCAATGGCATGAGAAGCCAATGGATTAACAAGCGAACAACCTGAAAAGCCAATGACATGACAAACACAATGATGTTTCATCACAATGTCATGTCATAGGAAAATTGAACTTAACCAAAATTTATAATTCCTAAATCTAGTATTATATAATTCATTGTCTCAGAATTCAAAGTCTTAGTAAATATATCAAAAAAATTATGTTCTATTCCCATAAATTCAAGAGTGATATATCCTTTTTTAAAATGGTCTCTCAAAATGTGATGTCTTATATCCATATGTTTTTTTCCTAGAATGATAAATAGGATTGTTAGAAATATTTATTACAATCATATTGTCACAATTTATGGGTACATGTTGGGATTGATATCCATACTCTAGTATAGTGTGTTTTATCCACATAATTTGTGCATGACAACTACTTACAATAATGTACTCAGCTTCAGCAGTAGACAATGATACATGATTTTTCTTCTTACTACATTATGAAACTAGATACTTTCCTAAAAAGTGACATGATTCAGATGTTATTTTTCTATATAACTTACATGCACCAAAATCAGTATCCAAATAACTTACTAATTAAAATTCTTTTCCTCTTAGGATGAACGATAATAAGATCGTTATATAATTGAGGTATTTGAAAATTATTTTGACAGAAACTAGGTGTGACTCCTTTGGGTTTTATGGAAAATGATCACACATTCACACACTAAACATAATATCTAATTAGATAGTAGTCAAGTAGAGAATAAAACCAATAATACCTCTATAACTGGTTGGATCAACTTGTTTCCTAGCTTTATTTAGATCTAATTTATAGGTGACAGTCATAGGAGAATCACTACTCTTAGTTTTATCCATGTTAAAAAGTTTTAGAATATCTTTTTTTATAATTACATTGATTTAAAATAATTCCTTCATTGTTTTCAATGATATGAAATGCAATAAATAATTTTAGTTCACTGTTTAAACTCATTTCAAAACTCATTTTGAATCATTTTTGAAAAATCATTACTAAAATAATTTATTAAAGATCTAAACGTAATACCATCAACATATATTTTTACTACTAATACATCTTTTGAAATTCACTTTATAAAAAGGGTAGGATCATCTATTCCTTTTGGAATACCTTTTGAAATAAAAAAACTACCGAACCTATCATACCATGCACTAGGAGCTTGTTTTAAACCATAAAAGGCTTTGGTTAATTTAAAAACCTGATTAAGAAAATAAGTATTTTGAAATCTATGGGGTTGTTCATCAAAAACATCCTCAATTATGAATCCATTTTGGAATTCACTCTTGAAATCCATTTGATAAATCTTGAAATATAGGTGTGTTTCATAAACAAGATGGATTCCTCTGGATTCAAGTTTGGGTTAAGGTGAAAAGGCTTCCTCATAGTCTATCAATTTTTTTGAATATAACCTTATGCAACAAGTCTAAACTTGGTTCTAACTATAATCCATGACTCATCAACTTTATTCATAAACACTCATTTAGTGCCAGTATTCAAGGTGTCCTTGGGTATATCTAAAAGTTCCCATACTTTGATTCTTTAAATTTTATTCAATTTTTCATGCATATTTATTACCCATAATTCATCATTAATAGCTTCATTAATGTTATTAAGTTCAATCTAAGACAATAAAGCTAATGTTCAACTAGAATTCTAATAGAATCTCAAGTTTGTGTTCCTATATTTAGATCACCTACAACAACATCTAAATGACGATATTTAATGGTTCTATTAGCTCTATAGAAAGAGGGATTGGTACATTTTGTATTTTTAGTTTTAGTTTCTAGAATTTATGGAAATTATTTAGAACTGGATGGTTTTTTTCTTGTTTTATAGTAGAGTCTAAAGGTTGCAAATTTAAATTTAGATAATATAAATCAACCTCAAGGTTTTCTAAAGAGGTCTTAGGCTTATTTGAACAAGTTTCATCGAATTTGACATGGACTGATTCTTCCAATGCATTGGACGTATTATTTAATACTCTCTAAGAATTTATATAGATTGAAAACCCAAGTAAAATTCCTTCATCACCTTTTGAAACATGATTTTCAAGATTTTCCTTAGTGTTTAAATCAATACATTTCAACCAAAAACTCTAATTAATTAACCTTGGGTTTCCTATTTTTTGACATATCATATGGGGTATTCTTAAGAATAGGCCTGATAAAAACAACATTGATGATATAGATGTTGGGACCACTTTGTGTATGTAGATTGTATTTGTTGTCAATAGTTTTCAATGATGGTCAAAATGAAGAAGGAGATAAAGGACTCCAAAGTTAATAGAGATTGGATGAAGTGAGGATGCCTGAAGAATTGTTATGATATCATAGCATTGAATTTCATACTTGGGAAATTCTCTATGAAGGAGTTTATACGATTGTTGAGCTGATCCTATGTTCAAAGATCTTGTGTCAAAGGTGACACATTATTTTCAACAATGAAGAATGATGAGGTATCATCTAGCTTAGGATGATTGAAGAAGAATGAGGATTTAAAGAAGACCATGCAATGCTTCACGAGTGCATGAGAACCATGCAAAATATTTCTTGTAGAAAAGTGTCATATTATTTTAATGAAGTATTGAATTATGGATGAATAAGAAGAAAGAGTGTGGAAGGGATTGGTATTCTTAGAGGGTCATAAATTACACATGTACTTGAAATCAGATGATTGTTGCACTGTTCTTTAAAGTTCCTAATACATGTATCAAAGGTGATACATTGTCTGCAACATTGAAGGTGTTTGAAGAAGCCTTAAGCCTCCACTTTTGGAAGAAGAGAGATAAATAGAGTTCTTCAGAATTAACACTCCAAAGGAATTGAAGATTTTAAGTGAGGATGAAGGAAGTACTTTGGAATTCATATTCCAAAAATAATGGATGAAACCAGACGATTATTTGCTGATATGTATTTCAAAAATATCATAAGTTAGGAGAACTTGTGATGCAAGCCTTATAAAGGAAAGGGGTAGAAATGATGATGCCAATCATATACAGTTTTTATTGGAAGGAATGATGATTTTGGAAGATGGGATGTTTCAGTACTTTCCATTATAACTCTAACGATACTAAATCTAATCTTTGAAAGGATATATGTCACGATAGTTGAATTCGTTATAAAAGCTGAATAATGGTTATGGGAAGCAGTGAAGAGAGAAATGAAAAAGTGATGGACAATCTGGGGGCGGCATAAAAGCATAGTTTAAGGTGGCGCCGTTTTCCAGTGTTTTCCAATTTTTAGGGTCTAAAAATCAAGAGATGAAGATGTATTTTTGGCAATGGATTTTGTGAAAAATATTTAAGATGGTTTAGAATTTGGCGTGAAAGGCATGATTTAAGGTCAGAACATCGAAAAATGAGAAAGGCATGGAGTGTGCGGAAATTTAGGCAGGTTGCACGAAAAAATAAACCAGTGCACGAAATAGTAGCGGGACGCACGAAATATCATCAGGATGTATGAAATATCTACGGGATGTGCGAAAAAATGAAGGTTGTGCGAAATATTGGTGTGGTGCACGAAATATAGGAATAAATATTTTCACGTGAAAGTTGTTTTGAGATTAGATGCTCAAAAATTGGCAAAGACATGAAATGCGCAAAAGATTGAAGCAGTGTGCGAAATATGATGTTGTGGGAAAGATTGAATTTATTCACAATATGGGATGCGGTGTGGAATTTTGCGCACAATTAGTGATTCATGCTTAGAATGTTGAAAAATGGAAAAGTACTGAGGTGCGTGAAAAATACAGGTGGGGCGTGAAAATAAAGGAAGGCGTGTGTAATTAAATAAGTGAGAGACAGTTTTACGCGCTGGAAGGAGTTTTACGCGCAGGAAGGGGTTTTACGTGAGGGGTCCAAAATGCCTCTAAATATGAGGAGAACCCCTCTCATTTGGAGAGTCTTGACACTTAGAAAAATACCAAGCTGTAACACGCATAAAAATTGAAGTATAGAGTATAGAACTAAAAGAATAAGTGGTACGTGAAAAAGGAAGTGATGCATGAAAAAGGGAAGTTCTACACGAAAAAGAAGAGTTGCGCGAAAAGGGTTTTTCATGCCAAAAGTTATTTTTATGTGCAAGGTTTTAATTTTAAATTCAATCCACCTATAAGGGTGCGTGGAAAATTTTGGGGCCCCACGGGCATTCGATAGGTGAATATCACACTTGAATCAGCTTTGCGATGAAGAAAGAACCGTGAACCATTCAGTTCACAAAGAGAAGTTGAACCGCACTTACACGACTGGTGTTCATCCCTCTTGTTGTTCTTTACAAAGTAGAGAAGAACTAGGAATTCAATTGAACTCATATCTTCATAAAGGATGAATTCAGTATACCAATAAACTCAGGTGTTGGTATTGAGAATAGAAGGAAGAGAAGAAGAAGAATAACATAGTATGCCCAACTGAAGGATGACAATTATTTAGGGCAGTTTAATTCCGATGATGCTATGTGAGCGGATCCTCATTGTTTGAACAATCACATTGGTGTATGTGATTCTAGCTAACGAAATAAGAAGATTAGTGCAGTCATTTGTTGCACTAAGAGGAAGAAAGAAGAATAGCTAGTGCAGTTGGTTTTTTCACTAGAGAAGAAGAGAAAGAAATAAGAGAAATTCTTGCCTACTACTTTGCAAGTAATCAAGTGAATAGCACTAAAGAAGACCAAGAGAATAACATACCTTTATCATGAAGGAAGAAGAATATCTTCATAGGCAGTATAAAGAACCAGCTAGAGGCTTCAAGTTGGACTAGGCTATCGTCAGTCCAGGGAAGAGGATTGTTTCCCACCCCCCTCCAAAGTGTAGGGACTCACACAGGCTAGAGGATTGTTTTCCTAGCCACTCCAATATAAGTTAATATCACATAATAGTGTAGAATACATGCACTGGTCATACCCATGAATTTCAAGGATGTAGCTACTCTTATTGAGTGGTGAACCTTATAAAAATATCGTGTGTATATTTTTACTTCTTTCTATTATTTCATGCGATACGGAAAAGGGAATAAGAGAATCAAGATCCTAACAGTTCAAGAGGTACAGGGATAAAAGTAGGAATTGGTTTAAAAAGTCTCCAACTATAATTCACCCCCCTCTCAGTGTTAGGTATATCCCAAACTGGTCCTCTCAATAGATGGCTGTATTGAGAGATTCTACTCAAAAATTGATAGGTAGGTTACACTCATTCACCATAGTCCAAAAAATCTCTTATAAGGTTTTATTTCTCCTTTTAACAACTCCATTCTGTGGGGGTGTCCTAGAAGTAGAGAAGTTATATGTGTATCCTTGTTTTGATAAAAATTATTCAAAATATTGATTTTCATACTCACATCCATGGTCACTTTTTATGGTTTTAATCATAAAACCACTAATATTTTCTATATACTTGTCATACTTGGTAAAGTAAGAAAAGGCATAAATTTTGCGACCAATAAAGTATAAACAATTATACCTAGAATAGTGATCTACTATAATATAAAAATATTTCTTGCCAGTAATAATTAAAATTAGAGAAGGTCCAAACAAATCCATGTGATCCAAATTAAGGGGTTGATAAGTTTACACTTATTTCATTAATTTAAACAAAACTTTATGCTGTTTTCCTTTTTGACAAGGGTTAAAAACATTATTTTTCGGGAACTCGTGATTAGGTAGATCCTTAACTAACCCTTTCCTAGTTATCTTTTTAAGTGAGTGAATGTTGTAATAGCCTAGTATCCTGTTCCAAGTCCATGAATTTTTGTGAAAGAAACTTAATCATGAAACATTTTAAGGGATCAAAAAATTTAAATCTACCGTATAAACATTATCATTTCTCAAAGTAGTAAAAACTAAGATATTTTAAGAATAAGAAACATTGAAAGAATAATTTTTAAAATTAACATAAAAAACATCATCACATAACTAAGAAATTATTTGCAGATTTTATTTCAAACCATCAATATAAAAAATATTATAAATTAACACTGGAATTGTTTTACCAATCTGGACAAGGACAATGATTTTTACCTCAACATTATCACTAAAGGTGAAATGTCTACCATCAACCTTTTTGAGTCTCTTAAAACATTAATAATCTCCTATCATATGTATTGAAAAACTGCTACCCAAGTACCATATAATTCTACTAGGGGTCTTCAAGCATTTTCCCCTAAAAACAGGTTTTAAACAAGAAATGGTTTTGGTACCCAAATATGTTTGGGTCAAGAAATGTCAGTAATAAAGGATTTGGGAACCCGTATTTACTTAATGGGTTTACTATAAATAAATTTAGAACTTTTAGAAATAAAAACCTTGTTAGGTCCTTTTAAAAAATGATTAGCATTATAACTTTCATGTCTGAATTTATAAACAAAAGTACTTTTAGATATTCTTCTCTATCTCGGATCATATCCTATTGTAGTAACATTTTTTTGGTGTAACTTGTTTTCCTAAAATTTGTGAGAATGTATCTCTACCATTTGTAAACATTTCAAGATATTTATTTAATTTGTTATTTGATAGTTTAATCTCACTTTTTTCTTTGAGCATTTGATAATTTTTATCCTTTTATATATATAGGTCAGATTTAATATTTATAGTTAGAAATTTTTTCCTTTTAGAACTTTTATACTTATCCTTTAATTCATTAAAGGTATCCAATAGCATACTGCAATGTTCAAATAATTATTAATTTTAAATATTATCATTACCATGTTGTTCAGTGTCATAATTAACAAAATTAAGCATTGTCAGAATATTAGAAACATTTGGTAAATCAAGTACCTCACTGAATTTAGTCATGAGACAAATAATGGATTTATTTATATTTTATTTATGTGAGGCATCAGATTAACTAGAGATATACCTGTAAGCACTCAATTTTTCCTTCAAGTCCTTTTTTTTTATCTCCTGTCCTTATCCTCATATTAATTTTTTTGCTTCAGATTTGGATAGTCAGATTTTTTGTGACCTTTCTACTTACATTCAAAACAAACAACTTCATTTGGATCTTCATACTTTTTCCATTGATTCTTCAAATTTCATCTTTTATCATACATTCATTTATAGTTTGATTTTATAGAGAAGTTTTCTTTTGGTAAATTTTTTTGAATATTATGGCTAGGTGATCTATATTTTCATCACTCTCTAGAAACGATTGAATATCATTAGAACTTGAAAATTGTAGTTTATATTTATATTTTTTATTTTTTTTGTAGAGGAAGTAGTTTTGAATGATACTGAATTTATTTTATGATCTTAATATTATTCATGGTTTACTTTAAATACCAGTTCATACATTATAATTTTTCTAATCAACTCATTCATATAAAGTTTACTTATGTCACATGATTCTATTATTGAAACTAATGTGCCTATCCATATTTCTAGTAGGCATCATATAAGTCTAATAATCTTATCTTTATCAGATAATGGGTTTCCTAATGAGTTCATTATGTTGAAAATATCAATAAACATAAGTTACATACTAAAAATGGGTTCGTCGGTCTTCATTTTAAAATTATCTTATTTAATAGTATAAGTATTAAGTGTCCTCTCTTTGACATTTGAAGTGCCATCATGGGAAGTAGACAGAGTGCTCCAAATTTCAAACACTATTTTACAATAATATATTTTTATAAAATTCCTCATCTCTTAAAGAAATATAAAGGTAATTCATTTATTTATAATTATTATTGTAGATATTTGTTTTTCAACATCTCAAGTGATTCTAGCAGTATCAGGTATAACATAATCATCTTTTATAGCAGAACAAATATCAAAACCCATTCTTTCTATATGTTTTTTAGATTTAATATTCCATTCAGAATAATTTTTACCATCAAATAAAAGAAGTATGTTGGTAGCAGAACCTTCTTGACAATTATCCATTTTAAAGATCTAAATTTAGAAATATTAGAAATTAAGATCTTTAAAGTAAAATACAATAATAGTTAAAAAGAATTTGAAAACATTATTACCAAATAAAAGAAACCTCTAATAACAAATGTGGTTCAGAGTGAGTATCTCAAGAGGGTGTTGAAGTGAGTACCTAATAAATTTTTTATCTAAAATTAATTATTTTGAAATCACCTAAATGTATAAATACATCATAGTTTATAAAAATATGTTGTATGATATAGATATTAATATTTCTAAAGATTTATCTAATGATTGATTAGGTCTTAGATGAATAATAGATAATTATATTGGATCCTTTGAAATTATTTTACATGATTAAAGTACTATATGAATACAAATTAAGATTAACTATCAAAGTATATATTTTATTTATAGATAAAATAATATTCATTTTTAAGGAGGAAGTAAAGTAAAAAAAAATTAAAGAACCCAACAGAAAGAATAAATACAATTGGTTTAGTCTCAAGTTGAGACTTAGTGATATCAACTTGGTGATCACCCACCACCAAGTAGTTTATATAAAATAAACAAGTTGATGCACAACCTGAATCAGGTTTTACAATAGTTTACAAACTGTCCAGGTCACACATAACCTCTTCCAAAGTTATATGTGGGAGTAAAAAAAACAAGCCACACACAGACCATTACCACACTTATCTGTGGGAGTAACGATGTAAGAAAAGATGATAATATATCTATTTAGCTTCTAGTTTATCATAGGTGATAGAGTACATGCAATAAAATATAGTATGAACATACACTAATAAAAATGTAATAAAGATAAATATAACATAAAAATCTAAAAGTGTATAGTTTAGAAATAGACTATCTATTTCAATGCAACTTGTGAATCTTTATTTGTTTGTGAAGTGAATCTTGAGTCAGTTTTTATTGAAAAATTCAAGAAAAAAGTGTATCGAATACTCTTTTTATTTTATTAGAGGAAAAAACAAATGTGAATGTGTAGTTTTGATTCCCAGTCTTGTGTTTGTAACAGGAGGGATCTTCTTGTTTGAAACTAGGTTCAGATCTATGTGTTTTAAGGAAGTTAGAACTTTGAGCCTACTATTGGTCCACTTAATCTAATTTTTCATCTCTTCATGCATGAGGGAGTGTGCTGAACTTTTATCAGCTATAATAAAGAGAATATCCAGATCAGCTGCTTCCTCATACTTCACATTCTGACACTCTCTACAATGCTTTCTGTCTAGAATTTAGAAGACAATAATTAAAATAGTAAATGGAATTATCTTAAATAAATATAATTGTTAGAAAAATGTTATTTGAAAATATAATTTAAGAAAATACTGGATGTTTCTTAGACTAGTGTTCACTCAAGGTCTGATAGTTTCTTTCTCTAGAGGTATGTTGATCTAGTGGTATGATATCAACAGTGTCATAGACTAATAGAAATTTACACTATATTGGGAGCATCTCAACTAACAATTTTTGGTTTAGTGGTGTGTGGTCTAATGATGTCTTAGAATTAGCCAATATTTTATGTTGGTAGTATGACATTAGTAGTGCAATATCCTGGAAGTATCTCATACTTAGCCATATTTTGATTCTAGAAACATGACTTCCAGATGGTGTCTCAGACTTTTTGAAATTTTCAGATCTATGGTATGACATTCTGATGGTGTGATATCCTAATAGTATCTCATAGTTAGTGATATTTTTATACTAGAGGCATGTTGTAGACAATGGTGTCTCGACATGGTTGTGTCAATCTCAACGATGTCTTATACTAAGAAATTTTTTTCCCTTGATTCAGAAAAAAATTACTTCAAGAGAAACATGAACCTCATTAATGACATAAAAATCATTATTTTGTGATCATTAAAACTGGGAGGTCAACAATGTTCATGAAAAAGTTTTTTACCACAAAACCATAAACCATAAGTATGAATAATGGTCATTGATATCATAAAAAATTATGATAATAGGACCATATTTTTATTTCAAGACCTTTTTCTTAGAGTTGAGAAATTCTTTTACTCTATAATAATATAAGTAAATATAAAATTCTATAAACACAATATTTTCTTTTGATTGAACCATGAAGTATTTCTACTTCATCTCTTAGCACAAGATGCATCATATGGAGATGTAATAAAATAATATCTAAAACCTCTTTCAAAATTCAACTTTGACCATTTCATAAATGGTCAACCTTATAAACCTTCCAAAATATTAAGATCCAAAACATTATAATATGTCCCAAGGTAGTTAGTAGTATCCAATTGAATTTATACATATTAATCATCTATTTATCCAAGCATAATTATCTCAACTTTTGGAACATATTATCCCTTATCTTCCCCTTAACCATATATTTTCAAAAAAAACTTTAAACTGCTTCCTAATTACTTTTATTAGTACCACTCAACATATGATATCAAATATTTAATAAAAAAATATTGTAATACAATCCTTATATATTTCATAAATCATATGGACAAGAAATCCTCAATAAAATATTTTCACAATATTACAAAAATATCTAAATACATAAGAACATTAATTATTACACTTTGGATGCATCAATAACATAGGCTTGACCTTGATCCATTATCTTCTTATAAGGTATATTATCTTGATTCTTGGGGCATTTTTTTCATAGTTCTCCAGCTCCTTATAGTTGTAAGACTAAATAACATATTTAATTTCATTCTATTTGAATTCTTTTTCCTAGTGACCCTTATCACTACAATTATAATAAACTCATAATACCTTAAATCATTTCCCAGGGTGATTCTTTCTTAAGTTATCACATATTGGAAAATCCTTATTTCCCTTCTCACCTTTATATATTATTTTCTCTTCCATCCCCTTCTTCTCTTGCTTCCCATTAAAGCCATTAAACTTGGAGAATTATTTCTCTATCCTAATAGAACATAAAATTATTTCATTAAAAGAATAAAATTTTTGAGGCAACATCTCCCTTGAGAGACTTGGATTAATCCTTTCAAAGAAGTGACCGATATTTCATTCGATGTTGCATATGTAATTCGTAGCATGCTTGGATAACCATATAAAGGTATATTTATAATCTTCAACACTTTCTTCTTCCTTTTTCTTTAAGCTAAGGAAATTTATATTCACCAAAACTTGTGATCATGAGGGAAGTATTTATTGAATAATGTCTCATTAAAAGTTCTCCATCACACAAGTTCTATTTCCTCTTCCTCCCAAATATTCTTGATCAGCGACCACCATTGATCAAAATATTCATTGAGACAATACACTGAAAGTTTAAATTTTTCCTTTTCACCACATACCAAATCCATGCATATCTTCTCCAAAGATATAATCTATTGATCAACTACAATTGGATTAGTAGTCCCACAAAATAATTGGAGTTTTTTTCATATAACGTGATCCAACATAAGAGATTATATATGTAGAATAGGTCGATTCATTTGAGAAAGGTTATTTTTTCATAACCTGATTAAGTTTAACAAATATATCCATAATATTTTCCATTCTAATACCAAGGGTATTGGTTTCCCTTGGTAGTGAAATATCTATATTTTCCATGAGTAGTGAAACTATTTTTCCTTCTAGGTGCCACTTATAAACAATAAAACATACTAGATTAGTTTATAAAATTATGAACATTTTATAATTCTAAATATGACATAAAACATAACATAAATTGAAACAATTATTCATAGATAATCTCCTAATCATAAAACTATTTTCTTTGGATAGATATTAACATTCAAATCATTTATACATATTTTTAAAGAAATCTTGAATTATCCAAAGCATATCCCTCCGTATTGTCATACCAGGTGCACAATAAGGATTATTGTTGTGTACTAGGTTACACTCAAGTTAGGATGGACACACCTTTTAAGAGTTTTCACCCCTAGTCACATCTTTTCCAGAGCCTCGTGCACCTGTAGTATCCAAATAGGGATGTATTACTAGGAATACCCATTTAATCTCTACCTCACCAAAATTATAGGATGTTATTATTTACTTATCCTCAATATCTATAATAGACGTATGTTCTCTAATATATGTTTTTTTTAAATATAGTTCCTACGGTTTCTACAAAACATCTTTTGATACCAACTGTAATTCTCTGACCACAGAATCCCGTAGTTGGTGCATTACTTTATTACATTGACATGATTTGAATGATTTAAATCAGGAAGGACCAATCATTTTATTAGTTTTTGAAATCCATATTACATTCATGATACCCATATTACATTAAAAAATATAAAATAAAACATGATACAAATAATAAAATGAAATTAAAAACATCCATGAAAGCTCATTCAAGGATTAATTCTTCATATCGTGGGGAAAGTAAAAAAAAATAAAGGTGAGCTCTAATGCTCAGTAAGGGTAAGTAAAATATAAGAAGTAATGAATTAGTTAGAATAATTAACATGTAAAGGTAAATAACTAAAGATAAATTCCATTTATATAATTGGATAAGTGAAAATTAATATGGTAGGGTAAGTAAAAAAAACACAAGAAATTTAATTAACAAATTGAGAATGATATTCACCCATAGATAATATAAAGTGAAAATATCATAGATAAATAATAACTGAATCTAAATAAAAGAAAATTATTAATTATTTTATGCCATGTTTCCTAGGTACAAGGAATGTATACCATGGAGACCTTTCACAAGATTATTTTAATATATCAGGTAAAAACCCATTGGATTGGAAAAATGATTCACCTCATGATACTACTGATGCATCGATGGGATATCTATCAAAAGGCCCCACCCATGCCGTAATCATCCAAATAATTCCTCATATATCAAAAAACCAATTTAATTCTTGAACAATATGACTTATCAAATATCTATATCGAGTAAAAGATACAAATTTACCAATATTTCCCCAATTAATAATATAAATGTCATGTATAAACCATATATAAAAATAATTTACAATTTATGAAATAATTATACCGATAAAATAATATTATGGATATATAGAATAAATTTTATATGTAATGTAAAATGTTTATGATGAAGTCTTTGTTTCAAGAGAATGTTCACAATTAAAAAATAATGTAAAATTACAAAGATATCTTTTACCACTTGAAAATTTTCATGTCAAAACCCTTTAGATGAGATAATTAAAATTAAAAGTTTAAATAACCTAAAGATAAAAGGATTCATAATATAATATATCAATAGGGTTAGTATATACACCACACAAAATATGTATGCGGTGAATATAACATTTATCTCTGAGTTGAGATGAAAATACCTTTCCATATGCTCCCTTTTGGTTGAAAGCTCTTTTACCTCATGTATAATGGTTTTATGAATTTTATTTACTTAATATAGAACTATATTAATATATATTATATGAGATATAGTCTTTTTATAATATATCAAAACCCTTTCATTAATAATCATTTATCATTTTCATCATTTTGTGTTTTAATTTCCTTGTATTTCGAGTATGTTTGAATTTTTATTTTTTTCCTATTAATTATATCATGATTTAATAATATGAATAATTTAAAACATTATTAAAATGTCATATATATTTGGTATGTATATATTTATAATAATCCATATAGTTTAGATTTAAGATATGAAATGCACCATTCATGGAGATGGTAAGTCATACATACACATAAACGATAATTTCATTTCTTTTTCATATTAAAATAAAGAAAATTAAATGATATATATTTATATTATAATTAAATTTTCATATTTATGTCACATATGAGACATATTTTCATTAAAATAATCCTTAATACATTGTATGTATTGTGTGAACGAATAACATTGTTTTGAAGAGGTGGTAGTCCACAAATAAAGTTACCGTATTCCCAAAAAATGTTAAGCATAAAGGTAATGTTATATAAAAATAAAATAATCATAAATAAATAATAAATATAATATAAATAATATATAAACAATAAATAAATCATTATTACAACCTTGAATGGTGGTAATGGAATAACTAACGACATCAGTTCACGAGGTGGTGGTTCATTATACACATGAATGATGATTGTGTATCCCATTTGATGGGTGTGAATGAAAGTGAAGGTTTAACTCTTAATAGAATAAATTATAAGTTTATTTAATATAATTATGTTATTATATAATCATAATATAAAAATAATTTAAGGGGTGGATATGGAAATGAAACAAAAGAAATCATTTTTAGAACGTTACCTCTTATTCAAGTAACTCCTTTTAGTTTATACCAAAATAAATCCATGGTTGGATTTATGAAAAATTATTGGATTTTAGGAGGTTTTATGGGATTTCGGTATATTATTTGTTCAGGTTTTTGGTGATACAAATTCTTGTGAGGTTTGAATAAGTGGGAGGGGGGAGTGGCTTTTTATAGTGGAGGAGGGGTGGCATTATTGTAAATATAAAAATATTAACACTATTGAGAGGTATCCATTATATAATGTTACTCCAATAGTGAACCAAATTCTAAATAAGTTTTTATATGATATAAATATGGACATAAAATAGGTTTTTGAAATGTTTATAGTTAATTTTGGCACAAATTTTAAGATTTACTCCACATTTAAGCTAGTTTTTCTTTTAATCACTCTAACTAATTTTAATTACTTTCACTAATATTTTTCATCAATATTTTTAACTTTTTAGAAATTAGAAATTATTATTATTTCAATTATGGAATTATTTTTTCGAAATTCCAATCAAATTAGTGGAAAAAATTAATTTGAAATTAACCCTGTAGCTGGGAAGACAAAGAAGGTTTTTAAAGTGAAAATGTTCGAAAGTTTGAACTGTTTTTATATCAAATTTTAATGTGAAATTAATTAAAATGACCTAAATTAGATTAATTTTTGTATAAATTATCTAATTTAACTTTTAAAACAATTAAAAACATAGTTTATCATTATAAATTAATTAGATGAAAAGTCAGTTTTCAATTAATATTCTGTATGCTTTCACTATTCATCAAAAAAAGAAACTTCTCATAAAAATACCCCAAATTAACCCAAAGTAAATTTTTATATTAATATGTCAATAATGAAGTACATTTTTTCATATTAAATTTATAAATTTTTTAAAATTCAGTTATAAAGTAGGTGCACCATTAAAAGACAACAAAATTGTGTTTTTAGAAAAATACAATTTTTAAGCGTAAAAGTGGATTTATTTTTATCTTATTCATAAAATATAAATTGGATTAATATAAAAAATATTTTATTTAATATATAATATTTATATTTAATTATTATCATTCAATAATAGTAATTAATTTAATTTATTAAAATAAAACACATTTGAGAGAATAAAAATAGTTCTTTATAAAAACATTTCCTATATATTCAATTGGTTTTGATATTCACTTATATGAAATTTTTAATCCAATGAATTAAAAAATAAATTTTCATAAGTTATTTAATCATATTAATAACCATTAATTTATTGGATAGGTTTTATCTTATTATATTAAATAATTAACATCTTAAAAATATATTATTGTTCTGTAAAACTCAATCTTGCATGTAACACAAACTACCAAACAAAGTCGTTCTTGTGTGTAACTCAAGATAACTCTGTGTTGAATTAAATATAAGATATAAAATAGATATATTTAAAATAATAAATATATTATAAAGTATCAGGATGTTATATTCCTTTTTAATCTTGGTGTTTCATGTTATACACACTATTAAATACAATGTCCTTACTTTACAATTTTGGGGTGTTACAATGCACCTATCTTAATTTAGTAGGTGTATATACTACCCCTTGAACATATAATATCATGAATTTATTTATTTTAATGATATTTTAAGTTTCATTTAATGTTACTATCTTAAAGTTCTTGTAATTGAATGATACCAAAGTGGTAAGGGTTTTATAATAGAATCTCATCATTTATCGATAATGTTAATGTTTATTCTTCTAATGATGAAATCTTATGATTCATATCTCAAGAAACTCATGATTTTTTTATCATTTTGATATTTTATGAGAACACATTTTTCCCTTATTTTTCCTCTCTATATGTACTTAATATTTTAAAATAAATTTTTAACAAAATCATTTTTATTTATATCTTCATTTGAAAAATAGTTTATCTTCAAAGAATATGTTTTCTAAAAATGTTTTAAAAATTACTTTAATTTTATAAAAATGATTTATTAAATACTTTTTACCCATATTTTAATTTTTTAAAGATTTTTTCGAATGGAATCTTCATTTTTTCTAAACAAGGAACATTTTTCTTTTACCAAAAATGTGAAAGGAATCTTTGTTTTAACGTGTATGACATGTACAAAATTTCCACTTTCATAAACACTAAGTATTTTAAACCACACCTTAAGTTTCAATGTTTTTTTCAATTAAATGGATTTCAAAAATATTTTATGAATTTTTAGTTATTTTTAAAGTGGAAAGGATATTTTCCTTATAAAATATTTTTAATTATTTTTAATGATTCCTTTATATGTTTTCATGGTAATTTTAAAATTAAATGGATTTTAATTTTTTTTTATGTTTTAAAAGTCATTTTCATTCTAGAAATGCTATTTTCAACAAGAAATATTCCAAGTGATCCTTTAAAATAAGTTTCCTTTAAATATTAAATCCTTTGATGCTACTTATGATTTATAAGGGATAAGATTGAATAATATTATCCTTATTATTTATTTGGATGGTTATTGTTTATGTTGATGAAATGTTTATGAAAACCATTCATTTTTCATGGGTTATGCTATAGGGAATTGATGCAATATTTATAAATAACATTTTCATTATGTAACACCCCAAGATTTCATAGTGTGTTATTTCTTCAAAATAATTCAATAACTTGCACTACATGCAACACCAAGTTCAATCACACCATGACTTACAAAAAAAAGCCATTAAAAGAGGCCATGAATAGCATTAACTACATTTTTAACATTATATAATCCTTATAATTTTAGAATCCATATTATGAGTTTCTTAGTCATAATGCAAGAACAGATTCATTTTCAGTATTGCACTTTTATCAACTTTTAATAGTGAAACCTTTTTAAATACAATATTTTAAACTTTTTGACTAAATGGGGACATCAAAAAATTTAAAATGAAACATCCCAAGCTTACACGATACACTTTACTTTGAATAAAACAGTAGCGTGTGTTGTACGCAACTTCGAGTTTTAACACACACCACAACCGATCAAACTAGCCGTTATGAATAGTAATACCTAATTTTTGAAATTATATATATTTTATATTTCAAAATGGACTTCATTTTTGGATTCGGAATATCGAATTTAGCCTAAGGTGAAATTTTGGTACTTTTCGGATAACTTTAATATTTTGATGAATAGTGAAAATTACTAAATTTTAATTAAAAACAACTTTTTTAATCAAAATAATTAATAGTGATAAATTATGAATTTGAGTGGTTTTAAAGTATATTTAGAATATATTTTTACAATTTAATATAATGTTGGTCATTGGACAAAATTTTACAATTAAACCGAACATAAACAAGTGTCAATCTTTTGATAGTTATTATCTCTTAAAAACACGCTTTTTGTTTTGACAGCGGGAATTAATTTTAAATTAATTTCTGCCACTTCTGTGTTTTGAATTTCGAAAAATGGATTCCATATTTGGAATCAGGATGTCCAAATTTTTTAAATAGGTAACTTTTATTTTTAGACATTTTGAATAATTATTGTGGTAAATATTTTATTTACCATGGTTAATGGTAAATCTGGTAAATAAGGGTTAAAAAATAATATTATAATAATACTAAATTACCCTAAAACGTGTCCTAGCCTTATTGGTTGATAAATGTTAATCCATAGTCATCTTTGGGTCGATTTGGGGACCCCATGGTGCCACTTGTAGGTGATAGGGACACTTTATTTTAATTAAGTTAAAATGAATACAAAAATGACACAAGCATATATCTTTTAGAAAAACAATTATTACATAGGGTTATATATGTTGGATTTTAGATTATAAATATTCATTAGAAAGATAAAAAGATTTCCTACATAATTATATTTGATTTATAATTTTTAGACATTAAATAAGTTATTTTATTTTTGAAGCAATGATGATGCAGTAATTACTAAAATAGTGAAAAATTAAATTAATTGATATTATAAATACCCAAATAAATATAATATGAAAATTTTAATGAATTAAACTAATTTTATAGGATACTATGATATATTAGGATTGATTTAATTGACCTTTTTAGAAGTAATCAATCTGTTATGAGTTTCACAAAAATCAACTATTGAATAGTGTCAAAATTGACATAAAAGAGTTCTTAAAACAAATATTATATTATTAATTGATATTAAATTACTAAAAATCTAAGGTTAGGCCAAGAGACTGATATCATTATAGTTTCATCATTAATGGACCACTTGGGGGTCGCTTGGATGTATATAGTAAGTTAATTAACCATATTATATAAAAATACAACGAGACATTGTAAAAGTGAAACTAATTAACTTAGAGTTAATACTTAAAGATAAGGTTAATATAAGTACCCAAACCTGTCTAAATTCTATTGGATGAGTTGTTTTCGATCCATCCCCACCTTAAACTTTTAATAGTCAACTTCGTAGCCATTAGAAACCGAATATGAATTTTTTATAAATTAATATTTCTAGATTTTCCAAAGGTGCCCCTCACCCCTCTTATAAAAGGGCACTCCTCCTTCTCATTTCTTCACACCTTCAAAGCCTTTTGGTTCGGCCAAACTCTGCCCAAATACTCTCCCAACTTCCCTCACTACAACCTAGAGGCATTATTTTGATCAGAAAGCCAACCTAAGGAGCCCTTTTGATCAAATCAAAAGGAAGAAACCGAAGAAGAGGAGGTTAACCTACCCCAACCAAGGAAAAGTACAAGGTAAGGGATTTTCTTATCTCACATTCAATTCCGTGAGATTTCCATTATTCGCCACTAAATTATTGAAAGTGGTGTATTGTGTACTGGCATTTGATATATATATTATCATGAGTATCTTTATATTCATGTTATTCTGTAAATAATTTGGTGGTTATTAACTTTTGGCCATACGACTCAGTTGATTAACGTGGTAAGGGGTTTTCATCTCACTCTTTATTTCCGTGAGATTCATGCCATATTTCCACTATTATCTTTTGTGTGGTGTATGTACTGCCCATAATTTTATTCTTTGTGTAATACACTTTACCTTATGTGTATTTACATTTTCATTGTATGATACCTCTTTCATGGGTTGTATGTTTCATAAGTTACCAAATCGATAAGGGTTTACTTCACAATCTCTTTAATATCGGAGGTTGTTTTTACGTAAGTATCTACAGGGACATATTTACAATCCATGTCCATATTTCATAAAAGAGTTTTCAAAGGGATTCTTTCTAAGGGAACTTTTACTAAAACATCATTTTAAATGTTTTAAATATTTATTCTTCTAAATCATTCTCATTTATGTCCATGTTTTCAAAATGGTTTTTGAAGATTTATTTATATGAAAATGAATGTTTTAAAAGTGTTAATTCCATTCAAAAGTTTCAAAGTGGTATGGGACACTTTGATTCAAAAATTTATTTAAATGCCTTACTTTCTAAATTGTGTAACATTAAAATGTTTTCATGAAAAAGGGATATTTCTCTCAATAATTTTCAAAAAACATTTTCATCTATGTCAACATCCTTTGATGGATTTTAAGATTATTTGAAGTTGATTTATTATGATATAAAACTTCCATATTGTAATGAAGTTTTGTGATATTTTTGACTGTAGATGTGTCATTCATGGTTTATGAGTAAAGTATTGACATTTCGCATGCTAGTTCCAATAAGAATGTTTATGTTATATTTCAACCTTTACTTCATATGAATGTGTTGGACAAGTATGTTCCATGTTGGGGATTGGTTAAAGTAAGCCCTCCAGGTTGGGGACTGGTAAAAGTAAGCCCTCCAGGTTAGGGACAGGTAAAAGTAAGCCCTCCGGTTTGGTCTCCGGTTATTAGAGGCACTCCGGGTTGGTGTCCAGTTATTAGAGGCACTCCGGGTTGGTGTCCGGTTATTAGAGGCACTCCGGGTTGGGTTCCGGTTACAGTTAGCCCCAAGGTCTTGGGACGAGGCCTTGAAAAGAAATTAAAGTTTAGCATTATTCATTCAATCATTATGAAAGTGGTTAGTGATTTTGCATGTGATTATTCGATTAGTAGAATATCCATGTGAATGAGTAAATGGCATTATTTCATTTTATTTATGCCATACAAAGTTGAAAGTTCAAGTTTGAAAGGATGTTGTTTTAGTTATACATTGCCTTAAATGTTTATTCTTATTTATGAAAGTTTCCGCTATATTGTTATCCTTACTGGGCGTTTGAGCTCACCCCTTTTCTATGTTTTATTTTTCCCAGGAAGTGAAGAAGTAAATTATGAATGACCTGCAGGGATATTATATGGGGATATGAGTGTGGTTTATGGAGACAATATGTTGTTGTAGTAGTTTTTCATTTTATGATGTAATGTAAGACTTATGAATATATCTAGTGTTTCCAAGGCTACTAAACCAATCGATCTTTCGAGATTTGATCTTTCTTGTGATCATTCCAATGTTATGTAATAATGCACCGTCTCTGGGTAACTAGGGTCGGGGTGTTACAGTTGGTATCAGAGGAAGTTTAGTAAAAACCTTGGAAGCTAGATTTAGATAAAATCTGATTAGAGCACGTAGACCTAAGATGAACTTTGAGGATAAGTGTAGAAGAACTTCCTAGAATTTTGGTATTGTAGAGATTTTGTGAGTTTTTCGAGCAATACATCCCTGTCTGGATATGAGCAGGTAGAGGCGGCTCTGGCACAGATGTACCTAGGGGTAAAACCCGAAAACACCGCTTTGAGCTAGACTCGAACGGGAACTGGTGCACGACAACAGGTCTTGCTGCACTCATGGTTACGACACTCCTGGGGGATATGCTTAGGATAATTCTCATTTTCTTTACAAACCATTATGAAAGGTTTATGAGTATATACATCCTCAAAGGAGACATTTTTATGATTATGGATTATATCCATAAATAGTTCAATTTATGTTAAGTGTTTTATAAGTATGAGATTATGTATTTTGATTCATAAACTGATCTAGTTTATGCCATTGTTTAGAAATGACGCCCAGTAGAAGGAATGAGAACTCCAGAAATGCACATGATCCAAAGAGAAGGAAGGATCATCTCTTTCATGGTCTTAAGCTAGAATTTATAAGAGAAATAGTCTCCCATGTATTATCATCATATGAAGAAATAATATCATGTGTTGATAAGATAAGTAAAGAGTTTACTGAGTCCTATGGCTTTTAAGGGAAGCAAGATAAGAAAAGGATGGAAGAGAGAAAGATGGATAAAGGGAAGAGGGAAAAGAAGAATTTTCCCATATGTGGTAACTGTGGAAAGAAACACCCTGGAACTTTCCTGAAAGGAATGGGAGTTTGTTATAAGTGTGGAGTTAAAGGGCACAAAGTACGTGACTGCAAGGGTAAGAAAATGGTTTCAAATGTAAAATGCTTCATTTGCAAGGAGTGTGGACACTACGCGAACCTATGTCCCAGTCATCAGACTATGCTACAAATGATGTTATTGGATAATAATCAAGTTATGATACTACCACAGATGAAGAGGAATGATTAGAGTTCTTATGTTGATTATGTCAATTGAGTGTTGTATCAACAATGTAATTTTTATAATAATTATGGAGTATATAAGGATTGTACTGCAGTACTATTTCATTAAGGACTTGAGATTGTGTGGAACAAAGAAAAGTGACTCAATAGCAGGATAAATTTTTGGAGAATATATGGTTGAGAGAATGATAAATCATAATATAGTTCTGATACTGAGGTAGTGATTTTGGAAGAATATGTGATTGTTTTGGATAAATTATATTTGATATTATTGACTACCTTGGAACTGATTAGTGATTTGTATATTCCATCATTGTTGGGGTTTAAATTTTTTTTTGGATTAATGTAGTATATCCAGCATTCTATATGGAATAAGGGATCATGAATGTAATCAATAAGGAATATGGTAATACATGATGAATGTATTCATATGCTATTACGGGGTAAAAAGGATCTATATTATGTTTACCTTCCTTATAAATGTTAGACTATGAGTTTGGACAGAAGTATTTTGGATAGTTCTAGTTTGGATTATTTTGGATTTCCATAAAAGGACAACCCGGAGGTCGGGCGGCAACCCGTCGCGTTCGGCAAGGCTGCGAGACTTGAACCCGCAACCGAAGGGCGACAAGGGTGTATCACCTACCACTGGCCCACGAGATGTCCTGGATTAAATAATGTAGTTTTTTTAAATGATCTGGTAGATGAATTATAAATTCATTTATTTTGGAACCCTGTACGAATAGTATAAATAGAAATTTTCTTTACGTTCTATTATCTTTTAGAGTGAAAGATGAGTTTGTGGTAGAAATTTATTAATGGATAAAACTCTAATTATAATGTAAGTATATCTCCTTATGATCTTAGCCAATCTCATAAATAAATTCCTCAACATTAATAAAAGGAACTTAGAACAAAAATGTTGTCCTAGATGGTACCTTAAATCATCACTAATTTATGGCTTTGGGATTGTTGGCCTTTTCATAGCCATGTTCTCTACCACTCTCCATCGGATAATTGATGGTTAGATTTCTCTTCCATATCCATATTTTCCTACATGGAACCCTAGTATGTGTTATTTTCGGTAATCTTCATACTTTCCACTCTTTATTTTAAATAGAGGCCTCATTAATTCATTTTTCGATGTGGGATTTCAACTAAGATATTTTGAAACGTCAAAAATGTGTTATCCTAATACCCTATGTTTTGTTGAACCGATGGTATTTCAAATCATCATAGATTGATGAATTTAAGGACCTAAATTTTACACATGTTTGTGATTGATGACCTCAATCACTACCTATAAATATTTACCTTTTTCCTCCAATTATATGTCTCTAATTGCCACCAATGTTCTCCTAATCGAGATCATAATTTGGTGGTGACCCTTTGATTTCTCTTTTCTTCATATTAAGACTAAATTTTAGTAACCCAATTTCCGATGTGGGTTTTCCCACAAATATATTTTCTACTTTCAACCTTTTATTTTCTAAGAACAATTTCAAATTGCGAGGACGCAATTTATTGAAGGAGGGGAGAATGTAACACCCCAAGATTTCATAGTGTGTTATTTCTTCAAAATAATTCAATAACTTGCACTACACGCAACACCGAGTTCAATCACACCATGAATTACAAAAAAAAAAGCCATTAAAAGAGGTCATGAATAGCATTAACTACATTTTTAACTTTATATAATCCTTAAAATTTTAGAATCCATATTATGAGTTTCTTAGTCATAATGCAAGAACAGATTCATTTTCAGTATTGCACTTTTATCAACTTTTAATAGTGAAACCTTTTTAAATACAATATTTTAAACTTTTTGACTAAATGGGGACATCAAAAAATTTAAAATGAAACATCCCAAGCTTACACGGTATGCTTTCCTTTGAATAAAACAGTAGCGTGTGTTGTACGCAACTTCGAGTTTTAACACACACCACAACCGATCAAACTAGCCTTTATGAATAGTAATACCTAATTTTTGAAATTATATATATTTTATATTTCAAAATGGACTTCATTTTTGGATTCGGAATATCGAATTTAGCCTAAGGTGAAATTTTGGTACTTTTCGGATAACTTTAATATTTTGATGAATAGTGAAAATTACTAAATTTTAATTAAAAACAACTTTTTTAATCAAAATAATTAATAGTGATAGATTATGAATTTGAGTGGTTTTAAAGTATATTTAGAATATATTTTTACAATTTAATATAATGTTGGTCATTGGACATAATTTTACAATTAAACCGAACATAAACAAGTGTCAATCTTTTGATAGTTATTATCTCTTAAAAACACGCTTTTTGTTTTGACAGCGGGATTTAATTTTAAATTAATTTCTGCCACTTCTGTGTTTTGAATTTAGAAAAATGGATTCCATATTTGGAATCAGGATGTCCAAATTTTGTAAATAGGTAACTTTTATTTTTAGACATTTTGAATAATTACTGTGGTAAATATTTTATTTACCATGGTTAAGGGTAAATCTGGTAAATAAGGGTTAAAAAATATTATTATAATAATACTAAATTACCCTAAAATGTGTCCTAGCCTTATTGGTTGATACATGTTCGACCATAGGAATCTTTGGGTCGATTTGGGGACCCCATGGTGCCACTTGTAGGTGATAGGGACACTTTATTTTAATTATGTTAAAATGAATACAAAAATGACACAAGCATATATCTTTTAGAAAAACAATTATTACATAGGGTTATATATGTTGGATTTTAGATTATAAATATTAATTATAAAGATAAAACGATTTCCTACATAATGATATTTTATTTATAATTTTTAGACATTAAATAATTTATTTTATTTATGAAACAATGATGATGTAGTAATTACTAAAATAGTGAAAAATTAAATTAATTGATATTATAAATACCCAAATAAATATAATATGAAACTTTTAATGAATTAAACTAATTTTATAGGATAATATGATATATTAGGATTTATTTAATTTAATTTTTTCTAAGTAATCAATCTTTTATGAGTTTCAAAAAAATCAACTATTGAATAGTGTCAAAATTTACATAAAATAGTTCTTAAAACAAATATTATATTATTAATTGATATTAAATTACTAAAAATCTAAGGTTCGGACAAGAGACTGATATCATTATAGGTTCATCATTAATGAACCACTTGGGGGTCGCTTGGATGTATATAGTAAGTTTATTAACCATATTATATAAAAATACAAAGAGACATTGTAAAAGTGAAACTAATTAACTTAGAGTTAATACTTAAAGATAAGGTTAATATAAGTACCCAAACCTGTCTAAATTCTATTGGATGAGTTGTTTTCGACCCATCCCCACCTTAACCTTTGAATAGTCAACTTTGGAGCCATTATAAACCGAATATGAATTTATTATAAATTAATATTTCTAGCTTTTCCAAAGGTGCCCCTCACCCCTCTTATAAAAGGGCACTCCTCCTTCTCATTTCTTCACACCTTCAAAGCCTTTTGGTTCGGCCAAACTCTGCCCAAATACTCTCCCAACATACCTCACTACAACCTAGAGGCATTAGTTTGATCAGAAAGCCAACCTAAGGATCCCTTTTGATCAAATCAAAAGGAAGAAACCGAAGAAGAGGAGGTTAACCTACCCCAACCAAGGAAAAGTACAAGGTAAGGGATTTTCTTATCTCACATTCAATTCCGTGAGATTTACATTATTCGCCACTAAATTATTGAAATTGGTGTATTGTGTACTGGCATTTGATATATATATTATCATGATTATCTTTATATTCATGTTATTCTGTAAATAATTTGGTGGTTATTAACTTTTGGCCATACGACTCAGTTGATTAACTTGGTAAGGGGTTTTCATCTCACTCTTTATTTCTGTGAGATTCATGCCATATTTCCACTATTATATTTTGTGTGGTGTATGTACTGACCATAATTGTATTCTTTGTGTAATACACTTTACCTTATGTGTATTTACATTTTCATTGTATGATACCTCTTTCATGGGTTGTATGTTTCATAAGTTACCAAATCGATAAGGGTTTACTTCACAATCTCTTTAATATCCGAGGTTGTTTTTACGTAAGTATCTACAGGGACATATTTACTATCCATGTTTATATTTCATAAAAGAGTTTTAAAAGGGATTATTTCTAAGGGAACTTTTACTAAAACATCATTTTAAGTGTTTTAAATATTTATTCTTCTAAATCATTCTCATTTATGTCCATGTTTTCAAAATGGTTTGTGAGGATTTATTTATATGAAAATGAATGTTTTAAAAGTGTTAATTCCATTCAAAAGTTTCAAAGTGGTATGGGACACTTTGATTCAAAAATTTATTTAAATTCCTTACTTTCTAAATTGTGTAACATTAAAATGTTTTCATGAAAAAGGGATATTTCTCTCAATAATTTTCAAAAAACATTTTCATCTATGTCAACATCCTTTGATGGATTTTAAGATTATTTGAAGTTGATTTATTATGATATAAAACTTCCATATTGTAATGAAGTTTTGTGATATGTTTGACTGTAGATGTGTCATTCATGGTTTATGAGTAAAGTATTGACATTTCATATGCTAGTTCCAATAAGAATGTTTATGTTATATTTCAACCTTTACTTCATATGAATTTATTGGAAAAGTATGTTCCAGGATGGGGACTGGTTAATGTAAGCCCTCCAGGTTGGGGACTGGTAAAAGTAAGCCCTCCAGGTTAGGGACTGGTAAAATTAAGCCCTCCGGTTTGGTCTCCGGTTATTAGAGGCACTCCGGGTTGGTGTCCGGTTATTAGAGGCACTCCGGGTTGGTGTCCGGTTATTAGAGGCACTCCGGGTTGGGTTCCGGTTACAGTTAGCCCCATGGTCTTGGGACGAGGCCTTGAAAAGAAATTAAAGTTTAGCATTATGCATTCCATCATTATGAAAGTGGTTAGTGATTTTTCATGTGATTATTCGATTAGTAGAATATCCATGTGAATGAGTAAATGGCATTATTTCATTTTATTTATGCCATACAAAGTTGAATGTTCAAGTTTGAATGGCTGTTGTTTTAGTTATACATTGCCTTAAATGTTTATTCTTATTTATGAAAGTTTTTGCTATATTGTTATCCTTACTGGGCGTTTGAGCTCACCCCTTTTCTATGTTTTATTTTTCCCAAGAAGTGAAGAAGTAAATTATGAATGACCTGCAGGGATATTATATGGGGATATGAGTGTGGTTTATGGAGACAATATGTTGTTGTAGTAGTTTTTCATTTTATGATGTAATGTAAGACTTATGAATATATCTAGTGTTTCCAAGGCTACTAAACCAATCGATCTTTCGAGATTTGTTCTTTCTTGTGATCATGCCAATGTTATGTAATAATGTACCGACTCTGGGTAACTAGGTTCAGGGCGTTACACATTACATGGGTTATGATGTGATGATATGATGAATGATTTATGATATTATTGAACACATAAATATGATATTAATTATGGTATGGGTGGGACCTATATCTACCTTCCATTTATTGGTTAAATCATTATTTCTAATGAGATAATAATGAGAAACAAGTATATGAGATTGATCCCCTATGGGAAACACGTGAGTCCTGATCCCTAATGGTAAATATGTGATGAGTCTTGATCCAGTATGTTGATGGTATTGGTAGGTAATAATGAAATAAGAAATGTTTTTCTATATTAATGATGGTGCCATACTTTTATGACATGAATTTATGTTTCATGATTGATTTAAGATTATTTCTCACTTTTGTGGACTATGTTTTCTGAAATGATAAATGTTTATTACATGACTCATGTTTATGATCTATGAAAGGTTATGTATGAACTTCATAATCTATCATTATGTTCACAGTCAATATTATTATCTTATTCCTTCATAATAATATAGATTGATATCTCCTATTTTTACCCTTACAGAGCATCTGATCTCACCCTTTCCTATGTTTCCTTCCACATTTTATGAATGAAGGTTTAGGTAGGGTATTCCTAAGAGGGGGTACTATGTGAGAATATCTTTATGGGAGATGTCAATGATAATTCATAAAATAAGAATATTTTATTTCTATTCTCTAAAAGAAAGTAAAATATTATAGTCCTCAATGATGTGTTTATGAAATATATTGAATATTAATATAAATAGATGTTATATTTACATATGAAAATCCTTGTTCTTTATAGTTGGTATTAGAGGAAAGGTTTAGTCAACCTTTTCATATTAGGATTATGTAAACATTAGTGAAAAACATATGGATAATTCTTAGTATATGATAATAGTGTTATGTTTTTGAAAAAACATCTTATATGGTTTTCATAGAAATAAATCACTCTTTGGATATTAAAGATAAATGTGGTTGTAAAACAGAGGTACCAGGGGATAATAACAATGAAAAAGGAACATTGGTATTGACTTGATCATTACTTGATACTCAATAATAGGCCTTACTGTGTACCTAGTTTGACACTCCCAGAGGATATGATTTGGTTAGTACACATTTTATTTCTTAACTATTTTGAATAATTTTAATATATGATGATCATGGATGACCTAGGTTAATCCTTAGGTGTCAAAGATTGAAAATAAGGTGTCATGATTTAGGAATCATATAAATGAATTTTTAATATTTTTTATGATTATGTGGGTTTCCTCTATGATCAGTGTTTCTAAAAATTTTCTTTATAGTTTTAATAAATGGATAGAACGTAAGGGAACCATGTTAATGAAAACTGTTAAGAAGAATGCAATAATTTTCATCTCGAGAAACCAAACATTAAGGGATATGGAATATAAAATCTTGTTTCTATTCTTACAAAATATTTACAAGATATGAATAATACTGATCTTCTAAATGAGCAAAGGAGGTAAAACGTTCTAGTGAGTCCTTTATGAGGTAATATGAACCTTATTTTATTGATTCTACTGATCCACTAGTTTATGCGCAATGGATCAGTACCAGTAAAAAATACATTTTCAGTTCATTAGTGTTCAGATCATGAAAAAATCATTTTGGATATTTATTATTTGAAAGGAAATGTAGATCAACAGTAGACTCTTATTAAGAACATGAGGGAATAAGAAGTAATTGAATGGATGGAATGGGTAGTGTTTAATGAGACATTTCTTAGTAATTACTTCCCTTATATTTTTGTGAAAAATATGGGAAAGGAATTCCTTAAGATTAAGAAAAATGATGATTCCTATGAGGCAAATTTTACATGGATTATGAGGTATTCCAATTGATTAATCCTCAAACCCGATTTTTTTTTATTAATTCATTGGTGGATTAAAACCAACTTTTGAAAAGGTGTTATCCATAAGATACTTTAGTAGTTAAGAAGCAATTTCCTAATGTACACTCAAGGTAGAAATATAAATTAGATAGTTTCAGAATTTTCATGGTTTTGATAACAAAATGAAGTTTGAGTGTCATGAAAACTCCAATAAATCACATAGTTGAAAGAAATTACAAAAATATATATTAGATAAATAATGTAAGAAATATCAAGGTAAATGTTTGAATAGAACAAGGAGGTGATTTAAATATAGAAGTATAGGTCATAAAGCCCATGTATATTGAAATGTGATGAATGGTCCAACTATTGCAATGGAGGATAGTAGGATTCCAAATAATGAACCACCCACTTTAAAATACTTAAAATACGAGGAGTATGTACATTATGTGAATCAATTTCCCATCCTAAGGGATAATGTGGAATATTACCACAATTACCAATGGAGATAAAGGGCAAAGGGAAAGCTTAAGAAATGAAAAATGTTAAACTTAATCATGTTAATTAGGGAACACATATCACCTAGTAATTATTGGGGAATTTCCTGTTGAATTTTGTATGAATAAACCCTATATAAATCTTATTATTCACCATTTGGTGAAAATTTATTCTAAACATTTACTATCTTACTTTACATGAATTATAGAATAATAAAATCCCATTTGATATTTTTTTATTGTAAGGATGAACAAAAGACTCTAATGGAAAAGTTTTTATCTAAGATAAGAGCTTAATTAAGGAATAAAGTGTGAATTATATTTTGGAATTATATATGTATCCATGTAATATTATCTTAAGAGTTATGGATACCATTACTAGTTTATAAGTTTAAGGTTGATCATAAGTTAAAAGTCATAGATCACCCTCTTGAGACTTAAGGTGATTGGAATTTATAAAGATTGAGGATATTTTGGGAGATATTTATGGCAATAAAACCCTTTTCATTTGTATACATTTTAGTAATAATGTTATTTATAGAGAAATGACTTTAAATTTTTTGGATATAAGATTAAATGTATTGGTAAATTTTAGGGTTTATATTGTCTTTCGTGTCGCGGTAATTTTGGGTTATTTCAATTTGGGAAATTTATATGAGTTATTTTCATATAGTTTTAGAAAAAGGATAACCCACATTCTGGGTGATAGCTCATCACATTCAGGATGGTTGTGAGGCTTTAACCCACAACTGAATGGTGACAAGGTTATAACACCTTCCACTAGCCTACGTGAAAGAGTATTTCTAGTGGGACATCATGAAGAGAGATGTTTCTGAGTTTGTATCTAGGTGCTTGGTATTTCAGAAAGTCAATGTTGAGAGACAAAAGTATAAGGGGATGTTACATCCATTACCTATACAAAAATGGAAATGGGAAAGAATCACGGTGTTTTTTTGTTAGACTCCCCAAAAAATATAAAGGAATCAATGCTATATGGGTAGTAGTTGATTTCATAATAAATTCAACACACATTACTATAAAATAACACTTTAGAATTAGTAATCAATATCAGTGCAAGAAAAAAGAGATGATAAAGGTGCACTTTATCAGTGCTAAAAAACTCTCATAAAGGGTACATTTTATCAGCCCTAAAAAAGGTGATGACAAAATGTACCCTTTATCAACGTTTTTTTAGCACTGATAAAAGATTACCTTTATAACCCCCTTTTTAGTGATAATAAAAGGAATATTTTATCATTGCTTTGTTATTCATTCCAACAAAAGTTACCTTTTATCAGTGATTTATTATTAGCACTGATAAATGGTATCCTTTAGCTGTTCTTTTTTACCACTGATAAAGGTCCCGATCACCGAGAGAATCCCACATCGAAATAGAGCACATGAGGGCACTCTTTTATATATATCATTCTACTCTTTAATGGATCCGAAGATTGCTATGTGGATGGGCTCTGGCATACACTGCACACACTAATATGGGCCTCCTATTGGCTCATGTGGGACTTGACTCACACTATACTTAATCCAGCCCTACGCGCACTTTCATATTCGGGTCCTAAAAAGCCCTCTCTGATCCATTTCCAATTTTTTTATACAAACCAATAAAAAATAAAAGTATTAAAATTAATAAAAAAAATTAAATAATTAAAAAAATAAAAAATAAAAATGAATTAATTAAAAACTATAAGTTTTTTCAATTAAATAAGTATTCATAAATTATATGTATATATATATATATTATAAATATTAATAAGTATTATATATTAAATATAGATATATAAAATGAGTAATATGAAATAATTATACAAATAAAAATTAATAATGAGTAAATTAAAAAAATATTTAATTTTTTATTAATTAAATAATTATTTATAAAATGAATAAATTTATTATATATAAATATATATTAATTATAAATATTAATAAATAGTATATATTAAATATAGATATATAAAATCAATAAAATGAAATAAATAAACAAATAAAAAATAATAATGATTAAATTATGAAAAATATTAAATATTTTTTTAATTAAATAATTATTGATAAAAATGAATAAATTTAATATACTTATATAAAGATTATAAATATTAATGAATAATATATATAAAATATGGATAAATAAAAAAATGAAATCATAAAAATTAATAAAAAAACATAGAAATGAACAAATTATAATAATTAAAGAGATAAATTAATAATGAAAAATTAAAAAACTATTACAAATTTTATTAGTGAAACAATCATTAATAAAATTGAATAATTTTAGTATATATATATATATTATAAATAGTAATTAATAATATATATTAAATATAAATAAATAAAATGAATAAAACGTAATAATTAAAAATATATTAATGTTTTATTTATTTTAATGGGTTTTATACATAAAAATTCATTAATACTATTAATATAGAAATATATTCATATATATATATATATATATCAATATATGTAATATTTCACAAAATATGAATTATATAATACAAAATATTTATACTTATATTAAATAAATCATGTCTTTAGTGAAAATGGTTTATAAATAAAAATTAATACTAATTAAAAATATGGATTAATTGTACAGTGTATTGGATATTAATTGTATGTTGTTTGATTTTTCATCTTAACATATATCAAATGTGAGTTACATTGATTTCATACATATATATATGTAATTAATAATGCATTTTTATATACAATACACACACACAAATATTTATGCAATTAATGCTAATGAGACTATAACCATGTGGTAAAATCTCCTACTTGGAATCTAGAAGAACCATGATCAAATCCGGGAAGGGTAAATTTCTCTAATTACCATAAAAGCGCTGTAGCTAGGTACTATAGAAATACTGTTGAAATGGAAAATGTGTAGTAGTAGTGAAACTATAGTGGTGGAAGATACTATAGTGGGAGTGGTATTGTAGTAGCCCGGAGTATTATATCAATAATATTCACTAGAAGGCCCTTTAAGATGAAAATGGGATTTTGGGTCCAATATTTGGGATTTTGTGCCCTTGGGCCTTCATACCATGTCCATGGGCCACTTATCCTTGGACCTTCAGGCTATAAAATGTGTCCCCCTCTACCTAGAAAGAAATAAGTGTTTCCTTTCATAATAAACTGAGGCTTCAACCCTATCGTTTTTAAAAAAGAAATATTTACATAATTAATGAATTCTTATTTAGAAACACAAACACATAAAATTTATGTAATTTCTTCAAATTTCAGTACTCATTTTAGAATTTAATTTAGTAACATGATACATTTAATATATTGTGTTTCCAATGAGTAACTTCTATTTATTTACTTTTAATTTTATTACAGTTTGGTATTATTTATTCATTTTTAATATTTTTAATATTTTTAATTTTTTTAGAGTTTAATAAATTTCAAAAATTTATTTACTATGTTTTAATATTTTCAATATGTATTTATATTTACTTTAATATAAAACCATATTATTTTAAAAATATATATTTAATCAATAAAACTAATCTATTTTTTCAATATTTTTATAGTATTCTCATTTTGAATTATTCATTTTCACTCATTTTTAACATGCATACTTTTAAGATTATATATTCATTAATAATGTTAAAAATATATTTATAAATAAATATTTATAAATAAATATATTTATAAATGTGTATTAACTATATTTATAAATTTCTAAATTTATAATTATAAATAAATTAATAAATAATATTTTTAAAAGTATTAATATAATTATAAATAAATAAATTAATATATTCAAATAATTATAAAATTCCAATAAATTTTTTAAATAATGAATATATTTACTATATTTATATTTATATATATATTTAACAAATATATATCTATATAATAAAATAAATATATATAATGATATAAATATATAAATATTATTTTTTAAAAAAGTGTTTATATAATTATAATGAAATAATTCTATATTTAAGTAATTATAAAATTATAATAAATAAATTTAAATAATGAATAAATTTATTATATTTATATTTATATTTATATTTATATATATTTATTTAATATATATATATATATATTTATTAAATATATATATATATATATATTTATTAAATAAATAAATATATATATATTTAATTATATAATCATATAATGATATAAATATATTTATAATTATAAAGTCATAATAAACATATTAAAATAATGAATACATTTACTCAATTTATATTTTTATTTATTTATTATTATATATATATAATTATATAAATACATATAATGATATAAATACATATAATGATATAAATATATTTATAATTATAAATAAGTAATTATAAATATATTTAAAAATATATTTATTTATAAATATATTTAAAAATATATTTATTTATAAATATATTTAAAAATTTTATTTACTATATTTATTAAACTATATATTTATAACTGTAAATTAAAAAATATATTTTTTCAAAAATAATTTATATAATTATAGATAAATAATTTTATATTTAAATAATTATAAAATTATAATAAATATATTTAAATAATGAATATTTTTAATATATATATATATTATAATATAAATATATTTATAATCATATACAAATATTTATAAATTTTTTTATTTTTAATTGTAATTATAAATCATTAATCAGTGCTGATAAAGACATACCTTTTATCAGTGCTAAAGAATTACTGATAAAAATAATCTTTATTAGTGTTAAATGTTTATTACAAAAAATGATGCCTTTTATCAGCGATTTTTTTATTGCAGATAAAGATTTATTTTATCATTGCATTTTTGGAATCGCTAACGAAATCATCCCTGATCTATTTAGAAGAACCCTAATTAAACTAATTTCAGTCACGATTTTTAAACATTCATAGATTTCCTCTCCTATAATCACTCTTCTACCACTTTCTCTTAGATGAATTAAGCCTCCAATATAAGGTATGTTATAATTTTCTCCTCCTCTCTCGTTGATGTATTGTTTAGGTTATGTGGTTTTCTTTATTGTGGTGTATTTGTGGATCCTCTTGTTACTTCTTCGTCATACTCAGTCGACCCTCCTCGGATCCCTAATATAGTTTCCACATCCTTTTACATCTATTTAGGTGTCTCCTCCCTCAATTATCATGTGTTTTCCAATGTAAATTACCTCTTTATTTTTTCTGATTTAGGTGTTTCCTCCCTACATTCTGATTTCTTGAAGAATTTTTTATCTTATAATCCTTCATTTTACAAGCCGTGGAATGACTATGTCTTTTTAAATTCATTTTTATTTAAATTATTCATATGTGTAATGTTTATAATGGATTTGGAAAACATTTTGGTTGAATTCTGGGCTTCTCATAAAATATTTTCAATGGATTTTGATTGAATTATTTTGAATTAAATGTTTTATCATACCAAGTGTTTGGTCATATGCTTATGAGGCATTTCAAGTCAATTATTATTAAAATTTAAAGGCTTATGTTATATTTTTGGGTTTAAAGTAACAAAAAATGTTCTAAATAAATGTTTAAAATATAAAAAGGGTTTGTTTCAAAATATTTATAAAGTATAAAAAATTGTCAAATTTCAAAGGAAAGGAAAATAACTCTGCTCTTCGAGTTGGATTATGTTTAATAGCCCTTTTGGAAATTTAAAATGGGTTTATAATATGTGATACCCTCATTAATCCCCCCTTTAATTTGGTGTTCATGTTATCAGATGATTATCCCTTTATAATGTTTGTATGATGTGAAAGGGTTTGTTCTATTGAATGTTACATGAGGTGAGGTGTATGATATTTATTTTGTTACCATTTTTTTATATTTTTATTTATTTCTCAGTTTCTCACTTTGTTTCTCAGACATGTGAATAATAGGTAACTAAATGGTATCTTGGATGATTGAAAAATCTAGTTTAGATTGTGTCTAGATAGAGTGGTATAGGGTTATTGAGTGGGATTGGGTTATTTAGTGATTTAATTTTTTTTTATTTTAGTATCAAAAAGGAAAAAATTTGATGATTCTTATTAAGTTATCATAACAAATAATTACTTACCACATAATCAACCCAACCATTATCTCATACCTGATTTAATCACTAAATCAAGTTTAATTATAGTTCATTGACATAAAATTCATTCAGATTATAGTGGAAGGAAATAAATTTCATTGTAATACAAGATAATGTATAAAAGGGGATACTTAATTGAGTATATTCATGAAATTTAAACTCATGATTTAAAACAAAATTCATCTTTTCTAGAATTACTCAAGATATCAGAAAATAATTATGTACCAAATAGAAAATTTCTTTTTTGAAAAAAGGTGTAAGACATGTGAATATTCTTGTTTCTTTATCAAAATAAAATGAGATAACATAACCCAAACAATTGATAGCTACTTTTCTGTATATATCTAAAAAGAATTTGGATCTTATAGAATTTATAAGCATAAACATATATAAATAAAAAATCTAAATAATTAAATAACACAAGTCCAAACATTAATTTCATAGAATAAATAATTTTTAAAAAAATAAACATGTTTAACATACTTTATAAAATAAATAAATCATAAATATATAATGGAAACAACATGCGATGTGTTTTCCATATCACCACACCAAACACTATTCAGCCCTCCTCTAGCTAAATTTTCACTTGAAATATTCAGTCTCACCCATATATGCACTATCTCATTGCTCTGTCCTAATTTCTGAAAAATCCAAATCATCCCATGATATTATAAACACCTAGAATAATGTACAAACTCAAAAATTGGTGCTACTAAATGGTCGGTTCCTTTCCAAACAAAAACCACATCCATTATCATTCTTTCAACTCGGGTACTATATTACATCTAATTCAACCCACAATCAAATAAATTAAAATCAAAACTAAGAATAATACCACACACAAACTTTTTCTGACACCTTATTATCTTTAAAAAAAAGTTTTCAATGTCATGAATAATCATAAAAATTTATTGATGATGATTCTGGAATAATTTTTACGGCATCTAGAAGTTATATTTGTAGTTCTTGTGTGATATTTAATTAAAGTGGTTTTTGATAAATTAATAGTCTCTTGATTTATTTTTTAATTAATCCCATGGGAACCTTAGTATTTAGGCAGGTAGTCCATGATAATCATGTTGGGATTTAAATTGTTAATTCCCTCCTATCTTTTGAAAAATGTTTTATTCATGTTAGATTTAATTTTTTTAGGAATTGTTTAATAATCATGTTTTTCTTTAGACTTGATGGTGCCCTAATTATCATTTTTATGGTCATGCCTATTTTAAATTCCAGTTTTGAAAAAATTACTATTGGGTTTAAATGTTAAAGATGGTTTTCAAATTAAAAAGTAAGGGTTTCCCTTAAAATGAACTAAAATGGATTCAATATTTTGAATCTCATGAAGTGACATCAAAGTGAACCTACAAGGTTTTAGACAATTGAAAGTGTATATATTCCCATAGAAATAGTTTTAAACTATTAATTTATTATATAAGGTTTTTTAATATTTTTTTATTTTTTTTAATTGATGTTAATAGTTTTTATTAAAAATGGGGTTTGTATCCCATAATGTGTTTTGAAAAAAAATTGGTTTATTTTCTGAAGGAATTAAATGAATAAAATTATAAGAAGGATTTTAAAAATTCAAAAAGAATAATACTGAAGTTTTAAATTGTTTTTGAGATGATATTTTAAATTTTAAATTAAGATGTGTGAATTTTAAAACTCTTTTTCTCTTTAAAAGTGTTTTGTAAAGTGGCTGGTTTCAATATGAAATTTGAAAAACTTTCATAATCACAAGAGCATTAATTTATTATTCATTAATATTTTTCTATAAACCTATTTTTTTGGATTTTATCCACTTATTTTTTTCATCCATTCTGGGGAACATAATTTCCAAGTTTTATTCCTTATATACCCACTAGGATCCTCACCATAGTGTCTGAAATAAGCTGGAATAGGTAACAATGCATCGATTTACTCTAGGAGAGGATATTGTAGTCTTTTTGAAATAATTTTTCTATTCAAGGGATCATGTTTCATGTATAATCAATAAAATGTGATCATACATCTCAACCCATTGGGAATGTGGAAAGGGGGTATAAATGAGTAAGGGAACTATGAACATGTATTGTATGATCGTCTCATCTGTCAAACCATTGTGTGCCTAAGAAAATTTTCAACTTTATGAAACAAAATAAAAAATGTTTTCTAGTGATTTTCCAACTCACATTCTGGTAAAATTTAGATTTATGGAGACAACTATAATCTTTATCCTCATCATCTCCCAAATTATTATTATTATTTTTTCTTGAGACCCATCAACTATCTCTTCTGGATATGCACCTAAGTTTCTTGAACTATTCTGAGTAGTCTTCAACGCATACGAGGTTCTACTTATCATTTTGGATGAATTCATAGGAGAAAACTTACCAAATTGTAGTGATTATTTTCTTAAATTTAATTACTCATTTCTTTCAATGAATACAAAAATTTATTGAAATAATCAAATATTGAGTTCCCCTTATTAGAATTATCTATAACAGTAACTTTTGATAATGAATATATTATGTGTATTTATATATTTTTAGAATAAAATGAATTTTTGTATAATCCTAATAGTATAAACCATAATCAAATATTGATTTAAACTAGTCTTATAACAAAATAGTTTGAATATGGAGTTAAATTGTTAAGGAAGTTTAAAATAAATCATGCATACGAACCTTCTCAAATCCTTTTCCTATGTTTACATTATTTTAATTCAAGAAAAATTAGTCTAGAAGAGTTGTAGAAACATTTAATTAGTCATAAGATATATCAGATCTATAAATTTTGGGATAAACATGGGAAAAAACTGGACATGCACACCAATTGTGATAATACTATAGTTTATGGATCATTGGATATGAATACCATAGTAAATTATCATGGAGATCACATGAAATAAATGAATATAGAAATTTAATATGATGTTTGTGATTGCCCAAAGTTTTTTGAGAAGTTAAATAGTTGTTATAAGAGACAATTTTAAATCAATTGTTCTAACTACACAACATTTTAAGCTATGTTGAAGTTATATAATTTCAAAGTTGGTAGCATATGGAGTGACAGTAGATTTATAGAACTACTTGGTCTCTTTAATTATATGATATTAACATAAAATAAAACTCTATATTGGGAATATGAATCTAATAAAATGCTACATTCAATGGTAATGACCTCTAAAAATACAATCTTTTCGAAATGATTTCATATAATTTCATAAGGACCATAAATTACTCATAAAATTTCCTAAGTGTGGAGAGGATCAATATGATAAAAATAAGTCAAGTCCTTCAAAAGTTGTATGGTAATTTACTATAATTCCATTGTTTATAAGAGTATATAGATGTTATGAAATCACGAAAAAATTGACATGGAATATAGATACAATAATTAAAGATGTGAAACTTGGTTATCCAATATATTCTCTTTAATAGAATAAAATTGATTATAATTATCCTGAATTTTGATATGAGTTGAGAAATTTTAATCTTGCGTTATCAATAAATAGAATAAATCATTTTTTTGTACAAAGTAAATGGCCCATTATATTGGTATATTATAACTTGACACTATGGTTATGCATGAAGTGAAAATACATTATGTTGTCTCTACTTATATCTAGACCAAAGTAACCAGATAATGATATTGATGTATATTTAGATACATTAATTGAAAATATGAAATTGATATGTGAGATAGGTGTTACAATAAATGATACTCATAGAAGTTAAGAATTCACATTGAGGGCCATGTTGTATGGGACAATGAATTAATTTCCTTCTTACGAAATTTTTTTAGGATATAACATTAAATTAATGTATGGGTGTAATATTTTAGGGCAATGAACACACTCAGTTCGATTTAAACATTTCTCAATGATTTATTTTTTGGATATCAGAAATTTGTACCATGAAGACAAAAATACAAATCTAGGATGACAAAATTCAATGGGAATATCGAACATGGTACAACACCATATCCATTAGGGGTGATCAACTAATTGATAAAGTAAAAGATACTGACATTATTTTTTTTAATCCATTTTCAAAAAACCTTATTAAATTAGGTCAGAAAAGGATTTCAATTTTCCTTAAATTACCATATTGGAATTGTTTGTATGTTACATATTTTCTTAATTCTACTCATATTGAAAAAAATGTATTTTATTATGTTATTTACATGTTAATAAACGTTACTTGAAAATAAATATGTCTTCAAGGATAGGTTGGACATGATTTACATGGGGATAAGGGAAGAGTCAGCACAAGTGAAGGGTAAATGGAGTGACTTTCTTTCTCCAATAGCTCACACTCTATCCAGACATAGAAATTTCAATTTTTCATTTTCCATAATGGTTAAAAATTTCCATAGGTGGTATTCATAAAATATCAAGAATTTCAGGTCAATGAATAATTCCAAGTTACATGGAATAAAATATCATGAATTTCACATTTTGATAAAATATTTAATGATCATTTCATTACATTAAATTCTGACTAAAAATGTATGACATAAATAAACATGATTCTAATTATTTTTCAAAGCCACATGCTATAAAGTTATAGACCCATAGAATTTTCAAATCATGAAAAATGAGGTTTTGGATATTTTTAGTGAATTAGTGATGTTCTTCCCATCATAATTGTTTGATATAATGTTCCACCTCTTAGTTAACTTGGTTATAGAGGTACAAATATGTGGTATTTTCCATTATAGATGGATGTACCCCCATTGAATAAAATATATGATGATTTTTAAAGGGTATTTCAAGAATCTAAGTCATCCTGGCAGTTGTATTATAGAATGATATATTGTTGAAGAACTTTTGAATTATATACTGATTAACAATCAAATTATGACAACATCTGTCTCCCAATGTCTGGTCATATAGAACAACTTATGGGAAATGGCATTTTCAAAAGAATTTTTGTTACCATCATACATCATGAACAAGAAAACCTATACATTTTACATAATAGTGCCAATATTGATCCATACATTGAATCCCACAAAGCAACTCATAGATATTTTAATCCATCAAGGACTAAAGGATGGTTATCAAATACACATAATAAATTGTTTATACAATGGTTCCATGATTATATTTATAAGTAGTTATATAGAAATCTGAATTCAATTTCTAAATGAATTCTATGTCTAGCCATGCGACCAAATGAAAATGGTATATCTAATAAAGGTTTTGTAATAAATGGTTATACGATCTATAAAAAAGAACACGATGACTGAAGTATGATGAAAAATAGTGGAGTTACATTTGTGGTATAATCAATGCACATATCTGGTTCCAATGAAAGAAATTTAATTTATTCAAATATGTCATATTTTGGCATTATAAAATAGAAATATGAGTTGGATTATACAAAATTTTAAGTGCTGATTTTTAGTTTAAAATTTGTTGACAATAGGAGTGAAGTGAAATTTGATGAAATGGTCTTTATGATGGTGAATTTCAATGTGGAAGGACAAAAGGAGGATCTGTTCATAAGATCATCATAAGAAGTTCTATTATTTTATGTCCTAGATCTAGGAAACAAGAATTGGATGATTGTCCTACTGGTGACTAAAATAATTACAGGGTCAGGATAGAATTCAATCTAAGATGGCCCTTTCATTGATAGATCACAATCATTTCATGGACGTACAAATGTTGATAAGGTCTTTTATGTTAGAGGGTACCACAAAGAGGGTATTTTTATTTTTGATAGAGGATCTAAATCCCATCAAAAATTGAAAAAAATAAAGATATTTCAATGTTAAGGTTAATGTGTTTTTTAATATACTAATATTTCCCTCATAATATTATATATTATCTACTTCATTAAATTAATCTAAATTAAACTAAATTAAATGTTTGACTATTCATATAGACAATGTCTTATACACTTGATGATATTATCAATCTCCGAGAGGAACATACTATTGACGCTGAAATTGCAGAATTATTAGTGGATCCAAAAAATGTTGATCAAAAAACAAGAATGAAACAATGTTAAAGTGTTGAATAAAATTATTAAATAAATAAATAAGGATATAAAATTTTTGGTTGTCTAGAATCAATTCTTCCAACCTATTGACCCCAATAAGTTAGTGTTCATTAGTTAGGTTGGGTTCAAAATAAGTATGAATGCACCGATTGATATAGATTCACAAATCCATGTCTAGCCTATAACAAAGAAAATCCTTTGGGAATATATTATGGTAATGTTACAACACACTTTCTCTATTTTACTAAAAAATTATATAATGAAAGGTTTATTTAATTTTTATTATTCCTTATTGTGATTTTTTATTTTATAATATTTCTGTAAGAAATATGTTTTAATAACCAATTTAAAATCCCATAGTAGCATCCAAAATCTTTTGAACAAGTTTTATCTTAGGGATGCTAAATGGAAAGTAAATCCACATCCACTAATTAGTTATGAAAAGATTATAATTAAGGAAACACTGAATGATTTCATCAATAGTCTTGATGAGAAATCATTTCAATATAATTTTTTTTCAATAATATATTATTTGAAATTATTTACATTATCTAATTTGGTTTGAAATTTTTAATTTATTGATCAACCAAAGAGTTTAGATAATAAAGAACATGAATAAAAAATGTTCCCATATTTCATAGTAAAAATAGGGTATACTTCACTTGAGAAGAAATTGGTATGTATATTAAATAAAAAATAAGTGTTTCATGTTACATGAAACAAAATATGTTCTTTTTTATCTTCATATTGATGAATCAAATGATGATTCCACTTCTATCCCACATCATGTGCTATGGAAGGTGGATCATGTATATAAGTTGGGTAAACTATTTGATAAAAAAACAAAATTAGTGTGAGAAACATGTGTAATTTTGACATAATAGTAATTCGTTATTATTTATAATTATATTACATAAAAATATCTATTTATATTGATTTTTTATACGATTTAAACAGTAGAATCGAAAATAACCATATCAAAAGAAAAACTACTTTCTTAGATTTTAAGTATCCAGAATAATATGTTTGTGTTAGAGGAGTAATTTTTGGTGTGTATTTTCAAACATATTTTTAGAGAAAAAACCACAAGAAGGTACATATAAGATAATGAAATTATTGTTGGTATAAATAGATTATTTTAAACATATTATTTTCTGTTCTAGTTTGGTAGACCAATATATGAGAAAGGATCAATATGAACAAGCGTTGGAAAAATGTTTTTCACATGAAGAACCAAATGAACCCACTAGATTTGAGGCTAGTAATTCCCCTCCACTAAATACCTTACATGATATAATAAATTTTTTTCAATACTATTTATCCTAAATGTGAATCAAAAACTTTTTATAACTTCTTAACACTAAAATTTTATAAGGTAAAGTTTTATGTGATTTTTATATATCAACACCCATACACCACCTTGTTGGGAGGGTTATAGTGTATAATATCCCAAAAGATAATCTATATAATAATAAAATCCCAAAATATCACATGAGAGTGGGGATTGGGGTTTCTCAAGTGATGACCATTGAATTTCTTATTCCACATAATGATCTAGATATTACAAAGTACAATAATGCTATTGGAACATTCATATAATGGCCATATAATTTTATAAAGATACATGAGTTATGTCCTTAATGAAGTTTTTCATCTAAAAAACCTTTAACAATTTATGAAAAAAGGTCTAAACTATGGTATTTTATTATAATTGGGAAAATTAATGGGTAAAGGGAATGCCGGATCAACACAATCTTGTGAGTTGACTAAGAAATCAAAAGGACCTTCTAGGTGTACCTTCTCCCCACTAGTTTCACAAAAAAATTTATTATCATTTAAAATTTATCTAAATAACACATTTAAATATGGAAATATTTATTAAATTACATATGAATAATAGATATATGGAACTTTCATTACATAAGTAGTTGGTCTCAAGATTATAAATGATATTATCAGGTTTGAATGGATGGGAGTCTCAATTTTGAATATCTATATAAGGTACATTTTCATAATATGTCTGTCCAAAAAATGATATAATATGTTCAATAAATTTAAAAACTATTCATATTTTCTATAGGTGTTTATATTATTACTATATATAGGAAACCCTTTTGAATCACGATTGAAATTCAATAATCCATATATCATTTCTAAATAGTAAAATTACTTCGAGAAGGAAGAAATTTATAAGATAAAAATGATTGAAACAAGGTATTTGAGAAAAAAATAATATAAGATACACTCTTTTTGATGCATGAAAATAAAGTGTAAACCTCTACAATCAAATCGTATAAAATATATTTTAATTTTTTCCCATTTATTTTTTGTAATTTAGGAATCAATGGATGCTAAATTACTCAATTAAGATAGCCCTTTTTTGTATACAATGCATGGATGTACCAAAACATGACCACACATGATGTGTATTTTGAATTTACAATACACTACAATCAGTATTTTATAGATAAACATTGAATTATTCATTTTAGTCTATGTTTTAACAATAAATGTTTTTATGATAGGATGGTCTCTAAATATAGGCTAAATCCTGGAAGAGAGTCAGTGACTGAACATAAAAATACTATGGATTAATTCAAATAGAAACTGATTAAGGTATATATAGAAAGATTTAACTATCAAAACATAATTTGATTTTTTTTTTCATATTTTGGTCAATTTTTCTATAGTTTCTAATGAATGATAATTGAAATGATTGTGGATATTATGTTTGTAAATTTATGAGAGATAACCTATACTATGAAAGGTCCAGCATCCTTGAACATGAAATTTTCAAAGGTTATTACAATTTCATTAAAAATATTCCCTAAACATTTGATTATATATATTTTTTAATTAATACTAGGATATTTGACAAACTTCGTACCAAAAAGAGGAATTACATTTATTTGGATATGAGTTACCAGTATACATGGTGTCATAATATTTTATGACATCAAATTTAGGTGATTATATGCTATGTTTGTGATCTAGTACGGGCTATGAACTTGGAAATGTATTTGGGGTGTGAATAATTAGTATAAAAATGATTATATATTATTTTTGATCTATCTGTTAAGGATAATTATAGTCAAGGAAATAAATTTTTTTATAAATAAGGAAAATGGGGTTAGAAATTATACATGAATCCAAAAAGATGACTTCTTACTACTTATTTACTTATTTTCACATCATTTTATCTAATTATTTATTTAATTTACTTATAATTTTTAGAATAAAAATAGACCAATTCCCTCTCCAGTGTTTCATCATAGGTGGTGGTAAATGATAGAATAAACGAATAATATAATGGTTTCACTTTGGTAGGTGGTGGAATTATTTGGGCTATTCGATCATCAATTAGATGCATGATATAATATCACACATTCTTATGAAATCCATACAAGTAACACACCATGTTTACATTAGTGAAATGGATTGACTAAAACTAATTATATTGAATTCACATGATGTGAAATTAAATCATTTGACCATTATATCACATAAAGTCCAACAATCATTACATAATTAAAGGTGTTTAACCTATCATTATTATGCATATAGATTCTTTTTCACCGGCTAACCATAAAAAATGTTTCCACTTGTTCTTGAATAATATTCATGTTCACATTCATTATGTAATATGATCTATGTTCATAAGATCATTAATAAAAAATCATCATCATTCCCAATTAAAAATACATGAGAATTAAGATGTCCCCAAATTAATGAACAAATAATGATGATGTTATATTAGATTTTATCGTCACTTAGAAGATCAAAAAGATATAATAATCTATAGACCAATCAAGCAATACTTAATGGATGTGATATATTTTAATATTATTTGGTTTTTATAAACAACTATACTAATTTTTAATATTGTCAAAAGGGGATAAAAATTTATAATGGAGTTTATTGTCTTTTAAAAATATATAATGGGTCACACTAATGTTTTTTCTGTAAAAGAAAGTAAATTATTTTTCATGGAGTTTGTAATCTCTATAATGGTGAAAGAGAAATATAGATTATATTATGTTCCATAGAAATTGAAAATGTGAATATTATTTTTGTTCAATCAATGAATGCTAATAGGTTTACACTAATGGTTAATTTTTTCTTGGAATAAATAAAGTGATACTCAAATGTTTAGTATAATACAAGAATATTTAATGTGTTATAATAGTTTTTTGTAGCAGGTAAGATAAGAACTATTTATATATGAGTTTTACACCATCCCAAATGGATAAATGTTTTTTGGAATTTTTTATAACATTTTAATGTTATTTTATTCTAAATTGGTTAAATTTATAATGTAATTTTGATTGAGATTCTAAAAAATATCATATGTATCCATAATGGGTGAATAAAAAATGTTATAGTTTATAATCATTGTTTAAAATAATAGGACTGGAAATGCTAATTAAATTTGACAAATGATCATTATAATTTTAAAATACGATGAAGGGAAAAAATATTTTAATGAATAAAATTTATCATGGAAAACAATTCTTTATGTTTAGATTTATAGTTTATAGCCTTTAATAACGAAACATCATATAGGTAATCATCATATATGTAGGATATTATTTCATACAATTTAAGGTCACATGGTAAGGACCAATGAAGGTAGTTAAATTTCCTATTATATGGTCCAATTTATTTTCTTTTTGGGTCATGTAAGAATGACTAAACTCATTGTATTTTGGTTTCATATGATTAAGAATAATTATATTATAGTTTAATGATATATAACTTGAAAAAATTTTCTTTTAGTTTATTTTTTCATCATTTTCTCAACCTTTTTTCGTTAATTTATTCATCATTTTTTTCTTATAATTTTTTTTTTAAATTTTCATAGAGATTATGAAAAAATGACTTCTTCAACAAAGATGATTCACTCCCATACTATGATCATTTATTCAACAAAGATTATACACTCATGATTATGTAATTTTATTTTTATTATCTAGTTCATTCAACATTATAGGTTATGAAACTATAATATCTTTAGATGACCCAAAATTAGGAATGTGATGTAGGATAAAAAGACAAGGTGGAATCTACCATACCTCAAACTGATACATGGTGTACTCGATATGACTCAAATTGTGTGGTCTCACTTTAAAATTCATAATTTATTAATTTATTATTTATTATTTATTTTTAATTTATTTTTTATATTATTATTAGAATAAGAATTATTTTCTTCTACATATTGATTCTATTACATGAATTGGGGTGGTCTGATCGAAGCTGCTCATGACCATGAGAGATTGGATTTTAAGGATGAAACTGAGATAATGACAAAAAGAAAATTGGTCAAGAATGTATATAGACATCATGAAAAGTTTAATTCCTACTACTTATTTAGTTAATTTTCTCACAATTTTATCTACTATTTTTATTTTAATTTCCTTATCATTTTTATCTAATAATTATTTATTTTTGCACATATATTTTTGGAATTCATATTTTTTCCTTTAACTATTTGCAACAAACTAGAAAAGAGAGAACATATTTCTTTTGGATGAGGCGTTTCAGGTATCATGGGGTTTCCTATTCCATCTAAATGGAACATTTTTTTCTATCTTAGTGTAAATAGTTGAAAGAAAAACACACATCACAAACTTGATCAACCACACCTAAATATTATACACAGTTGTATTATTATAACTCAAACTATATGTTTTTAGTTTATAATCCACATTTTTATTCAAAACACATAGAACATACTTAAAACTAATAAAACACATTATCCAGGATCTGAACTACATTTACCTATATATATTATCAAATAAATTTAGTGAGTTAAAATAAAACTTGGTAGTGAGTCATTAACTAATCCTCTAAGTCCACTAATTTAGAACTTAATATAGTGTTAAGTGTTTAAGATAGTAAATAACGTCTTATCCACATGAATCAATTACTACCATAATCTCATCAAACATGAGAAATATTATTTCTTCAATATCAAAATCAATATGTTCTCAGTCACAATTGAAGAAGAATATTGGTGAATAAGAAAAAATGCACAAAGTATATGATTCATATCATATATCAAACTAATCGATACAATTTTTTTTATAAACTTGTGACACCCATAGATATCCATGATCATTATTTGATTATTGGGTAATTCTAATTTTCAAAATAATGATGGATAACCTTTGAATCTTTATAAAAAACACCTTTGTTGTCCATTTTCCTCTAAAACAACTTTTTTTATATAATCTTCATCATAGGAGATTTATTTTTTAGAATCCTTAATGATTTTATAAAACTGCCATTTGATACTACATTATTACATCAAAAAAATGTGAGTTCCTCTATAAATGTTTCTTCTTATCCCTAAATTTTTATCTTTTTAGTAGTAGTTTGATACCACATGTATTACGGACTGATATCACTTATTGGTCACCAAATTTTTATTATTATCAAATGAAAATATAGAGATTTCAAACTACATGATGCATTTATATATTCACAATGTAATGAACCCTAATCAATATATTCATCATATTTCGATGCATACACACCATGGATCACATCTCACACTCATCAACACCTCTCATAAATAATTAAATATAGTAATTATGTTTATGGGATAGGGTCAATTCTAGATCATCCTCAAGTAGAGGAATGCAATTTGAAATTTTAATCTAACCACTTTCATTCAATAAACATTCAATTATTCTTACATGTTATCCTTGAAATACCACTTGTGAAATAATCCCTATGAATATTTGAATTAGATTTATACAACTTCCTTTTTTAAGGATTTACTTTGGCTATGAGACTAATCCAACTTATGTATGTTTCTTAATTTAATAATCTATCACTTATGTATTTATCTTAATAAGACTAAAAGGATTACCTCTATCCAAGAATGTTTTTCAAGTGTGTATCTTCAAATAATATAGTAGTTTTTTCACTTAAGAGTTAGAAAACGTGTCTTCCTTCTTAAAATGTTCTTCCAAATACTACCCCAAAAATAACATATATGGTAAAATTATCAAACCATTCTTTCAGGTCAAACTCATAACTTCCCCTGTTTTTCAAAATTTGATCCCTCAACATTATAATTTACTCACAACTAAACTGATCTTTTGGTAACAAATTCTGGACCATTTCAATTTTTTGGATTACCAAATGTAATTTTTAATTCAAAATAGTTAAAAAAATTTATATAAATATATATATATGAGACACAATGTTTTTCATGATTTTTATTACAAAAATATATACTCTTTATTTTATAAATCATTTAAAAAATAAAAGTTCTAGTTTCATAGGTTTCAGAAATTCAAGATAAATTCAATTCATGTGGGAACATAGTGAATAAAAATCACGTAAATGAAAGTACCTAATGTTTATCCAAGTATAAATATAGGTTAATAATTTTCTAATGTTTGGACTATTTATCACCTTTTTAGGAAACAATACCATAAGCATGTGACCTTAATAGTGAATATAGACACTTTTTAATGGTTCTATAGTTTCAGAATAAATATCTTATCATTTTGGGGTCCATCAAAAAAATCATATTAGATCCCATCCAAATTAATAACTTCTTTCCTGTATAACTTACACTAGTTATGCACTAAATTCAATCCCCAATAAAGAACAAAATATCAAGAAAATGGAAGGAAATATATATACATGGAGACCCATTTGATCAAACAGTTCACGATGATGGTTAAAAGTAGAAATATGAAAGAAGAATAACAAGGGATCAATATTGTAAGTAATAGTAATTCATGATATCATCAAGTAATAGTTATATGGAAAACTGTATATATAATAATTATTCTAATATCAAGGTCTAAATATTGGAAGTAATTGTTATTATAAACACTCAAAGTGTGTGTTTACTATTTAAAATGATATTTTAATAAAAAATAGGTGACATAATGAAAAAATAGAAAATGAATTTGGATTGTTTTGATACTTTAGGAAAATGCCATATAAGTTATTTGTGACATGTATGAATCAACAAAAGCTCAATATGACACTTGGTGTGATCTATATAACTCATTTTATTTCTTTTATTTAAAATTTGTAATGCCCCGACCCCAGTTACCCAGAGTCGGTGCATTATTACATAATATTGGCATGATCACAAGAAAGATCAAATGTCGAAAGAACGATTGGTTTAGTAGCCTTGGAAACAGTAGATATATTCATAAAGTTTTACATTACATCATAAAGTGAAAAACTACTACAACAACATAATGTCTTCATAGTCAACACTATTATCCCCTCATAATATCTCTGCAGGTCATTCATAACTTACTTCTTCACATCCTGGGAAAAATAAAACATAGAAAAGGGGTTAGCTCAAATGCCCAGTAAGGATAACAATATAGCGGAAACTTTCCAAAATAAGAATAAACATTTAAGGCAATGTATAACTAAAACAAAAGCCTTTTAAACTTGAACTTCAACATAGTATGGAAAAAGTAAAATGAAATAATGCCATTTACTTATTCAAATGGATATTCTGCTAATCGAATAATCACATGCAATATCAATAACTACTTTCATAATAATGGAATGCATAATGCCAGACTATCATAACCACATAGCCAAGACCTCATGCCAAGACTACAAATAAGATTTTGCCAAGGCCTTGTGCCAAGACACTAGTTTGTCTCATGAGACCTACCGATGCATCGAGGAGCTATAGCGGGCTCCACCCATAAATTACTAAGTCCAATGCATTCCCATATGAAAAGGTTTAAACATAACATAAACATTCGTATTAAAACTAGCATACGAAATGTCAATACATTCTCCATAAATCATGAATGGTATAAAAACAACACATCCATGGTCAAACATATCACAAAAACTTCAATACATTATGGAAGTTTTGTATCATAATAAATCAACTTCATATAATCATAAAATCCATCAAAGGATTTTGACATAGATGAAATCAAAACTATTTGAGATAAATATCTCCTTTTTTTGAAATCATTTAAAGTCACACATTTATAAAGAAAGTAATTAAAAAGATATTTCTGAATCAAAGTGTCCCATACCACTTTGAAACTTTTGAAAGGAATTAACATTTTAAAAAAATTCATGTCCATATAAATAAATCCTTAAAAACCATTTTGAAGACATGGACATTAATTAAAAAGATTTAGAAAGATAAATCTTTAAAACATTTAAAATTCTGATTTTGATAAAGAGTACCTTTCCGAAATTCTTAAAATATTCATTTTGAAATCATTTAAAAGTATCATAATTATAAAATAAAACATTTACTTTGAAAATGTCCTTGTAAGATTATAAGGGAAGCTTTTACAATTTTATAACGGTGATAAATAGCCGCACCTGCCGTATAAGTTAAAAAAACATTCTTACCTTAATTTTGTCGAAAAGGTTAAAAAGAAACTTGTTTGGAAAACGATGGAAAGATTCTTTTATAAACCTCTTATAAAAAGTAAAAAAGGGTATAAATGACTTTAACCCATATTCTAGTAAATAGTAAAAATGTTTTGAAATTCATTTTTAAGAAACATGGATGTGGATGATAAAGAGATCCCAGTAGATTATTACGTATAAACAACCTCGGATAATGAAGAGATTGCAAAATAAACCCTTACCTTGCACTTTTCCTTGGTTGGGGAAGGTTAAACTCCTGTATAATGGTGAAATAATAATTATTAAATTATTCAATAATCATATACATTAATATGATATCATAAATGATCTTTTAACATTGCTTTGTTAATAATATCTTAGAATTATCATCGTTTCGGGTGTTAACTTACTCATTTTATTTTATATGTTTTGTTACGTAAGACATGTTTGTAATGGATAGGTTTTATATCATTCATATCCATAATGATATCAAGTCCTTAGAGACTATTATTAATCATCAAATGAGAATTATACTTGAATGGATACGATGGAGAATGAATCTCATCGCGTTCGTGGAGACGGTAGTCCGTACGTACGCACGAGTGATAATATCATTATTTTGATATTAAAATAATAAATAATTGGATGGTATATAATATATACAGAATAATTATCATGTTATATTTATTATTTAAATGAGTTACACATTATTATTATACCCATCCAAATAATAATTTATTGAATAACAATTACACCACGACGTGGAGACGGTAAGCCATACGTACACACATATGGTGACATGTTATTCAAAGGATGGATAGAATAGTGAATATGGTTGTACCATATTTATAATAACATCACAGTATATATATGATACTTGAGTTATTATTTTATAATGGTAACAACAATGGAATAAGAAGTGGAAGAAGAAAGGAACTTGAAAAAGGGTGGTGAAATCATTACCTCTTCTTCGGGTTTTTCCTTCTGATTTGATCAAAAGGGCTCCTTAGGTTTGCCTTCTGATCAAACTAGGGACTCTAGGTTGTATTGAGGGACGTTGGGAGAGTATTTGGGAAGAGTTTGACCGAACCAAAAGGCTTTGAAGGTGTGAAGAAATGAGAAGGAGGAGTGCCCTTTTATAAGAGGGGTGAGGGGCACCTTTGGAGAAGCTGGAAATATTAATTTATAATAAATTCATATTCGGTTTCTAATGGCTCCAAAGTGGATTATTTAAATGTTTATGTGATGATAGGTCGAAAACCATTCAACAAATAGAATTTAGACGGGTTTGGGTCATTATATTAACCTTATCTTTTAATTTTAACTCTTAGTTAATTATTTTGACATTTACCATGTCACTTTGTATTTTTATATTATATAGTTAATAAACTTACTATATACATCCAAGAGACCCCTAAGTGGTCCATTGATGGTACAAATATCATGATATAAGTCTCTTGGACGAATCCTAGATTTTTAGGAATTTAATATCATTTAATAATATAATATTGTTTTTAAAAACTCTTTTATGTCAATTTTGACACTATTCAATAGTTGATTTTTTGTGAAACTCATAAAAGAAATATTACTTCGAAAAAAGTGTATTAAATCAATCCGAATATGTAATATTATCCTATAAAATTAGTTTAATTCATCAAAAGTATCAAATTATATTTATTTGGGTATTTATAATATCAATTAGTTTAATTTTTCACTATTATGGAAATTACTGCATCATCATTGTGTCATAAATAAATTAAATTATTTAAATTCTAAAAATTATAAATAAAATATCATTATGTAGGAAATATTTTTATCTTTCTAATTAATATTTATAGTCGAAAATAAAACATATATAACCCTATGTAAAAATTTATTTTCTAAACGATATATGCTTATGTTATTTTGGTACTTATTTTAACTTAATTAAAATAAAGTGTCCCTATCACCTACAAGTTGATCCATGGAGTCCCAAAATCGACCCAAATATGACTATGGTCGAACATGTATAAACCAATAAGGTTAGGACACGTTTTAGGGTAATTTAGTATTATTGTAAAATTATTTTTTAACCCTCATTTACCGGATTTACCCTTAACCATGGTAAATAAAATATTTACCGAAGTAATTATTCAAAATGTCTAAAAATAAAAGTTAACTATTTACACAATTTGAACATCCTGATTCCAAATATGGAATCCATTTTTCCAAATTCAAAACAAACAAGTGGCAGAAATTAATTTAAAATTAATTCCCGTTGTTAAAACAAAAAGCGTGCTTTTAAGAGATAATAACTATCAAAAGATTGACACTTGTTTATGTCCAGTTTAATTGTAAAATTATCTACAATGATGAAAATTGTATTAAATGGTAAAAATATATTCTAAATATACTTTAAAACCACTCAAATTAATTATTTATCCCTTTTAATTATTTTGATTAAAAAAGTTGTTTATAATTAAAATTTAGTAACTTTCACTATTCATCAAAATATTAAATTTATCTGAAAAGTACCAAAATTTCACGTTAGGCTAAATTTGATATTCTGAATCCAAAAATGAAGTCCATTTTGAGAGATAAAATTTCAAAAAGTAGGTATTACTATTCATAATGGCTAGTTTGATCGGTTGGGGTGTGTGTTAAAACTCGAAGTTGCGTACAACACACGCTACTGTATTATTCAAAGGAAAGTGTATCGTGGAAGCTTCAGATGTTTCATTTTTATTTTTTGATGTCCCCATTTAGTCAAAAAGTTTAAAATATTGTATTTAAAAAGGGTTCACTATTAAAAGTTGATAAAAGTGCAATACTGAAAATGAATTTGTTCTTGCATTATGTCTAAGAAACTCATAATATGGATTCTAAATTTATAAGGATACATTAGTTTAAAATTTAGTTAATACTATTAATAAACTCTTTTGAAAGGATTGTTTGGTAAGTCATGGTGCGATTGAACCCGGTGTTGCGTGTAGTGCATGTTATTGAATTATTTTGAAGAAATAACACACTATGAAATATTGGGGTGTTACATTCTCCCCTCCTTCAATAAATCACATCCTCGCAATTTGAAATTGTTTTTCGAAAATAAAAGGTTGAAAATAGAAAACATCTTTGTGAGAGAACCCACATCGGAAATTAGGTTACTAAAATTTAGTCTTAATATGAGGAAAAGAGAAATGAAAGGGTCACCACCAAATTATGATCTTGATTAGGAGAACATTGGGGGAAATTAAAGACATATAATTGGTGGAAAAATGTAAATATTTATAAGTAGTGATTGAGGTCATCAATCACAAACAAGTGTAAATTTGAAGTCCTTAAATTCATCAATCTATGATGATTTGAAATACCATTGCTTCAACAAAACATAGGGTATTAGGATAACACATTTTTGGTTTTAGGATTCCCTAAATAAAGTATAAGAATTAATTTCTTCATAGAATAAGAGAAGAAGAAAAATATATTCTTGACAACTAGAGTTCCATCCTTTAACTAATTTCTACCACAAACTCATCTTTCACTCTAAAAGATAAAAGAACATAAAAAATATATTCTATTTATCCTATTCGTATAGGGTTTAAAAAAACGAATTTATAATTCATCTACCAGATCTTTTAAAAAAACTACATTATTTAATCTCGGACATCACGTGGGTCAGTGGTAGGTGATACACCCTTGTTGCCCTTCGGTTGTGGGTTTAAGTCTCTCAGCCTTGCCGGATGCGACGGGTTGCCGCCCGACCTCCGGGTTGTCCTTTTATGGCAATCCAAAATAATCCAAACTATAACTATCCAAAATACTTCAGTCCAAAATTTATAAGGATGGTAAACACAATGAAGATCCTTTTTTTCTGCGTAATAATATGTGATCACCTTCATCATGTATTCTTTTAAAACAGTGCAACATCCTGAATTATCATAAAACCTTATTGATTACATTCATGATCCATTATTCCTTAGAGAATAATAGATATACTCCTTCAATCCAAAAATGTTGTAAACCCCAAAAATGATGGAATATATAAATCATTAATCAGTTTCAAGGTAGTAAAGAATATCCAATATAATTTATCCAAAACAATCATGTATTATTCTAAAATCACTACCTCGGTATCAGAACCATATTATGGTTTATCTTTCTCTCAACCATATATTTTCCAAAAAATTAACCTGCTAATGAGTCGCTTTTCTTTGTTTCAAACAATCTCAAGTCCATAATGAAATAGTACTGCAGTACAATCCTTATATACTCCATAATTATTATAACAAGTACATTGTTGATACAATAATCAAATGACATAATCAACATAAGAACTCTAATAATTCCTCTTCATCTGTGGTAGTATCATAACTTGATTATTATCCAATATCATCATTTTCGGCATAGTCTGATTACTGAGACATAGGTTCGCGTAGTGTCCAAACTCCTTTCAAATGAAGCATTGTACATTTGAAACCATTTTCTTACCCTTGGAGTCATGTACTTTGTGCCCTTTTCCTCCACACTTATAACAAACTCCCATTCCTTTCAGGAAAGTTCTAGGGTGTTTCTTCCCACAGTTATCACATATGGGAAAATTCTTCTTTTCCCTCTTCCCTTTATCTATCTTTCTCTCTTCCATCTTTTTCTTCTCTTTCTTCCCTTAAAATCCATAGGACTCAGTAAACTCTTTACTTATCTTATCAACACATGATATTATTTATTCATAAGATGATAATACATGGGAGACTATTTCTCTTATAAATTCTAGCTTAAGACCATGAAAGATATGATCCTTCCTTCTCTTTGGATCAAGTGCATTGCTGGAGTTCTCATTCCTTCTACTGGGCGCCATTTCTAAACAATGGCATACACTAGATTTGTTTATGAATAACAATACCTAATCCCAAACTTGTAAAACACATAACATAAATTAAATAGTATATGGATATAATCCATAATCATTAAAATGTCTCCTTTGAGGAAGTATATACTCATAAACCCTTCATAATACTTTTTAAAGAAAATGAGAATTATCCTAAGAATATCCCCCGGGAGTGTCGTAACCAAGAGTGCAGTAAGGCCTGTTGTCGTGCACCAGTTCCCGTTCGAGTCTAGCTCAAAGCGGTGTTTTCAGGTTTTACCCCTAGGTACATCTGTGCCAGAGCAGCCTCTACCTGCTCGTATCCAGACAGGGATGTATTGCTCGGAAAACTCACAAAATCTCTACAATACCAAAATTCTAGGAATTTCTTCTATACTAATCCTCAAATTCCATATTAAATCTATGTTCTCTAATCAAAGTTTATCTAAATCTAGCTTCCAAGGATTGTACTAAACTTCCTCTGATACCAACTGTAATGCCCCGACCCCATTTACCTAGAGTTGGTGCATTATTACCTAACATTGGAATGATCAAAAGAAAGATCAAATCTCGAAAGACCGATTGGTTTAGTAGCCTTGGAAACACTAGATATATTTATAAAGTTTTACATTACATCATAAAGTGAAAAACTACTACAACAACAAAATGTCTATATACTCCACACTATTATCCCCTCATAATATCCCTGTAGGTCATTCATAAATTACTTCTTCACATCCTCGGAAAAATAAAACATAGAAAAGGGGTGAGCTCAAATGCCCAGTAAGGATAACAATATAGCGGAAACTTTCCAAAATAAGCAAAAACATTTAAGGCAATTTATAACTAAAACAAAAGCCTTTTAAACTTGAACTTCAACATAGTATAGAAAAAAGTAAAATGAAATAATGTCATTTACTTATTCACATGGATATTCTACTAATTGAATAATCAAATTCAATATAAATAACCACTTTCATAATGATGTAATGCATAATGCCAAACTATCATAACCACATAGCCAATGCCTCATTCCAAGACTACAAATAAGATTTTCCCAAGGCCTTGTGCCAAGACACTAGTTTGTCTAATGAGACCTACCGATGCATCAAGGATCTATAGAGGGCTCCACCTGTCACTTACTAAGTCCAATGCATTCCCATATGAAAAGGTTTAAAAATACCATAAACATTCGTATTAAAACTAGCATACAAAATGTCAATACTTTCTCCATAAACAATAGATGGTATAAAAATAACACATCCACAGTCAAACATATCACAAAAACTTCAATACATTATGGAAGTTTTGTATCCTAATAAACCAACTTCATATAATCATAAAATCCATCAAAGGATTTTGACATAGATGAAATCAAAACTATTTGAGAGAAATATCTATTTTTTTTGAAATCATTTAAAATTCACACATTTATAAAGGAAGAAATTAAAAAGAGATTTTTGAATCAAAGTGTCCCATACCACTTTGAAACTTTTGAAAGGAATTAACATTTTAAAAAAATTCATGTCCATATAAATAAATCCTTAAAAACCATTTTGAATACATGGACATTAATTAAAAAGATTAAAAAGATAAATCTTTAAAACATTTAAAATTATGATTTTCATAAAGAGTACCTTTCCGAAATTCTTAAAATATTCATTTTAAAATCATTTAAAAGTCAAATAATTATAAAATAAAACATTTACATTGAAAATGACCTTTTAGGCTTGTAAGGGAAGCTTTGAAAATTTTATAACGGCGGTAAATAGCCGCAGCCACCGTATAAGTTAAAAAAACATTCTTACCTTAATTTTGTCGAAAAGGTTAAGAAGAACCTTGTTTGGAAAACGACGGAAAGATTCCTTTATAAACCTCTTATAAAAAGTCAAACAAGGGTATAAATGACTTTAACCCATATTCTAGTAAATAGTAGAAATGTTTTGAAATTCATTTTTAAGAAACATGGATGTGGATGATAAAGAGATCCCAGTAGATTATTACGTATAAACAACCTCAGATAATGAAGAGATTGCGAAATAAACCCTTACGTTGCACTTTTCCTTGGTAGGGGTAGGTTAAAATCCTGTATAATGGTGAAATAATTGTTATTAAATTATTAAATAATCATATACTTTAATATGATATCATATATGATCTTTTAACATTGTTTTGTTAATAATATCTTAGAATTATCGTCGTTTCGGGTGTTAACTTACTCATTTTCTTTTATATGTTTTGTTACGTAAGACATGTTTGTAATGGATAGGTTGTATCTCATTCATATCCAAAATTATATCAAGTCCTTATATACTATTATTAATCATAAAATGAGAATTATACTTGAATGGATACGATGGAGAATGAATCTCATCGCGTTCGTGGAGACAATAGTCCGTACGTACACACGAGCGATAATATCAATCTTTTGATATTAAAATAAAATATAATTGGATGGAATATCATATATACAGAATCCTTATCATGTTATATTTATTATTTACATGAGTTACACATCATTATTATACCCATCCAAATAATAATTTGTTGAATAACAATTACACCACGACGTGGAGATGGTAAGCCGTACATACGCACGTATGGTGACATGTTATTCAAAGGATGGATAGAATAGTGAATATGGTTGTACCATATTTATAATAACATCATAGTATATATATGATACTGAAGTTATTATTTTATAATGGTAACAACAAAGGAAGACGAAGTGGAAGAAGAAAGGAACTTGAAAAAGGGTGGTGAAATCATTACCTCTTCTTCGGGTTCTTCCTTTTGATTTCATCAAAAGGGCTCCTTAGGTTGGACTTCTGATCGAAATAAGGCCTCTAGGTTGTAGTGAGGGAAGTTGGGAGAGTATTTTTGCAGAGTTTGTCCGAACCAAAAGGCTTTTAAGGTGTGAAGAAATGAGAAGGAGGAGTGCCCTTTTATAAGAGGGGTGAGGGGCACCTTTGGAAAAGATAGAAATATTAATTTATAATAAATTCATATTCGGTTTCTAATGGATCCAAAGTGGATTATTTAAATTTTAAGGTGGGTATAGGTCGAAAAAAATTCAACCAATAGAATTTAGACAGGTTTGGGTTATTATATTAACCTTATCTTTTAATTTTAACTCTTAGTTAATTAGTTTGACATTTACCATGTCACTTTGTATTTTTATATTATATAGTTAATAAACTTACTATATACATCCAAGAGACAACAAATTGGTCCATTAATGGTACACATATCATGATATAAGTCTCTTGGCCGAACTATAGATTTTTAGAAATTTAATATCAATTAATAATATAATATGTTTTTAAAAAACTCTTTTATGTCAATTTTGACACTATTCAATAGTTGAATTTTTGTGAAACTCATAACAGAATTATTACTTCTAAAAAAGTCAATTAAATCAATCCTAATATGTAATATAATCCTATAATTTTTTTTAATTCATTAAAAGTCTCAAATTATATTTATTTTGGTATTTATAATATCAATTATTTAAATTTTTCACTATTATGGAAATTACTGGATCATCATTGTGTCAAAAATAAATTAAATTATTTAAAGTCTAAAAATTATAAATAAAATATAATTATGTAGGAAATCGTTTTATCTTTCTAATTAATCTTTATAGTCGAAAATACAGCATATATAACCATACGTAAAAATTGGTTTTCTAAAAGATATATGCTTATGTCATTTTTGTACTTATTTTAACTTAATTAAAATAAAGTGTCCCTATCACCTACAAGTGGATCCATGGGGTCCCAAAATCAACCCAAAGATGACTATGGTCGAACATGTATCAACCAATAAGGTTAGGACACGTTTTAGTGTAATTTAGTATTATTATAATATTATTTTTTAACCCTTATTTACCGGATTTACCCTTAACCATGGTAAATAAAATATTTACCGAAGTAATTATTCAAAATGTCTAAAAATAAAAGTTAACTTTTTACAAAATTTGAACATCATGATTACAAATATGGAATTCATTTTTCCAAATTCAAAACACAGAAGTGGCAGAAATTAATTTAAAATTAATTCCCGTTGTTAAAACAAAAAGCGTGTTTTTAAGAGATAATAACTATCAAAAGATTGACACTTGTTTATGTCCGGTTTAATTTTAAAATCATCTCCAATGACCAACATTGTATTAAATGGTAAAAATATAATCTAAATATACTTTAAAACCACTCAAATTCATTATTTATCACTTTTAATTATTTTGATTAAAAAAGTTGTTTTTAATTAAAATTTAGTAATTTTCACTATTCATCAAAATATTAAAGTTATCCGAAAAGTACCAAAATTTATCCTTAGGCTAAATTCGATATTAAGAATCCAAAAATGAAGTCCATTTTGAGCGATAAAATTTCAAATAGTATGTATTATTATTCATAACGGCTAGTTTGATCGGTTGGGGTGTGTGGTAAAACTCGAAGTTGCGTACAACACATGCTACTGTATTATTCAAAGGAAAGCGTATCGTTGAAGCTTGGGATATTTAATTTTAAATTTTTGATGTCCCCATTTAGTCAAAAAGTTTAAAATATTATATTTAAAAAGGGTTCACTATTAAAAGTTGATAAAAGTGCAATACTGAAAATGAATTTGTTCTTGCATTATGTCTAAGAAACTCATAATATGGATTCTAAAATTATAAGGATATATTAGTTTAAAATTTAGTTAATACTATTCATAAACTCTTTTTAATGGCTTGTTTGGTAAGTCATGGTGTGATTGAACCCGATGTTGTGTGTAGTGCATGTTATTGAATTATTTTGAAGAAATAACACACTATGAAATCTTGGGGTGTTATGAAATTAACATTAATTTTAGTAAAAAAGAAAATTGACATAATGAAAACTAGTCAAACACATTTAGATTATTTTTATACTTTAATAAAATTAACCATTAGTTATTTTAGACATGTAGGAATAAATCACACATCAATAGTTTACATGGCATGACCAACATGACTCTAAGTGTGCCTTTTTATTAAAAATTGACATTAATCTTTGTAATTAGGAAACAAGATAAGATCAAAATAAATAAAACACATTATGATCAATTTTATAATTTAATAAAATGATTCATAATTACTTATTTACATTTAGTAATCATTATAATCTCAATATGATGCATGATATTCCTGGTATGACTAGAATTGTGTATTTTTACTAAAAATGAAATTAATTTTAGTAAAAATTACAATTGACATTATAAAAACCAATAAAAACATTTATATTGTATTAATAATTCAAGAAAATGATCCATAAGTCATTTTTAGATGAAAAAATTATCCTCACCTCAATGCTATTCAAGGTGTTCCTGGTATAACTGAAAGTGTTCATTATTTGCATAAAATTAACATTTTATTTTAATAAGTCAATCATTGACTAAAAACCCAAAAAATGCTCATATTTTCTTGACAATATAGGAAAATGATTCATAAGTAATTTTTATATATAATAATCAGTCTCACATCAATGTAACACATGATGTGACCTGTATGACTCAATGTGTGTATGTCCAGTTTAAAATTACATTTTTGCACAAAAGACAAGTGACATAATAAAAACCAAGAAACTATATTTATATAATTTTTATAATTTAGTAAAATGATCCATATTTCATTTATGATGTATAGGAATCAACTAAACTGAAATTTGATATATGATTTGGTCAATATGACTAAAAGTTTGTTTTTTTATTTATAATTTTCATTAATTTTAGAAAAAAAGAGAAATGACATACTGAAAACTAATAAAACACATTTTAATTATTTTTATACTCTAGTAAAATTATTAATTATCCATTTTTTATTTTTTGGAATTAGCCACACGTCAATAGGACAAACATTATGACCGATATATCTAAAAGTGTGTCTTTTTATTTAAAATTGACATTAAGTTTTGTAAAAAACAAACGTAACATACTCAAACCCAAGAAAAAACATTCGTATTATTTTGATAGTTTAAGAAAACGATCCATGCATCATTTTTGACATATAGGAGTCAATCTAACCTCAATCATATGCACAGTGAGTCTAGTATGACTCTAATTGTGTCTTTTTATTTAAAATTTACACAAATTTTAGTTAAAAGACAAGTGACATACTAAAAACCAAGAACGCACATTTATATTATTTAGAAACTTTATAAAAATGACCAATAATTCATTTTTTATGGGTAGGAATCTTCTAAACCTCAATATGATGAACATTGTTCCTGGTTTGACTTAATGTGTATGTTATCAGTTTAAAAGTTAAATTTTAGTTGAAAAAGTGTTTCACTTAATGAAAACCTATACAACACAGTCATATTATGTTTATAATTTAATAAAATTATTCATAAGTAACTTTTTATGCGTAAGAATCATTATCATATCAGTCCGATGAAATATGTGACCAATATGAATCAAATTGTGTGCTTTATGTTTAAAATTACATTTGTTTTTGTAAAAAATACAAGTGACATACTCAAAACATAGAAAACACATTCCGATTATTTTTATACTTTAGGAAAAAATCTATATTCCATTTTTGATGTGTAGGAATCATTCTCACATCAATACAATTCACGATGTCCTGGGTATCACTTAAAGTGATACTTTTTATTTAAAATTGACATTAATTTTATTAAAAAAGGCAAGTGACAAACTCAAATATAAGAAAATGCTTTAAGATTATTTTTATACATAAAAAAGATCCATAAGTAATTTTTTATTTTTAGGAATTAATTTTAACCCAATCTAATACATGATATTCCCAGTGTTACTCAAAGTGTCCGTTATATGTTTAAAATTTATATTTTTGGTAAAAGAGTGTTACTCACTGAAAATGGTGAAAATGAACTCAGATTGTGTTGATAATTTATTAAAATAATTCATAATTCATTTTTGAATTTATGGAATTAGAATAACACCAAACTGACACATGATGTGGCCAATATTACTTAAAGTTCATGTTTCCATTTTAAAATGAAATTTTAGTAAAAAAACAAGTGACATAGTCAAAAATAAGAAAACACATTCATATTATTTTGATACTTTCGAAAAATGATCCATAAATCTTTTTTAGCATATTGAAATTGACTGAATATCAATACGACTCATGATGTGGTTGGTATAACTTGATGTGAATTTTTTCAATATATAATTATAATTTTAGTTTAAAACATGATTCACAACACCAAAACTGAGAAAACAAGATCAGACTGTTTTCTTGTTATTTTATATACTATTAATTAATTAAATTATTATCATTTTTTTACTTATGTTGTTAATTTTCAGAAAAATTATTCTTGAAGATGAAAAATAAATAGAGTCATGTTATAGAATAAACTCCATCTCAATTTGATACACAGTGTTCCTAGTATAACTCAATATTTAGTTTAAAAAATTAAAACTTTATATTAAATTTATTTATTTATAAAATTGCTTACATAATTTTTTTTATTATACAAGTGAATTATTTTTCTCAATATTGGGTTCTTTGTTTCGCAAGATCATGAGTAGGGGTCAGGATCCAATGAAAAAGGAATGTTAATATTTTTAATGTTTGTTCTAATTATTACTTATGTAATTATACAAACCAATGTTTTAAATTTATATAATATAATGTTTTTTATTGTGCATATGTTGTAAATTTTATTTCATTTGAAATATAAATTTTCACATTCTTTTTTATGCTATTTCTACTATTGTAGTGTGTAATAAATTTAACAGCACTCTGTAGTATTCCCTATTATAAATTCTACTAAATTAATTGATAAAGGTTTCCTTTATCAATACTATTTAAAGTACTGATAAAGGACCCTTTATTAGTTTTTAGAGAAGTGTTAATGAATGGTCCCTTTATCAATTATTTTTTATCATTTATAAAGGACCACCTTTATTAGTGACATTTTGGTTTGATAAAATTATAGGGATTTTAATCACACTCCGGTAGTCAGTTCTTTTTTTCTTTGATGATTGCTGATTTTAGAGGACTTAAAGGTTTGTTTTTTAGTAGTGAATCTTTATATCAATAAAATATGATTTATCTATGGATATTATTTCTTGGATAAAAATTAATTAAATGGTAATGTTTCATAGATTACCACATTCTATTATATCTGGTCGAGATCCATGGTTTACATTGAAATTCTGGTGAAGACTTTAGAAATATATGGATAAAAAGTTTAGATTTAGTATTACATATCATCCTCAGATAGATATTCATTCTCAAAGAAAAATTAAAACCAGATAGGATATGATAGAATCTTATTTTACGTATTTAAATGGTGGTTTGGATCCACACCTTCCTCTTGTAGATTTTTTTTATAATAATAGCTTTCACTTGAGAATTCAGATGGATCCATTTGAAGCCCTATATGGAAACAAGTGTAGAACTTCAATGTGTTGGAATGCAGTTAGAGAAAAAAGAAATTGGGTTCTGTAAAAGATGAGGAAATGGAAAATACGTTTAGATCCATTTAGAAACACATTTAGATAGCTCAAAGTTATCAAAAAAATTATGCTGAAAATCACCGACATAATGTATAATTTGAATTTAATGACAAGTTATTGCTACAATTATCTCTATGGAAGAGGATTATAAGGTTTGGAAAGAAAGGAAAGTTAATACCTCTATACATTGGTCATTTGATATTCTTGATTATATTATGAGAGTATCTTATCCTTTTTTCACTGCCACCAAATCCCTGTGATGTCCATGATGTGTTCCATGCTTCTCTCATGAGGAAGTACATACCTGATCCCACACATGTACTGAATTATAGGATATACTAATGGAGTAGAATATTTCTTATGAGGAATGAATAGTAGAGATTCTGGATCATAGATAGAAATTTATACAAAACAATATCACTCCCCTAATTAATGTTTTTTTTGAAAAAACCATTAGTTCAAAGAATTTAAATGGGAAAATGAGGAAATTATGAGGCAAAAGTATCTTTATTTGTTTATATCAGAGTAACAATTTTTTAGGGAGAAATTCATTTTAAGGGGGTGGAATATAACACCCTGATTTTTTATGAATTATTATTTTTTTAATAAATAAAATTTATTCAAAATTTTCATTACATGAAGAACCATGTTATGATTTAATTACATGCAACATCGAGTTTAGATTGCATTACATGAAACGTTGAGTATTAACAGACCATGATGTGTTATTAATATTATAAGTTAAACATGAATGTTATAACCTAGACATTAAACATAGTGATATTAAAATTAATAAATATTTTTTAAATATAAATTATAATTGTTTTATATAAATAAATATATTGATAAAAAATTACATTATTTTTAGAAAAGTATTTATATGTTTTGAAAAGTCTATTTTCGTTAAAAATTATTTTAGTGTATTTTTGGAAAAAATAATAAAAGTAATTTTTTTACAATTTTAGAAAATTTATTTGAAAAAATAATGTTAATTTTTTTAATTTAAATTTCAAAATTATACTATATTTAATTTCAGATAAATTTCTAAAAAGATAATTTTTTTTAGTGAATAGTGAAAAATATTGGGTTTTATTAAAAAAATTGTTTTCAATTACAAAATTCAAAAAAATAATAAATATTTTATGGTAATTTTAATATTTAATTTTTTTTAATTATATAAATATTATTTAAATTTATTTCATTGGAATCATTTTTATATTGAATCTTTATATAAAATCATTTTAAACATTCGAACATTTTCTCCTTGGAAAACCGCTTTTTCATCAAATCTATAAGTTTAGTTTAAAATAAAATTCTTGAAATTCTATGAATTGAATATGGAAAAATGAATTGCATATTTTTGAATAATAATTATTTCATTTCCTAATAAATTTAACTAAATTTTGACTTTTATGAATAGTAAAAGTAAAAAAATATCGATTGCCTTGATTAAGGTGAAAATGGGTTTACCTTGAGGTTAAACTAAAATGATAAGGCATAAAATGACTTAGAAACTTTTATAAAACCCTTTTTATGGACATATTTATACTTTATCTCTTTTGTTATTGATAATGGATTAATTTTTATCATTTTTTATGTAAAAAATGTGGTTACACGTTTTTCTTTTCAAACATTCCATGTGTGCCACTCACCTCACTTATAAAAGGCCACCCACTCTCTTATACTTTCACTCCTTAAAATCCCGTTGGTTGAGACATGACCTCGCCAAATACCATAATTAATTACTTAACCATTACATAGAGACATTATTTTTTTATCATCAAGCCATCCTAGGAATCCTTTTGGTGCTTACCTAAGGAGGTTTTTTAAAGAAGATGTATCGAGGTTAACCGAGTGTGTTTGTTTTATTTCTTCTATCACCTTTTTAAAATATACTTAAATTATGATGATATTATAATAAATGAATCTGAAATATATTTATATATTATTATTTTAATTAAATAAACTATATTCGTATCCTCTTCCATCAAATGGTAAACAAAATCATCATTCATGTATATGGTTGACCACCACCTCGCAAACTGATGTTATTCATTTTCCATAACCCCATTACAAGGATCGATATAATGATGGATTTAATATATATATATATATATAATTTATGATATTATTATAATTTTTTAATTATAATATTGTATATACCTTATTTATTTACATTATATGGGGGATATGATAACGTCGTTCGTTTGTACGGCAGACTACTGCCTTATAAAGTGATGTGATTCATTTTTCCATAACACTTTGAATGGAAGTAAGTTATGGTAAATTTAATGAATATATGTGATATATATGATAAAAATAATTAATATATTATTTAAATTCATTTTATTTCATCCATCGAGAAAATGGAAATAACATTTATGCGTACATATAACCTACCATCTCTATGAATAGTGTATTTCATTTTCTATTTCAAAATTTTATAGATTACTATAAATAAAAATGTAATGAATAATTATTAAATTTATATCATGGTTAAAATTTTGGATATGATTTAACTATGATCAATGTAATAGGATCAAAATACCAAATTAAAACATACACAAAAAACAAAGAAATTTTTATCTAAAAGATGACTTTAACATGGAATTGTTAATAAACGGGAAATAAAAGGTCATAAGTAAATAGATGGTATGATATATATAGTAATGTGTTTTTAATAGATTTATAATAAACTTATATCTTTTATAATGGATTTTTAACATGTACTAAAGATATTGAGACATAAGGTAATAGATTTTTGTCGTAATTTGTCTTCTTTAGGACATTTGTTGTATTATGCATCATTATTACTCTATGTAGTTTATATATATACCATTGGAAATGTAATATCATGAATTTATTTATTATCAGGATATTTTATGTTTCATTTAATGTTATTATTTATTGGTAATTATGATTAAATGTTACCAAATTGGTTGGGTTTTATGATACAATCTCATATTTTATCAGGATATTTAATTTTTACGCTTCTAAAGATGAAACCAAATTATTAATATCACAAGATACTCATGATGTTTATACTAAATTTGTTAGGTCATGAGAATACATGTTTCTATTATTTTTCCTCTATTTACTAAATAGTTTAAGAGGTTGTTTTTTATGAAAAATCATCTTTATTTCTCCCTTCATTCAAAACCCCATTTTTCTCTAAAAACCAAGTTTTCTTAATTTTTTTTAATATTTTAAAAATTATTTCCTAAATTAAGTTTTATCCATTGTTTAATGTTTTTAAATATTTTCAAAATAATTCTTTATTTTATTTTCCATACAAGAAATATTTGGATTTTTCTGAAAATGTGAAAGGAATCATTATTTTAATGTGTATGACATGTATAGAATTTACACCATCATGACCACTAAAAGTTTTGAATAATATTTTATAATTTTAAAAATAAATTTTCAAAGAAAGGATTTGAAAAATATTTAATGAATTTTTAGTGATTTTTAATTTCAAATGGTTTTTTTCTCAAGAAACATTTTAAATTATTTTTAATGATTCCTTAATAAGTTTACAATGTTATTTTCAAATAAAAGAATTTAGAAAATGTTTTATGTTTTCAAAAGTTTCTTTAAATTGTAAAGGTTATTTTCATCAATAAATGTACCAAGTGATATTTCAAAATCATTTTCCATCTAAGATTGCATATTTTGATGTCACCTATGCTTTACTAAGTATAAGTTTAAATAATACATGACTTATTATTTCTATTTATGGTTAATTCTTATGTTGATGAAATTTTTATGAAACCCATTTATTTTTCATGGGTTTTGCTATGATGAATTGATGAAATGTTTATCAACCCCGTTATCTTTACCTGAGTTATAATGTGATGATATAATGAGTGATTTATGATATTTTGTATCACATATGTATTATTTTAAGTATGAGATTGGTGGGAAATATATACCCCCAAAATGAATTGGTTAATGATGTATATCTTGTGATATAGAATTGTAAAAAAAGTCGATGGTTTTTTATCCACTATAGAAAATAGGTGTGCATAGATCTACAATGGGAAACATGTGACAAGTCCCAATACACTATGTTTATGTACTTGGATTTAACCTTTAAATATGAATTTTTTTTCTATATTTATGATGGTTACACACTTTTATGACACGAGATTAGGATTTATGATTGATTTATGATGATTTCTCACTCTAATGGCCCATGTTTTTGTAAATGATAATGTTTTATGCCATGTATCATGTTTATAACCTATGATTAGTTGGCCATGAACATCGTAAGTTATTTTCTTGTTCACACACATGTATTATTATCTTATGATTTAATTTGATCATAGATTAATGTCTTCTATCTTTACCATACTGAGCATCTGTGTTCACCTTTTCTTATGTTTCCTACCCCAGGTTATGAAGGAAGTTTTAGGTAAGGTATTATTAAAATCAGTACTATTTTATAAGATATTTATGGGAGATGTTTAATATATTTCATGAAATAAGAATATTGTGTTTCTAGTATACAAGGGCACTAAAATATTATGGCCCTAAGGTGTGTGTTTATGAAATTTATTGAAAATTCATCTAAAAGGATGTTATATTTATATATGAAAAGCCTAGGTCCCTATAAATATATTATAATAGTAGAGAAAAAAATTTCATATCTTAGATTAACTAGTAAACCTAGGACCATTCTTTAATGAAGAATCACCTACGGTGGAGATCAAGATATGACCTTTATCATACATCAATATCACTTATAGAAGTTGTGGGAATTAGTGAGTAGTATTGAGGAGCTAGTTGATGTCCTTGATCCAAGCCATTGATGGTTTTTGGAAAGTGATTCCTGATAGAAAAAATGGTCTTCATCCTCTCAAAAACGTAAAACCTTGGAATAAATGGTTTTTTGGGAGAGTTTTTGGACAATATCAAATAAAGATAGTAGTGTGACATGATATAGAGTTGGAACTTTAAGGTTATATCTAAGTTCAAACATATTGAATGATATCCAATCCACATATCGAAAGAATAAATGCTCCAATTTTCATATATTGAAGAAATGTTTTTAGAAGAAATTAAACATTTTAAACCCATAAGGACAATCCTAAACATTGAAGATCATATTTTAGAAGGGGTTTTAGTAGAAGGATAATCCAAACTTGTGGACATTTCCTATAAAATGACAACATAAATTGGATAAAGTATTAATAAGTGTGAAAAATTAATAAATATTTACAAAGTGATGTCCACGATAAAGAAATTGGACCATAATAAAATGATTGAAAAGAACTATGTGGATCATTATAGAAAAATAAATTAAGAATACTTTCACTAGACTATCTGGAATATCCTAAAACAATTTTCTAAAGCTAAGTGACTTTTCTAGATTACCTTATAGAATATAGTGCTTTTTTATGGAATCTCAAAAATGTGTAAGTGGGTCACTAAATGAGACAAACCCCCGTATATTATTGGTATAAGGGACCTTTAATCTTCTTAGATGTTATTATAAGACTAATATTTTATCATTTTCTCAAAATTACATTATTTTCTTTCAAAACATGTTCATTCATGAGGGGGAATTTTTAGGTGCTAAAAAAGTTCCTAAATCCCAAATAAGATGATTCAAATGTGAATTAATAAAGTATTAAAGAAAAGGAATATGGTGTACCATGATCATGGTTCCATCACATGCACCCGAGGTAAGGTTATTACAAAATTATCCACTTCCAATGTCACTTGAATCCCCTCCATTTCACACCAACATAATAGTTCACTCAAAATTCAGCACTGTTAGCAGCTGAGGATTCCAAAAAAATATTCAATCAAACACCTCTAGATAAAAATGCATAACAGCTACATCACCACATCACCACCTTGGTGCACCTGACCTACATGCATATAAATACCCCTAGAAACCTAATAGTGATGCTTCCTAATATTCCATTCTTTCATAAGAGGAAAGTAGTGATCCCTCCAATATAATCTATCCTTATTTTATTTACACACAATATAGGATTCCTCATTGAGGAAGAAAAAAAATCCTAGAACCATCATTCCATGAGGTATATATTGGATTGAGGAAGGAAAGAGTAACACCCAATGAATAGTGCCCAACACCTAAGGCTAGTCTCATCATGAGACCAATATGTCTTACCCATTTTAGATCTAATTGATCAAATTTTGGTTGAGGGACCTAAGAGATCCCTCTCCCCATGCACACATACATGAGCCCCCTAAGAATGGTTATGCAAGAGTATGTTTCTAGAACACTCCACTACAAACCCAAAGTTTTATATATCTCTCTCATGAAAAAACAATCAACCACTCACAAGGACACTATATGCTTAATCTAAACATAAATGATAACCTTTGAGCACACATCCCAAAATCTACATATTACAGGGATAATTTTTTTTTCAATATGTTGTATTACCTTTTTATAAGGGGATTTTAGCTTCCTCATGGATCTCATTCTACTATTATTCACTGTCTATGGATTGAGTAGTTTTATAAGACAATTCTGAGTAGGCAAAAAAAATTTCTTAGATCCATTATTTGTGCTTGTATAATCACATAATTTTTCCCTAGAAGATAAAAATATCTTTCTAGCATCCTTTATCATAAAACAAAATATAGAAAAGATCATCCTACACTAGTCTTATCAATGTACACCAAATATATATGATGAAGTCGTCCACCCTATCAATCATTTATTATGTTGATAATGAGTACCATACACTCTATATAGGGAAATACACTAATTATCCTCCTCAAATTATATGATCTGAATAGTACATAAAATCATATATTACCTAGATAATGAGTATCCTTATCTTTTTAAGATTAGTGGAATTACTTATGATCCTAGAATCTCATACTGAATATTCTATGTAGGCATCTAATGAAGTAAAGCATGTGGTTAGCTTCCTTATGTCCACTTAATGAGTTAGATATCTAAATGTGATATCAATCTCCTATCAGCCTTAATATTTCCTCAAAATTACTTGAAACACCCATGTGTTTAGTTATACTTATCCTACTTTATAGTTACCAATATATAAATGATTAATGTAAATGGGTCTCCAAACAGGTATAATAGATAGTCTATCTTCACCTAACCCATATTATTAATTAAACTTGAATCGGCCGATAATGTTTATGTGTCATACAAAACCATTAATTAGAATACTTTAACCTAGAAGTCTATTTTATATGACTTTAGACTACATGGAAATGATCCTTGTCATAAAAACATAAAATCAAAGATATAATTTTCATGACTACACAATCATAAAAGGGACCAAATTGGTCCTTATCACTGCCATTAAAAGGTATGACATGCCTTGTTAAATTTCAATAAACTAAATGGGTTTTTATTATATTCACAGGGATACATATGAAGCCCATATCATGGGACCAATCCCGAATCCAATATGATAGAAAAATTTCATTGGTGATGATCAAATGGATTAATCTATAAGAGAAATTATGAAAAATCCACATTTAACTAGTTATTGGATGATGACCTTTACCTTCCCTTAGTGATGAGTCGATGGAGTAATACAAAGGTGATTGGATAATTACATCCATTTTACAGTTTTGATTGGATAAAGATATTCATCATGCATTAGAGATAGGTTAATGAAATCTATTATCCATGGCTGATAGGATATAGGCATACATTATAAAATGTTGATAGTCCAACAAAATTTATTATCCATTAGTGGAAGGAAAAAATCCTTCATCCATTGGTGATAGGATAAAAAAATCTATCTTCCAATAGTTACATGTTGGATAAATCCATCTTTCATGGGTGATCAATCAATTATATATATTATCAAATAAGGATTGGATAATGATATACATCTTCCACTAGTGATAGAATGATGAAATACATCTTATGTTAGTAATTGTAAAATGGAATCCTTCATTCATTAATGATTGTCCAATGAAATTTATCATCCACTGGTGACAACATGATAACATATATCATACAATTGTGATGATCTAAATATCCCAAAAGCTCAATTCTTATGACAAGCACACACACCATCTATCTTTCTAGATGACATTAAACTCCAAAGTGCCCCTATCACATGTATTTAAACTATAGAGTTATTATAAACACATGTCTTCATTACATGAGTATAGAATACTTAACTTTTGTTGGATCATTTGTTTAATTCATTGATCTATCAACTTTTTTAATGGGAATTTCCCCTACTAAAGTGGTAGGTGATGTAAAATAAATGGTATTATTATCTGAAAGGATTTTAAGAACATATGACTAATATATAAGAGAGTCCCAGAATAGACTAAAAACACCACTATGAGATAATTTAACCTCCCATGATCTCAATTTCAATGGATAATATTGGAACCACAATTAACATAACCTTTAACCACCGTTTTCATTTAGAAAGTCAAACCATGATGAAAGTGGAAATAAAAGTGTGAAAAAAATTTCTTCCATTCAAAACCTTATATTAATATATTCACTAGCCATCCCATTAACACAATTAAAATATACATATTCCTCTAATATTTCATGAAACCACCACCATATATATATATCTATCTTAATTTACATAAAAATAATTTATAAAAATATCAAAATAAATTAATTATTTAAATAAATATTAAATTTTACCAAAACCCAACATATATTAAAAATTTAATACACATTAAAAAATTTCAAAAATTAAAACCATGGTAAAACACCGTAAATTAACTATAATGTTTAACTAAAATTTTATTTCAATATCATGAAAAACACCAAGTTACCCTTTATAGAAAAATATTTCTCCAAATTTATCGATCTTTCTAAAATTTAATTTCTACATCTCCACATGATTTTTTTTCATTAAATTAGGACTTTCTAGAAAAAATGGACTTTTAAAATTCCACCTCTTATATAGAAAACTCCACTTTTTACTTTATCAGTTGATTACCACCTTCTTTAAAAAAAATCCCGATCCTTTTTTAACATTGATAGAAAACTTTTTAGATTATATAATCCATCAAATGTATTCCAGGAATTAAAAAATTTATTCTCTTGATGTACTCTCCTACTTCAGGCATAAAATTTTAAATTTTAAAATTGATTTTATGTGATTTTCTTTTTATAAAATTATAATTGATAAGATAAATATATTTCATCATTTCAGCATATGATTCTTCTTATATATATATATATCCTCATCCTCCTCCTCTTTAAGTTACTCAGTCATTCCCTTAACATTATCAAGTAAATACACTTAATTTTCTCAAACATAGATTTGTCTATAATTTCAAATTTTTATTATAATCTCATGGTGTACTTTTCTTTCACTAACTTGACTATATTGGAGATTCATAACTTCAAATCCATCTATAACATGGGAATATAATTAGAAAAGTTTTATTAAGTTTAATTTCACTAGTTTCTTTAAAAATGTGACTAAATATTTTGTGCCACATATTACATTCTTCCTTCAAAAGTAAAATAAAATGAATTTATAGAATCTAGTTCTTAAAATATGTATACTATTATTGATTGAACGTTTTTAAAAATTTAACAAAACATTAAATGATTCAATAAACATAAAAAATTTCTAAATATCATATCATTTCCTTCATTTTGGAGGTAATAATCTCCTATTAAGTTGTATTTCAAAACACCAATAAAAAAGTGTTCTTTGATTTTATCTTCCTATCAACAATATCTATTGATCCAAAAAAAATTAAATCAACAAGTACATCATTAAAAAATGACAAACAACCCTATTTTACCATATCAAAACTCATAAAATGTTTATAATCACCAATATTATTAGATTGACAGTTAAAATATAGTACCCAATATTGTACACTTTTCAAATCATTTAGTGAAATTTATATAACACATTCCACTTCTTTCTCTTTCACCTTATTCTAAAACAATTTGAGTGTTTGTTCACACTAATATAATATGGTGAGATTTTAATAAAATCTTACATATAATGAATTCATTGGTCATATATTCTATAAAATTCATCCAACAACAAAAATTGGTTATTCATTTTTACTTCTAATGTTTTAACTTGTTTTTAAACTTATATTATCTGAGTGGGTTTTCTTCTCCTCAAATCCCAACTTACATAACTTGTATAATTACTAATATTTATTCCATTAAACTATAAACTTATTTCTAAATGAAAAAATTACCACAATTCCAACAATTTTCATAACATTATAATTTTCTTCTATAAAATTCATTTTATTCTAAAATAATTTTGATTTTCACTCATTTGACTATTATTTTTGACTCTATTATTCAATTTCCAATTATAAAATTTTCTACAATTGTTATAAATTAATTTTGATATTTTCACCCTAATATTCATATTAAAATTAATATTTTTTAATTGATGTTTAATTTTCCATTTGATGAAGATTTAATTTTTATTATTCTTATTATACACATTTAATATATATTATTTTCTATTAATCATATGAATTTAAATTTCAAATAAAATATATTTTGAATGCATAGAACATGGAATTTTATGATTAATATGATTATTTATGATGATTCCAATTTCATGACCATATTTTTGCTTTCATTAGGCGGAAATATCTAATCCAAAAGGATGGCAGATCGAATTATCTCGTAAAGAAGATTGTTGTGTTTTTCAGGGATCTTATATATTTAATTAATGTTAATTAAATCCTTACCTATTTTAATATAGGTTACATTTTTGGTGAATGAGATTTATTATCACTGATGCATTTAAAAGAATATTGTCTAAGGTAATTATGTTGTCTCACATTTGATCCAATTTATTTATTAATATATGATTTAAATCTATATGTAATGGAAATTTATAAATTATATTAATAAAAGGAGTTTGGGATGATGCGAGGTGGAAGATTCCATGACAGAGTGACTAATAAAATAAAGAGGTTTCATATGTATAATTTTTAGGGAAATCAAAACCATTTTTTAAGTCATATTTTAAAACCATATGAGAAATAATTTCATACATTTTATGGTCATATTATAAGGACCAATAGTGTTTCATTTAAGTTCATGAAACTAGGATCAATGGTGTTCATTTTAGGGTAGTGAAAGTAGGTCCAATGTTATGTATTTTAATTTCATTTATCTAGGATCTTTGATGTTTATTTTAAGATCATTTATCAAAAACCATTAAATATTATCGTTCAGGTTCAAATGACTAGGATCACTAGGTGAAAAAAGCGGAGAAAGTTGTGTTAAGCATGGGGCATATGATTGATAAACCCTTTTTGGTTTATTATGGTTTATGAGCAAGAAAATGTATATGATCACTACATGAAAAATAATACATTTCAGTGATTTATTAAGGATGGTTCAAAAAACCATTTCTAATTAAAAAATAAAAGTCTCAAACCAATTAATCCATCTTTATTATAGGTAGTTAAATACAATCACCACAAAATGATATAATGGTGATAATTTTTTAAGTCACATCTACTAGAATTTATATTGGTCGTTTTATATGAGGACCTTCACTTTTTAAACACAATTTTTATAGTGGATCTATGTTTACTACTCTTTTATCATGAAAACCACCCATCCACTTCTCATTATAACTCTATCTCACTGTCCCCTTATCCTTATTCCTCTATTGCATGAACCCATTTCTCATTTAATAATATCCCTCCATGAATTGAACCTTCTATTCAACTTCTCTTTATCCCATTCTCCATCTTCAGAATAACTTCCAATTCCACTTTTTTATCACATTATTCATCCATATATCATGTGAAACATTTCCCCTTTTCCCTCTATTACTTCTAGGCATAATGTATGTTACCAAAAGATCTACTCTATTATTCTCGTTATTATTATTTGATTTCAAATATCTACATCATATTTACATTGGTATTTTGAATTAAGTAATTAGATATTTTTATTTTATAGATAAAAATGTTTGGTCTTATCATGTTATTGGATAATATTGTAAAATTGAAATAGTAAGAAATTTACTAAGAAAAAAATTTAATGTTCACCTTCTTGTTTTCTCTTCTCACCGAATATTTTTAATCTGGTGATCCAATAACTTAATTTAATTTTTTTATTTATTATATAATATATAGTAGATTCTAAGGTAAAATTTTTGGGTAATTTTTTTCGAATTATTTTATTTTAATGCATTTATGAATTATGTTTTCATTTTTTTATAATTTATATTTTAATACATTATAGAGTATTCATTATTTAATTATTTCATATGTATTTTTCTATATGTAATATGATATATTTATATAATATAATATGATTTCATAATATCAATATATTGTGATTATATTGTATTTGATGATTTATTCAATGTCAGATTTTACAAATGCTTGTATATCATTCCTTATTATGTTTTATTTTTAACATGATTTTATTTAATTAATTTGTGTTATGTTTTTTATAAAAAGATTAATTAAAAGATAAAAAATAGATTTTTTTTATTTTATACCAAAAAATCCTCAATATGTTAAGGGGTTGGGGTGTTTTTAGTTTTTAAAATAGAAAATCAATTCATAGATGGAAGAATGAAATTTCCATGTTCGGATTGTATTTTCAAAAGATGTTTTAAAAGGCATGAATTTTATGAGGAAATGACATTGAAACAATTTATTAATTTATATATGAGAAGTATTTGGAATGGGGAATTGAAAATTTAAAAAAATTCAACATGTGACCACCATAAGATTGAGCAACCTACTTATCAAATAGTAGAGAATGAAATTTTGAATTTTTTTAAGATGGTTTTGGGTTTGTAGTACAACATGAAAAGAGTTGTAACATATTGGTGGTGCCTCTATTTCACTTTCCAGAGATTAATACAATTAAATATATGAATAATAAATTAAATCAGTTTTATTAATTTATGGATGAAAGAAACCGAATTTTTTATGTAGGTTGTATAAAATATAAAAAATGGTTTTTTTACTGAATCTATTCCATAACACTTGTTTATGTATAACTTCAGATAAATAAATTTTAATGATATTGGATAGTCTACATGATGAATTTATTGAATATAAGATTTCAAAATTATTTTATGTGATGAATAATGCTGTTAACAAACTATTTTTGTTTTAAAAAAAGATACATGCATATCCAAATGACTACTTGTTGTATTAGGAAAATGTTTTATATAAATAAGATTATAAAATTTTCTAAATATCTATATGGAATTTTGTCAATCATGGTGAAATTTCAATAGAACATAATCTGAGTAAGAAAATAATAAAACTATTTTGAAGGTTTTATATTACTTTCCATTAAAATAATTATTGTAAATATTGTTCATGTATTATAAAATGGTAGTGAAAATGAAGTATCAAGGTAAGTGAATAAAATGATAGGTTTATTCAACATAACAGATGTTAAAATTCAAGGAAATACTTTGATTATATATATATATATATATATATCCAATATTCTATTTAGTTCATAGGAATTTGAATATGGATCTGGATATAATGGATTTTATCCATTCAGAACTCTAAGTATAAATTATAACAAATTGATAATTATTTTGACCCCTAACAATATACCTATATGGAAAAATATAAAACAAACTTCTTTTATTATTTCTTTGATCAATTTATGAAATAAAATTCCTTTAAATGGAATTGATGTATTTAAAATTCCTATAAATGAATGGTAAGAGTTATGGTATAATGTTGTAGATACATGTGCTATAAGTATCCATCCTTGAGAATTGCATATTTTAGTGTTTTTGAACTATAATTCACTTTCTTACTGTCCTGAGGATATTTTGTTTTAGTGTTTTAGATAATTTGGAAAAAATATTTCATTGTAAACTCAAACATTACAAGTGGACACTTATACTCAGTATCCATTTTCCCTATAATTTTTTTTAAATAAAATATGGTTTCTTTTAATAAAAAATCATCAAAAATCTTATCTTGACGTCTTGTTTATCCCCAATCTTCTTTAAAATCAATGAAAAATATTTTAAAAATATAGTATGAGAACAAAAAACTCAATAAGGGATATAAAAAAATTAATCCATTAATCCAATAAAAAAATGAAAATATATAATATACATACCTTTATAACATTATTTTTTGAGATTACAGAATAAATAATTTCCATATGGAAAAAAATTTCTCAGATAAATTTTTTAAAACCCATATAAAATATAGAAAAAATCATGTTGGAAACTTGAGGCATAATTGAAGTAACCACTACAACTACTCATGGAAGACCTTCAAATTTAACTTCCAAATATTACCTTAGAGTAACCATTATTGTTACTCATAGATTAACCATCATAGTTAACATTGGTATAACCATCGCATTATGTTCCCATTATATCTTAGTATAAAGCTAGTCAGTAAACCTAATCTCATATATTGATTAACCATATGGTAGACTTCCATACCCATTGCATTGGATGTTATAACGTAACAACCCATCCTTGGTTCATCATAGAACTGCTTATCATTGGTTTATAACGTAACCACCTATAATTAAGTAATAAAATAACCACCCATTATTATATAAATGCCAAATAACTATAACATAATAATAAATCATGAAATATTGCAACATAAAAACATCATTAAGAAAAATAATCATTTCATTTGGTAATTAATTATTTTTAAAAAACTACACACAATCAAAGGGGAAATTTTATTTGAAAATAAGTATGTAAACTTGTAAAGGATACCTCAAAAAAAATAATCATGATTATAGAAAATTATTATCATTTTGTATAAGTTAAACAAAATTATTTTCATATTTTTTTTCGAAAAAGACATAAAGTACCTCAATTGGAAAACGAAAAATGTTTCATTTCATACATTTTTAAAAAAAATTACAATATAGGTAAAAATTTATTTATAAAATAATATATGAATATGAAAATATTCTTTAAATAAATTTTATATAACAATGGATATGTAATTTAAATAGAGTTTTAAGGAAATTTTTTAAAAACTCATTATTAAAAGAAAGTCCCTTACCTTGAGTCTGATTTATTATGCATATTCTTTATCTTCCTGAATAATAGAATTATATTAATTTTATAATTTATTAAGATAATTTTTCATGTTCATTATTTTTTATTTTATTTTAAACCATGTTATATGCAATTACTTAGTCACTTAAGTTCATGTTGTACATTTTGAAGATATTCTGTACTTAAGTCCAAAATTATTATAGTCCATTGAATATAGAAAAAGAGGTTAAAATTACATCATATACAGAATAATAATCATAAAATAATTTTCATTTACATATAGATATTATAAATTTAAATATATCCATTAAATATCTTTAAGAAATATTAACCACTTTACCATCATAGAGATGATATACAATATTTACACATGGACAACATTTCCATTTTTCAACAAAAAATATGGAAATAAGGTAAATATTATTTTATCATTCCAAAATGATAATAATATAATATTATTTATTATATATATATATATCATTCATGTGACATGGTGATGAAAAATGAATACATCACTTCATGGAGGTTGTAGTCCACACGTACGCACGAGCAACACTATTATTTTCCTGTGCATAGAAAAGTAAGAACATAAATGATATATTATCTTTTAATAATAATAAATATGTTATGAATATCATATAAAAATATTAATTTCATCATTAGAACCATTCCTAGGAGATTTTGATGAAAAATTAATTACATTAGTTCGTGAGACGGTAGTCCGATGTACACAAAAATGATGAATTATTTTACAATTTTATATAATAAGAGATTGATATAGGAAATTATACTAATATAATAACATATCAGTATATTTAGTATAATAAAATTATTATTTTATCATGGTTTAATATGGTTTTAGAGATGTGGAATAAGAACTAAAACTAACACATGTAGTTAAAAACTATACATCTTCTTTGGAAAATCTCTTTTACATAAAATATAAATACCTATAAGATTGGTATTATGCCTAAAAAATGCCTCTATAATGAGGAAAAGGATACTAGTGATGGTTTTTTTATTCATTTTCAGAACTAAATGGGTTTTTATGTTTTAAGAAAGTATAATTAGTTGTTCCCTTTTACAAGAGAGTAAAGGGGCACTCTTGAAATATCATAAAATATTAAATTAATATAAAATAATTTTCAATTAAAAATGTATCAAATGTGAGTTATTTTTATGAAAATATGAGTAATGGTATAAATGAACTCATACAATATAAATTATATGTGTTTTTTATGGAATCCCTCCTTTTTATTACATAACTGTTCATTACATTTTACAAACATAGGATCTTTAAATGTTTAGTGTCTGGGAAATAAGGTAAATAATAAATAAAAACATAAAAAATTATTTTTATTCCAATTTAAAGAATTATTCAAGGTTAATCATATGTAAATTTATTTCATCTAATAACATGGAGACATACATCAGGGAAAAGGTGAGAAAAATCCTCAGTAAGGGTAAACAAGGGAACAATTTACTTGTGATCTTGAGTAATATCAGTATGAACATGATGAAATAAATAATGGCATGATAATGTGGAAAATAAAAATAATAATAAAATTAATCATATCATTTAAATGTGGCTAAAACATGTAATTGAGTCACTTATAATGATATCACCATGGTTTATCACCGAGGTGTAATAAAAATTACCAAGGTTATTCACCAAGGTATCATAAAACTTATCATCCCTAGAGAATAAATTCTTTACCCAATGAATTGGAGAACTATCAGGGAACACCCTTATTATGTATTAATTATTTTGATCCACATATATCATAATAAAAAATCTCATAAATAACCCATTAAGAATAAAAGAAAGAAGTTTCCTTTTAAAATCTTGGTGTCTTAGAAAGTGCTTAGAAACAAGATCCTTTTTTCATTTTAAGTACAATGAAAATGAATGTAAGTTTCATGTATAATAATCCCATAATTAAATAAAGAATTTTAACATATATATAAATACACCTAGAGAAGAATTATTTTAGAGAATTCACAAAATAAAATAAAATAATTTCTTGATAGAAATAGATAAATTTGAGACAAAAATCTGGCAGCATAATGTGTATGAAACATGGTTTTAGAAAAAATTAAAAAGATAGGGGATACAGATTTACCATTAATAAATTAATATTAAAATAGTAAAGGTATAGTATAAAATTACATTATGATATGGATTCAAAACTTTTAATACATACCATATAAAAAGAAAACATGAAAGGAAAAGAGAAGTTGAGAGTTACCTTACCTTGAAGAGTGACTCCTAAAACTCAAATATTAGGAACTTGGGGGCTTGAGGACACCTTGGGAGGACTCCTTGAAAGGTAAAAATATCATAACATCGTATTTTATGAATTTTTAATGAACTAAAACTAATAAATAGGTGGATATCTATAGAAAAAGTGAGGAAGTTTTTTATTAATTTCCTTAGACCCCACATTGGTGGTATTTGAAAAACCATGGGATTTCATAGGGTATTTTACTATAGTATTGGACACTTGGGACTCATATTGAGTTAATTTAGCACATAATTTTCTACCATCATTTTAAATTAATCATTACATCATTATGACATATCTAATATTCTATTTAACTTACTGAAAAATTCAAAATGTATTTTTACTATTCACAAAAACTAAAGTATTTTATAAAATCCTCATAAATTACCCTAACCTAAAATCAATATTTAGAATTAAAAAATGAAATTTATTTTATCATAATAAATATCTAAATATTAATAATTTAACTTTTAACTATAAAATACTTATTTATTAAAAATAATAGGGGACAAATAATGTAGAGTAAAATTTTTGACACATGAAAAAAAAATTATTTTTCATTTATAATTAAAAAAGGGATTTTTTATAACACTCTTAAATTATGATAAACATTATTAATAAAACCTTAGTTTAATATAATAATTTACATATCTCTAAAAAATAATTTTTTTTCCTATAAATTAATTAATCCAATTCCATCTCAATTTTTATTCAAAACTATTCTTAAGATAGAAATAATGGAATAAATTTTTTATTTTTAAAAAAGGGATTACATAATTAGTGACTAAGGCCTTGACACATAACCCATTATAACACCCAAATATGACCTAAGGGTAAGTTGTACAATGGTGATAGACTCATGGGGTGGCTCAGATAATATCACCTAAGTGGTAATCTCCACTAATTTTAACTTCTTCCATAGGTGATTTTTTTCAAAATTATCATGTTGAATACTGTATTTGGCTTAGTGAATACCAAACCCCAAAGATGATATCTCCCTCCCATGTTCTAAGAAATTTGCTTTTTTACGACACAACTCTACTAGATGAGGCCATTGACTCTTCTTTTTTTCATTAATTAACAATTATGATTTTCTATTTATAATACCAATTATAACATTAAAATTATTATTAAGAGTGTTGATTCAAATGGTCATATTGGGAAACATGAAAATAATAATCAAAACATGATGATCACATTCCAATTATACTCACATCATTAACAAAGATATATATTTTTTTTGATTAAAAATAAATAGAACACATATTTTGATGAAATAATTATCATTAAAAAAGTTCAGGTCATTACATTCTTACCCCCTTAAGATATTTCATCCCCAAAATGTCATCTCGTTATCTTAGTTGAGAAAAGGTGAAGGTAATATTCCCCATTGTTTCCTCCAGTTCCCATGTCGCTTCTTCATTCATGTGGTCCATCTATAATACTTTGACAATGTGGGTAGTCTTATTGCGTAGAACCTTTTCTATACAGTCCAAGATCTCCACCATCTTCTCCTCATAAGATATGTTTTGTTCTAATTGTACCAACTTCGGATTCAGTACATGTGAAGGGTCAGGTATGTATTCCCTCAAGGGTGATATATGGAAAACAACATGAACATGAGATAGATTTAGTGGATGTTCTAGCTAATAATACAAAATTCATATGTGATCAAGTATTTAATAGGTGCTAATGTACATGGGGATAATCATACATTTCATTCCAAATTTCATGAATCTCCCCCATGATGAAATTTGATGGAGGAATTTTTCACCAACATAATAATCCAATTTTCTTCAATGGTTGTCAACACATATTTTTTTCTGAATCTGAGAAGCCCTAATATATTGTTATATGACATGAAACTTTTCTGTCATCTCATGCACAAGATCAGGCCCAAGAATCTTTCTCTCACCAACTTCATCCCAAAACGTAGGAGTTCTATATATCTTCCCATATGGAGATTCATAGGGAGCCATTTGAATACTTGAATTGAAGATATTGTTGTATGAGAACTCAACTAATTGTTGGTGTTGAACCCATCCACCTTTAAATTCCATAGAGCATGTTTTCAGCATGTCCTTGAGTATTTGAATATTCTGTTAATATTGACCATAAGTTTGGGGATGATAGGTCATACTGAAATTCAATTCGGTACCATGATCATGTTGAATACTTCTCCATAATTTTGATGTGAACCTTATATCGCGATCAGATATGATAGAAAGTGGAACTTCATGCAAAATTACCACTTCCTTTACATATATCTTGGCGAGTTGGTAAAGATATAAATCTTCTCAAATAGAGATAAAATGGGTAGTCTTGGTGATACAGTCCACTATAAGCCATATCGCATTGTTTCCTTTGGTGTTTTCGGGATACCAATAAAAAGATACATAGTGATATTGTCTCACTTCCATGATTTTATAGGCAGTGGTTGTAATACCCCTTTAGGAAGTTGTCTCCCTACCATAAATTATTGAAACACTAGGAACCTTGAAGTGTATCTGTCAACTCCATTTTAATTTTATCCCACCAATAATGATCATGAAAGTCCCTATACATGTTAGTGCTTCCAGGATGTATAGATAATGTAGATATGCGAGATTCATCTATTGGATCCTTATTTATTAATGGAATAGATGGAACACATATCCTTTTATTAAATTTTAGTACACCTTCTTGATCAATATTGAACTCAGGAAACTTCCCATCCATCATAACCTCAAACTTATTCTACAAAAAAGGATCATCTATTGGAGATTTATTGATATTATCTAGTAATGATAGTTGAGAAATCATTTGGGATAGGATAGATGATATAACTTAATTTATAATTCCCATGTCTATTTTTACTATGTCTTTGATCAAAGTATCTCCTTGAATCCTTATCACTAACAGAACAATAGGGTCCTTTATACATAGTGCATAAATGACTTTGTTTACTCTTCTGGGGTGATAATGGATTGAAAAATCATAATCATTAAGAAGTTACAACCATCTCCTCTATCTTATGTTCAATTCTATTTTCATGAAAATATACTTCAAACATTGTTGGTCTATGTACATAAAGAATCTCTCCTTATAAATATAGTGCCTCTAAATTTTTAGTCAAAAAAATCACATCTAGCACCAAATCATGTGTAGGAAATTCTTTTCACGAGCTTTGAACTGTCAAGATGCATAAGTAATCCAATTGTCATTTTCAGGAAGATGCACCCAATCCATTTCAGATATTCATCACTAAATACAATGAGTCCATCTCCACTAGAGGGTAGAATTAACTTGGGTGCAATAAACAATCAATTATTCAGCTCTTGGAAACTTTCCTCACACTATTTTGTCTAGATGAACATAACCACATTTCGATTTAACTTAGTCAGTGGATTAGAAATTCATGAAAAGTTTCTCACAAGCCTCCTATAATATCCTTCTAAACTAAGTAAACTATGAGTATTAGTTACTTTTATAGGACTAGTCCACTGATCCACAACCTTTATCTTTGCAAGGTCAAAAGAGATTATTTCACTAGTTACAATGTTCCCCATGAATGAAACCTGTTGTTACCAAAACTCCCACTTTCTGGACTTTCCAAATAACCTCTCTTTACTCACTATTTTTAGTATCACCCTTAGATAATCCTCATGGTCCAGTAAAATTTTTAAATATATCAGAATATTAGTAATAAAAACTACCACAAATTTATAATGGATGTCCTTAAATACACTATTAATCAAATCCATAAAAATAGCAAGTGCATTAGTCAATCCAAAGGGCATACCAACAAACTCATAATTCCCTTATCTTTTTTGGAAGGCATTCCTTAGAATATATTGTTTCTTTACTATCATTTGATGATAACCAGATCAAATATCAATCTTAGAGAAGAATTTTTCCCCATGTATCTGGTTAAATAAATCATCAATTATTGGAAGAGGGTACTTTTTCTTCACTGTGATCTCTTTAAGTTCTCTGTAATCCATGAATATCCACATTTATCCATCCTTTATCTTCACAAAGAGAACATGTTCTCCCCAAGGTGACACACTTAGTCAGATAAAGCCTTTATTGAAATGATCTTGGAGTTGTTTATTTAAGTCCTCCAACTCCACATTTTCCATTCTATATGGAGTTTTTGGTATTAGATTGGAACCAGGAATGAGTTCAATGGGGAAATATAACTCTCTTTATGGGGAAGGTCCACGAAACTCCTTAGTAAATATTTCAATGTATTCTTGAATTATGGGAACATTTTATATTCTTACAGTTTCATTTCCTTATTCATCTTCACTGATCATATCTATAAAGAAGGCTACGTGTGGTGCTTCTAGAAAAAACTCAGGACAAGATATATCTTATTTGAAAACAAATTTAGGTTTTCCACTCAAGACTACTAATATTTCCTTACTTCTTCATTTGACATTAGCATTATTATTAGAGAGTGATACCATCCCTAGTATAGTGTTAAATTCCAGCATGGGAATCACTACGTGATTTTTGATAATATTGTGCTCTCTAAATTAAATACTAGAGAAAATATAAATTGATGATGCTTGGATAATCCCACTAGGAGTCTTGAATAATAAATATACTTCTATTAGTTTTTGAAAATCATTCTATATTCATTGCAAACATGGGGGAAACAATCCCACTAGGAGTCTTGAATAATAAATATACTTCTATTAGTTTTTGAAATTGATTCTATATTCATTGCAAACATGGGGGAAACAAAGGAATGTTTAGAACCAGAATCAAATAAAGTACTTTCTATCTTTGAGAAAACAATGAGAGTACCTGTAACCACATTATTTGGAGATTTAAATTCAGCCTTCATGGAAGAAAAAAGCATTACCATTCTACATTGTCATATTGTAAAGTCGATTATTATTCCCCTCTACTAACCTTGGATTTGGATAGTGATTGGAAAATTTCCCAAGCAATCCATTCTAGAATCATTAGACTTTAGGAATTTACTTCACAATATTCCCTTTTTCATTTATGTTGAGATGTTGAGGCTTCACTTAACTACGATAATTTTGAGTGATATAGACATCTCTTCCACATTTGTAACACTTCCGACTCCTGATAAGGTGGTTCCCCAAATTATTCTTCCCATATTTATTTCATGCCGAAAGTTTCACTTTCTTTCTTTCCATTCCTTGATAAAAACTCTTCTCTAGGTTTAGTTTTAGAGATATCCTCTCCTCATTTGCTTTTTGATACCATTGTATCTCACTAAACTCTAGTTCGACCTTCATAGAACTTAGTAAAATTTCCTCATAGCAATCATAGCCTTGATTGGATAAATTTTTCCATAGATGTTGTCTTAGTCCACTGAAGAATCTATCAGACTTTTCATTAGGATCCATGAAAAGGATATAGGTATAAAACAAAAGTCTTTAGAAGTTCATCTCATAACTTCTAATAGATTCATTATCATTTTACTTTAGTTCAAGGATCTCCTTCTAAATTTTCGTTCTCATTAAATGAGGGAAATAATTACTAAAGAAGATTCCCCTAAACATTTCCCACTCTAAAGATTCAAAATCCCCTCTTGGCCTCATGTATTTAATTTGTTCCCATGACTAATTAGTTTATCTCTATAAACATTACACATCCAAATTGACATTCTCTTATTCTAAACAAGGAAGTATGAAAAATATATTTCAATAGACTTTTTAAAATTTTCCTCAATCAATGGGTTGGTAGATCCACTGAACAGTTTTAGTCATTGATGCATAAAGGACTAAATAGAAAGTTGTTCCCTTCAAGGTGAAATCAACCTCTCAGCGTAATTTAATTTGTTTCCCAAAACTTGATTTAGTTTATTCATCATTATAATGAAGGTTTCTGTTCCTACTTCCATCGGAGGGTCGTCATTGCATGGTTTGTTGTGCTCACCATTTACACGGTTCCACCTATTTCCAGCTATTTTTTAAATGAAGAGAAACTCAGTGAGAAATATGTTTATTTTAAAAATAATATAACTATAAAATAATTTTTTGACATAAAACATCATGCTTAAATTTGGTTTTCACTAACAAAAATTAAATTTTATACTAAACCTTCATAATATTTCATAAAAAGATTTTTATTAACCAAACATATCCCCCAGGAGTGTCAAACTAGGAGTGCATTAAGGCCCATTGTCGTGTACTAGTTCCCATTGTATTATATCTGTAAGAAATGTTTTTGGGTTTTACCCCTTGATACATATTTTCCATACCCACATCCACTTGTTCATATACTGACAATGATTTTTTTGTTTAGAAACAACTTAATATTTCACCAAAACACTAGGATGTTTTCTTATATTTAAATTTTTTTCTAAGGTTCCTCCTAAATTTCTCAAATCCTAATTCCAAAAAACAAATAAACGGTCCTTCAATTACAAATATGGAATCCCACCATTTTATTACATAACATCTCATTAATTTTTATAAATAGAGAATATTTAAAAGTTTAGTGTCTTGTAAATAAGGTATGTAATACATGAAAACATAAAAAATATTATATTCCACTTGAAAGGTTTCTTCAAGTTTCATCATAATTAAATTTATTTCATCTAATAACCTGTGGAAATATATCAAGGGAAAGGGTGAGAAGAAGCCCCAATAAGGGTAAACAAGAGAAAAAATATACTAATGATCTTGAGGAATATCAACAAAAACTGTAGGACCCCGGGACACCCAGAGAGGGGAGGGTTGAATCAGGGTGACAACTTCTTCCTTTAAAAATAGGGATCTTGTTCCCACATTGGTAGGAAGAATTTAAACATGTATGAAGAATATGATCAGCAATTAAACATTCACATGCAATGAGATGATAGAGCACTTTCTACTTGGTTCACCACTAAGGGCTACGTCCAAGGAGCATACGCCGACAAGTTTTCGGTCGTACCAAATTCCACTAACCTTCACTATTTTTGGATTTCAAAGGTTTGGGAATAGACACTCTGTCCCAGGCTCACTGCCTTTACAAAGGTTCAGGGATAACTCACTACTTCCCTCAGGTCACTCATGTTGACTACCCCTGGCTCACTGCTTTTGGTATGGTCCCACTCAGTTTATAGATGTGAAGGTCTCATCATCATTACAAAAGAATGAATACTATGTCGAATGTAGATTCTCTATTGAAGTCCAACTTTAAATCATATACAAATACCCCTTTGCACCGAAGGTATCGGGCAATATTCCAGTTTTTGTGCATCTTCAAAAGGACTGGCGTACAATAACCTTATCTGGTGCGCTTCTCCAAGACTGGCACCCAAGATTCATGAACGGCGCACAAGTCACTTGCACAGTACAAAATCGGCGTGCAAGTTACACCAACACAGTTGCGTGGCACTACCTCCTTCAACTCCAAACTTGCGCGGCTCTGCACATTTAACTCTCAAACCGCCTTGGTCACGCAACCCACAATAAACCTGAAACCTCTACTTGCGCGACCCAACAACCACCTATGAAGCTCAACCACTTGCGCGACAAGAGCTCGATAAATCTCTAAGTCTTTAATTTAATTACCAATTAGGAGGGGGGGGGGGGTCCTCTATTTATAGTCAAACTGGACCCCCTGCGTGGTGACGCACAAGTGTCCTCACGACGCGCAGCTCCAACCACCCTCAGCTCTGTCACACTACTCACTTGAGCGAACACACCAATACTTGCTCGACCTACTTTCCTTTTCCATATTTTGAAGTTCTGATCATGAAGAAAAATTGGCGTGCAAGTTTCCAATCCTCCTAGGAATCAGCGCTCAAGTCTCTTCATGGCGTACTGGTCACTTGCGTGACCAGCACAAAACTTGCACAACCCTAATCCCTTTTCCAGTTTTCCATGTTATGATCTTGAAAAACATATAGCCCACAAGTTTAATCCCCTTAAAGTACATGGTTCCCAAGTCTCTTTTAAAAAAAACACTTTTCTCCATTTGTCAATTTTTAGGCCCAAAAAATTGGCAAACACTGGAAAATAGTGCCACCTTCAATAATGTTGTCTGCTTGAACTGTATGATATATTTGCTGGTGCACATTCTGAACTTCCACTGAGGACTGACAACAAACAAAAACCATACTCCAAATCATGCATAGAAGACCATGGTTCCAACAATCACCCCCTTTGGTTTTGTTGGTAATCAGAAAATAAATTCAATTGATCTCTATCCATGTGCAAACCAAAAATGCAAGAATCAACTCGGTCAACACTCTAAGTCTACGTGAGCAATGCTCGGTGTAGAAAACAAGAGAGGAATCTTGAATTGGGTTCCCAAGTTTTGGAATTCTCAATGATTCCCAAGAAGCATTTCATGACCAATGTATACCAATGTTTTCCTTCTCCCAAGAAGCATTGCATGACCAATGTATACCAATGTTTTCATTCTCATTCTTCTCAAGAATTTATTCCTTTCTCCCCCATTGACAATAAATCCAACGACCGGTAATTGGTTCAACTTTCAACTCAAACAATACTCCCCCTGGATAGTATCTCCCCCATAAACCTGCATCAAAACCATAAATAGATAAAAACTGTTATCACAAATGGGGAGAGGGGATTTTCCTAACCTTCTTATGCACTGGGAGGTGGCCTAACACCGAGGTTCAACTAATATTTCTCAAACACTGCTTCTGACAATGGCTCAGTCAGAATATCAGCCACTTTCTCATCAGTTCCCACATGGTCCATTCTAATCACTCCTTGCTCAACTTTTTCTTTGATAAAGTGATACCTGATTTCAATATGTTTTGTTTGAGAATTATGAATAGGATTCTTCGTAAGATCAATCGTACTCTTGTTATAACATTAAATAACCATTGGTTTCTTCACCTCATCACCCATGTCTGTTAGTTGTAGCTTCATCCATATAAGTTGAGTGCATGCCTTTGTGGCAGAGATATATTCAGCTTCAGCAGTACTAAGAGAAGTACTTTCTTGTTTCTTGCTTAACCAGACAACAAATTTATTCCAAATATAGAATGCTCCACCACTGGTGGACTTTCTGTCCACTACATCATCAGCCCAGTCAGCATCAGAAAATGCTGATAATTCACTGTCTCTTTCTGTAGAAAAGTATAAGACACAATTCTGAGTACTTTGTATATACCTCATGATTCTTTTTACTGCTACCATATGTTCCTCTTTTGGATTACTCTAAAAGTGGGCTACAAGACATGTAGAAAAGACAATATCTGGCCGTGTCACTGTCAGGTACTGTTTGCTTCCAATGATCCTTCTGTACATGGTGGGATCTACAGAGGTCCCATCCTCATGCTTTCCAAGTTTAGTTCCAACTGCAATTGGAGTTGAAATTGGTTTGGAGTCTTGCATATTAAACTTATTCAACAGCTCTTTGGCATACTTTTCCGGAGAAATGAATGTGTATTCCTTCTTTTGAATCACTTGCAGCCCCAAGGAATATGTGAGCTCCTCAATCATAGACATTTCAAATTCTAATTTCATGTGATTGGAAAATTTGTCCACTGATTTCTGCCTGCTGCCACCATATATGATATCATCAACATAGACTAGAACCATGAATTGATATTTTGGAGAGTTATTCACATAGAGATTGTGACTCCTCCTCTTTTGAATTCTAGCTTCTTGAGATATGAATCCAGCCACGAGTACCATTCCCGTGGTGCCTGATTCAAACCATATAAAGATTTCTTCAGTTTATAGACCTTTTTTCATCAGTACCTAGAACAAAACCCACTGGTTGTTCAATGTAGACCTCTTCTTCGAGTACACCATTCAAGAATACTGTCTTGACATCCATTTGATACACTTTATATCCTCTTTGGAGTGCCATGGAAAGGAAAAGACTTATTGACTCGAGTCTAGCCACTAGGGCAAAGGTTTCATCAACATCAATGCCTCCAATCTGGGAGTATCCTTTACATACCATTTGTGCCTTGTTTCTGATGACACTTCCATGGTCATCAAACTTATTTTTGAAGATCCATTTGGTACCAATCACATTGTGACCTTTGGGTCTCTGACCAAGATCCCATGTCTGATTCTTGTCAATCTGATCTAACTCTTCATTCATGGATTTTACCCATGATTCATCCTATGTAGGTTCTTCAAATGAGGATGGCTCCACAGCTGATAGAAATGAAGATTCTGTGTTATTCCTCATCCTCCTTATTTGTGTGGGTGCACTATTATCCCCAATTATGTTAGATGGATCAATCTCAACACTTCGATTTCTTCTGCAAGGTTCAGTCACAATCTCTCCAGCCACAGTTTCTTCTTCAGATTATTCTTCTGAGTCACATCTTGATGTGAGCCCTGAGTGTTTTGTACACCTTCCTCTATTTCTGTATTGGTATATACTCCATGTTCACATTAATCATCATCTTCTATCTCATCATCATAGGTATTATTGGAATCATTTGGGGGTTTCCCTTCAATGATATTAACATCATTGCAATCCAAAATATTCCTAAAGTCTTTATTTAAACACTTGTAGGATTTGATGTTTATTGGATATTCAAGAAAAATTCCTTCATCAGCATTGTCTCCAAATTTACCTTGATTACTTCTTTATTCCGGATGAAAAATTTTCTTCCAAAAACGTGAAAGTATTTCAACAAAGGCTTCCTTACATGCCACAATTCATATGGTGTCTTCGTATCTCCCATATAAAGCACTTTTCGATTCTGAATGTGCACTGCAGCTTTAACAGCTTCCTTCCAGTAATGGAGAGAGATACCACTATCAATCAGCATAGTCCTGGCCATATTTTTGACCTATCAATTTCGACGCTAAACAGCTTCATTTTGCTGTGGAGTTCTCACAGCAGCTAACTCATGCTATATTCCATGTTTTTATAGGTAATTTTCAAACTCAATGGACGTGTATTCCCCTTCATTGTCAGATCATAGGACATTTATTGTCCATCCAGTATCATTCTTGGAAATATGGCGATAAGTTTTCATGCAATCAAGTACATTTCGCTTTCTGTGAATCACCATTACACAAGTCATTCTACTAAAATCATCAATTAAAAGGATGAAGTACCTTTCTCTATAGGTTCGAGCAACATTTATTGGGCCACATACGTCTGTATGAATGAGATCAAGAAGATCCGATGCCCTTTTCTTCTTTGGCCGATATGAACTACAGACCAACTTTCCACGAATGAAAGCATCACATGACTTTTACCGTTCATGTTTCAGAATGGGGATATCCATGACTATCTTCAGCTTATATATCTTTTCCATGTCTTGTAGGTTAATGTGCCTCAGCCTCCGATGCAAAAAATTGTTTTCTTCTTCAACAGACAAATAATAGGAGTTCACTTTGCTGTCAACCTGATATAAGTTTCCATCTATTCTACAACCTTTCATAAGAGAGTTCCCTATTTTTCTCTTTATAGTGAAGCCTTTTTTATTGAAGGTTTCTATGAGACCTGATTCACAGAGTTGACTTACACTGAGGAGATTATAGCGTAGACCGTCCACATAAAGAACATCAGTCTTCTTCAGCTCTCCGTTGGCGAGAGCAGTATTCCCACTACCTTTAATGTTCAAATAACCATCATTACCAAACCGAACTATTCCATCAATATTCTCTTCAATGTTCTTCAAAAGGTCATCATTTCCCATCATATGGGAAGAGTATCCACTATCAAGGATCAAGGTGCTGCTTCTCTTTTTAGATTTGAGGGAAACTTCTGCAAGATTGGATTTCTCGATCTTCTTCTTTTCTTTCCATGAGATATTGGATTGAGCATAGGATACTAATGTCCGTTTAATACTTTATTCCACATAATCTGATTATTCAAACCCATAATCTTTTTCTAGAGGGCAAAAACTGTTTGTGAGAACAACATCATTAGGAGGATAAAAATTGGCATGTCTTTGAGTGTTGTATGAATTTCTCCTCTCGTACCTCTGCCTGCAATTCATAGATTTAGGGCCAAAGTTAGAACAATTAAAACAGTAACCATAGAAGCTATTTCTTTTATAATATGGTTGATATGAAATTAGTCTCCTTTTTTTACTTCCCAAATCTTTTCCATTCAAGTAGCTCCTTGCCTCTTTGCAGTATGACATGGTATGGCCTAGATAACCACAAAACTGACACTTCATGAGAGGAAATGTCTTTTAACTTGAATTTCTCCTCATGCCTTCTTACTTTGTATAATAGTTGAACATCCTGTCATTTCTGAATGTTTGAGGATAATTTTCAGTTCTTCTTTTAATTTGGATTGACGGTTTCTTTTTCAGCATTTCAGGTGATGTTTCAGCATGTTCAACTTTCATCTTGCCTTTCTTCTGGATTTCTTTACTTCCCGTAGTTGATTTCTCAGCTTCACAGCCAATTCCACTCTTTCCCATGCAAGCAGGTCTTTGATCACTTAAAATTTTTCCAACCCCAACTGATCCACAATTGGGTCTTTCTAGCAATTCTACATCTGAGAATCTTCCGAAATGAATTTTCTTCTTTCCCTCATTTGCCATTGATTGACATTTAATTTTACTTATAAGAGTAACAACATCTTTCTCAAGTCCCTCAACAGTCTTGTACTTCTCTTCCAATCTGGATGAAAGTTCATGTATGACCTTTTCTTGTTCTTCAATTTTAAGCTTTAGTTCCAAAACATCATCTGTTCTTTCAAGGATTGAAGACTAAACTCTCACTAGTTCTTCTAGTCGTTCAATCTTTGCTTCAAGCTCATCAACATATTCTGATGATTCTTCCACCATTTCCTTTCACTTATTACATCTCTTACATTAATTATCAAGCTTGGAAAAAGCATCCTTAATTTGAGTCTTTGAATCACCATTATAATTAATCTTATTATCTCTATCTTTATTGATCATGGGTTCTAAATTTTCAACTATAGCCATCATGGAAGCATGCTTTCCCGTTTTAAATTCAGCTTATTCTCCTTCAAAAAATTCAGTATCCTCATCTTCCACATCACAGACAAAACTCTTCCTATGAATTTTCTTTCTAGATTTGAAGTATCTCTTTAGGAAAATTCTTTTTGGAGGATTCTTGATGTTCTCATCTTCACTATATTCATCATTGATATTTCTTAAACACTGAGAGGCAATGTGCCCAACTTTTCCACAATGAAAACATGTGAGAGGTAACTTCCCTTTAAATTTCCCTTTTCCCTTCTAGAACTTATTGGCAATGAGAGAAAGAATCTATTTTTCTTCATCATCTTCAAAGATACTATATTTTGAAATTTTAAGTTTATCTATGGACGTGAACGCCATTTCCTTGCTCACACGAGTCGTAGCATCTTATGGTTTGACTCTCATTTCATATTCTACCAAACTACTTAGTAGATCATTTAGAGAAAGTTTGGAAAGATCTCTTTCCTCAAGGGCTGACACCTTTTCATTGTACATGGGTGGAAGTCTTCTTAATATTTTCTTTACTATATCAATGACTTTGATTTCTTTGTCGAGACCCTGAATTGCTCCAACCACTTCAGTAATTCAATTGAATAATGTGTCTGCATTCTCGTCTGGATGCATTTTCAGATCATCGAACCGATTGTGCAGGACTTGTAATTTTTCCTCCTTCACTTTGCTATCTCCTTCATAAATATTTTCGAGTTTATCCCACATGTATTTTTTTTGAGGTGAAACTCATTAACTTTAGATAGATCTGATCATAAAGGGCTGTAGTGAGTGCATTTTGTGTATTAACATCTACATCAAGAATTTTCCTGTCTGCATCAGTCATAGCCAGCCCTGTTGGATCAGTGACATGTATACCTTGCATAGTGGAGAACAGAACTTCCATTCCAATGGATCTTAAATGAGATCTCATTATGTTCTTCCAAATCTGAAAATTACTTCCATCGAAGAGAGGTACTCCCCTAGTATTGACTGTACTCTCCATGGCGACAAAGGACAAATCTAACACCAGTAACCTCCCTCTAATACCACTTGTAGGACCCCGGGATACCCTGAGAGGGGATGGATGAATCAGGGTGACAACTTTTTCTTTTAAAAACAAGGATCTTGTTCCCACGTTGGTAAGAAGAAGTTAAACCTATATGAATAATTTGATCAGCAATGAAACATTCACATGCAAAGATATGATAGAGAAATTTTTACTTAGTTCACCACTAAGGGCTACATCCAAGGAGCATACGCTGACATGTTGTTGGTTGTACCAAATTACACTAATATTCACTAGTTTTGGATTTCAAAGGTTTGGGAACAGTCACTCTGTCCCAGGATCACTGCCTTTACAAAGGTTCAGGGATAGCTCACGACTTCCCTCAGGTCACTCCAGTTGAATCCCCCTATCTCACTACCTTTGTGAAGTCACACTCAGTTTATAGACGTGAAGGTCTCTTAATGATTAAAAAAGAATGCATCCTCTGTTGAATGTAGATGATCTGTTGAATTCCACCTTCAACTAATATATTAATCCCCCTTTGCACCGAAGGTATCAGGAAATCTTCCAGTTTTCATGAATCTTCAAAAGGACAGGAATACAACAACCTTACCAGGTGTGCTTCTCCAAGACCAGCTTACAAGATTCAAGAACGCCGTGCAAGTCACTCGCGCGGTACAAAATCGGCACGCAAGTGACACCAACACACTTTCGCGATAATTCCTCCTTCAACTCCAAACTTGTGTGGCTCTGAACATTTAACTCTCAAATCGCCTTGGTCGCGCAGCCCACAATCGACGCGCAACCTCTACTTGTGCGACCCGACAACCAGTTGCACGGCTCAACCACTTGCGCGATGAGAGCTAGAAAAATCTCTAAGTCTTGAATTTTGTTACCAATGATGAGGGGGGGGTCCTCTATTTATAGGAAAAATAGACCCCCTGCGTGGTGGAACGCAAGTGTCCTCACGGCACGCAAGTCACGGTGAGCTGCTCCAACTGCCCTCGCCTCTGTCACGCTACTCAGTTGTGTGAATACACCAAAACTTGTGTGACCTACTTTCCATTACAATGTTTTGACGTTCTGATCATGAAGAACAATCAGAGCACAAGTTTCCAATCCTCTTAGGCATCAGCACACAAGTTTCTTCATGGCACATAGGTCACTTGCGCGGCCATCACAAAAATTGTGCGACCGTAATCCCTTTTCCATTTTCCATGTTCTAATCTTGAAAAACATATGGTGTGAAAGTTTCATCCCCTTCAAGTACACGGAGTGCAAGTATTTTTTCCAAATACACTTTTCTCCATTTGTCAATTTTTAGGCCCACAAATTTGGAAAACACTGGGAAACGACGCCAACTTCAATACCGTTCTCTGCTTGAACTGTATGATCTCTTTGCTGGTACACATTCAGAACTTCCGTGATGATTGAAAACAAACAGAAACCATACTCTAAATCATGCATAGAAGACCATGGTTCCAACAAAAACATGATGAAATAAATAGAGGAATGGGAAATAGGCATGTCATAATAACTATAAAATTAATAATAACATTTAAATGTGGATTAAACATTTAAAAGAGTAATTTTTAATCCTATAACCAAGGTTTATCATCAAGGTTTCATAAAAATTAACAAGGTTATTCACCATTGTATCATAAAACTTATCATGTATAGAGATTACATTATTTACCCAATTAATTGGAGAGTTATCAGGGTTCAAAATTAATATGTGTTAATTAATTTTATACACCCAAATCATAATAAAACGTATCATAAATAACATAAGGAGAATAAAAGAAATATGTTTCATTTCAAAATCATTGTGTTCTAGAAATTTCTTAAAAACAATATTCTTTTTTCACTTTAAACTCGCACAAAAGGAAATCAAGATTCATGTATTATAATTCTTGAATTAAACAGATAATTTTGAAATTTATTTTAATTCCCATGGAGAAGAAATATGTTTGTGTAATAAAAAAAACATTTCTTGATAAAAAGAGAGAAATTTTGTGACAAAAATCCAGCAGCATAACAGGTATGAAACATAGTTTTATAAACAATTTAAAAGATAGGGGATATGGTTATACAATTAATAAATGACTCTTAACAAAATATATGCAAAGGAAAATATTTATAAAAGAATATGGTATAGAAATTTTAAATACATACCACATAAAAAGAAAACATGAAAGGAAAAGAGAAGTTGAGGGTTCCCTTACCGTGAAGAGTGACTCCTAAAACTCCAATATCGGGACCTTGGGGGCTTAAATAAACCTTGGATGGTAAAACTATTAGAAGTTATTTTTTATAAATTTATAATGGAAGGAAATGAATAAATGTGTGGGTATTTAAATAAAAGTGGCAGAGGATTTTTTATTAATTTCCTTGGATTCCTTGTTGGAAGAATTTGCAAAACCATGGGGTTTCCCATGGAATTTTCCCATGGTATTGGCCTCATAGGAACCTATTAAGTTAATTTGACACATAATAGTGGACTATTATTTTAAATTAATCTTTACATCATTATGGAATAACAATGACGTCATTAAACTTATTGAAAAACTCATACTGTTTTTACTATTCACCAACAAATAAACTATTTTATAAAATTATCATAAATTCACCCTAACTTAATATCAATATTATGAATTAAAAACTGAAATTTATTTTATCATAATAAATCTTTATATATGATAAATTTAACTTTTAACTATAAAAATACTTATTTATTCAAAATAATAGCAGATAGAAAATGCATAGTAAAATTTTTGAGACTTTAAAAGAAATAAATGTATTATATCATTTATAATAAAAAATATTGTTTTAAAGAAGTATTTAGTTATAATAAAAATTATTAAGAAAACCTTAGTTTAATATAATAATTTATACCTCTTTGAAAAATACTATTTTTCTTGAAAAATCTATTTATCGATTTCCATCTCAATTTTTAAGCAAAAAAATTCTTAAAATGGAAATGATGGAATACAAAATTTATTTAAAAAAATGGATTACACAATAAGTGAATAAGGAGTTGACACATAACCTCTTATAACACCCACATACAAACTAAGGGTAGGTGTGCGATGGTGACAGACTCTTGGGGTGGCTCGCATAACGTCTCCCAAGTGGTGATATCCACTAACTTGAACTTCCCTTGTAGGTTATTTAATTCATGATTAACATGTTGAATCTTAGCTTGGGATTGGCCAAGAGTAAAGCCCAAAGATGCTAACTTTCTCCCAAATTCTGAAAAATTTGCTTAGTATCATAGAACTCTATTAGATGAGACCATCGACTCTTCATTATGCATTAATTAACCATTATCATTTCTATTTATAATACCAATTATAATGTTAAAAATTTTCTTAAGCGTATTGCTTCCAATGGAAATACTAACCAATAGTAATAATTGGTCAACGATCATATATCGGTGAAAACCTGATGATCACATTTTAATTATACTCACTTCATTATTAAAATGATATAGTTTCATTAAGCAAAAAATAATTCAGCACACATTTTGAGAAAATAATTATCACTCAAAAATTTTGGTTCAGTACATTTTGACTATATTGAAACATTTATATTTTTATTTTTACCCCCATTTAAACCATTTAACTCTTACCATGACAACAAGGTTTTTTACTCTTTAAGGGTTAATATAGTTACTATAAAATAGAAAACCCCATAAAATGAACATGGTTGATATTTTAAAACTTATACTCATAAATTGTCTGAATTAAAAAAATTTCAAATTTTGTATCATTTTAAAAAAGAAAATTTACTATAAAATATCTATAATGTCAATTTTTAAAACTATTACATACTTTAAATTTAAAAATATCAATACAACATATAAAATAATAACCACATAATGTATTATATCCCTAAAATTTCATGGTAATATATAATTTTTTATAAAATTAGTTATCAAAAATTATATTTATTTTAATATTTTTAATATCATTTATATGATTTTTCCATTAATTAAATAATTATTTATTAGTGTTACAAAAAAATTTATGGTAAATATTTATTCACTAAAATATAAAAATAAATTACCATGATTATGATAAAATTTTATATTTCAATATAATATTTATAGTCAAACATATCATATATATAAAACCATATAAAAAATATCACACTTATTAAAAACAAGAGTGTGACATGTTTGACCTTTCTTTAAATAAAATACTATAGGTGTCATAGTCCCATTAAAGTCTCCCCACAAGGTAATAAATTCACTAATTCGACAAATATGGTAAATATATATACTCGTCAATTAATATTTAGGTAAGTGTTTCTGTCATTTTATGGTATTTATCATTCTATTTTATGCCTCAATTACCCAAATTAACCTTTTTCATGGTAATAGTAATTACTATGGTTAGAATTCATATTTTCCTAAAATTGAATTTTTCCATTTAATAAAATTTGACCTAATTATTCCAAATATGGAATCTATTTTTCAAAATTCATAACACAAAAGCTATAGAATTTAATTTAAAATTAAATCATCAAAACAGAAATAAAAATAATTTTCATAAAAATGACCTTCTTAAATATAAAATATTTTTATACTAAATTCAACTGTAAAATCCACTTAAAACCCATAATTGGTTTAATTTAAGTAATAATTAACTAATGATATTTTAAAGATAATAAAGAACATAATATGAATTTTTAAATACTCTAAAATAAAATATTTTTTTAATAAAAATATTTATTTTTTCAGTATTCTTTGAAAAATACATATTTATAGAGAATTATAATAAATTAATACTAATATTAATTTGACGTGCTACATTTTAAAAAATAAATTCATTTTTTCAAATCAAAATTCTATAATTTTAATTTTAAACTTTTATATAAAATATTATAAGAAATGAGTTATATAAAACCATTTCTTTGATTTTAAGAATTATATAATTTATTTAAAATTAATATAACTATATAATTTAGGAATAGTAATAAATATTAATATGATTTATTCTATCATTACCTGAGTTGTAAAATTACCCAAACTTTTTAGATATTTTATCCTCATATTTTTTATTTTGTGCTCATTAACTATGGTTTGACTTTTCAAACTACCTTTTTTAAAATTCTCCCATCATAAAAAGGATCAATAAAACTTACAATTTAAAAGAAAAAAGAAATTTCTTGTCACACCCCAAATTTTAAAGTTATTTTTATTTTATTATTTATAAGCTTTGGGTTTTCATGTCAAGGTTTGGGATGGGTCTCTGTTTATGTTTTTTTAAATTTAATGACTTCAGTGTGTCTCAGACCGGTGCATGAGAACCACATAGTTGGCAGTAGCCACGCAGTGGGTGCAGGTTCCCATGAAAATTTCTATCATTCGAAATAACTAAATTTTTATGTGAGTGGAATAAGTAAAAATTTTAAAACATAATAATAATAAAATTATTATGTATTTAAAAATGTTTATTTAAATTTTTTAAATTTTTTAATGATCTTGTTATCCTTAAGATTGTTATAAATATAATTATTATTCAATTTTTATTAGTTTTGTTATTATTTAAAATAAAATGAATAAAATTATGATTATGATTGTGATAATTTTTATTTTTATAATTATTATTATCATCATTAAGACTATTAATGATGTTGTTATGATTATATAATTATTAATATTATTATTAGTGTTGTTATTAAAATTTTGTTATGATTATTATTATTATTTATATAGATATAATTTTTATCATTATCATTATTATTATTATTACTATTATCATAATCATATATATATATATATATATTTTATTTTTATTGATTTTATTAAAAGGGTTTTAATCTCACCTTTTTTTCTTTTTACCCATCACGCACCCCCTTCCATTTTTAACCATTATAAACACACCCATTATCCCCATTATAAACAACTCTCTATCTCCATATTACTCCATTTTTATTGTTTTTTACTCCCTATTACTTCCTCATGCTCACCCCTCTCTCCCCTTATCCCCGCACACACTCACCTCTCTCCCCTTATCCCCTCACGTACCACTCTCCCCCTCTCCCTATTATCCCTTACACACACCCCCTCTCTCCCCTATTATCGCTTATGCACACCACCAATCCCCCCTTACCCACTTATGCACACCCCCAACCCTCTGGAGGTCCTTATGGAAGCTGCTCCTCCCTACAGCAGTTCCTTCTGGTGAGTTATCTTCCCCATATTCTCCTCTCCTCACTCAATTTATAGGGTTTCCATGTGGTGTTTCTTGTTGGACGAACCCAAAATGTTAGGGTTAATGTGTATCTAGATTTTACTTTGGATTTGGGGTGTGTGATTTATCTGCGGGGCATCATTCGTCCTTCCTTTGAAGTTTCATTACAATCGAACGAGGTTTCGGTAGGTGTTACCAAGTTTCTCTTTCCCAAAGCCTTTACTTTAATGCTTGACATTTTAGATAGATTTATAAACTAATTTATCACCTCTATAACACCCTTTTTAAAATTATCATAGTAATTTCGAATTTACATGGTTTGTTAAAAATAGGTTTTAAATGAGTTTTGTGTAAATTACCTTGGTTTGTTGTACGTATGAAGTTTTTTTGAATGGCCTTTTTTATATTAATGAGGAATTGGGTATTTTTTGAAATGTATAGCCATTATTACACTTAAATGGAATTTTTTGTTAATGAACCTGGGTTGATGCATGTGATTTGATTTTTTATGGCTTGGTTATTGTGTTAAAACACTTTGTTAAGGAGTTAATGGATTTAATGTTTTCATTTGTGTTATTTTAAAATAAATTGGGTGAGCGGCGATGGTTTTAAATCAGATGGAGTTTTATGGAAATGGTTTTTGGGTAACCCATTGGATGTTTGATGCACCATTAGTTGTTGAAAAATACATGGGTGCACTAGGTGAACACATGGATGTTCCTCCAAATAAATATGGTGACATAAAATGGTGTTTTCCATAAAAAACCTGGTTACACAAAATGAATCTTCTGATTCAAAAGGATGGGGGTTATTTTTTTTAATTTTCAAAGGATCGGTTTAAATTTATTCCTCATGGGATTGGTTCATTTGGCCTTGAAAAATTCCTTGGTTTGTGCATTTGAAACTGTGTGCCCGTTTGGCTCTTGGTGTGGGTTTTGGTGAATGTTTGAATAAGGAATCATTGGGATTTTTAAATTAAAAAGCGGAATTAGTAAGATATTTTTGGTAAATGTATTTAGATATGTTGATTTAAAGGCTTGTTTGGTACTTTTAACCCATGGGTAATTTTTGTACTATCTTTTAAAAGAGATTGTGTTTCATCAAAAGTGTATGCCTAGTTGGAAACATTTAGTGTTTTATGAAATGGTTTAAATGTTTAATCGCATGAAGGACCAATTGGCACCATCATGTGATTTGAAATGTTTGTATGTAGATATGGGGCATCTTTAAAGTAGGGATGTCTATTAGGGGTTTTTGTATATTGGTGTCCATGTTTGGGGTAGGCAAGTGTGGTTATGGTGGGTGAGACGAGTCATGCATGCGAGGGCCTCCTACTTACATTGTATAATTATAAGAACCATTATGGGTTCCTAGGAATCTTTTAGAGGGTCGAGTGACAATTTCTAATCAATCCCGATTAGATTGGTTGGTACCCCCTTGATTTACTGTTAGGCTCGGTGGGTTGTGCCACTAGTGAGGATAGGTTAAGAAAACTAGTGGTTTATTGACTTAGGGGATTCACCATATTTCAGCAGGTGGTCCTGAACCGAGTACGTCCAGGGTTCTTCTAGGGATGTTTAGGATCAACCATGGTTACTTAATTATTTTCATTGTTTGTTTACTTTCTGTTGTAACAGTTTATTCCCATCCAGAACAAATTATATGTTTTACTTTAGCCTAGCATCGGTATCATTTAATTTTATGTTTTGATTATAAAATGGAAATTAATTTTTGGAATTTTAAAACCCTAATTTTATTTTATTATTTCAAACTAGTGTTAATGGATTATTTTGGGAAGACATATTCTTGGATTTAGTGGTTTATCTTAGCATCCATACTGATCATTTCAGTGCTCAAGACTATTCTTCCTTTTTAGTTGTAGGTATAGCTTTGGTTTAGGTTCATGATCCAGCTATTCAGTATTGGAGGAGTTTTAGTTAGTGGTTGTATGTGACCAGGAGGTCACATAGAGGTTATGATAGAGCAGTTTGATTTTCTTGTTTTTGGTTTTCAGTCATTTAGTTTTACCTCGTAACTGAATCTGTTTATTCATAAAATTCAATTATAGTTTGTTGAAAGATCTATTTGTTATATTTATTTATCTAGTCAAAGTTTTATCTCCTGGTCTTAAATCATTCCTTCACATTCAATTTGATTCCCGAAACTAGTTTCCAACCCATGGGGATCGAGAATACCATTTTGGCCTTGTTGCAGACCATCTCAGGTGAAAGGTTTAGGTTCGACCCTGGATAGTTTGTAAAAAAATGGTATTAGAGGTAGGCTATTGTTATTTAGGGTGTCTTGTAGATATAAATTAAGATTGTAGAGACTCAAGAAGTAGGTACAAGAAGTGATTCACGAACCCTTACTCGTTCTGAACTTTGATTCTCCATGGGTAGTTTGGGTTTTTAGTCTTTTACCATTATTTTAGATTGGGGGATAAAAATAGAGGTGACTCGATGTCATGATGTGACCCCTCATGGAGTAGTGAACCATGTGAAGCCTAGGTACCTAATTAAAGTTCCTTATAGTTCTATGATTTCAAGTGTCATATCTCACTACAATGTCACCAGGTTATGCATAACTACTAGTCCCTCTCCCATGTAGTTTTGTGTAAGTGGTGTTTTGTCTTGAATCTGGTTTGTATAAGTGGGTTTTTGAAAATGAAAATTGATTTTTGGAAATCATGATGTTTCTTTTTAAATGGTTTTTGGGATTGGTAAAATTGGTTTTAATGTAAAAATGTTTTATCCCAAAAATTCAGTAATTGTTTGAAATTAGTAAAGAAATGGAATGGATGAACACATGTGAAACGGTTCCTGGGATTGCTCAGTTTTGATTTTTAAATTAAATACTTGACATTGTTGTTCAAAAGTGTTTTTGAAAAGGGGAAATTTTTTTTGGAAAATAAATTTGGTTTAAAAAGTGGGGTGTGGTTTTTTGAAATCATCCTTGGAAGAAAGTAGTTTTTAAAATTAAATGAAAGTAGTGCTTTTGAAAGAAATGTTTTGGATATGTTTATATTTTTTTGGTTTTTTCTGGATTGGGGCACTCTTTTGATTTAGCTTTGGAATTATATTAGTTTTATTTTTGTGTATTATATGTTGTTTAAAAAATTCCACCAAGAAAGGTCCGCAAGTTTTCTAATAATTCATGCTCAATTTTTGGTCCTTCTCGGGCGTTGCATTTCCTTCACGATGATCGAGGTCATTCAGAGGTAGCAGAGTGGCTTTAAGAGGTCGAGCACGTCTTCAGGATATTGGGAACTCCCAATGTCATCAGAGTGCATGTCATTGGGGGTCTATTCCAAGGTCCAGCTCTAGACGAATGTGAGTTGTTTTCCCTGCCATCATTACAAGTTGGGATGAAATGGGATGCCATTAAATCTGTCTTCATCTGATGGTTTTTACCTGAAGAGGTGAAGACGAAAAAATGGGAAGAACTCTTTTATATTCAACAAGGCCAATGGGCGGTGAAGACTTATATTGATCATTTCAAGGAACATGTGTCCTTTTTCTCTTGATGTAGCATCACATTATTTGATGAACACTTCACTCTTCATCAGGGGTCTTCATCAAAAGATCAAGGAGTGGTTCCTACCTTCTAAGAACCATTGATTTGATAATATGGTGGATGAGGTGTTTCTAGGTGAGTTGATCTCTAGAGCATAGATGGTTGGTAATACAGTATATATAGTAACTCGTAAAGGTTCCCTATCTAGAAAATCAGGATGTGATAGATGTACCTACTTCAAAAGAGTCGTCTTTAGTGGTTCTGACACCCAGTATGATGAACTATTTAGTGGTATGCCACTAGTGTGTCCGGTTCGGGCACTGGACACCGTCATGTCACATCACTTTGAAGACATGTCATTGTTGCAGATGTTTGGGTCATGTGGAGAAGTTTTGTAGTAAGTGTCGCCTAAAGAAGATGTTGCGATTAGAGTAATTTTAGTGCCTCACTTTGAGGTAGGAAATGATTCACCCATGAGGTCCCCAGGTATAGCATCCCACCTTTTTATAACATAACTTTTCATTACATTTTACAAAACCAAGGATCTTTATGGTTTAGTGTCTTGGAAACCAGGAACTTAAAACATGAAAACATAAAACATTCTTCTTAAATACTTGAAAGGCTTCTACTTATGTTAATCCAAGGTTTTTTACTACATCTCATAACCTGGGGACATACATCAAAAGAAAGGGGTGAGCAGAAGGCCCAGTAAGAGAAACAAGGGGAAACATTTAACATGTGAACTTGAGATACATCAATAAAGTAATGAAAAAAGAACATTAAGGCATGATAAAGAAATCATGAGGCGTATCATAATAAAAATAAAGTATTTAATAACTTGAATATGTGGCTAAAACATTTAACATATACAATCATTTCCATTTCACCATGTTCCATCCCCAAGGTGTCATTAAAAATTACCAAGGTTATTCACCAAGGCGTCGTTAAAAATGGTCATCTCTAGAGATTAAGTCTTTACACAATGAATTGGAACGCTATCAGGGCGCACCCTTAAATTTCCCTTTTTTTATCATGTGATTCACATATATCATCATCAAAAATTTCATAAATAACCTATATAGCATAAAACAAACGGGTTTCCTTTCATAATCATAACGTTTTAAATACTGCTTTAAAGACATGAACTTTATGTCACTTTAAACCCACATAAAAAGGAAAGTAGGTTTCATGTATGTAAATCCCAGAATTTAAAATATAAAATTTTGATATATATGTGAATACCCCATTAGGAAAAAGAGATTTGAGTATTCACTTAATAAAATAAAATAATTTGAGAAAAAGAGAGAGACATTTTGAGACAAAAATTCTATTGCATAATGACTATGTTACAGAGTTCTAGAAAACATTGAAAAGAGAGGGGACATGGGTCACCCACTGATAAATGATCCATAAAATAGTATAGGGACAAAATATAATGGATATAAGAACATGGTAAAGAAATTTTAAATACATACCATATGAAATACAAAACCTGGAAGGAAGAAAAAAATAAGATTTCTCTTATGAAGATTCAACATCCGAACGACATCACTTAAAACTTCAATAAAAGAATTGATGAGATCAAATAGGGTATCTAATCATATGAACATGAAAGATCAGTATGATAGATATAGAGATCATACCCCAACATAATAAAAAGTAACATGAAAGACTTGACATGAAAATAGATCTTGAAAACGAGAAGGGTGAAAGAATCCCTTAAAAATTCTGCAGCCTAACGACGCCACTTAAAACTTAAAAATACTGAATTGAAGTGATAAAATGGGGTCCCTCATAATATGAACATAAAATATCAGTATTATAGATATATAGATCGTACCCCAACATAATAAAAAGGAACATAAAAGACTTGACATGAAAATAGATCTTGAAAACGAGAAGGGTGAAAGAATCCCTTAAAAATTCAGCAGCCTAACGGCGCCACTTAAAACTTCAAAATACTGAATTGAAGAGATAAAATGGGGTGTCTCATAATATTAAAATAAAATATAAGTATTATATATATATTATAACACAAAATTATAAAAAGGAACATGAAATACTTCACATGAAAATATATCTTGAAAACGAGATGGGTGAAAGAATCCCTTAAAGATTCGGCAGCTTAATGGCACCACATAAACATTCTTAAAACGAATTGATGAGAGAAATAAGGTGTTTCTAATAATATAAAAATAAAAAGTACAGTATAATTAATATAAAATAACATCCTCTAACATAAGAACATAGAGTATAAAAGAAATGACCTAAAAGAGAGTACTTGGAAAGAAAGAGAGAGGTAGGATCCCTTACCTTGAAGAGTTACTTCGAAATCTTGATGATTGGGACCTTGGGAGGCTTGAGGGCACCGTCGGAGGACTCCTTGGTAGGTAAGGAGACTAGAACTACGTTTAGGAAGATTTTGGAATGGAAAGTATGATATAATGGCTTGGTATTTATAGGGAAAGTGAGGGGACAAGACATTAATGGCCAAGGGACACCTCATGGGTGGTATTGGCAATACCATGGGATTTCCCATGGTATTTTCCCATGGTATTAGCCACTTGGGACACCTAATACCTTATTTTACTATTCATAAGTCGAACATATTTATTACATAATTAATACACCATTTAATGATGTTATTAAACACTCGTAACTTAAAAACTGTATTTTCACTATTCATCGAAAATTCAACTTTCTTTGAAAAATCTCAAAATCTCACCTTAACAAAATATTGATGCTTTGATTTCAAAAATGAAATCCATTTTATAAAAATAATTTTATAAATATTTTTAATTTAATTTTTAAATTAAAAAACACTATTCACCTGAAAAACCTAATACTTGACTAATAATTTCTGAAACTGTTATTTACCTGTTTTTTTGAATCAACGTTCCTAGATTATATTAATACTTTGTTTAAGTAAGATTAATAATCCATTTGTTCACATTAATAATCCTATGAATATAATCACTATTCATAAATTACTATTCATCAAAAATAAGTTTATCTTATTAGACTCTAAATTTAGTACTGAACATAACTGTAGAAGAACATTTTTTGAAAATCATTACACATTTTTAATTATTTAAGGTTTACATAAATATTTTTAAATATCCTTTTTCCAAAAAATAATCAATAATATGCATAATATATATATTCGGACATTTGAAAATTCTCAAACTTCACCATAAGAAGAAATCACAATTTTTATTTAAATCAAAGGATTACACAAGGAAGTTACTGTCTCATTACATAACCCTTAATAACACCAGCATAGGACTTAAGGGTAAGGTGTGCTAGGGTGATATAATCTTGGGGTGGCTCGGCCAACACTGCCTGAGTAGTGATTTCTATCAGCTTGAACTTCTCATGAAAGAGATTCCATTCCAGCTTCACACGATGAAGTTCATCTTGGGTTTGGTCCAGAGAAAAGCCCAATTGTGCTATATCCTTTCCATGTTCTGTTAGATGGGCTTAGATTAGCCTGAGACAACTGGATGAGGCCATCAAATCTTGTTTCTATATTAATTGACCAAGATCACTTGTATTTAGAGAAAATAATCGTAACATTTAGTTTCCAACAGTCATATTGACTAATGGTAACATAACAGTCGAAACCCAACAGTCTCATTTTAATTATACTCATGTTATCAAATGAAACAGTTTTGTTGAGTATAAAAATAAAATAACACCCAAAATTAGGAAACAATATTTATTCAAAATATCGGGTTGTTACAATCTTCGCCCCTTAAAAAATTGCGTCCTCACAATTTTTATAATTAGGCTTGGAAATTTCATTGAAAGTACCACATCGGAAAAAGAGTCAGTAACACTATTACATTAAAAGAAAGAAAAGTAAGTACAAAGGCCACCCGAGTTTACCCATACAAGGATTCCATGTTGGAAAACATGTACATGGAAGAGAAAAAAAGGGTCACGTTCTGAGGGAGAGTGATAGAAAACATGATTAGGAGAAAGTTAACAATAAGAATATCACAAACTTATGATGTGTGTAAATAGTCTATGATTACCCAGTAGGAAACTTAAACCAACAACATTTTTGTTTTAAGTTCCGTTTAAAAATTTTGAGTAATTGATTTACTACATTGAATAAAAACACAAGGATATATATTTACCTTCAAGTAGAGTTTCATCCCTTAATAAGTTTCACCAAGACTAATCTTTTCTCCAAACAAAGATCATTCAAAACTACTTGGTCTCATCAAAGCACAAGAATTATCTTCTAGAGAATCATGTAATCCATAATAGAATAACTATCCATCTTTAAACATTTACCCCAAAAACAGAAAGGGAAAGATAAAACAACTCTTCAAAAAGAAAGAACCCCATAGGAAGGGAAACTACTTTAAATCTTCAAAGTTCCATGGTACTACCCAAAGTTCATCATAGACCATTCCATAAATAACAATCCTTAAAATTCCTAAAAATAAAAAAAACTAAGATTGAAACCCAAATATAAGAAGGATTTGATAACATAGTCTTCCAAAATAAACTTCACCGTTCATCTCCAAACATCATCAACCACTCCTAACATATTAATAATAAAAGTAAATAACCTAAACATATTTTCACAAATATGGGTTAATAATTTCCATAGGTATCCTAAATTACTATAATTTCACCTTAAATTCATCGATTCTTCAAAATATAAGTCAACCTTTAATCCTCAAAGAAAATACCGTAGTAATCTATTTACCTCTATCATATAGGGTTCCCAAAATTGTGAACGTCTTCCAAAAATGATAATCATCTTTTAATCCCCTAATCAACCTTATCAGATGAACATCCTTGAGACTTCTTCTTCTTCTTCCTTGATGAATTTGGTTATTCAACTAGGTACCAATTATTAATTGTGATTTTTGATAGCTGGTTTGGAATAATCACAATATGTTCAACTTGATCTCTCGCCATCTCTGTCATATTAATAGGGTAATTGTCACATTTCCTATCAAATTGGTTGTTGGGACATGTTCTTCCATTTCCCTCCATTAACTAAAAAAATAAAGAATAATTAGGGGGCTCAAATACGTAGGCAATAATCATGAAAAGGAAACTTAAAGAATAGAAGGATAAACTTGTAGAAGAAAAGTATAACCTAACTTGTGATCCCCTAGGTTCCAATCTAGGTAATCCATGATCATATATTCTTATGTGAATCTTTGTTTTATTTTATCTTTGCTCCTTTAATAATGGTTCATACTAAGCATATGAATTTGACAAAGCATATCCCCCGATAGTGTTGTAACCAAGAGTGCAGCAAGGCCCATTGTCATGTACCAGTTCCCGTTCGAGTCTAGCTCAAAGTGGGGTTTTCAGGTTTTACCCCTATGTACATCTGTGCCAAAGCCACCTCTACCTGCTCATATCCAGATATGGATTTATTTTCTTGATAAAACACTTACTCCATACTCACCAAAATACTAGGAAGATTTCCTATATTTAAACTTTTATACAGGGTTCTTCCTAAAGTTTTCATATCCTGATTTCCAAAAATAACTAAACCATCCTTTGATACCAACTATAGCATCCCACATTTTTATAACATAACTTTTCATTACATTTTACAAAACCGAGGATCTTTAAGGTTTAGTGTCTTGAAAACCAGGAACTTAAAACATTAAAACATAAAAAATTATTCTTAAACACTTGAAAGGATTATCCTTATGTTCATCCTAGGTTCTTTACTATATCTCATAACCTGGGGACATACATCAAAAGAAAGGGGTGAGAAGAAGGCCCATTAAGGGAAATAAGGGGAAACATTTAACATGTGAACTTGAGATACATCAATAAAGTCATGAAAAAAGAACTTTAAGGCATGAGAAAGAAATAATGAGGCATATAATAATAAAAATAACGTATTTCATAACTTGAAGATGTGGATACAAAATATAACATAGACAATCATTTCCGTTTCACCAACATCCATCCCCAAGGTGTCATTAAAAATTACCAAGGTTATTCACCAAGGCGTTGTTAAAAATGGTCATGTCTAGATATTAAGTCTTTACCCAATGAATTTGAGCGCTATCTTGGCACACCCTTAAATTTTACTTTTTTATCATGTGATCCACAGATATCATCATCAAACATTTCATAAATAACCTATACAGTATAAAAGAAATGAGTTTCCTTTCATAATCATAACGTTTTAAAAACAGCTTTAAAGACATGAACTTTATGTCACTTTAAACCCACAGAAAAAGGAAATAAGGTTTCATGTATGTAAATACAAGAATTTAAAATATAAAATTTTGATATATATGTGAATACCCCTATATAAAAAATATCTTTGATTATTCACTTAATAAAATAAAATAATTTTAGAAAAAGAGAGACATTTTGAGATGAAAATTCTACAGCATAACGACTATGTTACAGGGTTTTAGAAAACATTGAAAAGAGAGGGGACATGGGTCACCCACTCATTAATGATACATACAAAAGTATAGGGATATAATATAATGGATAGAAGAACATGTTAAATAAATTTAAAATACATACCATATGAAATAAAAAACATGGAAGGAAGACAAAAATAAGATTTCTCTTATGAAAATTCGGCAGCCTAACGGTGTCACTTAAAACATCAAAAAAAGAATTGATGAGATAAAATAAGGACCCTAATCATATGAAAATAAAAGATCAGTATGATATATATAGAGATCATACCCCAACATAATAAAAAGTAATATGAAATACTTGACATGAAAATAGATCTTGAAAACCAGAAGGGTGAAAGAATCCCTTAAAAAATCGGCATCCTAATGACGCCACTTAAAACAACAAAATACTGAATTGAAGAGATAAAATGGGGTCTCTGATAATATGAAAATAAAATATCAGTATGACAGATATAGAGAGCATACCCCAACATAATAAAAAGGAACATGAAAGAAATTACATGAAAATAGATATTGAAAACGAGAAAGGTGAAAGAATCCATTAAAAATTCGGCATCCTAACAACGCCACTTAAAACTTCAAAATACTCAATTGAAGAGATCAAATGGGGTATCTCCTAATATGAACATAAAATATCAGTATTATAGATATAGAGATAATACCCCAATATAATAAAAAGGAACATGAAAGACTTGACATGAAAATAGATCTTGAAAACGAGAAGTGTGAATGAATCCCCTAAAAATTCGACTGCCTAATGACGCCACATAAACATTCTTAAAACGAATTGATGAGAGAAAGAGGGAATATCTCATCATATGAAAATGAAAATTAAAGTAGAATTAATATAAAATATCATCCTCCAACATAAAAAAATTGAGTATAAAAGAGATGACATAAAAGAGAGTACTTGGAAAGAAAGAGAGAGGTAAGATCCTTTACCTTGAAGAGTAACTTCAAAATCATGAAGCTTGGGACTTTGGGAGGATTGAGGGAAACTTGGGAGGACTCCTTGGGAGGTAAGGAGACCAGAACATAATTTAAGAGGATTTTGAAATGGAAATTATGAGATAATGGCTTGGTATTTATAGGGAAAGTGAGAGGACAAGGCATTAATGGCCAAGGGACACCTCACGGGTGGTATTGGCAAAACCATGGGATTGCCCATGGTATTTACCCATGGTATTGGCCATTTGGGACACCTCATACCTTATATTACTATTCATATCTTGACCATATCTATTACATACTTAATACACAATTTAATGATGTCATTAAACACCCGTAACTTAAAAACTGTATTTTCAGTATTCATCGAAAATTCAACTTTCTCAGAAAAATCCCAAAATCTCACCATAACAAAATATTGATGCTTTGATTTCAAAAAATGAGCTAAATTTTATAAAAATAATTTTCTAAATATTTTTAATTTAATTTTTAAATTAAAAACACTATTCACCCGAAAAACCTAATACTTGACTAATAATTTCTGAAACAGTTATTTACCTATTTTGTTGAATCACATTACTTAATCAAGGTGCCTAGATTAGATTAATACGTTCTTTAAGTGAGATTACTAATAAATTTGGTCACATTACTAATTCTAAGCATAAAATCACTTTTCATAAATTACTAATCATCAAAAAAAATTTATCTTATTAGACTCTAAATTTAGTACCGAACATAACTATAGAAGGCCATTTTTTGAAAATCATTACACATTTTTAATTATTTAAGGTTTACATAAATATTTTAAAATATCCTTTTTCCAAAAATTCATCAATAATATGCATACTATATATATCTGGACATTTGAAAATTCACAAACTTCACCATAAGAAGAAATCACAATTTTTATTTAAATCAAAGGATTACACAAGGCAGTTACGGTCTCATTAAATAACCCCTTATAACAGCAGCATAGTACCTAAGAGTAAGGTCTGCTAGGGTGATAGAATCTTGGGGCGGCTCGGCCAACATTGCCTGAGTAGTGATTTCTATCAGCTTGAACTTCTCACAAAGGCGATTCCGTTCCAGCTTCACACGATGAAGTTCGGCTTGGGTTTGGTCTAGAGCAAAGCCCAATGGTGCTATCTCCTTCCCAAGTTCTATTATATGGGCTTCGATTGGCCTGAGACTACTGGATGAGGCCATCGAATAATCTTTCTTTATTAATTAACCAAGATCACTTGTATTTCGAGAAAATAATCGCAACATTTAGTTAACTACGATCATATTGACTAATGGTCATATAAAATTAGAAACCCAATGGTCTTATTTTAATTATACTCATATTATCAAATGAAATAGTTTTGTTGAGTACAAAAATAAAATAACACACAAAATTAGGAAACCATATTTATTCAAAATTTCAGGTCGTTACACCAGCCATAGGTCTTGGGGTGAATCTCACGTAGAGGATTTGTTGGGGGTGTAAAGCCCCGGTTCAGGTGTTGTGTTACATGTTTGAATTTGGATATTTAAAGACTTTTTTTCTTGTTTATCTATTGTCCATGTTTTACTATTATTATAAGGTAATTTTTTCAATGAAAGAATGTGATGAACTTGTTACATTGTAATCCAAATAGTCTTGTTTTTCTAAATAGGGTTTTCAGAATCATGCATTTTTCTTAAAAGTGCTCTTGGTCATTGTATGGTTTGATCTTGGAATAGCTATGTTCTTTTGGATATGTTAGTCTATGTGGAAGAATCAATGTTTGTAGTTATGCTTGGGTTCATTATTTGGTTTATGTTATTCCCAAAGGGGTTTCTCTAGTGTTGGGGGTTTTTGGCTTAGGTAAAGAGTTCCAAGTGTCAGCGGAAGTGTTTTCTCTCTTGTGATATAAAAGTTAGTTTGGATCGGTTAGAAGTTCCTATGTTTCCCACCTCCCCTAGTTAGTATGATTTAGTTCTATTTTATGTTATAGTAGAATCCTTATGGTGGGAAGAACCAACCTCGTGTTCTCCCCTTGTTTTGGGTTATGGTTTCATTTAGATTGGTTAGGTTTAACTTGAGGAATAAATAGCCACCAGGTAATTCCTTGTATCTTCTGGTTGGGTCCAGAAATTGACTCAATTTCTGATTAAATTTCAGCTTCATGACATTCTGGGGGTAGAATGTTTTTATGGTGGGGGTAATTTTCACATATCAACTTTTAAATTTATTTTTATTTTGTTATTTCTTGGCTTCAGGTTCTCATGTCATCGTTTGGGCTAGGTATTGGTTTTTTTTATTTTTAATGACTCTAATGGGTTTCAGACTGGTGCACGTGCACCGCATGGTTTGTCTATAGCCATACGGTCAGCCCAAGTGCCTGTGTAGATGTCTACCATTAAAAATAAAATAAAATTATGTAAATGAAATGAGTAAAATGTAATCATTATGAATTATTGTGTAGGTAAAAATGTTTTTTTAAATTATTAAAAATTGTTAATGTACTTATTATCATTATTATTTATATAAATATAATTATTATTTGGTGTTTATTTATTTTTTCAGTATTTAAAAGAAAATGACTAATATTATGATTATGATTATGATTATTTTTATTGTTATTAGTATTATTATTATCATTAAGAAAATTAAAGACGTTGTTATGATTATATAATTATTAATATTATTATAAGTGTTGTCATTAAATTATTATTATTATTATTATTATTATTTAAATTGTTATAATTATGATCATTATTATTATTATTATCACCATTATTATTATTATTATCATCATCATCATCATCATCATTATATTTATTTGTTTATTAAAATTATTAATTTTTTTAAGATGGCTTTAATCTCACTTTTTTTCCCATCAATTACCCCCTTCCTTTTTACCCATCATTCACACCCCCATTGTCCCCATCACGCACTCCCCTCTCTCTCTATCTCTCTATTACTCCTTTTTATTTTTTTACTCCCTTTTACTCCCTCACGCTCACCCCACTTTCCCCTTATCACATCACGCACCACTCTCCCCCCTATCCCTATTATCCCTCACTCACAACCCCTATCTCCCTTATTATCCCTCATGAACACTACCAATCTCCCAGTTACCCACTCATGCACACCCCCTCCCCTCTGACACTCCTTCTAGTGGTTGTTCCTCTCTCCAGCGGTTCATTCCAATGAGTTATCTTCCCTATATTCTCCTATCCTCACTCAATTTATAGGGTTTCCATGTGGGGTTTCTTGTTGGACAAACCCAAAATTTTATGGTTAATGTTTATATTAGGTTTAAATTTGATTTAGGGTGTGAGAATTTTCCATGGGACATCGTTCTTACTTCTTTTTAAGTTTCATTCCAATCGCATGAGGTTTCAGTAAGTGTTTCCAGGTTTTTGTTTCCTAAAGCCTTTACTTTGATGCTTGAGATTTTAAATAAATTTATAAACTATTTTTTCACCACTATGAAACCCTTTTTTAAAATATAATAGAAATTTTTAATTTATTTGGTTTGTTAAAAATAGGGTTTTAAGGAGTTTTGGGTAAATTACCAAGGTTTGTTAAACCTAGGAAGCTTATTTGAATTGCCTTTGTTAATTTAATGAGGAATTCGTTATTTTATTAAATATATAGCAATTATTATGTTTCAATGGACTTTTTTTAATGAACTTTGTTTGATACATATGATTTTGTTATTTTATGGCTTGTTTATTGAGTTAAAACACTTTGGTAAGGATATAATGTCTTAAATGTTTTTGTTTTGGTTATTTTAAAATATAATGGGTGAGTGGAGATAGTTTTAAAGATGATGGTGTTTTATGGAAATGTTTTTTGGGTAACCCTTTTGTTGTATGAATCACCATTAGATGTTGATACATTCATGGGTGGAATGGGTGAACACATGGATGTTCCTCCAAAATAAGGTGGTGGCATAATATGGTGTTTTTCATAAAAACCTTGGTTCCATAATATGACTCTTCAAAGTCTAAAGGGTTGGGGTTCTTTTTTGAATTTTTAATGGATGGGTTTAAATTTACAGACTGCACTATTTACCTGTTTTACTTTAGCACATATGTTCCCCACCGTTGGTGGTGGGGTGGTAAGGGGTTGGGGGGTAAGGGGCAGGTCGTGGGGTCAAGTCTTCGAGTTTCTAATTTAATGTAATTTTCTTCCTTGTGTCGTGTGCCACTTTCGCGGTTGTACCCAATTTTTTTACATTTTCCCTTCTTCAGTATCATTTGATTTTGGGTTCTATTTATAAAATTAAAATTGGTTTTTGAGATGATAAAACCCTAATTTTATATTTTTATTTCAAACTTGTGTTAATGGATTGTTTTGGGAAGAGAGATTCTTGTATTGAGTGGTTTATCATGGCATCCCTACTGAGCATTTTGGTGCACACACCTATTCTATCTTTCCAATTACACGTCTAGTTTTGGTTCAGGTTCCGGGTCCAGTTGTTCAGTGTTGGATCATTTTTATTTAGTGGTTGGAGGTGACCAAGAGGTCACACAAATGTTGTGATAGTGAAATTTGGTTTTCTGGTTTTTAGTTTTTAGTATGTTAGTTGTACCTTATAACAGAATCTGTTTATTCATAATATTAAGTTGTTGTTTTTGTGCATGATCAGTTTGTTCTATTTATTTATCTCATCATGGTTTTATCTCCTGGTATTAAATAATTACATCACATTCACATTGATTCCAGACACTAGTTTCCAGCCTGTGGAGATCGGGGACACCCTTCAGGCCATGCCACGGAGCAGCTCAAGTGACCGGTTCAGGGTTGACTTGGGAAAGTTCATTAGATGTCTGAAGGTCATATGGAGTAACATATACTAGGTTTACAAGTAAGAGAACCTATGTGGTATGTGAAAAAATAGATATTAAAGAGAAATCTAACTCTCATGGGCTGATAGAGAGTAATAGAGAACATGGTAATGAGAAAGTTAACCACCACAAAATCATAAATTTGTGGTGGGAAAAAACATTAAATTTTGGTAAGAAAAGTAAATGGACAATTTTTTCTGTTTTATGATACTTTTCCTAGATTTTAGAAATTATTTTACTACCTAGAGTGGGATCATAGGGAAATATACTTACTTGAAAAGTTTAGTTTCATCCTTTAATCAATTCCCCCCACAAAATCATCTTTTACTCCAAATGATGAGTATTCAAGATGAATTTTTTATTTCTTGAGGCATTAGAATCAACTTATATGGGTAAAAAAATACATAAAATATAAAAAATGTATTCCTCTTATATTTAGAAAAAACCAAAACCAAATGGTTATTACAAGATAAGATAATTCTTCAAAATGAGTAAACCTTTATACTAATAAAAACTAATTTAACCTCTGGAATTCAACAGTAATACCCAAAGTTCAAAATAAATCATTCAAAAAATAACAATTCTTAAAAGTCATAAAATATATTCTAGAATAATATTTAAACAAAAAAATTATAAGGATTTGATCACATAGTCTTCCAAGATAAATTTATTATTTATATCCCAAAATAACATCAAACAATCTAAATGTATCATACAAAAAATGTGACTAGCCAAATAACATTATCCTCCAGATATGATAACCATTTCAATAAATAAATAAAATCACCATAAATCCACAATATAATAATTTATGCTTCCAAATAATAATTCAATCATTATTTTTCAAAAAAATCTCATAGTGTTATGTTTACATTAATACTTTAATGCACCCCAAAACTATAGAGATCTTCTTCAGAAATGATATTAGAAACCAAATTAATTTCCAATCACATGTTTATCTATTTGATAAAACAAATGAATTTACAATTAATATAAACTATATCAATTAGATCATTTAAATAAAGGAAAAATGTTTCATACTAATCAGGACATCACATAGGCCAGTGGTAGGTGATGTACCCTTGTTGTTCTTCAGTTGTAGGTTCAAACCTCCCAACCTTGTAGGATGAGACGAGTTGTCACCCAAACTACATGTTTTAATTTTTCTAAAACTATAATACCTATAAAATTATTATAAATTTTAGAAACATCATAAAATATAACCATAATATATTCAACATAAATGAAATGTTTTAACATCAAAGGTTACCCCATACCTTTCATTTTTAATCCCAAAGTCTAATAATCCATAACTACATAAAAAATAAATGTGTCCAAAAATGTCATTATTCACCTTAAAATTTTATAACATAATACCTCAAAAAGGGTTTCTAATACATTAATCCTATGATTAACCTTAAAATTATAAACTCAGGATGATATCATAAATCTTATGAAAACATTATAATCTACAAAGTTATCTATACCATTCTCTAACTCCAACTGTAAGGACCCAACCATAAGCATTGAATATTCTATTGTTTCTGAACTAGAATTCACTACTTACAATATTGAGGATATTCTAGGTGTATAGTTTTATAGAATTAGGAAAATCTATTACAAAATAAACACATACATTACAAGTGGACACTTATAGTCAGTATCCATTTTCAAACAAAAGAAAACTTTTTAAATGATGTTTGGTTTATTTTCAAGATAAATCTTTAACATTTTCAAATTGAGCTCATAATTTTCCCTTATATTTCATAAACCATATCAATAAAATTTTAACAAATTTTGATGAGCATATAATGTTCAATAATGTACATAAAAGAAAGAAATTAAATAATTAAATTATAAAAAATAAAAAACCATAATATACATACATTTATCATAATATTATTTAATGTTATGTAATAAATAAATTCTATATTTTAAAAACATATTTTTTTATCATATAAAACTTTTAAACCCCCTATAAAACATAGATAAAAACATATTGTAAACTTGAGGAATCATTGAAGTAACCACTATAAATACTATTAGAATACGGTCACAATTGACTTATAAACATCAACTTAGAGTAACCATCACAGATACTCATTGATTAACCATAAAATATAATATTATAATAACCTTATTAGTATATTACCATTATATCTTAGGAGAAACATAATAAGTTAACATTGTTTCATATATGGAATAACCATATGGTCGACTGTCATACCCAAAGCATTAGAGGATATAACATAACCACTCATCCTTGGGTTATAATTGAACCACCCTTCGTTGGTTTATAATTTGACCACCCTTATTTGGTTTATAATAGAAACAACTATCATCATAATAATTTCCATGAACTATAACATGATCATAAATCCTGAAAAATCTCATTATAAAAACATTATAAAGGAAAATAACCTTTTAATTTTGAAATCAATTATTTTTTTAGAAAAAATGTGAACACACAAAGAAAAAAAATTACTTTTAAAATAACCATGTGATCTTCTAAATTAATATTAAAAGAAAAAATTCGTCATGAAGGTGATAAAAAATTTATTATGGTGTATAAGTGAAAAAAATTATTCCTTTCGTATTTTTTATCGGAAAAAACTACCTCATTTGGAAAGCAGAAAAAATATTCATTTCAAAACAAAATTCCAAAATTGGTAAAAATTGCTTTAAACAATAAAATAATAACATTAAAAACATAATCTAAATAAATTTTAGAAAACAATTGATATGGAATTAAAATAGGGATTTAGGGAAATCTTTTAAAAACTATAATTTTAAATAAATTCCCTTACCTTGAGTTTGAATCATCACGTACAATCATTATATTCCTGAATAATAGACATATTTTAATTTTATACAATCTTAAGAAAAATTTTCATAATAATTATTCCTTTAATTTTTTAATACATGTTATATACAATGACTTAATCACTTATGTTCACGTCATATGCTTTGACGATATTCGGTACTTTACAATCAGTTGACTATGGTTAAAGTGGAAATAATTATGTAATATCTATAATAATAATCATGAAATAATAATAATTTTTATACATAAATTATTATATTAAATCCATCCATTAATTATGTCAATGAAAAATGAACTACGTTACAATCATGAGGACATTAGGTCATATGTACATATGTGAATATTTTCTATTTTTCAATGATCATTAAAGAAAGAAGTTAAATATTATTTTATATTTATAGAATGATCTTAATATCATTATATTTATTTTAAATATATTTATATATATATATAAATATATCATCTATGTGATATGGTGATGAAAAAAAATCACATTACTTCGTGGAGGTGGCAGTCCACACGTACGCACAAATGACGTTATCATTTTTCTATGCATGGAAATGTAATAATATAAATGATATATTATATCTTAATAATGATAAATATATAATTAATATCATATATAAATATTAATTCCATCATTATAACCAGTCTTGGTTCATGGTTATGGAAAACAAATTACATCGATTCATGAGGCGATAGTCCTCCAAACACACTAATCATGAATTATTTTCAATTTGATGGAAGATGAGATATATATTGGAATTAAAATAACAGAATAACATATAATTGAATTTATGATACTATATTTATTATGTTATCAGGATTTAATAAGGTTTTTGGTATGTGGAAGAAGAAACAAAACTAAAACATGCAGATAAAAACTATCATATTCTTTGGAAAACCTCCTTTGCTTAAAAACATAATACCTCTAAGATAGATATTATGATAAAATAATAACATCTATAATGAGTATAGTGATACTAAGAAATGATTTGGGTAGTTATTTACTAAAAAAATGATTTTTATATGTTATGAAAATAGAGGAAGAGGTGCAATTTTATAAGAGTGGTGAGGGGAACACTTGGAATTTGTTAAATTATTAAATTAATAGAAAGAAATTCAATTAAAAATGGATTAAAAGTGATTTATTTAGAATATAAAATTAGGATGGGTTTAAATCCCATATCCAATAAAAATTATACATGTTTTGACTGTATTTATATCACTATATTTTGGTTTAACCCCTTTGACACTTATCATGACAGCATGGTTTTTTACACTTTGGTGGTTAATATAGTTACTATAAAATGTAAAATGACACAAAAAAGGTTCATGGTTTAAATTTAAAACATTAACAAAATAAAAGGAAAAATTTACATTTTTATAAATTTTATATAATTTAAAAAATATTATTTACTATAAAATATCCATAATTTCAATTTTTAAAACTATTCATTAATTTAAAATTAAAAATAAAAAAATCATGTAAATTTAGTTAAACATATATTATTATATAAAAAATATTTCATGGTATTATATAAAATTTTTATCAATTTTTTTATCTCAAATTATATTTATTTTAATTTTTTTAATATCATTTGTTTGATTTTTCCATTACTTAAATAATTATTGTATCATTTTCATGAAATAATTTATTGTAATTATTTGTTCAATGAAAAATTAAAATAAATTAAACTAATGAATATAAATATTTTATATCTAAAAATTATATTTATAGTTTAATATATTCTCTCGATACCAAAATATTAAATATATTACACTTATTAAAAACAAGAGTATGACATGTTTGACATTTCATTAAATAAAATACTATTAAGGTTATAATCTCATCCATGTTTCCCCAAAAATTCATAAATTTAACCCTTCAATGATTTTTTTAAGGATATAATCATAAAATAATATTTAGGTAAGTTTTTGGTTTATTTTATGCTTCTTATTATTTTATTTCATCCCTTAATTACACGATTTACCCTTTGTCATAGTAATAAAAAAACAAAGGTTACTATTCATATTATCCAAAATAAAAGGGAACTATTAAATAAATATGGAACCACTGATTCCAAATATGGAATCCATTTAATATTAAAACCATATAAGTTGCAAATTTTAATTTAAAATTAAATTGAAAAAACGCAATGAGAAATATTTTCTTCATAAAAATTCCCTTTTAAATATAAAATGTTTTTATACAAAAATAAATGATAAAAACCATTTTGAAAACTATAATTAGATTAATTAAATAAAAAATAAGGAATTAAATTTTAAAACTAATAAAAAATTAATTTTACTTTTTTAAATACTTTCAAATAAAATATAGTTTTATATAAAAATCTGTATTTTTCACTATTCCATGATAAATCAATATTTTTGTAAAATTTAAAAATATTCATCATAAGATAAAATACACAAAATAATTATTTTTAAAAAACTAATTTTTTTAAATTAAAATTATATAATTTTGATTTTAAACTTATATACAAAATCATATAAAAACAAGTTTAATAAAACCATGTCCTTTTAGATTTTAAGAATTAATTAACAAATTTATAGTGAACATGACCTCATAATATCATTATACTAATAAATATTAAGATGATTTATTCTATCGTTAACAGTATTGTAATATATTATGCATTTATAAATGAAGGGCTGAATATATATTCATCTCTATTATGAAGAATTTGTGATTTACATGGATTCAGAAACATGACTTATTGGAACAGTCAAACTGGAAAACCATGAACTATTAATATCTTTTAGATCATTGTGATAATACAACTATATAAACAAGTGTGGTGTGTCATTTGTCTTTAATGATTATAAGAATCATCTCATAGATACCAGTTCAAAAATTCATGATTTTATCGATAAAATTATTTGAGTCCACCAAAACAATTTTTATCAAGATTATAAATCATGTCACAATTATAAACTTTTGATACAAATTCTGGGAAATAATATCAGTTCAACGTATCGAGGATAATATTTTAAATCTCATTAGTTAAATTTGGTATACAATAATTGGAGAAACACATTTTTTTCAAACATCATTATTTGTAATTTAAACTATAATATCTTAATCTTGACATTATTCATATTGAAAAGAATGCATGTGACAATTTGGTTTTTAAAATATTGAATGAGAATGGAAAATAAAAATATCATCTTAATACTTATAAGAACATATAAGATATGAATATATAGATAAATATATGAGAAAATAATAATGGGAAGTATCCTTAATAAGTTTATTTATTCAAATATACACGAGAGAATGTTTTCTTCCAAATACTAAAAAATATTAAAGTACCTAATAGATATAAAAGTTATATTGAAAAATGTATTAACATATAAAAAATTATAGGGTTTAAAATTTATGTCTTATATGTTTTATTAATTGATAAATAATTGTTGTCGTAAATGAGTTTATCACGATGTTAATATATTATTGTGAGAAACTTTAAACCCAATTTATCTTGAAAAAATTAAATAAATAATTTTAATGTCACTTTTTAATTTGAATATGATATTTCCACCCATGTTTTCCACTATGACGGTTAATCTAACCATGAATCTCATCGAGGAAGATAATTTTATTGAGTCCATACATTATTTATGGATGTATCCCATATGGAGGTATTTTTATATTATATATTTATCATTACTACATTAATTGTTTCAAACTCATTACATATATGGTTTATTAGTCTATGTTCCCTTTTTAAATAGGTATCATGGTCATTTTATAACTTTTTGAGAAATAAAGATAATTAAAAAAATATATTGTCGATGGTTTTATAAATGAAGAGTGACTCAACTTTTTTTGAGGTATTTGGATTATATTGAAACATGATTATAGTGAGTTATGTTTCTTAATGACAATGAAAATCAATTTCAGTAAAATAGTAAATCACCATACATCCCAATGCCGGGTCATCATTTAAGGAAAATATCATTAGTTTAATTAACAAAAATAGTATTCATACATGCACATAAATATGTGTTACTAAATAGTGATATTGAAAATAATTTCACTAAGGATTGAAGACATAAACTTATCAAAAATATCACTTTCAAACATGAAATGAGAAAGAGATAAAAAATTAGTTAATAAAGGATTTATTTAATTTTTTCCCATTTTATAATATCATAATCAATTTCACATTCATAATATGTTTATTTGAAACACTTATCTCAAGGACCCTTGAAGAAGTATATAATATTCAATTATTATAATATTAATGGATTCATGTTTCATGCAATTTTTTTCAAGGATGGTTTGAAAATAGAAAATTGTGTCATCCTCATAAAATTTATAGAGTTGGGATACCTTATAAATTTGAATGAAATTATAAAATTAAATTATCATGGTAAATTTGTAGTTATGTTATCAAAATATAAATGGGTTGATATATATAGGGAATAATCAAAGATTCATTACCATTTAATTAAGTGAAAATATCATGGTTTTTTGATATCAGAATGTGTGGAGAATAATATCCATATATTTTTGGATTCATAAGATAAAATTTTCTATTATCTTAATGATGAAGTTTATTAAGGGTGGAGTGTTGTAGTCCATGTCAATCTAGGTGACTAGTATGATATTGGGGATGAAGTTAATGAATTATTTTGTGATAATAAACGCAACCAACAATAGAATATTGGTCAATAAATATATGACTATATTGAAACATTTAGCCTTGAAAGAGAGGGTGAAGATGATGAAATCTTGTAAATGAGAGAGTATTACAATAATATGGTCAATGATGAATTAATTTATTATTTTATTATATATCCACTAACTTGTCTATTAATTTGTTATCTTGAATAAATTAATTTATTTGATCTTTATAAAAAAATAATTTTTTTATATTTTATATCATATATCTTGTCCTGACATATTTTATATTTTTTAGGAAGTAAAAATACCAAAAAACAAATGATTTAAAGATATAACCTGGACTTACACAACTTTTATATAACTTGATCCATCCGATTTTTATAGACCATCATTCGGTATGATACTTAGTTATAGTATTCCCCCTTTCTACCATTTCATTCCATCTAATATGATCATATATTCATTACGTATGATCCCTACCTCCAATGCATCCCATTCTACTTAATGGATGTCGGTGGAATTCAATGGAGAAGTTGAGGAGTAGTCATAGAATAAGAATATATTGTCATAGTTACCATCATGAGGGTATTATTGGATTAACATCATTATAATGCAATTATTAATTTTATTTTTTATTACATATATATACAAATTATTGAATATATTTATTTAAATTATTTATATAATAATAGGAAAATATAATACATCATATGTTAATAGTTTAAAACAATTTAATATATATTTTCCATTAAACGTGTATGGGTTGCCTACCGATAATGTTGGATTCTTATATTGGTTGGCCTTGTGTGAGTTATTTTTTGATATTACATCCCTTCCCATCACATATCACGATTAGAGGAACATTCCCATCGATTAAAACCTTGAGTTTGTTTTATAAATAAGTAAAATTTATATAAAATAAGTATTTTTAGTATATCTTATTTGATATTCATAAAAAATACAAGTGTAATTATTTTTATATATCTAATATGTAGATTATTTTTCATTTTAGGCATATAGCATGTTTCTTCATTAATGGAAATTGAAATTTTTTAGGAAAAAGAGGGTGTAATTTAGAAAAAGGATATGGTGTGAGTTCAATGAAACATTTTTGAGTATCCATAAAATGTATGAAAAGGTACAAAAAGATATACCATGGTATCCATGATAGTACCTTATCTATATTGTAACGCCCCGACCCCAGTTACCCAGAGTCGGTGCATTGTTACATATCATTGGCATGATCACAAAAGATCAAGTCTCAAAAGACTGATTAGTTTAGTAGCCTTGGAATAACTAGATATATTCATAAAGTTTACATTACATCATAAAAGGATAACTACAAAAATATAGTATCCATAGTCCACACTATTATCCCCTCATACTATCCCTGCAGTTCATTCAAAAAATACTTCTTCACATCCTGGGAAACATAAAACATAGAAAGGGGTGAGCTCAAATGTCCAGTAAGGATAACAATATAGTGGAAACTTTCATAAATAAGCATAAACATTTAAGGCAATGTATAACTAAAACAAAATACTTTTAAAACATGAAATTTAGCATAATATGGCAGAAATAAAATTAAATAATGCCATATTCTTATTCACATGGATATCTTACTAGTCAAATAATCAAATGCAATATCAATAACCACTTTCATAACGATGGAATGCATAATGCCAGACTATCATAACCACGTAGCCGAGGACTCACGCCAAGAGTACTAATAATATTTTTTCAAGGCCTCGTTCCATGACACTAGTTTGCCTCATGAGACCTACTGATGCATTAAGGAGCTATAGAAGGCTCCACCCGTCACTTATTAATTCCAATGCATTCCTCATATGAACAGGTTTCAACATAACATAAACATTCCGATTAAAACTAGCATAAGAAATGTCAATACTTTCACTATAAACCATTAATGGTATAAAAATAACACATCCACATTCAAACATATCACAAAACCTTCAATAAAATATGGAAGATTTGTATCATAATAAATAAACTTCAAATAAGCATAAAATCCATCAAAGGATGTTGACAAAGATGAAATCAAAACTATTTGAGAGAAATATATCTTTTTTTGAAATCATTTTAAAGTCACATAATTATAAAATAAAACTTTTAATTTGAAAATATTCTTATAAGCTTGTAAGGGAAGCTTCAAAGATTTTATAATGGCGGAAAATAGTCACACCCGCCGTATAAGTTAAAAAAATACATTCTTACCTTAATTCTGTCGAAAAGTTTAAAAAGGACCTTGTTTGGAAAACGACAAAAATATTCATTTATAAACATCTTATAAATAGTTGAAGAAGGGTATAAATTACTTTTAACCATATTCTGTAAAATAGTATGAATTTTCTGAAACACATTTTTAAGAAACATGGATGTGGATGATAAAGAGGTCCTAGTAGATAAGTACGTATAAACAACCTCGGATAATGAAGAGATTGTGAAATAAAGACTTACCTTGTACTTTTCCTTGGTTGGGGTAGGTTAACCACCAATATAGTGGTGAAATAATTGTTATTAAATTATACAAGAATCGTATACATTAACATGATATCACATATGATCTTTTAACATTGCTTTGTTAATAATATATTAGTATTATTGTTGTTTCGGGTGTTAACTTACTCATTTTATTTTATATTTTTTGTTACGTAAGATGTGTTTTCATGGATAGGTTTTATCTTATTCATATCAAAAATGATATCAAGTCCTTAAACATTATTTTTAATCATAAAATCATAATTATACTTGAATGGATACGATGGAGAATGAATCTCATCGCGTTCGTGGAAACGGTAGTCTGTACCTACAAACGAGCGACAATATCATTCTTTTGATAATAAAATAATATATAGTTGGATATTATATCACATATAAAGAATCATTATCATGTTATATTTATTATTTACATGAATTACACATCATTATTATACCCATCCAAATAATAATTTATTGAATAACAATTACACAACGACATGGAGACGGTAAGCCCTACGTACGCACATATAGTGACATGTCATTAAAAGGATGGATATAAAATTGAATATGGTTGTACCATATTTATAATAACATCACAGTATATATAATATACTTTATTTTTTTTGAGAATGGTAATAACAAAGAAAGAAGAAGTTGAAGAAGAAAGGAACTTGAAAGAGGGTAGTGAAAACATTACCTCTTCTTCGGGTTCTTCCTTTTGATTTGATCAAAATGGCTTCTTAGGATGGATTTATGATCAAAATAAGGCCTCTAGGTTAAAGTGAGGAACGTTTATAGAGTATTTAGGCAGGTTTTGGCAGATCCAAAAGGCTTTGAATGTGTGAATTAGTTTGAAGGGGGAGTGCCCTTTTATAAGAGGGGTGAGGGGAACCTTTGGAAATGTTAGAAATATTATTTTATAATAAATTCATATTCGGTTTATAATGGCCCCAAAGTAATTATTTAAATATTAATTTGTGTATGGGTCGAAAACCACTCAACCAATATAAATTAGACAGGTTTGGGTCACTATATTAACCTTATCTTTTAGTTTTAACTCTTAGTTAATTAGTTTAACATTTACCATGTCACTTTGTATTATTATATTATATAGTTAATAAACATACTATATACATTCAAGAGATCCCCAAGTGGCACATTAATGATACACCTATCTTGATACAAGTCCTTTGGATGAACCTTAGATTTTTAGGAATAGAATATAAATTAATAATATAATATTTGTTTTAAAAACTCTTTTATGTCAATTTTGACACTATTGGGTATTTTGATTTTGATAACTTCATAACAGCATTATTACTTCCAAAATAATTTATATAACAAATCCTAATATGTCATATTAACCTTTAAAATTAGTGGAATTCTTAAAAATCCTCAAATTACATTTATTTTGATATTTATAATATCAATTATTTTATTTTTCATTAATTAGGTAATTACAACATCACCATTGTGTCATAAATAAATTAAATTATTTAATGTCTAAAAATTATAAATAAAATACCATTATGTATGAAATCTTCTTAGATTTCTAATAAATATTTAAAATAGAATTTATCTTATGTATAACCCTATATTAAAAATGTTTTATTAAATAAACTTTGATTTTAACTCTTTTAACTCTTCTTTGAATTAAATAATAATAAATTTTCTAATCTAATACAAGTGGACCTAAATGACAATATTTTATTCCTAAGGTTGTTTTTGGACGATATAAATTTTTCAAATAGAATTAGGACATGTGTTAGGGTAATATTAATATCATTTTTACCCTTAATTACCCTATTTACTTTTAACCGTGGTAAATAAAATTAAAAAGTTACTATTCAAAAAAAATTATTTTCATCTCATTGAACCACATTTTACTCATTGATATTAACTATGTCTCTCGGATTTTTGAAATTCCACTAACAGAAGTTATTAAATTAAGATTTATGTGAATTTTCAAATTCTTCTAGGAGGTGGGTAAAAGACGGTGAAAAGTTCAATAAAATGTTTATATATCTAAAATTATTCTAAACTAACTCCAACGAATTACATTGAACTTATATAGGTATTATGTATCTATTTTGACCGTAATTAAATTTAAATAAAATAAATATTTATTTAAATAAAAATTTGGTTTTAAACTATAACTTAGTGTTTTTTCACTATTCATCAAAAAATGAAAGTTTTCAGAAAAATACCAAAATTTCACCCTAGGCTAATTTTGATATTCTGAATCCAAAAACAAAGTCCATTTTGAAATATAAAATTTATAAAACTTCAAAAATTGGGTATTACTATTCATAACGGCTAGTTTGATTGGTTGTGGTGTGTGTGTTAGAACTTGAAGTTGCGTACAACACACGCTACTGTATTATTCAAAGAGAAGCGTACCGTGGAAGCTTGGGGTGTTACATTCTCCCCTCCTTCAAATAATTTTGTCCTAAAAAATTCTATAATAATATCGCATGAAAAGACTCAGGTGGTTCTTCATCATAAGTCCCTCGGGTTCCCACATTGCCTCTTCTGTCTTATGGTTTCTCCACAAAACTTTTACCAGACGAGTTGTCCGGTTTCTCAGTACTTGTTCTCTCGTATCAAGAATCCTGACGGGCTCTTCGCAATAAGACAGATCGGGTTCCAGTTCTAATTCCTCATTTGTGAGTACATGAGTTGGGTTAGGCATGTATTTCCTCAACAGTGATACATGGAACACATCCTGAACTTTGGAGAGACTTGGCGGCTTTTCCAAATGGTAAGCTACAACCCCAATTCGTTCTAGAATTTCTAAAGGTCCGATGTACCTAGCACTCAATTTACCTTTCTTTCCAAAATGTATGACTCCCTTCCATGGGGATACCTTCATGAAAACATGCTCTCTTACCTGAAATTCCAAATCCTTCCTTCAGTTGTCAGCATAGCTCTTCTTCCTAATTTGAGCTGCTTTGATGTGGTTTTGGATTACCTTTACCTTCTCCATCACTTCCTCCCCCAGTTCTGGGCCTACAAGTTTTCTCTCACCAACGTCATCCCAATAGGTTGGTGTGCGACATCTATTTCGATATAATGCTTCATACGATGCCATTTGAATACTCGTATGTAAGCTATTGTTATAGGAAAATTCTACCAGATGTAAATATTGATCCCGCATACCCTGAAAGTCAAGTGAGCAAGATCTCAACATGACTTCTAAGGTTTGAATAGTCCGTTCTGATTGTCAATCTTTTTGAGGGTGGTAGGCAGTGCTCAAATGAAGTTCAGTATCCAGGGATTTCTGAAGACTCTTCAAGAATCTTGAAGTAAAACAGGGATCATGATCAGAAACAATCGATAGGGGTTCTTCATGAAGTCTCACCACTTCATTAATATATAGCCTTTCTAGATGTTCAAGTGGTAAATCTTCCCTTATAGCAAGAAAATGTGCTGACTTGGTAAGATGATCAACAACGACCCATATTGCATCGTTTCTTCTAGGAGTCTTTGGTAGTCCCATGATAATGTCCATAGTGATATTTTCCCATTTCCACTCAGGTATGAGAAGAGGTTTCATGACTCCTCCAGGCTGTTGCCTTCCAACATTCACTATTGACAAACCATACATCTTGACACAAAATCAGTAATCTCCCTCTTCATGTTAGCCCACCAAAAATGTTCCTTTAAATATCTATACATTTTGGTTCTCCCAGGGTGTATAGAGAAATTGGAACTATGAGCATCGTCTAACAATTACCTTTTTAAATCAGGTATATTGGGAACACAAATTCTCTTCCCGAATTTCAAAATTCCTTCTTCACACACAGAGTCTCTCAATCTCCCATCATTCATAGCTTTAATCTTCTTTTTTAATTCTTCATCATCGGTCTTATAACTCTTAATCCTTTCTAGTAAAGATGGTTTGGCAACCATTTGAAAAAACACTGATGTTTCACCTTCCATGGTTATTCCCATGTCCATCTTCACTAGATCCACGAAAATTGGATCCCTTTCAATTCTCATATTGTTCAATACTCTATGATATTTTCTGATCAAAGCATCTGCCACCTTATTTTCCTTCCCTAGGTGGTAGTGTATCGTACAATAATAATCCTTGAGTAATTCAAGCCATCTCCTTTGCCTCATGTTGAGTACTTTTTGTGAGAAAATATACTTCAAACTCTTGTGATCAGTATAAATCTCACATTTTCACCATAGAGGTAGTGTCCCCATATCTTCAAAGAAAATATCAATGCTGCTAACTTGAGATCATGAGTAGGATAGTTTTTCTCATGAATTTTCAACTGTCGTGATATATAGGCAATAACCCTATCATTCTTCATAAGGACACAACCAAGTCCTTTCATCGATGCATCACTATAAATAACAGACCCATCATTCCCCGATGGTCGAGTCAATATATAAGAAAATTGACTAATATTCTCTTCAATTCCTCAAAACATTCTTCACACTCTTTTTTTCCAAACAAATTTAACCCCCTTATGTGTGAGCTTTGTTAATGGGTTAGCCAATCGGGAAAAATTCTGGACGAAACGTCGATAATAACCTGCCAAAACGATAAAACTGCATACCTCAGTTTTACTCGTCGGTGCTGGACATTCTTGGATTGCCTTGGTCTTAGAAGGATAAACCTAGATTCCATCTTTAGAGACAATATGGACAAGAAAAGAAATCTCTTGAAGCTAGAATTCACACTTGCTAAACTTCCCATATAATTTATGTCTTCTCAGAGTCTTTAGGATAATGCACAAGTGATTTTCATGATCTTCATAGATTTTGGAGTATACCAAGATATCATCAATAAATACCACCAAAAAATCATCGAGATATTCCTTGAAAACTCTATTCATTAGATCCATGAATACAGAGTGTGCATTAGTCAGCGCAAAAGGCATTACTGTAAACTCGTAATGCCAGTACCTTGTTCAAAATGTTGTCTTCGGAATGTCTTCCTTCTTCACAAACAACTGATGGTATCAAGATCGAAGGTCAATATTTGAAAAGTATTGAGCTACATACAGTTGGTAAAATAAATCATCAATTCAAGGTAAGGGATAACTATTTTTTATTGTTATATCATTGATCTCCCTATAGTCGATACATAACCTCATTGATCCATCTTTCTTTTTAACAAAAAGAACAGGGGCTCCCAATGGAGAAACACTAGGGAGAATAAATCCCTTATTACTTAATTCCTCTAGTTTCTTCTTTAGTTCAACTAATTCTACATTGGCCATTCTATAAGGGGTCTTCGATATAGGCCTTGATCCATGAATTAAATCAATGGAAAACTCAACTTCTCATTCTAGAGGATGTCCAAGTAAATCTTCTGGAAACACATCTACATATTCTTTCACAATAGGTACATCCTCTATTTGAAAATTCATTTCCTCACCCACAGTCATTTCATTCTCTTCCTCCCCAATAATTGAATTTAGTTGAGCTACTGGGGGTGGATCTAGATAAGAATTAGGTGGTGATGATTTTTCTCTAAAGATAAGGTGTTCCTTATCATCATCATCAAAAATCGTAACCTCCTTCTTCTTAAAATAAATCTTCGAATCATGGTCCGAAATCCAATCCACACTGAGGATTAAATCAAACTCAATAACAGGTATGACAATGAGATCAGTGGATAAAGAACATTTATGTGATCTAATGGGGACTAATTCACAAAACCTTGTTGTAATGATACTTCCCTTCAGAGTTTTAACTGAAAAATCCCTTGTTAAATCAGATTGGAAATATCTAATTTTCTTAGAATACTGGGAATATATGAAACAATGCGATGATCCAGAATCAAATAATACATTTTCTAAACTTGAGGAGACCATTAAATTACCTACCACCACGTCTTTCAGAGCTTCTACCTCAGCAGTAGTGATAGCATAAGTTTGGCCTTGATCCCTTGGACTTTTCTGAGGTAAGTTCCCCTGATGCTTAGGACATTCACTTGAATAATGTCCCATCTCCCTACAATTGTAGCATTGGACATCAGTAGCTTCATTTTCCCCTTGCAATCACGAGTTTGGTTGCCTTTTTCACCACACTTGTAACAGACTCCCATTCCTTTTAAGCAAGTACCGGGGTGTTTCTACCCAAATTTAATGTAGGATGGATATTCATCTTGTCCATTCTTCCCATTATTTCCATTCCTAGATTGATCAGCAGATCTCTTCTTCTATTGCTTAGCTTTAAAGTCATAAGACTTAGAGAATTTCTTCTCTATCTTGATAGCACATGAGATAATGTCTTCATACGACGAGAAGGATTGTGAGACTAATGATCGACAGAGAAAATGTTTTAACCAATCAATGAAACGATCAATCTTTCTTCTTGGGTTATGTATATAATCTCCAGCATACCTTGCTAATCTTGTAAATTTAGCCTCATACTTTGCGAAATTCTCATCCTCCTTTTTTCTAAGACTCAATAAATTGTCTTTCCATATCTGCTCGATGGTCACGAGGAATGTTTTTTTTTCTAAAAACAGATCTTTGAACTCCCTCTATTCCATATTTTATAATTCATCATCTTTCTTCATTTTTTGAATCAATGACCACCTTTGATCAGCATCTCCAGTGAGGCGGTAGACTGCCATGATAACTTTTTCCCTTTCACTACTCCCCAAAGCCTGAAATATTTTCTCTAGGAAATTTATCCATTGATCAGCTACTAATGGATTTGTACTCCCATTGAATGTTGGTGGTTGCTGCCTCATGAAGTGATCTAACATTGATCCTCCACGCTGCGGATCAGGGTGCTCCATACGGGTAAAGTTATTATTCATAACCTGAGTGAGTTGTCCCAGAATGGTGATTAGATGATCAACACTAGTTGCATCACCAGCTCCACTATAATTATCTTGAGCAGGAGGGAAATCCATACATAGAGTGCATGCATTGATATGGTTTCCATTTCTTCTACTAGGCACCATTTCTAAACAATGGAATAAACTAGATCAGTTTATGAATCAAAATACATAATTTCATACTTATAAAAACACTTAAAATAAATTGAACTGTTTATGGATATAATCCATAATATTAAAAATGTTTTCTTTTAGGATTTATATACTCATAAACCCTTGATAATGATTTTTAAAGAAAATGAGAGTTATCCTATGCATATCCCCCGAGAGTGTCGTAACCAAGAGTGCAACAATGCCCATTGTCGTGCACCAGTTCCCGTTTGAGTCTAGCTCAAAGCGGTGTTTTTGGGGATTACCCCTAGGTACATCTGTGCCAGAGCCCCCTCTACCTGCTCGTATCCAAGCATAGATATATTGCTCAGAAAACTCACAATATCTCTACAATACCAAAATTCTAGGAAGTTCTTATATACTAATCCTCAAAGTCCATCATAGGTCTTTGTGCTCTAATCAGATTTTATCTAAATATAGATTCCAAGGTTTGTATTAAACTTCCTCTAATACCAACTGTAATGCCCCGAACCCAGTTACCAAGAGTCAGTGCATTATTACATATAATTGGAATGATCAGAAACGCTCATGTCTCAAAAGACCGATTAGTTAAGTAGCCTTGGAATAACTAGATACATTCATAAAGTTTACATTACATCATAAAATGAAAACTACAACAATATAGTCTCCATAGTTCACACTCTTATCCCCTCATACTATCCATGTAAGCCATTCATAAAATACTTCTTTACATCATGGGAAAAATGAAACATAGAAAGGGGTGAGCTCAAATGCCCAGTAAGGATAACAATATAGCGGAAACTTTCATAAATAAGCATATACATTTAAGGCAATGTATAACTAAAACAAAAGACTTTTAAAACAATAACTTCAGCATAACATGGCAGAAATAAAATGAAATAATTCCATATACTTATTCACATGGATATTCTACTAGTTGAATAACCACATGCAATATCAATAACCACTTTCATAATGATGGAATGCATAATGCCAGACTTTCATAACCACGTAGCCAAGGCCTCGTGCCAAGACTACAAATAATATTTTGTCAAGGCCTTGGGCCAAGACACTAGTTTGTCTCATGAGTCCTACCAATGCATCGAGGAGCTATAGCGGGCTCCACCCGTCACTTATTAAGTCCAATGTATTCCTCATATGAACAGGTTTCAACATAACATAAACATTCATATTAAAACTAGCATACAAAATGTCAATACGTTCACCATAAACCATGAATGGTATAAAAATAACACATCCACAGTCAAACATATCACAAAACCTTCAATACAATATTGAAGATTTGTATCATAATAAATAAACTTCAAATAATCTTAAAATCCTTCAAAGGATGTTGACATAGATGAAATCAAAACTATTTGAGAGAAAGATCTCTTTTTTTTAAATCATTTAAAAGTAAAATAATTATAAAATAAAACTTTTACTTTGAAAATATTCTTAGAAGCTTGTAGGGTAAGCTTCAAAGATTTTATAATGGTGGAAAATAGTCGCACCTGCTGTATAAGTTAAAAAAAGACATTCTTACCTTAATTCTGTCGAAAAGGATAAGAAGGACCTTGTTTGGAAAACGATAGAAAGATTCCTTTATAAACATCTTATAAAAAGTCAAACAAGGGTAAAGATGACTTTAACCGATATTCTGTAAAATAGTAATAATGGTTTGAAACACATTTTTAAGAAACATGGATGTGGATGATAAAGAGGTCCCAGTAGATAATTACATATAAACAACCTCGGATAATGAAGAGATTGTGAAATAAACCCTTACCTTGTACTTCTCCTTGGTTGGGGTAGGTTAACCTCCTGTATAATGGTGAAATAATTGTTATTAAATTATACAATAATCATATACATTAATATGATATCATATATGATCTTTTAACATTGCTATGTTAATAATATCTTAGTATTATTATTGTTTTGGGTGTTAACTTACTCGTTTTATTTTATATGTTTTGTTACATATGTCTTGTTTTTCATGGATAGGTTGTATATTATTCATTTCCATAATGATATAAAGTCCAAAAACATTATTTTTAATCATCAAATCATAATTATACTTGAATGGATACGATGGAGAATGAATCTCATCGCGTTCGTGGAGACGGTAGTCCGTACGTACGCAAGAGCGAAAATATCATTCTTTTGATATTAAAATAACATATAATTGGATATTATATCACATATACAGAATCATTATCATGTTATATTCACTATTTACATGAATTAAACATCATTATTATACCCATCCAAATAATAATTTATTGAATAACAATTACACCACGACGTGGAGACGGTAAGCCGTACGTACGCACATATGGTGACATGTCATTCAAAGGACGGATAAAATACTGAATATTGTTGTACCATATTTATATAAACATAACAATATATATAAGATACTAGAGTTATTATTTTAGAATGGGAATAACAAATAAAGAAGAAGTTGAAGAAGAAAGGAACATGAAAGAGGGTGGTGAAAACATTACCTCTTCTTCGGGTTCGTCCTTTTGATTTGATCAAAAGGGCTCCTTAGGATGGATTTATGATCAAACTAAGGCCTCTAGGTTGAATTTAGGGAATTTGAGAGAGTATTTGGGCCAGGTTTTGGCCGAGAAAAAAGGATTTGAATGTGTGAATTAGTGAGAAGGGGGAGTGCCCTTTTTTAAGAGGGGTGAGGGGCACCTTTGGAAAAGTTAGAAATATTATTTTATAATAAATTCATATTCAGTTTATAATGGCTGAAAAGTGGATTATTTAAAGTTTAAGGTGGGGATGGGTCGAAAAACACTAATCTAATAGAATTTAGACAGGTTTGGGTGACTATATTATCCTTATCTTTTAGTTTTAACTTTTAGTAAATTAGGAAAACCTTGGAAGATATGCCTTTGGTGTAACCGTCTCCACAAGATGTTGAAATCGTGTCATACCTCGCGTTAAACCTGGGAAGCTGAGGAAAACCTCAGAGACATGCCTCTGGCATATGATACCTCGTGACCAACATGGGATTCCTCAGGTTCTGCTCCCTTGAGATGCCCTCTTATGAGGAAGAATACAGGTCTCCCAATGTCCATGCACGCAGAGATTCCCCGACATGCCTGATGTTGTCATCTACTCTGATCGAAGGTCTCTACCATGTCAATACCCGATGGAATTTCCTGACAAAAGTAGTGTAATTAACCATCCTCTACAAATATATAGCACCAGAAACAAGATTCATGAACCATGACTCAAATATTTAAGGGATACCCAGCCTAGGTGATGAGTTCTAAGGAGGAATCCAAGGAAGGATGAACTGAAATCCCATCACCCCATTTCGATCATGGAGAAAACATCCCTGAATAAGCGATGGATGCCACCCGCCTTTGAAAATCAGGAATGTGGGGAAATAATCAGCACATCCTCCTCAAATAGACAGATGTGTGCATGCCGACCAAAGCATCAGAAACACTTGTTCTATGATAACAGCTAGTTTAAAACTCAAAGGTGATATGTTCTAGGAAATCACATTAACATTTTGAACCATTATGAAGGATTTAATTCATAATTACTTCAATGGTTTATGTTATGATGTAAAATATTCTCTAACTTAAAGAAAAGAAGATTGAAACTAATATATCAAAATATTAAATGAATGTGTAATTAAATAATAATTACTGGGATTGAGTTTTCATATTCATATGATCATTTAATATGATTTTATTGATAACCATTTTGTTTTTTAGTATTTGGATGAAATACGATCACAAAAATGAAGCTAAGAAAGGTTTGTATCTAGGAAACAATATGTCTTATAACTGAATAAGGGATCATACATAAATGGTTGAGAATAATGGTATATGCGTGTTATGATATAAATGGCTAGTTTTCTAGTCTTACCTAGGGAAGTGAGGTTGGAATCATAATAAAAATCAATTATTGACAGTCTATGATATTTTGACTAGTGAGGGATATTTTTTGATAACATTCTTCTATATTCTAAAATTTATGAGATTTATATGAAACATAAAAGGATTTTCTCAAATAATTTTTTCTTAAAAGGATTGGAAAACTATATTAAATGGTATCAATAACATTTAAAATTTATATTATGAGAGGGTTATATTTTTGGGAAAACTATTAGTGAAAACATAATTTAGGTACGAAAAAATATTAGGATTAATATATATGCTTGATGTTGGGGTAAAGATGGGTTGATTGATTTTGATAAAATTATGTTAGATAGTATTGCTAATCTTGAAAAATATTAATTATTTAATAAAAAATGATCCATGATATTTTAATTAATTTCTATCAAATTTTTCACATAATGATTTATATTAATTATTTAGTGACTTTATTTACTAGTGATTGACATATTTATGTGTTAAATACTGAGTTAATTTTTTTAGGGAATATATTAACTCACATTTGTTAAATTTATCTGATATTCAAATGGTTTTTAGAGACGTATGATATAAATAATATTTCATTAGGTTATATACATATTAAGTTATATGCTTGTATTAATGGATAATGTTTCACGAGGAATGATATGTATTTTGATATAATTTAAGAGAGTAATCTAGATTTCTAATTAGAAGTTATATCACTAATGATTAATATGGTAAGAATACCCTAACCAAGTTTTTTAGTTAGGATTAATCAAAATTTCAAGGACACAATTTATTTAAGATGGGGGGGGGGGTGTAACCATCCAATTTTTTAATAAATTTTTCACAAAAATTAATTCAAATTTCTTCAACATCTTACTACACATGAAAGACTAAACATAAATAAAAACATGATGCAAAAATATATTATAAATATTTAATAAAACTTATAAAACTATAATTTTAATTAATATATATGAATAAGAGTAATTTAATTAAGAAACATATTAATATATATTTATATATAAAGGTTATTTATATAATTTTTTAATTCATTATTGTGCTTAAGAATATATATTTTTACACACTACACATTTTATAAAGTAAAACAACGTATATTATTTTTAAATTATGATATTAATAAAATATATTATTCATTAAATTATTATAGCTTTATTAGTGTTCTATTAAAATTAAGAATAAGACAACCTAGTATTTTAAAATTTTATTTTCATATAAAAAAGTTTTTCTCTAAGCTTTATAATTTTATTTAAAAGTTTAATTAATATATTTTAGAATATTAATTTGAAAAACTAAACTATATTTTTTCAATTTATCATAACAATACTATCTTAGGGAAATTTTTTGGTATTTTTCTAGAAATATAAATTTTATAGTGAATAATTAAATATATAGTTTTCACAAATACCATTAATTTTATGTGTTTATTAGTTTAAAAGTATGATTTAGAAATTTATGAAAACATTTTTTCTAAAAAATTATTTTATAATAAAAATTATATATTTAAAAATATATAATTTGGTTTTATAAAACAATAGCTAAAATATTAAAACATAAGATATATTTTTCTAAAAAACTGTTTTTCAAACATTATACATTTAGTATTATGAAATTCATTTCAATTAATTTTAGTAATTCAATCATATAAAATTTATTTAAAATTTATATTTAGAAGGGGAAAGTTATTTGATAAGTTCTATTTTTTTTTTTTTGGCATAAAGTTTAAGTTAACTTCTGTAAAAACTAGATCCCACTATAAAAGTTAAAATGGTAAAAGTGAAAAATAAAATGGTAATAAGTTAAAAACTTTTTTATAACATGTGTGAGAATGTAGAGTTAAGGCCCATGCCAAACTCATATATTCAACTCCCCATTTTTTCCAAATTTTGGGGCCTTTATCCTATAGAGTGACTTCCAATTATTAAAAATTATAATTTATCAACAAAAATGACTTCACTTTTCACTTATGAAAAGGGGAACTCATCCCCTCACTTCCCATCACACAAAAACCCACTTATATTAGAATAAAAACTATCTAAAACTCCCATAAACATTCATATCCACATAAAATAGGTTCTAGTCTTCTCAAAATTCTATACACCAAAGGATTAACCCCCTTTGCAAAGGAGATAATCCAAGATGTAAGGTATAAATTTCTAGTCTCTCTTTTATCATTCATATTTCTTAAAGTGTAGTTATTTTTCATGAAAATACCTTACACCCACTTAAAATTATAATATTTATATAATTATTTAATTTTTATGTCGTTAAAATGATATTACAATAATTTGACACCTTTACCTTTTTTTTATAAAAAAACCAAAATGTGAATCATCTGTACGTGCAGACTACCACATCCATGAATTAACAAGTTCTATTTTCCTTAATTACCTTACATGGATTACCATGATAATGAATTTAATATATAATTAATATATTTAGGAAATATTTTCAATTATAAAATGATAATACATATTATTTCTTTCCCCTATTCTATGGATAATGAAATTATCTTCTATTTGTACGTGTGAACTTCCACCATTATGGAATAATCAATTTCTATTTTTGTTTTAATCACCGCCTAACATGGATGGTCATAACAATAGTTTTAAAGGATAAATATGATTTTCATGATATATTTAAGGGTTTTAATGATATTTTAGAAAGACTATTAATAATATGATCAATAAAAAACCATGGTAAATTCAACTATCCAAAAGAGTGTTCTAAGTGTAAAACTGATTTCTTTGAATTCTGTAATAACATCATGTAGCTTATATTATTATTTTAATCATTTAAAATTATTATATATCACACAAATAAACAATAATTGAAATCATTATTTTTTTGTATAGTGATAATACAACTTAATAACTTCATAATCATCCATTAATTATGGTATATTATTTTTTTTGTTTGTTTTACCTCCTATTTGAACATTTATATAAATTTATATCATGGACGATGATGGGGATTTAATTTTTGGTGATATGTGATATAATTGTGAAAAGAATAAGTTTTTTTATCATTAATTGTAATATAAAAATTAATTCAATATTTAAGGAAACAACATTCACTTTCTAAGAATCATCAAAACATGCTGATCGCCAAATTCTTCATTAAGGATTGTTACTAAAACCCCAATAGAATGAAATTATAACATTATAAATGTTTTTTAGAAATAAATTCAAGTACCTTATTTAATATGGAAATTGTAATAAATTAACCTATGTTCCCTCACAAACCTATACCGTTAGGACTCATCACATACCAAAAGGCAGTCTCTAATCCCCATAGGATGCCAATTAGAACTCGGGAATCTACAACAATAAGAGGGAATGATTTCACCCAAACTGAAGAAGAAACATGGAATGTATATATATATACACATAGGAAATTAAAAAATTAAAGATATAAAAGAAAATGTATTCCATCAAAAAAAGAAACAATAGAAGCAATACTGTCCAAAGGTACCTAAAAAACAGTAAGGTACAAGTCCAATGATAAAGGAAAAAAACCACAATAAGAAACCCCTACCCTATGTGATAAGTGGAAAACATCCTATTTTCTCACCACTAGCTACCCAAATAATTTGATAGAAAACCTCATTTCCTCACTACATTGCCTTTCCTTTCCCTGCATCGAAAGACACAATAAGTTCTATGCACCCACAAAGGGGCGCATTGGGTGTGTGCTAAGTAGGATCTGTAAGATCCCACCTAGTTGTTACATAAAAATACATTGTAAAACATTACAAACATACTCATATTTAATGAAAAATGGGAATGATAATAAGTTAATTAGTTTTTATATCAAAATCATTGAAAATAAATTCACTTTCTTGACATGTCAAAATAATAAAGGTAAAATAGTTTCAAATAATATCACATATATCAAATAAGTTCAATGCATATATCACATGTCATAAAAAATAAAAAAATCATACAACAAAAATTATAGGTAATATCAAGATCAAGATCATTACAGGACATACTATCTCAAAGACTGATACCCAAACACACACAATCACATTCATCAACTTCTAAGACATATGCATTGAGTATAGAGAGTAGAATATTACCCTAGAAAGTGAACCCCCCCATTAGTGTCTAACAAGTCCCTAAAACAATATTTCAAGGGAGAAGTAAAAAAACCCATTAGTGAACCCCCTATGTAACACCCCAAGATTTTATGAGATATATTCTTTTTAATTCCTTTGATTGTACACTACACCAAGATTAGCTTGTACTATACGCAACACCGTATTAGCTTGCAGTATACGCAACAGTATTTTTGGATCTTGCTACACATAATTTCAAGTTCGCAACATTGAGTGTATATATATATGTATATATATATATATATTTAATTTATAAATGAAATATGGTTGGATTATGTTATAAAAAACAAGAAAGGAGTCTTTCACAACACGCAACCCTCATTTGGCTTGCATTACACGCAATCACGACCTTCCTCGATAAGGTGTGTTGTACGCAATACCGAGTTTCACCAAAAAATGATATATTGTTATTATATTATTTTGGACTAGTCTTTATGAATAGTATTAACTACATTTTTAATTTTATAACATTATTATTCATCTTACACATTTTCTAGAACATGTTAAGGGAAGAAAATAAATTTTTCGGGTAAAATAAGTATTTTTCAAAAAATGCAGTTTTGCCACCTTTTGATGGTGCACCCACATTAAATATAGTTTTTGACCCGTTTATAAGTTAAATTTGAAAAAATAAAATTATTCTTTGGAATCAGGATATAAAAATTTACTTTGGATAAATTTTTGATACTTTTCTGATAACTTTTATGTTTTGATGAATAGTAAAAATACGCTAATTTTTAATTAAAAACAACTTTTTCATTGAGATAATTTATATGGTTAAATTATAATATTGAATGGTTTTAAAGTGTAAATAAAATATATTTTTACCATTTAATATATTTTATTTCATATCATTGATTTTACATTGAATTCATAGGTTAAATCAATTCAATCTTTTGCAATGTTTTAAACAAAAACCCATTTTCTTTCAAAAAATGGATTAATTTTAATTTACTTTTTGCCACTTTTTTGTATTGAATTTGGAAAAATGGATTCCCTATTTGGAATAAGTGGGTCCAAATTATTTTAATGATATATTTTTTATTTTTGGGCATTATGAATAGTAACTACGGTAAATTTTACTTACCATAGTTAAAGGTGAATCGGGTAATTAAGGGTAAATATAAGATTATAAAATTACCCTAACACTTGCCAAAATTCTATTGGATGACTAAAAGTCGACCCATATCACTTTACGGTTGGAATAGATTAATTTAATGGTCTTGTTTCCTTGAAAGTAATTTATTTATTATTAAAACCAACGAAAGTGACAACAAGTCACTCTCTTAAATCTTATAAGTATATTAATTTTAATTTAGTGATAAATTTCATGAAACATCGAAATTGAATAGTCTCCAGAAATCTAATAAAATTATATACATCATACTAATTTATTTATAATTTTTAGGGATTAAATAATTATCATTAATTGTGACACAATAGTGATGCAGAAATTTTTTATCTAGTGAAAAATCAAGAATATAGTTTTTATTAAACTAATAGTGACCATAAAAGGCAAAAAACCCTGACCAAAACTTATTGTTCATGTAAATGTAAACCATAATCATACAATGGTCGAATATATGACCATGTGGAGACTTATAAAAGAGATTATGGCACTTATATTATATTATTTTAAATGATGCCAAAGTTGTCACCTTCATAATTTAATAAATACGACAATTTAAATATTGTGATTTTAAGATGATAAATTCGAGTAAAAGTATTATTGTTAAAGGTAATATATTTATCTTCATCATAGGATTTTAGTTTTAATTTTTATGCAACAAATAATTTTATTAAATAATTATACAATAATGTAGTAGTAATTATTTTATTAAGAGATAAACCAAATAAATGGCTTGAAAAATAATAAAATAAATATTATATGAACTATATAATGTGATCCACTAATTTTATAGATAAAGATGACCTTTTATGAATCTATTAATGCTTTTATTTTGAATATATCTTCTGTATATATTTTATTTAAATTCAAATAAATGAATAGTGTCAAAATTGACACTATTGTTATTTTATAAAAATAAAATATTATAAATTTTTTTAAAAATAAAAAAAAATATTTAAAAATTATAAATTTCAATTTATATGGTCTAAAATTTTATAAAGTATCCAATTATGGACAATTCACAACAAGTAAGTAATTATGTGTAATAATTTAAAATTTAGAATATTATTACCACAAATAAAATTAAATTGATTATATAAGGATAAATCAAGTTGATAATGTTTAAAATAAATTCCTAACATGTCTTAATTTTATTGGTTGATGATATTACAACCCTATATCATCTAAACTTTGTATTTGAGTCATTTTTGATGTTTTTATGTGGGTTTGAGATTTAATATAAATTAATATTTTCTTATATTTCCAAAGGTGCCCCTCTCCTCCCTTATAAAAGGGCATCTCCTACCTCTCTTCCTCACACCATTTTGAGACTTTAAGATAGGCCAAACGCTGCCCATTTCACTTCCCCACTTCCTTATAAACCTTATAGAGGTACTGGTCTTATCAAAAGACCAACTTTATTACCCTTAGAGAAAGTTTAAAGGAGGCACTTCAAGAAAGAGGTAATACCTTCTACCGTTTTCTTCAAGTTCCATTATTCTTCTACTCCCTCTTATTTAGTTGTTTCATTATAATTAATAACATAAGTATCCCTCATATACTGATATGTTATTATAAATATGAAACAACCCTATTTCACCTTCTATCCATCCTATGGAAAATGAAATCATCGTGTGTGCGTACGTACGGAATACCGTCTCCACGTCGTGGTGTAATCTGTTTTTCCACCAACACCTTACATAGAAGGGTATAATGGTGAAAAGAATAACTATATATGGTTATTATAACATCATACTGATTCTGATATATTATACCATCCACTCCAATTCTATTCAATAATTATGGGATCGATATCATCGCTCGTGCGTACGTACGGACTACCGTCTCCACGACACGATGAGATTCATTATCCATGTTAACCATACATGGATGATCATAAATTTTATATAATGAATAATAATGATATATATGAAATAATAATTCTACTGTATTTATGTATATATATATGTATGTCATCTATTTAGTTTCATTCAATTCAATAAGGAAACGAAAACAGCGTTCATGCATACGTACGGCCTACCGTATCCATGAACGGTGTATTTCATTCCATTTATCGATCTACAATATATATGTATATGATGAATATATATTATAAATAAATCATGTTTTAAATTCTGTAATTATTTAAATCAGGATATATGTAATAATATCAAGAACGACAAGTCGAAACACATATGATAAATGAAATGATTTTACCCAAAATGCTGCTTTAACATGGAATTTACAAAAGAACGGGTAATATAAACTCATAATTGAAACATATATGATATCATAACAATGAATATGATTATTTAATAAGTCAATGACATTATTTTAATCATTATACAAGAGGTTTAGATCCATACGAAGCATATCAGACCTAAGGTAAGGGATAACCTTTCCAATCTCGTTCTTATCCGAGATTGTTTATTCGTAAGTATTTGCTGGGGTTATTGTTATCATCCAAGTATATGTTTTCTAAAAGTGATTTTATGTATTTTTAATGTCCTTTTTACCCATTTTGTCTTTTAATACATGGTATGTAATGAATCTTTCATTTTTTTACGTTATGAGGTACTTATTGACATTTTCAGCAAAAGTACGTGAAGAATGTTTTTTTAACTTATACGACACGGATAGATTTTTACGGTTTTATAAATCCTTATTTTCATGAAGCTTCCTCCAAAATATTTCATGTCTATTTTCAACAAAATCCTTTTCTTTTAAAATTTCATGACATTTCGTGAAAAGATAATGATTTTGAAGAAGAAAGGATATTTTCCTCAAGAATTCATTTCAAGTGTTTTATCAAAACCATTTTCCATCTAAGATGACATTATTTCATATGTGTATGTTTCAAGTATAATGTCTCTATGATTTACATGGTTCCACTTTTCTTATGATGAAATGATATCCATTTGTTTTATATGGATTATGTGATGATGTGATGATGTTTATGAAACCAATTCTATTCTTTGGGTTATGATGAATGTTTTAAGTTTATTTTGTGGCACAAGTAAGAATGATTTCATTTTGATATGGGTGGGACCTATATCTCTCTCCATTGCATTGGTTAAAGATTTATATCTCATGATATAGACATGTATGAAAAGGTAAGTTAATCTGGTTCAGTGTTACAGGACTGAAACGAGGAGTGAACTTGATTCAGAAAGGGACTGTATCCACTAAGATGGTCTTGGCAGCAATGCCTTGGATACTATGGAAATCATAACATGTGATGAATGGTTTCCACAATTACATGTTTTATACCCATTATATTTTATCTTTGTTGATGGTCCATTATGATATATGCCTTACGTACTTCCATGATTTATGTATTTTCTCAATATTTTGATGTTTAAATTTCATGTTCAAGTTTTTTCTTTCAGATATTTATGGATTTTTTATGTTCTCTATTTTTACCCTTACTGAGCATTTGAGCTCACCCTTTTTATGTTTTATTTTTCCCAATAAATAAATAAAGGTTTTAGGTAATGAAACCAAAATGGGAAGATCGTTATGGGAGTTATTGAAGATCTTTCAACATTATTAGAAGTTTATATTCCAAGTTTCCAAAGACACTAAACTATTACGATCCTTGTGTGTTTGTTTTTTTTATGTATTAAGTATTCTTCAAAAGTAATGTAATGTACTTGTACGTCAAGCTTCGGGTCTCTACAGTTGGTATTAGAGGCAAACGAGGTAGGAATGTATCCGATCCTTGGGAACTCTCACATGTGAGCGTTGGACGAAGCATGGCTCTCCGCCCAAGGGCTTCATGAGGAAATGGCTGCCACTTGAGATGGTGGTGTGTCCCGACCAGGGGGTGTAGCCGCCCATGGAGTGCCCTGATAGGTACCTATTATAGTCCACTTGAAGTAATTCCAGACCTCTATAGTTGGTATTAGAGGAAAGGTTTATTCAACCTTTGGAAACTAGGATACAAAAACATTACTGAGATCCCTAAAGATATTTATAAGGTATGTTTAGGGATGTCCATAAGGATAAGAATACGTATAGGATATAGTCCTAGAACTACGATAACAATCTTAGAATTTAACCTAATATGTTAGATATTAAGGGTACTCCCCCTTTACTATGTTTTTTTCCCTAGAATGATTTTTTCCTCTCACACTATTCTTTTTGGGTTTTAGAAAATGGCTGGAAACAGGAAGATTCACGACAATGGAGGATATGTCGGATAATGAAATGATATTCTTCATGAGAAAACAAATGAAAAGGGATTTGGAAGTCCAAACATCATTATTATGCCTAATCAAAAATCTCATAATATGATCAATAATCTCAACTTTATTAAGTTTCCCGACTCAGATAATAAGAGAAAGATGGAGTTTCATGATGATCATAGAGGAAAGAAAGTTCAACTTCCCTCATGTAAATCATGTGGGAAGAGGCATCAGGGAGATTCTTTCAAAGGAACTGGAAGATGCTATTGGTGTGGAAAAGAAGGACACATAGCCAGTAAGTGAAAATTAAAAGGTTCAATTAACAGCATGGACAAGGATAATGGTATTTCTACGACATCAATAATGATTAGATGTTTTAAATGTGGAATGTATGGGAATTATGGAAACCAATGCCCTATGGGAAAATCTCATGAAGAGAATCAGAATGTTCATATGAGTAGTATTTATGTGGATTATGATGAAAAGACTAAAAATGAAATATGAGATGAAAGAAATGATGAAGCTCAGTCAGTGGTTTAAGAAGTTAGTGGAATGATTGAAGATTTATAAAGAATAATGTATAGTACTATGAAATAAAGAATCATCTAAGGATTGTTACACTATTGTTTTTCCTAATGTATTTGAAAGTATATGTTGAATGGTACAGGTAACCATGTAAGGTTATTTAGATATTTTTGGAATGTAGATGATATGCGCATAATGAAGGGATAAGAAGATAATGAGATGTTTGATTATATTCATGATCTGATGACTGATATAAGGACTAAGTGATATTATGGTCTGATTATATTGATTTTTTGGGATTTTGGTATGTGGAAAGACTTATCTTTTGACAGTATTCATGTTTTCAATAAGGTTCTATGGTAATTTATGTTTCAAGAGAATATATGACTAAGATATTCATGTGTTTTGAATGCAACCAACAAGATATATCTTATAATATATGTGAGATAAATGCTTATATTCACATTCTTGGTAGATTAACTTTCTTGTAATTGTTTTCTTTATACTATGATCTTGGACCGAAGTATTTTAGATAAGCCTAAAGATTGGAATGGATTATTTTTGACATAAGTTATTATTGTTTAAGGATAGAACCTTTTTCGATATTATTGATGGGATGTTATGGTAATGTAGTTTTAGAAAAAGGACAACCTGTAGGATGCACGACAACCCATCGCGTCAGACAAGGCTGTGGGAATCGAACCCACAACCGAAGTGCGAATGGCCTTTATCACCTACCACTGGCCTATTGGAAGTCCCTGGTTAATATAAACTAGTTTTATTTTATTAAGCGGTATGATATATGAAGTATAAGTTCATTTTTTAACCTCACCATAGATGGGCTTATGTATATTTGATAACTTTTTCTAACCTTTTGCTTGAAATAGATGGAATGACCCATCATTCTATCACATGATCTGTTAGCACTTCATGAATAACAAATTCAACTTAATTTCTTTAAGAGATGAATTGGAAATTGTTCAAAGCATGAACAACAGTGAGATTATACCAAAATCAATAAAGTATTTCTTCTAATTCAAAATTTTCAACTTTAGGGAAATGATATTGAAAACCAAAAATGTTGTCCTAGTGCTCTTATATCTGATTAATCAGATGGTACCTTAGATCATCACAAATCCATGGCTTTGTGATTGTTGGATTTTTCATAGCCATGTTCTCTACTACTCTCCATCAGAACAAGATCATTAGATTTTTCCTCCATATCCATATTTCCACCTATAATCTGCTATGTGGAAACCCAATTCTGAGTTACCTTGGGTGACCGTTACGTTTCGAAATTTCTTTTTTAATGTTAAGTTTTAGTATTCCTTTTTACAATGTGGGTTTCTATGAATAGTAAATGATTTATAACACCAAAGAATTTAGAAGATGAAATTCATTTTAAGGGGGGTAAAATGTAACACCCTGAGATTTTATGAGATATATACTTTTTAATCCCTTTGATTGTACACTACACCAAGATTATCTTGTACTATACGCAACACTGTATTAGCTTGTAGTATACGCAACACTATTTTTGGATCTTGTTACACACAATTTCAAGTTCGCAACATTGAGTGTATATATATATATGTATATATATATATATATTCAATTTATAAATGAAATATGGTTGGATTATGTTATACAAAACAACAAAGGAGTCTTGACCTACACACAACCCTAAGTTGGCATGCATTAAACGCAATCACGACCTTCCTCGATAGCGTGTGTTGTACGCAATACCGGGTTTCACTAAACAATGATATATTATTATTATATTATTATGGACTAGCCGTTATGAATATTATTGACTATATTTTGAATTTTATAACATTATTATTCATCTTACACATTTTCTACAACATGTTAAGAGAACAAAATAAATTTTTCGGGTAAAATAAGTATTTTTCAAAAAATGCAGTTTTGCCATCTTTTGATGGCGCACCCACATTAAATCTAGTTTTTGACACATTTATAATTTCAATTTGACAAAATAAAATTCTTATTTGGAATCAGGATATAATAATTTACTTTGGATAATTTTTTGATACTTTTCTGATAACTTGCATGTTTTGATGAATAGTAAAAATACGCTAATTTTTAATTAAAAACAACTTTTTTCATTGAGATAATTTATATGGCTAAATTATAATATTCAATTGTTTTAAAGTGTAAATAGAGCATATTTTTACTATTTAATATAATTTATGTCATTATCATTTCTTTTACATTTAATTTGTAGGTTAAATGAATTCAAACTTTTGCAATGTTTAAAAAAAACCCGTTTTCATTCAACAATGAGATTAATTTTAATTTAATTTCTGAAACATTTGTCTATTGAATTTGGAAAAATGGATTCCATATTTGGAATCAGTGGGTCCAATTTATGTTAATAAGCTACTTTTTTGGGCATTATGAATAGTAACTACGGTAAATTTTATTTACTATAGTTAAAGGTGAATCGGGTAATCAAGGGTAAATATAAGATTATAAAATTACCCTAAAATCTACCAAAATTCTATTGGATGACTAAACGTCGACCCATATCACTTAAGGGTTGGAATAGATTCATTTTATGGACTTGTTTCCTTGAAAATAATTTATTTATTATTAAAACCAAAGAATGTGACAACATGTCACTCTCTTAAATATTATAAGTATATTAATTTTAATTTAGTGATAAACTTCATGAAAATTCTAACATGAAAAGTATCCAGAAAGATAATAATATTATCTAAATCATATGAATTTTTTTATAATTTTTAGGGATTAAATAATTATCATTAACTGTGACACAATAGTGATGTAGAAATTATTTATCTAGTGAAAAATCAGGAATATAGTTTTTATTAAACTAATTGTGACCATAAAAGGCATAAAACCCTGAAAAAAACTTATTATCCATGTAAATGTAAACCATAATCATCCAATGGTCTAATATATGACCATTTGGAGCCTTATAAAAGTTATTATGGCACTTATATTATCTTATTTTAAATGATGCCAAAGTTGTCACCTTCATAATTTAATAAATATAACAATTTAAATATTGTGATTTTAAGATTATAAATTCAATTAAAAGAATTATTTTGAAAGGTAATATATTTATCTTCATCATAGGATTTTATTTATAATTTTTATGCACAAAATAAGTATATTAAATAATTATACAAAAATGATGTAGTAATTATTTTATTAAGAGATAAACCAAATAAATGGTTTTACAAATAATAAAATAAATATTATATGAACTATATAATGTGATCCACTAATTTTATAGAAACATATGACCTTTTATTAATCTATTAAATCTTTTATTTTGAACATAACTTCTGTATATATTTTATTTAAATTCAAATAAATGAATTGTGTCAAAATTGACACTATTGTAATTTTATAAAAATATCATATTATAAAATTGTTTACAAATCAAAATAAATATTTAAAAATTATAAATTTAAATTTATATGGTCTAAAATTATATAAAGTATCAAATTATGGACAATTTACAAAAAATAAGTAATTATTTGTAATAATTTAAAATTTATAATGTTATTACCACAAATAAAATTAAATTGATTAAATAAGGATAAATCAAGTTCATAATGTTTAAAATAAATTCATAACATGTCTAAATTTTATTTTTTGATGAGATTAAAACTCTATCTCATTTAATATTCATATTTTAGTCGTTTTGGAAGTTTTTATGTGGGGTTGGGATTTAATATTAATTAATATTTGCTTATATTTCTAAAGGTGCCCCTCTCCTCCCTTATAAAAGGGAATCTCCTCCCTCTCTTCCTCACACCATTTTTAGCCTTGAAGCTCGGACAAAATCTTCCAATTTCACTTCCACACTTCCCTAGAAACCTTATAGAGGTACTGGTCTTCTCAAAAGACCAACTCTATTGCCCTAAGAGAAAGTTAAAAGGAGGCACTTCGAGAAACAGGTAATACCTTCTACTGTTTTCTTCAAGTTCCATTCTTCTTATACTCCATCTTCTTTAGTTGTTTCATTATGAAGTAATAACATAAGTATCCCTCATATAATGATATGTTATTATAAATATGAAACAACCCCATTTCATCTTCTATCCATCCCACAGAAAACGAAATCACTGCGCGTGCGTACGTACGGAATACCGTCTCCACGCCGTGGTGTAATCTGTTTTCCCACCAACACCTTACATAGATGGGTATAATGGTGTAAAGAATAACTATATATGGTTATTATAACATCATACTGATTCTGATATATTATAACATCCACTCCAATTCTATTCAATAATTATGGTAACGATATCATCGCTCGTGCGTACGTACGGACTACCGTCTCCATGACACGATGAGATTCATTCTCCAAGTTAACCATACACGAATGATCATAATGTTTATATAATGAATAATAATGAAATATATGAAATAATAATTCTACTGGATTTATATATATATATGTATGTCATCTATTTAGTTTCATTCAATTCAATAAGGAAATGAAAACAACGTTCATGCGTACGTACGTCCTACCATCTCTATGAACGATGTATTTCATTCCTTTTATCGATCTATAAAATATATGTATATGATGAATATATATTATATATAAATCATGTTTTACATTCTGGAATTATGTAAATCAGGATATAAGTAATAATATCAAGAACGAAAAGTCGAGACACATATGATAAATGAAATGATTTTACCCAAAACGCTGCTTTAACATGGAATTTACAATAGAACGGGTAATATAAAGTCATAAGTGAAACATATATGATATAATAACATTTAATATGATTATGTAATAAGTCAATGAAATTATTTAAATCATTATACAGGTGGTTCGGATCCATACGAAGCATATCAGACCTAAGGTAAGAGATAAACTTTCCAATATCGTTCTTATCAGAGATTGTTTATTCATAAGTATTTGGTGGGGTTATTTTTATCATCCAAGTCAATGTTTTCTAAAAGTGTTTTTATGTTTGTTTAATGTCCTTTTTACCCATTTTTTCTTTTACTACATGGTATTTACGGAATCTTTTTTTACGTTACGAGGTACTTTTTGACCTCTCCAGCAAAAGTACGAGAAGAATGTTTTTTTAACTTATACGAAACGAACGGAATTCTACGGTTTAATAAAGCCTTATTTTCATGAATATTCCTATAAAATATTTCATGTCTATTTCCAACAAAATAAATTTCTTTTAAAATTGCATGACATTTTGTGTAAAGAGAATGATTTTGAAGAAAAAAGGATATTTTCTTCAAGAATTCATTTCAAGTGTTTTATCAAAACCATTTTCCATCTAAGATGACATTATTTCATATGTGTATGTTTCAAGTATAATGTATCTATGATTTACATGGTTCCAATTTTCTTATGATTAAATGATATCCATTTGTTTTATATGGATTTTGTGATGATGTGATGATGTTTATGAAATCCATTCTATTCTTTGGGTTATGATGAATGTTTTAAGTTTATTTTGTGGAAAGAGTAAAAATGATTTAATTTTGAGATGGGTGGGACCTATATCTCCCTCAAATGTAGCGGGTAATGATTTATATCTCATGAGATAGACATTGATGTAATGGTAAGTTAATCCAGTTCAGTGTTACAGGACAGAAACGAGGAGTGAAATCGATTCAGAAAGGGACTTTGTCCACTAAGATGGTCTTGGCAGCAATGCCTTGGATACTATGGAAATCATAACATGTTTTCAATGGTTTCCACAATTACATGTTTTATTCCCATTATATTTTATCATTATTGATGTTCTATTATGATATATGCCTTACGTACTTCCACGATTTATGTCTTTGCTCAAGATTTTGATGTTTAAATTTCATGTTCATGTTTTTTCTTTCAAATGTTTATGGATTGTTTTATGTTCTCTATGTCTGCCCTTATTGAGAATTTGAGCTCACCCTTTTTATGTTTTATTTTCCCTAGGAAATAAAGAAAGTTTTTAGGTAAGGAAACAAAAAATGGGAGGATCATTATGGGAGTTGTTGAAGATCTTTCAACATGATTAGAAGTTTATATTCCATGTTTCCAAAGACACTTAACTATTACGATCCTTGTGTGCCTGTTTTTGTTATGTATTAAGTATTCCTCAAAAGTAATGTAATATCCATGTACGTCATGCTTCGGGTCTCTACACCCGAATATATGAATGGAAGAGGCCTATTACTACACATTCCACCAAACTATAAAAGGATTCCAATGTTCTATATTTTCCAAACCATTTCATCAAAACCAAACTTTTGAAACCATTACCTAAATACATTTTAAAAATATTTCGAAATAACTTTTTCCTTTTACCAAAACTAGGATAATACTATATTTTTACAAAATCCCATTTCCAAACCCAAAAATTAATAAACCAATCATGCCATTTTATTTATAAAAAAGTTTATAAAACTAGATAAAATAAAGGTTTATCTAACAAAATATTGATATGGAACCAACAACCTAAAAATTATAATGAATACCAAAAGGAACGGTATCTGAATCCACCAGAAATAATAAAAAGAAAAACATAAAGGCCCTATAATCCATTCTTACATCTCAGAATCAGTTAAATAAAAAAATAGATGGTAGATTAGATAAAACAACATTCATATCAAGGAACATATAATCTACAACACATAAATTCAAAAAGTCTTCCTCTAGGGGAATATTCTATAAAAAATATACAAATTATAAATATTAATCAATAACAGAATGCCAACAAATATGAACATTTAGTGAAATGGATCTAATATGACTAACATAATCTATTAATAATAAATACCACTTACCTAGAGATATATATCACATACATAATTAAGATCAATCATCCAACGAGATGATTTGGAAGAAGTAGAGATCCCTAAAATCACCTAGGAGAGATTTGATGTTTTGAGAGAAGATCTTACATGTCGAATGAAAATAATCAGATATAAAAAATATAAAAGACTATAGGTTAAAAAAAATTCAAGATGTAAATGTTGGGTTTATGAGGTCGAATCCACAAAATGAATATGCGCTAAAAAAATCGTCATCTTGGTTAAAAAATGGATCAACTTTATTAAAATATGAACCAATTTCATGGTGTATAAACTTCAATTGCTTTGTCCTAGATTACTAAATCATCTTGGAGAAGGTTTCACATAATGTAAATCATTCATAACCGGAAAACTCCCAATAGGTATATTCTGTGGAAAAATTTAGAAAACTACCCCAGGTTAACCCGGAAGCCAAATGATATCCTCTTAATCCTCTTTCAAATTTATACGAAGCCTATATTAATTATAAAGAACATACATCCTTAAACTTTAGTTCATTTTCCCCATAAATAACACTTTGTCCTAGAAAGGACCAAAATACACCCAAAAATATATATAAATGAAAATAGAGATGTGAAATTGCATAAATAATGTAACAATATGTTACAAAATCCACACCATAATATTTTCCTTCCCCAGGAATTCATGTGGAAGAATGGTTTCTGGAAATAGGTTAGAGTATTAATATGTAATAAAAAACTAATTCTTCCAAGTATCATTAGAATTTTATTTCTGTTTCCATAATAATCTGAAAGAAATTGAATTCCAACACAAGACTCTACCTTGAGAGTCAATAATATCCACTGGTTTCTCTAGAATAGAAACATCTAGCTCCAAATTGATTTCTTCCCAACATAGAACATGAGATGGATTGGGATGATACTACCTAAGCTCATATATGTGGAAAAAATCATGAATAACCATCAATAAATTTGAAATTATATTATATAATAAACCATTATAGTCCACTTAGTGACCTCAAATGGTCTAATGTATCGCAAAGCCAACTTTCCCTGTGTTCTAAGCCGATGATGTCCCAATTGAGGGGCTAATTTCATGAAAACCTAGTCACTAATGGAAAATTAAAAATGGTTATGCTGATGATCAACATATTAATTATGGAAACATTTATATATAACTATATTTCAACATATATCATAAATCCTCATTGAAGTCTACTGAAGGAGATTCGGTCCTACCAGAGAGGCCTCACCCACCTCTGCCCAACAAAGAGAAGGCATGCATGGGAAACAATACAAATAATCAAAGGGATCCATTATAACCGATTACTGATAACTATTATTATAATAAAACTCAACTAGTCCCAAATTAATATCCCATGATACACAAAAAAAGATACAGACACAAAGTATGTCCTCTAGGATCTCAATAACATGCTATGTAGGACTGTCTATCTATGGATGGTAATCTATAATGAACCTAACATGAGTTCACAACTCCTACAAGATAATATACTAGAAAAAATGGGGTAAATCTATGATCCTTATCTAAAAAATAGTATAATAAACCCCATGTATCCTCAAAAACTCCTTCACAGACAAATTATTTCGGTATTCAATTCTAGTGGTGTCCTTGTTCAGAATGAAGTGAGACGACATTGTCAACTAATCAATCACCCTCCAGATATAATTCCTCCATCAAAGAGTCCACGATAATAAAAAAAATTCCATATACACCTCATCCCATTTCCAAACTGGCACTATATGAGTCTGTAGAAAACCAGAAGGTTTCGAATGCTCTAACTTTACCTATTGGTAGGGGAAACATCAATACATATAATCTGAAATGTTACGCTTCATAACTAGCCACCTGCATTTTTATCACATGTAATAATACATCTTCATAGTTATTAGATGAATATACTGTGAAGAAATATCATAGTAAAATATAATTGAAAACCTCATTGATTTTGGGATGACAAAATAATCTAAAAAATAGAGAATACCATTCAAAGATAGAGACCAACCATAAAGAGTCTACTCACCATATAGGGTTTCTAAAATTCCACTAAATTCATCATCATTATACTAATTTTATATAATATACTCAGGGAGAGATATTAACAATTGAGAACTAGTCAAAATCAAACCTGGAATATCCTCCTAAGAATCCCAGTGTAACTGAGCGAAGTTCTTTATAAGGTTCACATCCTCCTTCAATTCCAAACTTTCATGTACTGGTACTTTTCTGTTGAGAGTGTCTATAATGAAACTACAATCCATGGGGTGTAGATGATGTATAATTCAAATGTATGAAGTAATTACAAACACCACATCTATATGATATTCAATTATTTCTATGAAAATATATAGCACAAAATCTTATGGTTAGAAAAGACTGTGAAAATATATAAAAAAAATATTGTTCGACAAAAATTTAAGTGAATGTATAATTAAAGATAACTCTAAATCATTAGACAAATATTTATTATCATTAAGTCAGAATTGGAATGATATGGAAGACACCACATGATCTTAAGACATTATAACATAACCCAAACTAGAATTATAAGTATTAATGAAAACATCATACCCCTTACCAAAATTAGGTAATATTATAATGAGAGATGATTTTAAAAGTAATTTTCATATCATTGATATAAGACTAAAACTCTTTATCCTATTCAAATTTCATCCCTCTATTATTTATAGTAGTTAAAGGTGACACTAACATTAATAAATCCATAATAAACTATCGTTAGTACCCTATAAGATCAATGATGTTCTGAATCTCAAATAAATTCTACGGATCTTACCATGAAAGTACAACCTTCCGCTTCTTAGGATCAACTGATAAGCCTCACTCAAAATTAAATTTCCCTAATAACTTAACCTCTTGGATCCATAAACTACATTTCAAATTCTTTCCATACAAATGGATACACCTTAGGATTTCTATAACCAAAATAAAATGGCGCTCAATCTCAGGCTCAGATCTTGAGTAAACCAAAATATCATCAATTAAAACTACTATAAAATTACTAAAACACTCATGGAATACCTGATTTTTCAAAGACAAAAAAAATTATGAGAATTACTCAAACCAAAAGACATCGCAAGATATTCATAATGGCAAAAAATTCACTTCAAATTCATATTTAGTATATCAGACTCTCTATCTCTGAGTTAATGATAACCCAATTGAAGATAAATATTTGAAAACAATATTTACCCTTTAATATATCATATTTATCATCAAAATGTGAAAAATGATACTTATTGTTAATATTCACGTAGTCCAAATTCCAATATTCAACACAAAATTGAAGTGAACCATCACAATTCTTGAAAAAAAGAGTGTTGAGGATGCCTAAGGAGAAACACTATGTAGAATAAAACCATTCTTCAACAGATCATCCAAATAAATCTTGATATCTTTTATCTCCATTGATTATATACTATAAAAAGATATCAATACTGTCTACATATTTGGAAATTGATAAATTTAGAAAAATACTTCCCTTTATAGTGTATGGACAAATCAATTATTTGGGAAAACATTGGAAAAATCCTTAACAACAAAGGTAAGAAAAACCACACAATAAATTACATTAATCAACTATAATAGTAGAAAAAAACTCATGATCTCTATGTGGTAAGGTTATTCGTGACTTAACCTTGGACACCACTCTCCATAAAACACCCAATTGCTCCCATCGACCATAAGGAACGAGACATGGCGAAGAAAATAATAAGCCTCAACATGATGATTTATGGGATAATCCATATTGATGATGATGTTAACCAGATTTAGATCAAGAATTATGAAATACCATACTATCTCTATATTGATAATTGATAATGAAAAAGGACACAAAAACACTTGATCTTTCCTCTTTCCAGTCTCTAAATCCATTATGAAAGACATGAGTTTCATCGAATGTTTTAGAAAATCCACAAAAAACAAGATATATATGATTTGGTGGAACTCATTTCAACAAAATTAATTGATAATAAATATTTAATAAATATGGTACCTCTCACTACCACTGGACCCATATCTACCTCCACCCGAAACTCATCCACTGTATGAAGGTGATTTACTCCTAAAGAATGTGGATAAATAATTATAGTCCTTAAAGAATATAATTATTCCCCAATAGTCTTTAGATCTGAAAATTCTTAACCATAATGATGCGTACACATATCCTTATTGAAACATGGTAGATGGACATAGTGTCCACAACTGATACATATCATCGTAGGTGTTGAACATAAAAACCATTTATAAAAATAATTCCACACTGATAAAAAATTCTGAAACACTGCTATCTATAACCAAAGGTCTAAAGGAGGCCCTCTACTGAGAACAAACCCCACTACTATTATGATGATTATTCCACTTTCTCTTCCTCCCCTGTGCACCACAGGAGATTCCACTGAGTGGAGGAGGAGAAAAATATCCAACCTTGCCTTCCATATCCATCTCTGCAATCATTTCCATGTCTATTATCTTTATATAGAAAGAAATATTCAGTAGAAATACCTTAGATCTGATATTTGGGTGTAAAACCCGTAGGTACTTATGAGTCTTCAGATAGTCATTCTTTACTACCTACAAATCAAAACAATGCAGCTCCACAAACTGTTTTATGTATACTGATACTGAATGCCCTCCATGCTTCATGGATAGAAACTCCATATACTTCTCTATCATCAGAGAATGTGGAAAAAATTACTAAAATAAGTGGGTCTTCAAACCTTCTAGTCAAAAACCATATGTATATTCACCTCTGATAATGAATCCCTCAATAAATTTCTATGACTATTGAGTCTAAACACTAAACAATTTGCCTTGATATTCTTAGTTGTATCCAAGAAGATGAATATTTGATCAATATTATCTATCCATTCCTCTCCCTCTTGAGGTTTAATCATACCCTTAAAAGACAGTGGTTTCTCATATATTAACTCCCATGATTGATACCTTTCACCTTCATCTACTGGTTATAAATCAAAAATTGTGTTCTGGACTTTCCATATATTTTGGTCTCCAGTATGAATTGGCTATATGATATCCACGATAATATTCTAATCTAGATATGGATTCTCTTGAGGAGCATCTGCTATACCCCCTGAGGAACTCATGGAAGATGTCTTAGATGTATAATTATACACACTAAAATAGAAGAAATGATCCAAAAACAAGATAGTATTAGTTCAAATAAGAAAACCATAGGCAAAAAACTAATATTAAGTCAATAACTCAAAATAAGACATATAAATCCCAACATCCCATAATAACTTTAGTCTATTCATGGGAAGATATGGCTAGGAATTCACTGCCACTTACACCTCAAGTCTCAAAAATCCTATCTTTAGTCTAAAAATTTCCCAAAACTGAGCATAAACCTGTGCTCGGATACCAAACTATATTGAACTGACCTCGATTCTCTCACAAACTAGTACCGACCCAACCCATGATAAATATGAATGGTGTTCCCGATCCACACAGGCTAGAAACTAGCACCCATGCATCAATAACAACTAGATGGTTTGATTTCACCCAACCTGAAGTAGACAACATGAAATATATATACACACATACAACAAGAAGAAAATAATGTAACAGATAATAGGAAATATATTCCATAACAAAAAATGAAAAAAGTGATAAACCCAAATGTTTCTACACAAAATATAAGGTAAAAGTCCAACAACAAAGGAAAAAACTGAAATAAAGAAACAAATACTTCATTTGAAAAACAAACAACATCCCTCTATCTTACCACCATATACCTATTTAATCTGTTAGAAAGACTCACTGCTCTACAATGATTCCTTTTATTTATCTACATATAATGACATAACAAGTTCTATGGACCACTAAAGGGGTTCACAAGGTGTTATCTAAATAGTCTCAGTAGGATCCAACAAAAGTATTCTGCAAAAATTATCTATACAATAATTTGAACATGGTAAAATTTAAAGAAAAAAATGCATGATAATTAGTTATATAGTATTTAGATGAAAATAATGGTAAATAAATCCCCTTTTACACATTTCTAAATACTATAGGTAATTTTTTTTCAAATAATATCACAAATATCAAATAATTTCAAATCTTGTATGACTAGTCAATTCAAATCCACAAAAGTAAAACCAAAATAATAGATTGCATCCCATCAGGGATCACTATAGGTCAGGATAACTAGAAAACTCATACCTAGAAATAGAAAATCATGTTCATCAAGTCTTTATACATATACATCGAGTCTATAGTATAGAGGAACACCCTAGAAATTGAACCTCCTAACAGTGTCTAAAAATCCCCTAGAAAAAATTGGCATGGGGAGTAGAAGAACACCTCATGAGTGAACCCCCTTATGGTATTAAAAAATTATTCCTATTACAAAAACATACATCTAATTTCCCAAGTATTACTATATAATACATTTTTCAAACCAATTCATCAAAAAAATCTTGAAAAACCAATTCATAAATCCATTTTAAAATTCATTTTAAAATAAAATTTTCTTTTACCAAGAAAAGGGGAAAACCATTTGAAAACAAATGCTATTTCCACACACATAAATTAATAAACCAATCATTTTATTTTATATATAATACAATTTATAAAAGTATAGAAAATAAATTTTCCTCTAAAATAGTATCGAGACAGAACAACATACGTAAAATTTAGGTTGCAAACTAAAAGTGACGCAATCCACAAACACCAAAAGGAACAAAAAGATTACAATGGAGGACCAAGAATAAATCATTAATTATTATAAGTAATTCAAAAAGAAGAAAGGTAAATTGAAATGATAAAACAAATTTCCCTCAAGGAACTCAAATGTCACACCACAACCAATGTAATGGATAACCTATATAGGAAGATCATATAATAAATCTAGAAAGTATCAAGAAGAATAAACACCACAAGTCCAATGAATCTAAAAACGTAGTGCGATAGATTTTCTATGACCAATGAAAATGAATATATAGAAAGATCAGTTACTCATAGAGATATAAAAAACCATAAAAAAGATCAATCACCAAACGAGATGATCTAGAAGGAATTGAGATCCCCAAAGTCTCATATGAGATCTATAAGGTTTTAAGAGGGGATACTGCATCGAGAATTAAAAATAATCATATGTGCATCACATATAAACCTAAATTACATACAAATTTCATGACATGAATTCATATTTCAGGATGTAAAATACATTAAATGAATATACACTAAAAAAGGAATCACCTCACTTAAAAAAACTCCAATCAACCATATCGTGACGTGAAATGGTTTCATAACATGTAAAATTTTCATGATTTTTACCAGTTCACAACATCAACGTGATAAAGGTTTCTCATCTTGTAACCTATTCATGATATGAAAATTACCATAATAAAAATTATATAAAAACAATTAAAAAATTCCCCCAATTCAACCCATTTCCCAAATTAAATCCTCATAAGACTCTTTCACATTTTTCAACTGGGCGCAATGAATTCTGATAAACATACATCCCTAAACATTAGATAATTTCCCCTATAAAATCATATACATTCTAAAAAGGCCAAAAACACCCCAAAAAAAGGAGGGAAACAAAAATTGAGATAAAAAATACCTAAAATAAGGTTATAATATGTTATAAGAATGATGATATTCAGGATAATAATGAATAAAAACACCACTATTATGAAACTATTACAGAAAAATAGAATTAATGACATCCGATATCAAAATTAGATAAAAAAATTTAATTAAAATACATGAAAAGAATATTTATAAATGAATTTTTAAAATTTTATGGATATGAAAGAGTTTCCTAAATTGGTGATTACGAATGTTACTTTTATTATAGAGGATGTTAGAAAGCATTTCGACTAAGTTGAAATTTAGGTAAAGGGTTCCTTGTCTCAAGTTTAATTTATTGAGATATATTTCATATTTTGGATCAATATATAATTGATATGGTGTGATTAATGCCTAATTATTATATTTAAATAGTTTCACATAATTAATGGGGTTTGAAGATCCATATCATTTAGTTTCATTAAATTGCATTCAGTTTAAAATATATCAAACTAGAAAAGGGTTTTGATTAAAATATTACACAAACCATATGAGGTTTGATTTCTAATCATAACCTCATATCAATATTTTTTTATAAATATAATCCATCTAGGTTTTTTTATTATTTATATAAAACCACTCCATTTTCATTGGGTTTTCATGGGATTTTACATGCCCCCCAATTTCATTTCCCCTTAACACATATTTTTTCTAAAGTATTTTATATAAGTGAAACTAATATCATATCTTATTCACGGTCAGGGGCCTATATTTTTACATATTTTTATTCATTGTATTCTTTTTTAAATGTCTTTATATATTGGCTAATAATATATTTTGTTCATTTTCTAATACTTTAACTTCTTTTAATGGTTGTAAGTTTTTTTTATCATTTTTCAAATGGGGGTTTTTCATCAAAATATGAAAATATTCTCTTTTAAATATTTACATATGAAAAACTAATTATAAAAAAATACTCATTTTATATATATTTATATCTAAATTTTTATTATTTCTAATTGAATTTATTTTCTCATAGTTTTATCGAATTCTTATTTTAAAATTATTTAAAAAAATCCAGAATATTTTTTATTTTCGAAGTGGTTTTCTAATACTTTAAATAATGATTTTTTATCTATGTCATTATTATTTGACAAATATTATACCAAATAATTGAAATTATTAAAATTATAGAGTAAATATTATTTATCTAGATGGATTATGTAATGTTACTATGTTTTTTTGGAATGATCCATCACTCTATTTTTCTTTCCTTATCATCCACCATGTGTAAATATGAGCAATCTTCTACTATTTTTTCTCTATGAACACTCTACATTAATTTTATATGATTAAATAGTGTTCACCTAGATTCCATTAATCAATTAATTATGGAGACTATTTTCTATATCATATACCCTTTATATATAATAGGTAAATACAATATATTTTTTTTCTTGATTGAAAGGTATTTACCTATAAATTTTATTGATGTCATTGGATACACATTTTTGTTTTAAAGAAGTGAATTATTTTTATTTGAATGTTTTATAAAACATGATTTATTTCAGTGGGTCATTTATGATGCGATTAGTGAAAGTTTTTGAAGTGGCACTAATAAATATGGATGATTATGGGTGGGAAACAATATCACCATCCAATGAATTTGTTTAAATTTATACCTCATGAGAAATGTATTCATGAGTACATTATAGTTTCTTATAAACATGGGATCTAATGGTGTGGGTCATGAATATATTGTTTCATTATATTAATGGTTGTGTGAAATTTTAAAAATGTTACAAAGATTTATGAATAGTACTAGTCTTATGTTATTCTCTCATATCCCAGGTTTACAGAATCATTCTTGTATTATGTTATGCCATGAATTTTTCTATGATGTATTTTCTATGATTTATTGATTATAGTTTTATTATGTATCTTAATTGTACCAATATTCTCATCTTACTCTCACGAATGATATTCTGTTATTATCTCTTATGCTCACCTTACCAAGTATATGCATTCACCCCTTTACTTATGATTTTATTTCCCCATGTTATTGAGATAGGAAAAGTATAAAATGTATAGAAGAGTTACTTATGTATTCAATTTTTGGTATATGCTAAACAATCATTATATATTAAGTATTTTCATATATAATGGAAAACATATTCAATTGATACAAAGAACATGAGTTTTTAAGTTAATTTTTCCCAATTCTCTAAAACACTAAACATAAATGGTTTTGGGAATATATTATAATGAATGTTTTTATTTTAGTTATATTATTGATACAATCATGTCTGTGGGATGGTATAACAAGGATTATAAAGGGATCCAATACAATATAATGTTTTGAAAAGGATGTGAGAATGTTGTATTTGATAAAGGTGTGTCTATACTGCTTGGTACAAGGGAATGGAAAACCATGGACAACGGTGAACATACTAGTTTAGAGGAGGGTGAACATTCAAATTTCCAAATGGTATCCGACCAATACATGACATGATGCATTTCTTTAATTTTTCAGAAATTTACTAATGATCTTATTCTAATTTGTATGAGTGTATTTAAAAATTATCAGGTGACAACAAAGATCTTCAAAATTATGGAATGTTTTATAAGTCTTCTCACTATATTTTAAACATACACCAATATATTTTCAAAATAATTAAAATAAAAGCTATAATTTCTTAAAATGATATTTAGAATCCAATAACTTCTGGTGTATAATTTCAATTTCCTTTTATTTGGATATTGTATTATCATGTATTTTATCCTTAATTTTACTTTCTTTGAAAAGTCAGGTTTTTGATGATTCAAATTATTTCACAAACATAATATTTTTTATACTCTCACAATTAAAAATATATTTAATTGTTGAAATACTTCCCTTATCTTATTTTCCCTTTCTTCATTTTTTAAATCGTTACTAAACATTCCATTAACTACTATTTTATTATTACGATATGTATATTTGTTTTAATCTTTATTTTAACTATCAAATCTATCTCCAGTGAAATATTATTCATTCATTTTAACAATCAATAACTTTTCATTATTATTACCATATAACATAAAATATTTAATTACATTATCACTACTTTATTCTTCATTTATTTTGGATAAAAAAGTAATTTAATTTACCTTTTTACACCTTATTTATTCCCATTTGGAACCATTGAATTTGTTTTATTTTAATATTCATATGTGGAAACTATATTGACTCAACACGAGTAATTGAATCACGTGACATGAAATATATCACCACATGAGAACTAGTGTGCCATATATTCTCAATCTTATGTTCTTAACATGATGAATCCAAAGCCTTATCATTATAATTCCATAATAGATATTTGATAAAAATTAAAATTATTGAATACTTATTTAAAATAATATTACAATGACACATAAATATTTTTCATAGTCCGTGTGCATAATTGTAATTCCAAATGAATTTTTTGATTCCCCCGTGTAACTCACCATTTCCTCTAGTGAGTGGCATGACCCCCATGCCGCTTGACATATGTAAAAACACAAACTTTATTATGGTATAAAAGTATTAAAATATTATTTAAAGTCTTATTTTTATATTCTAATTAAGAATTTTTTAAAGTGTTTATGAGAATTTAGGTTGGTTTTGGATGTGTTCCAATGTATTGGAGACCCTTAGTTATGAAAATGGATATTTTAGGATGGGAACATAGTTAATGGATAATGAGTGACAACTGTTCACCCTATAATGTTGATGGTAAAAGGTATAGTGTATGCTTCCTCAAAATATGTATATTAATAATGTAAATCATGTAAAACGTTTATTAAACTACAAATATAGCAACACTGTTGGTTAATGTTTTATCTAACTATGTGGCCCAACTATGTGAGGTGTGGGTTCCTATAGATAGTGGGAACAATATGGTTGGAACAAGGTTCGGAAAACCATATTAATAAATAATTTGGTCATCATGGTTATTTATAAATATTGAAATTATCAAAATAACCTCTTGAATTATAACCCCTAAACCCTCATTTTCAATCCCTCATTTGGACATTACACCTAGGATATACTTATCTTCATCCTCCTCCTTTCACTTCATGATTTATCTATTGTTTCTTAGTGAAATCAAGCTTTTTTCATCTTTATGGAGATAATTAGGTAAGTCTATCACTATAAATATACATTTTTATAGTTTAATTCACATATTAGAAGTCTCATTATATTTTTTAAAATTTTGAACTGTTTATTTTTTTCATCACCTTTCACATTATCTAAAATTCGAGGATAAATTATCAACCTATATTCAATGGGTTTGATTCTATGAACCTAGAGTAGGAAGTCTTAAAACTATACCTTTATTTAATACTTGTTTTCTTGTTTATGTAGTTTGTGATCATGTAAACCTTCCATGATAATTACCTAAAACAAAAATTAATTTAATTATGATCTATATTTAATTAATTCATGAACTATTAAAGGATAAATCATCAATGGATGATATTTTAGTTAGCATGTAATAGAAAATGAATTAAATAAATTTCACTATTTTTGTTTTTAGTAGGGAGTGTATTTCCCTGAGTTTTAATATTAATATTATTTTTTTATTATAGGAGGTTTCTATCCCTAATGTTCTATATGGATGTCTTTATTTCTTAGTGGGTAGTGTTTACCCCTATGTTTCCAAATGACTGCTCTTGATTCCAAGTGGGGAGAATAAGTCCCCGAGTTTCCTTATGGATATTCTTGTTTACTATTAGGGAGTTTCTTTCACCAAGTTTTCATATGGTTGTTCTTGTTTCCTAGTATGGAATGTATTCCCCCATGTTTCTAGATGACTATTCTACTCTCTATAAAGGGATTATATGAATCTTTATTTTTAGAATGGTTGTTTATGTTTCCTAGAGGGTAGTGTCTTCCCATAAGTTCTATATTTATGGTTCATATTTCCATGATAGGTGCATGTATTCCCCCAAGTTCTAGGTGAATGGTTCTTGTTTCACTAGTATAAATATACTATTTTGCATTATTATTTTGACATTAATTTTTTTTAAATGATGTTTAAAGTATCGGGGGGGGGGGGGATAAAATTGTTTTTAAAAAACCCACTGTTAAAAAACCTTCAATATAACCTTTAACATTGGTTATCAAAATAATCAATATTAAAAATTACAAATATAAATTTTAATCTTATTTTAAATAAAAAACAATTTTAAATGTTTTATTTAATATTTTTTAATTTCAGTTTAAAAATAAAAATGTTGAAGTCCAAATCTTTAACTTCATTTTTTTGAAAACCAAAATTAAAATAAATTTGGAAAAACTATTTAACATTGGTTTTAAAGATTAAAAATATTTAAATTCCTTTTAAAAATGTATCGACAACCAAAATAGTTATTTTTATTTTGTTGGAAACCCTCTCTCTCAATCGAGTATCAATTAAAAAATGAAATTAAAAGATTCAACAACACTTGAAAACCTTTCAATATGTTATTTTTATCCACTTTTTACATTATTATCTTGAATCATCCACCATTCATTATTATTTCATGATCTTGAGCTATTTATGTCAACCCACAACAATAATTTTAGATTTTTGATGGTTTTGTTTCTTTACATATATTTTTCATTCGTTTTTCTTCAATATTGTTTCATTCGCTCTGTTTCCAAAAACATAGATTGAGTTTATTTGAATTCAGAAGTTATTTTTCATTATCGAGATCAAATATTTGTCTGTTTTTTTATTTTCAAAAAAAATTATGTATACTTTTTTATTATTATAATTGTTTATATGTTATCATATGTATTTATGTTTAACTATTTCTTATGATAATTGTGTGTTATAATAATTATTTGTAAGATATTTTTCATAGCTGTATTTATAATTAATTTTAATTTATTTATGTATAATGGTTTTTATAATTTTTCATTAAATATTTTGAATATTTTTTTGTTATAATAATTTTTTTATAATATTTTGTATAATTATTGGGATAATTGTTTAGAATTAAGGAGCTATTTTTCATAATTGTTTGTAAGATATTTTTTTTAAGTTTAATTGTTTATTATGATAATTGTTCGTAAGAAAAATTATGAATAATTTTTTTATGATAATTTTTTTTGGTATTATATTTTTTTATATATCATAAATTATGTATAAGTTTTTGAAGTAATTATTTATTTTTGAAGATAAATTATGTATAATATGTTTTGATCATTTTGTATAATAGTTTTTATGATCAAATAGTTATCAATAATATATTATTTTGATCATTTATCTATTTTCTATATAGTATTAAATGTTTATTTGTTTTAATATATTCACCTTTTATATTGTAATATTAGATATTTAATGGTTCATAATTATATAAATTTATGAAGAAACAATGATGAATAAGAAAAATGAGTTGATGATTTTTTTGAAATTTTCTAAATGACATATTCAAAAAAAAATTATTTTTTGTCCGTGCATGAGGTGTTTTAATATAATAAAGTTTAATTCTATAGAAATCAAGGATCCAACCATTTTCTATTATTTTGTCCATAATTTTACATGTTTTATCTAGAATATTGAAAGAAATAAAAATTCAATATCTAATATTGATGAAATTTTTTATAACAAAGCATAAGATCACATTTATGGATTAATTCATGATGTAGGGATAAAAAAATTTTAAAAATAACTTTTTAATAATTTTATATAGATTTATAGAAAGAATTATTCTCAATATGAACTAAATATGTAGAATTATTAGCAATTCTATGATTAGTTGTGTCTAATTTTATAAATGAGTGGATTGATAAAAGTTTATTTGAGTTTCTTGAACTTTTAAAAGTTATACATCTAGAAATAAATGAGCTTCCAAATTCCAACTACGAGGCAAAAAATATTATTTCTAATGGGATTAAGGTATAAAAACATACATTATTTACATAATGATTTTTTTCTTTATAGAAAGGAATATGAATATTTTTCAAAATTTTCTAAATGTGAGACATCACGCTATAAGATGGATGGAGACTTCAACTCTAATTTGTTATTAGGTAAAAACATCAGACCTCTTATTAAAGTAATTTGGTAACTTCTAATAACTACTTCCAATAATTAATTCCAAAAATTAACATCATTCAACTCTAAATAATTCTCATAATATTGAATCAAACTTCTCATTAAAATATTTGTTATCTACTAATAATTCCTCATTTTAAGACTATATTGGAAATTCAATTGATGAGAAAAGGTTAAGATGACATATACACGAGTGTATATATAATGGTAACTTATGTAACATTGACGATTTATCATAGTGGAATAAATTTGACAAAAAATTACATAATTTTTGATGTTTAGTTATAAATATTATATTTAGACTGTGAAAAGATGGAATGAATCCATATTAGAGCCTTAGTAGCCAAAATAGTTCATGGAATATTTCTTTGGTATTTTTCTATCACAGTTGATCAATGATTTAGAAAAAACAATATGAGACATGTATTATAATTTTTGGTTTATACAAGAATGAGTATTTTGTTTTATGTGTTATGATAATGTTCATTGTAAATGACATTCCTATACATGGAAGATAAATTGATAAATTAATAAGGGATATAAATCATGACAATTTTTTGAAGAAGATATTTATAATATCAATTTTAGATTTGAAAAAAATAACGTACATGGGAGATCAAATATTTTTATGAATTGATCATCCTTATATTAGATTGAAAAAAGCCTTTAATGGTTTTTAGGAATATAATCTTCCCCAAAAACCATTAGCATATGAAGAATATTATGATATGGTGAGAAATATTCATTACAGATTTGGAAGGAAAGGAAGTTACGGTCACTAAAACATATTTATAAAAACATTCTACCTTTTTGAACTACTTTATTGGTGATTTTTAGAGATAAAAAATAACATTGACATTATGAATTTTGAGAAAAACATATGTGATAATTTGATTCGAACTTTGTTAGATATAAAAGGAAAGTCTAAACCTGGACTAAATGCTAGATTTTACATGATATACACAAAAATACATTTGTAGTTAGCACCAAATATTAAAGAAAACATTACATATTTACCTCTAGATTGTCACAAATTAAGTAAGAGTGAGAAGGAGAATTTTTTTCAATGTCTGTATGGTATTAAAGTACATAGTGGATATTATTAAAATGTGAAAAGTTTGGTATCATTAACGGATTGTAAATTAATAGGTGTGAAATATCATGACTATCATGTATTGATGAAACAAATTCTATTGGTCGCACTGTATGGTATATTGATGACATTTGTCAGAAACACAATCAGCATGTTATGTAATTTGTTCAAATCTGTTTGTATCAATGTCATTGATCCAAATTTTTTAGATGCGTTGTATAATAAAGATAATGTTATAAAATTTCAACTAGAAATGTATTTTCAATAAATTTTTTTGATATAATGGTTTCTCTGATGATTAATCTGTTGTATGAGATAATAATATGTTGGACTTTTTATTTACATTGGATGTATCCTTTTAAATGATATGTGATAATTTTTAAGGGATATATTAATAAACCACATAATCCAAAGGCCTCTATTATTCAAAAATATGTTTTGGAAGAGGTGATTAAGTTTTTCACTTATTATTTATATGATGTGGAGCATATTAGTCTCCCTATATCTCAATGTATGATAGTTTATTGTGAAGGTAGAGGGATTCAAGGCATAAAGTTAATGTTTATTCGATGTGATGAAGTGGTGAAGGAAAATTTATACATGTTAAACAACACAGATAAGTTTTAACCATATATATTGTCACATATTACTGAATTAAATGTATCATATCTGAAAATAAATTAATAGTTATTGATGATTGAGCATAAAAAGACATTTATTCCATGGTTTAAAGAGAAAGTCATCACAAATATATTTTTATTAGAATCATTTAAATGGTTGGAAGGGGGACCATCTATTAATTTGGTAACATTGTCTTGTTTTGATGTTAATGTGAGAAAAACTTACACAAAAAAGGATGAAAAGAGTACCTTTCAAAATAGTGGTTTAATGATCATCTATGAAGTACTACATTTTTTGTAAAAAAGTAAAAAACCCAATTTGGGCATCAATTACATATTTTATAGTTCTTGAGGATATATGGGAAATTGATTATATTAAAATTTTAGTTAAAATGTTTAAGTGTAACTGGGTTTATTGTAAGAGTGTTGTGAAACCTAATGATTACGGGTTTACACTGGTTTATTTGAAATGATTTATTTACAAAGAGGAACCATTTATCGTTGAGACACATTCTAAGAAAATATTTTATGTCATTGATCCACCAAATAATCAGTGGTCCATCATTTTAGAGGGGGAAATAATTCATTTGGTTGATGAGGATGTTTTTGATTCATGGATTTATATGATGTATATTCATCAATTATATGATTTATGGATGATAATAATGAATATAGTGCATACATAGTCCATGTTGTATGAAATTATCATGGTAAAGGGATATGGGAAGATACCAAATTAATATCATAATAATTTATGTAAATATTTATATGTTAATTTAATTTTAAAATTTACATATGTAAAAAGGAAATTTTTTTATATTATTTGATGTTTAATTATATATAAATTTATTATTTAATGATTTTTGTTTTAGATTTTATATTCAACAAGTATGGTTAAACATTTTTTGATTGAAAAACCTGGCATACATCATTATGTTTTGGTTAAATTTTATCATATAAAAACACTTTTTTTAAAGTGATAATTAAATTTATAAAAGGTTTATATAATTTCAGATTTATTTTTTATATTTAATAATTTACATGAATATTTTTTTTGGATAAGTCTCATGACATAATTATTTAATTCAATGTTACACATGTGTGACACAATTTTTTACTTACTTATTTTTTGTAATAATTGATTTTAAATATTAAATTTTCTAATAATATGTTGGTATACATTATTTTAATAAATTATTATATTTCAATTAAAGACATAGAGGTATAGGAAAACTTATAGATATTTATTTTTTAATTCATATTATTAAATATTCATTAATATAATTATTTAATTAAAGAAAATGTTTAATTTCCAAATAATAATTACAGGACTACTAATGTGCCTGTTATGGAGGTGTTTTAACCTTCTTCTATAGGGAAAATAATTTATAGAGTTGGTAGATGTAGAATTACATATTTTCCAAAATTTTCACTTTCTCTTGGAGACCATACAATAAATATTAATTATGATGATAATAATAACCCAACTGGCCCAAATAAAACATAGTTTACCTGTTATATGTTTAAATATAGTCATTATAGGATTAGAAATTTTATATCCTAATTATAATTCCATCAACAAGATGGAGAAATAGATGTTTTGGGAGTTTATAATGGTAAAATATCTCAATAGATGTATTTTTATATCATTTTTTGAATATTATATATAAATGACTAAAATTTAATTTATTTAATTACATATAGAATTAAATTTTGAATAAATGAATAAAATTAAGAAAATATTTCATATATTTATCAGTTTTTGAGGGAGATATATAAAAAAAATAAAGAAAACATTTATGTTTTTAGGGAAATTAAAGAATGAAAACACATACATCGGGTATGAGGTTTTAGATGGAGATACATAGAAGACATTTGTTGATATCCATTATGATGAATTGATTATGGTATGATAATTATTTTATATTGAAAAATTACTTGTATATTAATTGATTACTTAGTAGTTTATTTTTATGTAACAATCCATCGAGAGATCTCATCTATAGATCTTGTTATAAAATGTATAGCCTCACACTTTATCATATGAGGGGTATCATTTATTGGGGGATAAAATGATTGCATAAAACATTGATGCATTAAGAGATCAATCTAGTAGTGGTTTATAATAGGTATAGTTTGTTCCACTATCTCCCCCCACTCTCTATGAAAAAAGTAAATGAGTGAGAAGGAGAAAAAATGAAAAGTATCTTAAAGATCAATCTATGTAAATAACTGATGGAATTGTAAGAAATTAATTTTTATTTTCTATAAATGTTTATATACTTTTTTATATTAACAACACTAATACACCACTTTATTTTGTCATTGTAAGTTGAAATTCAAGAGCAACCTATAAATTGATCTTTTATCCATGAGGATAGGATGGACATCCAAGATACTACTTTAAGAAATATAGAACACCCCAATTGCGTAAGAGGATATTAGGTAGTTATCAGTATTAAAAAATATTTATTCATAAATGTAATAAATAATGTGACAATGAAATAGATTCATTAAAAGATAAGATGATATACTTAAAAGAGTCCATGGGAGATCCAATTTAATTAGTTATGTAGGATATATTTGATCAATTAATGATGCATCCATAGCTTGCATAGCCTACCCAACTTTCCCAACCTCACTACTCATATCCTCCACCCCCTCATTTAGACTCAACATTATACTATGAGTTGTGTGTTGGCGATCCCTATGTATGTATTATAGAATATAGAGTTATATATACATATTTTTTGATTTTTTTCATCACTATCCTATATAGTTGGGTTATCTAAAAATATCAATACATGATATTATTGATCCAACTAGTCTACTTCCATTTCTTATCGAGGATGTTTCCAGAGTTTTAGATTGTATGGTTCATTTTTTAATTTGTCTGGATATCCTTATTCGTCATCCAACACATGAGGTACACATTTTTTTTAAATATTATTTATATTTTATTGGAAATTAATTATTATGTTCTCTAACATTTAATTTATTTAGGAGTATCTAAAATAAAAAGAATTATTAAAAAGAAACAAAAGGTTCAAGAACCAAAAACATCAGATGCTTCTATGATTTCCAATGGTATAATAATATTCTCCATGTTTATTCTTCCTTGGATAATATTAATGAGATTCAAATGATTTGTTATATTTGTGTAATATACCATGAATTGAGAATATTGAAAAATGATATCATGGATTTGGTTATTCTTTATGAGTTCAGTGTGCCTGAATTGTTGTTATTTTCCATGTAAATAAAATTATGTTTTAATTTTTCTTTCATTAAATAATGTTGATTTCAAGTGAATTACTATATTACAAATTTAATTTTGTATCTACACAATCTTATTATTAAAAATTATACAACTATTTTTTATGGTATTATATATCTTGAATTCATTTCAACATTGTTTCAATATGTGAATACTTCTTATAGAGCTACATATATATTTGAGAGATTATCAAATACATAGATTGGGAGTTGGTTTTTCTAATTCCTAAATGGGTAAGAACACCATGAAAATTATGAAATAATATTCATTATAATTTCATTAGTTTTTATTATTTTATAATGTAGAGGTCATTGGATATTAGGCGTATTCTTCCCAAATAAACACACAATATATTATTTTTGGACTTTTATTATGTGATGTTTGTAAACAATTCAGCAACTCGTTAGAGAAAATATATTTTATTATTTTTTATATGTTAGTAAATTTATATTATTTTTTTAGACATGTTTTTTAGTTTACATATATGAAAATTAATGTCATGAAAAAAGACTAATAATGATAACTTTTCAATAAAGCATCCAAATATAATCTAATATCTATAAGTAATGGTAAATATATTTTATATTTGATAATTCTTTGTTTATATATATATATGTATATGTCTGTAGGTAATTTTTTTCAAGTTAATGTTTGATAACCCTAGTGTCATCATCAAAAAGGAAGGTGGTATAGAGTTATTATGTTTTAATATTCATGTATGAGATAATAAAAAATGGATCAATGATTTAATTTGATAATATTAGTTATATTATTTATTTTATGATTGATATAAATTTTTTTAAACATATAATTGTCATTGTAATTATATATTTTCCATGATGTCCAGTCGTATATAAATGATGAACTTACCCATATTCACAGTGGTTTTTAAACTATTTGTTAGGTGTTATTGTGATTTAAATTATCAGGTATATATATTTTAATTAAAAATAAAAAATAAGTCTTTAGAAAAAAAAATTCAACTATAATTTGGTGTATTCTATTTATTTTTTTAAGGTTGTTATATGTTGTATAAATGGTTATAGAATTATTCACTGGAAAGCTATATAAACCAAATTGTCTCTAAGGAATGCATTAAGGACAACTAAACAACCCCTAAGAACCATTAGAAAATATCTCATAAAGACAGAATCCAAGATAAGATAGAACATAATTAATAAATAACTAAAATCCAAGGAAAACAATATAAGTAATGTTGAGTAATTTTTTAAAAATGAATTTTTTTAAATCCATTATTTTGATAAATTAGGTAATAATTCTTGTTTTACTTTTAATTACTTGAAATTTTGTTTGTTCTATTTTTATGAAAATTTTAATTTTAATTTATGATTTATATAAAAATATCATATTTTTTAATATTATAAAATTCATTATTACTTTTATATTTAATTATTTCGAGCCATATACAAATGAAGAACTTACCTATCTTAGATGTTTACATGAAATATATTTTTTTTGTATGGTTAAAATTTAAATTATAAGTCATGTATCTTTTATTTAACGTTTAAAAATTATTAAGTAGATAATAATATTTTTAATGTTTATATATAATTTTTGTTTTTATAAGTTTCTTGTTTTCAACTATTTTTTTATGTTTGGCTAAATTTTAAATTAGTAGGTATGTATCTTTTAATTTATGTTTAAAAAATAAGTAATTATACAATTTTGTTTTCTTAAATTTTTTATATTTAGTTTCTTAATATTGGTTTTAAATGGTTCGTGTATATATATATATATATTAATTAATATTAAAAATGGGTATTTATACCAGTTGTTTTATGTTCTTAGTTGGTATATTGTGTTTGATTTTATAAAGTTTTTATTTGATTTATAATAGGGTAATAGGTAGAGTGTGTAAATATATTATAAAATTGTTATATGAGCAAGTTTAATTCTTTTTTATAAGTTAATAATTCTTAATTATTACTATTTATATGTGTTTTGATAATTAATATATGAAATTAATACACAACATGTAAAAGTTTTAAGAATGATAAGTTGTTGATACAAAATATAAATAAACTCAATTTCATGAAATTATTAGTAAAAATATTTTATATTAAAAAATATATGTTTTGTGTTGTTTATATATATATGTGTGTTTATTTTTAAGTTTCATGTGAATGTTTCATCACCATAATGTCATCATCAAAAAGGAATGATGGAATGTAGTTATTTCTTTAAGATTCATGTTTAAGATAATAAAAACTAGGATGATGAATAAATTTTATAAGGTTAGTTATATTATTTATTTTAGGTTTTATATCAAAATAATTTTTTAATCTTATAATAATCATTGTTATTATAGATTTTAAATTATATTGAGTCATATAAAAATGAAGAATTAAATCATCTTCGTGATATTATATTTTCCAACCAGAACCACCACATTAAATTTCACCCATATACTACAGACTTTATTATTTACATTAATTATTCTCTTTGTAATGATTAGTGAATTTTAAGTTCTTATTATTACATCAACATGGATGTTTATAGTTGATATATTCAAATACATCATCTCAGTGATTAAATTTTGTCTTCTACTTCATCTTGGTATGATTTCAACCCTCATATTTCTTTATCCTCATATCAAAATTTATTGATTCATCTACTCTTTTTATTGATAATGTTATGTTGAATTTATTTCCATTTATTTATAATATTCTTTTTGTTTCCATGTTTTTCAAAATCCTAAGGTGAGGTAGTGTTATGTTTCTATGTTTTTCTCTCTTCTTCATTTTTTTTGGTTTTAATCTTATATTTTGTTTCCTTTTTTCCTTTAATCTATAGGGATATATGAATCAAAAATATTTTATGTATATATAGATGATTATTCAGATATTAAATGGTATCACTCATTCCATATCATAGAAAACATAGATTATATCCTTTATTGCCCCTGTGGTTTTTTTCCATAGATTAAAATTTACTATATTATTTTGTGGTCAATTGTTTTTAAATTTTTACTTCCCTTATAGTAATTAGATTTTTCATTGTAGTAGTGTTAATATATTTAATTAATTTGATAAACAATGTATTGATGATATAATTTTCAACTCTTTATGTTTATATAGCTTCTTATGTTTAAATAACACGATGTTACTATATTTTTACATTTTTATATCATAAACTTATTAATATTTATTAGTATATAGTTGTTATGTTGTTTTAGTAGAGTGTTGAACACTGTATCCTTATAAAATCTATTTTTGATGTGGATTTTGACTAACTTCACTATTGTGATTTTAGGTTCTATAAAGTGCGGTGATCTGAAAACCATGAGTTATAGTTGCAAGATATTTCATCTTGATTACATAAAAGAAGTATATGAATATGTTGAAATGATATTTCTTTACATGTGAAGTCATAAAACATAGTTAATCTGACATCAATCAAGTCATGAATTGATATATATCGGTATGAGTCATCAAATTTCAAACCAAACGTTCCATATTTAGTTTAGATTTATTTTTTTCCTATTTATATTATTTTTCCATAAATATTTTTGATTTAATTTTTTATTATTCATTTTATTTAACCTATTAAGGTTCCAATGGTATATGTTACATTTCATGTCGCGGCACAAAGAATATTATAACCTCATCAAAAAGTTTCATGTGATTATATTTCTATACTACATTAATTAGATTTTTTTTGAATATCTCCCTGATTTAGTGAATGTTTAAAAACATGATCTAATTAATGTAGGGATATTAAACCATAATCTATATAAAATCAAGTGTTATTATCTCTAATTTGGAGTTGAGATAAATATAGGTTATTTAAGTACAAAATATTTGAGGGGTTGAATTACTTTTTCTATTAGATATAAATGTTAAATTATTTAATAATTTAGATCTAAATTGACTTCATTTTATTCCACTATTTACATAGTTTTAATCAATCACATTTATGGACCATATTCATTTATTTATTATCATGTACTAATTAAATTTACTCTAGACATGTGACCTCAACATCGACCTACTATACCGATTAGAAATTGAATACCAATATAAGGTTATATACTTATCATTTATGTTTATTAGTCATTTAATTATTCGGGAACTATTTATTAACATGGGATATACGTGAATGGATATAGTGTCTACCTTCACATGGGTCTACCATGAATATTTTAATCATTTTTTATATTAGCTCTTGATTCTTGAAATTCATCTATAGATCGCTTCGTGAGGCTAAAAGTAAATGAAGTATAGGGATTGAAATAAATTAAGAGTGCACTAAAATTATTAATCAAAATACATTTTAACATTATATTTATACATATTAATCAAAACATAATTACTACTTTATTTCCTTTAACATTTGTATTATTCTCCATTTTCAAAAATACTATGTTATTTTTTTTACATATCTTGTGGTGGTGGTTTTTCATTTTATTTATTTGGTTGAAATTTTCTAAATCATTATATCAATACAACCTAAATATTTAAAAAGTAACATTATTGATATTTGATGATGATAAGATTATACTCATCATATGTTTGGATAAGTACATGAAATGTAATAGGAATAATCATTTTTTAACATATTAATTTTTTTCTCTAATCCCTAGTTTATTTTGTTACATTACAATATACAATATTTTGATTTTTGGTACATTTCATTAAATCTCAGTTTGTAAGATATATAAAAATATGTATAAATAAAATCTATTAATAATTATGAATATAAAGTGTTATTTTTAACATTTTATTGGGTAAACAATTGGTAGACATGTCCTTATAGAATCCTGGAAATTCACTCAATGATATGGGACCCTTTACCTTATTTATTAAAAATTTGTATCAATATAACGATATCCTAGTAATTCTCCAAAAAAAATAAAGTTTTAATAAAATTTAAATTATCATGTGTGAATCTATTTTTTTATAGTTTAATAAATTATTATTTAGATAATATTTATCTGAATTAAGTAGTAAAATTATTTTTTAAAATGTTTGTTCATTTTTTATATGTTTTTTCTTAGATATATATATACCATTTATAGGTATTTAGATTTGGTGGCATGTAAATTCTTGTATTTTGAAAAAAAATTAAACTTTCGTTGTTGTGTTTTCTAAACACCGATGTAGAATCAAAAAAATTTTAATTTACCATCTATTTTTACAAAAAACACGATGTTGAATGTCCATATAGAAAACTATTTAAGACGTTCAATGCTGATTTTTACAAAAACAAAAGATGAAAGTATTTTTCAACGTTTTTTATAAAAAACATACATTTAATGTTTTAATTGATTATTCCAGCTGGACTTTCTATGTCGGGTTTATATTATAAAAACTAAATTTGAAATATTTAATAGAATTTTTCCACGTTAAATTTCAATGTTGGTTTTACCAAAAAAACGATGTGGAAATTTCCATAAAATATTTTCTACATCATATTTATAGTAAAACCAATGTGGAAATATTTTTTCTATATCATTTTATAAAGAATAATAATTTCTAAATACCCATTCAATTTTCTTTTGGCTGATGTTTACAAATTAAGTTTTTTAAAAACCAATTTTGAAATTTTATTTATATCCACTCATGCATAAATTTTTTTTAAATACTGATGTAAAAGTGTAAAAAACCAACATGTAAATAGGGTTTTATATTATTGTTCCCTAAGAGGGGTGCATATATACCCCCATGTTCTAGATGAGATACCCTACTCAAGGAAATCCAATACTAGATGAAACAAGTATGGTCGATCCTGGTTGTCATATTAGAACTCATCAATCAATGGTATTTTATTTGTTTTATTTTATTCTTATACTAAAAACATAAACATGCACTAATTCTCATATTTATATGATTTTTAGACACCATTGGTGGTGTAGTTCTTAGTTTTACTCACACCCTTCTTAGTTATCCTTGGGCACCTAAGAATGCTTTATGGCTATAGGATATGATAAGCAAAAGAACTCTATGACTAAGGGTTGTGATGTCGACTATCATGTAGCTTGGGAGATGGAACTAGGTCGGGTGCCAAGTCTAATTTTTTAGTTTTTCCACGTTTTTTATATTTTAATAATTTTTACCTTTAATATGGGATTAATCCACTTGGTATCCATTTGTGTATAACACATACATGACATTTTTATATCTCTATTTTTATGATACAATGAGATGTGTATATTATTATTTTCACTTTTATTATAATCTAATTGTTGTATTTATCTGTATATATTTGATTGTTATTATTTCCATTGTTATTTTACTTTGATATAACGGTATAGTATCCCCATAATATCTTCTTATACTCTCTCTTCTAGTCGGTACCCTCTGAAATATGGGGAGGTGTTCTTGAGGTATATTTTTACTAATAATTAGTTATATAAGAGTGAATTGAGGTGAGGCATTAATAAGTGATATCAAAGAATCTTTTCTTTTTCCCTTACTATTTAGTAATATTTGACATGAGATAAGATATTTTCAGAACATTGTGTGGAACTTATGATTATAAAGCGATAACCAATATACGAGGGATGAATAAGTTATGAGATGTGGGTTTGATTTTTTTTTTGATTTTATAGCTTTACAATTTCACCAAAAGTGATACATAGTGTTAGGAATTTATGATATAAATGATTTTATATCTTGCCTATGATGAAAATATTTTGTCTGCTCATGCATCATTCTCATGACATAGGTTTGAAATGTTATTTTCAAGATTTCATAGGATTGGATACATATAAAGAAATTTCGGGTTGGTTATTTAATGTTTCAACATAAACTTATATAGAATATTCACATATAACATGATGGTGGAATATTTTATAACTGATTATTTAAAAGATAGAAAATTTAAACCATGATGATGTATTCATGTTACTATACGGTTTCAATTAAAAAAAATTCGAATAAAAATTATAAATCACTTTCCTATATAACATGTAATTGGAATTTCATTTCACTAATACTTAATTATGAAAATTTTGATTGAAGTGGAATGAAAGGGAAATTTGATGATTTTGATCTTATATGTTCCTAAAATTGATCTTGATTATGGGTAGATAGGGCTAAAGAGAGTTCTTAGGATGTGAGACTGTGTGATGACGTGTGTAAAGAATAAAGGGACATTATTCATATTTTTTATTTCTATTAATTGTGTTATTGATAATTGTTATAGTGATTTTTGAAGGCATGTGTTTGGATTTTTAGAGGAATTCATACAAGATTAACTCTAGTAGATCACCAGGAGAGTGGAGATGACCAGGCCCCACTAGTGGTTATGCTAGAGCCTCCTATTTCATCTGGGAAGATTGTGGATATTTTGATCCCTGAGATATTATTATGAGTTTTATAGTTGATGGAGTGAGAGTATCCTCAAGATATTCCTAATATATCCAATCAGGCCTTAGTCTTTCAAATGTATAATCCTTTTTTGTTCACTAGAAATGGTAGGTCTATATGTAGTAAAGTTCTAGAAATAGTATATTCATACACTCTTTAAATATTTAGAGATAACCCCTAAGAGGATTGTGAAGTAAGCAATATATATTCTATGAGGTCTCTCAAAAGGATGCTTTATTGATCATTTAATTATAGAGGCCCTGTGAGTAGATAAGTCTTGGTATTTAATAAAACTAATTTAGGGAGGAATATCATTGATAAATTATGTTGATATATTTATAGAACTATTGTGTTTTACCCCTATGATGACATGGTATTAGGTGTCTGGAGATAGAAATTTTGAGGATGGGATGAGGTATGAGGATTTAGAATAGGGGAACAACATTCAACTTCCTTCATTATTTGAGTTTTTAAATGAGGAACTTATTAATGAGAGGAGCGTAGGTGAAGGTATTATCTAATGATATGTGGATTCTATTAGGAGTACCCATAATGTGTCTTTATGAACCAAGAAGCATCATTTTAATAGTTCACACTAGAGAGATGGAGAAGATAGTTTCTATGGTGAAACGTAATCTCTTCCTCCTATGGTTTGTATGTCTATATAATGTTATCATTATGGAATTTCTAGTGATGTCTGTACCTGGTGAGACCGACCATCAGTTTTGTGTTGATCTTTTGGGACGGTGGTTCATTTCTGAGAGTTCTATTGGTCCAACCAATAATGGACTAATGGTAGAGGATTATAAATAGGGATCTATAGCTATATTAGGGATGATTTCACACACTAGTAGATAGAACTCCACTAGCTGTTTGGGTTAGGGTGTAGGGAGTGGTTCCCAGGTGGAGGGGAAGTAGCTCCAGTAGATCAGTGATCCACTATATACATATTTAGGGGCTTACAGATGAGGAATAGACTAGTTTTATGCCATTCAACCCCCTCCCATTGACTACGATGTTGGACCATATACTATTAGAGGTAGGATTTTTGTATATTCCACTCAAGATGTTCATTTCTTGAAATAGTATAATCACACAATTTCATCCGTATTTATTTTTTGGATGTCCTGGTTGAAAATATTAAATGTTTATAGGTATTGATGTCAATTGGAACATCATTAGTTGTGCGATAAAATGGAATTATATAATGTAGTGAAAAAAGCCTTGTGATTGGTGGGTATTAATTTATCTCGATGTCTTTATACTAGAGATTATTATTTTTCAACTTATCTATAAAATGGAAAATTTAGTAACATACCACACCCATATCAACTTCTAACATGGATGATTATCATTCACGTCTCTTGAGGGTGGTATTAATATCCAAGATAGAGAGTGGTACATACAAGTATGATGTAGAAGACTAGATCATCTACAGTTGGGAAGGATTATAGCTCAGGTTTCTAGTCCTATATTGGAAGATGGGGGGAGACAACATATAATATTTCATATTGTGGTAGATATGTTTAGGGATGTCTTTCCTAATGATTTATCAGGTTTTCCACCTGAGTTGGAGCTTTATTTTTTAAATAATATCCTGATAGTATTAGTTTCTATTTCCATTCCACCTAATCAAATTATTCTTACAATGATTTAAGAGTTAAATGTTCAGTTATAGGGTTTAGAGGCTAAGGGATTCATATAGATGAGTACATCTCCTAGGGGTTCTCAAGTTCTATTCTACAAGAAGGATGGTGCATCTTTGAGGATATTCATAGACTATTATAATTCGAACTAAGTTAAAGTTAAGAAATCATACCCACTTCGCCCATATAGATAAATTATTTCATCAAAAAAAGGGAGTCTAAGTGTTCTCTAAAACTAATCTAATATTTGGAGATCTTTAACTAAGTTAAAGACATTAAAATACACCTAAAATAAACAATAAGAGTAGGTATGGTACATAAAATAATTTCATGATACTATTCATTTAGAATAATACATTGAAATTATTTATGAACATGATGAATTCGTTCTCTTATCTATATCTGGAAATGTTTCGGTTATTTTTTAATAATATTATTTTATACTCTAGGTAAAGGTAGTGGAACACATGATATTTATAGATCATATTGGGCATAATTTGGGAACATTGTCTTTATAGAAAGATCATAATGTTACACTTATTTAATGACTGTGTCCATTTATTAGGGAATATTATATCCATGTATAATGTATCCTTATCCCTAGAGATGGTCAGAGTAGTGGTTTCTAGGGTGAGGCCCAGGAATGTTTTTGACATTTGTATCTTTTTAGGTTTGGGAGGATATTACCAAATTTTTATTCAGTACTAATCTTACATGGTTAGGTTAATTACATATTTATCCATGAAATGGTTTAGGTTTATTTGGTATAACACTTATGAGACTAATTTTCATGAGTTAAAAGGGATATTAACTACATCATCAAACAAGATCTTATCAGAGCTGGGTATAGAGTGCACCTTGTAATTCAAGGTGTTAGGTGTTGGGTTGGTTTTATTCATGATGTTGGATAATTATGTTTTCACTTATGCATTCAATAAACCAAGGATTCACGAGAATAACTATCTGAAACAATATTTATAGCTTAAAGTAGTGGTACATTCCTTGAGGTTCTAAGAGAATTACCTTTTTGAAAACAGGTTTGTGGTGTATACCCAACAAAAAATCCAAAGTTATTTTTTTTAATTTTGGGAACTAAAACATGGGTAGTAAATGTCAGTAAAGTATTTATATTACTTTGATTTAAAGCTATAATAAACCCCTAGAATGGGGAAATATTTGTAGATTTGTTGAGTAGGAAGATGCAGGCTCAGTTGGTGTAGGAGTCTTTGCAGGATGTGGCAGTTAATTACCCTCTTTACTAATATTATCTTCAAATTTGGGACTACTGGGGATGAGAAACCCTTACATACTTATCTATCAAATATTTACTTCCTATTATATTTAATATGATTTAATTTTTTGATCCATATTTTCTATTTATGAAAGTGAATATATAGTTTTAATTCACTACCAGAGTGGCCTATTAAGTCATAAAAGATCCTTTATATCTAAGGTTGGGTTGTATTCCCTACAATCATGTATGAATAATTTATTTGGAACTTATATTCCTAGTGATAGGTGGTACACTTAGGTTTGATTAAGATTAATTGTAACATGTTCATAAATTACAAGTGTTCAGGAATGAAACTGTACATAGTAGGTTTTCTCATGTGGTGCTCCATCGATCAGTAGGTGAAGGATGAGAACCAAGGACCCTCTATTATTCTATAGTCACTTCCCATTCATGAGTTTAAATGGGTTTATGTGACCATGTATTTTTTAATTGGATCATCTAAGTATCCCCAAGGTAAGGATATATTTTGTTTTATTGTATATTAGTTAACTAAAGTATCTTTATATTGTTGATCCAAGAGGCATTTTCATTTTATGAGGTCGACATGCTTTGTGTTTAGGAGATATCTCACTTAAAATATATTAATTAGAGTATTAATTCAGAAATATACACTCAATTTACATTACATTTTTCACATGAACTATAGGAGGAACTTGGTACATAGGTTAATTTGAGAACTACATATCATCCATAGATATATGGATAATATTTTCATACAATTTAGACTTTAGTGAAAATTATGAGAGCATGCATCATGAAATATAGTGATTCTAGGGATACAAATATGGATTTTGTAGAGTATTCCTAAAATAATAGTCATTTTGATTCAATATTGATGATGCCTTCTAAGGCATTATATGGTAATAATTTCTAATCACCCTTCTTTTTTGGAGTTTAGTGAGTCTGTGATGATTGGGACAAGTATTATATAGGAGATCAAAGATCATATTTAGTTTATTAAGAAGTGGTTGGTGACCACCTAGAGTAGAAATAGTTCTTACGCTGGTTATCAACTCTATCCTCTAGAGTTTGAGGTGGGAAACTATGTATTCTTACTAGTTTCACTGCATATTAGACATAACTATGTTTAGAGTTAGGGGAAGCTAACGCCCTTATATGTGGGAACATTTGAGATAGTGGGGAGGGTGGATATAATGGAATACCAATTGGCTATTCTTCAGTATTTTTAATGAAATTCATGATGTATTACATGTATCACAACTTATATGGTACTATCTTGATCCATATAAATTGATTTATACTAGTGATATTGAGCATGAGGTCAATTCATATTTTACGAATCATCATATTTTGATAATTGATCTGAGTGAGAAGAAATTTAATGTAAATGTAGATCCTTTAGTACATGTTTCGTAGAATAATGACTATGTCTAGGTGAAAAAAAGGAGTGGGAGCCTGATATGAGAGCTTAATGGCTAGAGTTATTAATTGATGAGTCTTAATGATGCTCGAAAAGGATGGGGAAGTATGAACTACTATATGGTTGGGGGTTGTAAAACCCCACACTTAATTAATATATATGTGTGTTTAAAATTATGTTGAGCATTTTTTATATTCCAATTATTAATGTTTTTAACAATTTACAGGGATTCAGAGAGGTTCTAGAGGTATTAATGAGGTTTAGTAGCCTGTACTTATGAAAATAGTGATTTTAGGTTAGGTGAATGGTTACAACATTATTAGGGATAACCATGAATCCTATCATGCAAAGAGGAAAAGGCTTGGTGCATGGTTACTTAAATTTTTTGATGTAATAGTTCAAACCATACAAAACATTCAATAAAATATAGACATAGCTATATGGTTGGGGAATGGTTTACCTGACCATGTGACTCAACTATATGAGGTGTAGGTTCCATTAAATAGTGGGAACAATATGGTTGGAAGACAATTTGAAAAAACATAAAATCTTCCAATTTTCTTAAAATGGTGGGAAATACCTAAATACCAACCTCTAATTATAACTTCTAATCCCATCATTTTTATTTACATGCATGCCCAAAACCCCCCACCAACACCTCTCCTTCCTCCTCCCCCTTTCCCTAGGAATTTTATCTCTCATTTCAAGGTGGAATCAAGAGCCATTATTCTTTATGATCATCTTGACATAAAGTTAACACTCAGTCTCTATAAATTTTGGGATTGTTTTTTAATATCTACTGGTCCCAAAAAAGTTCAATCTTTATGTCTTATTTAAGGGTATTTTCTCTTATTTTTTTGATTTCTAAAATCTATCTAACATTATTTATCTTTATTCAATGAATAGACTTCTATCCACCAATGATAGATTGTCCTAAAACTATCTATTTTTTCACTAGTTTTCATGTGCATTTAGTGTGTTGTTTCACTGACTTACCATGAATCTAACCTAACACATAAATGAATTTAAATTTTATCAATATTAAATTAATATGGTCACTATGAATGGATAAAATGTTAGTTAGGGAATTTTTTCTAAAAAATAATAGAAAATGAATAAAAAATTATTGTTATTGTTTCCTAGCGGGGAGAATCTGCGCCAAGTTTCCTAATGACTATTCTTGTTTCCTAGAGTGGAGTTCCACATCTATTTTTTTGATTAATATTCTTATTTCATTGATAGGAGTGTCTTCCCCCATGATTCTAGATGACTATTATTATTTCATATAGGTCTGTATCATCCAAGAGTTTATGGGTTACTTTTCTTATTTCTTCAAAAGGAGTGTCTTATTCGATTTTCCAAATGGATGATCTTGTTTCTTAGTGGTTAGTGTATAACCATGAGATTCTTGATGACTATTCTTATTTCCTTGTAAAATTTTTCTACCCCCATGTTCCAAATTAATGGTTATTGTTTCTTCGTGCGTTGTATTTCTAGAATCAAGTTCCCGACGAATGGGCTTTTTCATAGTAAAGTACGAGCATGACCTTGAGTTCCTGATGAGATACCCTTTATAGAGACATATATCACTATCCTATGAATATATGTTTGATCTCATGTGACACCCAAACACCCATGAATTGACAGTGGTTTATTTATTTTTTCATATCATTTACTATACACATCATTACAAATTAATTTTATGATATGGAATATTTTTTTAGACACCACTTATATTAGAATATTGATTTATACACCCACCCTTCTTGGCCCACCCTAGGTAATGGAGTAGCCATAATGGTTATTGGTTAGAAAGGGAAAGAATCCTATGAACAAGGTTTTAGATGTTAGATGGAATATAACATGAGAGATAGGATTAGGCTATAACTTTAGTCTATTTTTTCATTTTTCATAGTTTTTCTTATTTTTAATATTTTGTGGAATTATCAAATGTTGTTCTCCCACACGTGATCCATTTGTGTGTATAAAAAGCATAAAATTTTTATAGATCCCTTTTTTACAACATTGGATGTGTATGTTATTATTGAAACTTTCCTTTACATTAATTTATTTTATTTCTCTAGATGTATGTGATTATTATTATTATTTACACTATTATTTTACACTTATATGAGGTTATAGTCTCCCCATTGTATAACCTTAAACCCTCACAACTAGATGGAAGCCTCTAGAATATGAGTAGGTGTACCTAGTGTGTAGTGGGACTTCGTATCATTCACTGTATAGTGAACAAGGGTGGGGAATTAAAACCTGACCCCTATGTAATCCACTATATTGTTATTTAAAATTAGAATATTAGATGATATAAAATAAATTATTTTGAACGACCCCCACTCCCTCTGGAATGACCATGTACCGAATTTTATAAAACCTTAGATTAGAAGCTTTAGAATAAAAATGATAAAAATAATGGTTATATGAAACTCACACATTTCCAAACACTATAAAAATTTATATATAAAAATATATATAAAAATTCATGTAACATTACATGATTATCCAACCTAAACTTAAATCTCTAATCACTTATCTTTAAAATGACCACCACTATGGGATAATATAGAGAGCTTCAATGATAGTTGATTAGGTGTGTCAAAATAGAGTAGATCACTATGTTATTTAAAATAATATCCACCTCCCTCTGTTATTAATTCTTGATGGAGTAGTTCCATATTAATATATTCTACCTTCCATTTTTCAGCATTATATTTTTTAATCCCAATTTTCTCTGTCATAAATTTATTCTCATTTGTTAAAAATTCCTTGGTGGATTTCCATAACTCACATGGAAAAAAATATCTCTAATTACCCTAGTTAAAAATCATAAATTGCAGGTTAATTAAACCATCCAAAAAATCACCTAATATATTTACCATATTAAATTAATATAATAACATTCCACCAATAAAATATCCTCAAAAAATCATCTCATATTTAGATAATAAAAAATTATAAGGATAATTTTACTCTTTACCAAAGAAATCCTATTTTGATAAATGAACACAAATAACTCTCCTCGTTTATTTAATTTAAAAAAAAATATAATTATTATAATTATATATACCATATTGAATTTATATCCTCATAAGGATTCTAAACATACTAAAATACATTCAATTTTTGTTCCTCAAAGTGTGATTAATTTATCCACATCTTCCCTATGATATTACCATATCAAAAAACACCCAAACTAGAATAATAAACATCAACTTAAAATATAAAATGAAAAAATTGACAAGTATTTAAATGAGAGTCATGTTAGGTTTTAGGCATATTAATTTCACAATGTTAACATGATATGCATGGTAATAATATCTCATAAAATATGATAAATTAAGGAAATCATGAAACACCATTTAAAATAATGGCAACATCAATCGATACACCAATTCAAGAAATCCATTCCATAATTTTAAATTGATCTATATACCACGGTGATATGTTTATTTATTTTCCAGGTCCTAGGTGATTTAACATTGAAGGTACCAGTAAAAATATATGGTCACTAACATTTACTCAAAGGGTTGATAGTATTAATCAGCATATGAATTTTATCATCTCTATATCCACTCACTCATGTGTTAATTAAATATAATGTTATCTATTACACCTAAATTTATCCTATAATAAAATTTTCACCTATTACCACAAAACATAGTCATGATCTAAAAGGACTATGATATATTTATTCATATTTTGTAAAACAACAACAAAAGTTAGACTGAAATACTAAATAGTAAAACCAACTTCAATAAGGTGAAAAATTATTTTCTGGATTCTACTTGATCATAAATCTATAGTCCAACATGATTGTCCTAAATTACTGTCAAGATGCATGAAATTTTGGGAGGATTCTCAAGGTATGTGTGAGTGTAAAAAATCACATTGAAATAACATGTGTTGGATTGTGGGAATATTTATTAGTTTTATAATTAACCATTTTAGTACATGGTTTGGTAGATAGATGGGATGACATGTGCCTATAAAGAAATTATTTATGCCACAAAATCCACGAATTGATCTCCATTTTGTATTTTGGGGTTTATGTTCTGGTCAGTGGGGATTAGTTATTATAAATGTCACAATATCCAATACCCAACATGAATTGTAGAGAAACTACACGGGTTTTCGTTGTGTGGTCTAAAAAAAGGGAATTATGATTTAAAGGTGGGATAGTCCTACACTACTAAAAATTAGAGACTTGATAAACAAAATTGTAATATCTATGTGAACAATTTTCACTATTATTTTCAGGAGCCTTCTTGATTAGAGCTATATTGTTAAGATTTGTTGGTAAATATTAGTGTAAAAAATGGAAACATTTTTGGATAATTTTTAATGATCGTGAGAGTGAGGAAAAATCACAATGAAAAAACATTTTTTTACATGTAGGTAAAATAATTAGTTTGAAAAGTGAAAATTTGACCACATGGGTAGTTCGTTAGATGGGATGATGGATGAATATGACCAAACTGGTGCTACATGAAATAAAAGGACCTAATATCTATTGAAGATAGTATGAGTTGTTATGCTGGTCAGAGGGGATCATTTGTTAAAAATGTTTCTATATAGATTTATGATGTCTATATTTTATTTCATGAAAATTCCACCAAAAAAATATGATATTCCAATATCTTTCAAAGTTAAGGATACATGATCAAATCATACTCCCTGAAATCATTAAAACCACTTTTTTCCCATCAGTTTGTTAATTATAAGTTTTACTAATATATAACTATATACCCATGATAATAAAATGTACATTCCATAATATATATTTAAAATAAAAACATATATCCAAAATAATAGGATTAAGAATACAATAAATTTTAAAAAATTCCTTTACATATAAAATTTAGGGATCATTATCTAAATAAATTATCTAAAAATTTAAGAAGTGTTTTGATTTTATGGGTAGGTCCACTACCACAAAAACAAAATCATTATTTAAGGGTGATCTAGGTAATCCCATTAAATAAGATATGTAATATATATATTTTGGGTTATCAAATAGACATGGATATTAAATTAGGTTAATTTATTATAGTTTTTTTCAATGGTGAATGAAAAATATATTTATGTGCTTTGTTATTAATTATAGGATATTTTTTGTCATGTTTTTTAATAATTAATCCTTTTATTAATTTAATATGATGGACATTTTAGGGGAATTATGAGAAAAATGTATTGTGGTATTAGGATATTATTTTAGTAAAAAATGGGTGTAGAGGATTTAGATATATGTTTGACCAAGTTATCCATGAAATTTTTGCATGAGGATTTAATAATGGAAAATGTATATTATTCAAATGGAGTGGATGTAATATTGATGATATATAATTCATAGATTAATTTTATATGGATGTTTCAAAAGAAAAATTTATAATTAAGTGGGTGGGTAGATGATTTTCACTAGAGATATATGAAACACTATATTTATAATTATATTATATAATTTTCTTATCTCATTATTGATAACTCTCATATATGTCATTTTTAATGAATTTTGTGAAAAATAGGAATAGGAAGTTGGATAATCAGACAAATAATAAATGTCTTAAAAAATATTATTTAGCTTATAATATAATTTATTTGGTGTGTTCAATGGTTTTTTAATTCCATGCAACAAAATATTTTTTTTGTTCTTAGGTTTAACGAGTTAATTTAGGTTTATATGATTCATGGTATAACCTATGCCACAATAGGAAAAGGGTCAATCCACTTACCAGAAAACACATTCATTTTATTTTCTTCTCCTATAAATCAAAACCAATGAGTTACAGTTGGGTCATTCCATGTGTAACTAGTGTTATTCAACTGACTATAGGCTACATACTTCTATATTGATGTACACAGGGTCCAATCGAAAATATATTGGGTCGTATCAAAATGACATGAGAGTCAGCCCAAATATATATGTACTATGTTGATTTTTTTTAATTAAGGATTGATTTATTTGGTTTATGATTGGTTATTTATTAATGAATATTTTTGATAGGGCGTAATGTTTCATCTCATTAATATCTTCAAACAATAAACATTAATATTTCAAATAAAGCACATCTAGTTTAGTGGATCAAATCAACTATTATATTGGGATATTTATTATATGTATTATTGATATAGTTTTTAAATAATGATAATTTATTTATTTTTGATAACCCATTATCCTTCAGTTTTTCAATCAAAATTTGAAAAAAATATATATTTTAAAAATGTGGGTTTGATATCTATCATAGGATTTTTAAAAGTAGGGGTTTTGATAAAACCCGTTAAAATAATTTCAATTGATTGATATATTAAATTATTTATAATGGTTAGTTAAATTTTATATCCATTTTAATGAAGTTATTTGTGAAATTTTCTTCCCAAATACTTATGGGTTTGGTAATAACTAGTGAAACGTTTTTATAGTATTTTATCATAAACATGTGATTATATTTCAATTGTATAATTTCTTATGAGTGGAAATATTATGATACAAAAATAATTATATGTCTTTATGAGTTATGAATAATTTATTGAGATCATATTTATCAAGGGGTCAAAAAATATAAAACCTCTCATGAGGGTAGAATTATATAAAACTAATGGGTTCAAAACATGAAAAACTCATGTTTTCTCATAAGGGTTCATATATGTAAATTGAGAAATATTTATGTAAAATTTTTATTATTGATTTAGGAATATCAAATGGAGAAATAGTGACTTCTTATTTGATGGGATTATTTCTATGAAATAGAGGTTGAAATTTTGATTAATATTGTAATGAGTTTGAACTGAAATATTCCTATAATTATTAAATAACTAAATCTATATCACACTATGGAATAAGTAGTTGCGTTCTTACATATTTTCTTGATAAAATATTTTATTGTAAATGTTTTATAAACCATGATTTGGCTATTCATGTTTGCAATACTACTGCTTGGAAATATATTCTAGCCATTGGAGAAATATTTATAAGTTTATAATAAACCCTTAAATGTGCACCTCAATGGATATATAACTACTATTATACATGATATATGGGAAAGTAAAAAATTATTCATTATCAATGGTGATCCATATATTTACATGGAAGATATAGATGGAGGATTTAGTGAATTATATTTGAGTAAATATTTTAGAAGGATTCCATTATTTAAACACTTAATCTTGTGGTTTATAAAATAATTAATTTCTAGTTTTCTGTTTAAAAATTAATTTTTTATAACATATTTCTAAATTATATTGAATTTATCTTCACTTTTCGGCCTTATATTTGATAAAAAATTATTCTATAGTTTATTATTTCATCCCTCAACACTAGTTTCTATCATATAGTGATCAGAGATAGTTCTTGAGTACTTATGGTGATCCTGTTTAGGTCTTATCATGTGCTATCCCTTATTGAGGTATTATAATCCATGTATGTATATTCATGCATCTATATACATAAAAGAAAAATGTTGTAAAAACCAAGATGCCCATTGATACTCCCCATTCAAATTCTAAAAAATGAATCATTGAGAAATATATTTAAATTTATTCTTTTTTCATACCTAGACACTAAAACAACCATTTTATATCACACCAAATGTTTTTAATCATGGGGTGTACCACCCAACTTGAATGATGAAATATATACATAAATAGTTTCATCAAAGGAATAGAAATAACCAATCACTCATTGAATTAAAGTATTATGTCAAATTCTACCACCCCCATTTGTGGTTTGTCTACTTTAAAATATATCTTTCATTCCATCACACTTTGAGTCATATAACTATGACCCCTTAACTTATAATAACATATAAGTTAGAATCAATCCTGAAATAACTACACTATTCGTAGTGTTATCTATATCCCAGTGGAAATTGTAAAATATATCCATTAATAACAATTACAATTTACTTTTATAACAAATTTAGTTTGATTTTGTACACTCAATATACTAACAATTACATTTACCTTCCCTAGTGTATATTATAGATAAAAATAAAAGGTTTCGAGATACTATACCAAAATATGCTACTACAAGTAAGGTTTCACAATATGATACAATTTAAACTCTTGGGATTAGTACACATAATAAAATTTTCCTTTATAAGATAATTCTTATATCTCATTAATGCATGGACCAATGTAGTTAACAAAAAATTATATTGGGGATAGTTTTTATCAAACAAGATTCTAGTTACCTGAACTATATACCATGAATTAATGTTGTTTTTTAAGAACACACCTCAAACCTACCCCTAATGGAGAAAAATATACATCATTACCATCACCCTACTCTGAAAGAATAATAATTGGTACTGAGGAAAACATTTCATTAATTACTAAAACACTTCCTAAAAATTTTCCTTCAATTAGGATAGAAACCATTTTTTAATCAAATCCATCGTTATCAAAGACCAATTTGAGAAGTCCTTAATAAACCCTTGGTAATATAATAATCTCCTTTTGTGATAAAATGATAACTGTTTGAATTTAATAGTCTATTTTTTTTACTTGATAATCCCTTTTTCCTAGTGATATGGTCATACGTTTTCATATTATGGTCCAAAAAATCCCACATGGTTTATTCATCACTAAACACAGTTGTATAGGATGGATTATTGAATCCTATCTCATTCTATTGACATAATAAGGTATCAATTCTCATTTTATATGAATTTAATTTAACATGAAATCGTAAATGTTTTAATAAACATAAGATATAAAACAACTAGATTTTTATGTACCAAATTATACAGTAATTATTATAGAATTATGTAAAATAGTACCTATTGTAGAGACTATATAAATTAGGATAATACTAAGTGGGATGATTCATCAGTACCTACATTTATTTTTATAAATTATTCTCTTTAACTAATCCCCTTTATTTGATAAAAGTCATGATTCAATCTTTAGAATATAGATATCTCCCATAAAAAATAATATGAAAGGCATGAAACACTCACAAATGTTTACAAGGTTTATCCTCAGTGTGTGTTCCTAATCCTTTATTTGTTCAACCTTTATTGAGATACAAATTTTATTATCACTATAAATTTTTTAGTAATAAAAAATTCCATACAAGTTTCATATATGTTTTTGAGAAGGAATATTCCCCTCTTATAAAAGGTAGGTATGAACCCATAACCTAATATTAATGTTTTTATTTAGACTAGAACCCCACGTTAATAAAGATTCTTTATTTTCAATTGAGTTAATCAATTATTCAATAGAATCCCTAATGTATGTATATCTAATATGAAATATACTCCTATGAAGAATTTGACTATTTGAAAGGTGTAAATATAATAACATGAACATTGGATTCACCTATAAGCTTCTCAAAATGATCTTTTCATGAATGATATCTTATAGGAATGTAATAGCCTCCTTTCTCCTCAGTAACTGTCATTTTAATAATTGAAAACAATAAAAACCCGACATAACTGTTATATTTTGTGTCTTATGACCAACAGATTTTACATTGATTACATGTATATTTTATGTATTGAATATTAATTTAACTTTTAATTATATATTGTTCATTTTTTATGGATTTAATGTGATAATGTCCTAGAGTATTTATCACATTGATAAGGTCACAACAGTTCCCCACTACGATGAGAACATTTAAGTTCCTTAAAAATATTATTAAAGTAGTAAAATGGTTGGATAACGTACTATGATGAGACACATAGTATTTAGACCGTCATGTTAGAGTACTCGTAGGATAGTCAATGTTCTTCTCATGATGTTAATACATTGTAATTTCCAAAATGAGAGATTATGATAACATACATACTAGTAGGAATTCTGCATGTTTTGGTGTCATCGTATATTCCTATTCGCGGGCATGTGTAATTCTTCTTATACTTTAATATTATCATTAATGTATGTCATAATCACACACTTATATTTACCAACCAATACTGTTATGTCATATGTTGGTGGAAAGTAGGGTATGTTGGGTGAATCATGATTAACCTGTCCTTAATGGATAATTCAAGGAAGTATTTTTCCCTTCCATATTTATGCAAGATGATATCTCAGAACTTTTATTTTAATAGAACTTTCACATTAAATTCCTTATACATAGTGTAATTACATGTTTATTTTATATTTTCAAAGAATGAAGTATCAAGTACTTAGGTTGATAACACTGTCATGAAATATTCTTGATGATATATTGTGACAAAGGGATTATAATACACAGTAAGCATTCGTATGTGGTTGTCGACATTAAGACATTAATTTATTTCTCAAATTGGACATTATGAAATTCCACCAAATGCTGATGAGAAATAATCCTATAGGGTTACACAGTAATTGTTTTTTTAATCTTGATTAAATTCTATTTATGATTAATTATTGGAAAAATGTTATTATCAAGTGTGAGAAATAATTTTATTCAAGTTATATTGATCAAATAAATTAATGATTTTTTTAATAACAAGAATTTAAATAAAAATATATTTATTTATTTTATTTCATCTTTAATAAATATTTATTCCCCGATATGTGAATAAAATATTTATGTATGAATAAATTTTTTCCTTTTGGTGTTCAACAAATTAAAGAGGTGTTTGAATGTACAACATAATATTTAGTGACAAATACTAATTAAAAAGACAATAAAATAATATTTTTTATTGTCTAAGTTGGTGTATTATAGAAAATATCAACAGTAATATTATTATAATGTGGCATACAGTTCATTAAAGTTAATAAATGTTATTTAAAATACTGAATACAATTAAATAATATTTTAACCTAAATAATAACTCAATAAATAGATGACTATGTTTATTGTAAAGATCATCCAAAATTAAGAATATTTTTTTTACACAATTAATTCTCTCGGAACTTATACTACTCTCTCCATAAATAATGATAATAAAAAGAGTTATTTCATCAAGACCAAAGAACAAATGATGAAGAATGAAAAATTCAAGACATTCGCTCATTGTGCTAGTTCCCAGAGATCGAGAGGTGTTTCTCAGAGATCATAGAAGCATGTGTTGATCACCACTAGAGGGATTCTATTCATGTATCCCCACAACATAATAAATATTATATAAATGGTCTTTTTGGATGATTAATATTCACCAATGAAGAAATTTTCTAAGCCCAAGAAAGTATTTATTAAAATATTAAATAAATTAATTATAAATTTTACGTGCAATTTCCTCACTCTTGGTTTTAGAAAACAGTTATTAAAATAAATTTTAATATATCTCGCCCTACCACATTCATCTGATATGGTTGGAACAAGAAATTGGGATCAGAGCATTTATATTTAAGTTTTAAATTATTTATTTGATTGTTAATCTATGCGCAATTTCTTATATATTTTCATTTCATGTTATTCATTCATTAATATGATTTGTATTAATATGTTATTGACATATTAATAATGTTCATTTAGTGTTTCATTTTTTTAATGGTTTTTAAAAAATTGAAGACCGACTAGAGATGCCATTGGGAAGAGCCGAATATTTTTCTGGTAAAACAAGGTTACACACAGTGTCGCCGTAGCCCACACTGTATACCCCTGTGCATTGTATATGGATGCGCTGAAAGGTTTATTATAGTGAATTTATTTATTGCAAATTATTTGTTGACTGGACTAATCTGTACCATAGAAAGAAGATGCGTGGCTTGTTTCTAGTATGTACATGCCATGTAATCTGGTCATGTTATCTTGTTGAAGCCCCTTTTATGTGACTCAGATACATGGCAAATGAGGCACATAGTGTGTATCTTGATTATACATGTTGTGTAGTCTCCTAATTAATGGGTGAATTATATTACATTACATTGAAAATTGCATCATTAAAACCTTAATTTATCGATTAAAACCTATTGTGTGTTTGAAAACATAATAATGGGTTTAAATACTTTTAAATTCTAAATTAATTTATTGTAATAAATATTTCATTATCAGTTGTTCCATTTATTTTTCATAAATACCATAAATTATGGTATCTTCTGTTATGTTCAGATGATCATTATGATTAATTATAATTATTTAATTAATTATTTATTTAATGAAAGTATGTTTATATTAATAATAAATAGAGAATAAATAAATTAATGCTAACTGATTACTTTTGTGTCTTCATTACATGCATGACCATTCATGAGCTTATCTAAGACATGTGTATGTGTTGGATGTTTCAATTTAATTATTTCATGTGTTTTCAATTATTTTTTATTAAATTAAATGATGGTATATGAGTTATCCATCCCTCTATTATCATGTAGGAAATCTGTGTCCAAGGATAATTATTTCTCCCCTTTTAACTAATCCTTTGGTTCCCTTACCTTATTGTGAGTCATAAATATGTGTAATTAATTGAGTATCCCAAGGTAGATGAATTTGGTTCAAGATGGAACCATTATGATGCCAACTCAGGTAATACATAGGTTTACATGTAGAATGATATTACTCATGCCAAGAATAAAAAAAATGAGTTATTTACCCTAGGCCAAAGGTTTATTTAATATCCTCTCATTAAATCATATGTTAGATAAATCTCATAAACAAGTTATTTATTTGTTTGTTTGTTTTTATCTATTTAATTATTTATTTTATGGATACGAGGTCGTGATCACATAAATAAATGGATTAATGTGAAAAGAATATATTTAAATAAATACATTATGTGTAAATTTTTTATCAATCATTGTAAATTGATTAAGGAACATCTACTTAATATTAACAAGACATGTAAAGGATAAAACAAGATAAAATTTATTCATAATAAATTAAATAAATGAATTATTGATAAATGTTTATCCAACATGGTTAATTAATTGAGTAACAACCAATTAATATTAAAAATACATTTAAATGATAAAATAATATAAAATATATGTATAATTATTTAAATTCCCTCAATATAACATTAATATAGACAAGAGCTTCCATTTTCTGATTAGGAATGAAACTCAACAGAACCAAGTGGTTTACCAACCCTTTTTGAGAAACTTACTTTTATAAGGTGAGTTATCATAAAGGTTTTGCCTTGACATAACCATTTTACATCAATATGAGTCACCCTTTATAGATGTAATTTCCTAACCCATGCACCAAAAACAGATGCCCTGAACCATTTAGTTACATGACCTCAGGTGAACCTCCCCGTACACTAGAGGTTGCAGACTAGCAATAAAGGTCTAATAAATATGACATAGGGAGACTATACCCTATTTATCAAAGCAGTGTGATATCATAAATAAATAAGGACAACCAAATGATACACAATAACAAAAAAACCAGTATCACATGATTACTAAAATAAGAATACATTATCCAAACAAAAATAGTAGATATGTTATTCCAAGTATGTGTCTAGTGTCAAATGAAAAACCCAAGAAAAAGACACCGACAAATCCCAAATGGGTCCCAAAACAAAGTATAGTTCAATCGTCTATAATCCATCCTAACTCAGCCATCTAAAAAAGGGATATTTCCCTTATCCTATCATGAAAACATGATGTCTATTTGGGTACTGATCAGGAAAATAGAGTCGGGTGTGATTACAACTCTGTAGGACACCACCATTGAAGTTTAAAACAATATCCAATAAATAAAAATATATAAAATTTTATAAATAATTATTCACAAGAAATAATGTATATAGTTTTCATTTTCAATTATTAATTATTTAACTACATAAACCCTCAGGTTCATGAGGATATTCCTACCCTCAATTCTTACTTCAGACCATGCGAGATTCATAACCATAACACATATTTAATCCAAATTTCAGTTCAATAAAAATTATTTAATTATTCATTTCATTTTAATTCCAAAACACAACTAATTAGAACCACATTCCAATGAAAAAATTTTGGGCCTCGAATGCCATGTCTAGCACCGCATGGGTATGTAATGCATTGATCTATGTCTCACTACCTGTGCATAAATCAATCACACAATTTGGATTCTGAAGTAGCAGTCTATGTCTCACACTCATCTTCAATAAACCACACAAGTGGGATTTTGAGGTAGTTGTCTCTATCACACACTCATTATCACATGCATCACACAAGTGTTATTTTGAAACAGCCTTCCGTTTCCTACACTAATTATCACAACAAATCATTTTGGGTCTAGAAATACTCATTCAGCACCCCATGGGTATTTTAAGCATTATTCCATGTTACATAACCTATTTATCAAAATATTCACACATTTAACATATATCACATTTAACAAAGTTAATCATTTTTAACTCTCATTTAAAAATTTTAAAACATGGAATACCATTTGAATTATCAAAACGATCAATATTCATCACTTCAAAACACAAGGAATAATATGAAAAAATCACTATTAAACAATTTATCACCTTTTAATCATATAATTAATTATACCATTAAGTTCAAGTCAACTATATCATAATTTTCATTTTAAATTAATTCAAAATGACATTAATTATCCAATTTCCCAATCCCAATATCCCATCAATTTCACAATAAATATATTCTATTAATTTATTAACCAATTAATTTATCTAAATTTCACTAATTTCAATTTCCCCAATTTAACTAAAATCATTATCACATGGAAATTAAATTAAATAAATTAAATCATCAATGAGATTTCTTAATCATGGAAATTTAAATTTTAAAATTACATAAATGTAATTTTAACCATGATTATAGTATTTTGAATTTATACCACCTACGTCAAAATTTATGAAGAACACTCACCAATGGGAATCCCAAATCAAAATAGAACAAAAAATATCATGATGAAAAACATGATCTAGAATCAAATCCTAGAAGCAAGATCAAACGAGACAAAAAAAAAATCCTAGATCAAAACCCTCACCAATGGTAGATAAAACATTCATCTTCATCTAGAAAGAGGGGTGGGAGATAGAGAAACCTAATTGAGAAGAGAAAACATACATAGAGAGGTTCATATTCATCAATCTTACCTTCAACTCATTAAGAACGATGTTCAAGAGCCCTATTAATTTTTACCTAAGCCTCCAAAAATTAGAGTAATGGTTTTGGGTCAAGTTGGGTTCACTTTTAGTGATGTTAAGGGGGTTAGGTAATTTTTAATCTAATTTTATGAATAATTAAACCCACATGCATGGTTTCCTATACGGGACACATAGTTTTCCCTAACTCTGTGACTATCCATGTGCCTCCTCTTAGTGTGTAACACAATTACAAACAAAAGAGTGCATGATATAAAACCAAGTGCCAACTGTGCTCTACCCCTATTTCTTCCAAAACTCTATAATTTGACCAAAAAATCCCCTAGGTAAAACTCAATCAGGATATAATAAAAACATTTAAGTTGAGTAACTTTTAAAGATATCAATAAATATCTAGAAATGTATATGATCATACACTCTCCCTAACTTATAATAGCTCATCCTTGAGCTATTCTCCCAAGCATCTCTAAGATTTTGAAGAGAAAAATCAGGCCTTTGAGCCTAAATATTCGGTTATCTCTTTCAATTTTCCTTTAGAACATGGTCATTTTTCCACAAAATATGAACTATAGGAATGATCTTTTCCCTCAACACATTATCAATATAATCCACAAAAAATATCAGATCCTTATCAAAGGAAACATCCTTCTCAAGATAAACATCATTCACATTGATCACATTAGAAGATTTAGGGTGTTACTACCGAAGTTGGGACAAATGAAACACGTCATGCATTGTACTATTTTATTGTGGAAGATCCAGTAAGTTTTCCACTAGCCTTATTCTCTCCATAGCCTCAAACAATCCAACAAACCTAGGTTTTGACTTTCCCTACCCTTGAATCCTATGGTAACCCAATCTAGGTGACACCTAGAGGAATACATGATCACCCTCTTTAGACTCCAGGGGTTGTTGATGTCTATCAGCATATGAATTAGTCTCACTCTGATCCATATACATATGATTTCAAATAATAAAAACCTTCTCTAACTTCTCATGTATGAGACTCGGTCCCAATGGCTTTGACTCACCTACCTCCATCCAACATAGAGGTGATCTATATGGTCTACCATAAAGTGACTTATAAGGTTCCATTTTTTTATTTTCCTAACAACTATTGCTATGGAAAAAATAACTAGTTTATAATGAACTAGGATTTACTTATATGGATATTACACCATTTTAGATGAATATTCAGTACATTACTATAATACATGCCTGCGGACCATAATAGTTTAGTGTCTTTGGATACATGAAAAAAAATCCTATATCTTAGTGAATGATCTTCAACATCTCCCATAAATATTTCCATGTTTATTTCTTCTACATAAAACCTTTCATTATAACCTGATAAAAAAAGAAAATTGGTGAGCTCAAATTATTAGTAAGGATAAACAAGTGAGATATGTAATCAAAATCATGAGCATAAGGTCATGACAACATGATCATGAAAATATAAGATCATACCCTACATATCAAATATCATATACATGAAACGTGGAATAAATATTTGCATTTCATAAGCCATGAATCTTAATGAAATAATGTATATAATCCATTAAATCATAACATAGGAATAAAACATGTAATTATGGAATACACAAAAGAATACATAATGATTTCCATAGTAGTCAAGGCATTGATTCCGAAACCACATTAGTGAAAAAAGTCTTTTACTAAACTAGGTTCACACCTTGTTCTAGCCCTATATTACTGAACCAAGTTCACCCCTCATTCCAGACCTGTATTACGGAACCTAGTTCACCCCTCATTCCATCACTGTATTACTGAACCGAGTTCATTTCAAATTCTAGCCCTATAATACTGAACTGAGTTCATTTCTTATTCCATTCATGTCTATATCGTGAGATATAAATCTTTACCCAATTAATTATATGGAGATATATATCCCACCAATCTCATAATGAATTTATACATACATGTTCCATAGGATCAGAAATAATCATATCATAACCCATGAAATTAAATGGGTATTATAAACATGTAATCATATCATAACCTATTTAAAAAAGATAGGTTTCGTAATCATTTCATCAAAAGAATAACCTATGAAATAGAAAATTATTTCATAAACATATAACCCATGAAAGTGAAAAAAACATCATAAAAATATAACTCATGAAAGAGAAACAAATTTCATAAACATTTACCCCATAAAAGAGAAACATATTTCATAAACATATGACCAATTAAATAGATATAGGTTTGATAAAGAACATGAAATTTTCCATAACCACTCAAAATTTAATATTAATGGATTATTTATTTCATTTCTTATAAGGTAATGAGTAATATAAATGGATGTCATCTTTGATGGAAAATTATTTTTAAATATCTTTCAAAAACTTTTCTTGAGGAAAACATACTTTCTGTTTTTAAAAGGTATTTTAAATTCATAAACCATTAGAAAATATTTTTCCAAGGAAATACATTAAAAACAAATAAATATTTCCCAAAATAATTTTAAAAACATTTTCCTTGAAAAATGATAAATTAAGATTCAAAAAATATTAAAAATATTTTTCATTGAAAACTCTTTGAAAACATATAAAGAAAGATTGAAAATGTTTTGAAAAACTTTTTAATTTAAAAAAATGAAATAATATTGAATTTTTTTTAAAACCATATCATTTAAAATACTTTGAAAACATATAAATTGTCCTAGAAATAATTTTTAAAAGTACTTCCTTGAAAACTTATAAAAGAAGCATGAAAACATTTTGAAAACTATTTTCCTTGAAACTATATAAAATAAGATTGAAAACATTTTAAAAAAATTTCTTTCAAAATCTTTTTATAAAAATTATTAAAAATTTATCTTTAAACATGAAAATAATATTTAATGGATTTATGGTGGATAAATCCATACACGTTGTACGAGGTAAAAAGAACATTCCTTTTGCATGATAAAAAGGTTAGAAAAATACCTTGTTTGAAAAGTGAAAAGAACATTCCACTGAAAACACTGAAAAAAGAAATAAATGGGAAATTTAATTTTTAATTATAATAGGATATTAGTATAATTTTCTTAGAAAACCTTTTTAGAAAACACAGTTTTAAAGGAACATAAATTTCTTACCAAAGAGAGGGAAAAGTCGGGATATCTTAATAACACATTCTTAACTTTCTTATGTATCAAAGAGTGGAATACAAGGTAAAATAATATTTCTAGATCATTAATAAGTATAGGAGAATAAAATTGATTACTTTTACTGATATATTCATTATAATATTTCATCAAAGTAAGCATAAAAATAATTTTTTTGAAAAGCAAAGAGATTGTCTCAAAAAACTCTTATAACTTGTTAACTTATGATCATACAATCCATGTAAAAAAGGAAATTACATGAAACATATAACATCATTAAAATAATGAAATGGATTACATAATATGTAAAATGGAAGTATACACACATCCAAAAATAATTTTGGTGCATAACAAAACATGAGTCTCAAAGAAGGAAAATTCAGACAAAACTATTTCACTGATTTGGTAACTTTTGAAACTAAACCCCATGAAAGAAAGATCATAAAACGGATATATAAATACCCATAAATTTAAGTATATTATACATGTAATACAATCCTAGGAAATATATACACCACAAAAATAGAAAGAGTGATGAACACATCTTGTATCTCATGGAAATAAAAACTCAGATAAAATCCCTTTACCTTGTGTCTTGAATCTCGTCATACTCATTAAAACCACCTATATAATAAAAATAAATTAATTATGAATATTTTAAAGAACCATATTATTATATATAATACAATATATGGTTTTATTATGACCTTATATTACCCTCATGTTAACTATACTATGTTAACGTTTCACTTTGAGTAATAATCACTTTTTTTCATATCTATCTTAATTTGTTATATTGTTGGTCCTTATACTTATATAATGATTCAAGAATGTAAAAATGATATAAATATATAGTATATAAATTATATTTGTATTGTAATAATCTATATAATATATAATTATGAAACAAAATACATTGTTCATGGATATGGTATGTCGTACGTACGAATGAACGCTATTTCAATTAAATTGTCATGTTGAGAGAAAGAAACGAAAATACATACATATATATATATATCAATATATATATAATAATTAAATTTTATGTATTATATAATTTATATAATATTTATAATATTTATTCAATAAATCCATCATTAATACCTACCATCTAGTGTGTTAACTAATCACATTGCTTTGAGGGGGTGGTAGTCCACACTTCTTGAAACGAAATTATCGTATTAACACGAAATGGAAAGTAAAATATTTATGTGTAGTAAAATTAATAAAAAAACATAAATAAAAAATAAATATACTTTATATCATATATATATAGTTTATATCATTATTTCCCTCATGAGAGGTGGTATGGAAAATTGAACAGTCATCGTTTAGTAAGGCGGTACTTCACTGTACACATAAACTTTGTGTTCATTACCTATTAAATGGAGGTGTGTGTAAGTTTAGTTCAAAAGATTATCATAAGAAATCCAATTATATTTTTTATACTGGTTTTTTTGTACAATAATGGAATAATGAGAGTTGAGGGGGTGGATAAAGAAAACAAAAGGAAGGACTTTGGAGAATATGTTATGTCTTAATCGTGTAACTCCTTTTGGTTTGTTCCAAAAGGATTCCTTAGATTGTCTTCATTCTTAGGGGAAGGTTTCTAGGATAATGGGATGTATTTTTGGATGTTTATTGGGTAGATATTTTCTAAACCAAATAAGTTTTATAGGTGTGAGGATGTGGTAGAGGTGGTGGCCTTTTATAGGGAAGGAAAAGGACTCGATTAGAATTTGGGAAAATAAGTTAGGTGTAAACATGTTATTACATAAAAAAGTCAGAAAAACAAAAATAAATCAAAAATGAAACTTTTATGGATGAAATATGTACATATAATGGGTTCTGGACAAGTTTATAGGTCATTTGGGCACCAAATATTAATGTTTAGTCTCTAATTAAGCTTAATTTGACTTTAATCACTCTGACTAATTTTAATCACTTTGCATAAACATTTTGTTCAAAAATAAACCTGATATAATTAGAATATAAATATTTTAAATATTAAAATGGTTTATGTAAATTTTTTGAAATTGGATTCACAAAAGCGAAAAAACAAAGATTACTGCTAATCCCATAGACAAGAAAAAATTATAGGTTTTTAAAATAGAAAGAAGTTCAAAAGATTATTAAGTTTTTATATTCAATTCCAATGTGAAATTTATTTTAATAAAAAATATTATTTATATATATATATATTTAATTTATCTAATATTAACTTAAAAAATTAAAGATTAACATTAATAATTATTTAAACAAAAGGCTGTTTTTATCTAAAAAGCAGTATTTTTCATTATTCATCAAAAAAATGATGTTTCTCAGAAAAAACCCAAAAAATTCACCCTAAGATAATTTTGACATTATAAATTAAGAAATAATATTTATTTTATAAAATTAAATTAAAAAATGTTCTAAAATTAATTTTCTTATTAAAATCGGTTCATTTGAGAAAACTATTTTTTAACATAAGAAGAACTTCAACAAATATTATATCTTTCATTATCAATATGTTTTATTACTAGAAATCCATTATAAAAATTATTTGAAAAGTAGTTATTAAAATTCATATAACTATGTTTAATAGATAGTTTATACTTATATCATTTAAAAATAATAATAAAATAATGCTTCGTAGAAACTCATTGTTGCCTGTAGCGTATGCCAAGTCAGTGTTGCATGTAGTGCATTCTATGTAGATAATGCATGTTGAATTAGAAAATTTAGTATTTATTGTGAAAGAAATGTCTTACTTAGTGTTTTAATACACACACACACAGAAATATATATATATATATATAAAGAACTATTTCTAGTTTCCTATGAAATGGAAGATATCAAGAAGATAAATTAATTCGAAAAAATACTTCAAAATATCTCGAGGTGTTACCTAGGTGATTCTACCAAGACCTACCAAATTCTAGAACAAATTACTGACGAATATCCACAAGCACATGTATAGTACATTCTTATTACCCATCTGTTTGTGTGTGAAAAGTTGTACTCAGAAAAATCTATATACCAAGAACCTTCTATAATACCTTCTAGAAGAGTGTTGTAAAATGTGATTCCTAGTCTAAAACAATACTCAGTGTCACTCCATTATGACAAACTGTTTTCCAAACATTAATTTTTCTAAACCGATCAACCAAGAAATTCTTTTACTCAAGGAAAAAATGTGCTACCTTTTCCAAATGATCCAAAAATCACCCAAATAACATCATTTTTATAAAGCATCCCCAGGAGACCCACCACAAAGTCCATGTTAACATCATCAAACATCCATTATGAAATGGTAAATGGTTGTAATAAATCACTGGGCATTGATCCTGAACCTTCACATGTATATAGGTTTAGTATCTTCTCACAAACCCTGCAGTTTCCTTTTTCATTTTAGGTCACTAATATTTTCGACATAGTCTGTGGTACATTTTGGAATAAACTGGATAAAACTCCCAATTCAATGCATGAAATTAACATATCAGCTCCTCCCACAAGCATATAGGAACCTAAACCTGATTCCTAACATATATTATGTCATCCTTATATATTCTCCAATCAGATGGTGATTCCCAACTTCAATGAAAAACACTCTAAATCCTCATACTACATATCCCTCATCCATATCAAAAGTGTAAAATCCACTAAAACACATACAAGATTCATCTTATTCTGACTCTCCTGAGCCAAAACATGCATCTCATCTTGCAAATTTGGAATCTTCCACTTAGATATAGGTTTTGAACTTCTAGAGTCTGTGTTTTCCATCTTAGAGTGTCAACAAATTTTTTCCACTTCATAGGTGTATATGCTAGCTGAAAATAAAAATAATTCATACAATCAACCCATATACACTTCCAAAGATTCATATATCATTTTGAAAAGATATACATTAATATCATGTGATAATTACACACCCTAACCTTTTCACCCAACTTATAATGCTACAAACACATAAAAGTATAATCCACTACAGCTAAATCAATGTCATGTATAGGATAACTTTTTCATGTGGAATTTGCTTTCATGAACCATAAAACATAACTAGACCCCCTAAATCAACATGTGTCCAAGAATAATCCTACATGCATCCAAGAAAATCCGATACCCTTATCCTAGCTCGAGTAGGACAAGGATTGGTGTGATAGTCAAATTCTTCTTAAACTCATAAAAATTGTTCTCAAAAGCCCCCTATAATTAAAACATAACTCCCTTATTAGTCATGACATAAAGTGGTGCTACCAAGAGGGAAAAGTACTCGATGAACATCTTATAATACCTGAAATAATCACATAAAACTGTAGATATTGAAAAAAATTCAGGATTCTCCCAAAAAACTACTGCATGCACATTTATTGGGTCCACTAACACACCTTAATCTAAGTTGATGTGGCCCATGAAATTTAAATGATCAATCAAAAACTGAAACATATATATCTTGGAGTTTAGAAAATTATACCTCAGTGAACTTGTGATGATGTCAAGATTTTGGTTTTGATTTTCATTATCCCTAGAGTACACCAAGATGTCATCCAAAACCACAACCCAAAATTGAACTATGTATGGATGGAAGATTCTATTCATAAAAGCCACTAACACTTTAAGAGAATTCGTTAACCCAAACAACATCACAAAGAATACATCAAGGTCATACATGATATTGAATGCAGTCTGAGGTATATCAAAAGGTTATAATCTCAATTGTTGATACACCAATCACAATTTTATCTTCAAGAAAATAGAATATACTTAAACAGGTAATATAATTCATCAATATACGGAGGATGATATCGATCATTCATAGTCATCTGGTTCAACTTCTGGTAATCAAAACAATAGTTGAAGTACTTATTATACTTCTTAGAAAACAAGAACTGGAGAACCCCAAGGTGACCTACTCTAATGGATAAATACCTTATCCATCAAATATTTCATTTAGTTATTGAAAACTTGATGCTTTGTTGGTGCCTTCCTGTATGATGTAATAGGAACTAGATCTTCTCCTAGCATGATTTCAATCATAAAATCCACATCACTTTCATGTGGTAGCCTTGATATATCCTTAGGTAACACATCCTTGAACCTTTCCTCTATGATTGTAAATAAAATCTATTTCCAAACCCTAGTATCTAGAAACATACTAGAAAAATGGGCACTAATCTCCCATAGTTGCTGATGAACTAGCCCGATACAACCCACATGGATATCCCATTCTCTACATTGAAAATAATTTTCACCCACAAGAGATGTATAAGTCACTATCTATTGGTAACTGTATATGTGGGATTAGTACACCACTAACTAGTCCATATCCATATCAAGATCAAATCCTGTGATATCCAGAGTTCAAATATCCCAAAATAAATGATACTCCCAATTCTCGAGAGAACACCCCTTGTGTAGAAAGATATTTCTTGACCATACTCACAAAGTTATATTTATCATCATAACCCCACTCAATAACTCCACCACTAGGATCAAATAATTCAAATGTTTTGTAGATATAAATAAATAAGAGGCACAAGCATCAAATAAGCCAGTATCCATCATAGACGCTACAAGAATAGTACTACTGACTATTAATGGAACATCCCCTTTATCCACCATTGCAGGATAAACTGCCTAAAATTTTCCATCCCTTATTCATTTTGATGCAGTATGAGTACCTTGAGCTGCACCACTCTTCTAATATGTGCATTATTTCCAAGATTTACCATGTCCACTGTCGGTCATGCCATGACTAGTAGAACTCCAACTTCCAGACTGCTATAGTGTAGAAGATTCCCTTCAGATACTTTGCTTCATCCTAGATACCCCATCATTACCCATTTGTTGTGGGTTATAGAAAAATCTATATAGATGTACCATCCTTCCACAATATTGACACTCATCTGGTGGTCATGTATTATTCCTACAAAAGTGACATGTCCTACTGTACTGATGATAGGTCACTTGGTTAAGGTCCGGTGTGACTGACCCTTCCCCCTGACCACTCTTCTTGCTATCACCCAAGCTAGAATTCTCATAGATATTCTCCCTATTCTCAAAATAAGTACATCTTGGTCATCTAATAGAAGCCACATGTCCTCTTCTGGAAGCCTCCATCTGGTTCCCTTTAAAAATGAGCGCCTGATTCAGAACATTATAAAACATTTCAAGTGAGTGATATTCACATGATGCTTAATTTCACATTTAATAACATCCTAAAACCATTTTTTTCTATATCCTCATCTCACTATAAATCTATAGAAAATCTCTATATATATTGAAAGTGACTAGCATAGTGTATCACATACATTCTCCCCTGAGTCAACCTTATAAACATGACTTCCCTCTCCTTCCTAAGCATCTCAAGGTCAATGTTCTCCATGAATTTCTCATGAAAGTTATTCTAATTAATACTAAAATGTTTTTATTCTATGTCTATGTTTAATAACAACCATTCTCCTTACCACATAACATATAAGAATCAATTATGACTTTTTTCTTTGTAGGAGTCTCTAATTAGTCAAGAATCGTCTAGGAAGACTCAATCTAGAACCCATCTACATTTGGTATACCCTCTCTGATAAATGTCATAGGATGATACAACTGGAACTCCAGAGTCATTCCATAAATACTCTTCACAACCCACTCTATGTCTCTATCTATATACTATAATAATTGAGAAAACCTCTCACAAAACATCTCTCTGGGTTCTTCACATGGCACTATCAGTGTGACAAGTTCCACTACCGGAGGATCATTCCCAGCCATATCCTTTGGTAATCCAATCCCTAAATTTCATCATAAAGACATATATCTATAATTCCAAACACATTCCTTATGAAACATTACACAACATTAAAAAAATTATAGGGATTCATATAAATCTATAAGAAGTCAACCACCTTCTTCAGTCACACGGTCAAAACCAAGGAACTATCACTACCCCTAACCATCCTACATATAGTTCAGGATTATGAAAGGGTAAACTCATCCTATTTATTCAATTTTATCATTATACATCCATTAATTCACATATTACATTATTTTACAAAATTTGATTCCATATCATGGACAATTTTCAGTTCAATTACATATGAAAGTGAAAACATTTCAATTTCAACAACTTACCGAAACCCTATTTTCGAGTATATTCCTAAAAATTATATATGTCATAATAATTATGGAGACCCTATAATTATTCAGGCATAATCAACTATCTTTCCATACTAGACCATGTATAAAATATAAAAAAAATATCAAAAAAAATATTTACATCACATAATAAGTGTACCACACAAGGTGAAACAACATTCAACTATAACAGTACACATCAATAACAACTTTCCCACCCTGGGTACTTGGTTTTTCCCCCATAAATTAGTTAGATAATATCATTCATGCAAACATTTATATGTCTAGAATCTTATGAGTCACATATCTACCTTTTCCAAATATTAATAGAAAATACAAAAAAACTCTACTGATACCACATCGTAACAACCTGACCCGAGTGTCCCTCAGGTGCAACTCCATGTATGCCTAAGACTACTGACTAGTAGTAAGCGACTAATAAAGATACATTGGGAAACTATACCCTCCATATCAAAGTAGAAAAATAGTGTAAATAAATAACAAAAACAAAATGAAATAAAATAACTAGACAAAACCAGAATCAGATGATGAATAAAACATGAATACAATATCCAAAAAAAAAACTATAGATATGTCATTCCATGTATGTATGATTTTTTAAATGTAAAACCCAAAATAAATACACTGACAACTCCCAAGAGTGTCCCGACACCAAATATGATTATCTCTAAGTTGAACAACCAAGATCACAATGGAGGACATGATCTAGAATCAAATATTAGAGATAATATCAAATGGATGAAAATAAAAAACCCTATATCAAAACCCTCTCCAATAATGGATAAAACATATAATTTACCTAGAAGGAGTATAGGTAGAGTAAGAAACCTAATCGGTTAGAGAACACAAACCTGGAGAGGTGTAGATCCATCTATCCAAAATTTGATTCAACATGAATTGTGGTCACTTGCCCTATGAATTCACCTGGAAGAATAAAAAATGGGAGGAATGGGTTAGGGTTGAGTAGGCTCAACTTTGGGTGTTGTCTGGGGGGTTTGGGAATATTTTTATATAATTTTATGAATAATTAAATCTATGTACATGGAATCTTGTATGGGGTGGATAGTGTTCCATAACCGTGCACCTAACCATGTTACTCCTATTAGGAGGCATCACCATTACAACTATACGGGTATTCTTCTTGACAAACCATTTTCAATCCTCGAGAATCCCCTTTTTTGGGCTCACACAATTTGATGGTCTGGGTGCACGGTTATGTCAAACAATGTGCTATGTGTGTATTTCCCCTATTTCTTCCAAAATTCTCCAATTTAACCCCAAAAAATATCCTTGGTAAAACCAAAATAAGATACACTCAAGAAATGGGAATTAGTACCTTTAAATAATATTGAGACATCTTCATATAAGATAAGGATATTATAATTAACCTGGTGTAATTTGGAGGCTTGTTTTGATGAAATTCATGTTAGTATTTTTTGATTGGGTAGTCTACTCAGGGATCAAGGAGCTAGAAGCCCATAGTTAGCAAAGGCCAGCCTAACTAAATACCATTTAAATAGTTTTTCCAACCCATTTTGGGGTTACGTGAAGGGGAATATTGATCATTTCCACTAAAAGTTTCTTTAAAATTAAAATTGTAAATTCAATGATAGGGGATATTTTATCTTGATAAAATAGTTGAAGATTTAATAAAATCATTTAATTTATTAATTCCTATATAATTTTTAATATTAAAAAATACTCATAATATACTCTTTTAATTTTATAATAAAATAGAAAGATATCCACATTATACCTATGATTCATATTAAATAATGAAAATCTCCTAAATAGGAGTAACATTCAAGAGTGTTTTAGATGCCTTCTGGTTGTTCTACACAATGAACAGAAATCTTATGTGCTATAATCCTTAATTCCTGATCCACCTGATAAGGAGGATAGTAATGAATAGTTAATTATCTATGAAAAACATGTTATCAAGGTAGTTTTTGTTCAATGTTTAATGATTTCGTTAGTGTATAGTGAACTCATAAAGTCTAACAAAAACATAGAAGCATATAGCATACTTGAGAACCTATGTGGTATTTTTCAAGAGAGATCTAGAATGGAATAATTTTATACTTATAAGGAACTATTTTATAGAAATCATAGAGTGGTTTCCCCATATTCACCTCATATAGTCACCATCATTCTCTACATTGATTTCCTAGAGTTTCTAGGGTTTAAAATCCCTAAAGAACCGGGAACCAACCTCATTCTGGAATCACTCCCTCAGAAAGTCTCTAGTATTGTTTTTAATATTAATAAGAAAAATATTGAGCGATCTCTTTCATATCTTCTCACTCTTTTTTTTTTCAAGTAGATACGGATATGAAGCATGATAGTCCATTTATGCTTATAGTGAGAAAAAGGAAAGGGAAAGAGAAGATAATTAATCCTAAGGCTTCTTCATGCCCCTAAACTAAGATTAATAAAAGGGGTAAATTAGGGTAATAAGAGATTTTCTATTTCAAATGTGGAAACAAGGACCATTGTAAGAAAAACTACACCCATATCAAGATGTAGTGGGAAGATTCAGGTGCATTTATCCTTAAGTTAAATTTTTTTGTTTCTAAAAACTAGGAATTAGATATAGATTATGTTGCACACATATGTATTCAAATAGATGTAGAATGTAGATTTAGAAATATTGTCTGAGGGGAGGTAGATCTATGAGAACCCAATTGAGAAAAAATAATTGTTATAGCTATTGGGGTCCACCACATCATGCTGCCAACCATAATCTTCTTTGTTTTTGAAAGGTTGTTATTATGTGTCATCTATTACTAAAACATTACTTCTATATACAAACTTTATATAAATGGGTTTATATTCTAATTTGAGAATAAATTTTTATTATTTTATAAAGATAAAATTTTTATGGTAAGGAATATTTAAATAACTCTCTTTGTGTGTTGGATTACACAAACAATGTAATGAAAATTGATAATGATGTTACTTCACCTGACTCATACCACACCCAAATCTATCACCATTTTCTAGTTCATGTAAAAGAAATAATCTTTACTAAATTAAATCAAGATGAATATTTATATTCTTTTGAACTAAAACCACATGGTGTGTGTCACACATGCTTATTAGGAAAAATGACCAAAGCCACATTTAGTGGGAAAGGTGAAAGGGATAAATAGCTTATTGAATTAGTTCATACTATTGTGGGAGTAATATTTACTAGTGAAGAAAGGGGTGGGTACTAATACTTCATGAAATTTACTGATGATTTTAGTAGATATGTATATGTATACTTTATGATGTATAAGTCATATTCTTTTGATAAATTCAAGGAATAAAAGAAGGAATTTGAGAAATTTATTAGTGAGAAGATTATGATACTCAACATAAACCTTGGGGGATAATATATTAATAAATACTTCATTGATTACTTGCAAAAGTTTGGAATCCTATCCCAACTCGCTCCTCATTACATGCCTCATTGGAATGGTGTAAGCGAAAGGAGTAACCACACATTATAGGAAATAGAGAGATGAATGATGATTCATGTGGATTTTTTATTATCCTTTTGGGGATACACGTCAAAAATAATAGAACATATACTAAACCATGTACTAACTAAATTGATAAATCGCATTCCATATGAATTATAGAGTTGAAGAAAAACCTTGTTTTCAAATTTACATGTGTGGGGAAAAGAAGTGTATTTTATGTACTTTTTAGGAAACAAACTTTCACCCTGAGACACAAAGTGTACCTTTATATAATACCCTAATGAAACAAGGGGATATTAACTATAAAACACCTCATAAAAAATAGATTAAAAAATACCATATTCTTTGAGAGGGAATAAATATCTAAAATAGATATTGGGAAAAAGATAGGATTCGATGATGTCAAGGATCTCGGTACACCAGAGTTGGTACTAGAATAGATTCCACAAAGCCTCATTGAAGATGAAACTATTTCAGAGACATAGATACTATGTAGGAGTAAAAAAGATGATAAAGAACTAGAACATTATGGTTTTCTAGGATCCAAGAATGGTGACCCATTATTAGTTGATAGTAATTACCCAATAACCTACAATGTAGTAGTAAGTTCTATAAAAGAATCCATTTGGAAAAAATACATGGATTCTAAAATGTATTCCATGTACCAAAACCAAGTCTGGATTTTGGTATACCCTCCAATAGATGTAAACTCTATTGGTTTCAAATGGGTATTAAAGAAGAAACTAGACATAGAAGTAAAAGTCAATACCTATTAGGCATGAATGGTTTCAAAAGGGATTAAACAACATCATGAAATTGATTATGATGAAACCTTTTCACAAAATAAAATTCTATAATCCATTAGAATTATACTTTAAATTACATCTTACCATGACTATGAGATTTGAAATTTTTATTTCAAAATATCCTTCCTTAACGTGAACCATCCAGAAGATGTCTATATGACACAACCTAAAAGAATTGTGACTCCAAAGGATTATAAATAAGAAAAAAATATTAAAAAATCCATGTATAAGTTAATGAAAGCGTCTTGGTCAAGGAACATACATTTTGGTGAAGCTATAATTGAATGTGGTTTCATAAATAATGAGTGTGAACCTTGTATATACAAATGGTTTAGTGCGAGTGTATTAATTTTTATAATAGTATATGTTGATGACATATTACTCAGAGGAAATGAAATACCAATCATATATTCAACTAAGAATTGGTTGAATAAATGATTCTCCATGAGGTACTTGGGAGAAGAATTATATTTTGTGGGATCAAGAACCATATTGATAGATCCAAGAGACTGCTCAGCCTAAGTCAAAGTACATATATTAACAAGATAATAAAGTGATCCATTAGAGAAAAATCTAAAAGGGGATTATTTATAGAATTATATAGAATTTATCTTTCCAGGAAAATGTGTCCTCAAACTCTATATGAAATAATTAAAATGCAAAGGATACCATAAAAAATGATTGGTACAGTCATGTATTCTATTCTATATACTTGGATAGATGTCGTATGTGTATTAAGTATGGTGGGATGATTTCAAGATGATCCATGTGACCCCCATATGATGGAATTCAAGACTGTACTTAAATATCTGAGGCATACTAAGGATATGTTCCTAGTATTTAGAGGAGATGATGAACTAGTAATCAAAGGATATGTAGATGGTATTTTCAAAACTAATAAAGTTAACATAACATCACAAATGTGATACATCTTCACTTTGAATGGAGGTTGTCACACCCATAACTTATTTTAAAGGTAAATTTCATTGAATTTCCATTCATACTTTGTTTTGGGGGGGTTCCCAATCTTTTATGGAGGAATGAGAGAGTGTTCATTAATTGGGCCAAACCGTGAGCCCAATTCCAGATTTAAAAACAAATTTTTTTTCTTTTATAACTTTTTCATTTTTTAATATTTTTCACCCATTAAACTTCCAAAATGACCTCCCATGACCTATTAACACCACCATTTCAATTTGGAGCTTTTATAAATCCATAACCAGGGTTTATTTTGGTTTTTATCTAAGGGGTTAGGCCAGCCCGATAGCCCAATTCCTGTTTAAAAAATAAATTTTGATTATGTTATAACTTATTTAATTGTTGGGATTATTCGGTGATTCTAATGGAGCCCAACCCCAATGAACCCAGCCGCGAGACCATTCCCTCTCCCACCTCTTTTAAGCTCTGGTAAATCACGATTTGATGCCGAACTTCAGAGGGTTCCTCAAATCGCCCAGATTTGAAGAGGTAAAGTCTTTCTTTCATAACTCTCTCAATTCTCAATATTTTTCCTCCATTCTAGTTTCTAAATAACCTAATACATCTTTTGCGTACGAAAACTAAATTTTGGTTCTTTTAAATTTCATCTACTGGTGTTTTGGAGTGATTACTTCAAGATACTTCAAGTAAATGAGCCCTGTCCTTTCCTCTTTCAAATTACTTTGGGTCTAACTCATTGTTCTTTGGGTATCTTTGGTTATAATTGAGTTTAATAATATCAAGAAACTAGGTTTTCAAACCTAGGGTTTAACTTTGGTCTTTCATGGCCAATTTATGTGGTTTTAGGTTTGATCTAGTTGTCTCTTGGTGCGGTGGGGGTGCGATTTGATTTTCGCACGGAGATTCAAGGGTTTCCTTGGTTTTGGTAGGTGATTCCATTGTGTGTGAAATTTTTGTGAATTATCTTGCTGTTTTCATGGTACCTTAATGTTTATTTCAGTTGAATGTTTCTGTAAAAATTGGTTTTAGTTTCTTTTATAATGAAAATGGATTTTAAGTTCCATTTTTGGTGAGATTGGGGGCTTTTCATTCAAATATTTTATTGGTTCATTTTGGGCTGACCTATAAGTAATTAGTTGATTTTAATGAAGTATAATAGGACTGAAAATACTATTTTGATGATTTTCCCATGTGTTTTATGCTGTGAAAGTGGGTTTTAATGGTGTTTGTGAAACGCATGAATTTTTATGAGCCGTGTTGTGTAAAAATGGAGGTTTTACAATGATGTCACTTCTTGAACCATATAAGGCCTCCCAAAAAAATGATTTTTTGTTGTAATTTAAATGTATTGGGATTCCATTTATGTTTTGGTAATTCAAAAATGTGCACATTGTGTTCAATTTGTGTTCTCAAGGTGTTTTTTTTCGTGCAAGACACTACGTGATTTTGAAGAATTGTTTTATTACAAATCAAAGTGTTTTATTGTGTGTTTTAAGTGGTATAAAAATGTGATAGATACTGTATTTATTGTGTGTGACCAGTGGTGGTATTTTATTTGAAAATGGATTTATGTTTCATGCTGAAATTGTTTGAGCACAAAAGGGGAAGCCCGGGTACTTAGGTGGGCGGATTTGTACTAGTACGGCTAGTGGACAGGATGGGTGTTGTCCCTATTTCACTTAGAATTTGGATAACGACAACTCTAACTAAACTATATGGATGATGATTGTAAACCACTATGTTGTGGGTATGATCCCTACTAGTGGGTCGTGCACGAGAGTGGATTTTACTATGGTTTCTTTACACCGAGGTACGAGGTACATAGGGCCCGAGACAACCTAGTGCCTAGGGGTGTTCCTGGTTTGTTGCTCACTAGATTTTTAGTATTTACCCATGTATTTGGGTGTTTTTTTCAGTAATTTACAGTATCTATCATTTCCATTTAGATATGTTAACATTCTGGAAATTCTAGTTTGAAAACTTTTCTTTTAAATGAAAGTTGTATTTCTTGGAATTTCATCATCGTTTTTCTTTACGAATTAAAAATGTTTGTTTCTTCACCTTATATTGAATGTACTTTGGAATCCTTGGGTGGTATCCTATTGGGATTAGTCTCACACCCTACTTACACCCCTTGGGTGTAAGTAGACTTTGTTATGCTTGACTCAGGTAAAGGGAAGGATATGGGCGATGGCAGTTCAAGGTGTTAGTCCTCATCGTTGGGGCGGAGTTGCGGAGAAGGTTTGTGGGTGATGACCCCCTTGTCGTGTGGAGTATATGGGGATTTCATTATGTTATCATTATTTGTTTTTAGACCACGTTTAGTGTCTTTAAACATATGTATTCAGTTCTGGTTTTTGTGTAAACATCGTTTGGTTTACATTATTCAGATTCAGTTTATTGATTGTTTTTAATGTTTTATGCCTTCATATTCGGGTAAATCATTCCCAAACAAAAATGTATGATACCCGGGTACTTGTGCCAGCCCGTGGGGATAGGGAACGCCCTTCGAGTCATGTCACGGGCTGGGTTTGGTGCCAGTTTTGGTGGCGACCAGATTCGGTTCGTGACAAAATGGTATCAGAGCAGGTTCACTCCTTGGGTCATGTTATTTGGGGAAGAGTCAGGATAGTCTGGAGCTAGGATTGTTGGGTCTTGACATTTCAGTCATGGGTAGTGTGCCTGGCCAGCACATCTTAGGACGAGATTCAAGTCCCTAGGGGATTTATGGATTTATCTGATTCATTTGGTTTTCTTGGTTTAATGATGACTATGGGAAATGAAAAGAGAGTTGGGTGAATAATCTCAGTGAGCTCGCAGGGCCTGGCAAGCCATGTGGAGCCGTGGATATTTACCTAGAATACTCTCTGTGATGGAGAAGTGATTGGAATATGGCTGCCAACCATATGTCCATGTCACCCACCGAAACTAGTTTCCTCTCACATTGTCTTGTGTCTCTTTGTTTTGGAATCTTGGAAACATTTTTTTAAGCAAAAAAACAAATGACTTCACATTAAGGAGTGTGAATTTTTGTGAAGTTATTTTCTACTAAAGTGAAAATGGTTTTTTTTAAAGTATATAAATGAAATTTTATAATTATTTCAAAAGGTTGAATTATGTGTTTATACCTCTTTTGAAAGTATGAACTATGTTAATGGGGGTTTTGAAAATATGTTTCTAGTGGAATTTTTTTTAAACCGTGGAAAAGTGTTTTGGATTGAATTAAGTGTTCTAGAATTTTTGTGTGGGGGTTGAATATGGATTTTGGGTTTGGTTACTACTGAACAAAAAAAAATTATAAACTTTTAGAACCTTGTCTTGAAATGAGAAGAGTTGAGTTATTAATTAAATGGAGGTTTATGAAATGGTGTTTTTCATGAAATTAGAAGTGTTTTGAAATGGGTTGAAATGTTTTGAAACAATTCTGAAAGGCATGAATATGTGCTTTTATTGAATTATTCATTCTTTTCTAAATTGGTTTGTGAGATTAAAATTTTTGTATTGATATTATGGTTAGTGTTTTTGAGAAAGGAAAATTGTGGTCAAAGTTTTTATTTTAAAAAGAGGAAAGGTTTGATTTTTGGTAATTGGTGCTCTCAAGGGTGACCACATGCATAGGTTTATTTGGGAATATGGATGGATAGGAGGTGGGTTCCTAGTGTGGAATGTAAACATGCATGTGTGAGGCTCATGATATACCATTGGTAAATGTGCAACCCACCAACACTGTTTTTTTTAAATAATTTTTTTGAAGGAAAGTGTTGTGTTTTGATAATGTATGGTTAGGAGGTAAGGATAATGTGTTTTCAGGATTATTATTGTGGGATGTTTCGTGTTCAATAACCCCTCTTGTTTGAACGATGTTTTGGTTTGGTGTTTCATTGATAAGTTGGAATGAAGTGTCGATCAGTGGTCTCTTTTGAGGAAAAGTTTTGGAGGCCAATGTGGTGGCTCCCATCATGTGTTCGGTTCAGGTTTGTGGTCTTTTGTGACCAAATGACCAGTTTAGTTTTGTCCTTGGGTTTTCCTGTAGGCCAGGGTATGACCCCATAAAGTGTTAATGTATGATTCATGTTTGGCCTATGGTGATTCACCGTTGGATGATCCTCCAGTTGATCAACATAAGGACTTTATTCTTGAGGTTTGGAGATTGTGTTTACCCCTCTTATTTTTCAATTATGCAGATCCCCCTATAGTGGGAGAGTGTTTGTGGGAGGTTTAAATAGACCTTAGTTTCTTATGTTTCCTAAGTTGTCTAAGGTCAATGAAGTTCAGAGTTGTCAGTGTAGAATGATGTCTTAAAGGGCCTCTGGGTCTTTCTTCAGTCTCGTTGAATCAAGAGTTCATGTTAGGCCACCGGTGTGCAAGATCTGGACAAGAGTGGCTATTATGGACACTTGATGGAATCATGTGCTATTTTGGACTTAGTACAAGGTCCCCCTCTTTGTGTTTTCTTTTATCCACAATGGTTATGTTCGGTGATGCCTTGCGATGTCATGTGTTCATTTGACTATAAGGGTGAAGATTGTGAAATCTTATTAGAGTCACTATTTTTTTTGTTGGATGTGTGTCTCCCTATAGGAAATTATAAATCCTATGTTCTAGAGGAATGTGTTTCTATATGTCCTTTCATTCTTCTGTTTAGCATCCGAAGAAAAAAAGGGGTGATGTGTGTGCATCCTCTAAGTTCTTGTTTTGGTAAAATGATGGGTTGGGGAAAAGCGGGTTTGAAGTGCGTCATGTCTCAATGAGACCATCTGAGATTACAGTATAATTGTTTTTGGAACTGGAAGAATATTTTCAGTTTAGGGGTTTCCAAATCCTAACTACGAGGCCGAAGATTCTTCAATCCATTGAGCTCCAGCCATAGGCCCCGGAGAGAAGCTGGCGCGTAGTTAAGGGAAATCCTAGAGTCGTTCAAACTTTTTGTCAAGGTCATATCCTCAATATGAAAGATATGAATAGTTTAAACCTCTGGTGTCATCGTCTTGTTCCAATTTCTCTCATTTGGTGTAAAGAGGTGTGAGTACCTTGTTCCCATGTCATACCCTGAGTTGTTTTTTCCCCTTTGGGATTCCTTGTGTTTTTGGAGAAAAGTTTAAAATTTGGGTTAGGCAGGTTGAAGTGCATAGTTTGTACGTGGTTAGAAGTAACCATGTGCCAACCCAGGGGACTGTGTGATAAGAGACAGTAGCTAATGCATGGTCTATGCACGTCCATGATCCTTGGCCAAAGAAACTGTTTGAAGTTTCCTCTTTGGATAGAATGATCCGCACAGTTAACTCGCAGTTTCCCAAACCGTGTGAACCAACTATGCAGCCATGCCAACTCCTTAAAATTCTATTGCTTTTGTTGTTGTTATCCCATAATATTTAGTTAATATGGTTTTTTTTTGTTTGGGGTATACCCACAATGGGACTCATTTAAGTTTTATTGGAATAATTTTGATATTAATCTACCCCTAATGCTGGGAATTCCGTCCGAGGCCCCCTGTTAGTGTCTTGATTTTGTCTTAAGGAAAGTTGTGTTCATTATTATGGTGGGGAGACCCATCATGGGTATCATGTATGTTCTCTTGGAAAAGGAATAATTTTAGTTTAACCCTTATGATGGGGAGACCGTTCGTTCCTTCCCCTATTGTTATCCTTATTCTATCTAAGAAAATTGAGTTGTCCCTGGTGGTGGGATGTCCAGATTGGGTCACCCCATACTAGTGACTCAATTTTCTCCTTGGTGTATTCTAGGTAGGAGGTAGTATCATTCAAGTCTATCTATCCAGAAATTTGTTAGTTGGGTAATTTTGGGGTTGGAGAACACCCAATGGTTTTATTTATGTAATGTTGTGGTAGCGTTATTCGAGTTCGTTGTTCGTTTCAAGTGGATTGCTTGAGCGTGGTCTTGTAGTATTTGAGGTGTTTTGTTTTGGGATGTGTTTTTAATGTTTTTCATAATTTTATGTAAGTGGGGTACTTTTTGGTTGGTGAGAGTATTATCTTCTTTCGTTTGATCAACTGGAGATGTTCGTCCTTTTTGAAGCGGGTGAAAACGTGGTAAGGAAGTCTGTCTTGGTCTATCGTTTGGGCTTTGCTTTTGCATCTGGTGTTGTTGTGGCATTCCGGGGGCAGAATGCTTTATAGTGGGTAGAATTGTCACACCCATGACTTATTTTAAAGGTAAATTTCATTTAATTTCTATTCATACTTTGTTTTAGGGGGGTTCCCAATCTTTTACGGAGGAATGAGAGAGTGTTCATTAATTGGGCCAAACCGTGAGCCCAATTCCAGATTTAAAAACAAATTTTGTTTCTTTTATAACTTTTTCATTTTTTAATATTTTTCACCCATTCAACTTCCCAAATTACCTCCCATGACCTATTAACACCACCATTTCAATGTTGAGCTTTTATAAATCCATAACCAGGGTTTATTTTGGTTTTTATCTAAGGGGTTGGGCCAGCCCGATAGCCCAATTCCTGTTTAAAAAATAAATTTTGATTATGTTATAACTTATCTAATTTTTGGGAGTTTTCGGTGATTCCAAGTGGAGCCCAACCCCAATGAACCCAGCCGCGCGACCATTCCCTCTCCCACCTCTTTTAGGCTCTGGTAAATCGCGATTTGATGCCGAACGTCAGAGGGTTCCTCAAATCGTCCAGATTTGAAGAGGTAAAGTCTTTCTTTCATAACTCTCTCAATTCTCAATATTTTTCCTCCATTCCAGTTTCTAAATGACCTAATACATCTTGTACGTACGAAAACTAAATTTTGGATCTTTTAAATTTTAGATACTGGTGTTTTGGAGTGATTAATTCAAGATACTTCATGTAAATGAGCCCTTTCCTTTCCTCTTTCAAATTACTTTGAGTCTAACTCATTGTTCTTTGGGTATCTTTGCTTATAATTGAGTTTAATAATTTCCAGAAACTAGGTTTTCGAACCTAGGGTTTAACTTTGGGATTTCTTGGCCAATTTATGTGGTTTTAGGTTTGATCTAGTTGTCTCTTGGTGCGGTGGGGGTGCGATTTGATTTTCGCACGGAGATTCAAGGGTATCCTTGGTTTTGGTAGGTGATTCCATTGTGTGTGCAATTTTTGTGAATTAGCTTTCTGTGTTCATGGTACCTTAATGTTTATTTCAGTTGAATTTTTCTGTAAAAATTGGTTTTAGTTGCTTTTATAATGCAAATGAATTTTAAGTTCCATTTTTGGTGAGATTGGGGGCTTTTCATTCAAATATTTTATTGGTTCATTTTGGGCTGACCTATAAGTAATTAGTTGATTTTAATGAACTGTAATAGGACTGAAAATACTGTTTTGATGATTTTCCCAGGTGTTTTATGCTGTGAAAGTTGGTTTTAATGGTGTTTGTGAAACACATGAATTTCTAAGAGCCGTGTTGTGTAAAAATGGAGGTTTTACAATGATGTCACTTCTTGAACCATATGAGGCCTCCCAAAAAAATGATTTTTTGTTATAATTTAAATGTATTGGGATTCCATTTATGTTTTGGTAATTCAAAAATGTGCACATAGTGTGAAATTTGTGTTCTCAAGGTGTTTTTTTTGTGCAAGACACTACGTGATTTCGAAGAATTGTTTTATTACAAATCAAAGTCTTTTATTGTGTGTTTTAAGTGGTATCAAAATGTGATAGATACTGTATTTATTGTGTGTGACCAGTAGTGGTATTTTATTTGAAAATGGATTAATGTTGCATGCTGAAATTGTTTGAGCACAAAAGGGGAAGCCCAGGTACTTAGGTGGGCGGATTTGTACTAGTACGGCTAGTGGACCAGATGGGTGTTGTCCCTGTTTCACTTAGCATTTGGATAACGACAACTCTAACTAAACTATATGGAAGATTATTGTAAACCAATATGTTGTGGGTATGATCCCTACTAGTGGCTTGTGCACGAGAGTGGATTTTACTATGGTTGCTTTACACCGAGGTACGAGGTACATAGGGCCCGAGACAACCTAGTGCCTAGGGGTGTTCCTGGTTTGTTGCTCACTGGAATTTTAGTATTTACCCATGTATTTGGGTGTTTTTTCAGTACATTACAGTATCTATCAATTCCATTTAGATATGTTAACATTGTGGAAATTCTAGTTTGAAAACTTTTCTTTTAAATGAATGTTGTATTTCTTGGAATTTCATCATCGTTTTTCTTTACGAATGAAAAATGTTTGTTTCTTCACCTTATATTGAATTCACTTTGGAATCATTGGGTGGTATCCTATTGGGCTTAGGCTCACACCCTACTTACACCCCTTGGGTGTAAGTAGAATTTGTTATGCTTGACTCAGGTAAAGGGAAGGATATGGGCGATGGGAGTTCAGGGTGTTAGTCCTCATCGTTGGGGCGGAGTTGCGGAGAAGGTTTGTGGGTGATGACCCCCTTGTCGTGTGGAGTCTATGGGGATTTCATTATGTTGTAATTATTTGTTTTTAGAACACTTTTAGTGTCTTTAAACATATGTATTCAGTTCTTGTTTGTGTGTAAACATCGTTTGGTTTACATTTTTCAGATTCAGTTTATTGATTGTTTTTAATGTTTTATGCCTTCATATTCGGGTAAATCGTTCCCAAACAAAAATAAATGATACCCGGGCACTTGGGCCAGCCCGTGGGGATAGGGAACACCCTTCGGGTCATGTCATGGGCTGGGTTTGGTGCCAGTTTTGGTGGCGACCAGATTCGGTTCGTGACAGAGGTGTTGTGATCTAGAAAATCTCAAGCCAGGATATGGTCACAGATTCTATAATAGAGTCTATGTATATGGAATCTTATGAGGTGCATAAGAAATTATTATGGATTAAAAACTTCATCCAAGAGATTTATGTGGTACCAAGTAGTAAATATCCCACCACACTCTATTTTTATAATACTACGATGGTGGATCACACAAAAAATACAATGTAACATAAATAGATAAAGCACATACCATAGATGTATCATCTCTTGGGAGATTTTTCTCAGATAGGTAAGGTTATAATGAGTAGTATTTCCACATAGAAAAACATGCAAGACTCCTTAAATAAATCCTTGAATAATAATAAACATGATTATCATTTGAGGTATAGTTGGTTGAATGTTGTATAATGTTGTCTCCTGTCTATGTGGGAGTTTTTAGAGTTTATGTATTTGAAAAAATGGATTTTACTTTTATTACATGTATATTTGATGTATTAAATATTAATTTGACATCTTATTAAATATTTGTCATTGTTTATTCATGGATTTAATGATATAATGTCAAAAAGTATTTGTCATATAGATAAGGTAATGTATGTTCCATTCTATAATGGGAACCTTGAAGTGAAATGAAAATATTCTTAATATAGGTATGTGATGGGATAATATACTATTGTGGAGGAAATAATATTTATACCTTCATGTGTGATTTCTCATAAGTGTAAGTGGATTCTTCTCAAGAAGTTCACACATGGTAATCTCTTAGACATGTGATTATGTGTACATACCTTCTATTAGAAATTCTACATGTTTTGGTGTCATCCTATATTCCAATATACAAGTGTGTATAATGGTCATAATACTTTAAGATTATCATTAATATATGTCATGACTTGCACACTAATATTTACTAACCAAAAAAATCATTCCATATGTGGGATGGAAGTAAGGTGTGTTGGGTGCGCTATGATTGACATGTCTTTAATGGATAAGCTGAGGAAGGATTTATCCATCCAATTTTTCTAGAATATGGTATCATATCTCTTTTATTGGAATAGTAACATCACATTAAATTATATATTGATAGTGCAACAATGTTTTTATTTCATATATATAAAGAAATACATATTGATTAAAAAGGCTGATGACACCGTCATGAAACCTGGTTGATGAGATATTGTGAAATAATGGATTATATAACATAGTGAGCATTCGTATGTGATTATAGACATTGGTACATTATGTTCTCTCTCTTGGGTTCCTTGACCCATTGCTAGATATTAATATTAGATTTTAGGAAATCCCACCTAATTCCAATGAAAAATAATCCTATATGGTCACACACTATGTGTTTTCATTGATCTTAATTAACTTATATTTCAGTATAATTAATGGAATAAATTTTATTCTCAAGTATAAGGAATAATTTTATTTAATTTATATTGGTCGCATAAATTAAATAAATGTTTATTCAATAGCATGTGAATAAAAATACATTTATTTATTTTATGAAATATTTAATTAATATTTTTTCACTAGTATCTGAATTAAAAATTTATTTATCATTAACTTTTTTATTCAGGTGTTCATTAAATGAAATAGAAGTTTGAATGTAATAAGACTATGTCCAATGAAAACAATTAATTAATAAGATCTATAAATAATATATTTTATTGCACAAGTTGGTGTACACAATAAAATAATAATGTTATTATGATTATGTTTCATGGAGTTTATTTAAAGTAGTAAATTTTATTTAATATCTGACATGAAATTAAATAATATTTTAACCAAAATTAAAACTATATAAATATATAACTATATCTATTGTGTAGATTATCCAAAAATTTAGAATAGGGAATTATTATGCACACAGAATTCTCTCTCGAATCCTCCTTCTATCTCCCTCTAAATAATGAAAAGGAAAGTCAAATGTCTTTTATTATTGCATGGATCTCCCTTTTTCAATATGGAACCTTTAATCGAAGCAATGTCACATTCAGTTTGATTCTGAATTATCAATATGAATCAAAATTAGTGATAATATCATTGTGAAATTCAATTAATTGATGAACATTTAACCTTGCATAATCTAAATAAACTCTTCATTCTTAAGAATATATAATTATGGAAACTCCCTTTATATATGATATTTATATATTTATAGAGTTATTCTCATTTTGTACCCTAGGAAGTCCTCTACAACACGTCATCTTATCATTGTGGGGTATAATGTAATCAATATTGTTTGTGGAGTCCGTTGTACCCAAAAAAAGTTTCTTGTACCTTAAGAAATATATTTTCACTATTTTCATAGAGTAGAACGAGTTATCTATTTCACTATTGGATTTATTATGCCTTATGAATATCATGTTCCTTCTGCTGTTATGTACCCTATAATGTTCTCCAATTCTCAGAATCTCACAATGTTTTTTACCTTATAAAGCTGATAATTCCCTATATAGATTCTATTCGAAATAATACATAGCTAATCGATACCCAATAGGGAAATTTTATCACCCATCATAGTGTTCATACCTTTTTAAAAATCTTAGAACTCAATACTACATGAATCATATGATGTCTTAGTGCTTCATCCTTAAAATATTTTAATATTCCTTTTGAAGTGCCTAGGGTTTATCCATTTTCCATTTTCCCAACCTCTATTGTGTTTCTAGAACTTATATAATTAAAATTATAAACATTAAAAACCATATTTATCCACCTTTAACAAATCAAAAAATCTCTAAGAAAATTGTCAAACAATTTTAGAATATTCATCATATTGTTAAAAACATTTACAACTCCTTTAATAATTCTATAGGGAACTATAATCTCCACCATTGGAATTACTTTTAACCTCATGAAACCATTTCTTAAAAAACAATTTCATATTCCAGAGACAAAAAATAATAGCCTTTTTTATGCTACAAACATATTGATATTATACCATAACATTGAATAGTATATTTGAGACAACTGCATCTCCCAATGAAAAGTGAAAATTTTGACAAGTGATAATATTCTCCACCTTAATGAGGAAACTAAATTCTCAAAAAACTCCACTTATTAAAATAAACAAAAATAAATTGAACTATAAAAATATATTTATAGATATTCACCCTTTTATATACCTATTCACTCATTTTTTATTGGATTCCATAACTTCCAAGAAAAGATTTATTCATTTACATATCCTTATTTTACAATATAATCCTAGGATCATTGCAATACACCCAAAGTTTATCAATGATGTGGGAGTGGATGTACATCCATATTAATTCTTAATTACTTAAATTGGTCCATAAGTATATCATTGGTGAAAATGTTATCCAATTGGTCTTGTGTTTGAAAATTCTATTTTAATATCCCAATTAAAAACCCTATCCTTGATGAAGTGAAACTAGATATCAATGTGGTTAGACCTTGAGTACTATAATGTATTTTAGAAAGATCGATTTCACATTTATTATCATAAAAAATACCAAGAGGATTTTAAATATTCACCCTTAAATCAACAAGTATATCATTTAGAAAAATCATTGGTGTATATGTAGTGGTATTAATAATATATCATTCTTTTACAGTACTCACTGTGATTTGGAATTGTTTCTCAGAAATCAACTCATACTGTTATCTGTGAAGAGGAAAATTCCACCTGATGTGGATGTTAGGTCATCAAAACCACTTTCCTAGTCTTTAATTATAAATATAGTTAGATTCATATTTCCTATATTCTTCTACAACATCCCATCACATACAATCCATTTGATATATTTAGTAAACATTTTTTCATCTATTATATGTGATTACTTTTGATCTCTTTGATATCATGAACACAATATCACAAAATAGAAAATATATTTTCTAGATTATGTGGGGTATAATAGGATTCAAATAATTTGTTTAAATCTATTTAAATAACACTCACACCAACAAAATATTTTAATAATTTTATCCCCTCCTGAATTGGTGTAGACAATAGTTTTGTGTCCTCTATCTAAAAATAATTAAATAATTATTTGGTTAACTTCTCTTGGGACAAGAAGATGGAATTATCTTTCATTCATCACTTGTAATCCTAAGAGGTATATCACCTCTCCTAGAATGAAAATCTCCAACCACTACTCTAGTTTGTTGATTATATTTTGACAATAACCCTCTTGATCGCCTTCATAGATGTTTTCATCTATATATACAATTACAATGAGTGTACTTGAATTTTTTTAATTGAAATAAATGTTTTTTTTCTAATTTTCCTTTAGTAAATTTCCTCCCTTTTGAATAGTTTTCCACTCTTAAATATTAATCCCATGGGGCCGATTTCAATTAATATAAATATTTCTTTAATTTGAATTCTCCAAATACATAATTATCAAGCACAAAAACCTATATGAAACTAAACATATACTCCATATTTTAGATGACCATTTAAAAAGGATGATTTGAAATCCATTTGATTAATATTACATTGCCTATTAGATAAAAATGGTAGGAACATTATAAAATCCTCCAATCATACAATTGGGGAATAGTTCTATTCACAATCAACACCTTCAACTTGAGAGTATCCCCTAAAAACAAGTCAGAAATTATTTCGAATGAATTTTCATTGATAATTGAACTTTTTCTAGAATAACCATTTTATCCCAATAAAATTTTTATTCTTAGTTCATGATATAAAGTCCCATGTCGAATTATTATCTATCTTTTCTAGATCTCCATACATATATTTAATACACTCTTGATTATTTAAAGCATAAGACAATGAGCAAGTATTAATCTTAGAGAAAAGTGAGGTTTTATTATCAAACCTCAATGCTCTTTTAGTTGGATCCTCTCTATGAATATCATATCTCATCTTCCATCTTTTTTTACTGGTGCACTATGATTTACAATTATATTCTCTACCTTTACCCACTTCTTCAGCTTCTTATACTTATATTTTTTATTTTCATCAGACTCTTCCTCATCACATGTCTTGTTTCGAACTGACCCACTGGGGTCCGTATGGTTGGTGGAATACTAATCCAAAACTACCCCAATCCCACATCCATAGAACAAGGGTTTGTGAAAAACATTTAAATCAATGACTAAAATGGGTGGCATTTTCCAAAGTACATGTACAAAGGTACTAAAAAATATCCATGAGGAAGTGTAGAGTAATAATAATAAAATAATATAACATCTAGATTAATAACCATGCATGTAATAACCTATAGAGAATACAAAGAGTGTGATGCAGAAATTTGAAAAGTAAAGGGGAAAATACAAACCCACCCAGAAAAGATTGCACAACCTGACAATAATAAGAAAATAAAAATTGAGAGTGCCTGGCTCTAGATCTTCAATCTTTAATCACTATGAATGGTCAAATAAACCAAAGTATCCCTATGCTTTTCTAAAATCACTGATGACCTATACATCATATGTATAAGACACAATACATTATGGAAACTCCCATATAGGGGTCACTATATACATACCCAAGAGGATGCCTAAAAGATTGGAGGGGTTTAATAGAAGACATGATAGAAGTATTCATCTCAAGACAAAGACATAAGGAAAAGAAACCCAACAATAAAGAAATATATATGCTCTTATAAAAATTCCATTAGAGAGAGAAAGGGGATCTCTATCTCATATCTCTTTTCCTAGGAAAGATTCTACCAATAGTTCAAAATTTTCCAATCATCGATGCCTAACATCTCATTTGTCTGTCTGTAGAAGTTACCATGTATAAGAACCATATCCCTCCACGATGTTTAACATTTGAGGGGGCACAATTTCCATGTAGTGGACCCACACCCTAGTCTACTAGGGGGTACCAATAATAGATAGAGCACAGATTCCATAGTCTTTCATGGGGTACCAATCAATAGATAAAGGACTCTCACCCTAGTCTGTCATGAGGTACCACTCAATAGATAGAGGACCCACACCCTAACTCATTAAAGGGGTACCACAAAGTAGATAAATGAGCTATGATCCAACCCATCAGAGGGCTCCACTTAGTATATAGAGGACCTATACTCTAGTCTATCAAGGGGTACCACTCAATAGATAAATAACTCATGCCCTAGTCTATATGGGGTGTTCCACATAACAGATAGAGGACGCATGAACTAGTCCATCAGGGGGATCCAATCAATAGATAAAGGTGTATGGTGGACCCATTCCATTGTATAACAAGGGGATTTCCAATATCATTCTCTCACTGAGGATCTTTATTGATCAATACCATCATAAATCACTACCTGAAGAAGAGTCAGACTTGAAGATTATCACATCATACCTCAAAGTCCACTATAATGGCTGTCATCATATTATTTTCCAAAAACAAACTCACAATAGCCTACTCATGGGACAAATTTGTGTCAAAACAATAGAAGTAAGATATGTAGAAAATTATCAAGAGGAACATGGTTAGTAAGGGGTACAAACAACATGTGTCCCAATCCTCTTCTTGGTCATGTCCTTGATAGCACACAACTCACTAGCCTTGTAGTACTATAAGAAATTTAAGGGTACTACACAGAGAGTCTCAGCCAATCGGGGGCTACCTATCTGATATTGGCCATGTCCATGTACCTAACCATGTGTCAGTACAAGGAATATGCCTTGAATTGTCTGTATACTCCCAGATTACATGTTGTTCCTCCATCACCGGGTCACATGGTATGTCATGGTATCAAACTAAGTGTGATATTTAACTCACTCAAAACCCCAATATTCCATAGATAGGGTGATAAAAGCTTTGTATTCTCAAGACTACAAGAAATATAGACAAGTGTTTTATAGAATCCATAGAAATCCCCAAAACGTTTCTATATCCATATTTTAAACAGAAATTTACACTATTTTACCACCCATAATTTGTGAAATATTCCTCTATTCATCGATTTGTTTCCTTTGTTGGCTGGAAATTTGAATCTTGTTTACACACAAGATGCCCTCACGACATTGTCACGTGTAGATAAACGCACTACCTCACTAAATACCAGATCCATAGTAAAATAAACTGTATTCCCACATCACAACCATATCCATCCATAATTCATCAAACCATGTTTCATTAATGCTACCATAATGTATATGGGGGTTCGATCAAACTTGATCTCACCCAAAAACGTCGAATTGTGACCCTGTAGGATAATGGTGAAGAAAATGATGAACATATAAGGGAAAGGAACAAGAAAAATTTTAATCATTAATTTTATAATAATTCTTATCCAATAATCACATAAATGTGGTGATGAATATCTATCAAGGGGTTTAACTTAATGAGAGAAAGAATCAAAAAAATAAAGGGATCATGTAAAGGTTGGAAAATAAAAAAAGTAAAAAAGGTTAATTAATGCGTGATTGATTAATTAAAAAAGATAATAAATCCAAAAAAATATATGACCTACCTCAATTTATTTTGAACTTCAGTGAAGAACTTTGTTTCCAATGATGGAGGGGACATGTTGTATTCAGAGCACCTTAATTCACCTTGATCTTGTTGTTGTTCGCCGTCTGATCTCGATTCTCCAATAAAAAACAATGGAATACTCCTCTAAATGGTGCTATGGTTATGAGACTAACCCTACAGAAATTTATTAGTGAGATATTTATATAGAATTTGATATAGGTTATTTAAATTAAAATAAATAAATAAATAATTTATTTTAATCTAAACACACCCAACCATTACTCCCTCATCCGAACATCCAGTATCAATCAACATTAGGTCACACCAACGGTAAAAATCACATTAGAGATTCAGCTATGTTGCAATATTTTTTTATAGGAAATTATTTTGTATATATTACATTATTTCTGAAATTTTATTCACACATGATATAAAATATACTTCCTATTTTTATAAAATTAATTATTGGATCATCTGGACTTGGAATCCTGCTACGTCTATGTTTCTGGATCAAAAACATTCTTAATATATTTCAAAGTATTACAATAAAAAATTTGAGTCTCTATATTATTCCCTCCTCCAACATTTTCATCATCAAAAATAAGAAAGTAAGAAAAAATTTGGGGATACTGAGCTGGCATCTGGCTCTCCCACTCCCTATAGATCTCCTACACACTCCCATTCTTCCAAAACACAAAAACCAAAGGAATAGTCCAATAGAAGAATATTATCTCCTTATGATCCTCAATAACTACTATGTAATTTATGAAGGTTGGTCCATACATGATATATAGATCTCCCGAATCAGTAATGTGCATAGTATCATGCATGTATCTCTTTATTTATGATAAATAGAAGTTGTCATGAACCCACTATAACTGTGGGGGGTAAGGTGAGGAAGTAAGAAATCTCACCAACCCTATTTAAGATCTCGAATGGCCTGAAGCATCTTAGAGATAGAATGCCTCCCTTAAAGAATCTCTCTAATCCACATCAAGGAGAGACTCTTAGGAAGACATGGTCTCCTTTCCTGAACTCCAAGGGACTTTGATGTTAATCTGAATAATATTTCTCCCTGCTCTTGGTTATACTCATCCATTCTCATATAACCTAGACCTTCTCTATCATTGGTTGCACCATCTATAGAAAAACAAGATATTCCTTACCAATATTAGTCTAGTATAAGGGTGATCTGTTTTGTCTTCTATACGTGTCCTCAAAAGGATCCATGAAAATTTTAGAGTGAAATGTATTATTATAAGAAAACTCCACCAATGGTAAGTGATCCTTCCAAATCCAGATAACGTCTAACATACAATCCATAATCATATCCTATAACACCAGGATAATGCTATTGGTATTTCCATCAATATGGGGGTGAAAATAGGCACTCATCCTCATCTGGGTCCAGAATTACTTTTACAGGCCTCTACACTTCTATGACATGAACCACACAATATAGTTAGAGAAAATTGCTAAGAGAACCCCATGGAGGAATAAGGTCTACCACACATACAACTGGACCAAACACTCTACCAAACTATTATCCTCAGTATAATGGAACAGAATCAACTTCTTAATTTGGTCAAATGTCACTCATATGGAGTCATGGATTCTCGCTATCTATAGAATATTTGTCATGAATTCCATGGATACATCTTCCCATTTTCACTCAGGGATCTAAAGGGGATACAAAAAAACTTCCCAATCCTTATGACCATCCTTAACCTCCTAATATGTGAGACATTGAGATATAAACTCAGCAACAATATGCCTCACGAAACCACACAAAAAAGGACGTTGAAGGTCCTTATACATCCTTTGTACACGAGGTTGTACATCAAAGGAAAAGTATAAAACTCCCTCATCACCTCTTATTGAATCACAACTAGAACCACTATCCATACATGGAAAATGATTACTTGATTCCATCCTTCTTAAAATCCATTTGGTGAATCTCTTAAGGATACCAAGTCATGTAGGAGCTCACAGTCAGTGTATCCTAGCTAAACCTCTCTCACTCAATGAAGAATAGGGGGTTTCAACAAAATAAACTGAAGAAAATTTGTATCATCCTCCGCTACTAGGATTAGATACAATGAATATAACAACTTAGACAACTCCTCCACTAGATGAGAATGAGACTTCCTACTAAGAGTATCAGCTACCACATTTCCCATCCCATAAGTATAGGCTATCTCAATGTTATAGTACTATAAGAACTCCAACTAGGACCTATGTTTTAGGTTCATGTGTCTATGTGTGAAGGAACACTTAAGAATATAATTGTCTGAGTAAACAAAAAATTTCTCTCCTAGAAGATATTTCCTCTGCTTCTTCAAAGTGAAGACCATCACTATAAACTTCAGGTCATAATTCATATAGTTCTATTCTTGGGGTCTCAACTGCCACAACCCATATTCAATCACTACATACCTTTGCATAAACACGTAGCCAAGACCAACTCTAGAGGAAATGAAATATACTATATACTCCATGACCTCCTCTAGTAGTATCAAAACATGATCACTTATTAGTCTCATCCCCAAATCCTAATAAGATATCTGGATCTACTCAGTTTAGTTAAACTACATCCCTTTTTATGTTAGGGTGGGAAAAGGGGATGAAATCCTAGAGAATTCTTCCATGAACCACCTATAGTACCCCAAAGGTCTAAGAAAACTCTACACCTCTTACATGCTCTTGGGTGGCTTCCAAGAAATCACTGCATTAGTCTTCACAGGTTCCATAACGAATCCATTATTATAAATTACATTACCTAGAGAGTTAACATCATCAATAAATAAATAGAACATAGAGAGATTACCAAGTAGATGGATCTCTTGAAGCATATCTAGGATCATCCATAGGTTCTTTGTGTGCTCTTCCTCTAATACAAAGTAGATGAGTATGTCATCAATAATGACAATAAAAAATCGGTACATGTACAGATGAATGATCTGGTTAATCATTTCTATAAATACAGTGGGGGAATTAGTCACACAAAAAGGTATCCCTAGGAACTCATAGCATTGGTAGCCATATTAGAATGCCATTATTGTAATATCATCCTCACAAACCATCAACTAGTTATAGTCGGGCCTCAGATTGATCTTTGAGAACCATATCACACCTTCAAAATGTTCATAGATATTTTCATCCATAAGAAAGGGAACTTTTTCTTTATTGGGGCCTGGTTCTAGATACAAGAATCAATAAAAATCTAAAATCTTCCATCTGAATTTTTCATAAAAATAATAGGAGCTACCTAGGGGGAAACACCGTGTTTGATAAAACCATTCTCTTGAAATTATTCTAGTTACACCCTCATATTTGGGAGCATAGTAAGGGCCATATGTTTCATAAATCATACCCTAATACCCAAGATAAACTTGAAATATACTAAAGGGTATTTCTGATCCCCATGGGTTGGATAATAGCACCTGGAATCCTATAAGATAAAGGTGGGAACAGGTTTTCCACATAAATAGTGGAAGGAAAAATTAAAAGTTAGTATGCTAAAAAAATCCATAGGTACAACAATTCCATATGTAAAATTGGTATATAACCCCATTATAAAAGCACAAATTACTAGAAAATAAAAGATAACAACCCAAGTAAAAACTGAAACATCTCTCTATGTATTAAGGCATCAATAAAAACTTCCACCTCTAGGTGGCACTTTCCCATTGCTCAAACCTAGAAGAAAGAAATCTATTAACGTCTGAAGAAATAGATAGTGTGTGAGATAAAATCCTAGTAGGGTCTCACCAAGTGTTACATAATAAGATTCTAAAATAACTAGCCAGAGAGATATTTCAATTTTAAATAAAATAGGAATGGAAGTACAAGATCATATTAAAAAATCATGATTTTCATTTCAATTGATGGAAACATTAAAACAATGGATTAATAAGCCTTTTATATAAAATATTTTATGTAAATTTAAAAGGAATGTGTAAATAAATTTTAAAAATAGTGGAATACATATCAAAATAATCAAAAAATGAGAAACATGGACATCTAATAAGAGGTATGATAGTTCCAGGTCATGGGATCCTCACACACTTATAAAATGATAATGGTAATGTGCACACACATCCCTAAAACATTGTTTAGAGAGGACTAAAAAACATCACACTGAGAATAAGATATATAACTAATTTTATGTTAGAGTTTTAAACCATCATTCTATTGTTAGGGAATTCCCATCCTAGTATTTTTACCCTAAAAATCACTAACTACATATTCCTTCATGTGCTCAATTTATAATAAATAATGGGTAAATTATTTCAAAACTGTTCAAAACAGAATATCCTTATTTTCCATTTTAATGTTCCAATTTCCATATAAAAAACAATACACAGGTTTTTAATAATTTCATGCATTTTTTCTGGATAAAACCAATGGGTTTTTATCATAATAGTTTAATCCATTTACTTAAAAAAAATTCACAATTTAATTTCACAGAATAAAATTCCACAATTTCCATAAAATTCAAATCACTCCCTAATTCATTAGAATTGGAGGATTTTCCCAATTTATATTTCCAAAATAATTTCAAATCCTAATTCACACCGAATAGGGTTTTCAAAATATAAATTGAGTGAAATTTAATTTAAATAAGAAATTTTTCCATGAAAATCTGGAGTCAGGCGAGCCTACCCCTTTAAAATTTATTAAAAATAAAAGGTAAAAGGTACAAGAAAATTCAGGGAGGTGTTTTAAAAATATGTGTATAAAAATCCCCACATAAATCAGCCTGAACAAACCTATCACAAAATTCAGGAGCAACAAATGACCAACATGAACCTACTTACAGAATCACCCATTTAGAAAGAGCATTTGTGACTTGATTCGCCTAACAATAAACATAAAGTACTTCAAAAGAGATAGAGTTTGCTAACTGAAGGCATTCCACCCACGCTGAAAGCATCCTCCATGGCACATTTTAGGACCGATCTCAAAGAATTTGAATAGTAGTGGATGAGTCTGATTCAATCCAAATTTCATGCCATCCAAATAAAACAACGTAGCTGATAGCTTTAATAGTTTCCCATAACTCCACCTCTATAGAAAAACCATTAGCAATGTATTGAAAAATAATCCTTTGACAAATACCCCATGGGTACCGAAGACACCTCTACAACCAGCCGGACCGGGGGCTCTAGATGCTGCACCCTCAAAGTTAACCTTCAGCCAACGTGAAATATGAGGGATCTATCTAACATATTTTAGCATTAATGGCTTCCTTTCCTTGCCATTGATACCAAGATACCCGAGCAGGGTTATGTCAGAGACATCATTTTTCATTTCCTTGGTTTGAAAACATGAAGCAGACCGCATTGCAAAATGAATCACTAAGACACCACCTTGAATGGAGGGGACACAGTTATTGAAAATGAGATCATTTATGGACTTCCACATATAAGAAAACAGATTGGCTACCACTGCATATATCAGAAAATGGATCTTCTCACTACATTCTGCATTGTGCAATGAGCAGAACAGGGCATCAATTGAATTCATTGAGAGGCTTCAATGGAAAGTTGCCTGCAAATAGTTCCAGATTTTAGTAGTAAACTGGCATGTAAGAAAAATGTGCTCATCAGATTCAGCCTCATGTAGACAGAAAAAGAAAACTGAGGATAAATTAATTCCAATCTACTGCAAAGTAGATTGAAGAGGAAGCCATTTTCTCCATACCCTCTATATGAGCAATGTAGCAGTTGGAGGAATGAAGGGCTTATGGAAAGCAATAACCCAAGGCGGGGCTACAAAGAATGACAACATAAGCATTTATACAAGTCTCTAGTAGTAAAATTACCATTCAAATTTGACATCCAGATGAGCAGATCAGAGTAATGAAAGGAGTATGTGTCAATTTCACAAAAAACCTGACTAGGGAGATATCAAATAATATAGGAATTAATTTGATATTCAGAAATAGTCAAATCCCTTAATGAAGTAGGGATGCAGATATAATCACAAATAGACCTGGCTATCAATTGAGTGGTCTAGAAATTAAGAGCATAATTTTTGGACACCATCCATTTAGAGGATAACATTAAGTAAGAATAAGATTTCTTAAGTGCAGGCCAAATGGATGAGCAAAGATAAGTTGAATGCCCTTTATGGAGCTTGTCAGTAAATCTTATTTGAAGAAAATCCATAGAATTATCAGGAAAATCAATTAAGTTCCAAGTGAAGTTATTTATCAATGTGTCATTAAAGAGACTAATATCCTTAACACCCATTCATCCCATCTGAATAGGCTTAATTCATTCATTCCAAGCTACGGTGATTAACTTCCTCTCATGGATAGAACCAGTCCAGATGTAATTTCGTATTTTACCAGCAATCTTTTTAATCAAATCCCTTGGCTAACGATAAACTGAAAAGGAATTGAAAAACATCGATGTGATCGCAGAATTAAGTAAACAGATTCTCTCCACTTGAGACAAGTTTTTCCCTTTCCAATTGGATAGTTGAGTCATAATTTTCAGAGAAATATTCTCCAGAAATCCTCTCTTAATCCTTTTCCAAAAGAGAGGAACACCAAGATAGATAAAAGGGAGCACCCCTTTCTTGAACCCAAGCTGTTGAGCCACTCTAATCTTCATTGAAACAGAGATACCATTACCAAACATGATAGAGGATTTTCTCTAGTTAATTTCCTGACCTAAAACCTCTTCATAGTGAGAGAAAATTCATTTAATGCAGGAAATGGTGTATTTTTTCGCTCTTGCAAAGAGAAGGATATCATTATCCTAAAATAGATTTGAGGGAGAAAACAAATCGTGTTTAACATTCATCCTCTAAAACCACCCATAGTTTGAAAGGTCAGTGAGACACCAGCTCAAATAATCCTTTGCAAAGGACAAAAGTAGTCCAGAAAGAGGATCACCCTATCTGACACCTCTTGAACATTGAAAGAACCCCATGGGAGATCCATTAACTAGAATGGAGAGTCAATCACTATCAATAATGGAGTTGAAAAGGTCAATAAACTATTTTTAAAACCCATGAATTCTAACTATTTGTTAATCTAATCTCCATATAATAGTGTCAACGGATTTTGAGATATCAATTATCAAAGCCATATTGTCATCCTTAACCTTTCTTTTCATCACATTGACACACTCTGAGGAAGTTCATAAACAGTTCTGAATGTTCCTCCCATGTATGAATCCAAACTTATTTCTTGATATAAGACCCCTAGAAACACTACCCAAATGATGGGTTATAATCATACTGATGAGTTTTGGTAAGGAATTCCCAACAGCAACTGGTCTAAAATCTTTGATTTCAAGAGAATTGTCCTTTTTGGGTATAAAAGAAATGAAAATTGAGTTCATTCCAAATGGCATATAGGAAAATCTGAATAAATAATTCATAGCATTACTCATCTCAACCTGAAGTATTTCCCAATAAAATATAAAGAATTTATTTGTAAAACCATAAGGGTCTGCCAAACTATCAATGCTTAAAGAGAATAAGGCAGAATGAATCTCTTTAGCATTGGGGATTTCAACCAGTATTTTATTTTGCTCGTTTTCATTGGAAGGTTCAAAGAATTGGATGATCTTATCAGATATCTCTTCATCAGATTCAGAGTATAGTTGTTCAAAGTAATTAACTGCCGCACTAGAAATCTCCATTTCAGAATAAAAGAGATTGCCTTCAATGGTGAACGCTTGAAGATATTTCTTAGCATGTTTTTTCCTATTCATATAGTGATTTTTTTTTTGAATTTCTATCTCCATATTTCTATAACCTAATATTTAACTAATTTCTTGCTAACTTCTCCTTCAAATCAATAAGCTTTTCCAGATTAGCAGTAGCTTTTATTTCATTCTAGGATGGAAAATCCTATGAGTAATTATCTTGTTGATTTTTGAGAGAGCCATTTCAGCCTCTTGAATATCAATGTCAATGGAGGAAAAGGTCTCTTTACTCCATTTCTTCAGTCTTTCCTTTACAACTATCAACTTACTACATAAAGAGTGAGAAGGGCTACCCAAAAATTCCACTTTTTATGCTTCTAAACAACTTCCCTTTAACTTGGGATCATTAGCCAAGTATTATAGAATTTCAAGGGAAGAGGGGTATCCCTCTAGGTACAGAAACAAACATCCAGAAGAATAGGATTTTGATCAGAGTTTAATCTGGGAAGAGTTCTCCCAAAGCCACTGATTACCTTGTTTCTGTCATCCACTTGTACAAAACACTTGTCCAACTTACTATTTTGACGACCATTTTTAGTGTATCACATCCAAGTGAACTCAGTTCCAAAAATGGGGAGCTCAATAAGGCCACATTTTTCAATACAAATAGAACGATCTTGGGCTGAGACGTGACACAAATTCCGACCAGTTTTCTCCTCTGGTCTTAGAACTGTATTGAAATCTCTAATTATAATCCAGCTATTCATCATGTTCTCAGATATATCCACTATGTTTCTCCACCAAGAACTTATTTTAATGTAAATTTTAAAATCATAAACAAAGGCAACATAAAGGGGGCATTGTTGAAAGAGCAATTGAGAGTAACCGATTGAAAATTTGAAGCAACCAATGTGAGTGATACATTATCATGCTTAATCACCCATAAATAATCAGAATCATTAAAAGTTAAATTACTATAAATGAAGGAATATCCAAGGGTGGACAATTTGAATGATCCCCATTTGTCAAACTTCATCCGTGGCTAAGCTAATCTGACTAATAAAGGCTTGTTGGTCACAAAAAAGTGCCTAAGGGTCCTGACCATGGGAGAGTTCCCAATCCTTTGGAAATTCCAAAATAGGATACTCATTTCATTTACCTGAGCCTAGTGTTAGGCCCATATTTTATACTTCACAAATTCTTTAGAGGAAAAATAGTTTCAATGTCATGGGAGGCACCATAATCCCTATTATCCTCCTCAACTGTTAGTAATGAGAATCTGTTGGGATAACATGTAGATCTAACAAACCTTAAGGAGGATAGAATAAGAGAGTAGGAGATAGAAAATGGGAGAACAACTCTTACCAGGAAAGGACCGAATGATGAGATTCGAGATTTTATCCACCTTATAGAGGGGTATAATGAACTAAATGGGACCTTGAGAGCCCTCCCAACATTGGAAATTGAGATATCCTAAGTTTGGGTCATGAAGGGGTCCAAAATAAGGTTTGGATAAATTTAAAATATTATTATGAATTAATTTTTCCCATATGTATGCATATCTAGGAAAGGATGCATGGTTTTTCAAACCGTTCAACATATCCATACACCCATATAACGGGGTTCATGGTTTATACTAGGTGTTTGTACAGTTTTTAAAACCATGCACTAACCATGAAAATCCTCATAACTTGGGTTTTTTTGGTTTCACTAGAAGGGTGCACAATATGGGAAAAATGTGTGAGAACCATTCCCAACTCAAGAGCCTTCCAAAATTTCCAAAATTTATCTCAATTCTTCCCTAAACGATCCCCAACCAACGAAGGATCAAAATAGGGGTATAGGAGTACCAGAAAATGGTAACAAGATTTTATAACCTCTCCAAAATAGAAACATTCTATCCCTATATATCCTGTCATGAAGTATCCATGTTAAAAAGATGATTCCACTACTCTTTAATTAGTTCTTATATATCTAATGACTCATGATATTCAACACCATACTTTCATAGCCCTCGAACCTATGGTATCATCCTATTACTAAGCTACATGGTTTTAGAGTCAACAACCCCAACCAAATTCTCAATCAGGGTTAAATATGGATCAACATCAAGATAACTCTAGCACAGAACATGAGATGGATCAAGAAGATACGTTCATAAATACAATACCTAGAACACATTTTGTATTAAATTAAGATACATAGAATGTGATACATAGTAAGTCACTTTCCCCACCAATTAAAAAACCTAAAAAGGTTCCACAAAATGAGGAGAAAGCTTCTCTTTCCCCCTAAGCTATTGATGAACCAAATAAGGTGAAACATTCAAGAACACCTGATCACCAATAGAAAAATATAATGTCTATAGAAACAATCAACATAAGACTTATACCGGCTCTAAGAATTTAACATCATTTGATGAATCAAATGAATCATTGCTAAATTATCTTTAACCAATATCAATCCAACCATGGAAATTTCACCGAATATCTAACCAACATAACATATATTTATAAGGCCGACCATAGAAGGCCTTAAAATGATCCATCCTGATCATGGACTAGTTACTGTTTTTATAAACAAACGCAACCAGCCCCAAATGCACATCTCAAGCCCCACCAAAGTCAAGAACATAAACATGAATCATATCCTAAAAAAATTAAATAAATAATTCTGTTTGGATGTCCAACTATATATGGTATGTTGTACTCAAGTGAACCTGATATCCTAATGCCTCTTGAAGGACTCTACAAAAGTGGGGAGTAAACTGATTATCTCTATTAGAGATTATAATAAATGGAACTGTTTGTAAAAAAAATCTATTTATCATTGTGATTTTCCAACTCCTTAACTTTTGTTCTATAATGAATGGGTAAGAAGTTACCCAATTTAATCAGCATATCAATCACAACCTATATAAAATCCTTCATCTTTTAGGTATTTATAAACACAAAAACAAAGTCCATTAATATTTTATCTCACTTCCTAGTTGGCACTAGAAGTGGTTGAATAAATCTTCAAGGTCTCTAGTGATCTACCATGACATTCCGCTATGTGTAAAAATGAGAAAAAAATCCGTAATTCCCCATATCATACTTTGTATCCAAAATCATAGCTATATCTCATAGAACATATTCATAGTTCCTCGGTGTAATTCCCATTGAGAATTACAGAAATCCCCCATAATAACATTTATAATAGGAAACAGTACTATGTACCGGTTTTGGAAACATAGAATACCCTATGGATAGAATGACCACTCAACAATAGTCTCCCCACCATAATGAGAGTCTCTAATACCGAGGAACTCATAACCAAGATATTATTCCTAAATAATCATCTCAAGAAGAGTGGAGGTCAACTGAAAACTGTCAAAAATAACCTCATACCATGATTCCCGAACACCAATATAAAACTATGAAAACATTTCTAACATGTTTCACTCTTCTGATGATTATCTCACATCCTCGATTGGAAGTTTCCTACTCAAAGAATCCATGATGACATTATCTTTCCCCGGTGTATAATCAATATAAAAGGAAAAATAATGTAGGTATTCTACCCATCATATCTAGTGGAGATTCAAATCTTTTTTATAGAAGTTATAACTCACAATATTGTGGTTTGAATACATGGATAACATTTCTATGAAAAGGCAATTACACCAAATCTTAAGCACATGTATCATGGCTATGAGTTCATGGTCATGGGTTGGGTAATTTTATTGTGTGTCCTAAAATATCAAGTGTAATAGAAAACGATATGATCACCCTGTATATGAACACATACCAAACATAAACCTGATTCATCGCATAAGATCAAATATCCCTACCAAGCATCTAAAAGAGTCAACACTAGCATAGAAGTCAAAACACATTTCATCTCAAAAAAATAACTCTAACATTTTTTATCCCAAGAAAAATGTAGTCCCTTCCAAGTTAGAGTAGTCATTAGAGAATCCAACTTTGATAAGTCCTTTACAAATTGATAATAATATCTAGTTAAACCTAGGAATCTTAGAATCTCAAAAACATTATGTCGTTCCACCCATGTCATAACAACCTTCACATTCTCAGGATACACTAATATACCATGTAAACAAAGATTTCCACCACAAATACTACAAAAAAGATAATTGAGTCGAGTCGTCAACTCTTTCAGTATAGTTGCTAGCATGTGGTATGAAGGAATATATATTGTCTATGTACCCAACACCAAATCAATAGAGAACTCTACCTCTATTAATATTGGAAAACCAGATAATTTAGAAGAAAAAATATAGGGAAACTCGACAAAAAATAGAGGGAGATCATTACTCAATGATTCTTACTCGAGGTCAAAAGAAAACATAGATATCACATTCCCTAACTCTGGATAAGAAGGTCTGGATCTACTCAAACTTGGGTCCCATTCTCCCTGAGAGATATGAAAGACTCTATCAGGTCTAGTAATGGATACCCACCAAAGATAAAAATCAATTCATTATTTATATAAAATGAAAAAATCCACCCCAAATATAACATAAATAGGTTTCATGTTGAGAACCAAAATATCCCATGATATATAAATATCTGATAAAGTGAACACACAAATAGTACAATAAAGACCATACTCTCTATTTGTTCTGATGGGTGTAGTAATATCCATCACATAAGATAAAAAATCTATATGAATATTTAGAAGTATCATAATATGAGTAGAAATGAATGGATTAGATACAAATGTATCAATAAAAGAAGTCACTAAATATGAATAAATAGGGATTTTATGTATAACAGTAAATGGAATCATATCTTATTCCTTCGGAGACACTTCAACAGTGTGAAGGATATTCATTCTAGATGCTTATGGCAGGAACACCATAGTTTGTGAATCATATGATTACTCTATAATAATTTCTGGTGTTGATGATCATGTTACACTATGTGGAGCATAATAGATATGACATAAATTCTTCAAGTGACCTAAGAATCCAAATGAATCACATAAATTGGGTGCCTCAGTGAAAACCCATTTCTAGGCACTATAGAAGGTCTAGAAAAAGAAAGATGTGATGAACCACCATGAGAATAATCACGCATCATATTAACTTTATGGAAAATCAAAAAACTACCACTAGGAGAAAACTATACTCCTCTCAACCTTGACTTACTAGCTAGGTCCATCTCAACCATCAACATTTTGTCCATCACTTCAGCATAAGAAGAGAGCTTTAGAAAGAAAACCTATGAATGCATATAAGAACGAATTCCCATCTCAAAATTTCGATTCTTCATTATCTCATTAGATAAAATATCAGTTAAAAACTCTACAAGATCACCAAGGATAATTGCATTTTATTTCATGGACCTATTAAACTACTAGAGTTTGAAGAAACATATAGCCATAGATAACACTATCTATTCTTGATATAACTATTCAGTTAAAAGTTCTTTATGGTTCTTACACTCTAATCTATAATGCTTCTTTTCCATAACAATCATGTCCCACCATCTCTTACTAGGTCCCTCTAGCTTGATTGTAGAGCATTTCACCTTGATTGAATCAGGCCTCTCTATGAAATCGAACAAAAGCTCAATTATCCTCAATCATTCCTCATCCACATGATGAGAACTTCAGCCATTGAATTTGGGTGGCTTCTATAAAACAAAATCCTGAGTATGATTTTGAGACTCATACCTATAAGGTTCCATAGTTGGATCCTAAATGGGAAAGGGTGTAGGTACATATCTAGGATCTTGGATATCATGCTGAAAACCTCAAGAATATTCGAGTCCACAAGATGATTCTATCATTATGGTTTATTAGCAGCTTCCTTTTGGATCTGATTCATGAATCTTCTCGGAGGAATGATGGTACAAAAAATTTGTAGACAACATTAAAGTTGTACGAACATTAAAAATATTAGCTTTCAAATAAAATTAATAGATAAATTAATCACATCTGATAGATAAAAAAGATTTAGATTTTAACTACCCAAATCAAAATAATGGAAACAACTAGAACTAATCCTCAATACATCATTACCAACCCACCACAAGTGACTTAAGGCTCATTATGGTGATAACTATCCAGTAACTCACTCAAAAATACCTCCTAAACCTTAATAAGATCACACAACTACATAATGACATCAAGGAATGACTCTTAACCTAATCTTATGATACCACTATGTCATGAACTGTCTCGGACACCCTAGTACCCAATATGAACCTGACATAGACAAAAGGGTTTCCCTGATCTCCAAGGGTTGGGGACTAAAACATGACATCATACATGATAAATGTTGGAACATATTTTCTACATAAAAAGTTGAATAAATAGTCACAAGTCAGTATGCTGAAAATAAAACTCCATAAAAAGAGGAGTACCCGAATTTAAATATGTATATATACCCAAATTACAACCACAATGTACTTTAAATTGAAATATAACAATCCAAATCCCAACATACACAACTCTCCATGTCCTAAAGATTCAAAAACAACCACCATCTTCATTTGGAACTTTATTCTAGCTAAAACCTAGCAAAAGGGAATCTACAAACTCTTGAAAGCAATGGTTGGGTGTAAGCTAAAATCTTAGTAGGGTCTCATCATGTGTTCCATAATAATTTTCAAAAATAATTATCCAGATAAATATTTAAATTTTAAATAAAAAATTTATATAAGAACAAGAACATAATTAAAAAATAATTCTTTTCATTTCAATTGATGGAAAAAATTTAAAAAAAGGATTTAAAAACATTATATATAAATAGTTTATATAAATTCACATGGAATGGGTAAACCAAATTTTTTAAAAAATGGAATATATGTCTAAAAACACAAATGAGAAACATGTTCATCTACCATGATATATGATAGTTCCAAGTTGTGGAATCCTCACACACTTATAAAATTATAATGATAATGTGCACACACGTCCCTCATATAGAAGTTATAGAAGAATAATCAACATCCTATTGAGGATAAGAGCTGCTAATAAGTTTATATTAATTTTTTAATGAAGTAATCTATTGCTAGGGAATTCCCATCCTAGTGTGTTTTACCATAATAAATCACTATCTACCCAGACTTTCATGTTTTTAAAAAATAATCAATAATGGGATAATTATTTCAAAACATTTCAAAATAAAATTGCCCCATTTTCCTTTTAAATATGAAAAGTTCTCTTTAAAACCATCACATGAGTATTTAATTGATTAATTAATTTTTATAGGATAAAAGAAATAGATTATTATCAAAAAAAATTAATCCATTTTCACAAAAAAAAATCACAATTCAATTTCAAAAAATAAAATTCCACAATTTCAATCAAATTCAAATCATGCCCAAATTCACTAGAATTCGGAGTTTTCCCCAATTTCTCTTGAAAAATAAAATTAAAATCCCAATTCACAACAAATTGGGTTTTCAAAATTTAAATTGAAATCAATTTAATTTAAATCATGAAATTTAGGGTTAAATATGTTAGACAAATTTATTCAAAACTTCCTATTGAAATAAAGAGATCATGTCCCACAATACCCATAATAGGAAACTCTAATGTAGAACATTGGAAATGATGATCTTAAAATAAAACCAATATTCAAGGTATAAAAAATGGAGTTTATATATTCCAACAACATAAACATAAAAAAAATAAAAATGATGAGAGAAGAATAGGGTGGGGGATATAAAAAGAGATATAAAATATTACCTAGAAAGGATTGAATGATGATCACCAAGATTTGATCTGTCTTGGAGAAAGTTTTTAGGAGCCCAAATGGGTCTTTGAGAGCCCTCATATCCTAATAAATCAATATATACCATGTTAGGGTCTATTTGAGGTCCAAATAGTTTATGGGAGATTTAAAAAAATCAGAATTAATTCTTCTTGTATGTGTGGTTAGCTTGGCAGGGCGTATAGTTTTTCAAACCATGTGCCCTAACCATCTTCCCCTCTAATGTAGTGCACAATATCTACTAGGTGGGTTCATGGTTCATAAAAAATAATTCTAGCCATTCCAACCCTAAATGCCTAGGTTTTCATGGTTTTCACTAGAAGGATGCTCAGTTTTGGGAAAACGTGCACCAACCATGAAAAACCCGAGATCCTTCCAAAATTTTTCAAATTTATCCCTAAGAACCCCTAATAGTTCCCCAAACAAAGAATTATTAAAATAGTGGTCATAGATTAATAGAATATGATAATATGATAGTACAATATGATATTCCATGGAAGATATCAGAGTCATATTATGGTGAAATTTGATGAAAAAATCGATCTCCCACCTAAGATGTAGTCCCAGAACATCCTAAGGGAAGACATCCATATAATACATAACAACTGAAGGAATCTAGATGCGTAAAGATCCCACTACACAAAGGAATAAAATTTCCAACTTATGGGTGATGGTTTTAAGCTTCCTACTCCCAATACCCACCCGATCCCCCATGAGATCTATCCCACCCACAAATGAGAGTATCAATACATAATTCGAAATTCATATAACTAATCTGCAGTGATAGTTGTTCTAGAAAAAAATTGTGGACTACCAATCCATATCCAATATGATGTCATAATGTTTCATTATTATAAAAAAAGTTAATATGAGAAACTATCTATAAATAATGATAGCTCCCATTGCTAGCAGATATACAATATTGAAGAAGTGTTCCCGATAGTACTCTCCAAGAAAAGCTGATGGGATAATGTATTAGCTAGGAGCTCTAACTATTTCACCATGAGTAAGTGGATGAAGGAATAAATCATACCTTTGCTTATTAGTGATAATAAACAGTATAATAAACACAAATCTTACCTCTAATAATCTCATAAGATATTGGATCATAAGAATCCATAGCTTGTTGTTGTCCATGTCCCCAACCACTAGCTCCCTGAGCCTGATGTGGGACACTTGGTGGTTGAGGTGGGAGTAACTCATAACATTTCCCCCACTGTTATATCCTCCTATAAGAGCCCAACCTTCTCCATTTCCAGCTCCACCTCTCTAGGGTCACCCTGGCCTCACATGAGACATCGATGGTCACAATTCTACCTCTACTATAATAGTCCATCTGATTTGTGCCTTCCCTCCCCAGCAAGTCAAGTTAGTCAATCATGTTCCATGTGACCACACATATCACATGGTTAAAATCAACCCTCTCTGTTAGAAATTGGTCCTTTAAGATGTCATTATGTTGAATGACCATGTTCTTGAGTATGGTTATGAGGAGGTATTCTATGTTGATACCTTTCAAACTGTTTCCTTCTAGCTGCTACATATGAATCATCCTCATGAAACCCACTACCAGCTCCATCTCTCTATAATCCCTCATATAGGAAGCTCACTATCACAAGTGATCTCTTTAACACTATAGAATATGTAGGAATGTATTAGGATACCACATTGGAATGAATGTCTCAGTAGATACCATTATCAAACTTCTACACCCTAAAGTAACCATCTAAAACCATTTTGAGGGAGAACCATGTAAGGTTAGTATAACTCGTAGCATAATCAGTAATTTTCGTCCCAACTTTCTACAGCTCCGTAATACCTTGAATCTAAATTGAGCATGAGAATATGGGTTAGTAATATTCATGAAGGAGATTTTGAAAGTCATACCTCGAGAGTTTAGACTCATCATGCATATTCATGACTAAACATTACTAGTTCCCAACTAATCCATTAAAAATAATGGATACCAGTGAAACCATCTAATCAGTCAAGTTCCGAAAAAGTTGGAAAACATCGACAAAATCCAATCTTCTGCTATATAAGGATCTTGAACACAATGTAACCTTAACAACCTCTATTATTAAAAATCACAGAGTGTGCAAATCATGTCTGTATCCCCATCCTATTCTATTATTATAATCTTTTACTCAATAGGTGTGGGTTCTACTACTTTCCAAATAGGAGTAAAGATCTTGAATGATGGCTGCTAAACTGAGGCCTATAAATCATTGTATCTTCATAAAAATCTTAATGTTGTACCCAGGATGGCTATCCTTAAAATTTAATCAAGATATACCATATTTAGATGAACATATATATATTTATGATGAGTTGATGCAAGAAATATAGTTAAAGGACTCAATCCTCTATGATGCATGTACCAAAGTTCCCTGCAATGAATGACTTGGAATTCCTAGTTAAAAAGTTGGTAATTAGAGTCTTGGTGAGTCAATATGTCATTCACCACACCAAAACTAGGTTCCTTAGCGCAAATTCCACACTCAATATACTTTGACATTATTTCCCCAATTTCCCAACCAAACCTCATTAAGGGAAAAAATATAAACACCATCCCCATGTCAAACCTACCCATGATAACTATATATCATGAAATAACCCATCAAGGCATGCTTGAATGTTCGATGTTCAAGCCACAACTACACTAATCCCACCTCCATATGCCAAGGTATATCAAAAAGCATCGAAAGGTATAACTAATATGGGTGTAATTTTACTATGTACCTTTACATATGCACCCAATCATCACTATGATAAAGTGTATAAGAATAATAAAAAAATAATACAACATCTAGAGTAATAACCATGAATGTAATAATCTCTAGGAAATACATAGAGATAGATAGATAAATATGAAAATAAAAAGTGTAAAATACATACCCATCCAGAAATGATGTTCCAACCTGATAATAACTAAAAAAGAATTTCTACGAGACCTTTGACCCAGATCTCAAAGATAGAACCACTATAGATGGTCATATGAACCTAAGTATACCTATGATCTTCTGAAATCACCATTAAACTGTCTGTCATTTTTATAATATATGACACAAGTGGGAAAATCTCATGCATGGGTTAGTATAAACATACCAAATATAACACCCAAAAAACAGTATATAGAGCACTAAGAGACATGATAGAATTTATAACACCCAAAAAATTTTGTGGTATTATTCTCTTAAATACATTATATTTATAGCCTATATTTCATTAAGCATTGTGTTCCTTTGAAACAACAATTGGTTATTTTGGATATAGTCATAATCTATCCATTAAACATAAATTTTCCACTTCTGTGTTTTGACTTTCAAAAAATGGTCATCAAGAGTTGTGACTAGTAAGTCATTTGGAGACTGATAGAACCAACTTGACTTTTGATGAATAGTAACATACCCTTTAGGATTAGTAATATGAATATTAATATGACACTTATGAAAATTAAATAATGATAATATTTTATTTTTTAATGTAATAAGATAATGAGATCGTAATTAATTTCTCAATGTGATAGAAAACTAATTATACCTTTAAAATTGTTATGTTTGAAATTAATTATTATTTTGTTTAAAAATTAAATTAAAAACATATAGAAAATTATTTTCAAAAAATGGAGTTCATTTTTTAATTTTACACGTTGGAAAATGGTTATGGTGAATTTTTGGTATTTTTCTAAATTAAGTGAATTTTTCGTGAATAGTAAAAATACAGTTTTGAGTTTTCTGTAGTTTAATGACATCATAATTATATAATAATTAATATAAGAGGCTGGTAGACTTTTTTTACAGTAACATATGACATTAGGTATCCCACATGGATGAAACCATGGAAAAATACCAAGGGAAAGCCCATGGTTTTGCAAAAACCACTATTGTGGTGTCCCTTTTAATTAATAAAAAACTCCCTCTTAATTACTATAAATACCCAGTCACCCCCTTCATTTTATTTAATTAAAAACTCATTATACCCAAATATATTATTGTATGAACTCCCTAGGAGTACTCGCAAGGTGTCCTTAAACCCCTAAGGTACTAACCTTCATGTTTTGGGAGTTACTCTACAAGGTAAGAGAATCAACCACCCTTCTCTTTTCTTAAAGCTTTCATTTTATCTTTTATCTTTTATTTTCAATTGGATTATGTTGGAATATTTCACTCCATATTATAGTTACTTCCAATATTATTTAATATTTATGAGATACCCCCTTTCTCTTATCAAACTATTTTATGAAATTTTATGTGACTCCATTAGGCTACAAAATTTTAGTGAGAGATTTCTCAATTTTTCTTCTATTTTGAGTTCATTTATTTTATACTTCTTTACTAATATTTCCTCATCAAAATGCTATGATAATTCCAGTAACTTAAATGAACAGGAATTATATTATGATAATGGAAAATTTCGTCATCATCTCTCTTCCCCCCTCCTCTTATACTAAAAAATGAAAACATCGTCCAAGATGTGTTAATTTATCACATTCAAGGATGACAGGTTCTCAATTTTTGTTACCATCTTCAATTATGGTCATGAAACAATTTTTATAGTTGAACCATATAGTAATATATCTATTTCATCTCTTTAATTTTCTGAAATCCCAACACACTCATAATAAGGAATAATACTACAAAACAAGTTTGTTGTGCACAAAACTGCCAAGCTAAATCCAAGCATTTATCAATAACTTTTAACTAATGATTCATCTTCAAGTATATAACCGGGAATCATTATAAAATAATTTATATATATTTAATTTAACTAATAATATATATTAACAATTATGTATTTTTTTTCCACATTTGAAAAAAACTTCCATTCATGTATACAAGTAAACAAATCATGAAAACCAAGGAAGAAAAAGCATCCAAAACAATAAAATTGAACCTCTTAAACCCATTAAAAGGGCCATGAATGAACCTTATAAGGTTATAATAAATACATTAAATGTATATAAGGTTCTAGAATTATTACATAATGAAGATAAATTTTATTATTCAGGTCATTAAAACAAACGAAGGACACACTCGAGCATAAGGTAAGGTGTTTCTCATCTCACTTTCATTTCTATGATAATCCCATTGTTCACCAATTATGTCTTGTATGCAGTATATGGGTACATATATTTGATATATAATAACATTATTATCTCTATATTCATGATATTAAATGATTTATTTTATTTTTATTAAGTTCTGGTCATCTGAGTCGACCGATTACATTGTGGTAAGGAACATTGTCTAAACTACCATTTTGTTGTGACTAACTTTGTATTGTACACCTAATAATCCTCATGTGGTGTAACTAATTCCCATTTGAGATCAATTTTCTTTTAAAATTATATTTCTATTAAATATCCATAATCTCATGTCATGGATATGTTAATTTTCTAAATCGTATACAATTTTACATACAATGTATATTTGGAAAGATATTTTAACTATGGAAATATTGATGAATATGTATTCTCTACTCTATACAGATACTGAAAATGAATATTGATCTAGTATTAACTCAATGTGTAAAGAATTAATTTTAATTGAAGTAGCAGGTGATGCCCGTTATAGCCCCTGATGCATCAATAGGTCACTTGAGAAAAATCAATTTGTGACAAACCCTTCGAGTTTATTTCAAAAAATCTGACGGGATTCTACCCACAGAACTAAACCATTTTAATGGTATTATGGTATGATGTGCCAGATAAAAGACATCCAATTAGCAAAAATTCTCTTTATTCATTATTAGTTATTACTATCCATGAGGTTTTCACTATGACAAAATCATGGGATGCAATTTCATTGTCAGTTTATCAATGGTGTGAGTTTTTTTTTCATTTATTCACCATGCCATATTGACTATGTAAAATTGTTTATGATTTAGTTTTTATTGATTCAATATTACACTATTTCTAACCTCTACTGATCATTTTAATCACCCCTTTCATTTCCTACCTTCAACAAGTGATGAAAAAGAGATCATTTATTGAGTTCCTCTGGATCTAGTTTTTATTTTTTTATGTATTGTATTTTTTAACCTTTTTCAATGTAATTTTAGTTACATATATGTATCTAGTTTCTTCAAGACTACTAAAATAATTGTTCCTTCAAAATTTTCATGCCTTATATCAATTCCAATAAAACAAGTAATTCACCAGCTTCGTTGTAGACGGGTTAGGGCGTTATAGTTGGTATCAGAGGAAGTTTAGTAGAAAACATGGAAACTAGAGTAGAAAATGTATAGTAGGGAACAAATCCCTAAGGTAGTATCTGATGATAGAAGTACAAGAACATCCTTGTATTTTGGTAAGGAATATCTTATGTGAATCTTTCTAACAAATACATCCCTATATAGATATGAGAAGGTAGAGGTGGATCTGTCATAGATGTACCTAGGAGTGAAAGCTCCAACAAGGAGTTTCAGACATTACTTTGGGTATCCTAGTACAAAGAAACTAGCCTTTCTGCACTCTTGGTTATGAATCACCTGAGGGATATTATTAGGATAATTAATATTTTCTTTACCAGCCATTATGAATGATTGAATTTTAAATTATTCCTCAAAGAAACCATTTTTCTGATTATGGGATTAGCAATGTGTAGGATCTCAATTTATGCTATATATTTTCTTATGTTAAGATTATAAAATATGATTCATACCCAAATCTAGTGTATGACATTATTTGGAAATGGAGTATAATGAAATAAGGGGAATCAATACTCGTGGGCGATGTAGGGATCTCCCAACTGAGAAAGTCAACACAGTCAATGTTGGAGCAGATCAGATCATGACTATATTGGGACAACTTACTCAAATTGTAACAAATAACCATTCCACACCTGTGTTGGATTTTTTCATATGGTAGAAGCTCCCATATTTCAGTGGTACTACTAATCCAGTGATTTCTGAGCAATGGATCATGTCCCTTGAAAATATATTCATGGAATTAAGATGTAATGAGAATGAAAAGGTAGTACTAGTGGTATATTTCTAAAGGGAGATACTGATAAATGGTGGTCCTTGATTCAAAATACCATGGGAAAAGAAGAAATAGAAGATATGGAATGGAGGAATTTTAAGGAAATATTCCTCAAAAAATATTTCCCTCATGAGCAATGAACCGAAATGAAGAGAAAATTTCTGGGCTTAATTCACTGGGAAGAAGACAGTGTTGTAGAGTATGAGGCTAGAAAGTTATACTGTAGATTACGTACGTGACTTGGCAGACAAGATTGATCATTTCTTTGAAGGTCTTATGTGAAGTATTCAAAGGGAACTGGATTCTCAAACATTTTCATCATATGATGAAATTGTATGAAGTGCCATTAAAATAGAGATGAAATTTTCTCGATCAAAATTTTTCAAGGTAAACCTTGATAAGAAGAGGTAATTTGATAACCAAGGGAATGGTGAAGCACTAAAGAAGAAAAATGGAATGAATAAATTCCCATTATGTGAGAACTATGGAAGGAATCATCTCGGGAAATGATTGAAAGGCCTTGGAGTCTTTTATAAGTTTTTAGAAAAGGGGAACCTATATAATGAATGCATGGGTAAGAAATAATTTGATGATGTTCAATGGTAAAATTGTAGAGATATGGGATACTATGAAAAAAACTATCCTAAATGCCAAGAAAACTTGCCTCATAAAAGGACAAAAGAGCAAGGGAGAGCTTATATAATTACAACTACGGTGGTTGAAGATCCTAATTAAGTGGTGGAGGGTACATTAATTGTTTCCTCAAACATAGGAAACACTTTATTTGATTCCAGGTCATCACATTCATTTATATCATCCCAGTTTTCCAAGAAAATTAGACATGTCCAATTTGATTTAATAAAGGAGTTGTCAATCAATTCTTCTAGGGGATGCATCATTGAAACAATGGCATGTAAACTAGTTCTCCTAATGACACGTAAATGTGATTTAGTTGATAACCTTATCATCATACCAATGACTGACTTTGATATAATTCTTGGTATGAATTTCCTGTCAAACTATGATGTGAAGATTTATTTCCAGAAAAGAAAGTTACAATTTCTGAAAATGGTGTATAATCTCTTATCTTTAGAGAAGAAACCTCTCCATCTCATTATTATCTAGAACCACCCCTAGTAGCTCTATTAAATGCAATTATTGGAGAGGAATAGAACCCAATATATATGGGTGAGGAAATAAATAATAAAATTAAAGATGTGAATATAGTGTAAGACTAAATTGATGTGTTTCCAATGGATTTACCTGGACATCCTCCAGAGTGGGAAATTCAGTTTTCCATTGACTTAAATCCTAGTAAAAGAACTATATCAAAGACCCCATATAGAATGTCCACTATAATTTTAGTGGAGATAAATAAAAAACTAGAGGAGTTTAGTGAAAAATGATTTATTCAACCTAGTGTTTCTCCATGGGGATCCCCTGTCATGTTTGTCAAGAATAAATATGGATCCATGAGGCTATGCATTGATTACAGGGAAATCAATGTTATTACAATAAAGAATAAGTATCCTCTTCCCTGATTGATGATTTATTTGATCAACATCATGGAACTTAATACTATTCAAATTTTGACCTTCGATTCAGATATCATCAACTGCATGTGAGGAAGGAATATATTCCAAAGATAGCATTTCGAACCAGGTATGGGAGTTATGAGTTTACAGTGATGACTTTTGGACTGATGAATGCACCATCTACTTTCATGGATTTAATGAATAGAGTTTTCAAGGAATATCTTGATAACTTAGTTGTGGTATTCATAGATGATATCCTAGTATAATATAAAATTTATGACGACCATGAGAATCACTTGCAGATTACTCTGAAAACTCTTAGAAGAAATGAATTGTATGTGAAGTTTACTGAGTGATAATTTTGGCTTCAATCAGATTCTTTTCTAGGCCATATTTTCTATCAGGATGGAATCCTAATTGATCTTGTGAAGACAAAGGCAATCCAATATTTGACAATGCCAACAAACATAACCGTGCTACATAATTTTATTGAGTTAACATGTTACTATCGATGTATCGTTTAGAATATTGCCCGACTGGCTAACCCGCTAACCAAGCTCACACGTAAAGGATTTAAGTTTGTGTGGAAAAAAAACGTACAAAATGCTTTGAAGAATTGAAAATAATATTGGTTAATGATCTAATTTTTAGTCTTCAATATGGAAGTGATGGATTTGTAATATATAGTGATGCATCAAATAATGGCTTGGGTTGCGTCCTTATACAAAGTGATAATGTTATTGCTTATGCATCAAGGTGGTTGAAAACTCATGAGAAAAATTATCCAACCCATGATCTTGACTTATCTGCTGTAATTTTGCATTCAAAATATTGATATATTTTCTATATGGTAAAAAATGATAGATATACATAGATCAAAAGAGTTTTAAATACATTTTCACACAAAAAGAACTCAAGAAGAGGTAAAGGAGATAGCTCGAGTTACTCAATGATTACGATTGTTCAATACACTACCTCCCAGGATAGGAAAATAAGGTGGTAGATGCATTAAGCCGAAAAGATCATAGAATTATGACTCAAATGAGGATTGGGATATATCCAATATTCATATATCTATTAAAGATAGATATAGTAATTTTCAAATAAGGGGAAACAACTTTCCTCTTTCAAATGATTTCTAAACCATATTTATTAGAGAAGATAAAAAGATATCAATCAGATGACGAAAATCTACAAAAGAATATTATTGATGTTAAGGATGGGAGATTGGAAGAATTCGTGTATGAGGAAGGAGTTATGATGTTTTGGAGGAGGTTATGCATTTCATTTGTACCTGAGCTAAAAAGGGAACTATTAGATGATGCTCACATCTCAAATCCACTATATATACTAATGTTGGGTTACTCCAAGTTGATTTGTCACCTCCACAAACAACCACGTCACTCAAAATGAACTTCATATACCCAATATACCCCCAGACTGTCGTTGTCTACCTCCTCCGTACTTTCTCCCCGCATGACGCATTCAATTCTCCTCGCTCTCAATACCTAGTTTTCTAGCCTCGATTAGGGTTTCGAGAAAACTCCCTTGTCGAATCTGTTCATCTCCTCCCACCTCCGCCTCCAGGTACCACCGTCTCCACCTGCTCCGCCTCTGGGTACCACTGTCTCCACCAACTCCACCTCCGTGTGCTCGGACTCTATTTTCTCCACCTCGGAATCATCATAAGTTACCCAATTCCCTCCATACCTCGAACACCACATGAAATCGTGCCTCCGCCTATGCTTCTGGTCTCCTACCTGACATCTTCTTCAACCATGGTATCTACATTATCTTAGATTCCAGTCCACCATTTCTCGCAAATCTACAAATTCTTACTACTCATTCTACCCTCAATTCATCCTCCAATTATCATCTGGTTTGATTTATTTCTTTCTGTTTATTTTCTTCAATGTGATTCATTTATAAAGACTAGGGTTTTGCTATAATACTCTTCGTAATCATGAAAATTCTACATTTCATTCAGATCTAGGCTTGAGTAGTCTTTCGGACGTTGGTGGCTAAGCATCATTGAGATGGTTTATTGTCACTTGAATTAGATCTGGCTGAATGAAAATCATTTTTTTGATCCAAGTTATTAGGTTTCAATTTCAATATTTGTTTCAACTTCAATGTGGGTGGATCGTCTTCAAACTATATGCTCATATCCAATTTCCATTTTTGTGTGAAGTCTATTCATTTTTTTCATAATGTGAAATCTTATTAATTTTTTTGATGTTATGTCTATATTACTTATTCTTTTTCTATTTTTTGTATATTGCTTATTTGTTTCATGTTCTTCTGAATACAATTTTATTAATGACTTGTACATAGAATCTACATTCCAATATCAATATAATGTTTCCCAATGATCTTACATTTCTTCTTCTATTTGGGTTTCTTTATCAGCAACTCCAGTTATTCAATGTAGAATTCACAATGATTCATGGTAATTTTTCTTCCGGTATTGATTCGATATTGCATTATCATTATTACTATCCACTGTGCATAATACGGTTACATTGCACATATTTACTATTAAATATAATGAAAACCATTACAAACATGCATTGCCGAACAACCTCTAAAGATGCAAGGTTTTAGATGATATTATTAATGAAGGAACGCCACAAAAATTGTGAGTTATCTATTATGTTTACTTTAAAATTATGTATTTATGATATTTATTTTAGTATGTATATACATTACAACTAACACAATAGCAGTTTCCAAATTTATTGGGAATTATTAAATTTCATCTATTCATCTCTGTTGTACTATAATTAGTGGGCCACTGCCAACAAATGGCATCACACATGGAGACACACACATGCCATTAACACCATTACTTATCAATGGATAGTTCTGTATAATTTTTCTGTCTAAAGCTATATACTTATAAATACATTATAGACTAACACATATTAGTCATATCATACATCTTCTATGTCAACAGTGCCTCCAGAATTGGCAGTCGAAACAACAATCTCTATAGGATCAAATAATAAAAAGAAAATACAGCATGCCTATGGAGAATCTATACTTCCATTATGTTAGTATGATGTTAATGTTCTTCTAAATAACTTGTAGTTTTTAGTTGAATTACTATTTTCTGAATAACATGTAGATTTGATGCTAATATCTGTGTTTTAATTTGAACTCTCAGATCGATTCTAGATTGCAATTGTTCTTAACTATTTTGTTTATGCATTTCCAGTTTAAAAGGTATGGGCAATTTAAGATTCTAAATGCCAATGATTCCTCAGGTTTAATGAGCTTTTTTGTAGTGATGAAGGTTTTACCATGGTTCCTTCAATGCATTATTCTTAATTCATTTTATTTAATGGTTTAATGCATAACTAGGTTGTACACTATATGTTTCAACCAGCCAATTTCTTTGGCATAAAAAGGATATGAATTGATGTTAAATCTCTTCAGGTTTGCAGGAAAGAAAATTAATTTTTCTCAAATTTTTCTTTCAATCAGAGTTTTTGTCTTACCATTGATGAATTTAGGGTTATGAACTTTTTCTCTAAAAATTTATGTTAGACACATAATTATTTCTCTTAATTTTATATATCATTCAATTCACTGCTTCACGTTTCATAAGAATCATATTCTCATCACTCAAAAATTAATTGGTCACTATAGTTTCTTGACTGTAAAAAATATACTTTCCAGGATTGTACGGTTGAAGACTTTATACCTTCCAAACAATGTTTTACTTAAAAATATCCAAAGTGGGTAAAGCAGTAACATGTAATTATAATTGGATGGAAAATATTATAGTTTCATATTTTGAATGTTTATATTAGTTTTTCAGTTACATCAATAATTGATGGGTTGAAAATATTTAAAATTGGAAAGCATAAGCCACTGGAAGTTTCCTATCTTCTTAATAATTTATGATTTCTCTTATTGGTAAGCATATTGAACAAAAAATGAATATCATTAACTCCAATTCTAAATTTAGTCATTTTTATGTGGGCTATATTTTCCCATGGTTTTAAATTATATGTGATTTCTGTTTCTACTTGTAGAAAAATAGTGATTTCGAATCAAAGCCTTTGATTATGCCTCTCAGTCTGTATTCAACTGGAAAAACTGCGTATATAAAACAATTGCTTAGCAGTGACTACATGTGTAAGAAAGCTCTTCTTCAACATTTTTTTGGGTTTCATCATTTTTAATGAATGATTAATTATATGGGTAAAACTTACTATTTCATTCTTTATTTTCATATGATCGCACATTAAACTAGAGCCAACCATCGATTGATTTGTTGTTCTCATGGTATCATGATTGTTGTTAATAATAATACTCATATTTATTTTTTAATATAGATGCTTTCTTTTTTCATTGTTCTACTAACTGAATATACCGGAGTTTTGTTTGAAGGATCAATTCATTTATTTCCTGTTTGGGGAAAGCATGTGGTTTTAATCACTTAGAAAAATAATTTTCTCTTTGGACCATAATCCAATGTAATGTAACTTATTAACCTTATTTCATACTGTGGTATTAATGGATCATTGTGTTCTTTTACCCAGTCTGAACCCGATGAAAGGAGTATTCCTGGAAATATGATTGCAGTTCATGCAGACATGCCATTTAATGGCCTGAAAACGTTTGAGGGATATTTCTTATCCAAATTTTAGGGTTGTCAAATGACACATTTTGTAAGCTACATACTAATAGGGGTTGAATCTATAACAACCATTGAATATAAATATCATTGAATCCTTCTTTAATAATCCAGATATTGGATGACATCACATTAGAGGACAACCTTGGGGTTTTATAAGTAGAGAAGAAATGATAACACTAATGATATGACAATACATCTGTCATGAATTCTTTGGCTTTAACCAAGGAAGAGCTGTGTTAATTTTTTGTGACAATACATCTGTCAGAAAGTTTAAAAATCATGTTTCTATTGCAAATATTGGTAGCAGGATGCTATTACTTTTACAAAGGTTTGAGACCCAAATCATTAAATAGGATATGAATGATATTGATATTAGGAGATTGTGAAATTAATGCTCATCTAGTTATATATACTCTGATAGATTCCTCCCAACATTGAAAACATCGTTCACCTTCATATTTCCACCAGAACATCTTCCCTTAAAGGTATGAATCCAGTTACATTCAACCATAAGTTACAACATACAACATTCAACTGTCTTTGTTGATATTATGAAGGAATCAACACTTGAATCATCGAAAACCTAAGTACAATCCTTTCCAGCACATAATGTATTCAGTTTTTGTTAAATATTATTGTTTCTCCATTATTCTATAGTTTTTTACGTTTCCATTGTGTTTTTCAAGAAATCATATCTGATTTTATGTATTAAAGTGTTTTGATATCTCTTTTAAACTTCTTATAAATTTATGTTTTTTAATAATCTTCCATTTTATCCCATTTTTTCATGCAGCTGGATCTTTTCATGCTCAAGTATTTCATTAATGGTTCATGATATCATACATTAATGTCACTAAGACATTCAAATAATGAATTATTTGGAGATAATTTCACTGGATGTTTACTAACCCTAGTAAAGTTTTTTATTCTTTCAATTTTTTTTAAAATTACTGTTTTATAACTAACAGTTTACATTATTTCCATGTATTACACTTTGCGATGAAAATCTTATCTAAAAAACATGATGAAACATCAACTTATGAAGATAAATGGATTGAAGCGAGCTGCAGTTTAACTCATCTTCATGTCTGTTCCTGATAAAGCTCATGTATGGCATGTTGTAGTGATCCAGAACCTTCCTATAACATCAACCTTATAAGAACAAGAGTATGGTGTAAAATTCTATAATATTGCATATTGTATTCTACCAATATTTTAGTGTATTTTTTGACATACACGTTTAACATTCTAGAGTAGGTAAGTTCTTCTTATTGATTAAAAATCAATTACCCATGGAATTCTACTATTTGAAATCTATAAATTTTATTGACAAACACGTTTAATATTTCTACGATCTATAAGCTTTACCTTCTAATCATTTTTATCATTTTTTGAAAAAAAAAATTAACATTTACTCACAAAATATGTAATTTTTTTGCAAACATGTTTAACATGTCTTTAATGAAATATGCTGATTATTGAGATTTTTGACAATCATGAGTATCTTGTAATCTATACATTTATTGAATCAGTTTTAGTTAATTGAAGACTACAGTTCATACAAATCCATATAAAGTTTAAATTTGTATTTTATAGTTTGATGATCGTATATTTGCAATACTTGTAACAAAAAATTATGAAATAAAGCTTTAACTATTTAAGTTTGGTTGCAGGGTACTCTATAGCCCGATGGAAATGATTATGGTTGAAGCTAGTTAGGGGGAGGGGAGGGGAGAGACTAGTCAGGGGGGAGGGGATGAGAGGGGAAGAACTGGGTAGGGGGGAGGGGGCTGGAGGGAGATGGGGCTGGGTAGGGGTGAGGGGCTGGTGGAGGAAGGGGCTGGGCATTGGGGAGGAGGAGGTGGGAGTAGTGACTCATTTTGGAGCTGTGTATCTTTACAAATTGTTTGTATCACTGATGTTGGGTATGTTTTTATTATTTCGTCATGTTTCAAGATGATTTTTAGTTTAGCAAATTTGTTACATTACCAATGATCACCTATTAGTTTAACCATTTATTTCAAACAATTTTTTTGAACATTAAACTTAAAAACCATTAGGCCTTTCCAAGCTCATATAGATTATTCACTTTTTATAGGATTGATCTAGATATTCCCTACATTCAAACTACCCATCCATATGAATTTATTTTACAAAATACTGAAAAAATACACATAATGTTCTATCACATATCATCGGTTAGCAATTCATCATGAATAAGATTACGATATCATATGCCTGCACTTTTTATCCCCCTTTATTCCCACTAATCATCCATTTTTTTGTTAATGTATTCATAGATTCAACAACCATGTCTATTAATATTTATTCAAAATACCTGTATGTGACAAGATCTGGTCATTCATCACATTATGTAGAAAATAAATATTAGTTTCCATGTTCCCAGTGTGACATTCAATATAGGTTCCCATAAGATTTTGTTGATATGTCAAATTTTAAATTATTTTCCAAAATGGGACCGGTTATCTATAATATGTAATGGATTTTTATCATTTCAACCATGTTTGAGAGTTACCATTAACAAACAGTAAGAATATTTTGATATTTACAAAATAGATCTCCTTTATTACCCACACAGTATAATCCTATCATGGACCTATTTCAGTTGTGCCATTGCACTTGTGTTTTACAACCATTGTAGTTATCACTTATCAACCTATTAGTTATTATGGGTCCAAATTAATTAAATAACATTTTTAATGTTTAGTATTTGTCTTTCCCCATTCAAATATCATCAACTAGTGAGTTTTACCACAATACTTCATGCTTCTATGTTATTGGCCATTGTGCTTCAATGTGGGGTCAGACCATTGAGATTTTCCAAGACATAAGATTTATCGATTATGAATGTATTTTTTTCAGTTATTACCTCTTCCAATGTCTATCTATTACATGATGAAGGATCAATATATTTTTCATATTTTAACTCGTTCTTATTCATTCTATATACCCACATATGTTTTGTTAGATTATATATTGCATTGTGCCCCTCCATTATATACTCTATGGGACATTAGGTAATACGTTATGACTCATCTGCTGCTCTATATTATTTTTTCCTCACACCTATGAGTGCCTTCGGTTTAGTAAGTATTTTACCATGTAAAATCTATTTGATTTTACCCTTATATTTTATTATTTTTTTCTCAGACCTATGCGCTCATAAATATTTATGTGTTCTCTATATATGTGTTCTATATATATATGCATATATTATAGCAATATATAATTATACGCTAACTATTGGATAAATTGTATAAATATAAACCTCTATTTTTAGGATAAATTAATTATATTTTAATTTTTAGATGCAGATGGTAGATGGAGAGATGGTGGATTCCCCATTAAAGCAGGTGGAAAATTTAAAGGTCTCCAAGGGAAATGTAGAAAAAATGTTGAAGTATATTTGAGTATGGTTTAAATACCCTTATAGTTAGAAGTAAAATAGGAAAAATAATTAAACTGAGAAAACATTTTGAACCTTGGGAGAAGCCAAACACTTCTGCTCAAGCCAAAAGGGCGTTACTAACAGAAAAATATTCACACCCCTTCTCTTTTCCATGGACCAAACTTATATTCAGCCCATCTTATCGAATGGCATTATTTTAGGAAACCCCATGTTATCTTATCATTATTTTGGTTACTAATTCTTTTATATTGACATTCATATTTTGGATTATGCAATTTTATTATGCATTGATAAGTATTCTTATTTTTAAATAAATGTTTCCTATGTATGAAAGTCTATTCGATTCTTTTGAAGATGAAGATTTGTACAATGTGACATGATTATTGGGTGACATTTTAAGACTTCAATTCACATTCAATGATAAATAATGTTTTAAAAATAGAAACATGAATATTTATGTTGTATAAGTTGATAGAATTTTTATCAATAGGTTTTCCATTTTCTCATTAAATATATTACCATAATTATTGTTAAAATAATTGTCATCTATTATTGTTATCATCATTTATAATTCATTTTAAAAAACTGTTATTTCAAAAATGATACTTGAAATATTGGTTTTGTTGTGATTTTTATTTTAAATAATTTTTTTGAATGTAATTTTTTTTAGTTATTTGTTTCTTTTGCATCTATTTAAGGTTACTTCCTTGTATTAAATAATATTTTGTCATTATATCAATTAGTATCTATTCTTAATATTTTGTGTCACTTATATGCATTATATTATTGTTATAATATATTATGTTTTGCAATGTAATCTTTTATTCTAAAGGTTTCTTTTTACATTTGAATGGGCTTAACTACAACCTTATTTATCATAATTATCATAATTTCAAATTTCCATTAGAACGTTATTTTCATTCATGTAACACTAAATTTTTTAGAAATAAAAAATCATGGATGAGTGGAGAATGTGAAATTTTGGAACAAGAAGTCATTTTATTTTGTTTTATTAATTAGTTTTTTTTACTTGTACTAAATATGACTTGTGATTCACTTTTTAGTGCACTGGATCGTGTACTCGCTTTAATCTTTGGATAATGTACTTAATTTGAGAATTGGATATTTTTTTAGATAGTTGGATCATTTATTTTTATATCTATTCATTTATTCCAAGGTTTGTTTACATTTTAATGGCCTTTATTACAACATTATTTATCATAACTATCAAAATTTTTAAGGTCAATTACAATTTTATTTTTATTCATGTATTTCATATTTCCATGCTGAAAATAATTTTCCATTTCTTATAGATTCACCTATATCTTTTCAAATTTATTTATCCAAAATGTTACCAACTATCATAATGATGTCTATATTTTCTCTTATAGTATTCTAATAATAAGTATCACTATTTTGTGAATTTAATATATTGAATATTCATGTTTATTATTAAAGTTCAAATATTGTATTTTATTCTTAAAAATAATCATTGAACTATATCCCCATGTGATCACATAAACTAATAATTGTTTTATATCACCGTGAAAATGCACAGGCGAGTAATAGTTTCTCTATAAACCTGGGTAGCACAAATATGTATAGAGATCTGAAGGAATATTTTTGTTGGTTTAATATGAAGTGGGAAATTGCTGACTATGTGTCAAGGTTTCTAGTTTTTCAACAAGTGAAGGTAGAGAGACAACATCATATAGGAATGATTCAACCTATACCTAATCTTATATAGAAGTGGGATAACATTAAGATGGATTCTATCACTATAATACTGAGGACACCTATAAAGAATGATGCAATATGTGTAGTTGTTGATCATCTCCCAAAATCAGCACATTTCCCTCATATAAGAGAAGATTTACCACTTGATCAGCTGGAAAGACTTTATGCTAATGAATTTGTAAGACTTTATTGTGAACCTTAATCTATTGTGTTTGATTGAGATCCCTTGTTTACATTAAAATTCTAGAAAAGTCTCCAGAAGGCTTTGAATCATGAGCTTCGTATGAGTACTACTTATCACCCAAAAACGGACAGACAGTCTAAAAAGACTATTCAAACTCTAGAAGAAATGCTGAGTTCATGTTCTCTTGACATCCAAGATATGTATGATCAATACTTTCCGTTGGTGGAATTTTCCTACAATAATAGTTTCCATTCTTGTATTCAAATGGATCCATATAAAGAATTATATGGAAAGAGATGTAAAACTCCAACTTGTTGGGATAAACTCGGTGAGAGGAAACATATAGACCCAGAACATATTGAAGAGACCATGTTAAATGTGAAGACAATACAAGACCATATTAAAGTAGCCCAAAGTAGGAAGACGAGTTATGCTGACCAATAGAGATAGGATTTGAAATTCCAAGTGGGAGACCATGTCTTTCTGAAATTATGTCCATGGAAGGGTGTCTTAAGGTTTGGTAAGAAAGGGTAATTGAGCCCTAGGTACATCGAACCATTTGAAATTCTAGAAGGAATCAGAGCTGTAGCTTTCCGTTTATCAATGCCACCAAGTCTCTCCAAAGTCCATGATGTATTCCATGTGTCATTGTTGATGAAATACATGCTATACCCAATGCATGTACTCACCTCTAAAGAAATATAACTGTAACCAGATTTGTTATACAATTAAGAGATTATTGGGATCCTTGACACAACAGAGCAGGTATTGAGAAACCGGGCGACTCATTTAGTAAAGGTTCTTTAAAAAAACTAGAATATCGAGGAAGAAACTTAGGAACCAGAGGATGATATGAATAAGAACAAGCCACATCTTTTTGGTGGCCTTTATACATAAAATGTTGAGGACAAAATTTCTGGAGAGAATAATATAACACCCCAAAAATTTTATGGTATTCTTATATTTAATACATTCCATTCAAAGCCTATATATCATAGAGTAATGTGTTTATTTGAAACAACATTTGGTTATTTTGGAGATAGTCATAACATATCCATTAAACATAAATTTTCCACTTCTGTGTTTTGAATTTCAAAAAGTCATCATCTAGAGTTGTGACCAGTAAGTCATTTGAAGACTAATAGAACCAACTTGATTTCTGATGAATAGTAACACATCCTTTTGAATAGTAATATGACACTTATGAATAATAAATAATAATAATATTTTATTTTCTAAATGTAATAATATAATGAGATCTTAATTAATTTTTCAATGTGATATAAAACTAATTATTCCTTAACAATTTTTATTTTTCTAAAAAATTATTATTTTATTTAAAAATAAAATTAAAAATATTAGAAAATTATTTTCCAAAAATGATGTTCATTTTTGAAATCTACATGTCTAAATATGGTTAGGGTGAATTTTTTGTATTTTTTTAAAATACTTGAACTTTTTATGAATAGTAAAAATACAGTTTTGAGTATTCAGTAGTTTAATGACATCATAATGATATATAAATTAATATAAAATTTTGGTAGACTTGTTTATAGTAACATTTGAAATGAGGTATCCCAAGTGGTGGAAAACATGGGCAAATACCATGGGAAAGCCCATGGTTTTTCAAAAACCACTAATGAGGTGTCCCTTTTAATTAATAAAAAACTCCCTCTTAATTACTATATATACCCACCCATCCTCTTCGTTCTATTTCATTTCAAACACATTATCCTCAAATAAATGGTGGTATTAACTCCCTATGAGTCCTCCCAAGGTGTCCTCATACCCCTATGATCCCAACCATCATGTTTTGCGAGTTACTCTACAAGTTAAGAGAATCAACCACCCTTCTCTTTTCTTAAAGATTTCATTTTATGTTTTATCTTTTATTTTCAATTAGATTATGTTGGGATATTTCATTCCATATTCCCCTTACTTCCCATATTATGTTAGAGTGTTGAGATACCCCATTTCTCTCATCAATCTATTTTATGAAATTTTATGTGACGACGTTAGGTTGCCGAAATTTCGTGAGAGATTTCTCAAATTTTCTTTTATTTTGAGCTCATTTCTTTTATAATTCTTTTCTAATATTCCCCCATCTAAATTATATGATAATTCTAGTACGTTAAATTAACTAGAATTATATTATGATAATGTAATATTTCATCATCATCTCTCTTTCCCACTCCTCTTATACTAAAAAATGAAAACACCGTCTAAGATGTGTTAATTTATCACATTCAAGTACGACGAGTTCTCAATTTTCGTTACCATATTCAATTCTAGAAATTAAACCATTTTTATGGTTTAAACAGATCTTAATACATGTATTTCATCTCATTAATATTCTAGAATCCCTACACACTCATAATATGGAATAATAACACAAAACTTGTTCATTGTGCACAAAACCACCAAGCTAAATCCAAGCATTTATCAATAACTTTTAACTAATGATTCATCCTCAAGTATATAACCAAAAATCATTATAAAATAATTTATATATCTTTAATGTAAACAATAATATATATTAAAAATTCAGTATGTTTAACCACATTTCAAATGAACTTCCATTCATGAACACAATAATACAAATCATGAAAACCATGGAAGAGAATACTTCCAAAACAATAAAATTGAACCTCTTAAACCAATAAAAAGGTCCATGAATGAACCAAATAATGTTATACTAATTCTATTACATTTATAGAAGATTTTCTAATTATTAATTATTGATTATAAATTTTATTATTCAGGTCATTAAAAAAAACCAAGAACACACTTGAGCATAATGTAAGGGGTTCCTCATCTCACTTTCATTTCTGTGAGATTCTCATTGTTCACCAATTATTTCTTGTATGTTGTATATGGGTATATCCATTTGATATATAATAACATGATTCTATTTATATTCATGGTATTAAATTATTCAATTTATTTTTATTAATTTCTGGTCATATGATTCGACCGATTACATTTTGGTTGGGGACTTTGTCTAAACTATCATTTTGTTGTGACTAACTTTATATTATGAACCTAATAAAACATATGTGGTGTAACTATTGACCATTTGAGTTCACATTTCATTTAAAATTATATTTCTATTAAATATCCACAATCTCATATCATTGATATGTTTATTGTCTAAACCATATACCATTTTACATATGGTGTATATTTGGAACGTTATTTTAACTATGGAAATACTGACGAATCTGTATTCTCTACTGTATACGAATATTGAAAAGGAATATTTATCTTGTATTATATCAATGTATAAATAATTATTTGGACTTGAAGTGGCGGTTTGGGCCTACTATAGCCCCTCGATTCATCAACATGTCTCACGAGACAAATCAGTTGGCGAAAAACCCTTCAGGTTTTTTTCCGAAAAACAGACGGGTTTCTACCCACAAAACTAAACCGTTTTAATGGTATTATGGTATTGTTTTCTAGATACATCACATCCAATAAGAAATAATTATATTTATTCATTATTAGTTATTACTATCCATGAGGTTTTCACTATGACAAAATCTATGGATGTAGTTTCTTTCTTCGTTTATTAATGGCGTGAATTTTTTTTCATTTATTCACCACGCTATATTGACATTGTCAAATTGTTTATGATTCAGTTATTATTGATTCATGATTATTCTATTTCTAACCCTTACTGAGCATTTTATCTCACCACTTTCATTGTCTACCTTCAATAGGTGATGAAGAGGAGATCATTTATTGAGTTCCTGTGGATGCAATTTTTAGTTTTTGTTATGTATTGTATTTTGTAACCTTTTCCAATGTAATTTTAGTTACATATATGTATCTAGATTCATCAAGACTACTAAATTGATTGTTCCTTTAGGATTTTTATTCCTTCTAACCATACCAATATAACAAGTAATGTACTAGCTCTGGTGTAGAACGGTTGGGGCATTACAAAAGTAGTCATCTCAACCCAAAGCAATAAGGAAATAAAACCCAACAACAAATATATATATATATATATATATATGTGTGTGTGTGTGTGTGTGTGATAATACAAGAAACCCATATGGGAGAGAAAGGGGATTTATATATCATAGATCCCAGATCAAGAAAGAGTCTGCCAATAGTTACAAAAGGGTCCATCATCGATGCCCAACATATTATGTGTCTATATTTAGAAGTAACTATATGGGGGACCCACATCTCTCCACTATTTAGAAAAATTGAGGGGTCACAATCTCCATGTATATGACCCACACACTAGTATGTCATGGGGGACCACTCTATAGATATAGGACCTTTACCATAGACCATCAGGGGGTTCTAATTAGTATATAGAGTCCCTAAAACCTGGTATGTCAGGGGGGATACTACTCAGTAGATAGAAGATGTGCACCCTAGTCTTACCGCGGTAACACTTATTAGATAGAGGACTTGAACCCTAGTCCATTAGTGGAGTACCACTCAACAGATTGAGGAATCACAACTTATTACATTAGGGGGTACCACTCAGAAGATAGAGGGATCATGCCCTAGTTTGTTTGGGGGTACGACTAAATAGACTGATGACCCACACCCTAGTCCATAATTGGGGTACCACTTAGTAAATAAAGGTGTATAGGGGACCCACGCACTGGAATTATAGGGGGACTTCCCATCCCAGCCTCCCTATAATGATCATACCCAATCACTATTGTCGTCAAGTGATAATTGAAGAAGCATCACAATTAGAACATATCATATCATATCATATCATATCATAAAGGCTACTATGAAGGCCAATATCCCATTTTTCTTGAAAAAACACTCTGCATAGGCTACTCACACACCAAAATCTGAGTCAAAATAAAGGATATGCAGTATATAGATGATTTACAAGAGTTACAAGATGTGTAAGGTGTCCAAAAAGCATGTGGACCCACTTCTATGCTTGGTCGTATCATCACCAGCACACAAATTTCTATCCATGTAGTACTACACGACATATATCAGTCACCCGAGGACCACCCATGTGATCTTATTCTTGTCCATGTACCTGTTCGTGTGCTAGTACATGGTGTGTGCTTGACCATGTCCACGTACTCCCAGAGTACATGTCATGCTAGCAGCACCAGATCACATAGTGTGTTGGGGTCCCACATGGTGTGTGATATTTAACTCACCCAGAAACACTAGTCACCATGACCATGGGACTACACACTATTTTTTTTATTAAAAGGTGTTCAGTTGGGTTTTTCATAGAATTCTTGTAAATCATCATGAATTCTCTTGATCTATCTTTAACACCGCAATTCTCACCATTTTAACACTCATAATCAGTGGCAAACTCCTTCGGTCATCAATTCCAGCCCTAAATTTTCTAGAAACTAGAATATTGTTCTACTTCACAAATACCTCACACCATCCATCACTAATGGTTCCTATCATTATCTCCCTGAATCCCCAATCCATGATGGGATCACCCACATTCCAATATCATACCTAGTACCATTCATGAAACCATTATGAATCTAGGGGTTCCATCATGCTCGAACTCACTCCAAAAAAGGAGAAACACAACCCTTTAGAAAAATAGTGAAGAACATGATGAATAGAGATGGGTAATATATAATAAATCTATCATTGGAAAAGTGATCTTGAAAAATGATCACATAATTTTGGTGATAACAATGCAGAAATATTTTTAATAAGATATAAGAATGAATCAAAAAAAATTAGGGCCCATGCGAATGTTGAAAAAATTATAAATAAAATAAATATATTAATACATGGTTGATTAATTCAAAAAATGAAAAAAAATACAAAAAAAAATTCCCTACCTTGATTAGGATTTATTATTGTTGAATAATTTAGTTTCTAATAATTTAGGCGACATGTTGTGTTCCTTGTTCCTCGATTCACCATGATCTGGTTATTGTTTGTAGACCAATCTAGATTCACCAATGAAGAATGGCTAAATCATTATAACAATGTATTAAAAGTTATGAGACAAATGTTAGAGAAATTTCATTGATACATATTTATAGAGGATTATATTTTGGTCATTTAAATTATAATAAATAAATTATTAATTTATTTTAATTCAAAAGCATCGGCCTACAATCTCCTCATCCGAACTTCTAGTGCTGTAAACATTTAGGCCACACCGATGGTAAAACCCATGTTTCAGACTCAACTGTGGTCTTATATTTTTAATTATATACTTCATTTTGAATATGTTAAATTATTTTTGAAAAATTTTGGTTGTTTGATACAAAATATTTTTAATATTTTTATAAATCAATTCTTAGATCACCGGGCCTCAAAATCACGTTTCATATTAATTATTGGATATAAAATTTCAATTAATATATTTAAAAGTTTTATATTGAAAGAAAGAGTCTCAAAATTTTGATCATATTCATTTCAAATGGTTTTTATTTTTTCTTTATCCTATATAACAGTGTTTTTGAGAAATATACTCTATTTTTTATAGAAAATTCCAAATTAGATAATTTTGGAAAACATCTTTTGGGATGATTTTAAATGGTTTTCACATCATAAAATTATAATTTTTTGGGAATTATTTTATTTTGACATATTTATATTTTCTGTTAGATAATTATCCATGAAAGATACCCTCTCCAACCTTCTCATAATTTTTTTATATATTAGAGTCTTTGATTTTAATTGTGAAAGGGATACAAAAGATTCTTAAATAGATCATTGTTGGATTTCTATTATACCACACTTAATATGAGGGTGGATTTTAATTTTTTATTAGTAAAAATTGGTTCTAGATGATCATATTCATGCACACATATTCTATTTATTTTTTATCATTTAAACCATACTCTCATTTTTCTTCTCATTTCAAAAAATCTTCTATTCATCCTCTCAAAAAATGCATTCAACTTAGGTGTGTATGGGGTTCTATATTTATGATTTATTCAATAATTTTCATGATATGATACAAAATAATTTACATTAACTTCATTTCCATTATTATTTCTCAACTTATTGATATAAACACCATGTTCTCTTTCAACCTCTCTTCGAAGATGTTAAAATATTTACATCTCCTATGAATTCTATTTCCTAAACAAAAAATTTATCATTATTGTAAATAAATATATGAATATGATAAATATTCGCCACCTTAAGGATAATGGTGTCTCATGGGTCCATAAAAACTAATTAAATTAACTCAAGTGGTTTATATTATTCATTCTACACTCTTTTATGATTTCCTTAGACATATTCCCCTTTTGACAGGTATTAAAAATAATATATGTATATTTTATCAACTGGGTAGATCTCATTGAAAAATTTATTTTGGATAAAATATAAAATTATTCTATTCGAGATATTATTATTTTATTTGACACTTGGATAATATAAACTATTAGGATCACCAATCTGAACTAAATTCTCAATAGTTCTTTCACTTATTATGATGAATGTTCTGAATTTAATTATTTTAAATAGTAATTTTATTTCATGAATTCCACATCATTAACTTCATCACATCATTAACTCAAACATAGTAAATTATGCTAGATTCGATAAGAAAATAAATCCACATGTGAATTCTACCTATATGGATCAATTTCAATAAATCCAATCATCTTAGTCATGAAATATATCTCAATAAAAAAAATTATAGAACCACTATCAAGTTATTTAAATTTTTTAATATCTTGCTATATAATATCATTTTTGATAATCATCCACTATTAGGTTTCCATATATTACTTTTCTTATAGTCTTTGAGTGAAATTTCAACAATGAGATATTATTCTTCTTTCCCATTTTTCTGAGTATAGTTTCCACTACCTATCAATTTTTTGTAACCTTAAATCATGGTCACGTACTATATTACACGAGGACCTAGAAGTCCACATAACCTATAGATACCTTCAGGACCATAAAACATGTTTCGGATAGGTATCGTGAGATGTATTATATTCACATTCTGTTTAGTCAAAACATTATCGCTTCTGTTTTTAGGATAGATCCCCCTTAGTTCATGAATCCATTGTTTCCAAGGTAAATCTATATTATATAAAATAATTATATTATTTGTTTTCATAATATCAAGAAAAAATATATAATTTTAAGAAATTAATTCCATGAAAATATTGAATTATAACCAAAAATTATTCTTATTGTATTGGTATAATTATTTTCTCATTTACCTTTTGTTTTATTAAGACCTTCTTATTATTATTTTTCTAAAATCCCTTTGATATGTGAGATTTATTTTTTGTATTTCCCTTTAACCCAAGATTACCTAGATTGAATCTAAGGAACTACAATATTATAAAATCCAGTTTTTTAATTTTCTATTACATTAGATGAATATTTTACCCGAGTAAACGTATTTCACTTCTCTATCATCTCAGCTGTATCATACCACATATAAAAATATTTATCATAGTAATTAATCACCTTTAAAAGGGTATTAATAGTCTTAATACACCATGTTATATCCACGTAACATTCTAATTCTTAAGAAGAAATCTTATTTCAATATTCTGTTAAATTTATTCCTGGCTCAACCAACATTACCTTGGGTATTTTGATATCATAAATATGATAATTCTCATTATTTTGAAACTCGTATTCACCATTAATTAGTTATATCAATTATTTACTGAGATATTTTATTTATTTCATGTGTTTTTTATCTCAAGGAACATTTCAAGTTCATTTTTCAACATATTATCGATATATATTTCTTCTACCTATTTTTATTTACTGCTTGTCCATCATTAATATTTTTATCATGTTCCATGAAGTTAATATATTTCCTAAAAAAATATTCCTAATATTACTACCTAAGGAGGAAATATATTCTTCCACTTTACTTAACATTCACTTCTTATTTTTTTCTTTAAATTTACTTATCCATTTATCATATTTATTTTACACTTTGCGAGATCTATTTTTATATATTCCCTTTGTATTTTCATCATCGTATTCATTATCATATTCTACACTATTCTTTATTCTTGTAAATTTAACTAAAAATTTACCAAATCCTCCATAACCAAATAATTGGAGTGGGATTTTCCCTATTTATTTTCCATTACCACTTTAAATATTTTTGAGATAAAAGACATAACCCTTTTGTGACTCTCATCACTCTATTTTCTTCTTCAGATTACTTTTATGATTCCACATATTATTATTTTAATCTTCAACTTACTCATGGATTTAAAATACATCTTATATTTATACTCCTAGGAAATTAGTGATTTTTTATTTGATATCTCAAAAGAGTATTGTATAACTCATCTAGAAAAAATACTCTCTATATTTTATAGTATAAATCTTCAGATTGAATTTGAATGGGAGGTTCTCATTAATATGTTAACAAATATAGAGTCCTCTATATTGTCTTTAAAACATCATATTTGACTAACTACCTCATTTACCCTGGTGAAGTAGTTATCCACAGTATCATATTCAACCTTTATAATATTTTAAAATTTATCTCTCCATATTTTCAACTTGGACTCATTGATCTTAAAATTAAATTCATACATATTTTATTTCTTTTCCCACATATCATTATTTTTACAAGCCCCATTACGTTGGTGTAAACTTTATCCAAAAGAGATAAAATCATTACATTTTTTGTTTCCCCATTAACATAAATGTTTATTTTATAAGAAAAATATATAGTTTCATATATTTTAATTGGTGAAAATCCTATAGTAACCACATAATTAACCTACAATCGTTATGAAATAATATTGGGTAACATTAATTTCTTCCATTAATGAAATTGTTTTCCATCAGAGAGGATAAATCCACTACTTTTCACTAAACTCAAATTTTCTATGATTTGTTGTTCAATGTTTAGAATCTCAGGGGGACCTAGTTTACTCTGAAACAACCTGTAGCTCCCAAATCAGTTAGGGTACTATTGGGGGTTAATGAGTAGTAAAAAAAATTCATTTTATAAATTATTATTTTAATTAAATATATATGATCAAATAAACCATATTTTAAATATTTAGAATATCCTCCTCTACCATAAGAAATAATATGAAATGAATTATACCCATGGTAATTTAAATGAGTTTTTTCCTTAGACTGAGAGCCCACTTCTTTCCATGTTCAACACTTGTTGATCCATATATATTATTATCACAATAAATGTATATTGATCACAAATACAGTATGAGTTATAAAAAATACTTGAGAAGATGTCACACACTTATAAAAAATGTAGGTATCAAACTCTTCACTAAGATGTGTGGCTTTATTTATCCTACAACCAATATTTATTAAAAATTCTCCCTTCACAATTGAGTGAAAAATATCTTTTGTAGAATCAATATTATTAATGCATCGATGATAAGAGATACTCCTATGAATAATTTGACAACTAGGTTGTTAATGTAGTAGTATAAATGTCTCCTACACATCTCATATTCTCTAAATGTTATTTTTCATGCATGAGAACCTTCATGTATGTAAAAATATGCTTCCCCATTAGAAACATGCATCTTAATTATCTGTAAAAACTATATATCACAGTATAATCTTCAGGATTATTGAATGAAACACATGTTGATCTCCCTATAGTTATTTAATATACTCAAAACAGAAAATTTCCAACATATATGTGGTGTATCAATACCTAGTTATAATTCTCAAATAATAAATCATTTCCCATTTCTTTGAATATGTACTCAAAAACTATGTGAATATAATTTCCTGATTCCATAACATTTTAGATCTTAGTCTAACTTTTCCTTTCTAATCCTTCAGTATTTTTGGTGTTTGAAATGTCATTAAAAACTGAAAGGTAATAATAATAAAATATCTTGAAGTCTCAATCTTCATTTCCCAAGAAATAATAATATATCATGGCTTTATTTTCTCCATTAAATCTATAACCTTTGAAACCTTCCACACTTGTATGACAACATGTAACATTAAAATTTTTCTCTCCTCTAAACTTCGTGTAACTTATGAATCACATTCGGCTATGTGAAAATTTCTAATCATGAATACTAATGAGTCAAAATATCATTATGATACTAAATTCCTTAAATAGTTTATCATCCTTCTCCATTTTAATAAATTATTTATTTTTCAGAATATATAATTCTAGAAATTCCCTTTAATTATTATTTTCATCATTGTAGAATTCCATTGATTCTATACACTATGGATTACCTTGGAACATTTAATTTCATCTTTAGAGGGTAGAGTGAACTCTATATTCTCATAGGGTCGGGTTTACCGAATGAAGTTATTTAAATGCTATAAATGACATTTTAACTATTTTGTAGAGTAAAATGTGTTCTATGTTTCTCCATAGGGGTTATTATACCATATGAAGATCACATACCCTATGATTTATATTACCCATTAATGTTTTAAATTTCTCAAAATAAAAAAATTATTTTACCCTAGAAAGTTGGATTGTACTCCACAAAGGTATTGTGGAGAACATGATGAAGTTGATCTATACCCTATAAAACATTGTGATCACCCAAAGTAGGGTTCATTCCTTTAATAAAAAATAAGACCTAAATACTTTATATACACTATAAATACCTATCATTTTATCCTATTAATATTTTAAGGTACCCTATAATGTGTGTAGGGTTAATCCTTTTGAAATTTTCTCAAAAATAGTACTAATTTTCTTTTACTTTTAATAATCGAATCCAAACCTTTACAAACCATCTTCATTCACCTTAAAAAACTCAAACAAACTTATTGAAAATTCTTATATAACCTTAAAACAATTCTATATATTATTGAAAATAACTAGAAATAATTCAATAATTGTATAGGGAACTCATAATGTATGTGTTCATACCTCTCCAACATACAACTTGATTACCGACTCAACTAAAAAAACTGTGTCCTCTTATTTTGGAGGTTTATCAACTATCCCTTGGTTATTAGATCTAAATTTATTCAATTAGTCCATTAGTTTCCATGATACCAAAATTTGATTGGATGTCCCTCCATAAATAAATTGAATGAATAACTGAAACAATTTTACCAAATAACACATCCTTCCATATTAATGACATAATTGAGATGAAATCCCACAATGATCCTTTAAATGAACATTTCCCATATATTGATATTATACATATAAATTCCAACATGAATAATTACTCTATGAACCATCCATATGTTTCATTTTTAAATTCATATAATTTTTCTTATTCATACTAAAATAACTCTCATTTCTAATAGGATTGGAATAAAATCTGTCTCACTATCGTTTATTATATGTCTTCCTCCACTATAGTTTCTTTACCAAATACATATATATATAGTTTGTTTAAAAAATATTATCCCCCACCATATATCTAGTCACAGCTATATCTACAACCTACGTGACTTAAGGTTATTATTTTCCACCAACATTATCGCATATCACACAATAATGACATATTTCAAAGAATATTCCATCATAGATGTAATGTCGTATTTTAAATTTAAAAATTATAAAGAATTATAAAAAATTAAATACCTAGGATAATCTTGATAATTTGATATATTTATCCCTACTAGGTTATGTAACATGAGGGGATATGTGAATATATTGACCTATAATTTTCATATGTAAATATTATATCTTATTAAGTGAATATATATTACATAACATTAAAATATATGCCAAAACTATAAAGGTTTTGTGTCTTTATACACTATATACATATTACTATTATTTAATGATATATCATTAATGTATCTCATGAATATCTTCACTCATAGAAAAATTCATAGATAAACCATACTTAAAAGTCATTCTTCCTAACCTGGGGAAGAGAAATATAAAATGGGTGATATAAAATTCTTTAATAAGGGTAAACATAATAGATATAAATAAATTATCATTAGTGACAGTACGATAATCCAATGTGTATGATAACATGATCATAGATTACAATAATCATGCCCAATAAGTAAAATATCATTTATTAAAAATCATAGGATATGGATTTTTCATACCAAAATACACAAGATATAAGTGTGAAAAATCATAAATAATAAATAATGATCTATGAGAATATATTATAAGCATAAGACATATGTTTTTGTAATAAAAATAAGAATACAAAATCATTTCCTTAGTCTAGGATCACTTCTAAGACTATCAAAGTAGATTGATTTCACTCCCTGTAAAATCATATCCTTAGTCAAGGTTCACTCTACAGATATTATAGTGGACCGAGTACCTTATTGAATTGGGTTTACACCCCATTCAAGTTGTTAATATCACATGAGTTACCCATATTTTTCCAATGAATTAGAGAGATATATAATTCTAGGACCACCTATCACATAACCAAAACCATGTACATGTGTTCCATAATATCATAAAACATTCATCATATCATCATATCATAACTTGTGGAAATAAAATATGTTTCATAAACATTTTGTCATTTCATCATAGCATAACCAATAGAAAATAAATGGGTTTCATAAAAATCTCCCCATCATAATCACAAAGAATCCATTGAAATGATAAGGATGGTATTATTGTATCCTATATCTAGTAAAACACAATTAACATCAATGATGTTATCATAAATGACAAATTTTCTTTAAAATGTTCTTTGGACTATTTCATGAAGAATATACCCTTTACATTTTGTAATCACGTATTTAAATTCTAATAATTTAAAAATAATTTTGGAAAATACTATATTTTAAAATAAAATCAAAAAAAATTAATTTATTCATTAATAAAAATAATAGTCTTGATGTAGGAAAAATATCTACATTCCATATATGTTAAAAGACAGTAATCCATTCATACATTTGTAAAAGTTAAAAAAACATGTTGAAAAAAGATATTGTAAGATTGTTTTTTAAACATTTGTAAATAAATTCAGGATTAGTGAACATGGTATTTTTAAAACATTTCAATTATATTTATGAATTTTAATTAAATACATTTTAAGATCACAAACATGGAATTAAAATTTTAACAACCAAAGGTAAAATAAGGCCATCTTATATTTATAAGCATTTTCTTGATCATTTTATGAATAGAGAGATGAAAATATTACTAATATATAAAAAATATAAATAAATGGATTAAAGGAAAATTAATGGGATCAATCATATAAGGACAATATTATTTCCCTTAATTGAAATCCAAGAATAATCAATACTGATTAAAATGAGATTGAAAGATAAATCCTTTACCGCTTTGGTAACTATGAAATCATAATAAACATGAAATAATAACCTAAAATGAAACATTGAATATAATAAAAGTAGGTTTAATCATGATATAACATATTAACATGGTTGTATATACACCTCATGAAAGAATATAGGAACATAATGTAACATATTTCTCATTAAAGACAATTTGAGATGATAAACACTTACCTCAAGTCTCATCATGCTTAGTACAGGTTTTCAATTGGTATATAATAAATATAAATTTATTATAAATATAATAAAAAATAATATTCATTTATAAATTACTATTTACCATTAAATTTATAATTTCAAATTATCCTTTTATAAACAATTCTTTATTAAATTGGTCATTTTGGTGAAAATTTCTTTGTTTTCCATGAATGTTTCAATTTTATGGTTCTAGTAATTAAAACATGGTCTTGATTTAATCATATGAAAAATATCAATCAGTATATAAGTATAATATTTTTTTATTATATATACTTTTTTAATCATTCGTATAAAGTGGTGATAAAAAATTATTTACATCACTTCATGTAGATGGTAGTCCGAACATATACATGAGTGAGGTTTAAACTTTTTTATGTTTGGAAAAAAAGAAAGGAATATAATAATTCACCAATATAGAGTAAATATTATATAATAAATATTATAAATATTCATTAAATATTTTCTTATTACTATCCATGTAAATATAAAATGAAAAACAAATCAAATTGTTTTGCGATGGTGGTTGTCCACACCTATACACGAGAAACATTATCGTTTTACAACGAATGGAAAGTTAATAAGAATAAAAAAATTATAAATACATAATGATAAAAAATTAAATGAATATTATAGATAAATGTTTAACTAATAATAATAAAAAACCAAAAATTATAATGATGTAAAATGAATCATATCGCTACAAAGAAGTAGTAGTGCACACGTACGTATGAGTGATAATTTAATATCCCATTTTATAGAAATGAAGTTAAATAATGGTAGTTAAATAAACATAATTATAATTAATTATATTTACTGTACATAATTTATTATTTTATACTGAATAAAATATCATTAAATGATATATAATAGGAAATAAATTGAAATAGGTTGGGTAGGACAATTACATATTCTTCAATAGACCTCCTTTAGATCCCCTCTTGAGGAAAATTAGAATTATCTTTCAAGAATAACAATACCCCTAATTAATAAATAAGGATTTTTAAAAGTTAAAATGGTAGGTTTTGTTCATGATAGATGGATAAATCTTTTGTATATAACAGAAATGAGGTGTGTCCTTTTATATGGGATATAAGGGTCATACTTGTAATGTTTCAAAACATTAAAATATTATAATTCTACATTAATTTAAAATTGGTTACAAATTGGATTAATTTATAATTAATAGTGATATAGGATGAAAATAAAATCCTCAAATAGGATTTACACAAGTTTTTTTCATTTTAACCCTTATCTATTTAGTTTAACCTATGTTAACCCCTTTTATCCATAACCATGGTAACATATTTTTCAATAATTAAGGGTTATAAATTTACATATAGAGTAATTTTTTTAACAAATAGTCAATTTATGAAATTATTTATCATATACCACCCCCGTGGTCTATTTAAATATTTTTAATATTTTTATATAATTTAATATAATAACAGTTAACATAATATACCACTGAAGTAAATTTAAAAATTTATCACATATGTTTATTTAAATGAAATGAATAATGGAATGGTATTATAATATAAAATCATATAAAGTTAAATATTAATTATTATAAACTAAAATTTTTTGATAAACCCATAATTATCCACAAAATATTACTTTTTTTTTGTTCTCAAAATCATTTACATTATTTTTTTTATTACTTGAACAAGCACTATATCGGTGTTATATAAGAATTTAGGGTAATTATTACATTAATAAAAAATAATATCATACTAAAATCATAAAAATAAATTAATTATATTGAAAATAATCTTTTAAATTCTTTCATATTATCTTATTATTCCTATGTGTGAATAAATAAGAGAAATTTAAAGCAAGAGAGTTACATTAAGGAATTTAATTTACATAAAAAAATATAATTGTAATGGATTATATAAAAGTTTAACACGAAAACCAACATATAATGGGGATTTTAAATATCTGTATTTAATGAAAATAAATTTTATTATTTAAAAAATTGGTATTTTTTACTATTCAATGATAAATAAACCATTTCAGGAAAATCCCAAAATTTCATCTTATGTTAATATTGATATACTGATTTAAAAAAAATCATTTTATAAAATATAATTTTTAAGAAATTTGTTTTAATATTTTCCCAAAAAATAAATAAAACCCATTTTTGAGGAAACATTAATTTTGAAGAAAAAAATACCTTCACTAAGAATTGAGTGATTATTTCCAAATAATTAGTCAATAATTTTTTTAGTAATAACATTAAAAAAATACTTCATAATTTGGTTACTCGTATTCATAATATAAAATTATCATATAGTTTATATTTTTCAAATTTAAATAATAATATTTCAATAGTGTAATGAGATTTTCATAAAGCATAGTTTTGCATTTTAAGAAATTTATCAAGCATATTAATCTTTTAAACTGAATTTTTGGGGTGTTACATTCTTCCCCAATTAAATAAATTGTTCCCTGAAAATTTTATTTTGATCATAAAATGTTGGTTATTTGATAATAAATTTTTCAAAAATCCCCATATTATAGAGGGATAATAAAAATTCCTATCAAAATTGGAAGTGGGAAACATAAAGATTACCTAAAATAAAACATTAACTGGTTCCCAGATAATGAAAAAATTAGAGGTATGTTAAAATATAGATATTCATGAGAAAACTAATGTCTAAGGAGGAATTATGAGTGACATAGAACATGTTTATGATAATGTTAATGACCATTACACCATATATCAGTGAGGGGTAAAAGGAATAAAATTCAATAAAAATGAATGTAAAAGGATAATTTTTTTATTTCAAGGTCATTTTACTAATGTTTAGGGATTATTTTACAATTAATATATAAAAAATTAAATAATACACTTAATCAATTTATAACCACAATTTCAACCATTGGTTATTCTTTTATCAATTTGCACTTCATATCTTACTCCATGAAATTAAAATTAAAGAAAAAATATTTCCTTCCTAATGCACTAAAATTAACTTTTAATGGATCATAAGATCCATAAAATAATAATAGATCATTCCTTCCATCTCTAAATATATACCAATGATTTTTTTCACAAGTTACCAAATATCCATAAATCTTCATATGATGTAATAATACACTAATATCTAAAACCTAAACAATAACACCCAAAGTTCAACTTAATCCATTCCATTAATAATTAACATCAAGACTCCTCCAAAATCTGTTAGAACAAATTCAAAATCCTGTAATTTAGAAATATGGTCACTAAGTTTTAAAAATAAAATTAACATTAATCCTAAAAGAAAATAAACTATCTCATAATGTCACTCACCAAACATGCATGTACTATGATCAAATATTTTTTTAAACATGATAATACTTTCCCAAAATAACATTAATAAACATAAAAACGAAATAAAAACATAAATGATTTAAAAGAGTAACCATATACTTATTACTGAAATAAAACCACAAACTATTTATTATATTACATAAATCCAAAATCCAGTGAACATTATCAATGATAATATAAACCACTTTTTCATTAAATCAATAATCAACAGAAGGGTTATTAATATAGTCCAGTTTACTTTATCAATATAAATCATCTCTTTATCCCAACTATTTTTTTATCTAAATTGTAGAAACATATTAAGGTATATTTACCCCTTATTCATGTTATTTCTAAAATATCACCTTACCACTTATTTAATTTTATTAATTTTCAGTATGACTAAACATATGCATGAAAATACATAATGAATAACTATTATAGATCAATCCTCATGTGTTTCATAATTCTATAGCCAAAATATCATTGATGAAATATTTTCACAAAAATATCCATATTTAAAATACATAAACTCTTCAAAATTCCACTTTAATGATCATAAAAATATAGGCCCTTCCTTTTCCTAGGAGTTGGCCCTCAAAGTAGGTCGTTTACTTGGATAATGATGAAGTTACCCATATATAAGACATAAAATTAATTGGAAATTTGTTTCTCTATTCCCTTCCTCAAAACACAAAAAAAATATTCCCGAGATATTCTCCTAGGTACTTATTCTCACATTCTTGACATAAATAAAATTTTAATTTCCTTCCTTAATGATCATTAGCACATAATGTTCCTTAAATGTGCATCTTTCACTTAGTTCATGTGTTAGGAATATCACTAATGGCTATTTTTTAATCATATATTTTGTTATATGATTCCGAATAATAAAAAGGTTTATCATTCTAGATTATTTTTCATTTAGTTTATTATGAGTAAAATTGTAACACCCCAAGCTTCCATGATACACTTCTCTTTGAATAATACAATAACTTGCATTGTACACAACTTCGAGTTCTAACACACTAGGACCAATCAAACTAGTCATTATAAATAGTAATACCCACTTATTAAAATTTTATATATTTTAATTTTCAAAATGGTCTTTATTTTTGTATTTGGAATATCAAAATTAGCTTAGGTTGAATTTTTGGTATTTTTCTAAAAACTTTCATTTTTTGATGAATAGTGAAAAACACTGTGTTATTGTTTAAAACCGAATTATTATTTAAATAATTAGATATATTATTAAAATTCATTTTTGGTAAAAATTGATACATAAAACCTATATATGTTCAATTTAATTCATTGGGTTCATTTGATAATAATAATAGATATAGAAAATTTTATTTAACTTTTTATCATCTTTTACCCATTTTTTAGGGGCATTTAAAAATTTGCATAAAACATAATTTTACCTCTTTTGGGAATTTAATTTCAAAAATCCAAGAGATGAGGTTGGTATTATTAAATAAAATTTGGTTTAATAAGATTAAAATAATTTTTGGTGAATAGTACCTTTTGACTTTTATTTACCACGATTAAAAGTAAATAGGGTAATTAAATGTAAAAAGTGATATTATAATTACTCTAACATGTGTTATAATTATATTGGATAAGTGTATTTAGACCAAAATAAACATTAGGAATAAAATATGATTCTTTTGTTCTATAAGGATTAGATTAGGACATTTATTATTATTTTATTTAAAGAAGTGTTAAAAATGATAAATCTATTGTTTAATAACTAAACCATTTTTAATATAGGGTTATACTTACAATAAATTCAATTATAAATATTAATTATAAATATAAAATTATTTCCAACATAATGGTATTTTATTTTTTATTTTTAGACATTATATAATTAAATTTATTTATGACAAAATGATGACGTAGTAATTACCTTATTGATGAATGATAAAAATAATAGATATGATAAATATCCATATAAATGTAAATTTAGACTTATGATGAATTTAAATAATTTTAAATTTTAATATGATATGTTAAAGTTGATTAAATAAATTTTTTTTCAAAGTGATAATTTTTTTATGACATTCAAAAAAATAAAATACCAAATAGTGTCAAGATTGACATAAATGGGTTTTTAAAACAAATACTATATTATTAATTGATATAATATTTATAAAAATATATGGATCCAAAAAGGACTTATATAAGGTTATATATATCAATAATTAACCACTTGGGGTTCTCTTCACTTTTCATTGTATGTTTATTAACCATTTATTATAATAATACTAGAATACATGGTAAAAGTTACATTATCTAACTAAGAGATAAATATAAAAGATAAGGTTAATATGGTGACCTAAACCAATATAAAACTGATTGGTTGAGTGTTTTTCAACCCATAACCACCTTATCCTCTAAATAAATTCTTTTGGAGCCATTATAAACCGAATGTTATTATATAATAAAATAATATTTGAAGCTTTTCCTAAAGTGACCCTCACCTCTCATATAAAAGGGTACTTCCCCTTATCTCAAAATAACACCTGCAAAAAAATTTGTCTCGGACAAAACCTACTCAAATATCCTTCCAACTACCCTCACATCGACCTAGTGTCCTTAATTTGATTAGGGATCTAACCTATGAAGCCCTTTTGATCAACTCATAAAAAAACAACCAAAGAAGAGGTAATAATTTCACCACCTCATTCAATGTTCTTTTCTTATTCCTATTACTATTTATTTTTTATTTCCATACCAAAATAATAAATCCAGTACCTTATACATATTTTAATTTCATTATAAATATGGTACAACCATATTCATTATTCTATCCATCCTATGAATGACAAGTCACCATACATGCGTACATACAACTTATCGTCTCCACATCGTGGTGTAGTTTGTCATTCAAACACTTTATTATTTGGATGAGTATAATAATGAGTATAACTGATGTTAATACTAAATATACAATGTTATTTATTCTTTATATATGATATTCCATACAATTACATACTATTTAACCATCAATAGAATGATACTTTCACTGGTTCATACGTACGGATTATCGTCTCCATGAACGCGATGAAATTCATTCCCCATCATAATAATACAAGAATAATTTTCATTTTATGATTAAAAAAATGTTTAATAACTTAATATATTTTTGGATATAAATTAAATACATCCTATACAAAAAAAACATGGCTTATCTGACCAACCATATAAAGGAAAACAAATCAGTTAACACCTGAAACAATGATACTATTGAAATATTATTAACAAAGCAATATTAGAAGATCATACATGATATCATATTTATGTATGTAGTTATTATATAATTTAATAACAATGATTTAACAATTATACAAGAGGTTAACGAACCCTCTGTCATGGAAAAGTACAAGGTAAGGGTTAATTTTACAATCTCTTTACTTATCTGAGGTTGTTTATACTTAAGTATCTAATGGGACTTCTTTATCATCCACATCCATGTTTCTTAAAAATGTATTTCAAAACATTTATTCTATTTCCAAGAATATGGGTTATATAAATTTATACCCTAGTTTGAATTTTTATAATTTTTTTGAAAATAATCTTTCTATCGTTTTCCAAACAAGGTACTTTATGACCTTTTTGAAAAATTAAGGTAAGAATGTTTTTTTAACTTATACGGTGGGTGCGATTATTTTTTGTCATTATGAAACCTTCAAAGCATACCTTGCAAGATTTTAATAATATTTTCAAAATAAATGTATTCTTTTATAATTATGTTACTTTTAAATGATTTCAAAGTAGAAAGTGATATTTCTTTCAAATAGTTTTGATTCCATCTATGTCAACATCCATTGCTGGATTTTACACTTGTTTGAAGTTGATTTATTACGATGAAATATTCTATAATGTATTGAGAGTTTTTTGATAATTTGGGCAGTAGATGTGTTATTTTTATACTATTCCTGATTTATTGTTAAAGTATTAACATTTTTATGCTAGTTTTAATACGAATGTTTATGTTATGTTTCAACCTTTCCATATGAGGAATGAATTGGATATAATAAGTGACGGGTGGAGCCCGCTATAGCTACTTGATGCATTGGTAGGTCTCATGAGACAAACTATTGCCTTGGAATAAGACCTTGACAAAATCTTATTTGTAGTCTTGGCATAAGGCCTTGACTATGTGGTTACGAAGTCTAGCATTATGCATTTTATCATTATGAAATAGGCTGTGGATATTACATGTGATTATTTGACTATTAAAATATCAATGTGAATAAGTATATGGAATTATTTGATTTATATTTTCCATATTATTCTGAATTTTACATTTAAAAGGATTTTATTTTAGCCATATACATTGCCTTAAATTTTTATGCTTATTTATGGATGTTTCTGGTATATTATTATCCTTACTAAGCACCTGAGCTAACCCCTTTCTATGTTTTATTTTTCCTAGGATGCGAAGAAGTATATTACAATTAACCTTAAAGAATAGTATAAGGGATATAAGAGTTTCCAAAGGGGACAAAATGTTGTTTTTTTATTTCATGATATAGTGTAAAACTTATGTATGTATTTAGTACTTCCAAGGCTACTAAACTGATCGGTCTTTCAGGACATGATTCCTTGTATCATGCCAATGTTATGTAATAATGCACTGAATCTAGGTAACAAGTGTTGGTGCATTAAAATTGGTATCAATGTATGTTTATTACCAACCTTGGAAGCTAGATTCAGAAAAACTATGACTAGAGAACATTACCCTAAGATAGACATTGAGGATTAGTATATAAGAACTTCCTAGAATATTGGTAATGTAGAGATTTTTTGAGTTTTCCAATAAATACATCCCTTTATATATACGAGCAGGTAGAGGCGGCTCTAGCACAAATTTACCTAGGAGTAAAAACTCCAACAAGGAGTTTCGGGCTTGACCTGGGGTATCTGGGTACACAACAACGGGTCCGGATTCATTCTTGGTTACAACACTCCTAGGAGATATACTTAGGATAATTCAAATTTTCTTGACAAACCATTATAATGTATTTATGTGTATATTCCTCTTCAAAGAAAACATTTTTATGATTATGAATTGTATCCATAAACTGTCCAATTTATGTTAAGTGCTTTACATATTTGGAAATATGTATTACGATTCATAAACTAATATAGTGTATTCCGTTGTTTATGAATGGAGCCTAGTTGAAGGAATGAAAATCATATCAATGCACATAATCCATGTAGCTATTTCCCTCATAATCAAAATAATTATATTGGAGCTAGTGGTGCAACTAGTTCTGATCAACTTATCACCATACTGGGACAACCTGCTGAAGTTATGAATAATAACCTTACCCGTGTGGAGAACCTTGATCCACAACATGGAAAATCAATGTTAGACTGCTTCATGAGGAAACAACCACTAACATTCAATGGGACTAAAAATCCATTTGTAGCTGAGCAATGAATAAGTTCCTTAAAGAAAATATTTCATGCTTTGGGAAGTACGAAAGGGAAAAAGTTTTCATGACAGTTTATCACCTCACGGGAGATGCAGATCAATGGTGACCATTATTTCAAAACACAAAGGAAGATGAAGAAGTATCAAATATGGAATAGAAGAAGCTTAAAGTGATTTTCTTGGAGAAATACTTTTCTTCTGACCATCGTGAGGATATGGAAATACAATTTTTGAGTCTAAGGCAAAAGTATGATGAGAATGTGTCAAAGTATGACACTAACTTTACAAGGCTAACAAGGCATGCAGAAGATTATATATGTAACCTAAGGAGTAAGATTGATTGATTCTTTGATGGGTTAAAACCATTTCTCTATCAAGCATTAGTCTCACAATCATTATCATCATACGAAGATATTGTCTCATGTGCTGTAAAAACAGAAAATGAATTCTCTTAGTCTTTCGACTTTAAAGTGAAAAAAAGAGAAGAAGAGATATATTGAACACTATATAAATGGAAATAAGGGGAAAAGAAAAAATTTGAATTTCCATCCTATAGAAAATGTGGGAATAAATACCCATGTACTTTCTTTAAGGGAATGGGAGTCTGTTACAAGTGTGGTGAAAAAGGCCACCAAGATCGGGATTGCAATGGAAGGAAAGAGGTTGTCGATGTTGAATGCTATAATTGTAGATAAATGGGGAATTATGCAAATGAATTTCCTAATCGCCAAGGAAACTTACCTATTAAATGGCCTAGAGAGCATGGCTAGATTATGAGATAACTATGACTGAGTTTGAATCTCCGAAAGACGTTGTGGCAGGTAATTTAATGGTTTCCTCATGTTTAGATAATGATTTATTTGACTCTGCATTATCACATTGTTTGATATCTTCACAATTTATTACAAATATTAGATATTTCCAATTTTATTTAATAAGGGAATTGTTAGTCAAAACTCCAAAGGGAAGTATCATTGCAACAACGTTTTGTGAATTAGTACCCATCAGGGAATATATATGTTCTTTATCTGCTGATCAAATCATCATACCCATGATTGAATTTGATATGATCATCAGTATGGATTTACTTTCAGAACACGATGCAAAAATTTATTCTATTAAGAAGTAGGTTACAATTTTTGATGATGATATGGAGTACCTTATCATTAGAGTAGAAAAGTCACCACCTAATTCTTATCTAGATCCACCCCTAGTAGTTCTAATAAATTAAAATATTGTAGAGGAAGAGAATGAAATTACTATGGGTGAGAAAAATAATGTTCAAATAGTGGGCATACCTATTGTGTAAGAATATGTTGATGTGTTTCTAGAAGATTTACCAAAACATCATCCAGAATGAGAAATTGATTTTTCCATTGATTTAATCCATGATTCAAGGCCCATACCGAAGAAAACTTATTGAATGGACACTGTGGAATTAGTGTAACTAAAGAAACAACTAGAAGAATTGAATAATAAAGGACATATTCTCCCTAGTGTTTCTCTACGGAGAGCCCAAATTATTTTTGTTAAGAAGAAAGTTGGATCTATGAGGTTCTCCATTCACTACCTGGAGATCAATGCTATAACAATAATGAACAATTATCTTCTACCTCGCATTGATGACTTATTCGACCAACATCATGGAGGTCAATATTTTTCAAATATTGGCCTTTGATCTGGATATCATCAGTTGTCTGTGAAGAAGGAATAAATTCTAAAAACAACATTTCAAACTAGGTATGGGCATTACAAGTTTACAATAATTCCTTTTGGAATAACTAATAAACCCTTAGTTTTTGTGGATCTAATGAATAGTGTTTTCAAGAAATATCTTGATGAATTTGTAGTGGTATTTATTGATAAAATCTTGTTTTAATCTAAAAGATAAAAATATCATGAAAATCATATGTGCACTATTCTGATACCCCTCATCAAAATTAATTATATGGGAAGTTTACCAAGTGTGAATTTTGGCTTCAAGAAATTTTATTTTCTTGGAAATATTGTCTCTGAGGATGGAATCTTTTTCAATCCTTCAAAGACCAAGGAAATCCAATAATTTCCAACATCAACAAGTATAACTGAGGTATGTAGTTATATTGGTTTAGTAGGTTATTATCGGTGTTTCTTCCAGAATTTCTCCTGATTGGATAACCCATTAACCAATCTCACACGTAAACGGGATAAATTTGTTTGGAAAAAAGAGTGTGAATAATGTTTTGAAAATCAGAAGAGAATATTATTCAATTATCTTATCTTGACTCTACTATTGGGGAATGATGGGTTTTTTATTTATATGATGTTTTAAAGAAAGGACTTGGTCATGTCCTTATGTAGAATGATAGAGTTATTACCTTTGTATCATGATAGCTAAAAATTCATGAACAAAACTATCCCACTAATGAAATTAATTTAGTAGTTATAATCATTTCTCTGAAGATATAGAGACACTATCTCTATGGTGAAAAAGGTGATATATATTCTGATCACAAGAGTTTGAAGTATATTTTCTCATAGAAAGAACTCAACATGAGGAAAATAGGATGGCTTGAACTACTCAAAAATTATGATTTCACTATACACTACCACTTGGGGAAGTAAAATAAGGTGGTAGATTCTTTGAGAAGAAAGTATCATGGAGTTATGAACAATATGAGAGTTGAAAGGGATCCTATTTACATGGATCTAGTAAAAATGGACATGGGAATAATAATGGGAGGTGAAACATTGATACTTTTTCAAATGGTTTCTAATCCATCTTTACTAGAAAGGAAAAAATGTTATCATACTGATGATAAAGAGTTTCAAAATAAAACTAAAGATGTGAACGATGGTAGATTGATTGAATTCATATATGAAAATAGAATTTTGAAATTTTGGAAAAGACTTTGTTTTCCTGATATACCTGATCTAAAAAGGGAATTGTTATATGATGATCATAGCTCTAATTTTTAGGTACACCGTGGTAGCATTAAGATGTATAGAGATTTTAAGGAATATTTTTGGTGGGACAAAATGAAGAGGGATATTGTTTATTATGTGTCAATATGTATGGGTTTTCAATAGGTGTAGGCTGGGAGACAACATCCAAGGGGAGTCATGGATTATATTCCAATACCTGAGTGGAAATGGGATGATATTACAATAGACTATGTCATGGGGCTACCAAATATTTCTAGAAGGAATGATGAAATATGAGTCATTGATAACCGTTTTACCAAGTCAACACATTTTATTTCAATAAGAGATAATTTACCACTTGAATGTTTTTAAAGACTATATATTAATGAAATTTTAAGGCTTCATGGAGTACCGTTATCGATTGTTTCTGATCATGATCCCCATTTTACATCAAGATTCTAGGAAATTATTTAGAAGGCCTTGGATATTGAAGTTCATTTGAGCACTACCTACCACCCTTAAACTAATGGGGAATCAAAACTAATTATTCAAAACTTAGAATAAATTTTGAGATATTTCTCACTTCACTTTCAAGGTATGTGGGATCAATATTTACCTCTTGTAGAATTTTCTTATAACAATAGCTTCCATTAAATTATTAAAATGGACCATATAAACATTATATGGAAAGAGTTGTCACACACCAACTTATTGGGATTATGTTGGTTAAAGAAAACTCATAGGCCTGTAACTTGTTGAGGAAACAATGGAAAAGGTGAAGATTATCCAAACCCACATCAAAGCAGCTCAAAGTAGGTAAAAGTTCTCTGCTGATAATTGTAGGAAGGATATGGAATTTCAAGAAGAAGATCATCTTGTCTTGAATGTATCTCCATGGAAGGGTGTTATATGGTTTGGTAAGAAGGGAAAATTAAGTCCCATGTACATCAGACCTTTTGAAATTCTAGAATGAAATGGAGTTGTAGCTTATCATTTGGCAATGACACCAAGTCTATCCAAAGTTCATGATGTGTTCCACATATCACTATTGAGAAAATACATTCCTAACAAACGCATGTACTCACCTATGAAGAAATAGAACTGGAACCTGATTGGTCTTATTGTGAAGAGTCTTTCAAGATTCATGATACCAGAGAACAATTATAGATAAACCGGATAACTCGTCTGGTAAAAGTTCTATGGAGAAACTATAAAATGGAAGAGGCAACGTGGGAACCCAATGAACTTATGATGAAGAACCACTCAAATATTTTTATGCACTATTCTAGAAATTTCAAAGATGAAATTATTAGGAGGGAAGAATTAAACACCCCAACCTTCCATGATACATTTCTCTTTGAATAATACAATAGCTTGCGTTGTATGCAATGTCGAGTTCTAATACACTACGACCAATAAAACTATCCATTATGTATATTAATATAGACATTTTGAAATTTATAAATTTTATTTTTCAAGAAGTACTTCATTTTTGGATTCATAATATCAAAATTATTTTAGGGTGAAATTTTGGTATTTTTCTAAAAACATTCAATTTTTGATGAATAGTGAAAACCACTGCTTTATTGTTTAAAACTGACTTTTTATTTAAATAATTTGTTATTTTATTTAAATTTATTTTAGGAAAAAATAGATAAATAATACCTATATATGTTCAATTTAATTCATTGGAGTCATTTTATAATAATATTAGATATATAATATTTTATTGAACTTTTTATCGTCTTTTTCCCACCTTCTAGGCGCATTTTCAAATTTACATACAATGTAATTTTACCACTTCTATGAATTTAATTTAAAAAAAATACAAGAGACATTGTTAACATCAGTATGTAAAAGGTGCTTCAATAATATGAAAATAATTTTTGGTGAATAGTAACTTTTTCGTTTTATTTTCCACAGTTAAAAGTAAATAGGGTAATAAAAGGTAAAAAATGATATTATAATTACCCTAAAAAATGTCCAAATTCTATTGGATAAGTGTATTTCGAACAAAATAAACATTAGGAATAAGATATAATCCTTTTAGTCCACTTGGATTAGATTATGACATTTACTATTATTTTATTTCAATAAGAGTTAAAAGTGTTAAATTCAAAGATTAATAAATAAACTATTTTTAATATAGGCTTATACATAAGATAAATTTGACAATAAATATTCATTAAAGAGATAAAACTATTTACTATAGAATGGTATTTTATTTATAATTTTTGTACATTAAATAATTAAATTTACTTATGACGTAATGATAATGCAGTAATTATCTTATTAATGAAAGATTACAATAATTGATATTATAAATATCAAAATAAATCTAAATGCAGACTTATGATGAATTAAAATATTTTTCTAGTTTAATATCACATTTAAGGGTTTATTAAATAATTTTTTTTTTCAAATTGATAAAGTTTTTATGACATTCAAAAAAACTAAATACCAAATAGTATCAAAATTAACATAAATGAGTTTTTAAAACAAATACTATATTATTAATTTATATAATATTCATCAAAATATAAGGATAGGCCAAAGGACTTAGATATGGTTAGATATATCAATAATTAACCACATGGGATTTTCTTGATTTTTTATTTTATGTTTATTATCCATTTATTATAATAATACAAGAATACATGGTAAAAGTTAAACTATTTAACTAAGAGTTAAATCTAAAATATAAGGTTAATATGGTGACCTAAACCGGTCTAAAACCTATTGGCTGAGAGTTTTTCGACCCATCCCCACCTTATCCTAGAAATAATTCCTTTTGGATCCACTATAAACCAAATATGATTGTATAATAAAATAATATTTAAAGCTTTTCTTAAAGTCACCCTCAACTCTCTTATAAAAGGGTACTTCCACTTCTCTCAGAATTACACCTCCAAATCCATTTTTCTCAGAAAATACTACTCCAATATCTTTCCAACTACATTATCATCTACCTAGAGGCCTTTATTTGATCAGAAATCTTTCACCACCTCTTTCAAAGTTATTTTCTTCTTCGACTTCCTATTTATTTGTTGTTTCCATAAAAAAATAATAAATCCAGTACTATATACATACTATGATGTTATTATAAATATGGAACAACCATATTAATTATTCTATCAATAATTTTAATGACAATTCACCATATGTGTGTATGTACGGTTTACCGTCTCCACATCGTGTTGTAGTTTTTTATTCAAACACTTCTTTTTTTGGATTGGTATAATAATGAGTATAACTGATGTAAATAATAAATATAACATGTTACTGATTCTTTATATATGATATACCATCCAATTACATACGATTTCACCAAAAATAAAATGATATTGTCGATCGTGTGTATGTACGGATTACCGTATCCACGAACGCGATGTAATCCATTCCCCATCATAACCATTCAAGAATAATTTTCATTTTATGATTAAAAATAATTTTTAAGAACTTAAAATATTTCTGGATGTGAATTAAATACATTATATCCATATTAAACATGGATTATATAACCAACCATATAAATGAAAACAAATCAGTTAACACCCAAAACAATGATACTACTGAAATATTATTAACAATGAAATATTAGAAGATCATATATGATATCATATTTATGTATGTGGTTATTATATAATTTAATAAAAATTATTTAAGAATTTTACATGAGGTTAAATTACCCTCTATCATGGAAAAGTACAAGGTATGTGTTAAATTTACAATCTCTTTACTTATCTGAAGTTGTTTATACGCATGTATCTACTGGGACTTCTTTATCATCTGCATCTGTATTTCTTAAAAATGTATTTCAAAACATTTTTAATATTTTCTAGAATATGGGTTAAATTAATTTATACCCTTGTTTTACTTTCCCTAATTTTTTTAATGAAATATTTCCTTCATTTTCCAAATAAAGTACTTTATGACCTTTTTGACAAATTAAGGTAAGAATGTTTTTTAACTTATATGGCATGTGAGGCTATTTTTTGCCATTATAAAAACATCAAATCATCGCTTAAAATATTATAAGAATATTTTCATAATAAATGTATTATTTTATAATTATGGGACAATTAAATTATATCAAAATAAAAAGAGATATTTCTTTCAAATAGTTTTTATTTCATCTTTGTCAACATCCTTTGATGGATTTTACACTTGTTTGAAGTTGATTTATTATGATACAATATTCCATATTGTATTGAAGGTTTTGTGATATGTTTGAATGTGGCTGTGTTATTTCTATACTATTCATTGTTTATGGTTAAAGTATTAATAATTAGAATGATATTTTTAATACAAATGTTTATGTTATGTTTCAACCTTTTTATATGAGGAATGCATTGGACATAGTAAGTGACAGGTGGGACCCGTTATAGATCTTTGATGCATCAGTAGGTCTTTGGAGATAAACTAGTTCCTTGGCACAAGACATTGACAAAATATTAGTTGTATTCCTGGAACAAGTCCTTGACTATGTGGTTATGAAGTCTGACATTATGCATTCCATAATTATGAAATTGTCTATTGATATTACATGTGATTATTTGACTAGTACAATATCCATGTGAATATGTATATGAAATTATTTGATTTATCCTTGCCATATTATTCTAAATTTTATTTTTATAAGGCATGTGTTTTAGTCTTATAAATTTCCTTAAAATTCTATGCCTATTTATGAATGTTTCCGCTATATTTTTATCCTTACTGAGCACCTGAGATCACCTATTTCTATGCTTTATTTTTTCCAGGATGCAAAGAATTATGTTATGATTAACCTGCTAGAATAGGCTAAGGGATTCAAGAGTGTTCAAAGGGGATGCAATGTTGTAGTTTTTATTTCATGATGTAATGTAAAACATATATATGTATCTAGTACTTTGAAGGTTACTAAATTGATCGACCTTTTGGGACATGATTCCTTGTATCATTCCAATGTTATGTAATAATACACTAACTCTAGGTAACTCAGGTCGGGGCATTACAGAAATTATTTCATTGTTCATGAAATTCCACATTAACATAGATCCTTCATGTTCCTACCATAAAACCAAAAATAAGTGTATAAGAAACAATAATAATTGTGAGAAACAATTTAATATTTAGAAATCATTCATAGGATGTCTAAATCATGTCACCTTATTTTTAATATATGAAACTTTGGGTTCCTCTTAGGATATCCATGATCACCGTCTATTCAAATCACTCAAAATGGTTCAGAAGGAAAATGTGAATTAACCCAAGCATGTCCCCAAGGAGTATCAAACTAGGTGCACTGTAAGGTCCCATTCATCGAGAACCATAATGATGGATGATATATACTCAACCCATTATTTTCAAGGTTATTACCCCTAAATTAATTAGTTATAAATCCACACTCACTTATTTTATCCATACAGGGATATATTTCTAGTAAAATAATATAATCTCATCTTTACCAAAAAAATTAGGATTCTATCCTATACTTATACATATATAATGGGTTTTAACTAATGTTATTTAATCAGATGGTTATCATGGGTAAAGATAAGAGATATTGATCAATGATTATAAGTGATAAAAATATCAATATATGGGTTTGATAATATGATCACAACATTCAATAATAATACAAAATAATACAAATATCATTAATAATAGATCATGTAAAAGCTATTTTCCATAAAAAATACATAATCTAAAAGTTCATGGATTCATCAATAATCAATCATGAGTTATGATAATATATCATAAGCCTAAGATATAAGTTTTTTTCATACACATAAGCATAGAATATCATTTCAATTTCCATGGATAAAAAAACAATCATAGTGGGCTAGGATCACTCCCCATTCTATCATATCCTTAGTCAATGTTCAATCCCAATACTATCATAGTAGACATATTCCCTTACTGAACTAGGTTCACTCCCCATTCCAATTCTTATTATCTGAGGAGATATCCATCATTACCCAATGAATTTTATGGATATGTAATTACATGAAAAACTATCAACCAATCAAAACTATACATATGTATTCCCCTATATCATAAAATATTCATCATATCATATTATCATAACCCATGGAATGGAAACAATTTTTACAAACATTTAATCATTTCATCATAGAATAACCCATTGAAAATAAATGGGTTTCATAAACATATAAGCATCATAATCATAAAAAATAAATAAAAATAATATGTATTTCATCATTGGATTATATCCCTAGTAAATCATAAATAATATCATAATATTTTATCATAAATATATTATTTCCTTAAAAGTATAATTGGAATCTTTCTTGAGGAAAATGCACTTTTCAAGTTAAAATATCATAATGAAAATATAAAGACATCCAAAATATTATATAAAAGACAATATTTGAAAGGAATTGTGGTAAATTTTAAAGTAATATTCAACATATAGAATGTTCATGATGATAGGAAAATCCATTCATTCCCTATATATTGAAGTAAAACATTCTTTTCACACATTAGTAGAAAGTAAAAAATGAGATGCTTATAAAATTTATATAAATATTTTTTTGAGAATTTGGGAATAAATTCAAGTTTATTGAAAATGAAATTTTTATAATGTTTCATGTATATATAATAATATTCTTAGAATAATTTGTAATAGAAGTGACATGGAATAAAATGTTCATCAATCAAAGAGTAAATAAGGTTATCTTTTCTTTAAAAACATTTTATTGATGATTTTCAGTATTAAAAAGAGGAAAACGGTACCAAAATATAATTAATATAAAAATAAATATAGTAACATAAAAATTAATTAGATTTATTATATATGGATCATATAATTTCACTCAATGGAAATCCAAGCATAACCAATCCCTATTAAAATGAAATTGAAAAATAAATCCATTACTACTTTAATAAGTTTAAAATTTTAAGTACCATGAAATAATAATTTCAAAATGAAACTTTATATACCATGAATATAAGGATATTAATGATATAAAATGTCAAATGGGACGTATATACACCTCAATAAAGCATATTTGTGCATAACATTACATAAGTGTAAATGAATGCAATTTTAGAAGATAAACCCGTACCTCAAGTCTCATCTTGATTCATACATGTTTGAAAATACTATATAATAAATATATATTTATTAAAAAAGTTTTATATATCCATATTCATGTATACATTACTATTTACCATTCCTTTTATACTTTTTAATTATTATTTTATTAATAATTCTCCCTTAAATTTGCCATTTGGTTGAAAACTGGTCTGGTTTTCATGTATGTTTCAGTTTAATGGTTCTTGTACATACACCTTGGTCATGGTTTCATCATATACATAATCTAAATCATGAAATAAGTATCATATTTATTCATTATGCATACGTTTTTAATCATTCATATAATGTAGTGATGAAAAATTAATTACATCATTTCATGGGGATGACAGTCTGTATGTATGTATATGTAAGGTTTAAAATTTTTGATGGATATAAAAAAGAAAGCTAAATAAACATTTACCTTCCAAAAATTATTATTATATCATATATATCATATATATTAATTCAATCTATCCTTATTAGAATACATATAAATTGAAAATGAGAAATGAGTGACATAGCTTCATGGAGGTGGTAGTCTCCACGCATGGATAAACAAAATTATCAATTTACAATGGATGGAAATGTTATAAGGTAATATAGATATTATTAATAAAAAAGTATAAATATTAAAAAAATATTATATATTATCATTTAATTTATTTTAATACCCAACCATGAATTATGGTTATGGAATATGAATCATATTGTTATCACTATAAAAAAGTGATGGTTAGTGGCTATTTATTTGTGGTGGTCCTAGTAACCATCACAAAATAAATCTTGTTAAAAAATAAAAAAATATTGTGGTGGTGTCATAAAAATTCCTTGATATTTTTTTTCAATTAGTAGTAGTTTCAATTAATCTTCCACTAAATGTTTAAAAACCCCTCATCTATCCACCTCCCATGCCCCCTCAGTGTGACCGTTATCCCTTCCCCCCACCACATTTACCAGACCTCTTCCTCTACTATCCTCTATAGAAAACCCAAGCCCGTGACCCAGAGCTCGTAACCCTAAGACTGAGACCCCCAACCCTCACGACCCCCCCTCTGACTCCAACCCCTAAGACCCTTCTCCACTCTAACTACCTCTATGGATAGTTCACTGGGGGAATGACCCCCCCTCTATCCTCCCTCACCCAGGCTTGGTTCCCCTATTCAGAAGCGATGAGACCCCCCCCCCCCCTCTGAGCTCCCTCTATCTGGTTCGGATCCCCTCCTTGGTGGAATCACCATCCCCCTAAAGATTGCATCATCCTCACCCAAATTTTTTTTATTAAGTATCATCATATAAGAAATCATGGGTTATAAAAACAATATAAATTACTTTATCCATTGGAAATTAATTATATATGTAATTTTGTTTATAATGCAATATTTTCATATTTTAGATAGTTTTTGGAGTTATAATAATCATTAATTTTGGGAATGTTTTTATTAAATTAAAAAATAAATTCATTAATGATATATATCAGTTTTGGGATTTATATCATTCATAATTTCATGGTTTTTATTTTATATTAATTAATTCAAATTTTTTTATATATATTAATGCCTCCAATTTTTTATAGATACATAATTGAGTCACTTTCCCAACTCATGACCAATTAGTGGTAGGGTTTAGGGTCACACATGGCTTCATCACAAACCTTGGAAAGGTATCTAAGGATAAAGGCCTTGAAAATGAGATATTATACCCTTTTTAAGTTTATCATAATGTTTCATGTATTATTCATTTGTGAGTAATCATTTAGTTTAATAAATTCAATCGAATAACGATTGAGTAAGTAGGGTTAAATTTTGCTTGCATGATAATGAATTATTGTTTATGGTAACTAGAAAATCCAACATAGTTTCATTGATTTTATTTTAAATAACATGATTTTTAATAGAAATAATTATACAGTGTATTTTGTTTCATGTTGAGTCCAATGGAAAAAATTTTATCATTTGATTTGAATATCACAGTAGACATTATTCAAATTTATGTTGACATCATGTTTTTATGATTATCTCAAATTGAAGGAACATTTGATTTGATGTTCTGTGAATAGATTTGACTTATATAATTCATGTAACAACATAAAGTCGCACTAAAATAGTTTAATAGAATATAGAAATATATATTTTAATATTTTGTGTATGCATGACACATCCCGATATCCAAATAAAGTATAAATTTCTTTCAAATTTTTAAATGGGTGGTCTTGGTCTTGGTTAGATCATGGGAAATGGTTATAAAATTGATCAATGTAGCTAATTTTTCAATTGAATGATCCCTCTTTAGTTATAACACTGGGGTATAATGCACCATTATATTTTATTTGATTAATCATATTCATCTTTGTTTTTGAGAAATAATAATTTATTTGATTCAGGTATTTATATTAAATGTTTTTAAATAAAAATCATTATTTGATTCATCCAATTTTGATTTATAGTTGTTATTTAAGAGTCAATGGAGAAGTTGGGTGATATTTAATTTTGGTTTTAAATTTTTTTATTAAACATTTATATCATTATATCTGAATGTACAGGGAGAATAAAAACCAAAAACTATGTATAAAATTTGTATTAGTTAACCTTGAACACACCATTAAATGATAAGGGATTGGAAGAAATTTCAGATTATCCAATTGAAAATTGATTAGTGGATGGTAGAATAAAATTTATGTTTACTAATAATAAATTCAAGTTATGGTTGAATAAAAACTGAGTATTTGATCATTTTATGTTGAAGTAGTTTCCTACTCGATATGTGTGTTGGATTTGGCTTGGTGAATCAAATGTCATGGAAAGTTAAAATAATGAAAATACTACCAATAAAATACAAAGTGACCTAGTAGAGGAGTATTCAGTTCAAATTTTGTTAAATGGCACATTTCATTTAGTAGAATAAAATTTAGAATATTTGAATTGATAAATAGAACCTTCAATTGATCCTAAGTAGGTTAATATTTCTTAGAAAATCAGTTAGCCAAAAAATATTTTTTATGAATTAGTTAAAGATGGATAATAAGAACTGTATGAGAGGTGTTCCAAGTATCAAAGTGTACTTTTATAATTAAGTTGAATCATATAAAGTTTCTTTATAGAATTACTGAAAAAGAAATATCGATGATTTTAGAGTTTCTTCATGGTTAATTTAGTGAATCTATAATCCATGTAACATTATATGAGATGAAGAAAGTAATAAATAAACTTGTACTTGATTATACAAATATACATGTATTACCTAATGATTTCATGATTTATTGGGGATAAGAGTTTAATAAAGAAGAATTATCAAGATTTCATACAGAATATGGAAGTCAATGAATGACAGTGGGAGTATAAACCAATACAACCCCATTAAGAAATAGAAGATGAAAACTCTTGTAAAGGTATTGCATTACATTACTCTAAAAATACACTTGCAAAGACTATTCATTCCATCTAGGACTGTTGAAGATATGTGGTGGCATGATCAAGATAGTAATGATGGCTTGACAAGACATCCAAAAGATCTATCATCATGAAAGATGATTGATTTTCTATATCCAATGTTTTCTTCTGATCCTAGTAATGTATGTTTGGTATTGGATTATGATGGTTTTAACCCTTTTGGTATTTTATGTTCAAATTATATCATTTTTACTTCTGTTTTGATCACATATAATATACCTCCATGGATGTGTATGAAGAAGACTTTTTTCATTATTTTTATTATTATTCCTGGAAAAGAAATTTCTGAAAATGACATTAATGTGTACCTTCATCCTCTAATAAGTGAATTTTGACAATTATATGATGATGGAATGGAAACATATAATTCTTCAACAAGACAACTATTTCAAATTAAGGCTACATTAATTTGGATAATTAGTTACTTTTAGAGACTAGTAAATTTATCTGGTTGGAAAACTCATATTAGTTTGGCTTGTCCATTTTATAATTTTGATTTTAAACCTCAATGATTACATCATAGCATTAAATAGTGTTTTATGTGTCATTTTCATCTTTTTGATGCTTCTAATAAATTTAGGTTTAACAAAACATTATTCAATAAAGATATTGAAATGATAAATTTAATAAAGGTGTTATCTGGTTCACAAATCATAGGACAATTAATGAATTACATTGAAGAATTTGGTAAATTTCATCAGTTTAAAGAAGGGGGAAAAGGGTATGGGGTACAGTGTCTGAAGATGCTAGAACACAACAATGGAAGGAAATGAGTATGTTATTGTAACTTTCTTATTTGGAGTTTAATTTGATACATCATTAACTTGACATAATTCATATTGAGAATAAAATTTTTGACAATGTAATTTTTATAGTGCTTAATGAGCAGGTTAAATAAGAGGATAACCTTTATGATCATAATGATTTTGATTCAATGAATATAAAGAATTATTTTTGGGAAAATTATAATGGAAAGTATCATTTTTTACAACAAAAAATCATGATAAAGTCATATTTATCTAAACATTAAAGAAAGTAAATGTTACAGATGGATATTTAAGTAACATATCATAGTGTGTTTCCTTGAAACATTGAATGTTACATGGATTGAAAAATCATTAATAACATATTTTTATGGAATAGTTTTTGTTTTTTTCTTAACATAACACTTTACCAGAAAAAGTAATTACGGTTCTAGTTGAGTTCTATACATTTTTCAGAGATTTGTGAAAAAAATCTAAATCCAACCATGATTGGTAAACATCAAAAAAGAATTATTTTGAGACTGTAATTTTGAGATGTTATTTCCCCCTTCATTATTCACAGTCATGATTCATTTGACTATTTATTTGGTTGAATAATCTTAACTTGGTGAACCGATACATTATCAATGGATGTATCTAATTACAAGGTATATAAATAGCCTTTTTATTTTCATTGGTGAATTCAATTTTTTCAAATAATTGCATACAATTTTATAATATGCTTCTTATTTTTTTCATCAGGTATATAGGTTATTTGAAATCATATGTGAGGAATAAATCCCAACCCGAAGAATCAATTATTAAAGTTTATATAGATGTAGAATTCTTGACCTTCAGTTTTCTTTATTTGTATGGGATTGTGACTAGATTCAATCATTATTGATGTTTCAATGATATCTATACTAATACCAGTTCTAAAAATTTGTCATCAATATTTATAAATATTGAATGACCAATTGGAAAGAAGTAAAATAGAGACTAGAAAAATTGAAGTTTCTACAAGAACATAGATATGTGCTACTCAGTAGTGTTAGTGCAAATGAATTTATTAAATAATTATGACTAAAATAAATAGGTGATTAAGGGGTAGAGATCGAAATGATATGTAATTTAAAAAAATTGTCAACAAGGATCTTTTCAAATGGTTCACCCATCATATAAGTATATACTTATATTCTTATTATTAACACGTTGTTAATTTTTATATGTTAAAAGTAACAAATTATATCTCTTTATCTAGACATTGAATATTTAAAATTGATCAACAATATTGAATTATTTGATGTCTTTGGCTCAATGTCCTCTAAGGAAGTCTAAGATATTTGATGCCTATAATTTTCATAGCTTCATGTGTCTTAAAATTTATCATGAAAAAGACATGAAAACTCAAAATAGTGCTATATTTAAATTTTCAATGTTGGTATACTATGGGAATATAATTGATATATTTGAATTAAACTACCACTACTAGTTTTAATTTGTCTTATTCAAATTAAAATAGGTCAACATTGATAGGGGTATAGTGAAATATTTGTTACATTTTACCTCATTCAACTTCCCTCACTTAATGGATACTAGTGAGTATGCAAAGCCGGATCCATTTATCCTGGCTTCACAAGAAATTTTTTTTAATACGCAGATGATGATATACATCAATGTTGGAGTGTTTTATTACATATAAATTTGAGAGAATTATATGATATGGGAGATTAAGATCAATTGGTGATTTGTGATAGTGAACCTCATCCACACAAAAAAATATTCAACAGTTTTTTCGTGACAATATCAAAATGGTATAACTTCCAAGAGAGGATGAAAATGATGGAATCCTTGTAATGGAGGTTGATAAAAATGAATATAATGAAGAGGAAGATAATTTAATGTATAAATTGGTAATGAAATTATATTACAATTTTTAATTGATAAGTGTTTCATACAAATATAAATTGTTCTAGTTTCTATTTTTCTTTTTCTTCTGTAATAATTTTTTAGTTTTTTTTAAATATTTAATATAAAATAACCATTTTAAATGAAGGAATATCAAGAATAGAAAATATTTAAGATTTTAGCTGATCTTCATCTAAGAATATGCCACTAATTCTATCATCTTCTACGGATCATTATGGATTCATTGTACCCGGGAATACTAGCGTGCTATCCCATTACCCAAATGTAGTCAGTATCCCACTACCTAATTCACCTCCAGAGATATAGAGATTGGTCACCCCTCCATCTAGAGGGTATTGGTGAGTTACTATTAATTTTATGTATTTTATTTCTCAAAGGAAAAAATTATATTTCATTAATTGTTTAATGAAATTTTTAAACATAAAAAGACACCTATAGAAGGGATACAAATATGAAAACAGTAGATTTATGGTACCTGAATGAATTCATGATTACCATTTTATTTGAAGAGTTTTGTGTGCCTACCAGTGTCGCTATCAAAATATATGATCATATTCTTGGGAAACATTCTTATGAGATAGTGATCTTTCCCATTAATTATAAACATTGGAGATATATTCCTACAGCTTAGAAAAATGAGGTCATTGATACTAAAGTAAAGAAAATAGTAATTTAATATTCCTTGATAACTAATTTAAATGAAAATAGTAAATTTTTTAATATACTTATTAATTATTTTGTTTAATATTTCTAGATGTTGTCTCATTTTGATGTATCAAACTTTGTTTCACACCCACAAATTTTAAAAAGAACTCACACAACATCCAAAAAAATAAAATGACACCTTTATATAAAAAAACACACATTTCATGTTATACTGAAAAAATATTGTGCCAGATTGATTTGTTTTTTATTCCTACACATCAGAAATATATAATAGATCATTATCCATAAGTTTGAAAATAATCTGAGCCTGTTTTCTCATATTTTACTCAGCAAACACTTATGAAAGATACAAAAGCCCATAAAAACAAGTGTTAGGGGTCTAAACATAGAAGAAGATGTCATATTGCCTTGAAATCATAGTAAAATGACCATAAATTTAATTTTGAAATGTAGTAATTGAAAAAATGTCATTCTGAATGGTTGTTTTCCTGTTATAGCATAAATGCATTTTTACTGTTTTAAAATACTAAAGTATGCATGGAACAGTCAAAACCATGAAAATGATGTCAAGTTATCCTAAAATCAAGGGAAAATGACCATAGCTTTAATGTTGAAATGTAGGAACCAACATCACATCATTATGAATGATGGTTTTCCTGTTATGTCCATAATCACATTTTTAGTGTTTTCAAACACTAAAATGTCCATAGAACAGTCAAAAAAAGAGAAAAAGACCACATATTACTGTGAAATCATGTGGAAATCACTAATTAGTATTTTTCCATGTAATAAGAGACAAAAAAATCATCCCAAAAAGTTTTGTGGTTAGAATTACTCAATAAAAACATATAAAATGTAGAAAATCCTTTTAAAACAAGTGTCAAGGGGTCAAAACTAGAAAAAAAAATGTCAAATTTCCCTGGAATTTGGGGAAAATGAATTTAGATTTAATTATGAAATGTAGGAATTGACAATAATTCATTTTGGATAATAGTTTTCTTGTTATGTATGTAAAAACATTTTTATGGTTTTAAAACACTAAAACATGCATGAAATAGTCAAAACCAAGAAAATGACATTAGATTGTCCTAAAATCAACAGAACGCCATATTTTAGTTTTTTTATGTGTATGTGAAATCACCATGTCAATCCAATATGTGGTGTGATTAGAATTACTCAGTAAACACTTATGAAAGTTTGAAAAGAATTTAAAAACAAGTTTTTTGGGTCGAAACTATGAAAACAACATAAAATATCCCTAAAATCATGGGAAATGAGTTTTTAAATTGTGAAATGTTCGAACTGACATTATATCATTCAGAATGAATATTTTCCTATTATTATTGTAAATATGTTTTTAGTGTTATAAAACATTAAACATGCATGTAATGATCAAAACTAGACAAACGACATCATATTTTCCTAAAATTAATGCAAACCACTTCTTATTTGTTTTTTACATGTACGTATAGAAAAAATGACAATCTAATATGTAGTGTGATCAAAATTACTTAGTAAAATCTTATGGTATGTACTAAATCCTTTAAAAACAATTGTTGGTGGGTCAAAAACAATAACTTGACATCGGATTCCCCTAAAATTATAGTAAAATGACTATATATTTAATTGTGAAATATTGGAATCGACGACATGTCATTCTGAATGATAGTTTTCTGGTTATGAACATAAATGATTTTTAGTGTTTTAAAACACTAAAAACTACATGAGATGGTCAAAACTAGGATGAAAATTGTATGATGCTAAAATTATGGAAAAATAACAATAGATTAAATTTTTATTTAGGAATCGACATCACATAATTTCAAATGATAGATTTCCTATTACAGTTGTAAACACATTTTAGTGTTTTAAAATATTAAAATATATGTTTAATGGTCAAATCCATACAAAACAATGTGGGATTTTCATAAAATAATTGGCTAATTCTTGTATATTTAATTTTGAAATTTAGGAACCAACAACATGTCATTATGAATTATGGTTTTCCCGTTATGACCATAAATGTGTTTTTAGTGTTTTAAAACACTAAAACTTGTGTGGAATAGTTAAAACCAGGAAAAAAATGTGGGATTTTCTCAAAATCAAGGGACAATGACCTTATATTTAATTATTGTATGTACGAACCAATGAAATTTCATTTTAAATGACAATTTTCCTGTTATGTCTTCAAAAACATTTTTAGTCTTTTAAAACACTAAAACATGTGTGAAATCATAAACACAAGAAAAATGAGGTCAAGTTATCCTAAAAACAACGTATAGACACCATATTTTTAATTTTTTAATGTATCAACTAATAGATCTTTATTTCGAATGATAGTTTTCCTATTATGTCTATAAACACATTTTTAGTGTTTTAAAACAGTAAAATGTGCATGGAATGGACAAAAATAGAAAAATGATGATGAACTGTCCTAAAATCATGGGAAAATACCATAGATTTAATTTTTAAATGTATGAAGTGATGAAAAAAATATGAATTAAATTTTTTCTTTTATAGATGTAAATGTGTTTTTAGTGTTTCAAAACACTAAAACGTTCATGGAAAGGTTAAAACTATAAAAAACATTAGGTTATCCTAAAACCAGGGGAAACCACAAAATATTTAATTTTGAAATATAGTAACTGATGACACATCATTCAGAGTGTAGGTTTTTCTGTTATGTCCATAAACATAATTTTATTGTTTTAAAATACTAAAAAATATCTGGAATAGTCAAAACCATGAAGATGACATCGATTTTTCCTGAAATTAGGGGAAAATACCATATATTTAATTTTGAATCATAGGAATTGATGTCACATCATTCTGAATGATGGTTTTCCAATTATGGATGTAATGCTATTTTTAGTGTTTTAAAACACCAAAATGTTAGTGGAATTGTCAAAATGATACAAATAACATTAGATTGTTCTGAACTAAGAGTAAATCCACTGTAGATTTAATTTTGAAATGTTGGAATCGACAACAAATCATTAGAAATGCTTGTTTTCCTATTATGGATGTAAATTTATTTTTAGTGTTTTAAAACACTAAAACATGCAGGGAATGGTTAAAACAAAGAAAAAATAATTGGATTATCCTAAAATTAGGGGAAAATTACTTTCGATTTTATTTTACAATGTAGGTTTTGAAAAAAAATTATTTCGAATATTGGTTTTCCCGTTATGACTGTAAGTAGGTTTTTTGTGTTTTAAAACACTAAAACATGCATAGAACTATCAAAACCTTATAAAATGACCTCATATTGATATGAAATCATGGGAAAACCACATAATAGTTTTTTTAAATATATGACATTCTTTAATATTGAAATCTTTTAATAAATATTAAATAAATTTTAAGCAATCCGCACATCGCTTTAAAAATAAAATTTAATATTTACTTGTCCCTTTTCGGTTTAAAGGGTTAAATCTTATCTTAAATAGGTCTATTTATGTTTTAAATCCGTTTTTCATTATATATTACCTGTTTTATATTAAAATTCCTTTTTTTTATTAAAAAAATAAAAAAAATTATTTGCAGCATTATGAATATATTCTTTTCCTTTTCTATTTTTCATTTTTTTCCTAAAGGTTCTAATTTTCATTATAGGTGGAATATTCCAATAGTAGGTATGTTGTTGTCTATTCAGATCCATGTCATTTTTCAGAAAGTTGTCTTGATGGTTCTTATTTTTCATGGTATGTTAAAATTTTATCTATTAATTTACTATAATTCTGATTTATTATGTTTAGTTTTAATTTTTTTTTTCATCATTTGTTAGAGCAGATGAGATGATGTGGTTCATTTCTATTGATTAGATGATGTGGAGGCTAATAGATGTATTAGAGGTTGTGACATGGATGTATATTGGGCATGGGTTGTTGTTGGACATATTTTATATCTATATATTGATGATCGAGGTGTTGGTTGATGTATTGGGTGACTAAGACATAGGTTATCTTGATCGTGGCTATTTTTATATGATTGAATGTGTGATGCATGAATGATGGATTTATCATATAATTATGTATGAATTTATATCATGTCAGTTTTTTTATATTTATTATTTCTTATTAAAAATTTTTTAAAAATCAAAACAGATTTACTTGTAGTTTATAGAAACAGTTTCTAAAAAAATTATATTAAATTTATTTAGCTGTGGTTTAGCCAAACCCCATCTAAACATAATCATCCCTAAATGCATTGGGATTAATTATTATTTTTTATTTTATTTATATTCCAAGATGATATTTGTTTATTATGAAACTACTACTAACTTAAAAAATGCTGTTAAATTCTCGAAAAATGAAAATTAAAAAACAACCATGAAATAAAATAAACCGATGCTATTTGACCTGAGACTGTGAAATATGTGGTAGTTTTAAGAACCACCAATAGAAAATTATGAGTTTGTATAAACTTCTGATAGACCACTAAATGACTACCACAAATGACACTTTCTTTTGTAGTGTATGTGGAGGTGGTAGTCCACACGTATGCACAAGGCATAATTAAAATTTCCATTTTATAGAAGGGTGGGTGGGAAATGGATGATCCATAATCATAATAAATTTTAAATATATTGGTGATACTAAAGCTATTATTTTATTATTAATAACATATATTTAAATTAGGTAGATGAAGAAATGATTTGAAAAAGGTTAGGTAGGATGATTACCTCTTCTTTAGTATACCTCCTTTACACCCCTTATTAAGAACCCATAGAATGGTATTTAAAGAATAACATAGCTATGAATCATGGATATGTAATTTTAGAATATAAAATTTTAGGGTTTTGTAGATTGAGATGGCTCAAAGTATTGTAAAGAAGAGAAATGAGTGATACCCTTTTTATCTTATAATCAAATTTACAACCCTCATTCATTGAAACTTGATCCCAAATTGGATGAACTTTGAATTTAATATGATATAGGATCAAAATAATCTCATAAAATAGTATTCATAAAATTTTTTAGTTCATTTTAATCCTTATCTTTTTAGTTTCACTCTCAATAACCCTTTTTATCCTTAATTGAGATAACAAATTCTTCAATCATTGAGGGTTGTAAAGTTTATTATAAGATAAAAATTGACATCTAAATGGTCAAGGTATAGAATTTAATCCATATAACATCCCCTTGTCCTATTGTAATATTTTTATGACTTTTAAATCACTTAATAATATATTATTTAACATAAAATACCATTAATGTGATTTTAAGAATTATTAACATATTTTGACATTAAGAAACTCATAATATGAGTGTAATTTTAATATAAAAGAATTTGAAATTAAATATACCAAATTATGTACCAAAAATTATTGTGAAACCATAATTAATCCAAAAAATATTACTTTTATTATTTTTTATATTATATTATTATATTTTTCTACTGCTTTCAAAGGAACTATGTCTGCATTATGTAGGAATTTAAGGTAATTATACCATCAAAAAAATTAAAATATAATTACTACCATACAAATAAATTAATCAATATTAAAATAAAATTTTATTTTTATTAATAACATCTTCTTACATTTATGTGAAAATATCATTGAAATTAAAAGAGTGACATTTTGGTTTTTTCTTTACTTAAAATAATATAAATGTGATTATCAGTGATAAATTGAACCAAAATTACATATATTAATAATAATGATGGATATGGTTGAATTAAACTAATAAAATAAAATAATGGGAAGTTTTTAGATGATTTTGAGACATTATAACAAAGTTTTAACCATGTTTTAACCATTTTACCCTTACATTGGTGACAAATATTTACCACATTTACTATTCATAATGAAAAAAATGAAAAGGAAATATTTAAAAAATATAAAAATCATGATGACAAAAATGATATAAATTTTTCATGCTTAAATCTATATAAGATAAATAAATAAATTTTTGTATAAATATGTAAAACTTAATGAAAAACATTTTTTAGGAAAATATATTTTAAGATTAAATAATAAATGATAAAAATCATGAATAATGATGATTAAAATGGAAATAATTAGATTATTATAAATCAAATGGATTATATTTAACTATAACATAAAATCAAAAATTGAATGGTACTTTTAAAGAAATTTATTTAATGAAAATAAATGACAGTATTTTAGAAAATTTGTATTTTTCCTTATTCCCTGAAAAATAAATAATTTAATAAAAACACCAAATATTTATCCTACGTAAATTATTATATAATTATTTCAATAATTATTTTAAATTTATAAAATATAATTTCAAACATAGGTATAAATTATTTATAATATTTTCTCAGAAAATCAATAAAAAACCCATTTTGGAAGAAAGATTATTTTTGTAGCATAGAAAAGAATTCACTAGAAATTGTAATTTTATTTCTTAATCAGAAATAAATACATTTGTATTGAGTAATACCTTTATACATATAATTCATAAGTTTTTTTACACATATCTATATTGTCAATTTAATAGCATGGTTATAATGGTCATATTTAAATAATAATATTTTTATACTATATCACAATTTGCTTATATCTCGGTGTTGTGTGTTAAGAAATCTATCAAGATTATTAATATTTTAAATAAAATTTTTAATAATTTATAGTTAATTAGGGTGTGATGGAATAAATAAAATCACAATTTTGATATTTCTTCATCATGAAACAAAATACTATTATCTCTTTTTCCCACTACAATATTAAAACTGAAATGTACCCTTGAAAGCATGCATGAGGAACTATAATATTAATTAGTTCACACTAACTAGGTTAGTATAAAGAGAATAAGAAAGATATTCTATAATTTACCAAAATAAAACAATCCCACTACTGTTACAGCTTTTTTTTAGATTCATTGTCCCTTCTTATTCACTGTAAATCACAATTTAAATGCTCATTTATCTCTTTGATAATGTGAACATAATACACTTCAAGAATATTCTTTCAATTATTTATATCAGCTCTGATTTGGTTCACTCAAAGATATGAATAAAATTAGGGCTTCTTTTCATCTGAGATATTAAATCTACTACATACTTGACATCACAAAACAATATTTATTATATACTAGTCTTTTTGGTATGTTATTCATCATGTGATTCACCTCATGTAACACCATTCACAGTGAACACCAAACATGTAGTTAATCTCTGTAAACTCCTCCTCTATGGTCTCCCCAATGGGAACATACCATAATTGTCCTAATTATTGGAAATCTTCTATGAACCTCCTTCCAAAAGCTCATACTTTTGGGACCACCTTATATTAAGTCCCTTATACAAACATTAACCCCACAATTTTCACATTTCAGATTACTTTTGGACATAGAAAAATTTATCCAATGATGATGCTCTCAAATTAAATTTCTTTTATCTAAAAAAAGTGATTAGGGGTATTTTATCAGAAAATTCATTTGATAAATATTCTAATAAAATTTTACTTTTAATAGATCACTTAAAACCCATTTGCATAATTCTCTTTGTCATTACACCACATGCCGCATTCTTTACCTCGTAGAGTATGGACCAAATTAATGTCTATATAAAATTTTCCACATTATAACCTCATACTAAACTTTATATTATCCCAAATAATACCACCTTATAACCGTTTTATCACATTGGTTATATATATACGCACATCATGGTCCAAATACTCTATATCATGGTTCATAAAACATGAAATTATTTATTAGTTTTGTGAAATTGACCTCACAATATGTATATTCATCTTCACAAAAAAATTATTTCACCAATATTTTCACATCAAAAAATATGGAAAACAATGGGAAACTTCACCACCTTCTTCAAAGCATTTTTATAGAAAACACAATTACTCTTTTGGCCAACATTTTGAAAAAACAAAGAAATCCCAAAATACAAAAACATCACCTTGTGGGATTTTACCTAACAATATAACTATTTGGGATTGATGAAAATACTTATAAATGACTAAAAACATCCTATTGAAAAACATATAAATCTAAAATTATACTTCAATCACTATTATCACTCTATGACTACATATATAAACTACTGATTTATTTAACATGTACTTTAAGAATTCATGATCGTGATTAGCATGAGAAAAAAGGGTATCATGTGATGTATATAATTGAATCAGTTATTTATTTAAAACACATATTAAATATCCCTTGATACCATATAATTATGACCATATTTAACAAAAATCCTCCTATTTATTATTTATCAGCATGATTCATATTGGAACAACCCCCCTATCAAAAAATTTCCCTTCTTTATAAACAATATTTCTCCCATAATTTCAATGAACCGAAAGGTTACTTCTTTGAAATATGAAATTGGTAAATGAACACAAATAAACACATAGGTAAATTCATAACATACAATTGAGATTAAGGGTCCCACATCAACACTATTTGAGTGTGAGGAGTATACTAGACTCCCATATCCAGTTGATTTCATTTAATAGAATCTTTTGGTAAGGCCTTTGTCAAAATTTCAATAACTTGGTATTCATTTTACACATAATATAATCTAAAAAACCCATATTTTACTTTCTCTTTGATAAAGTGATACTATATTTCATAGTGAATTATCATTGAATATGCACTAGATATTTTTTAATATTTATCACACTAGAATTATCAAAATTGATTAGGATCAGTGATTTCACATATAATACCGTGTCTTAAAACTTATCTTAATCCATTTTAATTATGTGAAAAATAGAGTGGATTTAATATATCTAACTTTTATAGTGCTTAGAGAAATACAATATTCATTCTTACTCAACCTGCAATACGCTATCTGCTATGTTATAATTCCCCACATGTTGTTTACTTTTGGTCATTTATTAAATTGGCCCAATGAACATCTATATATCCTGGAAACTTCTATTATAATTTTTCTTTATATATCTAGAAAAATACACTATTCATTTGATATACTATTGTATTCTCTTTACAATAAGCATGAAACTCTATTTGGTAATAATTTGAATATGTTCTACTGATTACGTGAAAATACATTATGGTGTCATGTTAATGATAAATATAAAAAGATTATAATGATATGAATATATTCAGTGACATTGAAAACTTTTCATTCATCATCCCTTGACAATTTTGTTTTGGCAGATACCAAAGTTTTTATATTCTTGGAATTAACTATTATAAATCTTCTCAAAACCACTATGGAATAATTATATTGAGAAATAATTGGGCCATGCCTTATATCACGTATAGACCTATTAAAAATGATAGCTAATAAATCATCAATTTATCAAACTTACACTTCATAAGCCTTATAAACTATTTGAAATATTCTTTATTCAACCCACTAAATATTATGTTGTAAAAAATAAAGCATCACTACCATAATTTGATTCATCTCATTTTTTTAAATATTCATTAATCAAATCCACCATGCTTCAAACTTAGCTTCTTTAATTATTTTTATAGTCTTAAATACCACACTCTTTGTTCTTGTTTTATCCCATAAAGTCCCACTTTATTTGAAATAGTTTGTTCTCGTCTTCTGGACCAAGAAAACCATCTGGCTATTCAACATACACCACTTCTTTTTGAACACTATTTATGAATTCTTACTTAATATACATCTGCAAAAAAATTGAATAGTATTTACAATAATATGGATAAAAATAGTCAAATTGACATCAACCTTTCCACATTTTAAAATTTATCATCAACATCTATTACCTTAATCTAGGAGTACCTCTTTCATAGAAGTCATGATTTGTTTTGAGTCTTCACTCCGTCTTTGTTCATCTTATTACAGAAGACCTGTTTGGCCATGATGATGTTCTTATAAGTGGAACTAAAATTAGTCAACCAATTTTGATTCTTCTGAATTTTTTATATCGTTTAATTCATTTCTTAAACCCAATTATTATATATATATGGTTCTTAAAAATATTATAGCTCTACATAGGATATGATATATATTTTCTGTATAAAAATAATTCACATCATCTATACAGGAACTATATGATCAATAAAGATATTATAACTATCAATTTCATCTTGATTTTGTAGATTCAATGAATGTATTTGTCTAACTTCACCCTGCTCATTATTATCTTCTTCCGAATAAACATTTTCCCCTATTACTCCACCTACGATTCATTCATTATCATCACTCTCATATAAAATCTACTCAATTTAATTTTGAATATTATACTTATCCTCCTTCATAGTGACATCATTAGTTTCAATAACCTTCCCTAGATACATATTAAATCATTTATATGATTTAATTTTTTGAATAACCAAGGAATATAACTTAATTTCTAGAGGATTCAAACTTCTTATGTTTATCCTTATTTAGAATCAAACCCTTATTTCCATAGATAAAAAATTACTTATGTTTCTACTTTTTTACAAAACAATGTTCATATAAAGTATTTTATTATCTTAGAAACAAAAAATATCTATTATAAATATAGACCAATGTCAATACTTTTTCATTCCAAAACATCTTTGGTAGGTCCTTCTCAATACGAATTATTGTGTAAATATTTTTTATGGTTTTTTTCTCCTCTTGAACACACCATTATACCAAGGAATTCCCAATACTAAATCTTGGTTCAGTATCATGTGTCACTTTAATATATTCCTCGAACTAAGTTAATTTTGATATAAGTACAAAATACATATATTTTCATTCAATAAGGTAATTTTAACATAAATTATAAAATTTTATAAATATTATTTTATTAAATAAATTTAATTTTTTAAATTATTATATTAAAATTAACTTAGGTTGATATTTTGATATTTTTATGAAATAAATAATTTTCCGTTTGAATAGTTAAAAATAATGTTTTTTATTGAAAAATATATTTTTATTCCATACATTTTAAAAGTCCCATTTTATTTTAAAATGTTTAAAGTTAAAATTGGTTTTATTTTATTATTAATAATAAAATTATGTTTATTAGAAAATTAATTTATCATTGAATTTAAGAAATAAATATACTTAAAATGACTTTTTCTTAAAAATAGTTGTTCACTGTGTTTTGAATATTTATATCAAAATAATTTATAACACACATAGAAATTGAATCTTGAAAACTAAATTTAATATTTTAAATATAGATGTTCAATTTTGTTAAATGGGACCCTTTTAGTCTTGGTCATTATGAATCGAAACTATAGTAAATAATTATCACTATGGTAAGGGTGAATTAAGTAATTAAGGAAAAAATATTATAAGGACCTAAAAATGACATTAACAATTTCATTTATCCTATTTAATGTGTGTAGTTTCATCATTCCCATACATTTCTCAATTATATGTTCACTTAGATCCATATTTATTTGATTAGGACCTTTATATTTTTTTTAAAAAAGAAAAAATATTAAATGACACTCACTTGACTTTTATGACTCTAAATTTTTATTATAAGCATAAAAAAGGGAAAAGTTTGGTTCCAAATTTCTGTTTTGAAAAATAGACTAAATTTTTAATCTGTTAGTTTATTTTTAATTTTTATTTATTAAATAATTATCTTTAAAGTTTACTCAATGCCGATATAGTTTATATTCATTTAACAGAGAACTAAAATAATATTTAAAAAAATATAAAAGTAATAGTTTTTTATTGAGTTACAATAACCCATGAATTTAATAGACCTGGATGATTTATAATATATATTTTTAAACCTTATATTTTAATTAAACAATTATCATGTTGTCTTTTAAGTCAAATTAAATGAATAGTGTAAAATATGACATTAACAATATTTTATGAAAATAAATTTTAATTAAATTATTTATAAATCATAAAAAAATTAAAAATGAACAAGGTATATAATATATGGTCATAAATTTCAACCCTTCTCCATTTATGGGAAATTTTTTACCTTGTAAGTAAAATTATAACCCTTTAATTTTGAAATATATGTTATAATGGTTAAGGGTAAAATTATTTAATGAATGGGTTAGACCAAAAATATGCTTTAAAATAACTCTTAAACCTACTAATTTTTTTTATTAATTTTAGTTCGACCATATACTATATTGTCATCAAAATTATGGCCACATTGTTCCAATTTCACATGAAAATGAATTTAATATATTTAAAACATTCTATTAATTCCATGTGTATTCTTTCATTCACTATAAAGAGGTACCACATTTCCTCTATTCTATACACCACCTAGAGACTATTAGATTTACTAAAATCTACCAGAAACTATTCTAAACATCTTTATACATGTTTCAGAGTTTCTTATATTCCTAAATTATCAACCTTATTTACCTAAGTAAAGTATAGAAAGGATATCTTTTAAAGAAATGGTAATCTTCTTTACCAAATCTTTCAAACTTATTTCTTCTTCAACTTCCTATTACACTATCATGAACATCATAAAATAATAACTATAGTATCACAAATAATCATATCTTTTATAATGATTATGGTAAAATTATTTTCCATCTCTTTTCCATCCTATTAAAAGTTTAAACATATCTTGTGTGTACGTACAACTTACTATCTCCACATAGCAACATAATTTTTTTTCATCACAACTTTACATGGAAGGATATGAAGATAGAACTAATTAATTTAAATTATATTAATTAAATTTTTATGAGTATAGAATAATAATACCATATCTACCAATCAATCTTCACCATTATTATTATAAATAAAAAGGGGCTACGGGTTGAGTACAAAGATGAAGGGGGGGGGGGACTCTAGGGTTCTAAAATAATGGAGACCAAGGGAATAAGTATATAAAATAAACATACTTTATAACGGGAAGAAACCCAAAATAAAGAAATAGGTAACATCCACATGTTGAGGTCCTTGAGAATCCAAAAATTTCATCGCTTTATTTCACTCTCACTAAGTGTGAATGACCTCAATAAGGTTGTTAATGAACATCTTAAACATTCTTATGTGGTAGGACATAGTCCAGGTAGTTTCACGAAGGGTAGGTAAAGAATTATAGAGTAATTTGGAGATTGTATCAACTATATCCAGGGGATTTTTTTTCTGATTACATAAATCGAGACCCATAGAAATCACCATAGCGTTAGTCTATAAAGAGTCATTATTCCCAAACAAAGTAGTGAAGGAAAGAATAACCAGTCTCCTGGGGTCTCAATACAGACCACTCACCCACATGATCCCTATAGTTAATAATCCATTTGTGTTATGTTTTTACCCATTTTAGTGAGGGTTACAATAGATCCACTATCCATAAATACTGATAGGGGATAGGTGGTTAAAGGTAGTGGTGTAAAGGTGGAACCTAAAAGAGGGATCCTCATTATAATTCATGATAAGTTGAGAGAAATAATTTAATATAATTTTGGGTTTTAGAGATATAATCCATTAATGAGCAGGAGATGCCCTCATATTATGATTTTTTCCTGTCTTTTAATATACACCAATATCCCACAATATGGATGACCGCTCTCACCTTGTCCTCAATATTGTTATTCTCCATGACTTGGAACCAAAGGGTGAGAAATATTTCACCCTATAATTCATTTGGGATCCAACCAGTGAACTTTCTAAACCTTCCCCAGACCATGCACAACCAACCACAATCAAAAAATAAGTTTCCTGAAGACTCCTCTTTGGGATTCCCACAGCAAGAATACATTGAAACGAGATTTATTCCTATTCATTTCTCAAGTACATTAGTGGGTAAATAATTATTTTAGATTCACAAAACCAAAAAGTTTTATTTAAAAGGTATTTAGTTTCACCAAAGCATATATCCCTAGATATATGACTCATGTAATGGTGAATATATTTGACGATAATCCATCCTTGAAAAATCTCCTAATAAAGATCCTGAAAAAAATATTTTTTAGGGTCATATGAAATCTTGATGACAAAAAAATGTCACATTGTTCATCATTATGGATAGTATGGGTGAAGGATGGAAACTCATTCGTGTTCTGGAGTAATATGTCCCGAATGAGACAACTAGAAAAACCAGGGGTGGGGCCATCCTAGTTATATTGATAGAAGTTTATTTCTCCCCTATCGATAAGCTACATGGAATGACTTTGGAGCTTCTGAATGGGTGGTTGGATTGAAATCCAAAAAGAGAGGGGTTTGTTATAAAGAGATATCTGTATTTCCCATAATTTTATTCCAGAATCCTTTTTCACAAAATCCATACTTCGATCACCTCCCATGAAAACAAATAATTCATTTTGTTCATCTCATCCAACGCAATTGTTACATTGATGCCACATTGTTGCATTGTTCATGACATCTTCGACCACAATTCCTAGAGATTATTTCTGTCAATGTTAGCATCCAAAATGAAAGAAAGCACGATTTTATCAATACCCACAATGAAAAATTTTGGAAATAGGAGGTAGAGGGAGTATGTTCATGGGGATAGAAGAAAGAACAATATTCAATAGCTTTATGTGCTCCCCAAGGATAGAAATCGATTCATCTAGTTATAAATCAGCCTGGAGATCTTATCCAACACTCTGTTGAGGTGATGAATTTTATCCTTGTTCACAGATATGGAAGCACTAAGACAATCCGTTGGAAATTTTCATATATAGTTTCCCAAAAACCTATTTATTAAGTTATCCCTCTTTTCTAGTCACCCAATCAATAGATAAATACTGCTCTTTCCTCAGTTCCTATTTTTCACACTCTAGTTGCAAAACTCCCCCAACATCTTGTTATTGCCACAAATTGATATTTTACTCCCATTGAGAAAAATAATTCTATAATTAGAATACATGAGATGAGAAACACCAGTAATGGAAAAACCAAAATGATAGGAAAGGATGCCTTGGTCTGCTAGACTCTGATTAATGATCCAACTAAGGGAATCCATAATAATAAAGAGATTGGGAGAGATCAGGTCCCCTTTTCTTATCCCCTAAACCTCTTTAAATAAAACATAGTGAATCCCCAATAAGGATATGGTCATCCAGGTAAAACTAAAACACATATATAGAAGATCAAAGGCATAGTTGGATATTCACATGCATTCCAGTTCCCATAACTTATTGTTCCATTATATTCTATCATAATATTTATCCATATCGTGGTTTATCATGACATTAGATCCAACTTCTTTATCATTGATTTCCTTAATCATCTCCTATTCCACTCTAGTATCTCCATGGATCAATCTATCTTTAAGGAACAAATGTTCCTCATTTGATATCCAAAAAGATAGGAGAGACACAATTATTCTATTGAGGACACTATCCAACTATTTTTAGTATATGTGACACATTCTTATATGATGATAGTAGTGATGGGAGGACGAGTCCTTGATCATAGGGAAAATAAACAAGGTAGTTACACTCACCATACACTGGTGACAACCACCATAGAATAATTAATGAACCACACTAACTAGTTTACCCTTAATCATGTCCCACAACACCCTATAAAACTTACATAGGAATATATTAGGGCCATTTGAACTATCTAAGATGAGACTCAACACATCCTCATGAATCTCATGCTTACATGTGGACTACCACCTTCCCAAAGCGATGTTATTCATTTTTCATAACCCAATTTTGATAGTGATTCAAAATACACATTAAAGGAATATATACAATCTTTATATCATGATTAACATCCAAGAGACAATGGATACATGGGGAAAATATAGTACCCAAAATTCCAAACTGAAACATATTTGAAAAATGGAACAGTTAAAACTTAGAAATAGATATTTTAATAAAGAATTATTATGAAATGAGTTTTGGGATGTTATAGTTGGATAAAATATTAAATTATAAGCATGTATATGGTTATTTTATAGAATTGTAATAAATTTTAATCTATTATATTGGAGCCAAAAAGTTTTCACCCAGAAATTCAGACCTAAGGTATGGGTTATTTCACAATCTTGTCATTTTTAGAATTATTTATGTTTAATTATCTATTTTGGGAATTATATGATCCTTATATATTAAACCAAAAATATTTTCTACTCCTATGATTATTTTTTAATATTATATGTTTTTCTTTTAGTTTTCCTCTTTTAAGTACTCGAGAGACCAAATTATTTTTTAAGGAAAACCAACATTATTTTTCTACTCAGTTGGGAATATTGTATTCCATATACATATTATAATTAAAATTATTTAAATAATTCTTTTACTACTATCCAATTTTTTATTAAAGATATATTTAATAATTTTTAACTTTTATAAGATTTTTAAAATAAATCTTCTTATCATTTTCTAAATGAGGTACTTTCTGACTTTTCTTACAAAAGTGTGAGAGGAATAACTTTTTTATATTTTATTGTATGAATTGAATTTCCTACCCCCATGACTAGCCGAATATTTGAATATTCCTTTATAAGTTTACATGGTTATTTTCATAGAATATTTTTTCTACAAAATTTTTGAAAATTTAGATTCTGAATATGGTTTTTAAGTTTTAAAGTAGTATTTTCCTCAAGAAATTACCGAGGGATATGTTTAAAGTATATTCAATTATTTAAAAATTATTTTGTGAATATTGAACTTTTATGGAGATATAATATTTTGATACCATTCTCCATATTACACTATTAGGATTATGAATAAGTTTATTAATTTGGGAAATTATTAGCATTTCATATGCTAGTTTTTAATTAATTTTTTTGGGTTCTGTTTCACCACTTTTATATGATGATTAAATTAGACTTAATATGTCATGGGTGGGACCCATTATAGCCACTAAATTCATCAATCGGTCTCATGAGACAAACTAACTTGTGTATTTTTTGTATGTCATACCTCTTTATGTATATTGTCTTGGAGAAAGGCCTTGATGGTAATTTTATGATGTCCAACATTTTGAATTATATCATTATGAAACTAGTTATTATAAAAAATGTGATTATTTATGTTGTTATGTTATTTATGGATTTGGTCCGAATTTTATTTTATTAATTATATGGAATATTGGATTATCATTTATATCATCAATATTATTTATTTTTTATTGAATTTATGATTTCTTTTGTTGTAAACATTGCCTTACTAAGAAACAAATATCACCCTTTATTATGTTTTCTTTTCTATATAATATGAATAAGGGATCTATGAATGAAATCAAATATTTAATAAAATAAAAATAAATTTATCACAATAATTCTCATATTGTATTTCACATTTTTAGATATAATATGAGAATAATGTATCAATCTAGTATCCTAAGAATACTACACTATTTGATCATTTGGGATGTGATTCCTTGTATATTGTGCCTATAAAGTAAAACAACCACAAACTCTAGGTTAATACAGTTGGGGTGTTACAGTTCATATTATAGAAAGTTTATAAGAAACATTGGTAACTAGATTATGGAAAACATAGAATATATAATATAACACTATGAAACATTATGTATCTGCATAGTTCTTTAATAACATCATAATTTAGAGATTATGTGGTTTAAAAAAAATAAATCCATTTCAAGATAATATAAGTGGACATGGTTTTGATATAAATACATCTAGGGGTAATAACCTTTAAAAGTATTGGTCAAGTATATCTTGGCTATCATTCTAGTGCAGGGTGAGTGCGGCCTTACTACACACCTAGTTTGATACTCCTTGGGGATATGCATGCGTTAATTTAAATTTTATTTAAAAAACATTATGAATGATTTTTAAAATATTGATCATATTACCAATGTTATTCATCTTATAATTAGAATATTAGTTGTGAATAAAGTATCAAATTAGGTTAGGTGTTTCACCAGTTTCATAATTATACGTTATGATATATAAATTTATGATCTAATCTAGAGTATTTCATTGTTTAGAAATGGAACCTAGTGGAAGGAATGTAAACTATATCAACACATGCAATACATGTAGGGATTTCCCTCCTAGGAAAGATATTAAAGCTAGAGAAACAATTGAAGCTAAATATAAACAAATTATAACTATATTAAGGTAGAAAAATAAGTTTACGACCAATAACAATGCTCATAAAGAGTATCTTACTAATATATAATATGGTTAAACATTGTTGGACCATTTCATGTGTCAAAAAACACCATCATTATATGAGACTAATAATCCATTTTTAACTAAGTAATAGATAAGTTCTTTAGTGATGATATTTCTTTCTTTGGGAAGTATTGAAAGGGAATATGTTATCATGGCAGTTTATTGGATTTATACCAATAGCAGTCAATAATTCAAAATGTTAAGGATGAGGAGAAAATAGAAAAAATTGAGTGGAAGGATATTAATGTAATTTTATTGGAAAAATATTTTCCTCACAAGCAACAAGTTCATATGGATAGAAAATTAAGAAGTCTATGTCAAAAGGGAGATGAAAATGTTGTTATGTATGAATCTAACTTTTTAAGGTTATAAAGGCATGTTGTGGACTATATATGTAATTCAAAGAGTAAGGATGAACATTAAATTGATGGGATAAAACCATTACTTAAAAGGGAACTAGTCTTCCAAACCTTCTCATTATATGAAGACATAGTCTCATATTCTATCAAGAAAGAGAAATAATTTTTCAAGCCTTATGACATTTAAGTAATAAAAGATATTAAAGGGGAGGTTGAGAACTCTAGAAAAGGAAATAAAAAAAGGTAATAATGGAAAGGTGTAATTTCTATATTTTAATAAATTTAGAAATAAATACTATGGAACATACTTGCTGGGAATGCATGTTTAATTCAAGTATGGAGAGTAATTCCATTAGAATCATGATTTCAAGGGCAAGTAAAAACCATACAATGTTCTATGCTTCAACTATAAGGAGATAAGAATTATTTAAATGAAGTTCCTTGGATTCAAGGGATTTTTTCTCAAAAAGGAAAATGGAGAAAGTTCAATATTATTTGATTAATACAACTAAGGTTGATGTTTTAAAAGATATAGTGGCATGTACCTTAATCATAGCATCAGATTTTTATAGTGATCTATTTGATTATATATCATCAAACTATTTTATTTCTTACATTTTTCCAAAAAAATAGATATTTCCCTATAAAATTAAGAATAGATTTTCCAGCTAAGAATCCTTGTGAAACTCTCATAACGACAAGGATGTTTCAGTCAATTCCTATTATGTCACACAAATATTCCCAATTTTCAATGATTTTTATTTTACCATTGGTTAATTTTTATATAATCCTTAGTTTGGATTTGATTTCCAAATATAATGAAAAAAGATTATAAGAGAAAGAAATTATGATTCATCATGAGGATATAGACATCCTCATCCATTAGGTGGGAGACTTACTCATCTGAGTCTTATCTTGATCCACCCCAACTATCTATTCTGAATGAAATTCATGGGAAATAAGAGTAGAAGAAATCTATACATGGAAACAATAATATTCAAAATGAGGATGTACCTATTATAAAAGAGTCCATTAATGTACTTAATGAATAATTACCTAGAAATCCACCATAATGTGGATATGATTTATATTATTATTTAATCTATGATGCGATACCTATATCAAAGAATCCCTATAGAATTGGAACTTTGGAATTAGGGGTGTAGAAGAAACCACAATAGGAATTTTGTGAATAAGGATTCTTATAGCCCAGTGTTTCACCTTGGTGATACCATATTATTTTATTTAAGAATAAATATATTTATATGAAGCTATAAATTGATTATAGAATAAAAATTATATTTCTATAAATAACAAGTACCATATTCCACACATTGATGAATTGTTCGGTCAACTTTATATATACAAACATTTTTCAAAGATTGAACTTCATTTGGGGTATCATAAACTGTGATTAAAGAAATAATATATTCTGAAGACAAAATTTCATATGAGTTATGAACATTAATTTTTTTATGCTATTTTGATTTAATAATTCTCCCTCAGTTTTTATGTATATAATAAAATATTACTCAATGAATATTGGATCATTTTTTGTGGTATTTATTGATTTCATACTAGTGAACTATAAGATCTATGAGGACAATGAGAATCACTATAGGTTTAGTTTTTAGGTTCTTAGTGAAGAGGATTTATATTGGAAATTTTGACAGTGTGATGTTTTGATTCTAAAATTTTCTTTTCTTGGTTATAATTTCTCCAAGGATGGAATATTAGTTGGGACTAAAAATAAAAAAGGAGTTAAAAAATTACCTACACCAATGAATATATCTAAGGTACATAGTTTTATTATATTAATAGGTAACTATTAGTTATTTTTTCAAAAAAAACTTATTATTGGATAACCCATTAACCAAGCTTACTCAAAAAGAGTTTATGTTTTTATGGATAATGAAATGAGAATAATATTTTAAATAATTGAAGTTGAGATTGGTAAATGATATAGATTTTAATCTACCAATAGGATTTGATTGATTTTTTATATACTGTGATGCATCAAATATGGGACTCGATCATGTATCTTTGAATAATGAAAAAGATATTTAATATAAATCAATGTAGTTAATGACTAATGGAAAAAAACTATAAAACCCATGATATTGAATTGAAATCCATAATATTTTCTTTCAAGATATAGAGACGATATCTCTATTATAAAAAATGTGAGATATATATATGGATCACAATAGATTGAACAAACAAATTTCATAGAAAGAGATCTATATGAGAAAATGCGATGGCTTGATCTACTCAAATATTATGAATGATAAATACACTACCACCCAGGGAAGGAAGATAAGGTATTGGATGCATTGATCTGAAAATATCATGGTGGGATGACCCTAAGGAGGATTGTCAAGGGTAATTTATTTATGGATTTAGTTAATATATATATATATATATATGAGAATAATTAAGGAAGGTTAACACATATCCTAATCTAAATAATTTATAAACCACATTTATTTGAAAGGATAAAAAATTCTCATCCAAATAATGATAATCTTAAAAATAAAATTGAAGTTATGAATGATAGGAAATTGGAAGATATTGTATTTGAGGATACGATTCAAAAAATTGGAAATATTTTATGTCTTATATCTATATCATAACTTAAAAGGGAATTTTTTGATGAAGATCATATCTGGAATTTCAATAAAAATCATGGTAGCATAAAAATGTTCAGATACTTGATGGTGTATTTTTTTGGTTAATATAAAGCAAGAAATTGATTATTTCTTTTTCAATATGTTTGGTTTATAAAATGGTGAAGACTAAGAGAAAAAATACTCGATTAGTCATGCAACCTATACCCATTCTTATATTGAAATGCGATGACATTAAGATGGACCTTGTTATTGGAATCCCAAAGAATCGAAGAAATAATGATTAAACATGGTTTATTGTTGATCGTCTTACCCAATAGGCACATTTCCCCACTTTAAGATAATATTTAACTATTGAGTTCCTTGAATGACACTATATTAATGAATTTATAATACTAAATGGTCTTCCTCTTTCAATTGTCCTGGATATTGACCCATGATTTACACAAAATTATAGAAAAGTCCTCAGATGGCTCTAGATGTTGAGCTTCATTTGGGGACTACCTATGTTCTTATAATTAATAGACAGTCTAACATAAATATCCAAACATTAAAATATATTTTTATGTCATTCTAACTTTACTTTCAGGGTATGTGGTATCAGTATATACATTTTTAGATAGTCCCTATAACAATAGATTCCATTCAAGAATTCAAATAGAAATGTGTGACACATTGTATAGAAATAGATATTGTAATCCTACTTATTGGTATGGAGTTGGTGAAAGACTTATTGTAGGTATTAAACATTTATAGAAGCCAATTTTTTAGGTAAATATGATTCAAATTAATATTAGAGAAGCTCAAATTATGAAAAAGATATATGTTGATAACTGAAAAGAAATATTTGGTATCTTAAGTGGGAGATAATATTTTATTGAAGTTATATCAATGAAATGGTTTTATAAGATTCAGTAATAATGGGAACCTGATTCCCAAATTCATCCCACTCTTTAAAATTCTAGAAATATTTGAAGTTGTTCCATACTATTTGGGAACGCCACCTAGAATATCTAAAGAATATAATGTGTTCCATATGTCTTTTTTGATTAAGTACATTCTAGATCCAACACATGAGATCACTTATAAATAAGTAGAATTTTAACCTGATTTATCTCATCATGAAGATCCTATTGGGATTCTCGACACTAGAGAACAATTTTTGATGAATCGGATGACTCAACTGGTCATTATACATTGGATTAATCATATTATTGAAGTGGGGATGTGAGAACTTGAATAAATTATAATAAATAACTACCCAAATATTTTCATGAGATGAAATTTAAAAAAAAACTAGGTTGAAATTTTTTTGGAGGGAAGAATGTAACACCAGAGATTTTATTACATTATGATTTTATTTTAAAGAAATAGTAGCAAATTATAAATAGTTCTATTCATAAATGAAATTAAAACCCCAATTATAAAATTTTATAAATTAAATTAGCTTAATTTAATTTATTTTTGAAAATAAAAATATAAAAAATAAATCATGGTTAATTGTTTTTCTAAAATACATTATATTCTAGTGAATCCTGAAAAATTATACTTTTTATTGAAAACTGTATTTTTTTTTCAAAAAGTTACAAATTTAAATATTATTTTAAATGTGTTAAATTTATAATTATTTCTATTATATTATTAATAATATAACTAAGTTAATTGGAAAAAATTGGGTTTAAATTTTTTATAAAAACATTTTTGTACTTAAAAATACACTTTTTAAAAAAAAAATTCAATACGTACTTCATTTTAATTTTAAATTAATTTCTGAAAATTAGAGAAATCTAATCTCGAAAAATGAATTAAATATTTAGAAATATAATTTCAATTTTTTTTTTAAATTGAACCATTTTAGTTTTCTTCATTATGAATAATAAGAATGGAAAAAATGGTCACCACGGTAAGGGTAAATTAGGTAATTATGTTTAAAAAATTATGATAATGACTAAAAAATACCCTAAACATGTCTTTATCATATTGGATGAGTTTAATTAAGCCATTCACATAAATTTTTAGAATTAATGTCCATTTTTTACATTTTTTATTATTTATACCTTTATGTTAATTTAAGAAAATAATAAATAAAAAATCTAACTCTCATAATTTTAATAACTGTAATTTTCTATATAAGGATAAAAATGGGGTTTGTTTGGTTAAAATTGGTTATTTGATAGATAATGTAATTTTTTTTTCATGGTAATTTATTTAAAATTTTTATATGTTATATAATTAGTATAAAATCTTATAAAACATCGATATAGTATTTATTTAATTAAGAGAAAAATAAAATTAATAGAATTAAAAAATATTAAAGTAATATTTAATTAAGTTATTTATAGTGACCTAATAATTTAATAAATATATAAAAAATTCTAGAGACATTTTAATAGTATATATTAAAATTAAACTTTTGTATTTATGTCTTTAAATTCAAATTAAACAAATAGTGTCAAAACTAAATTTAATGGTATATTATGAAAATAATATTTTATAAAAATATTATAAATTATAAAAATAATTAGATAGGATAATTGGGATTATATAGGGTCTAGTATATAAGAAATTTTAAATTTATGAGACAGTTGTTACCTTATATGTAAAATTATAACCCTTTAATAGTGAAAAAGATATTATTACAGTTAATGTTAAAATTGTTTTATGAAGTTGTTAAACAAAAAGGTGAATTTTAAAATACCACTTAAACTTGTTAAAATTTAATTGGTTGAATTAATTTAAACCATATACTATAATAGGTTAAATTAATTCCCTCATTTTTTCACTTTCACAAGAATATAAATTTATTATATTTAAATATATTTTTCAATTCCATGTGTTTCCTTTCATTCAATATAAAAGGAACCACCTCTACACTTTTCAATTGTAACATCCCGTATTTGGGTTCCACAAAATGGGTGGCCTGAACCTGGTTGGTCACATAACCTCAAGCACATTTCCCAAACGCCAGTGGCTGCCGACTAGCAGCAAGGGCCTAGGACTAATAGTGGGGAAACTATGCCCTCATTTGTCAAAGTGTAGCACAGTGTAAATAAATGTAATCATACAAAAGGGGAAGCAATAACAACATGAACCTAAAATAGACAACAGAACTGATGTAAAAGACAACCAAGAGTCATATGTATGATGATGTAATATGTCGTTAATTATAATAAAGTATCCAAAATAGGATATACTATATTCTGATAAAATATAGGACCAGGTAAAAAATACAGTGAAGAAAAACCATAGCAGTGCAACAGGGACTCAGCGGCATCACAAGCCTAAGCTCGACCCCATGCCCTCATACTCCTCTACAGCAATCATGTACCTGTATAGGGACCCTTTACCTTATCGACACTTGCAGCAATATAATTTGTTTGGGCCCAAGACATGACCCAAAAAGGTTATGAGAAATAAATCCTAGTAGGCAACCACCAAAGGCCCATGCCCAACAGTACATGAAAATGTGCAACAACAGTATGTAATAAAGAATGCAGTAATCTAGGAATTAATCATAAGTAGCTACTCCTACCATTTCCATTACCATTTTATTATTATTTAAAAATTCAATAAAATAGAATAATAAGTTCTCAAGAACCTGACTCAACCGAAAATCTCCTATACAGTGCCACAACAAAAACCACAACAGGTTATCAAACAATTAAGAGGTAATAACAATACCAAGCCTATGCTTTAGCTTGGTACGTATAACATAAGAAATCACCACAGTGAATATTTTGGTAAACATTGTCCTCATACATACAAGTCCTTACCCTCAGGAAAGCTGAAACGAAACCCTCAAGTGACTTCCCTCAGTCATAACGAATTTTGCTCTCAGGCATACGATATATCTCCCTCAGGAACAGAAGATACTACCCACAAGCATAAGAAATATTTCCCTCAGGCTAAACAAAAAACTACCCTCAAGCTAAGAAAAACACTACTCTCAGGATAAGAATGTAACCGGGATGAGACCAGTACATAAGAAATCAAGTAATATATGTTTCCTCTCAAGAAAACTCAAACATGCTATAATCACTACATACCCACAGGTATCCTAGCCAAACGACTAAACAAGGGAAACACACCCATGGGGTGGCCCTAGATCAAAGCAACGATCCCAACAATAGTTTATACATATTCATTAGATTACCTATGAAATTATATGAATCCTAATAGTCAATCCTCATACACACGACGTCCCAAACATGGGCGCATGGCACAACAATGCACAAAAGCAACTCGAAAGTTGGTAATAAACACAAGGCCACCTACCTCAATCTCCTCTGATCGATATAAATGAACGACGCCTCCCAAGTCAACTGATGAGGACTTAGATATGGGATAAAAATTCATCCATTAAAACTCAAATAATATCCCTTCAGAAAAGAATTATAAGGAAAGACTCAAGGAGAGGGAAGGACTTACCCGCGCGGTCCAAACGAGATCGTCGACCGAAGAATAAGTTTCTCGTTGAGCATTCAGGAGCTCTTCCAAGCCTCGGCCATCTCTCCCAATGATCCTATGGATTTTTCTACCTCCTCTATCGAATGGTGTGGCTAATGCCTGTTTTTAACGAAAAAATTACTACACTGTATATACTCTCACGCACATGGTGTGTACTTTCTTTGCAACTGATCACTGGCAGAAACTCTCCACTGCCTTACTGTCCATCTGCCGACTGATTACACAGTGTGTAACACTAAGTACATGACATGTACTATCTGTTTTACTATTCATCTGGTGGAGACTCTCCACCACCTTACTGTTCATTTTCTGACTAATTACATGACATATAATACTAGACACATGTTGTGTAGTTAGTTTTTAGACCCTAAATCACTGAAAAGCCTATACGCCCTATATTCTCATCCCACACGGCCAATGTACATGGCGTGTAGAAAAGTACATGGCCTGTACCCATAAATTTGGGATTTTCCCCCATTTTCTTTATTTTCTCAAAAACATTAAATGATAAGGAAAAGAAGAAAGCCGCACCTCAAGAATAATAATCGAGTTCTTACAAAATTCCCCCTTAAAGAAATTCATCCCGAAATTTCCCTTCCAAGGGTGGTGAAGATATAGTTGAGAACAACTCTGGCCACTGACCTCGTAAGTATGTCTCCCTCTCCCAGGTTTTGTCCTACACTCAGCCATGCTGCCATAGCACCCATCCGAGAGGAATGGACCGGCCTCAGACAACCTTTGTGATCCTATCAACAATACAAATCGGATGCTTTTCGAAGGATGCATCGACCTGATGTTCAACCTCCTCGGGCTGAAAATGTGAGATGGGTCTAAGTGATAATAGCGCAGCTGAGATATGTGGAAGACGACGTGCATGGACTGGTACCTCTGTGGTAACTTCAACCTATAGGCAACCGGCCTGAATCTTTCCAAAATATCAAATGGCCCCACATACCTCAGTGAATGCATACCCTATCTCCTGATCCATCTGTGTCCCATATTCAGTGAAACACGCAATAGAACCTGATCCCTAACCACAAAATCCAAGGGTCGTCTGTGGCGATTAGCCTAAGATTTTTGATGATACGGTGTAGTAGCCACCCGCTTCTAAATCAACTGGACCGGATCTAAAGTCTCTCGCACAATACGTGGTCCTAGTAAAGCTACCTCACCTTCCTCTAACCAGCACAAGGGTGATTAGCATGGCCTACCATATAAGGACTCATAAGGTGTCATCTCAATAGTTTCCTGAAAACTAATATTGATGGAAAACTTGACCAGGGGTATGTACTGCTCCCAAGATCCCCCAATGTCCAAGACACATGCACACATCATGTCCTCTAGCACCTGTATCATATACTCTGACTAGCCATCGGTGTGAGGGTGCTATGATGTGCTTAGATGCACCTGTGTACCCAGTGCCCACTGAAAACTCTGCCAGAAATGAGATGTAAAATAGACATCCCTATCTGAAATGATAGAATGAGGGACCCCATGAAAATATACCACCTCTCAAATATACAACTTTCCATGATCGTCAACACTGAAGGTCTCCTTGATTAGAAAAAAGTGAGGTACCTTCGTAAGTATGCCCACAAAAATTCACACGACATCATTGCCCTGAGGTGACCTCGACAACCCGATCATGAAGTCCATCGCAACATCATCCCATTTCCACTCTAGGATTGGTAACTATTGTAACAGTCCAGCTAGCCTTTGATGCTCCGCCTTCACCTACTGAAAGGTGTAATAACTCGTAACAAAACTAGTTACCTCTCTTTTTATACCCAGCTACCAATACTGATGCCTCAAGTCCTTGTACAATTTGGTAACTTTGGGATGCACTGCCCAAGTTGAAGCATGAATTTACCACACCATCACCCCATGTGTATTCTCTGGAAACCAAACTCATCCATTGATACACAGTACCTTATCGTCGTCTATCGTGCAACCAAGATAAGGGTCCCCACTTGCTACCGACTCCCGTAGAACTAGGCATTCTAAATATGATAGTTGTCTCATCTTCACTGTATCCAGGAGGGTAGAAGTCATAGATAAATATGAAAAATAGGTTATCCCTTGACTATCCTACACCTCCAAATGTATCTCATAGGACAAATCCATAAGCTGCCACTCACTACTGGCCTCCTGCACTGCCTGTATCTCGGTCCTCCTACTCAGTGCATCAACCACTGTGTTACCCTTACCAAGTGTATAGAAAAGCTCAAAGTCGAAGGACTGAATGTATTCAACCCACCTTTGCTGTCTCAAATTTAATTCACACTGGCTAAATATGTATTTAAGACTTTTGTAGTCCATAAACACCAAAAAATTTCTCCAAAGAGATAATGTCTCCCACATCATAACACATGAACAACTGCAGCCAACTCGAGATCATGCGTCAGGTAATTCCTCTCATGTGGCCTCAACTTCTAAGACCTGTACACAACTACTCGATCACCCTGCATCAACACTTCTCCCAGCCCAATACCTATTGCATCACAGTAAACTGTATAGCTCTTCCCTTGATCTAGAAGTTCATGGACTGGTGTTGATGTCAAACTTATCTTCAGCTCCTGAAAGGCTGTCTCGCAAGCTTCTGACCAAAAAAACTTCATAACCATCTTAGTGAAACCCATTAATGACTCTTCTAAGTGTGATTAGTTCTATATAATGTGCCTGTAGTAACCATCCGGACCCAAGAAACTCCGTATTTCAAACACGTTCTTAGGATTCCTCAAGGAAACATCTGATCTCAATTTCTTTGGGTCTAATGAAACTCCTGCCTATGAGATAATATGACCCAGGAAGTGTATAAGGTCCATCCAGATGTTGCACATTGAGAGCATAGCATATAACTGATGCTATATAAGTGTACTAAGTACGATCTGAAGATGGGTGGCATGATCGTGTCTAGTGAGAGAGTACACCAAGATATCATCCACGAAGACTACCACAAAAGAATCCAGATATGTGTGGAACACAAGATTCATCAAATCCATGAAGAGTGTTGGCACATTTTTGAGTCTGAACGGCATAACCAAGTACTCATATAGGCCACATCGCCTCCAAAAGGCTGTAAGAGGTATGTCCAATGTTCTAACGTGCAACTGATGATAGCCAGATCTCAATTCAATCTTCAAGAGCAGCTGGGCTCCGAGAAGTTGATCAAAGAGATCATCAATATTCAGTAAGGGATATCTTTTCTTGACCATTAACTGGTTAAAATTCCGACAATCCACACAATGTTTGAGGGTACCTTCCACCTTCATCGCAAGTAATTTAGAAGAACCCCATGGAGAAGTTATGGGTCGGAAGAAAACCCTTTGCTTGTAACTCCTCTAACTACCTCTTAAGATCTTGTAATTCTTGTGTAGCCATCCTAAAGGGATTAATGGACACTGGTACTACTCCTCGCACAAGATCAATCATGAAATCCAACTCTCGCTCCGAAGGTAGACCTGAAAAGTCATCCGGGAAGACATCCCAGAAAGATTTACCACTGGAGGGAAATCCTTCAGACAACATCCCTGGTCATACAGATATAAACCTTCAATCTGGGTTGTCACTCCACTTTTCCCACGATGCTCGGGTCCATCTCAGCTCGCCTGGACATCCCACTCGCCCTTGTATAGAAACTCTCTGCCTAATGGTGACGTGAAACTCACCCTAAAACGATAGCAATCAAAAAAGGCTCTAAAGGGTACCAACCAGTCCATCCCAAGAATGACATCATATCCCATCATCTCTAAGACATAGAGGTCCCATAGAAAGTGACAGCCACCAACCTCAAGGGGGCAGTACTTGCACTGACCCACATCTACCATTCTAATTCCCAACATAGTGTCTAGTGTCATGATATCAGAAGAAGAAGAAATATAGAGCCCAAGGATCTCCACAACAGGAACATATATAAAGCTATGTGTAGCACCAGTATTGAAAAGTACAGAAGACTAAATAAAAGCAACTATAATAGTACCACTGACAATGGAAGGTCTGGGATCCTGCTCCTATTGGGTCTGTTGCACTGCATATGTCTGCCTATTTTCATAGCCCTACGACATAGCCTAAGTACCCTAAGCTGACCCACCCTGCGGTCTATGAGATCCTGGTGTCTATCTACCACGACCACATCCACCACCTTGGCCTGAATTTCATGACATATTCAAATTCCCAGACTGGTAAGAAGCTACTGGCCCTACTCCAGCATGCAGAGTCTACACAGAACCCCTCTCACTAGTCACTGGTGGAAACACCCTGCAAAAACACTGAAGATGATCCATCCTACCACAATCATGGCACTCCATTGGGTCACGTGGACACTAAGGCCTCTCGTTCCCTTCTTTAACACATTGGTAGAACATTACCTGGATACATAAATAATTCTTCTGGCTAGTACATCAACCTTGAGATAGAATCCATCTCCCTATTCCTCTTACTAGTAGAAATAGTACCAGAGACTGGTGCTGGACCGCCCTGGTCCGCACCACAAGCTTCCCACATGTTCCGCTCAGTAATCAACACCTGGTTCACAATACCATGAACTTTAGGAAACATGAAAACATTCACCAGTGCTCAGATTTCATATAGGAGACCATCATCAAAGCGTCCAGCTCTTAACATCTCATCACCCACCAGAACAGGTGCAAACCGTTGTAGCTCCATGAAGCGGGAAAAATAGTCCGTCACTGAAAACGCACCCTACTGTAGATTCATGTACTCTCAAGCACGATCTTCCCTTAGAGTGTCTGGAAATAAAAATTCATAGAAGACTGCCTGAAAATCATCCCATGCCATGTCTTGGTGAAGCTCATTATGGGTGGTAACATCCCACCACCTCTTTGCGGAATCACGCAGCACGTAAGTAGCAAGCTTGACTCTCCTCCCAGGAGGCATCTCAAGATGCTTGAAGATTGTCTGCAAAGAATACAACCATGACTCCAGAGCCTATGGTCTTCCATCCCCTGAAAATATAGGCCGATGTTGTTGCTAGAATATACGTGTCCACTCTGCCATAGATGTAGAAACCGGCGGTGCTCCCTGAAAGGTATTCATAAAGCGCATGAATCCTTCACGAAACTGCACATCAATGCTTACGTCTGGTATAATGGTTGGCACTGCATATGGCACTGCTGGAGGATCCATTGGTAGCCCATGGCCTACCATTTCTTGAGTATAATCATTACCACTCTCTTGGAAAACAACTGGTGGTCGTCTCGGTGGCACGACTCTACAAGGTCAAACACACGCTTTAGTTTAATTCACTATCGGTGTTTCTTTTGTCCATTAAGAGTTCCAACAAAAAGGGAAAAAAACCACAAGAACTGGCAAAGAGAGACTACACAGCGTGTATAAGATATACACGACATGTACCCTTAAGCCCTTTCCCGGCCGTGTTCTGGTGTTGTCTTGGGCATGTCTCAACTCAAGTTGCATGGTGTTTTACACCAACACACGGCATGTACACCAACCCTTCTCCCCAGCCACATGGCTAAGTCCACATTATCTCTCACTAGTTAAGACTACACGGTATGTCGCACAGGTACACGATGTGTACTAGACGAGCTTCACTAACCTATGTTTTTCGAGACATGGTTGAATACATGGCTCAAACTACATGGTGTTTATGAGAAGAGGTAAAACCGACCCGTGTTTTTAGTTACAGGGCCATATCCCTAGATTAAACTACACGACATGTTTGGCATTGACACATCGTTTTTAATCTAAGATTTCATCATCGGTGTTGTTAGGCACACGGGCAGACACATGGTAAACATGACACGGCGTGTACAACGGGTACACAGTGTGTTCCCTCAATAGTTTCCATATCCCATTATTCTTCCTACACAGCCTATGACACAGTTAGAGACTACACAACATTTACATAAGGTACATGGCGTGTACTTAATTTTTTTATTTCTTCTAGAATAGAAGAGTACATGGCGTGTGTTCATAGAACTACACACCGTGTTTCCTGTGTTTCAAGATAGTAAACCTCAAAAACTACTCTAAATCCCCTTTTTTTGTTTAATTTCAAACATTGGTATGCCAAATTTCGATCTGTGGGGACCCATACTCCCCATGAACTAAATTTTAGCACCTGACCATTTCTATTATAGTATGAAACTCAACAAAAAGCTGGATCATGATATGCTAAATTCTTGTCCAAGAAGGACCATACTTCCGAGGAACCAAATTTTAGTATCGATCAACCCAACCGTAACTTGTACCAATTCCCTATCAACAATAGGTGTATCTATCAAGGTATCTATCACAACAACATACTTTTTCTAGCACAACATCTATCAAAATAACAAGGAATTTCTAATGCACCTACATGGCATGTAAACTATGCAAGACATGTGATTCTAACATGTTCCTAAATGATGAATAACATGGAATACCCTCATATCATTGGGTTTCAATAGAAATAGAACCTCAATAACATCAACAGTAACAATGCAAAACATGTGAATCACCCAATGGTGAATTCAAATAAACTATAAAATTAATAAACTAGAAAAATTTCAATAAACATGGTAGATTGGCTTTTCCCTGTACACGAGTTAGATACTCCCAGGCACAGCTTACTAACAAACACCTATTCCATCCTATACCGGCCTATAGGCTCCAAACAGTAATTCATGAAGAAAAAAACTCATCGGATACCACTTTGTAATGTCCCAGATCCGGGTGCCACACAACGGGTGCCTCAAACCCGGTTGGTCACATGAACTCAAGTGCACTTCCCCAAACTCCATAGGCTACCAACTAGTAGAGAGGGCCTAGGGCTGATAGTGGGGAAACTAAGCCCTCATTTGTCAAAGTGTAGTGTAGTGGAAATAAATGTAAACATACAAAACCGGAAGCTGTAACAATATGGATCTAATATGGACAACAGAATTGAATTAAAAGAGAACCAACAATTATATATATGTAGATGAAATATGTCCCTAATTATAAGAACGTTTCCAAAATAGGATACACTACAATCTGATAAAATATAAGACTAGGTACAAAATATAGTGAACCAAAACCATAGAAGTGCAACCGGGACTCAACAGCATCGGAAGCCTAAGCTCGTCCCCATTCTCTCTTACTCCTCTGCAACAATCATATACCTCTATATGGACCCTTTCCCTTATCGACACCTACAACAATATAATCCATTTTGGCCCAAGACATGACCCAAATAAGGTGTGAGAAATAAATCCTAGTAGGAAATCACCAATGGTTCGGGACCAAATGTCAGTGAAAATGTTCCATAGCAGTATGCAATAAAGCATGCAGTAAGATAGGAAGTACTCAAAAACAGCTATTCCCACCATTTCCATTACCATTTAATTATTATTTAACAATTCAATACAATATAATTATATGTTCTCAAGACCCGGCCTCAACCGACAATCTCCTATACAGGGCCACAGCAAAAACCATAAGAGGTTATCTAACAAGAAGAAGGTAATAACAATACCAAGCCTGTGATTTATATTGGCATATATTACATAAGAAATCACCTCATTAACATTTTCCTTAGACATACCAGTCCTTACCCTCAATAAAGAAGAAACGAAACCCTTAGGTGAATGCTCTTAGTTATAACAAATATTTCCCTCAGGCATATGAGATATCACCCTCAGGGATAGAAGCTACTTCCCACAGGCATAAGAAATATTGCCCTCAAGCTAAACAAAACACTACCCTCAGGCCAAGAAAAACACTTCTCTTAGGCTAAGCAAGTAACTGGGCCGAGCCTAACACATAAGAAAACAATTGATAGATGTTTCCTATCATGAAAAATAAAACATGATATAATCATGGCATACCCACGAGTATCCTGGGAAAATGGCTAAACAAGGGAAACTCACGCACGAGGTGGCCCTTGATAAAAGAACATATCCCAACAACAGTTTATACATATTCATTAGATTACCTATGAAATTATATGTATCCTAATAGTCACGCCCCAGCCACACGACACCCCGAACATGGGTGCGTGGCACAACAATACACAAAAGTAACTCGACAGTTAGAAATAAACACAAGACCACCTACCTCGATCTCCCTTGATCGATATATGTGAACAAAACCTCCTGAAACAACTAAGAATGATGTAGATCTGGGGTTAACATTCATCCATTCAAAATCAAATAACTTCCCTTCAGAAAATAATTGGAAGGAAAGACTCAATGAGAGGGAATGCCTTACCTATGCGGTCCAAACAAGATTGTCAGTGGAAGAATCATATTCTCAGTGAGTGTTTGGGAGCTCCTCCAAGCCTCGGCCATCTCTCCAAGTGCTCCTATGGAGTTTTCTGTCTCGTCTACTGAATGGGGAGGATACTTCCTATGTTTAAAGAAAAAACATAACTACATGGTGTGTACTCTCAAGTACACAATGTGTACTTTCTTTTTAACTTTTCACTGGCGACAACTCTCCACTGCCTTACTGTTCATATGCCAATTGATTAAATGGTGTATAACACTGTATATGGAATTTACTATCCATTTCAATACTCATCTGGTGGCTACTCTCCACCACCTTACTGTTCACTTGCTGACTGATTACACGGTGCGTGTTACTAAGTACACAGTGTGTAGTTAGATTTTACACCCTAAATCGTCGACAAGCCTACATACCCTGTATTCTCATCCCACATGGCCAAAGTACATGGCGTGTAGAAAATTACACAGTGTGTACCCATAAATTTGGGATTTCCCCCCATTTTCCTTATTTTCTCATAAACATGAAAGGAAAAGGAAAATAATAAACTCGCACCTGAAGAATAAGAACTGGGTTCTTACATCAATACACCACCTAGAACCTATAATGTTTAAAAACCCCAAAAAATATCTTATAAAAATCTTTATTAAAGTTATAGAGTTTATTTTCTTCATAAATACCAGCCCTATGTACCATAAGATAATATCTAGGGGATAACTTATAAGGAAAAGGTAATCAGTTTTCCTGAATCTTTTAAATTTATTTCTTATTCAACTTATTATAAATATATTTTAAAAAAATAAATTATTATAAATAAATATAATCATTATTATTATTTTATTATAACCATTTTCTATATCTTTTCTATCCTATTAAAAGTTAAAATATCACTCATGTGTATGTACGACTTATCATCTCCACATAATGTTCTAATTATTTTTTCATCACCATTTTACATGGATTGTTATAAATATAGAGATAATGATTTTATATGATATTTATGAAATATTTATTCAAAAAAATCATATCTACCTTCTTACCATTCAATTAATTAAAAAATATAATGTGACTCATGCATCTGTGTGGACTACCACCTGAACGTAGCGATGTGATACTTTTTTCATATAAAACATACAAGGATGATTCCAAATATGTATTTAAGTGATATATATGATCTTTATATCTTTATTAAAATATTTTATAAAATGGATCCATGAGAAACTTTAATGTTCTGAAACTACTGAACCAAAACATTCATGAAAAACTAAACTGTTAACAATCACAAATGAAATTTTTAAATAATTATTAATAAAAATGTGTTAAAATGTTATAACTAGATAATATATGATATTATAATTACTTATATAGTTATTTTATAGATTAATAATTAATTTTAGTTTATTTTTCACGAGTATAAATATATATACAATGAAATTTGAACGTGATGTAAGAGTTATTCCACAATCCAGTCATTATTCATGATTGTTTTTATTTAAGTGTCCATCAGGGGAATTATATGGTATCACTATATTAAAAGAAGTATATTATCTTATACTATAGTTATTTATGAAAATTATATGTTTTTATTTTATTTTTCTCTTTTATATACTCAAGAGTCCAAAATAATTTTTTTATAGAAATATTACTTTGTTTTTCTACTAAGTTGGAAATATTTGTCTTTTGAATACATGTTTTCATGAAAATGTTTAAAAGAATATTTTTAATATATAAAAATATTTATTAAATTAATTTTACCAATGTTTTAGTTTTTTATAATGGTTTAATAGAATTATTTATATCATTTTCTAAACAAGTTACTTTTTGAATTATCATATAAAAGTGTTAATGTAATGTTTTTTATGTTATACTGCATAAATAAAATTTATCGCCATTATGAAAACATAATTATGAGAATATTTATTTAATTTTTATAAGGTTATTTTAGTATAAAATGTATCCCTTAATATGATTTATTTATTTTTTATAAGTTGAATTTCCGATTACGAGCATTGGATGTGGGTTCAGGCCGGCGACGACTAAGATGTGGAGGCTGACGAATAGGGAAGGCTAATGATGTGGTTTTGGTGGACTGACCGATGGTGATGCAGGTGTCAGTGATGTTGGGAGTGGTGTGGCCTTGGGATGTAGTAGAGTGGGTGAATTTTTGGAGATTGCAGACAGTGGGTTCTGCATGCCTCGGGCGGGAGGATCTCTGGTCCAGTAACATGATGGGGATGTGCAATCATGAAGAGGGCTGGAGTTGTTGGTGCTGACGATGGCGAAGAGCAGTGAACTATGATATGAGGATGACCTCATTTACCATGAGATTCAGGAAAGACAATGGATATACTCCTTGGGAGATGCAAGTAGTTGTTTCCTCGTCAGGTGTGACGACTTTGGGAGCTGGATACTGGCTGGCAGGATAGTGACCATTGGTAATTTGAAGGGTTGGTTTTTTGTGGTGCTAAATAAATTCAATAGCAGTTTACCCATGAATGTGGGGTCACTTTTGGTCATATTGGTGGTCTTTTTTATTGAATTTTATTTTATTGTAGGGCCTTTTGGTCTATTTTTCATGTAGGATGGGTAGTTTTGGTTTGACTTCTTGTGTTGGGTGGCACTGGTGTCACATTTTTACATGTTTATGTACTTTTATTTTTCTTAAAAAAAATTTGGACCGAGTACTCTCAGATCCTAAAATTTCCTGGTAAATTTGTGATTTTAAAACAAATAGGTTATTTTCATCAAGAAATATCCTAGTGATATTTTTAAAGTATATTCATCTATGTAAAAATTATTTGAAAAATATTCTACTTTAATTGGAATGTAATATTTTTATACCATTATATATATTACTATAGATGGATTATGATTGTGTTTATTTATTAGGAAAATTATCATTATTTCATTTGATATTTTTTCAATATGAAGGGTTATGTTGATTATATTTCACCCCTTCCATATGATGAATTAATTAGAATTAGTAAGTGATGGGTGGGGCCCATAGTATCGCCTTGATGCATCTGTATGTATCATAAGACAACTAAATTTGGTATTTTACATACTCCATACCTGTTTACATATATTTTATTGTTATAATGGCTTTAGGATAATATTATGATGTCTGTAATTGTGTGTTCTATCATTATGAATCCTATTATTATTATCCATGTCATTATTTATGTTGTTATGTTATCTATGGATTTATCTCCATTTTATGGTATAAGTTATATGGAATGTTTTATTATTCTTTATCTTATTAATATTATTCATGTTTTATTTGTAGGATTGAAATAACAATCTAGATGCTCAATATAAAAGTGCTGGGGGTGGTGAATTTTACACCTTAAAAATTTCCTTAAACAAGGAAAGACCTAAGTTTAAAAAAGTTAAACTATGTAAATTCACAATACCTCTAACACCAATGAAAGATTGGGACAAATTATAAAGTTACAAACTTCTATTTCTATGCACTTGCTTAAATCTGGAAAGTGATTCTGAAAACAGGTTCTGGAAATATGGATCTGGAAATTGAAACTTAACCAAAGTTTACAATATGAGATTCTACGTTATAGCGTATAGAATCTAACTAAGTCAGAGTACAAGTGTAAGTAAATATAAGAAGATTATACTTTCCTTACAATACAATATGTAGCAGAAAAACATGAAACAAAAACCATTAAAAATATATAAATCTTTTAACCCAAAGAGTAGGGTATCCAACAACCTTGGATTAAAGTCCCTTGATTTATACTTTCAAGCCAGTCTTTCTTACCCACACCAGCGTATGCCCTCGCTACAAAGATCAGAGTCTCTGTCTTTCTATCCCCGCAAACCCTCAACTTCAAGGTATTTGGAACCTCTGTCTTCCTCAACAAGGAAGACCTCAACTTTAAGGTGTTTGAACCTCTGTCTTCCTATCCTTGGATGCCCTCGAATGTAATCACCAACATTCGGAGTCACAAGAAGCAATCTGAATGATCAGTTCAGTACGCACAAGGCATGAAAAGATTCTCTCTCTAGAAATCACCTTAACAGCATGTGGTCTCTAGAGTGATCAAATTTCGTATCAATTTTTGTGAGCTCTTTCAAATGAGCTCCTATTTATAGGCTCGGTTGGAATGGTCAGCTCCCTCCTCCAACAGTCATATTTTCCTTAAAATTCGGAGGGACCTGTACACACGTCACTCAACCAACGGTTAGTTAGAAACAGAATGGACGACATCATTTTATAAAAAAATTGTATAACTGAAAGCACTACATTGTTTTGTAATGAAACAAGTATAAATATAAGAAAAAATTTAGTTCAGAATGTAAGAAAATAAAAGTTCGGAGTCTATCCAAAATAGAGTTCGGAGTCTATAATAAAAATATATTCGGATTCTGTTTTATAAGAATTCGCAACCTGAATTCTGTAGAAATCCGGAGTCTGAATTTCTAAGAAAATTCAGAGTCTGGTTTCACTAGAATTTAGAATCTGGTCTTACAATGTTCGGAGTCAAACTGATAAAAGTTTGGAGTCAAACTGATAAAAGTTCGGTGTAGAACTCATAAATGTTCAGATTCGAACTGATAAAATTTCGGAGTCGAACTGATAAAAGTTCAGAGTCGAAGTGATAAAAGTTATGAGTCCATAATTAGGAGTGGAACCTTATAAGAGTTCGTATCCAAAATTCGGAATGGAACATTATGAGATTTTGTAACCGTAATTTAGAATGGAACTTTATTAGAGTTCGTATCTAGAATTTGGAGTGGAACTTCATTACATTTCACATCCAGAATTCGGAGTGGAACTTCATTACAGTTCACATCCAGAATTCGGAGTGGAACTTCATTACAGTTCACATCGAAAATTCGGATCCTAAAATAGAATGCTTCATATGTTAGCATTATATGATTCTAAGGTTTGGGTTATGAATCCAGTTTTTACACTTAAGAAAAATATTGATATGTATAATAAAATCTAAGTTCGAGTAAATTTTCTTAATGAATTTTTCCTTAGAGAAGTAAAATATAGATTAGCTTTAGTATAGGGTGTTTGTGATTTTAAAAACAAGAAGGAATGGAAAATTCATAAGGAAAACCTTATGGACTCAACAATATCCCCCTTTTTGGAAAGCACAAACATCCTTATGAAAAAGATTATAAGGACTTTGAAAATTTTCATTAGACATTGAAATTAAAACTTATCCCCCTTTGTTCATGAATGATTGTGAATACAACTAACTCCCCCTTAGGCATTGAAACTCTAAGGATTGTATTCTGGATTTCCGGAATAGAGTTTTTATTATCATGGGAATGAAAAACTTCGTGATTGTGAGAAAATCTCCCCTTACTTTAAGGATATTTCACTTAGAAATTTTTCCTTCTCTAATTTGAATTTATCTTTCTCACCTTTTGAGTGATTATTTTTCCTTCTCCCCCTTTGTGATTTTCAAAAAAAAATAAGGGAATGGAAAATGCATATGGTACCTAAAATATTAGTATATAACAATACAAGAAACAACTGACCAAAAATTTCATTAGAGTTAAGAAAATTTTACAAGGAAAGACAAATACAACAAAAGATCAAAGTGGGTTTATTTGTCTTCCATCTCCTTCGGGATCAGCCTCTTTAACAAAGGTTTTTAGTTTCTTCAAATCACTTTGATCCTCCTCAGCTTCCCTCTCCAATGATTTTATTCTTTAATCTTGGGCTTTCAAAGCTTCTGCCTGAGCCTTCATGGCCTCTTCTTGCATCTTGAATAACTCATCTTGTTTTACAGATCTTTTCTCAACTCAATCTGGAGATCTCTATCCCTTATAAAATTTTGAGCCAGATTATTAGCCTTATCATTCAGTTCCTTCAGTTGATGACTCTGAGAACTTTTTTCAATGATCAGATCATCCTGAAGATTCTTAATCTTGTTATCCTTAGTGTCAAAAGAATATTTTACCTCATTCTAAAAATTATCAAACTGATCCATGTCTTCTTCATCTTTCTTAGACCACAATGTAATTTTGTTGCCTGATTTCTTGATTACATCATAATTGATAAGGAAATTTTTATGGTCTAACTCAATCATTATTCACTTATACATCACCAAGGATAAGGATTATGACTTCTAATTCAAACTATGTTGCATCATCTGGAATCTGGAGTCGATGGTGGGGAAAAACAGAATGGTGTCCACCAACTTTTTCAAATTTTCGACAACAAAATCATGGCCATGTGATGATGACTCCGAATCTGATATCTTTCTGGAAGATTGCTCTTCCTCAACCTTCACTAGATTTCTTCTAGAAGAACCACTCACCTCTTTCTTCCTAATGACTTCTTTTGTTGGTGTATCCTTGAGCACTTGTTTTCCACTATCATTTTTCAGAATGGGTTGATCATCTGGAGATTCATCCTCACTTTCTGATAGTTGAACAATTTTGTCTTCATCAATTTTCTCCTTCTCTATTCCTGCTTCAAGATAATGTTTCTCATAGATTACTTCCTCATCAAATAAATCATTATCTTTCTGTTCTTCCTCAACTTCATCTTTATAACTTTCTTTCTCAACTCCCTTTCCGAAGTGACTAATTTTGCGGATTCATCCTTTTCATGATACTCTTCTACCTGCTTAATCAAGTCATACAGATCATCAATATCTTCTTCTTCTCCTTCTTCCTCTAATCTCTCAACAACTTCTTTTGTTCTTTTAACAACTTCTTTCCCTTTGGACGTTTCCAGAGTGGAGAATTTCTTCCCAGGGGTCTGAGGTAAATATTGGACATCAATGGTTTCTGGAATGGGAATTTTTTCAGAGGCTACTTCTGTATATATCAACAGAGATTGTACAAGCTTAGCTTTAGAAATATTTTTCTTCATCATCTTCTCCTTTTTCTTGTCTTTCCATCCGTAGCTTTTTCTCTTAAGGCCTTAGCCTCAGCGGGGTCTAATCCGAACTTTGGATCCCCTTCTTTTCTCTTCTCATTGTTTTCCCTCCACTTAGTAGCCACTTCATCTAGGTATGCTTTTTGTTTCTAAAGCTTGGGGGGTACATATTGAGTTTCCTTAGACTTTGGGGTTTTTTCTTCAGCCACCACTTCCTTAAGCTTCCTTTTCTTAGAGACATTCTTCACTGGATCAGCCTTCTCCACATTTTCTGGAATGATCTCAGCCTCTTCTTTTGGTAGAGGGTTGAATTCTCCGGATTAATCAGAAAAACCCATTTTCATTATCTTTAATGTATTATCACCTACTAGCATTACTTTGAAATTTCTTTGCTTCAAAGTGCAAGAAACTTTGAATGAATCAATACATCTGATGATAAGTATAGAAATCAGGGCCGGATACATAATGATCTGAGCCTTCAGATTCCCTTCTTTGATATTCTTATTTATAATCAAAATATTCCTCATCAGATTTATCTTCCATAGATTTACCAAAAAATCTAGGAGATAAATATCTCTCTTCCTCAGATTATCCTTATCACCCCTTCTTGGTATGAGAAAACCTTGTACTCATAGCTGTAGAATCCGATTATTTGGAGTGAGATGAGAGATCATTGCAGTATTGTCATCTTTAAGTCCAAGAAATTTCAATGCCTTCACTTTATTGAAACTTCTTTGCTCATCCGGAAACTTATGTGAAAAGAACTCAGCTTCTCCTTAATAAGATAATCCCACCCAGCTTACAGACTTAGTGTAAGATAATTTTTAAGTCATCCCATAAGACTTAAATGAAAAGAAATCTTTTCCATCTTCCTCAAGGAAGGAAACAGACTCATAGAAATCAATAAGAAGATCTGTATAAACCAGATCCTGTTTCTCTGGCTTCGATAAGAAAACTTCCTCCCATCCATTCAATTTGATATTCTTTGTTATAATAGAATTATACTTGAAGAAACTCAGATGCACAAACCTCTCCCTGTAAACTAACCACATTCAGATTGTTTTTGAGGTAGACATGTCTTGAGATGTTTCTTCAACAGACATTTTGAATAGAGAGTTCTAGAGTATTCGGAATAGGCTTAAGAAAGATCGAAACAGTCCTTAAAAAAAGAGTCAAGGCTTCGAGATGCCAAAGCTTTGAAAAACCAATGTGGGACGACCTTTAGGGGTCCCCTTTGCGTTGAGATGATGATTCAGTTTCCACGGTTGATCAAACAGTTAAGATACATTGATATTTGATCTGACGGTTAAGATACATACGTAAGGAAAACTTGACTTCGATCTTTTGAGGTTTTAAGAAAAACATTAGGATTTAAGAAAAAGGGAATCCAGAAAAATTTTAAAACACCTAAGAAAATACCAGCAAGTAAAATATGATTACAAAGACTTAAGTTAGGAAATCATACCTTTCAGATTGGCGAGGAATTTTGTTCATTATAGGTTATATTCTTCTTAAAGAAAGAAAATTAGACTACGAAAAAACTAACTACGAAAAAAACTTTCTATGAAAAACTCACTACGAAAAATATGAGTATGAAGAATTTGATTAAGAAAATTTCAGTTCCATAAATTTCCACTCCAAAAATTTCAGTTATGGAAATTTACATTCCGAAAATTTTAGTTCCAGAAATTTTCATTACGAAAATTTCAGTTTCGAAAAGTTTCATTACGATATTTTCAGTTCTGGAAATTTTCCTTACGAAAATTCCAGTTCAAAAAATTTTCCTTATGAAAATTTTCGTTACAAAATTTTGGAAACTAACTATGAAAAAAAATTGGTTACAATGGGTTTTTCAAAAAAAAAATTGTTTATACTAACATGTAAATTTACTCCCCATATGAAAAAGAGTTTATTAATGTATCTATAATGGTTGAACAAAAAGTTAATGAAGAAAGATTACCTTACGGTTATCATTCCTAAATTCTTTTTAATGTATTAAAATCTATCAGAGGGTAATTATTTTTTGAAAATATCAGTAAGTTGATCTTGTGTTCCGATAAATTGAAGAATAATATCTCCTTTTCAAACAAAACATTTGAAATCAATGTTTTACCAATAAGAACAATATTACCTATACCAACAATTTCTCCCTGAGCATTATCTCTAAATGTTACATTTCCTCCTTTCTTATTGATAATATTTTCAAAATATCTTTTGTTAGCAGTCATATGCGGGGAACATCCACTATCCATGTACCAAGTATTGTTGTTGGTACTTCCATTATCTTCCTGAAAATGAAAAAAGAATTAGAATTTCGGAATCCAAACTTGTTTGGATCTAAGATATTCAGATAACAAAATTTTGGGTATCCATATTTGTCTAGGAAAACATTCTTTATGAAACCCAAGAGATTGAACTCTATTCAAAGAACAATTTTTCTCCCAATGCCCACCACTTTGACACTTTGTGCAAAAAGGAGCTTTAGAAGGAATAAAATAGTTGTTTTTGAAAATTGGTTTTTGGTGAGTATAACCTACTCCAGTAGTGTTTCCGTGAGGTTTAATTTGCGAATATATCTTGTCAAAATTTTCCTTCCAAGAGTTAAATTTTGCAAGAAGCTTCTTAAGAGAAAATATTTCAGATTTGAGTCTAATGACAAAATTCCTATCCTCATGAATCATTTCCATAGAGTTAGATTTTTTTCTTTAAAAACATTAATTTTTGAAATAGCATTTTTAAAATCCTTAGAAAGTTCTTCCTTATCAGAATTTGCTTTATCAAGGTCTTTAGAAAGTTTTTCTAAAATCACTTCTTTATCTTTAAGATCTGAAGAAAGATCTAAAATATCTTTTGTAAGAATTTATTCCATATTATTTTCCTTGTCTAATTTCTTATAAATTTTACAATTTTCTACATTAAGAAACTTAGAAAATCTAGATACTTATTCATATGAATGTTCTTCATTTTCTAAGGATTATGTGACTTAATTAGAAGTACTATTTTTGGAATAGTAATTCTTATCAAGAGATAAATTTTTTAAAGCATGAGTAGAGTATACCTTGGCCATAAGACATGTATGTGGAAAAGAAGTATTCGCAATGAATCCCATATTCTCCTAAGCTGATGAATCATATTCTGAAGATTCACATTTTGAAGAGTCTCTACAGCTAGCACTCCAAGTAGTATTATATTTCAGACTTTTCATAGATTTAGATTTATAGAACTTCTTCCTATTCCTTTCAGAATGCCTCTCTTTTATTTATTTATTTTTAAGCATATGGAAATTAGGTCGTATGTGTCTACTTCTCTTGCATTCATAGAATGTGACCTTTGAATATTTTTTATCATTCCTATCCTTCTTCTTATACTTGGATTATAAATTTCTCTGACTAGCTATCTTATTCATCCTTCGAGCAAGATTAGCTAACTCATTCTCTGAGACTTCACTCTCAATAGATTCGGATTGGATAGTAACCTTCTAAGACTTGGACCTAGTTACTCTCTCAGGAATCTTAGATTTCATGTGATTCGAAGTAATAGTAAAAGAAACAGTACCATTCCCATTCTTCTTTTTGATGTTGTCAACATCTCTCTTCATCCTTGTTTCATGTTGATGAAGAGTTCCAAATAGTTCATCAAAGAAATTTGAGTTACCTTTCTGTTATCATCAATAGATGTTCTCTTTGATTCCCACTCAATAGGCATAATATCAATAATCTTATCAACAAGAGTTTCATCATTCAAACCATTCTCTCCCATAAATTTTAAGCTATTCTAGATAGTCATAAATCTCTATTTTACTTTGCAAAGGGGTTCACAATAAGGAAAATTGAAACCATGATATTCTGCTCCTAACATAGCTCTTCTAGTTTCAATCACTTTATACGTACCAAAATGAGTAACTTCAAGTTTCTTCCAAATAGAGTTAGCTATTTCACAAGGAGAAATCTGGCTATATATGTTCCTAGTCAATAAACATAGTAGATTATTGCGTACCTTATAGTTTAATTGATAATCATGCTTCTCTTGGTTGGTGAAAGCACTTACTTCCTTATCAAGGATTTTATAACCTCCAGTAATCATAATAAAGTTTTCTACTCCAGTATTGATAACAAAAGTCTTCATTTGATCTCTCCAATACTCATAATCATTGCCATCAAAAATTGGTGGTCTTGTAGGATTTAGGTTGTGAATGGAACTAACATTTAAACTTGTCATCATAATAATTCGTTCTAAATAGATACTTGTTAACAAAAAAAGTTCGGATTCAAGGAAAATATTCCTAAGCAAGGAAAATATAGAACAATGGAAAAACTAAGAAAGAAAAACTTATATGTGAGTATAAGTATTTTAGTAACCTGATCTGATACCAAATGTTAGATTGGTATAGAGTATGAGGTTTCCAACATCTAATACCAGTTGTAGGATCGAAATAACAATGTAGATACTCAATATACAAGGGAGGGTGGGGTGAATTGTACACTTACAAAATTTCCATAAACAAGGAAAGATCTAAGTTTAAAAAAGTTACACTACATAAATTCACAATACCTCTAACACCAATGAAATATTGGGACAAAGTATGAAGTTACAAACTTATAGTTCAATGCACTTGCTTAAATCTGGAATGTGATTCAAAAAACAGGTTCTGGAAATATGGATCCGGAAATTGAAACTCAACCAAATTTTACAGTATGAGATTCTACCTTATAGCGTATAGAATCTGACTATGTCAGAGTAAAAGTGTAAGGAAATATAAGAATATTATACTTTCCTTACAATACAATATGCAGCGGAAAAACTTGTAAAAAAAACAAGTAACAAGATATAAACATTTTAACCCAAAGAGTAGGGTATCCAACAACCTTGGATAAAGGTCCCTTGATTTATACTGTCAATAATTTCTACTTTACCCACACCAGGGTAAGCCCTTGATATGAAGATCAGAGTCTTTGTCTTGCTATCCTCACAAACCCTCAACTTCAAGGTAGTTGGAACCTCTGTCAACCCCAGCAAGGAAGCCCTCAACTTCAAGGTGTTGGAACCTCTGTCTTCCTATCCACGGAATCCCTCGAATGTAATCACCAACATTCGGAGTCGCACGAAGCAATATGAACGAGCATTTCAGTACGCACAAGGAATGAAAAGCTTCTTTTGATAGAAATCACCTTAACAGCATGTGGTCTCTAGAGTGATCAACTTTCGTATCAATTATTTTGAGATCCTTCAAATGAGCTCCAATTTATAGGCTCGGTTGGAACGGTCGGCTACCTCCTCCAACGGTCATACTTTCCTTAAAATTCATAGGGACCTGTACACGTGTCACTCAACCAACGGTTAGATAGAAACAGAATTGACGAAATCATTTTATAACAAAACATGTATAACTGAAATCATGACAACGTTTTGTAATGAAACAAGTATAAGTATAAGAAAAACTATAGTTCAGAGTGTAAGAAAATAAATGTTCGGAGTCTAACCAAAATAGAATTTGGAGTCTATAATAAAAAGATATTCGGATTCTGTTTTATAGGAATTCGAAACCTGAATTCTATAGAAATCTGGAGTCTGAATTTCTAAGAAAATTTGGAGTCTAGTTTCACTAGAATTTAGAATCTGGTCTTACAATGTTCAGAGTCGAACTGATAAAAGTTCGGAGTCGAACTGATAAAAGTTCGGAGTCGAACTAATAAAACTTCGGAGTCGAACTCATAAAAGTTCGGAGTTGAACTGATAAAGGCTCAAAGTCGAACTAATAAAAGTTCGGAGTCGAACTGATAAATGTTCGGAGTCCATAATTCGGAGTGGAACCTTATAAGATTTTGTATCCAAAATTCGGAATGGAACATTATGAGAGTTCGTAAACATAATTCAGAATGGAACTTTATTAGAGTTCGTATCCAGAATTCGGAGTGGAACTTCATTACATTTCACATCCAGAATTTGGAGTGGAACTTCATTACAGTTCACATCCAGAATTCGGAGTGGAACTTCATTACAGTTCACATCGAAAATTCGGATCCTAAAATAGAATGCTTCATATCTTAGCATTATATGATTCTGAGGTTTTGGGTATGAATCCAATTTTTACACTTAAGAAAAATATTGATATGTATAATAAAATCTACCTTAGGGTAAATTTACTTAAGGAAGGAACCTTTCCTTAGAGAAGTAAAATATCGATTTGCTTAAGTATAGGGTGATTGTATTTTTCAAAATAGGAAGGAATGGAAAAGTCATAAGGAAAACCTTATTGACTCAAAATTATTTACATTAATATATATTTTTTAGTATATTATCCCTTACCGTCCATATGAACTCACCCTTTATAATGTTTTCCTTCCCACTGATACGAACAAGGGATCTATGAATGAAATAAGATATTTACTAGGATAAATAATACACTTCTCACTAGAATTATTATATCATATTTCATTATTTTAGATGTAATGTGAGAATAATTTTTCTATCTAGTATCCCAAGAATAGAAAACTATTTGATCATTCAGGATGTGATTTCTTTTATTTTTAAAATATATTAACATAACCACCGTTTTTGGGCTATTGGAGTCGGAGTGTTATAATTGGTATCATAGAAAGTTTAATAGAAAAATTGAGAACTATATTAAAGAAAAAAATAGATTAGAGAACATAACCATTTTAAAAACACTACGTGTATTTCTAATTTTAAAATAATTACATAAATCTTTTGTTAAGGTAAAGGTTATGTGGTTTTCCAAGAAATTCATCCCATTATATATGTTATAAGTGGAATTGGATTTGGAATATATTTATCTAGGATTAATAACCCTAAAAATAGTTGTTAAATTATATCTTGGCCATTATTTTAGTGCATGGTGAGTATTCCCTTATTTAACACCTTGTTCGACACTACCTGGGGATATTAAGGCATTAATTCATATTTTCATAATAAACCACTATGAATGATTTGAAAATAGTTAGAATATTTCTAATGACACTAATATTATAATTCTATGATTAAAAATTAACAAATTTTCATATTGTGTTAAGTGTTTCACTAGTTTTGGAATTATATATTATGATTCATAATGTTATGATCTAATATGGTGTATAAAATTATTTAAAAATGGTTCCTTGTGGAAGGAATGGAAACTATATTAATGTATGTAATCCATGTAGGGATTTCTCTCATAGGAAATTTAATGAAATAAGAGATGGATCTAAAGATGAAACTGATCAAATTATAATTGTATTGTGGAAGCTAAGACAGTTTATGACCAATAAAATATCATATATAGAGAATTATAATAATCCATAATATAGTGAAACTATTTTATACAATTTAATTAATCAAAAACCTCCATCATTAAATGGAACATCAAATCCACTTTTATTTGGGAAATGGGTATCTTTTTTAGAGTGGATATTTATTTCCTTAGGGATTAATTAAAGGGAAAAGGTTTTCATGTAAATTTCTCATTTAATAGGGGATACATATCAATGGTGGTCATTAATTCAAAACACTAAGGATGATAAGGAAATAAATAACATTGATAGGAATGATTTTATAATAATTTTCTTGGAAAAATATATTCCTCATGATAAGAGAGTGGGTATGGAGAGATAATTGTCATTATAATAGAAAATGATGATATAGATGTTTCTATGTATGCATCTAATTTTACAAGGATATAAAGGCATGCCTCTGACAAGGAGTTTGATAAATATAGTAAGATTAATTATTTATTTTGTGGGGCAAATCTATTCCTTTATAGGGAAAGAGTCTCACAATCCATCTCATCATATAGGGGAATTGTCTCATGTGCTATCAAGACAAAGAAATAATTCTCCATGCCTTATTAATTTGAAGGAAATAAAGATAATATGAGATAGGCTGAGAACCCTCAAAAATAATAGAAGGAAAAAAGATAATAAAGGAAGTGTGGGATTTTCAACTTATAATAAATAAGAAAAGAAACAGAATAGAATAAAATTTCTAGGAATTAGTGTTTTCATCAAGTGTGGAATGAAATCCCATCAGGCTCGTGATTTTATGGGAAAGTAAGAAATTTCGAATTTTCAATGCTTTAAATATAATGAGATCTAGAACTACGTGAATGATTTTCCCAATGTCAAGGAAAGTTTCCATAAAGAATGATAAGGTGGAAATTCCAAGCTTATGTGATCACTACATGTGAGGTCTATGTTCCTAATGATTGAGTGGTAGGTAATTTAATCAAATCCTACAATTTACCTAATAATTTATTTGATTTTAGATCATATCTATATTTTATATCTTCTATGATTCATAACAAAATTAAATATTTCTCCACAACCATAATAATGGAGTTTCTAGTTAATACTTCTCCTCTGAATCTTACTTTACAAGGTTTTTTAGTCAGTTCCCATAATGTCACATAAACATTCCTTATTTGTAGCAGTTATTATAATACATTTTTTTTATTTTGATATAATCCTTAGTATCAATTTTATTTTTAAATATAATGAAAAAAATTACTACAAAGAGATGGAAATTACAATTCCTAATGTAGATATAGAGTTCTTTATCCTTAGAGGGGAGACTTCATCATCGGATTCATATTAAGATTCACACACAATAGTTTATTTGAATGAAATTATTGGGGATTAATTGTAAACATATCTTAATATTGAAGTGGTAAACTTCAAATAGATGTGTTCTTAGTATATAAGAATATATTGATGTGTTTCTTGATGAATTACATGAATATACACTAGAATGTGATGTTTAGTTTTCTTGTGGATTTAATCCCTAATTTAAGAATTGTATCAAGGAATCTATATAGAATATCCAATTTAGGATATTTTGAGTTAATGAAATGACTAAAAGTGTTTTTTGAAAAGGTATTTATATTCCCTAGTGTTTTGACATAGGGATCCCCTTTTCTTTTTGATAATAAGAAAGATGGATCTATGTGGTTTTATATTTATTATTGATAAATTAATGAAATTACTATAAATACAAATTATCCTCTTCCTCAAATTGAATAATTGGTTGATAAAATTTTGAAAGATAAAAACTTTCAAAGATTGACCATTGTTTAGGGAATCATTAATTGTGAGTAAAGAAGGAAGATATTCTAAAGACAACATTTCATATGAGGTGTGGAAATTATGAATTTACATAATTCCATTTGGATCGAAAAATTCAACCATTGTTTTTTGGATATAATGAAAAGGGTAATTAATAATAATGTTATAATTTTTATGGTAATTATTGATGATATATTGGTGTGCTGTGATTTCTATGAGGACTGTGAGAATAAATTGTGGGTCATTCTTGATACTCATAAAGAAAAGTGGCTATATGTGATATTTAGAAAGGGTGATGTTTCGATTTAGAGAGTTTTTTTTATAGCCATTTTGTCTCTAAGGATGGAATATTAGTTGATGATGAAAAAATAAAGGAATTAAAATAATGTCCTATAGAAAAAAATATAATTGATTTGTGCAGTTTCACTATATTAGAATGTTACTATCAACAATTTTTTTAAAAAAAATAACTATTTTCTAACCTGTTAACAAAGATTACTTGTAAATGACTTTAGTTCATATGAAAAAATGAATGTAATAAATATTTTGATTAATTAAATATGAGAGTGGTGAATTGTCAAATTTTGAATTAACCATTAGTAAATGATGTATTTTTTATATGCATTGAATAAGGTAATTGGTTTAGTCCTTATAAATAATGATAAAGTTATTGCTTATGAATCAAGGTTGTTAAAGACTCCCAATCAAAACTATCCAACCCATGATCTTGAATTGGTAGCCATAATATTTTATTTAAAGTTATGGGGAAATTATATTCATGGTATCAGATTTGATATATACACATACCATAAGATATTGAAATATATCTTTTCACAAAAATATATTAACATGAGGAAAATGCAATTTCTTAAGATACTCAGTGATTATGATTTCTCAATACACTACTACCCTGGTAAGGAAAATGATTTAGTTGATGCATTGATCTAATAGGATCATGGATTCATGGACAAAAATAATGATTGATATGGATCATATGTTAATGGATTTAATAATGATGGATATGGGAAATATAAAGGAATGGGAAACTCATTAATTTTTCGAATGATTTCCAAATAATTTTTAACGGAAATGATAAAAAATAAATAGCTAAATTGGGGAAATGTCTAAAAGAAAATTGAAGCTGTGAATGATTTGAAATTGGAAGACATTGTATATAAAATTGAATTCAAAAAATTTTAAAAATGATATATGTTCCCTTTATACCTGAAATGGAAAGGTAATTATTTGAAAATTCTAATATCTTTAATTTCTATATAAAACCTAGTATCACCAAAATTATTAGAGATTCGAATGAACATTTTTGGTTTGATAATATGATATAGGAAATTACTAATTATGTTTCAAGATGTTTGGTATATCAAAATGTTAAGGGTATGAGACAATGCCTTAGGAGAGTCATCCACCTTTACCTATTCATATGTGAAAATACATGAAATTACATTGTAATGTTTCATAGGATTACCAAAGACTAATAGAAAGAATAATAATAATTGGGTTATTATTGATCACCTTATAAATTTTGCACATTTCTTTTATATTTGAGAATATTTATAAATTGATATTTTTGCGAGTTTCAATATTAATGAAGTTATAAGATATCATGGTGCTCCTTTTTCAATTGGGTCTGATCGTGAACCACAATTTACATCAAAATTCATGAATAGTCTTCAGGATCCTATAGATATTATGGTTTATTTGACCACCACCTATAACCCTCAAACCAATTTATAGTCAAAAAGAACTATGAAAACATTATCAAACTTTTTGAGGTTATACTCACTTGACATTCAAGGTATATTGGATTTGTATTTACCCTTGTTAAAGTTTTCCTATAACAAAATCCTCCATACACCTATTCAAATGGTGCCATATGAATCCTTATACAGAAAGAAATATCATAATCCATATTTTTGGGATTAATTTAGTAAAATTAATCTTGTAGGCCCATAACATGTTGAGGATACAATGATGAAGGAACAAACTATTCATATCTGTTTTAAAGTAGCTCAAAGTCAGAAAAAGGGCTATGCTCATAGTTGAAGGAAAGATTTATAATTTCAAGTGGGATATTATGTTCTTTTTAAAGTATCTCCAGTTAATGGTGTTATAATATTTAGTAGAAAAAGAAAACTAAACCTCCAGTTACATTAGATCTTTTGAAATTCTATAATGAATTGGAGTTGTGGCATTGAGTTTGGAAATGCCACTTATCCTCTCTAAGGTACATTTTATGTTTCATATATCTTTATTATGAAGGTACATGAAAGATATAATTTATTTGATGAAATATGAATAAATATAATTGGAACCTAATTTATCTTACTATGATGAGCATGTCCATATTCTGGAAGTAGAGAACATGTTTTGAGGAAATAGACAACTCGATTGATAAATTTAAATTTAAGAAATCATAAGATAGAAGAGGAAAAGTGTTAACATGATGAAATTAAAATAAATAAATATCCAAATATATTCCTGAGGTGAAATTATATAAATTTTTAGGATGAAATTGTTTTCATGGAGGGAATAATGCAACACCCGAGCTACAATTATAGTAAGATTTTATATTATAGAAACCATAAAAAATACACATTGTTTTATTCAAGAAAGTAAATAAAACATAAATTTTAAAATTTTAAAATTAAGATTTCTTAAATTAATTTTTTTTGAAATTATAATATTAAAATTAACTTAGGGAGAAGTTTTGGGATTTTTAAAAAATATATAATTTTCTAGTGAATAGTGAGCAATATTGTTTTATATTAAAAAGTGTATTTTTTCTATAATTTACAATGTTTTATTTTATTTTAAATGTTTTATAAGAAACATTAGTAATATTATATTATTAATAATCACATTAATTTTATTGGAAAAAAATTGTTTAATTTTTTATAAAAACATGTTTATACTTAAAAGACATTTTTTTAAGAAATAGTTTTTCGTTGTATTTTTCATTTTAATATATAATTAATCTATACCACATATAGAAATTAAATCCTAGAAAATGTATTAAATATTTTGAATCAATAGATCCAAATTTGATAAATAATACTCTTTTATGTCTTTTCATCATGAATATTAACCATAGTAAATAATAGTTACCATGGTAAGGGTAAATAGGGTAATTATGTTTACAAAAATATGATAAGGACAAAAATTACTCAAAAAAATTAAATTAAAATACTATATGAGTTTATTTAATCAATTAACAAGTAGTTATAAAATATATTCCAACTTTTTTCAATATTTATTTAATTAGAAACTTTATTTTAAATTAAAAATAAGAAAAATAAAATGTCACTCTTTTGGGTTTAATAACTCTAAATTTTTTATTATAATTATAAAAATGGGAAAAGATTTGTTCTAAATGTTTACTTGAAATATAAATTAAATTTTTATCATGTAAATTTAATTATAATTTTTTTGATGAATTAATTATCTTAAAAGATTTGGAAACCCCAATATTGTATTAATTCAATTAATATAATAATGAAAAAAAATTAAAACTCGTAGGTAATGTTTTTTATGTAATTTATTGTGAAAAAAATTTAATATATATATATATCATATTATATATTTATTTAAATTATATATTATAATTTAACATTTTACATGATGCCTTTAAAGTCACATTAATTGAGTAGTCTTCAAAATGACATTAATGATATTTATATAAATATTGTATTTATTCAGTTTCCATGGTTGCGTTTAAATTTTTTAATAAAGGGGTTAATCCAAAATATAATGTTTAAAATACTACATAAACCTATAAAACATTTATTGGATGAGGCTATTTCAACAATATTCTATCTTTTATTTTAAATTATGGCTATATTTTTCCACATTCAACTTAAAATGGATTTATTATATTTTAATCTCTATATTGATTCTATCTGTCTTCTATCATTCACTCTAAAAAAGAACCATTTCTCTTCTGTTCTATACACGACCTAGATCCTATTATCTCAACCAAAACCTACCAAAACATCTTATAAACATATTTATCAATTTTTTTAGATTTTTTATTCCAAACAGACCAACCCTAGTCCACTTAACAAAATATCTAAAGGAGCTCTTTCAAAGAAAAGGAAATCATATTTACTTATTCTTTCATATTAATTTAATCTTCAACTTATTATAACTCAATTGAAACCATGCTGAAATAATAAATTTAGTATGATAAATAAATATATATGTTATTATTATAATTTTACAAACATTTTACATCTCCTTTTTATCCTATGAAAAGCGAAAATATCCCTCGTGTATACAAACGACTTATCACATCCACATAGTGGTGTGATTCGTTTTGCATCACCAGCACACATAGAAGGTTATAAATATGGAAATAATGATTGTATATGATATTTAGGAGATAATTATTCTTATGTAATAATAATATTATATCTACCTTATTACCCTTATACATGTTAAAATATGACAATGTCACAAGTGTGTACATGTGGACAACAACCTCCATGATGCGATGTGATTCATTTTTCATGTAGAAATTTCAAGGATAATTATAAATATTTATTTAAGGAATATATATTATCTTTATATGATTATTCACATAATAGTGATAATGGATCCCTGAGAAACATATAGGGACCAAAACAAGTAAATCAAAACATACATGAAAAATGGAATAGTTAATACTAAGAAACAAAAATTATAATAAATAATTATAAATAAATAGGCATTGAAATGTTATAAGTTTATAATATATGATATTATATGTATTTATATGGTTATGGTATTGAATTAGAATAAAATTTAATTTATTATAAATTAGTTTAAAAGCACGCACAAAGCAATTTGTACCTAAGGTAAGGGTCATTTCCCAATTTCATCATTAAATAGGATTGTTTATATTTAAGTCTACATTGGGGGAATTATATGATTTTTCTAACATAAAACTAATATATTTTCTTATTGACTTGTTATTTATTAAAATAATATTTTTTCATTTAATTTTATTTTTTTATGTACTCAAGATACCAAAATAATGTTTTTATGGAAAATTAACTTTGTTTTTCTACTCGATCAAGAATATTTTCTTCCAAATATATATTTTCATTAATATGTTATAAATTATTTTTTTACTATTTTCTCATGAATTTTAAAATAAATTTTCACCCATTTTTGAATTTTTCCAAATTTTTTAAAAGGAATCTTCCTGCGATTTTTATATTAGGTACTTTCTAATGCTTTATATAAATGTGTGAAAGGAATGTTTTTTAACTTATACAAAATGAAAATAATTTCCCAAAATAATGAACACTAAATGTTTTTATTATTAATTTAAATGATTATGAAATTATTTTCATTGAAAATTTTCCCTTAATATTTTGGAATGTTTTATATTTTGAATTATTGATTTCAAAATAAAAAGGGTAATTTTATCAAGAAATATTCTAGCAAACTTTTTAAATTAAATTAATCTAATTCAACATTATTTGGTAAATATTATTCTTTAATAGTGATGTAATATTTTGATACCACTCTATATATAAATCTATATTTCTTTTTATTTTTCTTATTTATTGGGAAATTTATTAACATTTTGTATCTTAGTTTTTCAATATGAATATTTATATTTAGTATGATTTACCCCTTTAAAATGATGAATTAATTATACTTAGTAATTAATGGTGGGTTCCCACAATAGCCCCTAGATTCATTTTTAGGTATCATTAGACAAACTAGTTTTGGTATTTTGTATACGAAATAACTGTTTATATATTTTTTTATTAGGACAAGGCCTTCATACTAAGATTATAATGTTTAATATTCTATATTATATCATTAAAAACTATTAATTATTATCTATGTGTTTATTTATGTTTTTATAATATCCATGGATTTAGTCACCTTTTGTATGGTATTTGTTATATGGAATATTAAATTATTGTTTATCTCAACCATATTATTCATGTCTTTTTTACATTATTTTATCCTCTATTGTACTCTTTACCTTAGTAAGAATATGAACTCAAGCTTTATTATTTTTTCCATTCCTTAGTATATGAATAATGGATCTACGAATAAAATCAATGATTTACTATAATAAGTAATAATGTTATCCCAATAACTGTTATATTATATTCCATTTTTTCATATGTAATGCTAGAATAATATATGTATATAATCCACCAAGAGTATAAAACTATCCTATCATTCAGGATGTTATTCCTTGCATTTTTTGCCAATACAGTAAAATAACCACTAACTTCGGGCATTTGGAGTAGGGATGTTACACTTTTTACCCAATCATCGAAGGTTATCCAACTGGAATTTCCAAGTTGTCAATATTAAAACAAGTTTTCTACTTCCTAGGATAAAAATACATATCTTATTCTACACTAATAAGGAAGACATTACCATTTATGATATTTCCCTTTATAAAAATTGCACCATCCTTTTACTTAATGATATAAGTATTCTTGATAAATATTATTTCATGAAAAAACTCACATAGTTTAATGAAACAATTTAAGCTGTGAATGAGACATTCCATGACCATTTCATATATATGTCTCATATATTATCTCCCAAATTTGAAATTTATGGAGCTAAAAATATGTAGACCTTCATCATTACTAAATTTTACAACAAATTCCAAGTCATTATTGATTCCTATGAAAGGATACTTATTTCCCATAATGTGGGAAGTGCTTATGTAGTCAAATATAGATAACAAGTATGATATGATGCTTTTAGAGAAATCTCTTTGACTACGTTCATCTTGACTCTTTACATTTTATTCCATGAATTTGGATATATAAATAGTGTTCATTTACTTATGTATTCTTATTTAGATTATGATGGTCCGATATTACCTTACAAATATTCAAATTTATTTTGTGTTTTCAGCTCGTTTGATGATACCTCAAGCTACTACGTGAGCATAGTTTTAGTTGTCATTAGCAAATTACACTATATCATTGATGATAAATACCTAGAGATTTTTATGATTCCACTATAACATAAATAATTACCATCAAAAGAACCCATGAAATATTGAACTCTTCTTAGCTTCTTTTGTCTCTATTATACCCTTTATTTCCTATTGGATATGAAATAACCATTTTTTGAATGTCCCTTCCTTCCATAATAATAACACCAAATATGATGTGTACTCTTGTTTGTCATTTCTGTATCTATATCTATCCCTTGGGTTCTATGAATATTATAATTGTAAATCATACCCAAATAAAACATTAACTTGTTATTGGGTTCTTATGGACTGGAAATAACCATTAATAATATTTATTTCTGATAAAGACCCATATAAACTTTGACATTTTGATGTATCTTTATCTTCTACCTATACTCCCTTACCTATTTTTATGGACCTCTATGTTCTATTTTCACTTTTTTCAATCTCCATTATGATTTTATTTCCTGATGTTAAACCAGGAGTAAAATGCTCGTTTGATCCTCAAATTTTCATTATAGGTTGATAACTCCTTTCTCCAGATCATCAATACATTTGAACCAATGATTCACCTTGTTAGTCAAACCATTGATAATCATGGTCTATTCTTCAAATTTAATCTTTTACTCAGTAAACTTTTCTATATTTTCTAGCTTTGAATATTTAATATTCTTAATTTCTATATACATAAAATTATTCTCTTCTTCTTGGTGATTTGTAATGATTTTGGAATCATGAAATTCTATGTTATATTTCCCTATTTTGGAAGTCCAAAAATATATCTCTTAATGAAAAAATTCCAATTACACATGGAGATAAAATCTTCCGTCCACTTCTCCTTCAGCATCATATTTATCTTCCCTTTTCATGGAATTTACTATAATAACCACAAAGTATTTTTTTATTTTTTCTTCATAATAAACACTTTAATCTTATTTTCTTTCTTATAAACAATTATTTTCAAGTGAAATTATATTATTTTTCTTGAATAAGTTGATTTTTATACCTTTCTTGTTTTTCTCATTGGATGGATGTTTCTTTATGGGAATTTAATCATCCTCATATCATCATAAAACACTTTTCTATAAGGTGGCCAACCTTTCCACATCAAAATCATGTGAGTAGAATATTTTCTTTAAACTTTAATTTTTCTATTTATTTATTTTAGGAAAGGAATGATTTGAATTTATCAAAAACTTCATATTCCAAACCATCTTATATAGTGGACTTCTACATGTCCTCGATTGACACCTCCATAGAGTTTCTCTTCTCCACAACCTCATTATCATCATTTCTCATCTCATTTTCAATAATAATAATATCTATACTATCCAAATGTTAGATTCTTTGGATCTTTATCCTCAAGTACCTTGAATTTTGGAATGAACCAATGTGAAAATTCTCTTATATTAAATTTGACTATATTCATGTCAATGAGGGGTTCTTCAAGACCATGAATTTCCCCCATAATTATGATCATATAATATAATAATATATCAATATATTAATTTTTATGTATCCTAAAATCATAATACATGTTTCATATACATATAAATTTTCTTATTATAATTTTAAATAACCATTATAGATGTTTATCGGTTTTTTCATAGTGGAATGTAAATATTAATAGGAAAATATCATTTTATAGATCATTTAGATAAATCTTCAACTAAATAATTGAATTATCTTGATTAAAAATCCAATTCTCTTTGATATGATTACGATAAATCCACACTATCCATACTATCCAAACTACAATGCATTATAGTTGCAAAAAATACATGATTAAACATCAGAATTAATTTTGTATCTGATTTCTACACAACAAAAAAAACATTAATTAAAAATCAAAATTCATTTTCAATTAGCCAATTCAATTGATTCCTCTACGTTAAATTTATAGACTTTGACCATTATCTATAATACCAATTGGTGTCCCCACATTCTTAAGTACCCTAAAGGGTGGGGGGAAAATTAGTATATAATGAATTAAAACAATTCCCCCTTTTTATTTTCTTTATACATTTAAAAATACTGAACTCTCCATTACTCACAATATGTTAAAAAATAAAATGAAAGCATGAAGAATGAAAAAAATTACATGGTTCACCCTAAGTAGGATTTTACAAGGAGAGTACAAAGGAAATTTTATAATGTATTAGAATCCACTATGATAAATAATATTAAAATGTTTGGAGAAGACTATAGGCCCCTCCTAGTTCACTAACAATCACATGTTAAAATCTCACTATGCTCTTTGATGAAGTGAACACACTTATACTCTAGAGTGTTATTCAAATGATTTTCATTATATCTACTTTGGTTCACACTGATATGGGTGTGACATGAAGGCTTGTTTTCATCTGAGATACTAAATTCATTATACCATATACTTGAATTCATTTAATAGTATTTCTTATTTACTTCGCTCCACATAACATTGTTCCCCTGTACTAGGCATTATAGAACATTGGTCACCCACAACATTAACCTTGGGGACAAGCTACAAGAAATCCTCCTCCACAATCCATCCTATTTGAACTATCTCATATCATATTAATTTGAAGAAAACCTCAATTAATATATTTTTAAAATATCACACTTCATGAACCACCTTATATGAACTCTCCTCCAAAGACTCCATCATCGTAGTTTTTACTTTTCAGAAAATTTTTGAAATTATCCAAATTTCTCTAGCATTGACCTTTTATAATGGAATTTTCTCTACACATATTAAGTTATTAGGGTTAATTTAATAAGAAAATACCTTTAATAAATTATCTAAGTATAAAATTAAATTTAATCTTTTCACTTAAGACTTATTCATGTACTACTCTCAGGATCAGCACTACATACCACATACTTGACATAATGGTGGATGGACCAACTTCATTACTATAAAAAAAAAATCGCTTTTTGAATGCATAATATACTTCACAGTGGCCTAGAAAATACCCCTATATGACCACATACTCACTTAAATACTCTATAGAGTCACTTCATAGTACATGTACACTACCTCGTGGTACATCAGCTGCATACATCATTCATTGTTCAATAAACATGACTACGTGGTTCAATGATTGGACATCATGGTATATTTACTCAGCCTTGAATAAAAAATGATTTTTATTATATTTTCAAATCTAAAAATAAATAAAACACTGGTAAAATTCACAACCATGTTCAACTCAATTTATAGTAAAAGACTTGAAATTTTCTAACCAACATTTTCAACAAATATAACAATACAAAATTACTAAAACATAAACTTGAGATATTTTTTCCAAATATACAACTATTGTAAACCCTTATAGTTAGGATCTATATTTAGTCATTATTATATAATTTATTCCTAATATTTATGAGTTGGTTATCCTAATAAGTACGATGATAATTCAACCTTTTTGTTTTTTAAAATCTATAAAAACTAGAATATATGGTTGGTTTTATCCAATAATTCCTCCCCCGTATTTGGTTCAATATAACTTCTAGATGATGGTATATTTTATTTATAAAAATTAATTGCTCGATCTATTTCTTGTATCCCATATTGACTGAAATTCCAATAAGAACATTCATATATTGTTCAATCATATTCATAAGTTGATGCTAAACATGTGTATTTTCTATTCTACTATATATCATTCCATTAAGAATCTTTCATGGTAGAGTAGTTTCTATAATAAAAAAATAATAATCTTTAAAGGAAATTATTCAAATATCTATTATATAATATAAATTGGTGGATCTCTATATTACATGGTAATCAATCAAACACTGAAACAATAAAAAAAGTTATTTTTCCAAATATAGTTTCAAAACATATTTTAAAAATCATCATCAGTGGTCATTATAAATCCATTTTGTAATACCATGTTTTTTATGTAACTATAATAAGTCTATAATAATGCATTAATACTTTCACATCATAAAAAATCATGGTATGACTCTTGGCATAACAAAGAACATCAAATAAGGTTTTTATTAACAATTATTCTACACATACTTCATGATAACTTAATATATTCTATAAAATGTATATATGTGTATTTTTATTAGTATATTTATAGTTTTAAAAATCATATTTTATATTTATTTTGTATATACAAAAATTAATAAAAAGTTAAGGGTATTGTATAATTCAATAACATCACAACCTAAGTAACTAAATCCCAATATTATAATTTGATAACAACATGAACTCATGCATGCTATAAAATTATATGTGACCGGAAACATTGGAAATATAATAGAAAAAACTAGTGGGGAATGATTTTACCTAAAGATATAAAACCCAATTGTAAATACAATATAAAGTAAATTTAAATCAATTTTTATTAAATCCTTTTATGATATAAACCTTTAACAGAAAAAGAAATAGTTTTTCAAAAAAAATATTTAAGGAGTTTAAATGATATTTAATGCTAAAAGATAAATTTAATCAATAATAATTCCACAAAATGAACATTATATATTGTTAATGTGGTTCAATGAATTAAAAATGATGAATAAAAATCTATTATTTTTTCCAAAATTATGATAGATAACATCTATATATCCACTAATGTACACATGTAGAGGGTGAGTATAAACTCATTTGGATGATTCCCAATGAATCCAATATAATTCCAAGCATTAATAATCCATATGAAAAATTATAATTAATTTTTTATCAAACATACATTGTGAATTATATATTTTTCAATTACTATTGAATTTTCATCAACTATAACTCTAGAATTTGTTCAGGTAGTGGATTTCGAGAAGTAGATTCTTGAAGAGGATGTGAAAGTTTATGGTCTAGAATTAAGGAAATAAGAAGTTTTGGGAATAATGTTTTATCAATTAGATATCTGGAAGTTAGGTCTGAAAGTTATTGTTCTTGAATTATAATTTCAAAAGTAAATTGTTCAAGAATATTTAATTATGTTCTAAAAGTAAAAAATAAGAGAGTGGTAGAATATAAAATCATTGTGGATGAAGAATATTATTGATATATAAGATTAGATTTATATGTAGAGTTAAATATCATAAAGTAATTGATATATAATGGTATCTATAAAAGAAGAGTGAAACCTAGTAAATTGATTGATATGTATGGGTTACCATGGCATAGTGTATACTAGGTCAAAATTAGAAAACATTTGGAAGACTTATTATGAAATTAAACATACATTTGATGATATGTAATATATTAAAATGGATACATAATATATTTGGATAATGTGTAATATATTTTAGTTTTTTGAAATTAGGTTAAGGGAAAACATATTATCCTCATATACATGAAATTTTTGGTGTATAAAATTTTATGGAAAATGAAAAGGTCTTAAAAGTAAGATTTTATATAAATAATGTTTTAGTGGTATTTAAGATCCAGTGTTATGAAAAAATAGAAATGTTTAGAACTACACAATAATATGTATGGTTTGATATAGTTGATGGTAAAATGGAAAATATTCATACATAAGTTTTTTTACATGTAACATAAATGTTTTAGATTATGTGTAAGAGTATATAAAATGATCAATTATAAAATAAAATTGATTATTCATACATACACGGATTTCAATATTAAAAATATCATCAAATAAAATTCATTATGTGGCTAATTTTAGATGATGTCATGTTTCAATACCAAAGTGGTACTGTGAAAAAAGGAAATGTTTCATTATGTTTAAACCATGAAGGAATATTGGAGACTATGAAATTTAACCGTTAGTATGTTTAGAAACATGAACAAGGTATTTGTTCGATGAATATATAGATCACATAAAATTTGGTTTGAGGGTTGAGAATAGACAGAGGATTACACTGTAATATTTAGAGGAGTTAAATATAAGATATTGAGAAGATTTAAGGAATGTAGTTATTGACTAAGCAATAAACAGTGTAGAATAACATCACATCATGATCTGGATAACGAAGTATAAAACCACATGTAATGAAAATGTAACACTATGAATATGATATTTCCAAAATATTTGGTTGATTTGGTAAAAATTTAAAATGGGGAAGATATGACACAAATTTTAGAAGGTTGAATCAAATTAATTTTTATATTATGACAACATTAAAATGTGTGGTACACTAGATATGATTAAATAATATTAGAAGAGTACATATTAAAACAAACCATTAAATCAAAGGTGGGATGTATCAAAAATAATTAGAATAACTAAGTTTTGTAGTCTTGAAAAAAATAGGAACCATCAAATATTTTGATACCCAAATTATAGAAGAACAATAGTGTAGATAAATATGGTAATTCCATTGTTATATCCATTTTATTAAATAGATAATTATAATGGATGAAGGTGTTCCATTAATATACATGTTAATTAAATGACTAAAACAAGAAAATTAATGTGTGTAACTATCATTATCTATCGGAATAAGTTACAATGATGTGTTTATGTGGAAGACAATATATTTATGTTCATATTGAGTAGTTATTCTCAGTTGTATTTACATTATTGAAAGATAAGTGAACATGGATTATAAGTGAACATCAATTTTGGATTTATTATGTAGATAGATTAAATTCTACATATTTATTATGAAGAGACCCTCATATATATAAGTTTGTTTTACTTCAATGAATACGGGTGTGGAGGATAAGAATAGGGAGTGGACATTAGATCAATATTTATTATTTTATAAATAAATTAATGTAAAATCACCTTGGAATGTAGTGACCATGACCAAAAATCTATATCCATCAAATAGTGTGTGATAATGGATTGTGGTACACCAGTGTATCACTATGTGCTTTCTCCTAGGATGATCTCTTTATGGTGAAGAATGTAAAATCCTTGTGATCCCTTTTAAATAAATTTAATTATTAATATTTAAATTTTTTCGATCAATGATGAAAGAAAATTGAGATTTAATATATTTATTCCAATGAGGGAATAATATCTATACAACCAAGGGGACTAAAAGAATAAAAAAATATTTGGGGTGCACCTGTATTCATCACATCTAATGTTTCAATTAGTTAATTTTGTTCTCATAGTTGGTATATGATCTAAAAGGATGTAACTTGTCATTTAATCTAGAAATATATTTTTATATTATATACAGTCATGTATTCACTGATAAAGAATTGGTTTTTCAATGAAATTGACATTAATGGTTGGAAAAAGATATTCTTATTTTCTACATGATTTTAATATGGTGGTCATAGAGTATATGAGATTATAATTTTAATATGTATTTTGAAAAAATTGGTGATGTAAGGACAAATAAAATATTGAAAAAAATCTTGTATAATGAGGTATATAAGAAAAAATATCATTGTGATACAATATTTGAGATGTGTATGACTCTGGAAATTTTCAATGGGAAAGTAGTATAAGTAATGAAGTTGAAGATATCATCCTATAAATCTAGTTAATATTATGTTATGTAAAAATGAATGAAGAATAAGAATTATAAGAATGTTTTTATGAATAAAAACACTCATATTGAGAATTAAAGAAGTGTGGATTCCAATTATAAAATACAAATATTGTCAAGACTCCATCATGTAGAATTTTTATGTAGTGATTAGGATAACATTAAATACTTGTTTTAGAAGGTTAATCAACTGTAAATCATTTATCAGGTAAATTAATATTTAATAGTAGATATTTATATATATAATCAATGATTGAAGAAAGAAGATGTGTCCTTAGAGAAACTATTAATAACATACATGGATATTACATATTTTTAAATGAATATTCAATACATTACAAAAACACATTCCCTTGGACCATTATAGTTTAGTGCCTTTTGAATCTAATAAACCAAATCTTTTAACTGAGTGAAGGATCTTCAACATCTCCTATAAATATTTCCCCTTTAGTACAATTTACAAGCATACCCTACTGAAAACCATTATTCATAACCTAGAGAATGAAAACATAAGGTTGATCTCAAATTCTTAGTATATGTAAATAAAAAAGATATACAACACTAAAATAAGTTTAACGGTATGATAATAACATTATAAAACCTTAACCTATATACAAAAGATCATAAACATGAATCATGGAATAAATATTGGTATTTCAAAGACATGAATCATTCTGAAATAAAAAACAAGTCATTAGACATTAACATGGTAATATTACATATATATGTAGCATATACAACAGTTTATAGCATTGTGAACATATGTAAATATAAATAGGTTCACTCCTTAAGTTAAAAACATGAAATCATTATTTTATATATAATTATAGTCATGAAACCAGATCCACGAAAAGCATTTTGAACATGTGATCTAGCTCACTCATAACATTGTAAATATGTAATTAGGTTTGTGGCTACATCTCATAGGTAGTACACACCGCTATCACCAATGATTGACCTATTTTATCGTATCAGGTTCACTCCCCATTCTAGCTATATATTATTGTACTTGGCTCACTCATCATTATATCCATGTATTACTATGACAGGTTCACTATATATTTCAACCATGTATTACTGTATAGAGTTCATGCCCCATTCTATCCCAATATTACTGTAGTATGTTAACTCCATGTTTCAGCCATGCATTACTAAACCGACTTCAATCCAAGTTCCAGATTGGTCCCAATCAACACACAATGAAAACTATATTTATGTGTGCTAAAATATCATACACATTTGTTATATCATAACTCATGAAATAAAATGGGTATCATAAACATTCAATTATATATTTACTTGTAGAAAATAGACAGGTTTCATAATCATTTAATAACAGCATTACTCATGAAATTAATCGGGTTTCATAAGAATGTATCCCATTAAAGATAAATGAGTTTCATAATATTGTAACATGTGTAAGAGAAATGGGTTTCACAAAAAACTTTTCATCTCAAAAATAAACCATTCAAATAAAGAATAAGAATGGTTTACGTGGATCATATCCTATATAAATCATAAACTATATTAAATCATGCAATGTTATATCGAGAATGATTTTGAAAGATCCCATGAAACATTTCTTATGGAAAGTAACCTTTAATTGAAAATAAATTTCAGAAAACATTTTCAAAATAATTTTCATTAAAAATAACAATGAGAAATTATAAAAAATTATTTGAAAATTGATTTAGAATTTTTATTTAGGAAAATATAATTTCCACTTTGAAAACTATTTTTGAAATGTAAAAACAATTGGAACTAATTTTATTTGAATATAACAATGAAAACATATAAATGAAAATTTAAAAATCATTTCGGAAAATTTAAAAATGTAAAACATTTATGAAATCATTATCTTAGAAAAAAACCTTTGAAAATATGTCAAGTAATATTTTAAAATCATTTAAAATTATTTGTAAACATAAAACATTTTTTAAATATTTTTTTAAATAACATTTGAAAACTTATAATGGAATATTTGAAATTCATATAAAAAATATTTTAAACTAAAATGTTTTTGAGATCATTTTCTTTGGAAATAACCTTTGAAAACTTATAAATAAATATTTTAAAATCCTTTAAAATAATTTTTAAATTCAAAATTTTTTTGAAATACTTTTCTTTGAAAATAACCTTAGAATAATTATAAATTAAAATTTGAAAATTATTTTAAATTTATTTTTATAAAATATAAATATTTTAAAATCCTTTTCCATGAAAAAAATATTAAAATATCATTTAAAAAAAATTAGAACATTTTTATAAAATATTATTTTGAAATAACATGGATTTTCAACAAAAGTTATAAATAATGTCAGATACAATTAAAAACATTTCCTTATGTATCGTAAGTACCAAAGAGCGTGAAAATTGTACCATTACATGAAGATATCAATAATAGTCATCGTAGAAGAAACATAATGATAATTATTGATATATAAACCAAAATATTTTATTATTTTAATCAAAGTCATAAATAATCATGATAAATGATGAGATTATATCATAAAATTATTACTACATTGGTAACCTTGAATCATAAAGCCCATGAAAAAATAACATGAAATAGAACTTATAATATATGTATAATTCATATATTCATGATATTACCTATAAAATTGATATTATATACACCTCATTAATGAATATATGTGCATATCAAAACATACGTCTCAAAGAAAGAAAACTGAGAAAAAAAAACTTTTACCAATTTTTTAACTTTTAGACTTAAAACACCTTGAAAGATATATCCTACAATGGATATGTAAATATAAACTAATTTTATAATTATAATAATAAAATATATTCATGAGTAGTATATAAATCACTTATAATAAATAGGTTGTGAATATATCATGTCTCTTATAAAAGTGAAAAGTGAGATGGAAATCCATTAATATTAAAGTAACTTCTGATTCATAATACCTATGAAAGAATAACATCACTTGGAAAATTTATTATAATTTAATGAGTTATATTCATGATATATAATTCCATAGTTAAATATATACAATCCAAAACTAAAACTAGTCGTGAATATGGCATAAGTCTCTTAGAAATACAAGTGAGACTAGAAATCTTCTTACCCTATGTTTTAACTTCATTCATACACGTTCAAACCTCCTTTATAATAAATATATTTTTATTATAATTATCTTAAATAAATATATCTATATATATCATACCATATATGGTTTTCTAATGAAATTTTACCTATTTATTAGCAAAACTATGTTAAAGTCATGTTTCGGGTAATAACTGTGTTGTCTTTCGTATATGTTTTTATTTTTTATATTTTTTTTAAATTATGATAATCATTATTTAATCATATATATAATTAAAAACATGAAATAAATATCAAATTTATTTATTATAAATATATTTTTCTTAATCTCTAATACATATAAATAATAAATGAAATAAAATGTTCATGGAGATAGTAGGTCATATGTACGCATGAACATTGTTTTAATTTTCTTATTGGATTGAAAGAAAAATAATTATATAGAATATTATCATTATAGAATATTTTATATGTGATAAGTTTCACATATTTTTATTAAACACATTTTTCATACATTCCATGTATAGCGTGAAAGAATCACATCACTTCATGAGGCGATAGGCCGACGTACACACGAAATACATTATTATAATCCACAAAATAGAAAACATGAAGGTATGTATGATATAACTGTTATATAAAAATAATAATAACATAATAAATATTTTATATATCATTCATAAATATCATGTACATCATAATATATAACCTTAATAGGTGGTAATGAAAAAACAAACATCATTGCTTTGTGAGGTGGTAGTACGTTGTACACATGAACGATGGTTTCATTACCCATTTAATGGAAGTGTTTTTGGTTATAGTACATAAAATAACATAAAAATATAATTATATTTAATATAATTATTCTATTATATAATAATCACATAAAAATAATTTTAGGTGTTTTGGGGAGAAATAAAACAAAAATGTTTGTTGATGAACATTACCTCTTCTTCGGTTATCTCTTTATATTTTTCACCAAAGGCTATACTCAGTTCAATTTATACTAAAATTAAGGTTTAGTGAATGATGGGATGGGATTTTATAAGTTATATAATTAGTTATTGACCAAACCATTTGATTTTTATTGTGTGAAGAGAGGAGGAGAGGTGGTGGCCTTTTATAAAATTGTGAGCAGACACAATTGGTGTTTTTGAAAAACAAGTTAGGTGTACCCACATTTTTACCTATAAAAATAAATAAATAATACACCTAATTATATAAATGATGGTTTAAGGTCTAAATTTATCCATAAAATGTGTTTTTTTCCATGTTTATAGGTTATTTTCTCTTTAAGATTAAAGTTTAGTTCCTTGTAAATGTGTTTTTCAATTAATCATTGTGATTAATTTTATCTTTTTTCACTAATAATTATTGTATAAAAATATGTTGGGATTATTAGAAATTATAAATTATTATGATTCAAAATATTTAATGTATATTTCCAATTAAAATTCACATAAGTGGAAAAAAATAATTTACAATCATTCCCACAAACAGGATGAGGCAACGAGTTTTTAAAGTGAAAAAGTTCAAAAGTTGAAATATTTTTATATCTAATTTAAATTTGAAATTGGTTAAAATGGAATAAATTGGGATAATTAATGTATTGTTGAATAAATTAATACTTATATCCAATTCAAAATATAATTAAATTTTTTAAATAAAATAAACTAAAATTTAGTTTTCAAATAAAATTAAGTTTTCTTCATTAATCCAAAAATGAAATATTTCATGAAAAAAAAATTCAACAAAAGATAATTTTGATAATAATAATTAATTTTTTTTAAAAAATTAATTTTATTAAAGTGTAAAAATTTAGTTTTAAAATAATTTCACAATAAAAGGAGATAAAAGTACTTTTTAAAAAATATAGTTTTTAAGCATAAAATTTGATTTATTCTTATGTATTTTTCAAAAACATTAATGAGATTAATGTTAAATTTTTTATTGAAATATTAATATTTATTTTTCATTAAAATCGTTCATGAAAATTTATTTGGTTAATTTATTGATATAAAAAACACTTGTGCACATAAAAAATATTTTTCAGAGAAAAAATTCCTATGATTTTAAAATGAGTTTTATTTTCATTTCTAATTAATTGGTCACAAAATAATTAATTATATAAATATGTTTAAATATTATTTTTATAATTTAGTTATTACTATTAATACCATTAATTCTAATAGATAAGTGACAACTATCATACTAAATAATAATATTAAGAGTATATTGTAGTTCATTAAGACTCGGTCTTGGGTATAATGAAAACTATCAAAGGAACTCCGTATTTTGTATAAAAAAATAATAACATAGTTTTTATTATACTAGAAGATACTATCAGTGTTTCATGTAATGAAAGATAATATCATTTGTGTGTGTAATGCAATCTAAGATTAGTGTTTCATGTTACACAATCTAAACATAGTATTTTATGTAACACAATCTAAACTCTGTGTTGTGTATAAGGAAATAGTAACTTTTTTAGCATGAAATGAAGTTAATTAAAAATATTTTATTTATTTTTAAAAAATTAATTCAATAAAACTCATGGTATTACATTCTACCCCTTTAAAATGAATTTATCCCTCAAAATTTATCTGTGTTATCAAATTTTTAATACCTGGTAGTTCCTTTGAAAGGAATCCATATAAAAAATGAATAATAAAACATCCTTTCAAAAGAGAAATGTGGAAACATAACAGTTAACAAAAGTAACACATAACTAGGTTTCCACATAAGATAACATAAGTGTCCAATGAAGATGTGGAAATGGAAGAAAAATGTAAATAATTATAGGGAGTGATAGAGATCACTCATCATATGAAATTGAGAGATCTTGAGAAAGTTAACTATCACAAAACCACAAAGCTATGATGATCTAAGGGACCTTTTGATTCATTAAATATGAAGGCAATAAGATATTTTTTTTCAAGATCCTTTTCCTATATTTGAATAATTTTCACATGGATATATACTGACATGATTTTATTCCATTTCATAGGCACAATCTCACCATTTGGTTTTTCTTTAAGGAATTTCCACTTCATCTATTACTCCATGAAATGAAGGTGAATTTGTTATCCCTAAAGTACTAATGAATATTAAGATCCATAGATAGAATGATATGTAATTTTTTCTATCATTAATTGTCATCAAAATAAAGTCGTTAGAACAGGTTAATAAATATGCATAAATCTATATAGGGTGAAGTAATACATCAATATTTAAAGCCTCAATAAAATTTAAACTTAAAGAGTCTCATAAATGGTTATCCTTTTAAACCTTCCAAAAGATTTAAATCCACAATTTTAGAAACAAGTTCACTAAATTTCAAAACTGAACATATCATATATCCCCATATACTATAAATTAGATCTTGATTTTCACATACCGAACATGTGAATAACTTTATAATATATTCTCTTAAAACATGGTAATTACATGAAATACCATAAAACCTTATCGAAAACATACATTCTTCCTTACTCCTTAAAACTCAGATTGTGGATATATTCCTTAAATTCAAAAACAAATCTATAAAATTTATCCCTGATAGAATAAACCAATTTTTCAACAAATCATTAATTTATTTCCAAGGTAATTAGTACTATTCAATATAATTTTTATTTTTCAATATCTATTTTTCCAAAAAAAACGTTTTCTCAATATCAGGAACATATTCAGGGTTAACATAATTTAATCATGTGTTTTCCATAAAATATAACCTTTTCATAAAATCAATCTTTTATAACATCAGTACCATTCAATATGCTCTTTCATATCCTTAAAATAAAATTATAATAAACAATCCTTGTATATTTAACAATTCATAATTCATGAATCCAAATACCTAAGCACTTTAATTATTCCACCTCATAATTAATACATGAACTGGGATTACTCATATTCTTCATTGATAACTATTTCCTTTCATATTTCATTTTTATTCTCTTCATCATCAGTAGTATAACCTTTACTCATACCACCTTGCTGACTCTCTTTATGAGCATTCCACATAGGATGTAGATTTTCATAATTCCCATACATTCCACATATAAAGAACTCAATAGATGATGATATCATAGGGAGACCATTATTATAATCCATTTTGTTAACCTATAATTCCCTTTTCCTTTTGTGGTTACATTCTTTGTGTCCTTGTTTTCCACAGTCAAAACATCTTTTCATCCCTTTGAGACATTCCCTAGAGTGATTCTTCCCACATTATTGACATATTGGAAACTAAATCTTCTTTCCTCTATGGTCTCCACTACCCAAACTCTTAGTAAACTCTTTCCATGTATTCTTTAGTAATTTTGATAGTTGTTTAAGTTATACATGGTTAATAATGTTCCATGAAAACTGATTAGGAATAATCAAAAAATACTTTTCTCCAGTCATTATCCCAATTAAATTCTCATTAGTTATTAATTTATCACTTTCAATATTTACCCAATTTTATATGCTTACCTAAATTGACTTAAACTATAAATTATAGTGTGAGAAATGATAATCATGTTGTAAGACTATATAATCCTAAAAAAATCATGGGATGTCTAAATAATTAAACCTCATTTTTAAACTATGACACATTAGTTTCATCCTTGGTTATTCATAGTCATAATCTATATAAATCCTTTATGGTGGTTTGTAAATAGTTTGTGAATTTCTAAATAATATCCCTTGGGAGTGTCAAAATAGGTGTGTAGTAAGGCCTATTGATATGTAATTGTTCATGATTTAGTCTACATCAAAAAGTTATTTTTCTGGGTTGTTACCCCTAGGTACATCTATGATAAAACCACATTAACTTTTAGTATCTATAAATGGATGTATTTATAGGAAACTAGTCACTATATATGTTACCAAACTTATTGTACATTTTCCTTTTATTTTACTCATCCTTAGAATCATTCTTAGAGATATCCCAAAAATATCCTTTGAAATATCCATAAGGATCTCACTAAACTTTTCTCATCCTAGTTTTCAAAGGTTAACTAAACCTTTCCTTTGATACCAAATATTGTGACCTAGGCTTAACATACATGGATATAACATCTTGTTAGATTAATATTCTATCCAATACACAAACACATTACCTAGGACTATAATATTTTAGTTTATATGGAATCATGTATGCATAATCTTCTAACTTGGTGAAAGATAATCAATATATCCCATAAATATCGTCCCCTTTAGTAATCTTCACAAGTATACCCTAATTAAAACCTTTTCTCATAACGTGGGGATATGAAAAATAAGAAAGGGTGATCTCAAATTTTTATTAAGGGTAAAAAATAAGATACCCAAGCATAAAATAAACATAAGGGTATGAGAATAACATTAGATAAACATACCCTTCATATAAAAGATCAAAAACCTTGATAATGGAATAAATATTGGCAGTTCATAAGGCATGAATCATAAGGAAATAAAAAAACGTGTCATTAGAGAATAATATGGGAATAATGCACAAACATGTGGTATACACATAAACATATAACATTGTGAACATGTGTAAATAAAAACATGTTCACTTATTACATTATGGACATGAAATCAGGCCCTCTCATAAACTTACAAGCAAGTAACTAGGTCCATATATAACATTGTGAACATATAATCAGGTTCATGACTAACATTGTGAACATGTAATCCAGTTCAATAATAACAGTGGGAACATGTAATCATGTACATACTGAGGTGGATTCACCTATTAGCTGGGATACACCACCATCCTTAGTGGCTGCCCAATCTTATTGTATCTGGTTAACTCCCCATTCCATCCATGTATTACTATACTGATTTCACTCCTCATTCTAACCCTATATTACTATACCAGGTTGACTTTTCATTCTAGACTTATATTACTAAACTGATTTCAATCATCATTCCATCCTTGTATAACTATACTAGGTTCACTTCCTATTCTAGTCAAGTATTATTGTATTGAGTTTAACAATTATTCTAGCCCTCTATTACTGTATTGGGTTCACTCTCTATTCCATCCATGTATATCCTATGAGATATATAAATATTTACCCAATGTATTGGAGGGATATATAGGTCACACTCATCACATAATGAATAATATATTTATATACACCACAACATCAAAAACATTCATCATATCAAAACCAATAAAATTAAATGGGTATCATAAATATTTCTTCATTTCTGGACCTTTGGAAAAGATACAGGTTTCAAAAAAAATTCATCATAGGATGACCCATGAAAAGAAGCGAGTTTTATAAGCTTATAATCTATTGAAGAGAAAGAGTTTTCATAAGCATATAAACCATGGAGGAAAAACAACTTTCATAAAAAAAATTTCATATTAAGAAAAAACTATTCAAATTAAGGATTATTATTCTATCCATATGACATATCCCTAATAAAGAATATAATTTATCAAATTATATCATCTTTGATGAAAAAGGATTTTGAAAGGTCACGTGGACCATTTCTTAATGAAAATAAACTTTCATTAAAAATATTTTTTATAAAACATTTTAAAAATTCTATTTATTTAAAATAACCTTGGAACCTTATAAATAATTCTTTGAAATTTTATTTAAAACATTTCCGGAGAAAAATATACTTTTTTTTGAAAAATGAATTTTAAACCATGAAACCTTTTGAAAACTGTTTTCTTTGAAAGTAACCTAGAAAACATATAAATGAAGCATTAAAAATAATTTTAAATAATTATCAAAAATAAAAAAAATTATTCCTTTTATTTAAAAATAACCATTGAATGCTTATAAATGAAGCTTTGAAAATAATTTAAAACATTTTTGAAATCATTTTATTTCAAATAACCTCTTAAAACATATAAAAGAATATTAAAAAATAATATAAAAAGATTTTTAAAATTATTTTTTAATCATTTTAATTAAAAATAAACTTTGAAAACATATAAAGGAATATGTTAAAATCATTTAAAATAATTTTTAACCATATAACATTTTTTGAAAATCTTTTCATTGAAAATAACAATTGAAAATTTATAAAGGAATATTTGAACATAATTTAAAACACTTTTTAAAACATAAAATAATTCCAAAATACATTTCCTTGAAAATGGTATTAAAATATCATTTAAAAAAATTTAAACATTTTTATAAAACACTATTTTGAAACAACATATATTTCCTAAAAAAGAGAGAAATAAATATTGATTTTATTAAAACAAATTATGTATCATAAGTACTAAAGAGTGGAAAATGGTACCATTACATGAATATATCATTGATAAATAGATGATAAGAAAATTCAGGAGAATTATTGAGAGATAAGTCAAAATATTTTATCATTTCAAGCATAATCATAAACAATCTCAATAAATAATGAGATTGTAACATTAAATTATTACCACTTTGGTAACCTTGAATCATAAGAACCCTGAAGGAATAACATAAAATGGAACCTAAAATATCATTAATCTAGATAAATTCATGATATTATATATCAATGGGGATGTATATACACCTCATGATATAATATAGGTGCATATTAAAACATACGTTTAAAAAAAGAAAATTGAGAAAACAATTCTTTACCAATTTTGTAAATTTTGGACTATAAAACCTTGGAAGTAGAGATCCTAAAATGTATCTGTAAATATTAATAAATTTTAGATGAAAAATCATAAAATAAATTCATGGCTTGTATATTCACCACATAGAAAAAAGAGGTGATGAATATAGCATGTGTCTCAAAAAATTAAACAGTGAGATGAAAATCCCTTACTGATGGAGTAACTTTTGAGTCATAATCCTCATGAAAGAATAAAATCAATGAAAATATTAATTATCATCAAATTATGTAGATTCATGATATATCATGTCCTAGGGAAATATATACACCACAAAAATGAAATGAGTATTGAATATGACATAAGTATCCCAAAAATAAATCTTTGACTACAAGCCCCCTTACCTTAAGTCTTTAATATCTTCATACATGTCAAAAAATCATATATAATAAATATAAGTTTATTATAAATCACATAAAAACCATATTCATATATATCATACCATATATGGGTTTCTTACTACCTTTTATTACCCACCATCCAACGTAGTTTTTTTTATTTTCAAACACATTTAAGGGGAATGTGAGAACCATCATAGCTTATGACTTTCAACAAAAAAAGTTACTACATATTTATTAAATAATATCTTGTGTTGATTGTAACTAATTTCACTAAACAATATACAAGGAATAGAATTTACCTGAGCATCTGTGTTTTCCTTTAAGATGTCTTCATATTGATTCACCATGTTTTCCCAATATTGCATGTATTCCTTCTTATTAATCTTACCCTGGTAGAAGACTCTAAGAATAATATGACCCTGATTATTAATCCACTCTCCTTGATCCTTTGTAATAATAACAAAAATCTATTTTCCCAGTTTCTTCAACACCATAATATCCATAGATTCGTCTACCATTTCTTCATCTGAGTGTATTAGGAGATCCATGTGTTCCATCACCAAAGATATCTGTCAGTAAGAGTCTCCCATGGATCTTGACTTACGCTACTTCCCAGGGTCCCTTATATCACCAGGGGAAGTAGGCTCGCAACCTGCATACACTAGGTCAATGGAGGTTCTGGCCTCCTAAATCATTCCAGAACCTTTTCACATGCTTGTGGGGGGTGATACGATCACTTTTAAGAGCCTTTGGGGGGAAACTAACCCTTGTTTGCGTATCTAGTAATAGTATGAATTGGAAGGGTGGACTAATCCTTTCTATGTCACGCCCTTCTAGTTTTCATAATTACGCTCTTAGAGTCCATAAAAATGTTCTTTCTCTTCAGTGGATAGGTTCTTAGATAGTCCTCTGCAATGGCTAGGTCCATAGACATAGCGGATTCCAGATCATCATCCATTTCCTATTGAGAAGCTTCCACATCCAACAGCGGGCCCTCTCCATGGGTGACCTACACCCCTACCAATACCTCAATAGCTTGGAAGTATTCTTCTTATTCTCCTAACATTGTAAACTAGTTTTGAGAAGTCAAAATTGATACCCTAAATTTAACCATCTCACCATAATATATTCTAGTCTATGTGACCTACTTTGACTTGTTTGAAACTCCTGGCTATTCAAATCCTTGACCTATAAATTATAAATGCATTGAGGCTTCATCTATTACCAGGAACTAGGAATACTCACCAGTGTTTTGGTCCTGATAGGAAAATTCATGAACTACTTATAGATTTGTTATATTGTTTGTGGCCATCTTCATTTCAAGTGAATCATCTAGGTGGACCTCCCTCTCTTCATGTCCAACCCCTTCTTATTTTGGTCCCATGTGTTTGCTGACCCCATCACTCTCAACACGGTCAATCCCACTATAACCTATAGGAACAACAACAGCCTCATCTGGACATTCCACACCCAAATCACGTTTTAGATGATGAAAAATATCAGTGACTCTAGGGTAAACCTAAGAAACTAGATACATCTTCTAGGGAACCTATGAATTATTCACATATGGAATTGGGAATAGGATAGGTAGAGGACTCATCCCCTAACCAATGTCCATGTTCATTAGCAACAGAACAGTCCTAAGTCCCAGGAAAGCCTGAGGGAGTGAAAAAAACCCTAGAATTACACCCCCCCTTGGAATTCCCTTCCATATCGCCGATATGAAGGAGACAAGTGCCCAAGATGTTGGCATGATGAAAAAAACTTAGTCCAAGATTTAAATATCACCTGTTGTTTAAAACAAAATTCCTCCCCTATCGATATCCAAATGCACTCGACTATGAGTCTTGAAACATCGAATTCGACATAGATTTGTGGAGATATCAGGTGACAAACCGAACTAGTTCCCCAATCCAAGAAAAGAAAAAGGGTTACCAGGATCCCAAGAATTCAGATAATTTAAGGATTATAAAAGGAGAGAGTAAGCTTAAGAAAAGTACCCCCAAAGCCATTATAGAGGCATCTCGCTTCACATGAAGATAAAAAGACAATTTCAACAGATGAAAGTGGTAGTTGTTGTAGAATCGGGGAGCCTCAGATCATTCGGTGATCATATCTTCTAAATAGGAGAATTGAATCATGATTTTCTACTTGTTGAGGAGTCTTACAGTCGCTTGTGCCCGAATCCCTCATGATTGGAAGAAAAATCTAACAAAGACATTGATCAGTGGATGTTGTGAGGAGAACCAAGAAACTAGGTCCTGTGAGTGAAGAGACAAAGCATCAGTAAATTCTACGGTCAAAATCTTGAGTTGAGGGTATCCATTGTAGAGATCTAGACCCATAGGTAAAATGGATATTTCAGGGAATGGAGGGAGGGAGGAGGGATTGAAAATGGGGTGAAAAAAAGAGTCTTCTTCAATGGAGGAGAAGAGAATCCCCCCTCTCATGCCATCGAGGGAGGGGAAGAGGTGGTAGCCATGGAATCCTAGGTCATGGAAAGATTTTTATGTCAATATCCAAGATCCATTTATTACATGTTTATTAACAATAGCTTATTAAAGTTTTGTTTCGAGTAATAACTGCTTTGTCCTTCACATATGTTTTGATTTTTTATATTTTTTGATATATTACATTAATAATGATTTAATCATTTATAGAATGATAAACACAATATAAATATATTATATATTCAGTATATATTTATTTATAATAATTTATTAAATAAATAAATAGGAAATGAAATAAACCCTTCATAGAGATAGTAGGCCTTAAGTACGCATGAACGCTATTTTAATTTTCTTATTTGATTTAAATAAATAGAATTATAAGATATATTATCATTATAAAATAATTTTTATGTGATGTATGTCACATATTTTCATTAATCTCCCCATTAATACATTTCATGTATATATTGAACAAATCATATCGCTTTGCGAGGCGGTAGTCCAACGTACACATGAGCAACATAATCATATTCACAAAAAATATAAGTCATTAAGTTATGTATGATATAAAAATTATAGAATCATAATAAAATCCTAAATATAATATATATCATTTAAAAATTGAATTTCCAGAATTACTTCAATCTTTAATAAGTGTTAATGGAAAATAGAATGACATCTGTCCACGATGCGGTAGTCTTTCATACACACAAATGATGATTTCATAACCCATTTGATGGAAGTGTGTGTGGTTTAAAGAAATACCATTAAAATAAAAACATATAAGTTTATTTAATATAATTATTATATTATATAATCATTATATAAAAATAAATTATGGGTTTTGAGGAATATATAGAACAAACATTTTTGTTGACAAACATTACCACTTCTTTGAGTATTTTTTCGGTTTGCACCAAAGGACTTCCTTAGTTTGATTTATGCCAAATCTAATTATTCAAAGAATATGTGATGGAATTTTAGGATTATTTTTTGTATTTATTGTTCAAAAAAATTATTTTCGATGCAGTGAAAAAAAGAGGATAGGTGGTGGCCTTTTATAATGAGGGAGAGGACACACTTGGTATTTCTAAAAACAAAGTTTTGTAAACCCACGTTTTTTCCTAAAAATTATTAAAAAATTCACCAAATTATATTCATAATTAATATTTATTGAAATATGTCAAAAATGTGATTTTTAAATGTTTATAGGTCTTCCCCCCTTTATGTTTAAAGTTTATTCCCTTAGAAAACACATTTATCTCTTAATCCTTGTGATTAATTTTAACTGTTTTCACTAAATATTATGGTAAAAAAATTTGTGGGACATTTTATAAATTATAAATTAATCTAATTAAAAATATTTAATCTATTTTTTAAAATTAAATTCACATAAGTAGAAAAAAATTAATTTAAAATTATTCCCACAGATGGGATGAGACAACTAGTTTTTAAAGTGAAAAAGATGAAATGTTTTTAGATCCAATTTTAATGTGAATTTGGTTCCAATGGAATAATGTGTATTAATATATGTATCATTTTACTATTTATAATTTAAAATCAATTAAAAAATAATTTAACCTTCTTATAAAATTAAATGAAAATTACTTTTCAATTAAAATTAAATATTTTTTCAGTATTCATCCAAAAACAAAATATTTTTGATATATCCCAAAAAATCACCCTAAGATAATTTTTATATTACACTTCAAAAAATGTTTTTTATTTTATCAAATTAATTTTTCAAAATTGGAAAAAATTGTTTTAAAATAAGTGTTCCATTAAAAGGGGACGCAACTACTTTTTAGAAAAATACATTTTTAAGCATATAATTAGATTTATTCTTATATTTTGTATAGGAAATTTATAAGATTAATGATAAAAATTTTAAAGAATTTATAAAATATAAATTTCATTAAAATCAACCCCCAAAGTTATGTGGTTAATTTATTGATATAATACACACTTATACGTGTAAATGTTTTTCAAAGAAAGGATTCCATCTATTTAGAAAAAGGGTTTTATTTTAATTTATAATTAATTGGTCACCAAAAAATTCATTATATAAATATGTATAAATAATATTTTCATAATTTAGATTACCTTATTAATACTCTCTATTCTAATGACTAGGTGAAAATTATTATATTAACTAATAATGTTAATATTATATTGTAGTTTAATAAGACTTGGTCTTATGTGTAACACAAGATATAGAAGAAATTAAATATTGTGTGTAAAAAAATAAAAATATATTGTTTTATATACCAAAATATAATCTCAGTATTACCTGGAATGAAATCTAAACTCAGTATTGCATGTAACACAATCTAAGCTCAGTGTTTCATATAACACAATATAAACATTGTATTGCATGTGACACTAGCTAAACTCAGTATTGCATATAAATAAAGATTAACATGGTGTAGAATGAAGTGAAATTTAGCAAAGATTTTAAATTTCTTCAAATAGAAATTAATTAAAACTCATGTTGTTACATTCCTTGAATAAATATATTATAAAAATAGGTGAAAATATTAAGGTTTAAAGAGATCTACTTGAAAGAATTACATATTAAGTGGGTAAAAATTTCCATGGATAAAGAAATTTGATTAGAAAATATACCTATCAAAAAAACATGAAGAGAGGATAAAATCTAAAAAATATACAGGCTCAATGTTAGAAAATATGGTTACCCGATTAATGTATAAGGAGATGATGATAAAGAATATATAATTAAATATAATGTCCTTGAAAGGAAAAGAGATGGTAGGAACTTCAAATGGAACATCAATGAGATGACCTGAGAATTTAATACATAAATATTACATAATTTTAGATGAATATTCAACACATATCATAATAATACTTTCCTCATAACTATGAAGTTTTAGTGTCTTAAAACAGTTTATATATAAAGAACTTATTTTATAAAATATCATCAACATATCTGAATAAAGTTTTCTCACATAGTACTCTTCTTAGATATACCATACTATAAACCATTATTCATAAATTGGGAAATGAAACCATAAGAAAGTGTTATCTTAGTTCCTCATTAATGGTAAATATAGGTGATATTAATCAAATATTATAAGTGAGAATAATCATAGGGGTATAAGAACATGATCATAAAATAAAAAATTCATGTCCAATAAATAAAAAATCATTAATAATAAATCATGTCACAAGGGTATATAAAAAATACCGACGTCATAAGAATTTGGAATCATAAATAGTCAACATAATCAATGAAAACATATCATATGAATTAGATATAAGTATTTGGAATACACATAATAATAGAACATAATTTCTTTACTCAATGATAACTACCATGTATATCATATTGGTTTGGGTTCACTCCCCATTCCATCATTTAATTAGTCATGGTTCTCTCTCTAGAATATCATATTACACATATTACCTTAATGATCAAGGTTTAATCCCCATTCCAGTCCATATTATCTCATGATATATCAATCTTTATATAATTAATTGGAGGTACATATAATTATGTGTCCACTCATCACATAATGAAAACAATACATATGAGTTCCACAAGAACATAGAAAATTTATCATTTCATTATAAAATTACCTATATAAATGAAAAAAATTCATAAACATTTCATCATTTCATTATTTCATAATCAATTTAAAATGAATATTTTTCATTATTCATTCATCATAATGTAATTAAACCATGGGAAAGAAATAGATTTCATAGAATAATCCTTAAATAATTATCATGATAAGATATACAGTGGAATAAATTGGAAGGTATCATATTACCATATCCCCATTGAACCATAAAAATACTTAAAGGATGTTGAGATAGATGTAAAATACCTTTAAAACATAATTTGAACATTTATATAAAAATGGGGAAAATATAATTTTATTTTGGTTTCTTTAAAAACTAATGAGTAAAATATTATTTTGAGAAAAGTTATTTCATTTAAAATAATAATGGAATTTTATAAATGAATCATTAATGAAAATAAAATTCTGATAGTGGGAAAATCTACTCATTTGTTAAACTCTAAAACCATGATTCCTTTTCAATATTTTGTAAAAATTAAATAGTTCTTCATTTATAAAAAAATAATAAGATTAATTTTACAAATTGAAAATAAATTAAAATAAGTTTGAAATTTAATTTAATTAAACATTTGACAATGTTAAATATTATTCTTGAAACCATTTTATAGAACATAAACAAGGAAGGAAATGTTAATCGATGAAAGAGGAAATAAGGACATTTTTTATTAAAAAAGATTCTATATCATTTTAAGTAATAATTATAGAAAAGTTTTAGTATTACTTGAAAATTATAGACAAATTTTATTGGAGAAAATTGATAAGGTGTAAAGCATAATATTCATATAATTTTCCTCAACTGAAATTTAGCATAGACAATCCCAAAAATAAATGAAATAGTAACATAAAACCTTACCTCAAGTCTCATCATTCTTCATATGCATTCAAAACTACTATAAAATAAATATCTAATTATTATAAATTTATTCTAGAATAATATTCATACATTAATTACTGTGTATTCATTAATTTAAATTATAATTATCCTTTTATTAAAAATACATCACTTAAAAGAACATTCAGTTGAAAACTGGATAATTTTCTATTAATGTTTCGATTTGAGGGTTCCTCTCCTTGCACCCCTGTCATTGTTTCATTATATATAGAATATTAATAATGTAATAAGTATCATAATTATTAATTATATAACATTTTATAACCATTCATATAAACTAATGATGAAAAATGAATTGTATCACATTTTTGAGGTAGCAGTCCACCCGTACACAAAAGTGATGTTTTCACATTTTGATGGTATAAATAAATAAATGCAAATAAAAATTCACCATTATAAATATTTATATGTACCATAAATATATTTTTTAAATTTTAATAAATACTTATGACTAGAAATACAAATATTAAATAAAAAATGAATCACATTTCTTTGTGGAAGTGGCCATCCACACATATTGTTGAGTTGCATTATCATCTTTTAATGGATGGTAAATATATAGAAAATTCCTATACTATAAAAATAAAAACATATAAGTATAGTGAATATAATTATTTGATAATGTTAATATAAGTATATGAAATTTCTAGGAGGTTTAAGCTGGATAAAACATGAAAAAGATTGGTAATAATAAATACCACTTCTTTGGGTATCCTCCTTTTAAAAGCACGTTATGGAATTTTATATGGGTATTTTGGAAATTAAAACGCCTCTAGGTTATGGATTATGATGTCAAAAGATTAATTTTGTATATATTTTTTGAGATAAATGGAACATGTTATGTTCATAAGAGAGGAGAGTAGGTTCTCTTTTACTAGGGAGGGGACTTGCACCCAAGTAAATAATTGAGTCATTATTATATAACATATGTCTTAATCAAGTAAAGTAGATCCAAAAAGAAAAAGATTAAAATATAAGAATTATAAATTATAAATCCCATAAACCCATATAATTAAACCATATTTTATCAAACATCTAAAACCTTATATCTTTGGTTAACCCCTCTTTTAACCCAGGTAATACTTACTATGGTAAAAAAAGTTTTCCATTGTAACTATTCATTATGGTAAAAAATAAAGATGAAATTACTAAATTATTTTAATTATTAAAATTAAATTTTAATAATAAATTTTTTTAAGATTAAATTTTTGTTAGTGGAAGAAATTCATTTTAAAACAATTGTGTAAAACATAATAAAACCTATTGAAAAAATATTTTTAAGTAAAAAATTGAATTTATTCTTATTCCTTTCATAGTAGAAAATATTAGACTAATTATAAAATATTTAATATAATTTATTATATAATCATATGATAAAAATTATTTATAAATAGTTATTAATTTAATTTATTAAGATAAAAAGTTTTTGGGTGCACAGAAGTAGTTTTTCAAAAAAAAATCTAGGGTTATATTGAAATTTTTTTAATTGTATATCAAACCAATTTTTAAACAGAGATTTCATTTTAGACATGTGTAAAAAAATATTTTCTATAATTTAAATCTTATTATTATTCGTTCCCCCCAATCAAACATATTGAAAATTACTATCACATTAAATAATAATATTCGAATTGTATATCACATTTTTTTATCTTGGTGTTGTGTTTATAACAAGTAAAAAACATAAAAAATATTTAAATGAAAATATTTTATAGAATCTCAAAATATTATAATCAAAAGGGGTATATAGAAAAAGAACCCAAAATAGTATCTAAGAATAAGTAAAAGATTCTTTAAAAATCTAGAAGATATGACTCTTAGAAGATGGTAGCTAGAAGACACAGTAGTTATAAAGGACTTGTGAACACAATACATGTGTATTTATAATCCCGATGGATAAAATTGGAAATAAAATCTCATGTATGATCATATCAAACAAGAAGTTACTAAATGAGTTATGACTTTAATATGATATAGTTTTTATATGTTTAGCATGTATATGTGGTTATAAATTTTAGTAAAAGTGTAACTAATAGAGTAATAATGAAATATTTTATTCTTATAACAAATAGTAAGTTATTTTTCAGCAAACTAAAAACTTTTATGGTGGAAAATATATTTAATACATTGGATTATAGTAATAATGGAGCGAAAATAAAGGTTCAATAAGAACAAATAATTTCTTATTCATGATAACCCACATGAAAAGAAAAAACAATTAGATAAATAATAAAGAAGAATTTTCAGATATAAGAATCTTGGATGTAAAGTTGGATAGATACTCACAAGGGAGGAAAAAGCCATGGTGAATCAAATAGATTTTAAAGAATTGAAACAGGTAGAATTCCGTAGAGATTTCATAAATCACACCACAATGTATGAAGTGGAGAAAAATGGAAGATCCATCCTCTCGAAGAAGAAGCACGATGGTAGATTCAATGGTGGTTCAATAAATAAATAATCATATTATTTATAGATTACACTCAAAATATAGGTAAATATAAAGCCAATATATTATAATACTAATAAAAATATCTGAAAATGTAACTCGCTAAGATTTTAGAATGTATTTTCCATTAGATAAATATTTTATTGATTATCTTATTTCACATACAACAATAAATTAAAATAAAATTGATATATTTTATTGAGGTAAAATAATACAATTAATGAAAAACATTATTACATTATGATAATTCAATATAAAACATAATTAAGAAATGTAAAAGAGGAATAAACCAAAATTAAATAAAAATGCCATGAACGTGAAATCCTTATCCTCTTGGTTGGCATTGAATACCATACCTATGATTATTACAAGGGAACTATGTAAATATATTATAAATAAAAATAAAAATTTTTAGAATGAAATAAATGAAATGGTTTAATGATTCTATAAATATAGGTAAGTCTATTTATAGGAATGTAATATCTTTATTATATATATGGTCTTTGGATGTATACTTATTAGATATATGGATATTGGATATATGGCCATTATGTAAACTACGATAGAGTGGGTACACTAAAATTGTATCATTGTTGGTAAACAATTAAAATTAATATAATTCACAAATAAAAAATAAATCTTGAATGAAATAAAAATAATTAATAAAAATATTTTATTATAAAGGTATTTATTTTTTCACTACATATTATTATAATTATAAAAGAATTATATAGGTAATATAAAATTTTAAGAATGATTCTAATTATATATGGATTGATAATATATAATATTTAGAGTATAAATAATTTTACTAGGTTGCGATTAAAATCATTTAATGAAAAAATATATTTTCATTAAAAAATTGTTTTTTTTTCAAAGAGTTGGGTATTTTAAAATAAATTAAATTGAACAATTTAAAAGTATTATTATAATAATATATTATTTTTTAATGAATATAAAAATAATTATATACTTATTTAATAAGTCATTTATATGATTCAATATGAAAAAAACAAAACGTTTAAAATGTCATTAAAAAAACAATATTTCTAGAAATTTTATGTTTTTAATTAAACGATAAATTTATATTATTTTAAAATTTTATTTGATTAAATGGATTTAAAATTTTTAATCATCACATTAAAATTAAGTATGAACATCAATTTTATTTTTAAATATAAAAATAATTTACAGGGGTTAAAAGTACATGTCATCAGTAAAATGTAAAAACTGTAAAATATATTATATATTTATAATGATATATATAAATTATAAAGAAATTAAAAATTGATAATGGATGTAATATTGATCCTTATTGGGAGTTTTCCACTAGTTGTGACACTTTTCATTTAAAAATTACCTTCTATAACCATTAAGTAATAAAAATTATAAAAATGACAGTCAAACTCACATATAAATGAATTTTTCCAGAACCCCTTCCAAACCATTCATTTCCTTTTCTTATTTCTTTAATTACAATACATTTTTACTCTCCAAAATTCTTATTATATTTTGGGTATATTCTAAAAAGAGGCATGAATCATTCATTCTAATGGAACCCATGTTCAAAGGAGAAAATTCATAAAAGTAAGTATCTAAGTTACTCTCCAACTTTTTCAATCACCCTACCTTCTCAACCCTTTATAACCATAATTATCCACTATAATGATGTTTTATTAACATAATTATAATTCAATGAAAATTATATGACTATTATATAACACGAAAATCATTCTCATTTCATTATTAAATAATATTCTTGGTTGGTTCAGTTGAACCATCCACATGAACAATTCTATAACAACATCATCATTTTATCCTGATTAAGTGTCATGGAATTAATATTAGTAATATATGATATTAAGAGGTAATTTATTTCCTGAATATTGTTCTTTAATTGCGTCAAAAATGAATGGTCATTACAGAGTAACTTGTTGTTATCAGTAAATTATTTGAAACATACACATCATAGATTTTATTCTCCTCAAACATACCCATACATCCCATCCAATGAATTGGGGATTAAAAATTATTTGAATGAAATAATTTCAAAACATTTAACTATATTAAAATTATGAACCTTTTATAATTGAACGAGGATCAAAATATCCATTGATAACATTGTATGAAATAATCAAAATTACTCACATTTGATGATGAAAATAAATAACAACTAACTAATTTTTGATTAATAAAAAAATTTTATTGAAGAGTATCAATTACAATAGATAAGCATAAGGTTATAAATTAGATGATTAGTTTTTTTATATTTAGAATGCAAAAAACCATCATGGAAATTAATATTAGTGGTAAGGGTTTCATTCTAATCAGATTTTGAAATCATTATAATATAGGACTAAATTTACTTTAGTTTAAAATACATAATATTTAACTATAAAAACCAATATATATTTTTATAAACTAGTTATTTATAGGATTTATGATTCTTCTTACCATTTCATCTATATTTTGTTCACAACTCAAATGAAATATTTCTTTTAAATATAGCCAACCTTCTCTCATCTTTCTAGTTGGGAATATTTATCCTCCATGTTCTTATTATCTATTTTATTTTTTTAATTTCTTTATATATATATATATTTTATTAAGTAAATTTTATATTTTATTTCAATTTATTTATAAATTAACAAGTTAAATATATTTTTATTGTTTTCTTTTTAGGTATTTTCTATTTTCTTTTTCTTTATTTACAATAGTGTGAAAGAAAACTATTATTTAATGTTTTCAACATGATCATATTTTCTAGGAATCATTTTTAGTTTTCTTTATGAATATTTATTTCAAGTTTTTCATGGTTTTTCATTGTAAATTCATTTCTTATTATTTTATAAATAATTTACATTGAAATAAAACTTATTATTAATGTAAAAGAAATATCTTACTATTTTTTAAAGTATATTTTTAATTCACTTGTAAATCATTTTTCATAAAATTCAAAATCCGTTAGAGTTTTTTATGGTTCAGACGGTATATTATTTAATGAAACCATACATAATCTTTCTATGGATTGATTAAGATATACATTTTGAAAATATTTTTGAAAGATGTTTATTTCTCATGGTTTAATCAATAAAATACATGATTATAGTTTTTTATATTTATATTTCACATATATTTATTTATTATCCTTATGTGATGAGTGGGACCATTATAAACCTCCAATTTAGTGGGTGAGGTTTCATATTTCTTGATATATTGGTCGGACATAGGTGGTTATCCCAAGACATAAATTTTATAGAGAACAAGTGGTTAGCCCAAGTATACTATGTTATGGGAAGGTAGTTAGCAGAGTATATTTTGAAATTATTGTCTTTTTGGTTAACCTTAACATATTGTATGACTTTAATAATTATGTTTTTATAAATTATTATGTTATGGAACATATTTATGTTATTTTCTAATGAATCTTATCTTTTAAAACATGTTTCCACACTAATATGACCCATATATTATATTATTTAAGATGCTTTATTTCATGATTCATGATTAATCATCCATGTTTTATTGTGTGTGATTTCCTCGTGTTATATTTATATACCTTGATTATGTTATCAAACCCACATTTTCATATTATTTTAACTAATTATATTAAATCTATATCTCGTAGGTTTATCCTTTGTTAAGAATCTAAGTTCATTATTTATCATGTTTCCATTTCAATAGGTTATGGAGAAGATTATTACATATTATGTGTTTTTAAATGTATCACATGGAAATAATATTTGTGTCATATATTTAACAAATGATTCAATGTAAAATCCAAGGAAATTATTGAATAAGTATTTTTTATATTTATTAATAATTATAAATTAGATATTATTTTTATTTTAAAATTTTGTTATGTCTGAAAGTGTACCTAACATGAAACAATGGGTTTCTCTACAATCTTACGTGGTACACAAGATTGAGTTACACCTAAAAATAACATATTATTAATATTATTATCTTAAGTTGTAGTTGAAACATATCCATAGAATGGTGGTAATGAAAAATTTTAAGTAAACAATGAAAATTGAGATTAAACATATTTATATAGTGATTCATTAGTCAGAAAATTAATTATAAACGAAAATATAAACCAGTTGAATATAACACATGTGTTTTTATGAAAAAACTATTTCAGTATGAATAATTGTGTTTATAAAATAATCAAATCACTCTTTTTGGATTATATTAATGAAATATAAATTTATTAGGACTTCTAAAATTCATTTTATTTGTTTTCTAGACATGATATAAGAATAAATTCAATTTTATGAATAAAATTAGTATTTTTCAAAAAAGGTATTTTACTCCCTTTTGATGGAGAACCATTTATAAATTTAGTTTTTGTCACTTCTATATGTTTTATTTGACAAAATAAACTTATTATTTGGAAGAGGGATATAAAAATTATTTTTTTTTTCATTTTTTGTATTTTCTAATAAAATTTATATTTTAATGAATAGTAAAAAATACTTTATTTTAATTAAAAACTTCCTTTTAATATAATTTATTTATATTGTTATATTATCCGTTTTTATGGTTTTAAGATATAATTATGTTAATTTTTTATCATTTATTTCAATGTATTTTGTTGGATTGTTTTTCAAATAAAAATTAAATTGAAAACTATGTGAACTTTTGACCATTTTACTTAAAAAAACTCATTTTCTAGATACGTCAACGTGATTAGTGTTAAAACAAATTTAAAAAACTTCTGTTAATTGAATTTTCAAAAATATTTATATATTCTTATACTCATTATGAAAAATTTGGTCCAATAAGATCAAAATAATATTTGGTGAATAGATACTTTAGTATATTATTTACCGCAGTTAAAGGTAAATAGGGTAATTAAAGGTAAAATTAATATTATAATCTTATTAAATTATGCTAACTCATGTCACAATATTATTGGATGAGTTATTATCACCTATAACCATACTTGGGCTGAAATTGGGATCTTTGGAAGCCACTTGGGTGTGATTATGACATTTATAACTTTTAATTTAAAGTAAAGGAAAATATGTCTTAAATATGTATCTCCTTACTAAAAAAATTAATAGTTGTTTATTTAAGTTATATATTCAACTATGAATATAAATTATGGATAAAATAATATTTCCTACATCTTGGTAATTTATTTATAAATTTTAGAAATTAAATAATTAAATTTAATTATTACAAAAAGATGATGTAGTAATGGATTTATTAAAGAAAGAATCAAATAAATTATATTAATGTTATTAAAATAAATATAACTTGAAATATTTGATTCCATTCAATAATTTCATGGATTAATATGATATTTTATTATTGATTTAATGTATTTTTTTCTATATAATTGTTTTGTTATGATATTTTAAAAGAGTTATGTATTGAATAGTGTCAAAATTGACATAATTTATATTTTACAATATAAAATAGATAATTAAATGATATAAAATTCATAAAAATCAAATATTATTTAAAAAAATTCTAAAACTCTAAAAATGTAATTAGTGACTCATTCATTAGTCTTTTGGTATGATCTTGTAATTATTTTAACTTTCAAAGTGTAAATTACAAGATAAAATGATAAGAGTTAAAAAGGTTAAAACAAAAATATAAAAATTAAAAATTATTAAAAACTTGTGTAATTATATTTTGATGATTATATTTCAACCAATAATCATCCTATTTTTATCTAAATTAGTCTGTAACCATTTATAATCGAAATGGAATATATATTAATTTAATACTTTTAATAATTCCAAGGGTTCCCCTCTCCTCTCCTATAAAAATGCACTCATTCATCTCTGTTTCCCACACTTAAAAAACATTTTGGTTATTACAATATCTTCCCAAAAAATTTACTATAATATTTACCCAAATTATTGAGTCCTTACATTAGGCAAAACACATTTCCTTGAGGTGTTAAGGTGTTAAGAAATGTGATCATCTGAAGAAAAGGTAATGTTTTTATTTAATAATTTCTATTTTATTTATTCTTCCATTTCCATAAAATAGTCTTCATCCCTGATGAGATAATAAATATAATATCCTAAATATAATTATATTATATTATTTTAATATCATCTCCTAAATCCATCTCCACTTTCATTAAATGGGAATGGAATTAATCGTTCATGCATATGTGTGAACTATCACCTCCACAAACCGATCTAATTAATTTTCCATAACCGTCTCTCATGACTAGTCATAATAATGGAATTAATGTTCATATTTGATATTGGTTAAATATTAATCATTATAATACAACAATATATCAATTACATTATTACTTTCCATGTACATAAAAATGATAACATCGTTCATGTGTATGTGTAAACTATCACCTCCACGAAGCGATGTGACTCATTTTTATTTATTATAACGCCTATATGATATATATATATATAATTATTATTAACATGATATTAATGATTTTATGATCATTATTTAAATATAAAATACTACATTCCTTCTTTCCATAAAGATGAATGAAAAATTGAAATTGTTACTCATGTGTACAAACAGATTACCATCTCCATGATTATGACATTGTTAATTTTTCATAACTAATATTAATGGATTTATTTAAAAGTATAATTTTTGAATAAAAAATATAAAAATGTCATGAATATTATTCTGTATATGAAGGACTTATGACCACATGGACTAGTGACATCAAACCATGTTCATTTTCGACTCAAGTACTGAATATCAACAAAACATCCGATGTGAATATAAATAATTATGTAATTTTTATAAAAAGATAATAAGGGATATAAAAGAAATAATAAAATTGAAAAAGGTTTTTAATCAAGTAGAAATTACCCTATGTTTATTATTTAGGAATATAAATATTATACGTGATGAGTCGGACTCATGACAGGGGACTTCGCCTCAATCTCCTTTCATTGAGTCATATTCGATAATATACACCACATTATTTTCTACATTGTATAATAAACCCCTTTTAATTTTAATTTCATTAAAAGGGTTTATAAAGGAATATTTATCTATAGATATTTTTACTAAATAACAAAAGGAATGTTTTTTAAAATTTGCGGTGACAATGACTTTTCCTCCATTGTGACCATTATTTGATATATGGCTTCCTTTATAATCCTTAATTTTTTTAAAGGAAAATAAATACCATAATCCATTTTTAGGTAATTTGGTATTTAAAATGGTTTTCATAATAAATTTATTATGTCAATATCTTGAAATGATATCATGTGATTGCAATATGGAAATGTTATTTTTTACTTTATGCTTATTAATGTGTTATGATTATATTTTGGTTCTTGGGAATTGCTTATGTATATGGGTGGATTTTTGATAAACTAACGGTAGGTGAGCCCATGACAGCTCTCCAATTCATTAGGTAATGAGACATAGTTAAAAAATAGGGTTTATCCTAAGATATTTAAATAATATACTATGATGGTTCTTCTAAACTTAAGCCTGAAGGATACTACCTACGTAGCTTTTTAAACTACAATGTAAGTATGATATGAATTCCACAATTTACCTATAGGATTTATGATTTATAATAATTTTTTTGATGAATCATGTGATTTAATGAGGTGTGTTCAAAAAATTATGTTTTATGGGTGAAAATTATGATTTTGTGAAAGTATTTTCATGAGCTTATAAATATTAATGGACTAACTGGTTTTTTATTTCTTTTATGCCCCTTACTGACCTTTTTAAACTCATCCCAAGTTTTAAAATGTTTTTCATGTGATATTGGGGATAATAGAGTCTCTTATGGGTCATGTAAAAGTTACGATGATTAAACATGAAAATAAACCATCTTTAATTTTAAAATGATTTTTTTTATAAAAAAAATAGATATTCTTGGAATTGTCTGCTTTGCATTTCTTTGGATTTGTTATATATGAGTTGTGGACTAATTCTCTAAAGCAATAAACTTTAAGATATCCTCAATGTGAAATAAATCTAAACTCATGACTTATCTCATGATTATTTAGTGTTAAATTATGGGGGTATTATAGTTGTTGTCTGAGGGTGGTTTAGACAACTTTAGAGGTTAAGGGGATATTTAAGCATAAGTTAAAACATAAATATAAACACAGTGGTCAGAATAATTGAAAGAGTGGTAGATATTTTAGAAAAATAGGATGAGTTTGAGATAATATGAATAATTATATATTATTGTTTATCTTCCTCATAAGATAGTATATGATTCTTTTATTTATTTACTCACACTAGCCATTTTGGTTTTAGTAAATGGATAGATACAGTAGGCACCAAAGTAAAAATGGATGTGATGGAAAATGTGTTCGTTTAATGAATAAGAAAACAAATGAAATAGGAGCTGAAATGGGAACTCTCATTGTTATTATAAACCAACTTTTAGGAGTCATTATTAACCACTGTAATTTTGGTGAGTTTTATATTGCATCGTATATGAGAGAAATGAATCCTTGTGGATGTTTTGGCAACTATGTTCAGTGAACAATGTGTCAACGATATGGAAAGAAACATTTTGGAAAATTATTTAAAGGGGTGGGAAGATGTTATATATGTGTTAATTTATTTCATAAATAAATAACCTACCAAATAAAAAAGAAGCATTCAATTAACTCTATGAAAGGGAAAGAAGTTATTTCGAAGTTATCAAATGAATGTTTTAAATTTGGTGAGTATGGTCATTATAAAAATTAATGACCTATAAAAAAGGTTAAATAATGGGATCAGGAGGACCATACAAATATATGTTTATAAATACATAATGTCATTTCAATTTAAGATGAGGAAACTAAAAATAAACTATGAAAGGTATTGATTATTTCTTATCTCATGTTTTGACATTATTGAATCTTAATACATGATTAGTATTTTGTTTGTAGGAAATAATTATTAAGAAATAATATGGAAAATCATTGTTAAATGATCACTAAAAACACTGGATGATTAAAAATTCTACATATAAAGGACTCAATATTTATGATAGTCTATAGGATGATGAAATATATAAAAGTATTAATGCTCTTTGGATGATGGGATTACTTTGGAAGACTTTTTTCTAGTATGTGTAACCCTGATGTTTGTTATGTGAAAATGTAATTTGATAAAGAATTATATTTTCTTGGGTGGATAACCATTGATATTTATATGAATTTTGATTTTGAGTTAATTATAGGTTATTAAATTTTGGGTTTTAAAATGAAAGGTATGAGATAAACATTGAGGATAAAACATGTTATGGATATTTTGGGGGATTTTATCTCATTTTGGAAATATAATAAGTGTTATAATAATTATTTAATTTTATAAAAAGGAAAAACTATAGGAAGGGTGAAAACCCATCGCATCGGACAATGCTATAGGAATCAAACCCACAATTTAAGGGCGATAAGGATTTATCGCCTACCACAGGCCTACGCGAAGTCCCTGGTTAGTAAGACTATTTCTTTTTAGTAAAATAGTCAATGAAATAAGAATAAGTTGATTTTGGTAACCTATGTTTTATTAAATTCATATCCTTGGTATTGGAAAATAATTTTGGTATTATTTGATAAATGTTATTTTGGAAGACATTCTCTATTTGGGGAACTTTATATGATTAATGTAAATAGTGTACTATGGGAATTTATTTGAGGAGAAATGGTTGAATTATTTTTTGGATGAATCTATGATATTATATTTTGGAATTATGGGGAATTAATTTACATATATAAATTATTAACCTATCGTGGAAAATATGTGATTAGGAAATTACATTTTCGTATGAGACATTAAGAGTGAAATGGGTTACTTGGAGATAAATGTTAATACTTATCATGGATGTCTATGTGATCAAATATTTATGAATTTTGGGTTTCAATATTAGTTTAGATTCATTGAGTAATTTTATGAAAAGTTATTTGTTGAATGGTCTATATTTAACTTTTTATATTATAGTTTGATTTTTTAGTTTAATATTAATATTTCATCATCCATTGGTTTATTACATTTGGAGAATTGGTTTATCTTATACTAATAATATTGGGTTTGGTTAATGTTTTAATAAAAGGTAAATATATAGATAATATTTTATAGAATATTGGATTCTATAGAAGTTTATTCTAGTTCTTTAGGCATGGAAAATTTATATTAAATACTCATAATTTGGAGAAATATATTCTTTTATGTTAGAAATTGACAAAATAATGAAACTCTACTTCTCAAGTAAGTATATTTCTATATGTTCTTATTCTCATAATTAAAATAATTCCTTCACTTTATGAATGGTATATTAAACCAAAAAGAAATTATATTTACTTTTCCTCTTACTAAATCAAAGACCGCTTAACCCATCATATGTTTTTGGTTTTCAGATGGATAATATTCTCCAAATCATGATTTCCATCACTCTCCATCATAATATGATGGTTAGTTTTTGTTTCATATCCATCTCTTATTACATGGAATCCTAGTATGTGTTATCTCAGGTGACCCATGTAATTCAATTTATTTCTAATAAAGTTGATTTTTTTGACTCTTTTTCCTATATGGGATTTCAATGAAGTAATTTTGAAAAGTGAAACCTTAGTTACCGAGCCCAAATTGAAAATTGTGTGGACACTATTTCCAAATGGAGGGAAGGATGTTACATTCTAGGTAATTAAAGAATAATACTTTTTAATATTTATTAATAAATATGCATTAGATAGTAATTTTACTTTAAAAATGGTGATATGTCTGATAGTGTACCCAACATGCAATAATGGGTTTCTCTGATATCTTATGTTGCACACAAGATTGAGTTATACCAAAAAATAATATATAATTAATATTATTATTTTAGGATGTAGTTATCTAATAACCATTCTATTGGTGTGAATGAACGATATTACGTAAATTATGAAAATAGGGGTTACACATGTTTATATAATGATTCATTGGTTTGAAAATTAATTATAAATAAAAATTAAAACCAATTGAATATAAAGGATGTGTTTTTATGAAAAAACTATTTAAGTGTGAATAATTGTGTTTATAAAATAATAAAATCACTCTTTCTAAATTATATTAATGAAATATAAATTAAATATTATGTTTAAAATTCATCTTATATTTTTTCTAGACAAGATATAAGAAGAAATTCAATTTTACGAATAAAAGAAGTATTTTTTTAAAATGAAATTTTACCACATTTTAATGGAGAACCCTTTTTATTTATATTTTTTGTCTCTTTTATATGTTATATTTGAAAATAAAATCTTATTTGGAAGTGGGATATAAGAATTTAATGTTCTTGAATTTATAGTTTTTTTTATAATAAAATTTATATTTTAATGGATAGTGAAAAATATTGCATTTTAATTCAAAACGGTTTTTTTATTTAATTTAATTATATTGTTAGATTATAATTTTATATGGTTTTATTGTATAATTAGATAGATTTATTTATCTTTTAATCTAATATAATTCATTAATTGATGTTTCAAATGAAAATTAAATAGAAAAACTATGTGAACTTTTGAACATTTTACTTAAAATACATATTTTCTCAATCCACCAACGAGATTATCATTTAAACTCATTTAAAAACTTTTTTAATTGAATTTTTTAAAATATTAATATATTTTGTACTCAGTATGAAAATTTTGGTGTCACAGTATCAAAATATTTATTGTTGAATAATAACATTAGTATTTTATTTACCACGGTTAAAGGTAAATATGGTAATTAAAGGTAAAATTAATATCATAATATTATAAAATTATACTAAAACTTTTCCAAATAATATTGTATGAATTATTATCGAAATTTACCATCCTTTGGAAGAAATTGTAACCTTTTTAATCCACTTGGGTGTGAATATGACATTTATAACTTTTAATTTATTGTAAAGGAAAATATATCATAAATATGTCTCTTCTTACTAAAACAATTTTAATATAGAGTTATTTAAGTGATATATTAGACTATTAGTATTCCATATAAATATAAAACTATTACCTACATCATGGTAATTGATATATAATTTTAAGAATCAAATAATTAAATATATTTATGACATAAAAACGATGAAGTAATAGATTTATTAAAGGGAGAATCAAATAAATGATATTAATATTATTAAAATAATTATAATTTTAAATATTTGATTCCTTCCATGAATTTTATGCATTAATATGACATTTTCTAATTGTGTTAATGTATGTTTTTTAAGGAATAAAGTCATTTTGATATTTTTAAGAAGTCATGTATTGAATAATATCAAAATTGACATAATTCATAATTTAAATATAAAATATTTAATTTAATGATATAAAATTTCTAAAAATATAATATTCAGAAAACAAATTATATAAATATATGAATTTTATTAATAACTCATTAATTTTTCCTTTTTCATGATTTGGTATTATTTTAACAATCAAAATGTAAATTACTTAATAAAATGGTAAGAGTTGAAAAGGTTAAAACAAAAATATAAGGATTAAAAATTATTCAAAACTTTTATAATTATTATTTTATGGCTACATTACTACCAATACTAATTCTATATTCTAACTAAATGAGTTTTCATCCATTTGGAATCTAAATTCAATTTTTATTATTTTAATAATTTTAATAATTCCAAGGGTTCCCCTCTTCTCTCCTGTAAAAAGGCACCCTTTCCTATCTATTAATCACAATTAAAAAACATTGTTCTTCAACCAAGATCAACCCAAAAGACTTCCTAAAATCCCTCCCCATATTCGGCATTCCCTAGTTTAGGCAAAACACCTTTCCTAGAGGTGTTAAGGTGTTATGAAATGCGATCATCTGAAAGAAAGGTAATATTTTTAGTTAAGTATTTCAATTTTATTTCTTCTCCCATTTCGTTCAAATATTATTACTAAATGATGAAATAATAACTAAATAATCCAAAATTTAATTATATGTTATTATGTTAATATCATCACCTAAATCTTTCACGAGCTGACCTGACGGGGCTCGAGCCGCGACTCCCCAAGAACACCTCCAATAGGCCAGGGGATGGTGTCTAGCGCCGAGTAGGCTATCACACATATGGGAGGCATTAGCCTAAGGTACCTATACACGACACCCACATAGACCTCCATGAAACATTTTAGATATGTATATATAAAAACTAAAAAGTAAAAGCACGCATACATCTAACCGAAACCAGAGTACAACAAAATTACAAAGGGAAAAATAGCGCCCACCAAAAGAAAACTACAAAGGCATCCAACCTGCTCAAAAGGAGGGAAAAACTGCCAAAAGCACTTACTGGTAAGCTCCTCGGCTCAGCTCTGGTAAACACCCTGGTCAGTCTCGCTCACTAGGCTACACCAACTATGGGTCCTCCTGGAACTCCGTCAAAAGGCCCGTGGTCTGCACAAGACACGAACATGTTCGTGCAAAGCTTGGGAAGGGGTGAGTATATAAAACTCCTAGTAGGAACCCCAAAAACCCCAAAATAAAATAGAGCAACTGAAAGGCAACATTAAGGTCATCCCAGCTAGAGGGAACACAAATGAGAGAGAAAATTTATCTCGAAGCCACCCTTGTCTAAACACGACTAGTCAACACATCTCATATTTATTCCCATACATATACCATGAGAGATCCAGATATACTCAACATTCACGAAGCCTCATGAGGTTCCAACCTCATAACCTAAAACATGTACATAACTAAGATAACACACTTTATGAGCTCTATTATCCCAGATGACACTCCTCCGAGAGATGCATGCTCATCGAAAAACGTTACTGAGAACCTCATGCGGAAACAACGGAAACACCAAACTCCTCGGATAGGGGATCACTCCTATGGTCCGTTAGGGGATACCAAAACCCACAATGGTATATGAAGATCTCACAGATAGGGGATCACTCCCAGGGTCTGTTGGGGAATACAACAAACTGATCTGGCACTTCACAGACACACCCCACTCAGATAGAGGACCATCGCCCGTCAAGGTGGTCACGATGATACCGAAACCCTATCTAGTAATGCTCAAAATGTAGGGGATCAGACCGATGATGCACCAACCATACTAAGCACAGCCCAAAGCATAGGGGATCATATTCCCAATGATCTATCAAACCCTACAGGGTTAACCTGCTAGATAGGGGATCGCCTCCCATGGATAAGCGGTCACAGTGATACAAAGAACCTGATCTAGAGAAACAATGCTAGAGGATCCCACTCCGGGCACACTGAAGAGATGACATAACATTAACATATTAAACATCCCATTGAGAGGATCACAAACCTATGATTAGGTTGTGATGCCACGCAAACTCTCGTTGAAACAAACCAAGGGAGTACACTCAACCACTGCTGGTCAAAACGTCGCTAACCCGAGAGACCCACCACAACACCACACGGCGCACCTCCAAGACTGATACTGAGGCCACCATCATGATCCACGTGAAAAAACACGCAGGATAGGCTATTCACTCACCTGAAACGAACAATCTGTGAAAAATTCACTATTCACCATAACTAGCTCGTGTGGGTCCACACCACAATCCTGAATTTCGGCGATAATATATCACCATTGCGATACCCTTAGAAAAACACACGGGATTGACTACTCGAACACTCCAAGTGGATTTCGGGTGAAAAAGTGACATTTCATCGTAAAACAAGGAAATTGGGCCCTATGGGACCCACACCCTATTCTTATCCCAAACACTGGAAGAAGACTCTCAAAAATTTCTCACGAGATCTTGGATCATGCAATCGCCGACAGTGCATCCATCAGACATTCAATTCGTGAGGTACGCCTGTTGCACGCTTTAATGATAATTTAATATTATTAAATTAACATGTTTCGGGTCACCCGCCCTCGGGAACAGAACCCAAAAACCAAAAAAACCAAATCAAAAAGTCTGCCTTCACGACACGAACCCGTGGCTACAGACGGCGCTTCAAACAGACGCATCGTTTAAGAGATATTCCCCCTTGAACAAAAGGGGTCGCAAAATTAGGCCGATCAAGACCGTCGGCCCGCGGCCCAGCCACAGGTCTGGCCCAGCTTGCCGTGACCCATCTCAAAACCAACGGACCCCAAGGGTCCTGTTCTTCCACTAACCAACCGAGCAGCTAGTCCCTTTCCGCACACCACACCAACAGGACCCGCCGAATGCGGGTCCTTGTTCACGATGCCCCCCCCCCCCCGAGGTCAGCGCCACAGGTCCCCCACCCTGACCGCGACTGGTCGAGGCTGCCGCCTCCCCCGACCGGCTGAGCGCAATGCTGCACTCCGGCCGCCCGAGCTCCCTGCTCCGCCGTCGGGATATCCGGCTCTACCGGTCCCCGCTACGCCACACCGGAAGCCGCCTCCGCCCAACCCTACTCGACCAATGCCCGGAGCCCTGCTAAGCCACGCCGGCATCCACCCCACCGCACTGGCCACACCCCTGTCCGCTGCTCTGGGATCCACTCATCCTACCGCGCCTCACCGAACACCTCCGGCCGGCTCCACCGCTGCACCACCCCAATATTCGGCCACCGCCCTTGCCGGAGCTAGGGATTCTGTTGGCCTTCACAACCGCTCCGGTGGTCCGAACTCAAAACTAAAGGTTGATTTTGAAACCTTGGGAAGAGGCCTTCACAGTGCCTGCCCTCGATCAACGATCTGACGGTCTATTGGTGCATCTGAAAAAAAACATGGATGAAGAACTATTAAGAACACATCAAAACTGGTATTTAAAACACGACTTGGATGGTGGTCGTGTTCAATCGGCCATCATGCCAATTCTAAAAGTATAGAATTAAAACAAAAGATTGAATAAAACATATGAAATTGATGAATGAGTGGAAAAATAAACTGAAATCCTACCTCGATCTAGTCGTTCGTCATTGGCGGTGCACCCACTGCAATCCCACTTCGATACGCCGGAGTTCCCTCCTCAATCCGGTAAAGAACATTGAAGTACACCAAAGAACAAGATAGAAATATAGAAAGATAGAGAGAGATAGATAGATAAAAGAGAGAAGTGAAATTAGGGCTTTCACTTAATTCCACACTTCGGTGGAATTTATAACTTCTCTGAGACTCTGCCGAAAGGTACAGATTCTGAAACCTCCACGCCCACCTATTTAATATCATGCCTTGGAAAAACACCCCATTTCGAACTCAAAGGAAGTCACAAATTTACATTCCGAGACTTTGCTAGAAATTTATTTGAAAAGGATGTTAGTGATAAAAATCAATAAGTCATTATTTTAAAATGACGATTTTCCCCTGGGTGACATATCTCATAGAAGGCCTGCGCTCGAAACTCTTACACCCTGCCTAGGGTAAACGGCACACTCCGAACGCAACTGTGCCCTCATATTTCTGATCCAAGATAATGTTTAAGATAAAACACAACCCCACCACGTGCATAGTATAAAAAAAATAATATTTTTATCAAATAAATTACTGGAACACTGGGCCTCGGAATCGCACTTCGTCTTTGTGCCTAGCTCTGGAATTATTCATTAAAATGTTCCAAAGTCTAACAAAGACAAAACATGAGTCTCTATATCCTTTCCACCATTGATCTTTTCATCCCTGAAAAGCCATAAGCACGTGGAAAGCAACTGCACTCTCAACTGGGTCTCCCACACCAGCAAGTTTTCCAACAAACTCCCATGCCGGAACACATAAGTAAGAGGGACACATCCACCACACCACAACACTATCCACTTTGGGTGGCACTGACGCCCCCTCAAAGTTTTAATTGAATAAAAAAATGGGTCTCGGTGGGGGAAGGATCCCTCTTCATCACGCATTCAAAGCACGCCGAACAACACCCACACAGGGTCTTACCAACGCCCTGAACAAAAATCGATAAAGCAACAGAAAGGGAAGTGTACTGCTAAATAGTGTCTTTAAAAACTACTAAAGAAGGTAGAAAGGACACAAGTCATACCTCTATCCATCCATGGAGCCTTTGGGTCAAAATCCTCTAGGGAATGCATTTTTCCTCGCCCTTGCCCTTCTGCTCCATGAGCTCGGCATGGACCACCTGGGGGTGGTAGTGGTTGAATCTGATACTGCCTACCACCTCATGATGCAACACCAGCTCCGTCTCCATGTCCACCACCCTGTAGAACTCCAAAATCAATATGTTGCGGCTGCCAAGGAGGCATGTCGACCGACTCCCTCTCAGAAGCTCGACGGGTCAGACAATCTATAGCGATATGTCCCCGACCATCACAAGTGTAACACTGCCTCTCTTACAGCTGACTAAAACTGGCATGCGAGTCCTGTGAGCCCTGAGCCTCAGATACGCCATCCTGGGGTCACTTATTGAAATTTCAGTCATGCCCAGACCCCTGCGTCTGCCGCTGACATCCCAGCTACCGACATCCCAGCTGCCACATGCCCATCACTGACAGGATGAATCTGCTCAGCCAAAAATCTCTCCACCACCAAGGCTCACTCTAGCACTCCAGCATAGGTGGGTAGACACAAGAAAACCACAAATGCCTGGATGTCTCTGAATAGGCCCTGCTTGAAGGTCTGAGCCCTAATGAACGGGTCTCGAACCATATCTATGGAGTAGTGAGACAGGTCTATAAACCTCACTGAGTACTCCAACCAAGTCATTTCATCCTGCCGAAGCTGCAAAAGCTCCTGAATCCGCACTGACCTCAGTGTCACCGGATAAAACACTTACCTGAAAACCCACTCAAAATCTGCCCACATGAGCATCTCTTCATCATGGGACTACGTCAACAAACTTCACTATCACCCAGCCAAACCATGAGGAGGGATTTCCTCTAGGACCACCATCTGATCTGGGGGTGTCCCCACCAGGCGGAAAACTCGGGTGACTGCTTCGAGCCTATCATCAACTGCCTAAGGATCCGGATCCCCCCGGAACCTCAGAGGTCGCTACCTCTAGAACTCGTGCAGCACACTCAACCTGCGCACAACCTCATCCAACACTATCGGCACAACCATCTACTCGACAGGTGGTGGATCAACTGGCATACCACCTAGAGGTACAGTCTCAGAACCTGTACCCTCGTCCACAGCCTCATCACGAGGGAGGATCGTCACCACAATTTTGTTGTGGAACTTTCTATAGATATCGTCATGGAGGCATCCTAAAATACAATCAAGACGCACCATAGTCAAAGAGTATATCTCGAGAGCTGACTCACGAAGAACAAAGGAAATCCAAAAACCCTGTCCTATATGATGCATGTACCGTTATGTCCATGCGGCTAGTGTCCTAATGTCCCGAGTCTAAAAGAATGTTATCAGAGTCCTGGTGAACGAATACATCAGCCTCCGTACCAACACTGGAGTCCCTGGCCTGAAATCTGAACTCAAAACATCTTGACACTGCCTCTATGCAACCCAAACCAAACTCACAGCTAGACCAGCTACGCTCTGAGATCCCAAAGGTGTAAAATCCTCTGATACCACATTGTCACGACACGACCCAACGGGGCTCGAGCCATGACTCCCGAAGCCCTCCTCCAATAGGCCAGGGGCTGGTGTCTAGCACCGAGTAGGCTATCACACACATGGGAGGCATTAGCCTAAGATACCTGTACACACACCCACATACACCTCCATGCAACAGTGCAGATATGTATAAATAAAAAATGAAAAGGAAAAGAATGCATACATCTAACCCAAACCAGAGTACGTAAAAAGTAAAAAGGGAAAAATAGGTCCCACCAAAAGAAAACTAAAAAGGCGTCCTACCTGCTCAAAAGGAGGGAAATACTGCCAAAAGCACTCGCTGGTAAGGTCCTCGGTTCAGCTTCGGTAAACACCCGGGTCAGTCTCGCTCACAAGGCTCTGCCTGCTCTAGGTCCTCCTAGAACTTCGTTGAAAGGCATGTGGTCTACAAAAGACACGAACATGTGCGGGAAAAGCCCGTGCAGGGGTGAGAATATAAAATACCCAGTAGGCACCCCAAAACCCCAAAATAAAAGGGAGCAACTGAATGGAAACAGTCAGCTCATCCCAGCTAGAGGAAACCCAAATGAGGGAGAAACTCTATCTTGAGACCAACCTCGGCTAAACACAACTAGTCAGCACAGCTCAGGTGTATGTCCATACATAAAACATGAGCAATCTAGATATACTCAACACGCACCAAGCCTCATGAGGTTTCAACCTCGTAACCTGCGACAGGTACATAACTAGGAGAACACACTCTATAAGCTCTGTCATCCTAGTTGACACTTGTCCGAGAGATGCACGCTCATCAAAAAATTTCACTGAGAACCTCATGATGAAATAGTGGAAAGACCAAACTCCTCGGATAGAGGATCACTCCTAGGGTCCACTAGGGGATACCAGAACCCACACCGGCATACAAAGATCTCACAGATAGGGGATCACTCCTAGGGTCCACTGGGTGATACCACAACCTGATCTGGCACTTCACAGAAACACATCACTTAGATAGTGGATCGTCACCCGTCAGGTCGGTCACGACGATACTGAAACCCTATCTGGTAAAGATCACAATGTAGGGGATTGAACCGATGATGCACCAAACCTACTGAGAATGACCCAAAGTGTAGGGGATCATATTCCCGATGATTCCTCAAAACCTATGGGGCTAACCTGTTGGATATGGGATCACAACCCGTGGATACGCGGTCACAGCGATACCAAGAACCCGATCTAGGGAAACAATGCTAGAGGATCCCACTCCAGGCCCATCGGAGTGATGCCATAACTGTAACAGATTAAACATCTCAGGGATATGATCACAAACCTATGCTAAGGTTTTGATATCATGTGAAACCTCATAGGAACGAACCAAGGGAGTACCCTCAACCACTGGTTATCCAAATGTCTCTAACTTGAGTGACCTTCCAGAATGCCACATCACGCACCTCCAAGGTGGATACCAGGGCCACCATCATGATCCACACTGAAAAACACACAGGATATGTTATTCACTCGCCCTAAATGAACAGCTGGTGAAAAAGTCACTATTCACCATAACTACCATGTGTGGGGCCCACACCACGATACCATATTTAGGCGGTAAGATAGCACCGTTGTGATCCCCTCTGAAAAACACATGGGATCGACTAATCGAACACTCCAAGTGAATGTTGCATGAAAAAGGGACATTTCATCATAAAACGTGCAAACTGGGCCTTGTGGGGCCCGCACCCTGTCTTTGTCCCAAACACTGGAAGCAGCATCTCAAAAAGATCACACAAGAACTAGGATCACACTACCTATGATGGCGCATCCAACAGACATCCAGTTCACGAGGTACGCCCGTTACACAATTTAATAATAATTTAATATTATTAAATTAACGCGTTTCGGGTCACCCGACCTCTGGCGCAGAACCCAAAAACCAAAAAAACCTAATCAAAAAGTCCGCCTTGCCGAGACGAACCTCTGGCCATAGACGGAGCATCTAAAAGATGCACTGTTTAGGAGATATGCCCCCTTGAACAAAAGAGGGCCTAAAATTGGGTCGGTCAAGACCGCGGGTCCGGTGTAGCTCACCACGGCCCACTAGCCTCAGCCCATCTCAAAACCACCAGAATCCTAGGGTATGGTTCTTCCAGCCGAGCGACTGGTCCCTTTCCGCACGCCGCACCAATAGGAGTCACCGAACGCGGGTCCTTAACCACGCTCCCCCCCTGAGGTCAGCGCCTCGGGTCCTCCGCCCCGATCGAGGCTGTCGTCTCCCCCGGCCGGTCAAGCGCACTTCCTCACTCCAATCACACGTGCTGTGGCCACCTGGGCTCCCCGCTCCGCCACTGGGATAGCCGGCTCTGCCAGTCCCCGCTTCACCACTCCTACAGCCGCCTCTGCCCAACCCTGCTCGACCGACGCCCGGAGCCCCGCTATGCCACGCCGGCGGCGACCCCACCGCATCAGCCGCACCCATGTTCACCGCTTTGAGCTCCGCCTTAGCCTACTGCACTGCAAAGAACACCTCCGGTCGGCTCCACCGCTGCGCCACCCCGATCCTCGGCCACCACCCTTACCGGAGCCGGGGCTTCCGTCGACCGCCCCAACCTCTCCGGCGGTCCGATCTCAAAACCGAAGGGAGATTTAGAAACATCGGGACAAGGCCTTCATAGATCCTACCACTGATATACAATCCAAAGGTCTATTGGTGCATCCGAAAAAAGACTCGGATGAAGAACAATGAAGAACATGTTGAATATGGGGTTTAAAATGGGACTCAGACGGTGGCCATGTTCGTTCGGCCATCATACCAACTCTAAAAGTATATAATTAAAACGACGGATTAAAGAAAACCCATGAAATTGACAAAGGTGTAGAAAAATCAACTGAAAGCCTGCCTCGATCCGGTCGTTCATCGTTGGGGATGCGCCTGCTGCGATCCCACATCGATCTACCAGAGATCTCTCCTCAATCCGGAGAAGAACAACAACGAATGCTGAAGAAAGAGAGAGAGAGAGAGAGAGAGAGAGAGAGATAAGAGAGAAGGTAAATTAGGGCTTTCCCTTAATTCCACACTTCCGTGGAATTTATAACCTCTCTAAGACTCTGCCGATGGGTGCGGATTCTGAAACCTCCATGCCCACCTATTTTATATCACTCCTTGGAAAAACACCCCATTTTGAACTCAACAGAAGTCTTGGATTTTTATTTCGTGTCTTCGTTCGAAATTTATTCGAAAAGGATGCTAGTGATAAAAATCACTAAGTCATTATTTCAAAATGAAGATTTTTCCCCTAGGTGACATCTCTCACACCAGCCTCGCGCCCACAACTTTTACTCCACTGCTACGGTAAACGACATGCTCCAAACGCAACCGTACCATCTGATTTTCAATCCGAGCTATCGTTTAGATGAAAAAACAACCCCACCACGTGAATATTATAAAAAAAGACTTTATATTTTTATAAAATTAATTCTGGGCACATTGGGCCTCGGAATCGCACGCCGTCTTCGCACCTAGCTCTAGAATTATTCATAGAAATATTCCAATGTATGACAGGTCCAAAACCCAAGTTGCTAAAAAATCCATCTCCACTTCCATTAAATGAGACTGGAATTAACCATTCATGCATACGTGCGAACTATCACCTCCATGGACCGATCTAATTCATTTTCCATAAATGACTCTCGTGACTAGATATAATAATTTAATTAATGATAAAATGTGATATTAATGAAATATTAATAATTATAATATAATAATATATCAATTACATTCTTACTTTCCATGCACATAAAAATGGAAATGATGTTCTTGCGTACATGTGAACTATCACATCTACGAAGTGATGTAACTCATTTTAATTCATTATATCACTTTTATGATATATATAAGTATATTTAAATAATTAACATGAAATTAATGAATTTATTATCATTATATAAATAGAAAATAATACTTACATTCTTTTCATAATGATCAATGAAAAATGGAAAATGTTACTCATGCGTACGTATGACATACCGTCTCTATGATTATATCATTGTTCATTTCTAATAACCATGCTTAATAGATTTATTTAAAAGTATAATTTATGTATAAAAATGATTATAATTCAATTAATATTATTCTATAGATGAATGGATTGTGACCACGTTGACTAGTGACATCAAACCATGTTAATTTTCGACTCAAGTACCGAATATCGAAAAAAACGTCTGATATGAACTTAAATAAATATGTACATTTTATAAAATGGTAATAAGTGATAGAAAATAAATAATAAAATTGCAAAAGGTTATCAATATTGTATAAATTAACACAATTTTTTTACTTTGTAATATAAATATTATACGTGATGAATCAGACTCATAGTAAGGTACTTCGTCTATCTCCATTCATTAAGACATATGTCGATAATATACACCACTTTCTTTTATATGGTGTATAATGAACCCCTTTGAATTTTAATTTAATTACATGGTTTTCAAAAGATATATTTTTCTATAAAGATTTTTACTAAATGAAAAAAGAATATTTTTTAACATACGCGGTGAGAATGACTTTTCTGCCACAGTGGCCATTATTTGATATTTGGATTCCACTTTAAGTCGTAATGTTTTTAATAGGAAAATATATACCACATTACATTTTTAGGTTTTTTGATATTAAAAATGGTTTTAAAAATGGATTGAATATTCCATTATCTTTAAATGATATCTTGTGATTGCAAAGTGGAAATTTTATTTTTCATTTATACTTTTTAATATGTTATGATTATAATTTGGTTCCTCGTAATTGCTTATGTATATAGGAGGTATTATGATAAATCAAGGGTTTATGAACCCATGAAATATGTATAATAAATTGGGTAATGAGATAGTGTTAAACAATAAGGTTTATCCTAATATATTTAGGGAATATACTATAATGGGTTTTCCAAATATAACAATGAACAATAATCACTATGTAGCTGCGAAAGCTATAATGTAAGAATGATATGGATGCCACAAGTTACCTTTATGATTTATGAATCTAAAAAGTTTTTTTTAGGAATCTTATAATTGTATATGGTATGTTAAAGAGATTAATTTTTATGGGTGAAAAGTATGATTTTTTTAATCTATTTTCATGATCTTATAAGTATTCATTGTCTAACGTTTTCTTTATTATTTTATTCCCCTTAGTGAGACTTTTGTGCTCATCCAAAGTTTTAAAATGTTTTTCACAGTATTTAAGGGAGAATAGAGTCAAAGAGACTTCTGTGCTCATCCAATGTTTAAATAAAATTCCACAGTATTTAAGGGAGAATATAGTCAAAGATAGATCAATGAAAAGTTAGGATTAATAAACATGAAAATAAACCATGTTCCATTTTAAAAGTTTTTGTGTTATGAAAGAAATTGATACTATTTGACGATTCCACTTTGTATTTATTTAGTTTTGTTATGTCTGAGTTATGGAATAATTCTCTAAATATATAAACATTAAAATATCCTCAATGTGAAATAAAGTATAATTGTTTACATATCCCAAGATTATGTAACATTAAATTGTGGGGAATTATATTCAATATTAGTTGGATATGTATCTCATAATGTATTTCCACCCAATACCATTAAATTATTTGTCCAAAATAGCGATTTATACTTTAAATCATGAATTATTCCCCATATTATAGAGGATTTTATAAGAAATTATGTATCTTGGGTGGTAACTTGAAGAGACTATACACCCATATCAAAGTGAGAGACAATCTAAATAATAAAAAATAAACCACAAAAAAATAATTAGAGTAATCTTATAAAATAAAATAGAAGCTTTATAACTAAAATGGAATGCATCACACACATAAAACAATGGTCTATATCCATGGGAATAGAATAAATATCCAAATAATTTTGGTTATAGCCACGGGTAAGGCTTGTGGCTATATACCATAAACATAGGTAATCCGGCAAGGAGACTAGTCTATAATGGTCCTATAGCCAGGAGCATTTAGCCTATGGATATATGAGAATATGAAAAAGAATATTTTCTCTAGGTTTAAACCTATTAAATATCATGCATGAACCAATATACACTCTTACTATGCAAAATTACATTTATATATATATTGAAAAAATATAAGGACCACGCCTTAACCAGTACATAATAATCATTTAAGTTAAGAATTTTACATCCTTCTACAGTGATGATCTTCTCAAGTTTGTAGATTTAGAGAATTAGGTCATAATTCATACATAAAAAACCATAATAATAAAAACTGGAAACTTCCAAATAGTATCCATTTTTACCAAAATGTAGACATTTAAAATAAATAATGATCACTTTTATGAAAAATTATTACGACATTCAACATAACATCTATAAATATTTAATCATCATTAAGTCCTATAAGAAACATTAAAAAACGTGGTAAGATCATAAAAATCATAGTAAGAGATACATAAAGAATGAAAATTATTAGTTTTGTGAAAACATGAAAACCCATGAATAATTTATCATAAAGTAATACATTTATCCATAAGAAGTAGTAAATACTTTCCTTTGAAAGTAATCTCATTTATTACCCATTTTTAAATAAAAATATTTCCATAAAACCCATAAGAATAATAGATAACACATAAAGTTAACTTGGTACATAAATATACTTAAACGGAATAACCATGTCATAGAATTTTTTACATGTCCCTCTTACAAATAAAATATTCGTATGACCAACTTAGATACCCAATGTATTGGAGGTTATAAAGTAACCACTCATTAAATATTTATCACAAAACCACACATCCTTAGTTTATCACATAACAACCCATAAAATGTACAGGTACAATTATATAATAAAATCACATAAAATATTTCATTTTTCATCATTTCACTCATAAAATTTCATTTACAATCACAAGAAATAATATAAAGTTATTAAAATAACCAATCCATTTTAGAAACCATATTAAATATCAAAATACTCAAAAAAGGGAATAAGGGTTTTAATCTTCTTTTAAAAATATTAAGTACTCTTGATGAATCCAAATATAAAATAATGGTCATGGTGGCATATAACTTATTTTCACCATAAACGTTAAATAGAACATTCCTTTTTCCCATTTGTCAAAAAGTATCATATAAAACATATAAAAAGTTTAATTTTTAAATCCATTGAATGAAATTAAAAATATAGATAAAATTTATATCTAAATTATTTTACATCTATATAATAAATATGTAAAATAATGTCATGAATATTGGGATGGAGAAAATATTTGAAAATTAAATATTTAAACATTCAAAGAATCTCATACCATTATGAACATTCAAATTATAATCCACATGAAAGAGGAACATTTAAAAACCATTAAATAAAATCATTATAGATAAAATATTGATATTAAATTCCAAAGGTGTTGTCTATACACCTTATAAAATAATAATGGTTCATATCATTAATAAATACCTCAATGTAAGGAGATTGAGACAAAATCCCTTACCATGAGTCTAATTCACCCCATATCGTATTTAATTTCATAAATAATTGTTTCCGACGCTTTCGCCGGGGCGCGCGCGCGCATCCGTCCGCGGGGGAGGGGGACGCGCGGCTTTGTTGCCCCGCATTCCCGCTTTCCAAAGGCGGGCGGCATTCGTTCCTTATTCAGGTACGTCTGCTCCTTGATCGAAACGGGATGATGGGATGTCGGTTCTTCCTCCTGTGGATTCCTCCTCAGAACTCGTCACCTAGTCCGGGTCTCCCTTATAGATTTAATACGTAGTTCGTGAAACTCTTCCCAGTGTCATGTTTCCATGGACACCGGTTAATTACACTGCTTCTGTCGGGACATTCCAAAGGGTCCAGTCAGGGCAGCAACCTTCGGTTAGGGGAGTAATCACGTTTGAGGCATCAGTAGCGTGTCTGGATGCTGGGGTACCTGGCATGTCTGTCTGTTATCCTTGATCACAAGGCTTCTCGAGGGCGTGGAAACCTGAGGCATCCCACATCGAGCGCAGGGAATTACATGTCATAGACACGTATCTGAGGTTTTCCTCAGCTTCCCATGTTCAACACAGGGTATGCTGCAAGATTAACGTCTAGCAGAGACGGTTACGCCAAAGGCGTTCCATCCGAGGTTTTCCTCAGGCATCTCATGTTTATCACGAGGTAGGTCGCGAGTTTAACGTCTTGCGGAGGCGGTTGAGAATGGAATGGGACCATCGCAGGGGGGCGACAGCGAAGTCGGGCTTGAGCCTTGAAGAGGCTTCCTACGTATCCCCGTGGCAGGGAATCAAAGTCCGCGTAGTTCAGGATGGTGCCGGTAAACCGACGTGAAGCTGGACCTTGGTCCGAGGAGAGTTGGGCTTGAACCTCTGGGAGGATTCCTATGTACCATGCCTTGACATGGATCAAAGTCCTCGTAGTTCAAATGATACAGTTTAACGTCATGCGGGACGATAATGAACCCTGACGTGAATTGGGTGATGGGTGGTTTGTCGGTAAACCGACGTGAAAGCAGACCTTAGTCCGCTAATGGTGGGCTTGAACCTCATGGAGACTTCCTACGTACCATGCCTTGACATGGATCAAAGACCACATAGTTCAGGTGGGTCACAACGGCTTACCGCTGGACCGGAATGGGACCTGACGTGAAAGAGCGACGGGTGGGTGTGTCGGTGAACCGACGTGAAAGTAGACCTTGGTCCACTGTTGGTGGGCTTGAACCTCATGGAGGCTTCCTACGTACCATGCCTTGACATGGATCAAAGACCTCTTAGTTCAGATGAAAGTAGACCTTGGTCCACTGATGGTGGGCTTGAACCTCATGGAGGCTTCCTACGTACCATGCCTTGACATGGATCAAAGACCTCGTAATTCAGATGGTTTCGCCGGTGAACCAACGTGAAAGCAGACCTTGGTCCACTGTTGGTGGGCTTGAACCTCATGGAGGCTTCCTACGTACCATGCCTTGACATGGATCAAAGACCTCGTAGTTCAGATGGTTTCGCCGGTGAACCGACGTGAAAGCAGACCTTGGTCCACTGTTGGTGGGCTTGAACCTCATGGAGGCTTCCTACGTACCATGCCTTGACATGGATCAAAGACCTCGTAGTTCAGATGGTTTTCCAGGGTCGGTGCTCACTCTAAGCCCACGTGAGTCATGCTCGGTGTGAGAAACAAGAGGTTGCAAGGACCTGACGATCACGTCGCGAAGGGTGCGTCCGTGAGAAGCGAAGAGGGGCTTACGCGTTGGGCGGCCCATGGTGTTGGGACTTACTCCAGGATGGAGGCCCATGGTGCGACAAAGCGCGGGAAAGATGGACCTTGGTCCGACAATGGGAGGTGCCTCGTTCCCTATCACGTTCCCCACTGACCTTGGCAGTGGGGGAGTACCGAGATGCACGGGTGCAATCATCCGTACCAAAGGTTAGGGATTTACGCTCTGAGGCGACCCTTCCCCTGCGAACATACACCACTCCGACAAGGAGGATCTCATTCCATGTGAGGAAGAGTTCCATTCCCGTGGAGACGAGCGGTGTAATGAATGCTCGAGCTGGGGGACCCTTCGTGAGGGAGACGAGGTTGGGTCACAGTTTAACGTCATGTGTTGAGGACGTGGTGCTTGGCAGTTTAACGTCCTGCAGCTCGGACGAGGTGGGTTCACTCCACACCCCTAGGGCTTACATAACCGGTACCCTCTGGTCCTTGGGGAAGGGAAGGTACCAGTAAGGCCATGGTAGAGGGGGGTCGAGGGAGGAGCCATCAAGGGGTCCACGTTAGCGTGTCTATGCGAAGAAGCAATAGCCGTTAGCGTGCCTATGCGAAGGAGCATTGGGAGAAGCAACGCTACGGGAGGTGTTGTCCATGGGACTTTGAAATCACATCGTGCAAACCTGGAGGGTCGCACGGAAGGAGGAATCGCTAAGCAGAGGAGTGTGCTTTGCGAAGTGGGGTGCCTTGGCCTTAGCATGGGGCATAGGTGGGAGTGGGTGGTGCTTCGCGAAGTGGAACAGTGTTCGCGGAGCACTGCCTCGCGAAGAAGGAGTGGTTCGCGAAGCAGGGTCCTGCCAAGCAATGTGCTTCGCGATGCATAGTTATCCTGCCTTGGCATAGGGATTACTAGCATGGGTTGGGTGTTTCGCGAAGCACGAGTGCTCCGCGGCTGCCCGGGTTCCCTTGGGAATCCCCTTCCTTTGCGAACGCCCTTGGGCTTCGCGAAGGGCATCCCTCTCGGAAGAGGGGCTCAGGACGAAATAAATCAGAGTCGTCTCGCGAAGTAGAAATACCTCGCGAAGCTCATGATTCCCGGGGCAAATCTTGCTTCGCGATTCGGGAGAGGAGAAGCCGAAAGGTCAGATTTTCCGTCCCGTGGGACTCAGGGGGAGTCGAGTATTTATAGGGAAGGGGCGCCGCGAAGCAGGGCTCGCGCGCCGCCTTCGGGGCTTCGCGGCGGCTCGCGAACGTCAAACCGGTTCGCGGAGGATGACCGCCTCCGGAGCTTCGCGGCGCCTCGCGAACGTCAAAACGGTTCGCGGCGGATTACCGCCTCCGGAGCTTCGCGGCGCCTCGCGAACGTCAAACCGGTTCGCGGCGGATTACCGCCTCCGGAGCTTCGCGGGGCCGCCAAAGTTGGGGCGCTTCGCGGCGGGGCTCCGCGGACGGGCTCCGCGGCTGTGCTTCGTGGCTGTGCTTCGCGAGGCAGCGCGCCGGCTCTCTTTTTTGTTCCTTCCTTTCGGGCCGGATTTTTGGCGCCAACAAATGCCCCCCCTCAGACTTGGAGCCGCGGAGGGCGAAGGGTCGAAGTCTGAGGGATAATCGCCAAAAACTGTCGGTGGTTCGCGATGCGTCATCGCGAAGGGGGACCAAGATGCTCGCCGGGGCCGCGGATCCGGACGCGCCGCGATGCTTCGCGCGGGTGAGGCGCGCCGCAATGCTCCGGGGTCATCGCCTATAAATAGGGGGTCCGCCCTCTTTTGTCTTCACGTGTCTTGTCTTTTTGTGCGCTCTCGATTTGGTGAAGCTCCACGTACTCCGCGACAGCACTCCGCGAATCGAGCTTCGCGGTGAACCGCGAGTCTCCGACTCCGCGTCCGTGCCAAGCGAACCTCTGTCTGCCTTGGCCAGACTTCGCGGCTTCGTCTCGCGACCGATCTTCGCGATCCGACTCCGCGGTCGAGCTTCGCGGCCGAGCTTCGCGATCCAGGGAGAAAAACTTTTCTAAGGGTCGACATTAAAGATGGCCCATCAAGAAGCTGTGCTGGGAGTGCTCGCAGATGCTGCTCGCCGGGATGAGATGGCCAACCGTCCAGGCTTGGGGGAAATGGTTCGCAGCCATTCAGACCACACTTCTCTGACAGATCTGCTGTCGGAAGGTCAGAAGGATTATCCACAGTGCAAAAAGCTGCCGTTGTATGGCTTCGGGATGAGGGACGACGTCTTCATCCCTGAGGCGGGAAGGGATGAACCAGCTTGTTGGTTCAGGAGCACACCATGCCAACACCAATGGTTCAGGGCGGCCGATGGTCACGCGCGGGAGGATTCCACAACCGTCACCGCCGATTGTCTCTACAATCATGTGAACGACATTGACGGGAGGCCACTGCAACCGGAGACGTCCCCTCCTCTCTACCGCACCATGCTGAAGGCGGCTCTGCAGGATCCGAAGAAGGGATGGTCCGATGAGTGGGACCTGCGCCAGGGTGGAAAGTTTACCGACGACTGGGCCTGGGCCTACTGGGTAGGTGCCTCATGCGAGGAGTTCGAGGCTGATCTGAGGAGAGTGGGATTGTACGAGGCGGCATGGGCCTCCCAGTTCCACATTTACCAGCCAAAGCAGCTGATGCCGGAACTGCTGAGTAGATGGTCGTCCAGGACCAACACTTTTCATCTGCATCACGGGGAGGTGGGCATCAGCCTGTGGGATGTCCACCAGGTTTCTGGGGTCCCGATCTTGGGGTCCATGTACGACGAGTTCCTCCCCGTCATCAGTGCGTGGGGGGATGCTGAGCAAATTCCACGGCTGGCATTAGCGCTGATGGCGCTTGTCCCTGGAGAGGACAAGGAGGCCGTGAGGGACGTCCACTTCAAGAGGTGGTTCAAGTGTTTCCTGAACTTTCCAGATAATCGAGAGTTCCCTCCAAGGCCTCGAACTTGTCCGAGGGCAGCCCAGTGGGGTAAGGGGCACTCGTATTGGCGGGTTTTGGAGGACAGCCAATGGAAGACTTGGGGTTTCAGCATCAGCACCGAACAACAGCCAATAGTTAGGCTGGCGGCGTTCATCGCGGCTCTCATATGTGGGTGGATCCTACCAGTGAGAGATACAAGCATGGGGGTACGGCCCAGCTCGTTCATCATGGCATCGATGCTGGCCATGGGGCAGCGGATCAACCTGGGGATCCCGATGCTCGCCAAGCTATACAGAATGTTGCGACGTATCAGCGAGGGCAAGAAGCCGCCAAGAATATGCGGGCCCTTCCACCTCCTGTATGGGTGGATCGCGGCGCACATCAGGGGGATTTACGAGTATCCAAACCCCATTTCGCCGCCGGGATCAGACTTTCGCCCTTCCATCCTGAACGCAGTTGGGAGCTTCCCATTCAAACTGGCCGTTCCGATGGTGCTGAATAGGGTGTGGAAGGCGGACGAGTTCAACTTTCATCCCTTTCCACTGCCGACGGGAAGGCTTACTGATGATGGACGGGGAACGGAAGAGCATCGGGCTTACCTCCTGGCCTTCCGAGGTGGAGTTTTGGTGGCTCGGATAGATCGTGAGCCGATCTGTGAACCGTACACCCCACACCGTTTTGCAAGGCAGTTCCGGTGCCTCCAGCGGCTGACCCCGCAGGTATACTGGGAGGTGCGTCACGAGGAGCACCCGTGTGTGATGAGGCAGTTGTGGCTCATGTTCACACGTGAGGATGGAAAGATGAAGATCACATTACCTCCACCCACCGCCGCCTTCGGCTTAGTGAAGGAGTACGCCATTAGCTGGGAGGCCGCTTATCCTGGGGAGATGCTGAAGCAGCCAACGATCCGGGTTGGTGACGGTGGGCCTCTTTTATCTCGAGGTCGGGGTCGGAGGGCAGCTCGAGCCGCCCGTGGCAGCGGGGCTGCCATGGCAGAGAGACCCGCACCGGCCGAGGGTATGGCAGCAGTGGCGGATCCGGTGGTTCCGGGAGAGCAAGGTCATCCGGAGGGGCGGCCACCGAGGGGATTCCGTCGGATATCCGCTCAGGCTCCGGGGAAGCGGCTGCGTCACATTGACATGGCAGAAGATGCTGTCTTTCCGGAAGCTTGGGACGTCTGGGACGTCAACCGGCAATTCCTCAGCCCATCTGAGATGTGGGCCCACCTGAATCGCCTCGGGATGAGACTGCCGGGCATAGGCCCAGTCCGGGCTGGATTCATGGTGTCTCCGGCGGAGGCGGAGCAATACTTGAACGAGCTGGAGGATTACATCCACTCCAGTGGTGTCCCTCGCCCAATAAAAGACCGGGTGAGGGTACTGTTGAATCAGACGGTCCCTCCACAGCCATCGGCTGCCGATCTGAGGGAGCGCTTCCCCTTGCCGGAGGAATCAGGGGACTCTTCTCAGGGGGACGAGGCTGGAGGAGGGAGCCCGTTGGAGGAGGGCGAGGTCAGAGACCGAAGCTCAGAATCCGACGACTTCGCGGAGGCTCTCGAGGTAACATTCCGAACTTCTCTTCTTACAATCTGTTTTTTTTTTGAATCCCTACGGACTTCTTACCAATGTTTGGGTCATGCAGGAGGAACTTGTTCGTAGGCCTCGTTCTCGCCCCTTGGCGGGTGACGATGCGGGACCTTCAGAACCCGCGCCTATGGCTGCGTCCAGTTCTGCATCTGGTGGGACCAGGGGGTCTGAGGTGGCTCCTTTGGACTCTCCAGCCCTTCCAACAGTATACGGGGGGCCTCGTCTTGGAGTCCCATCGGTACCGGTCCGGGAGCAGCGCTCGGAGGTCAATCTTCGTAAGTCTCTTTCACCGGCCTCCGCGTCGCCACACGTGGTCCATGCCAACTAACGTTTATGTCTATTTCTGTCATACAGTTCTCCAACTGGTGTGGGCTGCTGCAGCTAGGCTGGTTGGGATGTCTGGCGGCGTCCCTCCCAGGGGCATGCCGGTGATGGTGTCGATAGTCCCTTCACCTCCTCAAGCTGAGGCGCACACCATCACTGGCGGGACCACCAGCAGGGTCATACCTGAAGTCATCGAGGTGGACTCCGAGGAAGAGGATCAACCGGTCAATCCCAGTCCTGTCGTGCCTGTGCCGGCGTCAGGTGTCGTACCAGACTCAACACCAGATGCGGATCCCGCTGAGGAATTCCTGCAGGCATATCCTGTGTACGAGCCCGCTGACCGCGCGGATTGGGACGAAACAGCCTCTGACGAGGAAGACAGCAGCATAGTCCGCCGCCGGTCGTGGAAGCTGATCACGCGCTTTATCAGGGACACTCCCCAAGTGCAATGGCTGGACGAAATGAATATGCTCCGCTCACGGTTGCGCGAACTGTGTGTCGGGGGAGTGGATGCCCAACGCCCTCACGCGCTCATCCGAGACCTCATGGCTGAGAAGATCCGGGAGCATGATCGTGGGCTGAGCGTGGGATGGCAGCGGAGGAAGGCGACCAGCATCAGGAAGCTCCAGGAGGCTGAAGGCGAGGTCCAACAGATGCAGATCCGGGCCAACGAGCTTTCAGCCACTCTCGATGCACAGTCTGAGCTGGTCTTACGATTGAAGGCCCAGCTGGCAAAGGCTGAGGAGCATATGGAGCAGACCTCTGGAAGGATGGCTGTCGTCCAGGCCGAGGTGGAAAGGGCCCGGGCCAGGGTTGACGGATTACGCCCCGCCGCTGCTGAAGAGGAGCGGGAGTTAAATCAGCGGCAACAGGCTCTGGACGCCGCAAGTCAACGGGTGGCGGAGCTGCAACGCTCTTTTGACGGAGTCAACCCGTCCATGGGGGAAGTCAACCCCCGAGTATTGTAGCGAACTCGAAAGAAGCTTTTATTAACACTTTTGTGCTCCAACTCTTTCTTTCTCCTTTGTTTTGAGTTCTGTAGTATGCACGATTTCCACTGTTGAATTGCCTTGTTGCATCCCTGCAATGTTTGCGGGACGTTTGACGAAAATTCCCTCAAACCAGTCCAGATTCCCGAAAGATGGGGAAGGCTTGATCGGAGGAGGAACTTGCAGGATAGCCGAATTACCGTTTCTTCAACGTGCTCTTATGCACGATCGGGGCAACACCAGGGGCGCTGGAACCGGTTCAAACTGGTGAAAATGGGAAGTGTGAATCACGATGCCCAAATTCGGAACACTGTGGGGATGGCGTGACAATAAAGGACAACCGCTAACCGTGGCGGACAAACGGTATCCTTACTGCGTTAGCCTGAAATGGGGACAACAAATGAGGGTCGACCGTTGACCATGTTCGAAACACGGGACCGTGTCACAAATGTTGTCGATCAATCTTTCAGGGCGTTGGCCCAGGACAGTTGGTGGACCATAGGTCAGACATCCATACTGTTGGGGGGTCCTTCCAGACATGAAAGAGGACGAGAGTCCGAATAAGGGACACGCAAAGCATGGAACATGGAGTGGTGGCTTGTTCAAACAGAATCCAACACCTCGGTAGTTGCACCACCGCGGAGGGAGTACGCCAGATGGGCGCATCGACCTGATCACGGATCATTCCTTCTTGGGACAGGGCCTCTCTGGCGAGGGGATCTATCGCTTCCCAATGGGATCTTGGGGCATCCTGAACTTGTTCAGGGTAAAATTGTAGCTACATAGTTCTCCCCGAGGGGTCAGGCCAGAGGGCTGGAAATGGGGAGGAATAGGATTTTGTGATTCCTGGGGCTGAACCCTAGGCGAAATGCCTGGGCGTCTCTACGTATCCCACGTGATGATGGGAATCAAGCCGCACGTAGTTCTGGAAGCGCAGTTTAACGTCGTACTGGACGAGGAGCAGCCTAACCGTGTTGGTACACATCCGGCCAAAACTACTAAGCCCACGTGAGTCGTGCTCGGTGTGGGAAACAAGTAGTAGTGGTGGGAATTTCCCGACGCAGAGAGGGGCAGGTCGGGGCAAAGGGATGCTCGGTGACTACCGGCCCAATGACACTAACATGATCATTCAGCGCATCTAGATGTGCAAAGAGAAAGAGCCGAGTATGGTGGAGTTCCACTTGAACATGAGGGAGTGGAAATGTGTGAATCATGACGCTCGAGATTCGGATCACGATGGTGACGGCGTGGCGATGGAGGACTACTGCTGACCATATTCGCAACACAGCATCCTATCACGTTAGCCTGAAATGGGGACAAACAAATGAGGGTCGACCGTTGACCATGTTCGAAACACGGGACCGTGTCACAAATGTTGTCGAATATCCGCAGGGACGTTGGCCCGAAACGATTGTAGGGCCCTTAGGTCCAGCATTCATGGAGAGCCCTTAAGCTTAGTATCCACGTCGTCCGAGGGTCCTTTTGGATGTGGAAGAGGATGAGGATCCAAATAGTGAGCTCACGAAGCTTGGTCATGGGATGAGGGGAATGTCCCCGTGAAAATCCCATGCTTCGGGCTTTTTGTCAAAACACATCTGAATACGTCAACGAAACGTATTAGAGAGAGGGAGCATATTCCTTTCCCTTGGGGAAATCTTATTTTATGGTCATAGAATTCGGACCATGGATTGGAAAAAGGGATCAGGGGACGCATGACATCACAACCTGACGTGAATGAGCTCGAGTCGAGGGACCGAACACCAGGGTTAGGCTGGACCCGCGGGGAAGTACCCGGGCGCTCCTACGTATCTCATGAGGATGAGAATCAAGCCATACGTAGTTCTCGAAGGTGGCAGGGTAAGGTACCAGTGCCAGGGGAAAGGGGAAGTGCGGACGTGGCCCTTGCACTATAAGAAGCGGAATTTGATGTATCTTGTTTGTTCTTTGAGGTGAATGGTTTTTTTTTTGTGAAGCGACAGGCCTAGGACTGTAGGTCGTGATGTCGCCACAAGAATCAAGCCGTGATGGGCGTTGACAAATGGCATGGCACGTGACCAATACCCAACGTGATGTCCTCTACAGCGAGGTCACCACAATGCGGTGCTGTTTTTCGTCGTGCGGCCAGGACGATAATGTCACAGTTTAAGGTCGTATGATAGGACCAAGCATGCATTTTATCGTCATGCAGTGCAGACGTAGCAGAGACGATGCTAGGCGGGAAATGTGCGCAGTGTTTATAAAACACATTTGACAGAGACTTGATCCCACATCAAATTTTATGCCATCCAGAGGCAAAACGGGGAGAGAGACTGGCTTCCTGAATGGGTTGTACCCGGAGAAAGGGCGTCTGGGCGGTCCTACGTGTCCCATGAGGATGGGAATCGGGTTGAACGTAGTCCCGTATGGATCTTAGTTTATGGTCTTAGAGCTCGGACCATGGGAGCCCCAAAGGGCGCTAGTTTGCAGCTTTGTCCCCCTAGCATGCAAAGGTTCACTGAGGGATAGCGCCAAAAGTGTCGAGATTCCACCTGGACATGATGGGGTGGAAAATGATGTGAATCATGCAACCAACATTCAAGGACTAAAGGGGATGGCGTGACGACAGGGGATTACTGCTGACCATGTTCGCAACACAGCATCCTGTCGCGTTAGCCTGAAAGGAGGACTAACAAAACTAGCATAGACCGCTGACCATATTCGCAACGCGGGATTTTATCGACCTGTTGTCCGTAACCCTGGAGGGCATTGGCCCGTATCGGTAGGAGAGCCCTTGGGCGTAGTATCCAGGCTGTTCTTGGGGGTCCCTCTGGGTGTGAAAGATGATGGAAGTCCGAATAGAGGGGAACACGAAGCTTGACAAGTGGAAGGAACTTGACCAAGTTGAATCTGACACTCTTGGTCCTAGACCAGAGTACTCTCAATACATGGGTGAACCACTACAGGGAGCCAAGGGACTCAACCGTGAGGGTGATCGAGAGATGGCAGATTCCCAGGGGAAGGGGGGCATGATGCCCTCAACCTTGTATCATACCTACGCACCCCCCGCTGGAGAGGGATGGACCAAGTGGCCTAGGTGACCGGGAAATCAGGAGATCTCCCCGAGGTGGGGCTGGACCCGAATCTTAGACATTCAGGTGGTCCTATGTATCCCATTAGGATGGGAATCAAGCCACACGTAGTTCTGAAAGGGTGCCTTTTAATGTCATGCAGGACAGGGGATAGGAGGACTGAACCTCAGAATGGGGGCGTGCGTGGTGCAGCTATTGCGTACCCGACGTGAATGAGGACGTAATCCTACACTGCGCCACGCAGTCCTGTGATCGGGGTCCTGAAGGCAGGATTAGAGAGGTAAATTCGCTGAACTCAAGCCGGGTCCAAAGACAAGGGGTCTTGAACGTAGTTCCAGATGAGAGTCTTAGTTTATGGTCTTAGAGCTCGGACCGTGGATGGTGACAACTCCCAAGTAAGCACAGATGTCAGCCCAATCCCTAAGCCCACGTGAGATAAACTCGGTGTGGGAAACAAGGGGGGGACCCTCATTGCAACACTTGGGGCATCCATTTAAGGGGAGTCAGCAGAGAGTTTCGAAGGACACCTTTGATGCAGCTTGTTCTCCCAATGCGCTGGCGTGCACGGAGGAAAAGTACCAAGAATCCCGAGACTCTACTTGGACACGATGAAGTGATGAAGGGTGTGAATTGTGTACCCGGCATTTGGGCTTAACGGGTTGGCGTGGCGACAGAGGAAAACTGTTATCCATGAAGGAAACACAGCGTCTGTATCGCGTTAGCCTGAGGTGGGAACAACAAACGAGCATCGACCGCTGACCATATTCACAACGCGGGATTTTATCGATTTGTCGTCCGAAACCCTGGGGGGCGTTGGCCCGTATCGGTAGGAGAGCCTTTGGGCGTAGTATCCAGGCCGTTCTTGGGAGTCCCTCCGGGTGTGAAAGATGTTGAAAGCCCTGATGCGGGGATACGCAAAGCCTGGAAAGCGGGTGCGGACGTATCCGAGTAAAGCTTGGCATTCCAGGTAGTGAACCAGAGTACTCTTAAGCACATTGGAGAACCGCCGAAAAAGAGGGATCGACGAAACAAATCAGCAGGGGGTGGGAGCATGGCGTGGTCATCACGAGACCGTCGTGAATGAGGACGTAATCCCACACCGCACCATATGATCCCCTCATGGAGGAAGGATAGGCCAGGGGGCCAGGATGGGATGAGGATTCCCGATGAATGGGGCTGGACCCGGATCTTGGACATCCAGGTGGTCCTACGTATCCCATCAGGATGGGAATCAAGCCACACGTAGTTCTTGAAATGTAGTTTAACGTCATACCGGACGAGGAGGGGAATAACATATCCCTAAGCAAGGTGTATAGTATGGCGAAAAACCGACGTGAGGACATAGCCCTACGCCATGCCGTACAATCCTATAAGATAGGTCCTGGGCCGCCGCCTGGAAAGGCCGAGGGGCCTGGGGCTGAGCCTCGGAAGGGGAGTCGTACGACATGGTACATGATCCCGACGTGAATGAGGACGTAGTCCTACACCACACCGTACGCCCCGGGTGAGGAATCCTGGGCTGTGGGCCCGATCACTGGCACCACCTGGGGAAGTTTGTAACCTCAGGATGGGGCAGAATGGATCACTGTTGACCATATTCGAAACACAGCGTTCCTATGGTGACCCGCATGGGGGCAACAAATGAGCGTCGACCGCTGACCAAATTCGCAACGCGGGACTTGTTTCGATTTGTTGCTTGAGAAACCCTCGGGGGCGTTGGCCCGTATCGGTAGGAGAGCCCTTGGGCTTTGTATCCAGGTCATTCTTGGGGGCCCCTCCGGGTGTGAATCCATCCACGAAAGGGGCAAACACCCCCAGGGGGGAATGTGCAGCCGGGTCGAGGCTTGCTCGACGTGGGTCGGGGCAAAAATTTGCACCATGCCGTTTCTTGACCCGAGGGGAAGATTTTGGCTTTTGGGCTGGGCCAACAGACGAAATGTCCAGGCGTTCCTACGTATCTCATAAGGATGAGAATCAAGCCATGCGTAGTTCTTGAAGTCCATGCAGTTTAGCGTCATGCGGTGAGGACGTGGGAGGGTAGAAGAACGGGAGTGGGCGCATGGTGCGACCTTTACAATCTTTGCGTGAGTGGGGTTGCATGAGCGGGGCCAAGAAAGCCGACGCCCTGCTACACAAAGATCCTCCAAGGAGACCATTCCCAGGGGGAATAGTGGAAGAGAGAAGCTTGGGGCTGGGCTCAAGACAAGGCGTCCGAGCGTTCCTACGTATCCCATAAAGATGGGAATCAAGCCGTACGTAGTTCTTGACATGCAGTTTAACGTCATGCGGGACGAGGGGCATCACGTTCGGGGATGTGTGCGGCATGGTACATGATCCCAACGTGAGAACGTAGTCCTACACTGCATCGTACAATCCCGTAAGAGGGTAAGTCGGAGAGAAACGAGGGGGGCCTGGGGCCAGACCTCGGTGGAGACGGGGCCAGGGGCCCAAAGAGGCCGAGGGGCCTGAGGCTGAGCCTCGGTTAGGAAGAACTGACTGACTTGCAGTTTAACGTCTTGTAGTGAGGACGGAGATACAGTTTAAGGTCATGCGGGACCAAGTCGCAGTTTAGGGTCATGCAGGACCAATGCAGGTTAATGTCACGCAGGACCCTCTCGCAGTTTAGGGTCATGCAGGACCACTTTTTCCCTAGGCAAAGTATCGCTTGAGGAATCTGGCATTGGTGGGGGGGGGGGTTACACGCTCTCCATCTGTGGTCACCAAGGAGTATGCTCCATTGGGGTAAACCTTATGGATGATATAAGGCCCTTCCCATTTGGGTTCTAACTTGGGCGGTTTCCTTCCGGGAATCATTGGCGCTCGCAGGGCCAGCACCAGGTCACCCTGTAGAAAAGAGCGGAGACGAACCTTCTTGTCAAAAGCTCTTGCCATCTTGTCCTGATGCCTTTCCAGATTGTGCAGGGCACGAAGCCGGTTCTCGTCCAGTGCCTCTAACTCAGCTAGACGGATCTCGGCTACCTCATCTGATGTCTGGTGATCATAAACTGCCGTGCGTAGCGACGGCAGCTGGATCTCAATGGGTAGGACGGCCTCAGCTCCATACACCAGGGAATATGGGGTCACCTGGGTAGAGTTGCGAGTCGTCGTCCGGTAAGCCCAAAGGGCATTGGGGAGCTTGTCCGGCCAACTCTTCTTGTTCTGAACAACCATCTTCTGCATAATGTTAGAGAGGGTCTTGTTGAATGCCTCGATCTGTCCATTCGCCTGTGCGTGGTAGCGGGAGGTATGGTTTGACCGGATGTTGTACTTAGCGTACAATTTCTTCAATTCAGCTGCTCGGAAGTTGGTGCCATTGTCAGTGAGAACGGCGTGAGGGACCCCAAACCGGTGGATGATGTTGGAGCTCACAAAGTCGACGACGGAACGGGCCTTGACCTCTTTGAGCGGAACTGCTTCTGCCCACTTGGAGAAGAAATCTATAGCAGTCAGGATGAACCTACACTGGCGGGCTGTTGCCGGCGGGTACGGTCCCACTACATCGAGTCCCCATACCGCAAATGGCCAAGAGTACTTGGTGGGGTGGAGGGGTTCTGGCGGCCGATGCAAGAAGTTGGCGTGCACTTGGCACGCGTGGCATCTCTTGGCGTATTCAATACAATCGTGGATCATGGAGGGCCAGAAGTACCCTAGCCTCCGGATTTGATGGGACAGCTTCGGACCAGCTTGATGGGCGCCACAGGAACCGGCGTGAACCTCTTGCATAACTTGAGGTATCTCTACTCCTTGGATGCAACGGAGGAGGACACCATCAAAACTCCATTTATAGAGGGTCTTCTCAAGACCGGGGCCGCTCTGGAGGGTAAATTGAAGTGCGCGGCGTCGGATTCGCTCGCGCTCGGCCCGGTTGTCCGGGAGCTGGCCATTTTGGAGATAATCGACAAAAGGTGCTCTCCAATCGGGGGTCGTTTCAACCACTGCGTCTGACGAACCCGGGACTCCCGATACGGAGGGTCCGGCGGTGAGATGACTTACCCGTAGGCTATCACGGTCCTCTTGGGTGACGGGAGCAATGACTCTATGGTGGGCCACGTGTATGACCAAATCATCTTGCTCGGGTTCTGCGAGCGATGCGGCTAAGCCAGCTAGGGCGTCCTCTTGGCCGTTCTGCGACCGCGGGACATGGGTAACCTCTGGCCGAGAAGAGAACTGGGCCATTAGGAGGAGGGTGTACTCCAGCAACGGTGCAAGCTCTGGATTCCTGACGACGTAGTCTCCATTAACCTATTTGATTACCAGTTCAGAATCTCCCTTCACATGTAGATGGGGTACATGGATCTCAAGGGCCAACTCAAGGCCGGTGATGAGAGCTTGGTACTCTCCCTCGTTGTTCGTACAACCTTTTGACAAAAGGAAAGAGTACGGCAGGACGGCATGCGTCGGGGTAATGAAAACAATACCCAGACCCACTCTGTTGAGCTTGGGGTCGTTGAGCCTTCTACCAGTGGGGCTCCGGGAGGCGCCGTCGAAATGCATTTGCCAACACGGGACAGCGTGATCGACCGAGAGGATCATCTCATCGGGAAAATCCAGGTCCAGGGATTGATCCGCGAAGGTTGGATGGGCAGCTAAAAAGTCTGCCAATGCCTGTCCCTTAACGGCCTTCTGAGGCACAAACCTGATGTCAAACTGCTGGAGAATCACCGCCCACCGTGCTAGCCGGCCGGTCAGCATGGGGCGGTTCAGGATGTACTTCAGTGGATCCACCCGAGAGATCAATTGCACCTCGTGGTGTTGCAGGTAGTGTCGCAACTTCTGCACGGCGAAGACGAGCGCAAGGCAGCTCTTTTCGATAAGGGAATATCTGACCTCCGTATCGAGAAGCATGCGACTGAGATAGTAGAGACTGTTCTCAGTGCCCTCGTTATTCTTCTGGGCGAGCAGCGCGCCGAGGGATCTCTCCAGGGCGGTCACGTAAAGGACCAGCGGCTTTCCAGAGACGGGTGGCATCAAGACCGGAGGTTGGAGCAGGTACTGCTTGATTTCCTCGAAGGCGATCCAACACTCCTCATCCCATTCGTAGGCAGCGCCTTTCTTCATGAGCCGAGAAAAGGGCTTACACTTGCCGGCCAGGTTCGCAATGAATCGGCGTATATAGGCTAAGTGGCCTTGCAGGCCTCGAAGCTCCCGAATGTTGCTCGGGGGAGGCATTTGGCTGATGGCCTTGATCTTCTCCGGGTCGATCTCGATACCTCGGTATCTGACAACAAAGCCTAGAAACTTCCCGGAGGTGACTCCGAAGGCACACTTCAGTGGGTTCATCTTCAGGTGACGGGAACGGAGGAAACCGAACACTTTCTCAAGGTCTTTGAGATGGTCCTGGCGCTGATATGATTTGACTACAAGGTCATCCACGTAGCACTCCACCAATGTCCCGAGGATCGGTTTGAATATGCGATGCATGGCCCTCAGATAAGTGGCACCTGCATTTTTCAAACCGAATGGCATTACCCGGTAGCAAAAGGTACCCTGGGGAGCCCTGAAGGCAGTAGACTCCTCATCTTCGGGGGCCATCCGGATCTGGTTATACCCGGAATACCCATCCATGAAAGAGAGGGCTTGGAACCCGGCCGTGGCGTCAATCAACAGCTCTGTCACCGGGAGTGGGAAGTCATCCTTTGGGCAGTGGCGATTGAGATCGCGGAAGTCGATGCAGACTCTAATCTGCCCATTCTTCTTCCTGACTGGCACAATGTTGGCGAGCCATTTGGGGTACTGGACCTCTTTGACGAAGTTGGCCTTGATTAGCTTATCAACTTCGGCCTCAACCATATCGCCATGGGAAGGGTGCATTTTCCTGGGCGGCTGCTTAAACCCACGATGTTTTACTGGGAGGCCCAGACGGTGGACGACCACTTGGGGATCCAGCCCTGGCATCTCATCGTAACTCCAGGAAAACACATCGCGGTGCTGTTTGAGGAAGTCTACATACTGTTGCCGCTCCTCGAGGGACATGGCCGCACTGATTAATGTGGTTCTTGGATCTGCCTCGCTACCAAGGTTCACCTGTACCAGCTCATCGACCGTGGTAGAGACGCCTTCTTCAAAGGCTGGGGGAGCATCCTCCAAGTCTTCCTCCCCAGCCGTGGGGGGATTTCCCGTGACGGAAGGTACTTCTGGGATCTCAAAACCCGAGGGGCAGCTGGTGCCGGCTTGGGCAGCAGCGGTCATCACATCAGGAGACTCACTCGTCGTGGAGACCATAGCAATGAATGCATTTGACCCTATCCCATCCGGCCTTCGGCCTAAGGGGACACGCTTGATGATATCAAAGCAGTGGTGACGTGTCGGCCAGAGTCGGTTGATTCCATCCCGGCGAAATAGACACGTATGGCGCACCGCCGTTGTCATGAGCTTGACATCCCGGTACCGTACAGGGGTAGGAGATTCCGGGATGACCCGAGCCTGGTTGATGTAGGAGTACGAGGTGATTTTCCGCCGTCGCTTGGACGCGGGAACATGCCTTCCTTGCGTACCCGAAACAACGAAACATTGTCCCATGTCGGGGGTCGTGGCCTCCAACCGGTGGATCGGGAGGATGTAGGCGTCGTCCATGCTCGCCCAGGGATCACTTGTGATTGGGGCGGGCTCATCCTCGCTGACCAGGATCTGCTTGTCCTTACTTTTGTAATAACCCGCATCCAGATAGCGGGCCTCACAAGAAGCGAAAGGGGACGCGTCTCCTTGGAGCACGCCTACTCGACCGTTGAGCGAGTACTTAAGGCACTGGTGATACGACGAGGGAACCGCTGCATGCAGATGGAGCCATGGCATGCCCATCAATGCGTTGTAGGCGGTGTCCTGAGAAACAACCATGAATTCGGTGCTGGAAACTAAGCCACCGAACTGGGTCTTCAGAAGGATCTTGCCGACCGGGGTTTGCTCTGTCCTGTCGTACCCCTGAATCCTGAGGTCAGAGGGAGTCAAATCACCTTCGGACAAACCCAGCTTTCGCAGCGTCCGGGTCGGAATTAGATTGATTCTGGAACCCGTGTCAACGAGGCAGCGACGGACTTCCACACCGTTAAAGTGGCCAGTGATATACAGTGGGAGAATGTGCCCCTGTATAGGAGGGTCTTCATCTTCACCAGAGAACGAGATAACCGCCTGACATTCGGCGTTTTCAATCGTCTCGGTATGGAAGGCCTCCGCGGCTGCCACTTCCGTCTCGAACTGGAGGGGGCTCCTTAGGGCCTCGGCAAGTGCCTCGCGCATCTCGGATGACAAGCGCAGGGCCTCAAGGATGGAAAGCCTCGCCGGAATGCCGGCTAGGTGCTTTAGGACATCATACTTGCGTGCCAAATGCGAACCTCTGCTTACAGGGGGTTTTTCGGCATTTGGAGGCATATCGGGTCCTGCTGGTTGAACTGGCGGTCGACTAGCACTGGGTACATCCTGCTGCCTGCTAGTAGAAGCCTGTAGAGTAGTCGTCGGGCTAAGATCGAACAGCGGGGGCTGGCCCGTCGCCGGGCGAGACTGGCTGTGATACGAACGAGGCGGCTCTCCCTGATCCAGCAACACGAACGGCGGTGGAGGTAGAGCCAAGGGCGCTGGATGGGTCTGCGCGTGCTGAGATCTGCGCTGAGCCTGCTGCCTGGTCTCGGTAGCGTGCACGGCTTGGTCACAAGTGCCTGCTGACATACCTCGGTGACCGGCGCGATTGCGATTCCGCTGACGTTGACGTCGGCTGGAAACGTTGGGGCGGTCTGCCTGGGGTTCCCCCTCGTCGGGGGTCATATAGGGCTTTACCAGCTCCACGGCGTTAACCGAAGCGTACCCTTGACTGTCACTCGAAGATTCATCCACCGCTGGGCGGATTCTGGGGGGAATGCCCATTTCGGGAGGCATAAAGTCGCCGAGAGTGCGGGATGACGACGGCACTGGCGGTGCACGTTGCTTCTTCTTGCGTCGCCGCTGCTTGCCTTTTTGGGCAGAGGTCGACTGTGAAGACGATGTTGAGGCGCCAACTACTTCTTCTGAAGGTTCCGACTGCTTCAGGCGTGCCCGGATGATACCCTGGGCACGAACGACAGTTTTTCGATCCATCCAGTTGTCGTATTTCTGGGACCCGCGGCTAGGGACCTGCTGCCACTCACCCTCGCTGTCACTGCCGATTTCCGATCCCGCGAAGATGCCTGCCACCTGCGCTGGCGCTGGGCCCAACTTGACTATGTTGTTGTTGACTTGGTCCTGAAGCCAGTCTTTAAACACATAGCATCGCTTGAGGGTGTGCCCCAGGATCCGATGATAAGGGCAGTAGTTGGGGTGATCAGTGAGATGCACCACTGCCGGCCTCCTGCACTCAGGCAGACGCACGATCCCTTGCTCTAGAGCACTTCGGAAGTAACCAGGGACCTGATTTTCGTTAAACGAATAGGTATGGTACTTTCTTTCCGGGTAAGGAGCCCTGGGGACCTAGTCCTATCGAGGGACCGGAGGGGCCTGCCGAGGGGGGCGGCGCCTGGTTGTCTCGCCTAGGTGGCGGTGGCGCGTTGCGCGGGGGAACCTGTCGGTTCTGAGGCGGTCGCTGCTGGGCAGGAACCTGTGCTTGAGGTGGAGGACCTCTGCGGGGTTGTGGGGGTGGTGCCACCAGTAACAATTCCAGCTGCCTTGGGGCTTCTATTTGAGCCACTGCGGCGGGTTCAGCCCTGGCGGCCCTCCTGGCTGGGATCATAGGGGGCAGCAAACGTGCTTGACTAGCCTGTTGCAGGGCCTCCTCGAGGCGCTGGGCCTTATCCGAGAAATCTCTGAACCCCCCAGGGTAGTTATGGGTAATCAAGGAGGGTACCAGCTCTGTCTTTACGTTCCCCACACACATCGTCAGTAATTGCTCCTGAGTCAGCGGCATATCGAGAGAATACGTAAGTCCTTTCCACCGGGCGATGAAGTCTGCAACCCGCTCATCAGGCCTCTGTTTTCACTTAAAGAGGTCCGTGATGCTGGTCTTCCGCGTGGTGGAGCTGAACTGGTACAAGAACTGCCGGCGAAGATCCTCCCAGCCGGTCACTGATCCGATGGGGAGCTGGCTGTACCAGACGAATGCCGGACCTTCCAACGTCTGTACAAAACATCGGAGCTTAGCGGCTTCTTGCTGAGCCGGGGTCCCCAGCATGGGGCCACACCTGGAAGAGAAATGAGCCAAGTGCTGGGGTGGGTCCCCTGTCCCGTTAAAAGGCGAGAAAGTGGGGTTCCCAAAACCCGGAGGCGCGGGCATATCATCCACCCACGCGGGATAAGGCTTGCCATCCGGTGGGACCGCCACCTGCCGTGTCTCCAACGCCTCGAGGTGGGCTGTGAGTGCCGCAATAAGGTCCTCCGGGTGGGGGTCCCTGTCTTCACGGCGGTCCCTAACCACAAGCGCATTGCCAGGTTCTTCAACACGGTAGACGGCTTCTGCCGCTCGCGTGTCAACTGGCTGGACGACCTGCTGGGCGACTGGGGGGACCCGGGTGGGATTCTTCAGATTGCCCCGTCGCTCAGGGGGGTTTGGCGAGACGTATCGCGCCCTCTTGCCGTATGTTCCGGCTTCCGCCCTATCCGCGATAGTAGCATGATCAGGGTTGCCCGGAGGCATCTCACCGGGGGGAAATTGTTCCTGCCCCTGCTGTCCCGGCCTGGGATTACCATAGTCGGGTCGTCGCTCTGCGGCGCGTTCAGCCAAGAGTTCGTCGACCAGCCTCTTCTTCTCAGCAAGCTGCTGGCGCAACGTGGCCTTCTCAGGGTCTTCGTCCGTTTCTTGCACGGAGGCGGACGGGTCGGAGTGCTTGACTATCCCGACATGCTCCTTACCCTTGCCAGTGCTTCGACCGAGTGCCAGTGACTCGGTGGGTACGGGGAGGCCTAGCAGGTTCCTTTGCTGACGGGTGACTCTCCCTGATGGGTCGAGTAGCGGCGGTACGCCCTCGGATGGTAAGTCCCCATCAAGGAACTCAAGCTCATCTTCCTTATCCACAACGTCGGCCATGTGGACTGTGACCCCTCTTGAGGGCATATCCTCAATGTCACATAGCGAATCGGGCTGTCGTCGGATAGGGTCGAAGAGGAGAGCGGCATAGCGTCCCCAACCACGGACTTGCGCATGGGGGGTGGCCTCCCTGACGATCTTGCGGAGTGCCTTGAAACTCTGGACGCATTTTCGTTGGAGGGCACTCTGGTGACCGGGCGACTTGGGGTGCTGGGCCGCAAGGAGCGCCGCTGCATCAATTAGGCGGCACTGTTTGCCAATCTCCTCGAAGTGCTCTCGACTCCTGGGGTACACTACCTGTTCCCAACGGAGGCGGAAGTGCGTCGCCCACAGGGTCCGACAAAAGCATCCCACTTCTTCAGGGGTAAGCGACTCGGGTACGCGGAAATTTAGCGCCGCCGTGGGCCAGAACTTCTCTGGGAAGTAGTCCGCTGCAAGAATACTCCAGAAGCTCCTGGGTTCGTCCTCGGGGTTCGGCCCTACATTTCCCCACTCATCAACCGGGGGTGGCTGAGGGACCAGTAGCGGTACCGAGGCGGACCTCTGGGATAGCAAACTCGGCGGTGGAGAATACGGCGAGCGAGCAGACTGGCCACCGTACTCTGGGCCCTCCTCTGAAGAGCGAGGTGACCTGACCACAATGTCACGATAGGACGGGCTAACAGCCACTGCTTCGGGTACGGGAATTGCCATTACTGGTGTCCGGTCATGTCGTGGCTCTACCACCGTTGACCCCCAAAACATCTCCTCGTGATCCCGAGTAGAGGTAGAGGGCGCTTCGGGTGACGGTGGCGGTGAATGCGCGGTCGAAACCTGCGGAATTCCAAGGATTTCTTCCTCCTGGATGTACCTGCGGAGAGAGACGGGAATCCGGTGGACCTCAAATTCCGGGAGAACGAGGCTGACGCGTCTGGTTCCTGCCCCAGTCCTTGATACGGAGGAGCTGGGAGAAGGTTCCATCGCTGAATCGCATTCCGCTTCCGAATCGGAGAAGCGGGCAGGTTTGATCCCCCCCTGGGCCTTCCCAGGATTCTTCTTGTGGTGGCGACGACCCGCTCTTCTGCCCATGGGTGGCTCTTCGGGACAGGGTTGACCCATATCAGGCAGCCCTGGGGCGGCACTAGCGCCGTGGCGGAGAGGGCCCCCACTTGAGGCAGCCGGGGTGCCGGGGGCACCAGGGCAAATATCAAAGGGTACATGGGGAGGACCTCCATGAACAGTACCCACGTGGGCGGGGCCTCTGTTGGAACCGGAAGGAGCATGGGGAAGGCCTCCATGGTCGATGCGAGTGGAGCAAGGCTGACCTTCACTCCTTGAGTTGCTGGGGCGAGAAAGATCTTCGCCAGTCGCAGAGAGGACGTAGGGGGGGCCCCCACGTCGAAGGACCGGATGGACGGTGCCCTCAGAAGAATGGACTTCATACCCTGTACAGCGGGCGCGGGAAGTGTTTCCGCGCTGAGCATCACTGCCCCGGGGCGGGTCTTCCTGCAGGATGGGGGCAGCACAAGGCATGCCTCCACAACGAACCTCGGAGCGGGGAAGGCCCACGCTCTGTGGAGTAGTGGTACGGGGAGGACCTCCGTACGGGGTGGCATCACCGCGGGTTAGCTCGCGACGATCATCACTGGGGCCTGCAACCCGGAGCGTCAACCCGGCCTGCCCATGGGGCGGCTGGGGTCTCAATCTTGGTTGGGCGAAGGGGTGCCCCTGCTCAATGTAGGCGGGGGCATCATAATGTACGTCGGCGGTGGCTCGGGCCACTATAGCTGTCGATGTGGACGCGGCTAGGCGAGCGTCCTCAGCCCGGGACCGGCGCTGACGTCGGGTCAGGCGGGCCGGTGCAGGTGGTGCAGGGACATAGTCTGCCTGTTCTTCCTGCGGGGCCGGACGACGGCGCTGACGTGGCCGGACGGGAGCTCTCGCCTGGGGGTCCTGGGTCGGGGCCCTGAGCGGGCTGAGCCGGACCGCGCCTGCCTCTTCGGCGTAAGGCGAAGAGTCGTCAAGGCGTTCTGGGGATAGGCTCCTGAAACGGTTGAATGTCGAGGTGGGGAGCGGGGGCTCCCTGCGCGGCCTGTTAGGGCGGCGTTGACGGCGGGGTCTGGAAGCCTCCAGGTCCAAACGGGCCATATCCCTGGTCGGGATGACCCCTTGTTCCTCATACCTGCGCACGAGGCTGTTGATCACCCTTCGTTGGATGACCTCTGATGGGGAAAGGGGACGTGGACGTCCCTTATCCCGTGACGTGGCAGCCGTCGTGGCGGTAGTGGCGCCATGTGGAGTGGCCGTAGTGGTGTTGCCCCTGCCCCTGCGCGGGCGAGGAGCGGATGGTGACCGCATCTCTGAAATAGCAACCTGGTTCCTGGCAAACGAAGGGATCAACTCATCAGTACTGAGAGGAAAAGGATTGACAGCCAGTGCCCCAGCGTTCTTCCATCCTCCATGTCTGTGAGAAGGATCCACGCCAACACGCTGCGGAGCGGAGCGCCCCACGTTCTACTACCCTGACTTCTGGTGAGTTCCACGACAGGCCCGCCATTTACTTGGCGGGACCAGGCAACGGATATCTGAATCCGGTGACACGTCAATCTACTGGTGTCTCAAACGCTACTAATCTCCATGCTGAGGAGAAGACATTCACGTCGGGTTCACCATTTCTGTTTCCGACGCTTTCGCCGGGGCGCGCGCGCGCATCCGTCCGCGGGGGAGGGGGACGCGCGGCTTTGTTGCCCCGCATTCCCGCTTTCCAAAGGCGGGCGGCATTCGTTCCTTATTCAGGTACGTCTTCTCCTTGATCTAAACGGGATGATGGGATGTCGGTTCTTCCTCCTGTGGATTCCTCCTCAGAACTCGTCACCTAGTCCGGGTCTCCCTTATAGATTTAATACGTAGTTCGTGAAACTCTTCCCAGTGTCATGTTTCCATGGATGCCGGTTAATTACACTGCTTCTGTCGGGACATTCCAAAGGGTCCAGTCAGGGCAGCAACCTTCGGTCAGGGGAGTAATCATGTTTGAGGCATCAGTAGCATGTCTGGATGCTGGGGTACCTGGCATGTCTGTCTGTTATCCTTGATCACAAGGCTTCTCGAGGGCGTGGAAACCCGAGGCATCCCACATCGAGCGCAGGGAATTACATTTCATAGACACATATCTGAGGTTTTCCTCAGCTTCCCATGTTCAACACAGGGTATGCTGCAAGATTAACGTCTAGCAGAGACGGTTACGCCAAAGGCGTTCCATCCGAGGTTTTCCTCAGGCATCTCATGTTTATCACGAGGTAGGTCGCGAGTTTAACGTCTTGCGGAGGCGGTTGAGAATGGAATGGGACCATCGCAGGGGGGGCGACAGCGAAGTCGGGCTTGAGCCTTGAAGAGGCTTCCTACGTATCCCCGTGGCAGGGAATCAAAGTCCGCGTAGTTCAGGATGGTGCCAGTAAACCGACGTGAAGCTGGACCTTGGTCCGAGGAGAGTTGGGCTTGAACCTCTGGGAGGATTCCTATGTACCATGCCTTGACATGGATCAAAGTCCTCGTAGTTCAAATGATACAGTTTAACGTCATGCGGGACGATAATGAACACTGACGTGAATTGGGTGATGGGTGGTTTGTCGGTAAACCGACGTGAAAGCAGACCTTGGTCCGCTAATGGTGGGCTTGAACCTCATGGAGGCTTCCTACGTACCATGCCTTGACATGGATCAAAGACCACGTAGTTCAGGTGGGTCACAACGGCTTACCGCTGGACCGGAATGGGACCCGACGTGAATGAGCGACGGGTGGGTGTGTCGGTGAACCGACGTGAAAGTAGACCTTGGTCCACTGTTGGTGGGCTTGAACCTCATGGAGGCTTCCTACGTACCATGCCTTGACATGGATCAAAGACCTCGTAGTTCAGATGAAAGTAGACCTTGGTCCACTGATGGTGGGCTTGAACCTCATGGAGGCTTCCTACGTACCATGCCTTGACATGGATCAAAGACCTCGTAGTTCAGATGGTTTCGCCGGTGAACCGACGTGAAAGCAGACCTTGGTCCACTGTTGGTGGGCTTGAACCTCATGGAGGCTTCCTACGTACCATGCCTTGACATGGATCAAAGACCTCATAGTTCAGATGGTTTCGCCGGTGAACCGACGTGAAAGCAGACCTTGGTCCACTGTTGGTGGGCTTGAACCTCATGGAGGCTTCCTACGTACCATGCCTTGACATGGATCAAAGACCTCGTAGTTCAGATGGTTTTCCAGGGTCGGTGCTCACTCTAAGCCCACGTGAGTCATGCTCGGTGTGAGAAACAAGAGGTTGCAAGGACCTGACGATCACGTCGCGAAGGGTGCGTCCGTGAGAAGCGAAGAGGGGCTTACGCGTTGGGCGGCCCATGGTGTTGGGACTTACTCCAGGATGGAGGCCCATGGTGCGACAAAGCGCGGGAAAGATGGACCTTGGTCCGACAATGGGAGGTGCCTCGTTCCCTATCACGTTCCCCACTGACCTTGGCAGTGGGGGAGTACCGAGATGCACGGGTGCAATCATCCGTACCAAAGGTTAGGGATTTACGCTCTGAGGCGACCCTTCCCCTGCGAACATACACCACTCCGACAAGGAGGATCTCATTCCATGTGCGGAATAGTTCCATTCCCTTGGAGACGAGCGGTGTAATGAATGCTCGAGCTGGGGGACCCTTCGTGAGGGAGACGAGGTTGGGTCACAGTTTAACGTCATGTGTTGAGGACGTGGTGCTTGGCAGTTTAACGTCCTGTAGCTCGGACGAGGTGGGTTCACTCCACACCCCTAGGGCTTACATAACCGGTACCCTCTGGTCCTTGGGGAAGGGAAGGTACCAGTAAGGCCATGGTAGAGGGGGGTCGAGGGAGGAGCCATCAAGGGGTCCACGTTAGCGTGGCTATGCGAAGAAGCAATAGCCGTTAGCGTGCCTATGCGAAGGAGCATTGGGCGAAGCAACGCTACGGGAGGTGTTGTCCATGGGACTTTGAAATCACATCGTGCAAACCTGGAGGGTCGCACGGAAGGAGGAATCGCTAAGCAGAGGAGTGTGCTTTGCGAAGTGGGGTGCCATGGCCTTAGCATGGGGCATAGGTGGGAGTGGGTGGTGCTTCGCGAAGTGGAACAGTGTTCGCGGAGCATTGCCTCGCGAAGAAGGAGTGGTTCGCGAAGCAGGGTCCTGCCAAGCAATGTGCTTCGCAATGCATAGTTATCCTGCCTTGGCATAGGGATTACTAGCATGGGTTGGGTGTTTCGCGAAGCACGAGTGCTCTGCGGCTGCCCGGGTTCCCTTGGGAATCCCCTTCCTTTGCGAACGCCCTTGGGCTTCGCGAAGGGCATCCCTCTCGGAAGAGGGGCTCAGGACGAAATAAATCAGAGTCGTCTCGCGAAGTAGAAATACCTCGCGGAGCTCATGATTCCCGGGGCAAAGCTTGCTTCGCGATTCGGGAGAGGAGAAGCCGAAAGGTCGGATTGTCTGTCCCGTGGGACTCAGGGGGAGTCGAGTATTTATAGGGAAGGGGCGCCGCGAAGCAGGGCTCGCGCGCCGCCTTCGGGGCTTCGCGGCGGCTCGCGAACGTCAAACCGGTTCGCGGAGGATGACCGCCTCCGGAGCTTCGCGGCGCCTCGCGAACGTCAAAACGGTTCGCGGCGGATTACCGCCTCTGGAGCTTCGCGGCGCCTCACGAACGTCAAACCGGTTCGTGGCGGATTACTGCCTCCGGAGCTTCGCGGGGCCGCCAAAGTTGGGGCGCTTCGCGGCGGGGCTCCGCGGACGGGCTCCGTGGCTGTGCTTCGCGGCTGTGCTTCGCGAGGCAGCGCGCCGGCTCTCTTTTTCGTTCCTTCCTTTCGGGCCGGATTTTTGGCGCCAACAATAATAAACTTGTGTTAATTATTTAAATTATTTATAACCTTTTTTTGAGTTTATTATTACTTTTATCTCACTTAATATCATGTTATAACAATTACATAATTATTAATGTTCATGTTATATGTTTTGTCGATACTGGGTACATTAGTCCAAAATAAATTTGGTAATATTTCAATAGTCAAAGTGGTCATTACTAAATAATTTATAGACTAATATTCAGGATATAATAATAAATTTTATTCATCAATTATAATTTAAAATCAAATCATATATTTATGGTTATGAAAATTGAACAACATTATAATCATGGAGAGAGTAGGTTGTACGTATGCATAAGTAACTTTCCATTTTAAACATTAATTATGGAAAGAAGGTGTGTATTATTTGATAATTATATAATTATAAATATATATTTCATATCATAGTAATAATTTAAATATTCTTATATGTATTATTCATGTCATGTGGTGATTAAAAATGAATCAAATATCATTGTGGCAGTGATAGTTTACACGTATGAACGAATGATGTTATGATTTTTATGTGCATGGAAGGTAGGAAAGTGATTGATATATAATTCAATTATAATGATAAATATGTAATTAATATCATATATAAACATTAATTCCATCATTATAACCATTATTTATATATGGTAATGGAAAACGAATTATATCAGTTCATGGAGATGATAGTTCACACGTACACACAAATGATTAGTTATTTTCTAATTTTATGAAAGTGAATATGGTTTCAAGTGATTATATTAACATAACAACATATCATTATATTTAATATATTTTATTTATTTTTCCTCATGGTTGAATACTTTTTTACAGTAGTGTAAGAAGAAATAAAATATAAACACTTAAATAAAAATGATACATCTTTCTCGGGCGATTTCTTTTGATTATCATCTTAGCACATCTAAAGTGGGTGTTATCACTAATCTAAGCCCTCAAGAATATAGGAAGAGACTATAGTAAGGGTTTTGGATAGATATTGGCTGAGTGAAGTAGGGTTTTAAGTGTGAAGAAATGATAATAAGTAGTGCCCTTTTATAAGACAGGGGAGGGGAAGTCTTGGAATTATTCAAAGTATTAAATTAATATAAATTACTTTTCTATTCATAGTGGCACCGAATTGACTTATGTATAATATATGATGTGGATGGTTAGAAATATATTATTCAAATAAAAATTAGATATGTTTTATTATTTTTTTTGATCCTTATATTTTTGTTCTTACCCTTATATTACCATTTTAACTCTTACTATGATATCATGTAATTTACACATTGAAGGTTAATATAATTACAATAACATGAAAAATGACCAATAAATGATTAATTTATGACATTTTAGTAATTATAATAATTATTTGTCAGAATTTTATAATTTGTTTGACTTTTATTTCATTTAATAAAAAATTATTTGTTTTAAAATATCATTAATGTACATTTTAACACTATTCATTAATTTACTTTTTAAAAATATCATAATAAATTGATATCTTTAAAAAAATCTATTAAATCATCCCTAACATGTCAAATTAATCCAAAAACAATTGTTGATGACATCAATTATATCAAATTATATATATTTTAATATTTTTAATATCATTTATTTAATTTTCCCATTAATGAAGCATTTACAACATCATCATTGTGTCACCATTTAATTTAATTATTTATGTCATAAAATTTATAAATAAATTACCATGATGTAGGTACAGAATTTATATTTCTAAAAACTATTTCTAGTCTAAAATTTATTTTATATACCCACATATAAAAATGTTTTACTTTTGAAAAAAACAATGTGAAAAAAATTTCTTTTCTTTGAAAAATATACTATAAATGTCTTAATGTCATCCTGGTGGCATCAAGAGCTCCAAAAACAAGCCCAAAGATGAATTTGGTCAAAAATAACTCATAAAATTAAATTTTACCACATTTAATGGTATTTTATAATATTTTATAATATTATTATTACCCTTAATTACTAAATTTACCCTTATCCATGATAATAAAAATAATTACTGAAGTTACTATTCATCTTTTCCAAAAATGAAAGGGAAATATTTAATCAAATTTTATCATCTAATTCCAAATAATGAATCCATTTTTAAAAAATAAAAAATATTTAAGTGTCTGAAATTGAATTAAAATTAATTCTGTTGATGAATAAAGAAAACATGTTTTTAAAGTAAAAATGTTCAAAAGTTCACATATTTTTTATATCCAATTTCAATGTTCAATTGAATCCAATTACCTAAATTGGATTAAATGATAAATAATTGATTCAATTATACTTTAAAACCATTAAAATATAAAATTTAACAATATTATTAAATTTAATTAATAAGTAGTTTCAATTAAAATGCAGTATTTTTTCGCTATTCATCAAAAAATGAATCTTATAAAAAAAAATCAAAAATTAAACCAATGTAAATTTTCATACACTTATTTCAAATAAAAAGTTTATTTTTTCTATAAAAACTAAGAAAATTTTCAAAAACTATATTTAAACAAATTTCTTAATCAAAAGGTGGTAAATATGCTTTTTTTGAAAATAATTATTTTAACCATAAAATTGGATTTGTTCTCATATCATATTTAGAAAAAACATAAGATGAATTTTAATTATTATATTTAATATATTATATATATATATTTCATTAATATAATCCAATAAGAGTGATTTTTTATTTTATACACACTTTCTCACACTTAAATAGTTTTTGAGAAAAACAATTCCTTTTATTTTAAAAAAGGTTTTATTTTCATTTATAATTAATTAGTCACCAAATAATTAATTATATAATACTGTGTAAACCCTATTTTCATAATTAATTAAATCCTATTCATTCTCTCAATTCAATTTACTATATGATAACCGACACATTTGAATAATAATATTTAGTTGTTCGTTTAAGCCCAATATGGAATATCTTATACTCTATCAAATATAGTGTTTCCTTTAAAAAAATCAGGATGTTACATTATCCCCCCTTAATAAATTTAATGATCATAATTTGAACTCAGAAACATAAACTAGGGGGTTTACTTTTCAAAATATCTTTTTTGAAATTCCATATCAAAAAAAATGATTAATGAAAGTTCCACTTTAAAATACAAAAAGGGGAGTATTAAGGTCACTTGAGATATCATATACTAGGTCTATATGTAATATGAAATCAATATGGAAGAGAAGATTAAGTACCATGTTCTTATGTGGAAAGATAGAAAAAAATTCATGGTAAATCTCACAAACAAAAAACTATAAATCTATGATGGGATAAAAGATTATTGATTTCTTAGTAAGAAAAGTAAACAGATAATGTTTTACATTCAAAATACTTTTCCTCGAATTGAGTATTTACTTTAATATATAATAAAATAAATAAATAAAAATTATTTCATTTATTTCCACTTTATAAGAAAAATTTTATACTGATAACTTTCCCATAATTATGATGTGCTTATCTAAAAATAACATTAATCCGACAAGATCACAAAAAACCTAAAGGTTATCAATACCTTAAAATTCATGTCCAAAAGACTTAAAATTCAATTTTTATTGATTTTCAAAAGCGGCTTTTTGGTGGAGCCGACTCATGTCCAAAAGAAAATTCATAATTATCAACAAAATAAAACCTTACATAAACATAAAAACAACAAAACATCTCCTATAAAGGTCCTTAATCACTTATTATCACATCACTTAAAACCATAGAAGGTGTGTCTAAAAACTTGAACATATGTATAACCTTAAAAAAATACCAATCTCCCTGGAGCTTCCATCACATTAAAAGATTTCTCAACATCAAGTCAAGTAGTATAAAAATATTTTCCACACCTTTTTATTTCTAATCATTGTGATTTACACCTTTTGTAAGTAACTTTAGAGACATGTTATCATGATGTACCAACTCATTGAAACTAAACCATCCAACCATTGTCTTCTCTTTACATTCATGATAATCTCCCCTGTAATCCCGAGCCATATGACCAAGCATACCACATCATAAGAACTTAACCATATTTTTAAGACATTATCCAGGGCTCTTTTTACCACACTTCGCACAAGATGGGAATTTTGTTTTCTTACCTTCTATCTTATTTGATAAATCCTTTTCCATCTCCTACCAACTGGACCATTTATTTTTCTTATTTTCATGGGACACATGAACATAATAAAACTCTATTTATACCTTCTCATAACGTCAAACAAGTTTTAAAATTCTTTTGAACTCACAAGAAGCTAATTACCTTTTATATATAATCTTCAATCATAAGTACAACATATTTATCTTTCAATCAAGATCCTAAATAAAATTTGGGATGTACCTCTCCAAATAGGTGAATTTGTTTCTTATAAAGTCACCAAATCCTACTCCCTTTCTCTCAATTCAAATATTTTTTCCATCTTAAGTCATATATTCTCAGGAAACATTTTCTCAAGAAATATATTCTTAAATTTATCCCATTACAAAGCATCAATCTCTTCACTTTAGCTACTATTATTTATCATCATCCTCCACTAGTCAACTTCACCTTCAAAATGATAAATTGATAGAGTTTCCTTTTGGTGATATAGAAAACCACGACATCAAATATATTTTATAAGTATTTAATCCATGCTTTAGCTATCACAGTGTCAGATGATCCTAATAATGATGGGGGATGTTGACTCCTAAAATTTTCCATTATAGGCATGTTCCTTCATGGTACATCAGGTCCCTAACTATCATGGATTCCACCACCATTTATAGCTTGAGTCAACTGATCCATCACTGAAAAAAACTATTTTCTTATGATTCCAACTATCTCTGGATGAATATTTTAAAGGATATTTTCCACTTGATTTCTTCCCACGACAACTACCCTATTTACTCTATGGAAAATTGTTCAAAATATATTTATCTTTGTTAAAGAAACAAGGAAATAGTAAAATTATACATCATTTAAACTTAAACATGAAGTAACATATTCTAATGGAATGTTATTAACACAATCATAACCTATAAATTTTTCTAAACCATTCCATTAAAACCAACTATAATGAGTTGGACTTAAACATTACATAATCTTGGATGAAGTCAAGAATTTTACATTATTTCACGTTGAGGATCTTTTAATGTTTAGAGATTAAGATAATTAAGCCATAATTCATACCTAAAACCCATAATAGTCAAATTGGACACATTCAAACAATATCCATTTTCCCATAATCTAGAACATTTAAAATAAAGCATGATATATTTCATAAAAACTCTTTATGAAATTAAACATGACAACTCCAAATTATTACTGATCCTTAATTCCTATGAAAAAATTAAAAAACAAGGGATGAGCATGAAAATATACATAAGGGATACATAAAGAAGTAAAACTATTACTTTTTTTAAAACATTAAAACTCAAGAATACTTTACCATAAATTAATAATTTCACCGTTAAGAAGTAGAAAATAATTTCCTTTTAAACTAAGATCTTTACTGACCATTTTTGAAATCAAATGAATAATATAAAACCCATAGAAAACATAGATTACCCTTAAAGGTAACTTAGTACATAATTATACTTAAATGGAAAAACCATGAGGTCAAATTACATACTAGTAACTATTAATAATGGAATATCCATTTCACTGACTTTCATACCCAATGAATTGAAGGTTATGACATAACCATCCATCCTTGGTTTATCACGAAACCACCCATCCTTTATTTATCAAATAAAAACCCGTAAAATTTTATAAGTACTGTTATATAATCATAACACATAAAATATTGAAATTTTAAACATTTAACTCATAAAATTTAATTTTTAGTCACAAGAAATCATATCAAGTTATGGAAATAACCAATTCATTTTCAAAACCATTTTCAATAAAAAAAGTCCCCAAAAATGGGAAAGGGTATTCTAATAATTGTATATAATGAATATATTTTATGTTAATTTAATGTATTGATTTATGAATTTAATTGACTAATCATTCCAATTTTGGATTTTAATGACTTTTTTTATTACTTTTTGGAAGGAAACCACTGATTTATGATAAAGGAATGAAAATAGAGGGAAATTGGATCTAAAAGACACTTTGTACCGCTTCGATTCGTTCGCGGCATGAAATAAGATTTTTTATTGTATTTGAAGCTATAAAAACTGAAGCATAACAATTACACATCGTCTAATTAGATTACAAATCATGAATTCATTTGGGATAAAGGGACCCACCAGGACAATTCATTAAGTCAAAATACACTGTGAAATACCATTACATGTCGTGTAACTATATTATACGACATGAAATTTTTTATGACATGTTTCTAGTGAATAAATATGTTTATATTAATAGGATATGAATATTTAAATGTTACAAAATGGGAGTTGTGATTAAACATCATGAATGGAGTTAAATTTTCATATTTATCAATGAAATTTTCATGAGATTCGTGCACATAGAGGAAATCTAGGATAAGGATTTCATGATGACTAAACACATTAAATGTTAAGAAATGTGTCCAGTAGATCCCTGACAAAGTCTATAAATAGATTATTTTCATGTTGCTATGATATTAGTTTCATATTCTATATAGAGGACCACTACAAGACGCCTTCAAAGATATACTTCTCTTTGTTCTTTAGATTTTATTCCTTTTTTTCCACACCCATTCATGGTTAGATTTAGAAGGTAATTTCTTCGTGTCGATGCATGCATGATTAATGGGTATAGAATGTATGAGGTATTTTATATTTTAATACCAGTCATGTTTGGATTTAATATTTTTTATTTAATTCCATCCTTCAAAAATTTCTACTTGCATGACCATTGTGAGCAGGGTGACGAATTGGGTTTAATTTATTTGTTTCTTTGAGAAATATCATTACCTTGATGGATCAAATTCCAATATTTAATATGTGATCTATTTTATATAATTCCACTATGACCATTGGGTTTTTCCTTTACCTATGTTTAAATAATGTTCTGGGTCACTCATATTTTACAATACGATGTACCTGACCCTGAAAAAAGGGAAGATAGGGACGAAATGAATTTATTGAGACCAATGGACTTACATGAACATAAGTATCAAAACAACATGATTGGTATTTAATTTTTTTATACATTTTCATCCCATGAACCTAGAATCAATGATGTCTTACACACATTTTTTTATGTCTGATCCCTTGAAAAATAACATTCATAATAGTTTATGTTTATTTTCTGAATATCAAAATTAGTTTAGATGTTTTTTATTTAATTAATATTTTATCCAACCCTATTTCTGTGGGTTTGACCTCAGACTTGAAAATCATATACTACCCTATAGTTAATAGTTTTATTTTTTCATTTTTTTAAATTTACAAATTGGTTTACTTAGTGTCAATTAACGACACCCGTAGGGATATCCGATGTCCTTTTATTTTAAAAAAATTAAGGATTTTAGAGGAATCCAAATATAAAATAATGGTCATGGCGGTAGAGAAGTTTTTGTCTCTATAAAAGTTAAAAAGAATATTCCTTCTGTCATTTATCAAAATGTTCCGTATAAAACACATAAAAGATTACCTTTGAAAACCTGTGAGGTAAATTCAAAATATAGATTAAATGTCCTTTAAAATAGTAATATATCCATATAATTAATAATTAAAATAATATTAATAATATTCATATGGAGAAAAATATTTGACAATTAAATCTATAAACATTTGAAGCATATCATACCACTTTTAACATTTAAATCATAATCCACATGAAAGAGTAACATTTAAAAAACATTTATTAACATGTGGATAGATAAAAAAAATATATTAAATATAAAAGGGTATGTATGTACAACATATTAAATTATAAAGATTCATATCATCAAGAGATGCCTCAATGAAAGGAAATTGAGACAAAATCACTTACCTTGATTCTGATTCATCATGTATGTAATTTAATTTCTTGAATAATAAACTTATGTTAATTATATACATTCTTGAAACTCTTTTTCAATATTATTATTCCTTTTATGTCACTTGATATCATGTTATAACAATTAGTGAATTATTAATGTTTATATCAGATGTTTTGTTGATATTTGGTACATGAGTTCAAAATGACTTCAGTAAGATGTCAATAGTCAAAGAATTCATTGGTCCATCATCTCCAAAATAATATAAATGAAATAATAATTACTTTTATACATAAATTATATCTTTAAATAAAACCATTTATGTATGGTTATTAAAAATAAACAACATTATAATCGTAGAGATGGTAGGATATACAAATGCATGAGTAACATTTCAATTTTTCAATGATAATTATGGAAAGAATATATGTATTATTTTATCATTAAATAACTATAATAACATCATTAATATCATATTATTCACTTAAATATAATTATATAAATTATTCATGTTATGTGGTTATTAAAAATAAATCATATCTCTTCGTGTAGATAATAGTTCACACGTACACACGAATGACATTATCATTTTTTTTGTGAATGGAAGGTAAGAAATTAATTGATATATAATTATCTTATAATTATATATATTTCATTAATATCATATAAAAACATTAATCCCATCATTATAACAAGTTTTCATAGATGGTAATGGAAAATGAATAGTATCGGTTCGTGGAGATGATAGTTCACACGTATGAACAAACGATTAATTATTTTCTCATTTGATTGAAATAGATATGTATTTAAGAGATGATATTAACATAATAATGTATAATTACATTTAGGATACTTGATTTATTATTTCATCATGGTTGATGAAAATTTAAAGGTAGTGGAAGAAGAAATAAAATAGAAACTCTTAAATAAAAAATGATACCTCTTCTTCGGGTAATCTTATTTTATTATCATCTTAACACCTATAATGAGGGTTTTATACCTAAAATAATTCATTCATAATGTGGGTAGGTATTATAGGAAGTGTTTTGTGAAAATCATGAAAAAATGTGATTTTAGGTGTTTATAATTGATAAGAAGTATTGTCCTTTTATAAGAGAGGGGAGGGGCACTCTTGGAATTATTCAAAAGTATTAAATTAATATAAATTAATTTTTTATTTAAAATGGATAAAAATAGTTTTTTGTCGAATATAGGATTAGTATGGGTTAAAATCCATTCATCTTATGAAAATTAGATCAGCTTTTATTATTTTTGTAATCCTTATCTTTTTGTTTTAACGCTTATTTTAGCTATTTATCTCTTACCATGTAATCATGTAATTTACACTTTGAGGGTTAATATAATTATCATAACATTAAAAAAGACAAATAAATGAGTATTTTTGGACATTTTAGTACTCAAAAATATTATTTGTCATAAGGTTAGATTTTTTTGGATTTTATATCATTTAATATAATATTATTTATTTTAAAATATCATTAATTTTAATTTTAACACTATTCATTATTTTACTATTTAAAAATATCATAAAAACATGATATCATCTGAAAATCTCTATTAACTCATCTCTAATGTTTTTTATATTTTTAATATCATTTATTTGATTCTTCCATTAATGAAGCAATTATTATATTATCATTTTGTCACAATTTAATTTAATTATTTTATTCCTAAAAATTATAAATAAATCATCATTATGTGGGTAGAAATTTTATCATTATAAATAATACTTATATTCTACGATATCCCTTATATAACCTCATATGAAAAATATTTTACCTCTTAAAAACAAGAGTGTGATAAAATTGACTTTTCTTTGAATAAAATAATATAAATGTATTAAAGTTATCCAAGTGGATCCAAGAGCTCAAAAAAGCTGGCCAATGATTATTTTGGTATTAAATAACCCATAAAATGAAATTTTGACACATTTTAGGGTAATTTTCTAATATTTTATAATTTTATTTTTACCCTTAATCCCTATTTCACCCTTAACTGTTGTAATAAAAAAATTACTAATGTTACTATTCATGTTTTATAAAAATGAAAGGAAATATTTAATAAATTTTGATTCTAAATATAGAATAAATTGTTTAAAATTAAAAACACATAACTGTATAGAATTAATTTAAAATTTATCCTATTGACGGATCAAGAAAATGGATTTTTAAAGTAAAAACGTTCACAAAGGTCACAATGTTTTTATCTTTAATTTCAACATGTATTAGATTCCAATGACCAAAATTGGATTAAATTATAAAAAATTGATTCAATTATACTTTAAAACTATAAAAATATATAATTTAACAGTAATAAAAATTGACGAAAAGGTCTCTTCAATTAAAATGTAGTATTTTTTCACTATTCATCAAAAAATAAATCTAATCAGAAAAATATCAAAAAATAAACCAAATTAAATTAGTTATACTTAGATGTAAAATAATAAGTTTATTTTTTATTTATAATTAATAATAGTGTCAGAAAATATATTTAAATCAATTTTACCATTAAAATGTGGAAAATAAGCCTTTTTAGAAAAATACTTCTTTTATCTGCAAAAATTGATTTCTTCTTTTATGATGTCTATAAAACACAGAAGATGAATTTTAAACATTATATTGAATATATTATATTTATATTTCATTAATTTAATCCAATAATTGTGATTCTATTATTTTATAAACACACTTTTTCACACTTAAATAGTTTTTCATAAAAACATTTCATTTTATTTTAAAAAGGGTTTTATTTTAATTTATAATTAATTGGTCCCCAAATAATAAATTATATAAATATGTGTAAACCATATTTTCACAAATCGTTTAATCTTTCTCATTCCTTCCATTCTAACGACTATGTGATAACTATAATATTTAAATAATAATATTTAGTTGTTCATTTAAGATTAATGCAGTGTATCATGTACGCTATCAAATATAGTGTTTCCTTTTAAAAAAACTTGTGATGTTACAAAAAATATAATAAACATGTTTCATTATTATTAATAAGTGCATAATAATTTCTATTTAGTTGTCTAAATTTATAATTGTGTTCATAAATGATCTGGGTTACAATGTCCAAATATAGCAGTGATAACCACACTATAAAGGCTGCTATGGATACGACCCCCACCACATCTCATAGGAATAGGAATCTATGGATAGAGTTATCTCTATATTTGTAAATTTGAGGTGACCATAACTACAGACCCCCTCTATGCAACATGATATCCACAGTAATGGGCACCAACATTTATAGGACTTCTATTGTTGTGTGATCAATTTTATTATGGAAATAGACCCCTCTGCACCATTCTATAGCCACATAAAAAGGTGACAAAGGATATAGACCCTACCCCACTACCCTATATATTATGTAATGATCTATCCATGAATATTAATTGTTTTCCATGGCCATACCTCAAGAAATATTTTTTCCCATAGTACCATGGGCAATTATTTTTCCCCATGATTTTTTACTATGGATATAGGTAACCTAATTCCATGAACAATCCCAAATGTGGCTATAGTTATGTGCCTATAGGTCATTTTCCTAGTAATTCATTATATAATTATTTTTGAAGAAGCATACAACATTGAACACCAACTAGGAATATTGAATATATCAAATTAAATAAATGTAATAAAATTCAATAAGGATCTACTACCATCCACAAGCCTCACCTCATCCCATTAACTAGACTGCAACCTAAATACCTCTCACTATAATGAAAATTTGATACATTAACAATTATAACACTTTGATCACTTATGTCTGATTGGGAACCTAATTTACATGTCCAACCGAGTAGGGTGTGTGTACACATAAGTAGGGCACCACTAATGAGGTCACAAAAAACCAGTAAAGCAGTTTATGCACAAGTGATATGCTGAAATGAAAAATAAATATACTATGAAAGAATATATAAATTATCCCTTATCAATACTCGAGTTATATCATGACACCTGAGATCATTTATACCTACTTTATCTGGTACCTATGTGTCTCTATGAATGTGACATACTATTCTATCCAGTATTAGGATGATGGATGATTCTTAGGATAATGTATTAGTAAATATAGTAGTATCAATACCATAGATGATTACTTGGATTTTGTCTAACAAAACCCAATATAATTATTGTAACACCATTAGAAAAGTGAGAATTAATAGATTAAATGTCACTAATCAATAAAAAAAAGTTTCACCTTCATTTTTGGGAGCCTACCTGATCAGAACTCCAAAGTTAAACATTCTTGTCCTAGAGTAGTGTTAGGATGGGTGACCTTATAAAATGTTTCTTAGGGTATGTGTGAATAAGTAAAAATGTACACTGAAATAAAATATGTTGTCTTATAGAGAAAATCATTATTCATATAAGTAAGCCTAATGGTTGACTTCTTATGGTGTGCTAGGAAGGAAATAAAGGTATTATAGGATACCCATGGTGTTAGATGATAAGGTTCATATCTTGAGGATGTCAGGTCATGAGAAATGGTATCATCACCAATACATAGCCAAAAGTGGAGTGTAAATACCTAGGTTTATAGTGTGGGGTCCACAATGTGGTTGTTGTTCCTTAATACATGGAGAGTGTAACACCGTTTTAAAATTAGGAATTTAAATACAAAATGTTACAACACATTTCAATAAGGCGCGCCTTTAATCTTTGGAGCATACCTGATTCTAACTCTATAGTTAAGTGTTCTTGTCCTAGTTTAATTTCATGATGGGTGATCTCCTAGGAAGTTCCATAGAGTGTGTGTTATTGAAGACAAAAAAAATAGTAAAATAACTTATGTTATACCTATGTTGATATTCATTAGTCTAATAATTGAACCCAGTGTGTAATATATTATGGTTTGAAGGGAAGGTAACCAAGGAATTATAAGAGACTCATGAGGTTAGATGATGAGTTTTATAGCCTGGAGAATATTGGTTGTGACAATGAATCTAAACAAATAATTCCTAGTAGAATTCCCTTGGAAAATCTAGCTGCATTAGGCTCAATTCTTAGATCCTTAGAAACATATCAGGAATCCGAGTCAGACATACATATTAGATCCAAGTAAATCCCCATGGCATACCATAATCATGATGCATAATCACTGAATCCTAGCTAATAATATATTAATCCCTTTATATCATGTGCACTCAACAAATCATAGAGATTTTCAAGGAATATTATAATATCCAGACTGAGGGAATGATCCTTGAGTTCATCCAAAGAATCCTAAAAGTACCAAGATCAATAGATAACTCCTATGAGAAAAAACTAGGAATCCAATTATATCAGGCTCAATATCCAGATCCTCGGAAAAAACCCTGGGTATTCTAGAGTTATCAGGCACAATCGCTAAATCCCAAGAGCCTCATAGGCATCCCATGTAATTAGAAATAGATCAAAATCCTAGGTACTTCCTATTAATCTCCTAAATATAAACTTAAGGTAAATTACATCACTCACATACATCTCAAAATCTAGTCATTTCTAGCTACATAGGGATCACACTATTGATTCAGGTTCAAAGGTGACATCTGAATTCATTAACACCCATTATTTGATAAACCTTCTCATTGTTAACATATCACTAAGGGACCCATTTGGGTCCCCTAGGACAAATCATAACATTGAATCACTAGGTGGGTTAATTAACTATAATCTAACCTCTCAGGTCATCACTCATCACTCAAAAGGAATAACATCCCTTAATAAAAACATGATCAAATTTTTTCCTTGACGATATTAATGCGTAAACCACACTAGTAGCATTATAAAGATAAATCCAAATTCCCATATCAATTTATGAAGTCATATTAGATTAGTACTCTCATCTAACCTATGAAAAATCTCTAGGGAATACCCTCCTAGGTACTCAAATCTCAAGTAGGAAGGATCAGTCCCCTCATTCATGTTTTATTTATCCCAATGACTCAAAGACATCCAATTATTCCATGATGGCCTACATGATCCAATAAATCTTAGTCCAACACACATCCCTACTCATGTTATTTAAGGGAACCTGTCTGGATCCTTAATATTCATTCAATTTATCTGAATATCAACCCTTCGATTTCATACATATCAAATCATATACTTATAGTCATGAAATTATCCATCATTGGATGAGTCTTTAAGATAGTGTACAAGGGTTCATCGTGACCCTAGTCCCATTTTTTAATCAATAAGTATTTTACATTAATTAAAATGATTAATTTCAAAATAAGTGTCATTCTACCTCATTGGTGAGAGCACACATCACATTCCACATATCAAAATCATAGACTAAAGGGGTATTCTCAATGGATGACCCACCTAAAATATTGAATATTCTTTTAACAACATGATCATCCTCATTGAAGACCATCCAAGCATAAAATAAATACCTTAGAACCTATCTCCAACCAAAAAACCAAAAAAATTAATTATAAAAATTTATAATTAGATATTCATTTTAACCTATGGAGGCATAACAACTAAAAAACTCTCTAGGTTCCATCACATCACTGGAACTATGACCAACAACACATTGAAGGTGTATAGTGTATTCCTGACACCATCCCTAGACAAATTCCTATTGTCTTACTATATGTAAATTTCTAATTTAATTTAATATTATATAAAAACCTAAATAAATTAGAGCATCCACTTACATAAATTGAAATTGTTAAAGGAACTATTTGATTATATTCGTAGGTCCTCTTCTATCAATCACACACAAAATCACCATCATTATGAATAATTTCAACCATGGTCCAATGTAATTCATTAATAAACCCTAATTAAAGCACTATAAAATTAGAGGGAAATAATGGAGAACCAATAATGGATTAAAAAGTATAGTTTTTTCCTTATATTCACTATAAAATCACACCAAGGACATTCCCCAAGAATAGAGGATTAATGGAGGAATATGGACTGGGAGAGGCATAACTAAGATGGAACTCCCATCATTTCACTCCCACTAAAAAATGAAGGGGTTCAATAGAAAAATTACTAGCCTACCCCCAATTAAGAAAACCAAGTATGGGTCACCATTAAAATGATATTAAAACCATGTTATAACACCTCAACATCACGATAGGGTGACGAAACCAATAAAACCCACCATGATTTATACCCTTCGCCCATGCATTGGTCACCCTAAACACGGGTCATGTGGTTGTGTATACCTTGGGATGAGGTGAACCCACTCATTAGGTGTAAGGTCACCGAACCCCAAGGGCCTCCCCATCACATGTTTTTTACCTAATGGTAATCTCAAATGGAACCATTTTTTGAGAGTCCACTCCAACAATACATACTATGATATAGGGTCTGGTGGTCTCCCCTGAATCCCTACTACGATGTTTCCCTCCCTATTGTAATGTGACCTCTATAGATACATTCCACCTGGAACCTATAAATGATCATTTTTATACTCTATTCCTATATTTTCTTCTCCTAGGAACCACAATAACCCATGTTTTCAATCCCTCTACACTAGGAATTTTTTCCCAATCCCCAATCACCCAACCATGATGAAGCACTCAAGACCTTCCATAGTTATTTCCAACCTGGGAAATTTCATACAGATGTGTGGCCTTCCTGGATGCAACACATAAAATCCCATTGAATCATACATACACTCATATATAGCACAAATATGGTTCAATTCTCAGTCTAGGTCATGTTTCTATTTAAATTGTGAAATTTTCAAAAAGGCTACAACCCACACCATGCCAGACAACCATGTTCTATGGAATGGTTCATAGTTTTTAGCCATAACCATCTTCCATGCCTCTCTGAAACTTATTTGATTCTCACCACAACACATGAACACCCAACTATGACTCATTCTACATCCAAAATCATATTTTAGTTCCTTTCCAACCTGCATAATTCCTCTATGAATTCTAGTTCTCAAAATGACCACTCACCAAAATAAGACATTGAGATTCCACAATGAAATTTTCCAATAAAAAAGAAATAGGGTTTTAAAACCACCTCACCTTAGAACTCTATATCCCAAATAATTCTTGGTGGATTTTCGACCATTAATCCTAACCTACATCATTAATCAATTAACAACCAACTCATCATGTTCTACCCTAGAATGAAAAATGATCTTCCACCATGAAACATAAAATGAAAGGTTCACTAATCATTATAAACCAAAAATAAGTTACTTCTATCACTAAATCATTAAGAAAACACTCAATCATACAAAATACAACATAATAGATGTGGTTTCTAACATTCCACAACAAATAATAAGAAAAATCACTGATCAAACTTTCCTTAACTGAAATTTTAGGAAAATGATCAGATGTATAAATTTTTGTTCTATCATATCATCCAATCATAAGTCCTTAATTATAAGAGAAATCCCTATATATTCTAAGAACAAATGCTAAATTTTGAACATGAATCTCAGTCAATTTCTAGATTTTGATCCTTAATTAAACAAACTAGTTGAAATGCTCTCAATTATAGTAATAATAAATCACTGATGTGAATCTTCTTTAGATTACATAAAAACCATAATGAGCCTAACACCAACACAAAAAACTATCTAACGCCTCACTCATACCATAAACTTGGCATTCATTAAGGAACCAGATAAAATCATATTTACTTAGAGTCCGGTATTTAAAAGCTACCTCGATCATCCAATTATCAGTATCATCACATTCATGACCCTACCCACAAGAGGGCCATTCCTCAGGGGGATCATTTTATTTCCATTACACACATAATAAGTGTATCTGACTATCCAACTCATACTCAAGTACTAACACAAGACATCTTCTTCTACCCTTTCCAACCTCACTAGAAATATCCTCCATGGAATCCATCAAAAACCATCCATAATTAGGGATACACTATCAATTTTACAATGGTTAACTTCCCACTATATGGATTCAGTTATAACACTCATTGAGTTTTAACTTAATAATATCAAACAACAAGTCTCTATGATAATACATTCCAAGGAACATAATCAATTAGACCACACCCTGGTACTCCAATCCATATCCGATGTCACCTCTCACTATAGAGGTATATTTATTATTTCATTAAATTTTTTGAGATTTAAGATGAAAATAATTTCAATGAAACACATCACCCGTCACCTCATACATTACCACTCATTGATCCTCAACCCAATAGAACTGTGCATTTTTAACAAGCTCCACCTTGTTCTCACATAAAACCAATGGGTGAACACTACCATACCACTTTGTGAAATGACCTAACTAATTCTTCCATGAGCCCATACCATTGAACATATGACCATAGACCTAAACCATAGAACGTGCTCTGAATTTATGTTTTTCCAATCAAATCATTTTCACCATCATCAGACCACTTCAAAGTCAAGGAATTCACACACACTAAGGTTTATTGTATAATCACCCACCCACCCAAGAATCATTATTAACCTAAAAAATCTACACATTCTATATACATCTTAGATTTTACCATCTAAGATAATTATTATCTATACCATTGGGAATCACTCCCTAAAATAAGAGGTTTAGGAATCCTACCAATCTTTCCCAATGAAACTAAACATTGATTCCAAAATCTTTTCATGTTATTTTTATCATGATAGCTTAATTCATCACTATGCTTATACCATATATTTGATAGAACTACCCAAGAATTAATCTGAAAACCTGAATAATTTATCCATTATTATCATAATTAAAGGAAATCACAATCCGGTGCTAACACCTCTCTCTGTTTACCTCTTATAGAGAAACTAATCTCAATAGAGGTGGGGAAAATTCCCAACTACATAATTATAGGAGTCTTCACATTAATATATTAAGCCGTTTCTTAAAGGAACTAGTCTCTCCAACCTATCTAAAAAACTATACCTCATTAAAAAATAATAGGAATCCACTCTATTCCCATCTGTAATATAACCTAAAAACTCACATGAATCACCCACTATTGGGTACACACACACACACAACACATTAGGCACTATATACCAAGTCACCAGCCTACTGTTGATCTAATTTTCACTAGAAATATACATAAAATACTATCCCATAAGGAACCATTATATCATAAATTTATATGATTGTATAATCTAAGATGATTCATACAAATTAACCCATATTCCGAAAATTTAATTAAGTAGAATAACATCGAGAAGTTATATTGGAGAACCACATGAAGGTTATTTTTCACACTTCATGTAATATAATCTATTTCCTCTCATAACTAATATCATAATTACCCAATATGGGCTAACTAAAAAGTAATTCAATACCCATAATGACCAACTAATGTTCGCTATATATCCCATACACCAAGGTATTGTATAACCATCGAGAATAATCTTTCTATTGATTAAAATTAACTATCATTATATGGAAATAAAATGTTCTATAGCTAATTAGAATTACACCAAAAAGTTATATTCTAAAAATACATATACTTTTTTGGAAGTTTAAATAACTGATACCACTATAATTAGTGAAATTATTAGCACATAGAAATTAAAATGTCATGTGAATCTTATATTTCAAGATAATTAATGAAAACTAACATCTTTACATGTGGATAAGAGAAAAAAACAATAACTCATAAATATTAAAACTGAAGTGGTTCATACTAGGTGAAATCATACAATATTAAGACTATAAACTAAGAACAACAGTCCTATGTCAAGGGTAACCTAGGAATTTTATTAGAAAATGTGTTTACAATACACTAGTCTAAGGTCCATCTCAATATTTGACACATTCTTGATACTTTTTTCCATCTCCCAAAATTATAATACAAAAAATGATATGATAACACTTTTTAATATTCCACTACCCTAGACCACTCAAACAATGGCCGCTACTCAACCTTATTCATTCCTCCCTATAACAAAGAGGTCACAGATGAGCAACATGGGTCGCGTGTGGTACCATCACTACATCAAAGATCATAATTTAACGTATGTTATTTTATCTTCAATTTAGAAAATCAGTATAATTTTTTTAATATTTTTGTGTTTGGTTTTTAGAAACCTTCATGAAATATTTTATAAAAAAACACTTCTACCCTCACCCCAAATCATTTCATCTTGATCTAACCCATCCCACCTTTCCCCCACCCCATGTCATATTTTAATCCTTTACCACCAATTTTTCCTCACTATCGAGATCTTACTTCTAATCCCTTACTAAGGATAATCCCTTCTTCACCCTTAACCTTGTATCTTCCCACATACCCCTTTTCCCCTTAGTAGCTCTGATCCCCTACCATAGATTCACTCAGTCATCCACCTTTCCCCTTTATTTATGATGGTTAGGGGTGATTTTCATAATCTCACCATTTTATTTTAATATTTTTTTAAAATTTCAGTGTATTTTGTGTGTTTTATTCTATAATTTCAATTCTATCATTAAAAACAATCTTGATTGGCTATTCTCTTCATTATTGATATTATATAATAATGTATAAAACAAATGGTGGGTTTTAACCAAAACTCACTTCATTTTCTAGTTATAATTTATTATATTTTTTTATTTTATATACAAATATTTTTCTTTTATTATTGAAAATACAGGCTTGGAACATTAAAAAAATAGATTTTGGGAACATTCAAAAGCACACAAACCCATATTTTTCAAACTATTTATTGCTTAAACCATAAAAAAAGAGGGTTAGAACATTCAAAAAATTTTCCAAAAGAAAGAATTGAGTATGGATTATAAGGTTAGTGAATTATATTATAATTTCTTAACATCATACAACGATCTCCATTTTTCATTTTAAGCTAAATAAACATGATTTTTGAAAAGATTTTATTTTATGATGGATTATATACATTCAAATTAAAATTTTAAAAAATATAGATTTTTAAAAACATAATAAAATTAATCCAATGGATTAAATTTTAAAAATATCAGACAAAATATAGTGACCTTAAATTTATAAAATAGTAATAAATTATTGAAAATATTATTTTAAACTAAAAAATAATTTTATATGATTTTATTTCTCAACTGTAGATGCATTAAAAAATTATAAATTTACATTATTAAAAAATTAAGATTTATATTTTTGTAAAATGACAGTTGCAGAAAATATAAGAATCATCCCAGAAACACATGAACTATAATAGATTAAACATGTCCCCTTCTAATAGTTTTTAATGAATTTTAATATATCAATTACTCAAAAAAAACCCAGATGATATTTAGAACATTTTTCAATATAGTTATCTTCATTTAATTTTATATTTTTTTTGTAAGATGAGAGAGAATGATCACTAAAGAAATATGATGGAATTGAATAATATTGAATTATAAATAACGATAAATTATGTTTTAGAAAATCTTACTTTAGAGGACATGTTAGATGAAAATTATATTAAATATTGCATGATTCTAGCATTATAAGATGGGGAATATGAGTCTATCAACATTATTTTCCTAATGAAAATATATTTCCGAAATAGTCATATTACAGTAAGGGTTATATAAAGAACATAATTATTTCCATTTTTATGTATTTATAGGAGACCCATGGGATTTATAGTCATTTATTCCTTGGTGGAAAACATAAATGTCATTCTTGAAAGTTATGAAAATTCAATTCTCCTGGGTATATGATATGGAATCTCAAATAACAATTTTATTTTGTGGAAAATCATAAGAAAATACATCTAAAAATATTGTAAATAACTTATATTCATATATATATATATATATGAGAACATATTAGTCGATGATGGATTCATTGTTCCATAGATATGAAAATGTATAGAGCCCACGTGGATATACAATAGTGTATCAAACACCCATGCTAATAAATAAAATTATTAATTATGATGATATTATGTTTAAATATACTAATTAGATAAAAATATATTTTATATCATATATAGTTATATAGAAATTGGGGTTGTAATAAAGGAGTTATTGATGGTGATCTCCTGATAAAGTACCCATATGATTATATACTTATTTCTTTTTCTTTCATTAGTTTAAGAATTTGTATAATATATTTTTATGTTATGATCTAGTTTATTCCTATGAAAAAGGAGGATAATTCATAGGTATCCAAGTTTATTTTCCTCTATAACACTAACAAACAAGATTATTTAAAATTTTTTATTTCAAATAAATAGTAATATTTCTTTAAAGTAATTAATATTTATTATGTGTTTTAATTTTCCTTAATGAACTGTACACACTTTTAGATATATGGATAAAAGATGGATCACATTACCGAGTAACACACCTCATCATACTAAGGGTTTAGAATATTTTTTAGATTTTTAAATTAAAAATTTATTCGTTGATAGGAAAATAATATGTCCATGCCCTGAATATAAATTTAGAAGATTGTTTAAGAGGTATGAAGTTGATGAACACTTGATATTAAAGTAATTACCTACTCAATATGTGTATTGGATTTGACATGGAGAATTGAATTTTATATAATGTTTGAGAACAGATGTCAGTAAAAATAATGAGCCCCCAACTTTTTTGACAATGTAAAATGAAATACAAAACCTTATAAGTGATTATTTTGTTATTGTGGTGCAATATCATCCATATCAAAACATATCAGTACATCCGGTTGAGGGTGCTATACATATTAACTTTAAAAATGATGTCTTTGGAACCTTGGAGAACCAAATCAATATTGTAACATTCTAGGGGATCCTCCTTTGAATAATGCAGATACTAATGAAGGAGAGAACTTTACTAAGTAGAAAAATGTGTTATGTGATTTACTTGAGGAAGAAAATATAGATATTTAAGGAGGATGTTTAAAATATTTAAAAATTTCATTTATATTGAAGTTCTACCATATCAAATGTCTATATAGAATTAAAGATAAGTTGATTTATATGATATTTGAACTGTTTCCTAATTTATTACTTAATGTTACGATCCATATGTAATTATATAATATGAACAATGTTATAAAAAATCCGGGTCTAAAATATTAGAAAATAAATGAATGTACCAATTATTTGTTTCTTTTTTGGGGAGAGGATGGAAGTAGACATAAGTGAAAAATAATGGTTTCCTTTAATATATAAGTCAATTAGTAGTGTTTTATTTTTGAATCAACCTACTTATATGAAGAAGAAGAAAACGAACACATGTAAAGGTTTTCATTACCTCCCTTTAAAACCATGATTAAAAACATTATTCATGTCATCAAAAACCATAGAGAACATCAAGTGCCATGATATAGACAATAATAATTATGAGTTAATGTGACATCACAGACATTATAAATCATGCAATTCATCTGATTCAGTACATCCAAATTTTTCATCCAATCCATGGTATGTGAATTTTGGATTTTCTTCTCATGGATTTAATCCATTTAGGAAATTGAGTACAAATTATCTCATTTTGATGATTATTTTGATCCCTTAGTATCTCCCTATGTGTATGTGTATGGAAATAATTTCTTTTAACGTTTTGATGGGTTTTGTTGAAAAAATAACTATAAATGATTTTATGTATTCTTATAGCCTCTAATTAAAGAATTTTATTTGTTATATAGAAATGATGTTAGACATGTGATGAAAATTATAATATAATATTCAAAATGAAAACATTACTAATTTGAACTGTTAGTGACTTCCTAATACATTGGAACTTATCTAATTTGGACACATACATAAGTTTTTTTGTTATATTATTAACATTTTTTTAAAACTAAATGACTATGCTATAATAAAAAATTATGCTTCCTATTTCATTAAATATTTCATGATTCATGTCATAAAATTTAGTTGAACATATCACAATTCTATAGGTCAACTAATCATATACCACCGTCAAATTTTTTGATAGGTTCAGAAATATTGTAACAAATATAAATATTGGATGTGAATTATGTAAGTGGTTTCAATTGAATAATTATGGGAAATGCTATTGAAGTTCATCATTAATTTAAATTAGGAAACAAAAATGGAAAGAAATTAATATTATTCAAACATTCATATTGGTGTTCATCATTAATTTATTTGTTTCTTTGAGAATGATCATTACCTTGATGGATCAAATTTCTCTATTTAATATGTGATCTAGGTTATATAATTCCACCATGACTATTGGGTTTGTCCTTTTCCTATGCTTAAATAAGGTTTTGGGTTACCCATCCTTTGAAATACGAAGTACCAGACCACGAGGAAAGTACAGATTGGGATGAAATGCATCTATCAAGACCATTGGACTCACATGAACCTAATTATGTAAACAACATGATTTTTATTTAATTTTTTTACACATTTTCATCCCATGTACCTCGAATCAATGATGCCCGACACCCATTTTATACTTTATTTTCCCTCATTCTTCAAAAATAACATTCTTAGTAGTATAGATTTATTTACCGAATATCAAAATTAGTTTAGATGTTTATTTATTTAATTAATATTTTCTCCAACCCTATCTCTATGGGTTTGACCTCAGACTTGAAAATCATATACTACCCTATAGTTTATAGTTTTATTTTTCTAGGTTTTTAAATTTAAAAATTCGCTAACCTAGTGTCAATTAATGACCCCCGTAAGGATATCAGATGTCCTTTTATTTTAAAAAAATTAATTCTTTTAGAGGAATCCAAAAATAAAATAATGGTCATGGTGGTAGAGAAGTTTATGTCTCTATAAATGTTAAAAAGAATATTCCTTCTGTCATTTGTCAAAATGTTCCATATAAACCACATAAAAATATTCCTTTGGAAAACCTACCAGGGAAATTCAAAATATAGATTAAATTTTCTTTAAAATACATGTATAACTGTATAATTAATATTTAAATTAATATTAATAATATTTACATGGAGAAAAGTATTTGACAATTAAATCTATAAACATTTGAAACGTCTCATACCACTTTGAATATTTAAATCATAATCCACATGAAAGTGTAACATTTAAAAAAACATTAAATAACATGAGGATAGATAATATATATATATATGAAATGTAAGGGTATGCATGTACAACTTATAAAATATTAAAGATTCATATCATCAAGAGATGCCTCAATGAAAGGAAATTGAGACGAAATCCCTAACCCTGAGTCGGATTGATCATGTATGTACTTTAATTTCATGAATAATAAGCTCATGTTAATTATATAGATTCATGAGAAAAATTTTCAATATTATTTTCCCTTTTATGTCACTTGATATCATGTTATAACAATTACTTAATTATTAATGTTCATATTAGATGTTTTGTTGATATTGGGTACATGAGTTCAAAATGACATCAGTAAGATGTCAATAGTCAAAGTGTTTATTGGTAAATCATCTCCAAAATAATATTCATGACATAATGATCACTTTTATACATAAATTATAGCTGTAAATAAAACCATTTATTTATGGTTATTAAAAATTAACAACATTATAATCATTATGATGGTAGGATATACAAAGGCATGAGTAACATTTAAATTTTTCAATGATAATTATGGAAAGAATATATGTATTATTTTATTATTAAATAATTATAATAATATCATTAATATTATATTAATCATTTAAATATATTTATATAAATTATTCATGTGATATGGTGATTAAAAATGAATCATATCTCTTTGTGGAGATAATACTTCACACATACACATGAAAGACATTATCATTTTTCTGTGAATGGAAGCTAAGAAATTAATTGATATATTATATTCTTATAATTATAAATATGTCATGAATATCATATAAAAACATTAATCCGGTCATTATAACTAGTTTAGATAGATAGTAATGGAAAATGAATAGTATCTGTTCGTGGAGGTGATAGTTCACACGTATGAACAAATGATAAATTATTTTCTCATTTGATGGAAGTGGATATGTATTTAAGTTATGATATTAACATAATAACATCTAATTATATTTATGATACTATATTAATTATTTCATCATGGTTTACGAAAATTTGAAGGTAGTGGAAGAAGAAATAAAATTAAAACACTTAAATAAAAATGATACCTCTTCTTCGGGTGATCTCATTTGATTATCATCTTAACACCCATAAGGAGGGTTTTATACCTAAAATAATTCCATCATAATGTGGGTCGGTATTATAGGACGCGTTTTGATAAAAGTTTGGAAAAAATAGGATTTTAAGTGTTTGTAATTGATAAGAAGTAGTGTCCTTTTATAAGAGAGGGGAGAGGCACTCTTGAAATTCTACAGAAGTATTAAATTAATATAAATTAATTTTATATTCCAAATAGATAAAATATGGTTTTTTTCTAATATAAGATTAGTGTGGGTTAAAATCCATTCATCTTATGAAAATTAGATCAGTTTTTATTATTTTTTTAATCCTGGTCTGTTTGTTTTAACCCTTGTTTTTTCCATTTATCTCTTACCATGTAATCAAGTAATTTACAGTTTGAGCGTTAATATAATTATCATAACATTCAAAAAGACAAATAAATGAGTATTTTTTTTTAAAATTTTAGTACTTATAAATATTATTTGTGATAAGGTTATATTTTTTTGATTTTTATATCATTTAATATAATATTATTTATTTTAAAATGTCATTAATTTCAATTTTAACACTATTTATTATTTGACTATTTAAAAATATCATAAAAACATGATATATTAGAAAAAACTCTATTAACTCATCTCTATTTTTTTTAATATTTTTAAAATCATTTATTTGATTCTTCCATTAATGAAGAAATTACTACATCATCATTTTGTCACCATTTAATTTAATTGTTTCATTCATAAAAATTATAAGTAAATCATCATTAAGTGTGAAAAAATTTTATCAATCTAAATACTATTTATATTATACCATATCCCTTATATAACCTCATATGAAAAATATTTTACCTCTTAAAAACAGGAGTGTGATAAAATTGACTATTCTTTGAATAAAATACTATAAATGTATTAAGGTTATCCAAGTGGATCCAAGATCTCAAAAAAACGTCCCAATGATTATTTTGGTATAAAATAACCCATAAAATGAAATTTGGACATGTTTTAGGTTAATTTTGTAATATTTTATAATATTATTTTTACCCTTAATCCCTGATTAACCCTTAACCGTGTTAATAAAACTACTTACTAAAGTTACCATTCATATTTTATAAAAATGAAAGAGACTATTTACTAAATATTTATTCTAAATATAGAATCTTTTTTTATAATTAAAGATAGATAAGTTTATAAAATTAATTTTATATTAACCCCATTAACAGATCAAGAAAATGGTTTTTTAAAGTAAAAATGTTTACAAAGGTCACAAAGTTTTTATAAGTAATTTCAATGTGTATTTTATTCCAAGGATAAAAATTGGATTAAATTATAAAAATTGATTCAATTATACTTTAAATCCATAAAAATATATAATTTAAAACTATAAAAAAATTGATGAAAAAGTATTTTTCAATTAAAATGCAGTATTTTTCACTATTCATAAAAAAATGAATATAATCAGAAAAATATCAAAAAATAAAAAAAGTAAATTTTTTATACTTATATTTAAAATAAGAAGTTTATTTTTTTCTTATATAATTAATAAAAGTTTCAAAAGTTATATTTAAAACAATTTTACCATTAAAAGTCGGCAAATAAGCCTTTTTAGAAAAATACTTCTTTTATCCGCAAAATTGGATTTGTTCTTATATCATGTCTATAAAACACAAAAGATGAATTTTAAATATTATATTTTATATATTATATTTATATTTCATTAATTTAATCTAATAATGCTGATTTTCTTATTTTATGAACACACTTTTTCTCACTTAAATAGTTTTTCATATAAAAATTACATTTTAGTTTTAAAAAGGGTTTTATTTTCATTTATAATTAATTGGTCACCAAATAATAAATTATATAAACATGTGTAAACAATATTTTCATAATTCATTTAATATTTATCATTCCTTCCATTCTAATGACTATGTAATAACTACAATATTTAAATAATAATATTTAGTTGTTCGTATAAGCTTAATGCAGTGTATCATGTACACTATCGAATATTGTGTTTCCTTTTAAAAATACATGTGATGTTACAAAATATTTAATAAAAATGTTTTATTATTATTAATAAGTAAATAATAATTTCAATTTAGTTGTCTGAATCTATAGTTGTGTTCATAAATGATCTAGGTTACAATGTCCAAATATAGTTGTGATAACCACACTATAAAGGCTTATATGGATACATCCCCCATCGCATCTCACATGAATTGGAATCTATGGATAGAGTTATCTCTATATTTGTGGAGTTTATATGTCTATGGCTACAGAACCCCTCTATGCAACACGATAGCCATAGGAATGGGCACCAACATTTATAGGACTTCTATTATTTTGTGCCTAATTTTCCTATGGAAATAGACCCCTCTACACCATTATGTATCCATATAATAAGTGATAAAGGATATATACCCCACCCCACTACCCTATAGCTAAGGGAATGATCTATCCATGTATATAAATTTTTTTCCATGCCCTTACCTCAACAAATATCTTTTATCATTTTAGTATGGGAAATGATTTTCCCATGATTTTTTTACTATATATATAGGTGACCTAATTCCATGAAAAAGCCCGAATGTGGCTATATTTATGTGCATATAGGTCATTTTTCTATAATATCCTTATAGGATAATTTTTAAAGAATCATAAAACATTGACCACCAACTAGGTATCGAATATAACAACATAAATAAAGGTAATAAAATACAATAAGGCTATACTACCAACTATCCACAATCCTCACCTCATCCCATTAACTAGACTACAATCTAGATACCTCTCTCTATAATGAAAATTTTATACATTAACCAATCTAACACTGTGATCACTTATGTCTGATTGGGAAGCTAATTACCATGGACACTCGAGTAGGGTGTGTGTACACATAAGTAGGGAACCACCAATGAGGTTACAAAAAAACCAGTAAAGTAGTGTATGTACAAGTGATATGATCAAATTAAAAGTAAATATACTATGGAAGCATAAAAACAATTATCCCTTATCAATCACCGTGTTATATCATGATACCTTAGATTTTTTATACCAACTTTATCTGGTACCTAAGTGTCTCTGAGTGTGTGACATACTATTCCATCTAGTATTAGAATGATGGATTATTCATAGGATAAAGTATTAGGAAATATAGTAGTATCAATACCATGGATTTTCACTTGGATTATGTCTAACAAAACCCAACATAATTATTGTAACACCATTATAAAAGTGAGACTTAATATATTAGATGTCACTAATCAAGAAAAAATGTTTCACCTTCCTTTCTGGGAGCCTAGCTAATTAGAACTCCAAAGTTAAACATTCTTGTCCTAAACTAGTGTTAGGATTGGTGAACTTAAAAAATATTCCTTAGCGTATATGTGAATAAGGAAAAAATACACCGAAAGAAAATATGTTGTCTTATAGGGAAAATCATTAGTCATATAAGTAAACCTAATGAGTTACATCTTGTGGTGTGATGGTAAGGAAACAAATGTATTATAAGATACACATGGGGTTAGATGATAAGGATCATATCTTTAGGATGTCAAGTCTTGATAAATGTTATCAACACCAATACATAGTGAAAAGTGGAGTGTAAATACTAATGTTTATAGTGTGGGGTCCACAATGTGGGTGTTGTGCCTTAATACAGGGAGAGTGTAACTCCCTTTTAAAATTAGGAATTTAAATACTAAATGTTAAAACACATTTCAATATGGCACACCTTTAATCTTTGGTGCATACTTGATGCTAAATCAATAGTTAAGTGTTATTGTCCTAGTTTAATTTCAGAACGGGTGAAATCCTAGGAAGTACCATAGAGTGTGTGTTATTGAATACATAAAAATATTAAAATAAATTATGTTAAACATAGGTTGATATTGATTTGTATAATAATTGAATTTGTGGGTATTATATTATGGTGTGAAGGGAAGGTAACCAAGGTATTATATGAGACTCATGAGGTTAGAAGATTAGGTTTATATCATGAGGAGTATGGGTCATGACAATGAATCTCACCTAATATTTCCAAGGATAATTCCCTTGGAAACTCTAGCTACATTAGGCTCAATTACCAAATCCTTAGAAACATATCGGGAATCCCAGTTAGACATACATATTAGATCCAAGTAAATCTCCATGGAAAACCCTAATCAACTAGAATAATCACTAAATCCTAGATAATAACCCGATAATCCCTTATATATCATGTGCACTAACTAAATCATAGAAATTATCCATGGAAATTTATAATATTCAGCCTGAGGGAAAGATCCTTGGGTGCATCCCAAGAGTCCTAATAGTACAGGGATCAATAGCTAAATCTTATGAGAAAATCCTAGGATTCCAATTGTATCAGGCTAAATATCTAGATCCTCAGAGAAAACCCTGGGCATTATAGAGTCCTTAGGCATAATGGCTAAATCTGAAGTGCTTCATAGGCATCCCATGTAATTATAAATAGATCAAAATCCTTGGTACTCCCTATTAATCTCCTAAATATAAACTTAAGGGAAATTACATCATTCTTATACATCTCAAAATCTAGTCATTTCTAGCTACTTAGGGATTACACTATTTATTTTGGTTCTATGGTGACATATGAAATCATTAACACTCATTTTTTAATGCACCCTCTCATTGTTAATATATCACTAAGGAACCCATTTGTGTCCCATTGGACAAATCATAACATGGAATAACTATGTGTGTTAATTACCCATAATATAACCTCTCAGGCCATCACTCATAACTCATAGGTAATAACATCCCTCAATATAAACATGATCAAAATTTGGCCTCATTGATCTTAATGGGTAAAACACACTAGTACCATTATAGAGATAAATATAAATTCCGATATCAATTTATGAAGTCATCTCAGATTATTACTCTCATCAAACCTATGAAAAAAAATCTCTAGGGAATACCCTCCTAGGTAATCACATCTCAAGTAGGAAGGATCACTCCCCTTATTCATGTTTTAGCTATCCCAATGACTCAAAGACATCTAATGATTCCATGATGGACTATATGAGATAATAACACATAGTCCAACACACATGCCTACTCATGTTATTTAAGGGAACCTATCTAGGTCCTTAATATTCATTCAATTTATCTGAATCTCTACCCTTCGGGTTCATACATCTCTAATCATAAACTTATAATCATGAAATAATCCCTCAGTGGATGACTCTTTAAGCTAGTATACAAGGGTTCATCGTGACCCTGTCCCATTTTTTAATCAATAAGTATTTTACATTAATGAAAACAATTCATTTCATAATAGGTGTCATTATACCTCATTGGTGAGACCACACATCACATTTCACATATCAAAATCATAGACCAAATGGGTATTCTCAATGGATTACCCACCTAAAACATTCCATCTCCTTTTAAAAACTTCATCATCCTCACCCAGGACCATCCAAGCATAAAATCAATACCTTATAACCTATCTCCAACCAAAAATCCAATAAAATTAATTATAAAAATTTATAATTAGGTAATCATTTTATCCCTTGGAGGCATAACAACTGAAAAATTCACTAGGTACCATCACATAACTAGAACTTTGACCAACAACACATCGAAGGTGTATGGTGTATTCTGGACACCATCACTAGACAAATTCCTATCATCTGATCTAGGTAAATTTATAATCTCATGTAATTGTATCTAAAAAACCTAAATAAATTAGAGCATCAGCTTACATAAATTGAAATAGTTAAAAGAACCATTCGACCATATTCCTAGGTCCTCTTCTATCGATCACACACAAAATCCCCATCATTATGAATAATTTCTACCATGATCCAATGTAATACATTAATAAACCCTAATTAAAGCACTAGAAAATTAGAGGTAAATAAAGGGGAACCAATAATTAATTAAAAAGTAGATATCATTCCGTATATTCACTATAAAATCACACCAAATACATTCCCCATGAATATGGGATTAATGGAGGAATATGGTATGGGAGAGGGATTACTAAGATATAACTCCCATTGTTTAACCCCTCTACAAAATGAAGGGGTTTAATATAAAAATTACTAGCCTACCACCAATTAAGAAATTATAGACTGGGTCACCATGACAATGATATTAAGACCATGTTATAACACCCCAACATCAGGATGGGGTGATGAAACCAATAAACCCCGCCATGATATATACCCTTGGCCCATGCATTGGTCACCCAAAACATGGGTCATGTCATAATGTATACCTTTTGTTGAGGTGCAACCTCTCATTAGGGGTAAGGTCACCCAACCCCGAGGGCCTCCCCCTCACATGTTTTTTTCCTAATGGTAATGTCACATGGAACCCTTTTTTGAGAGTTCGCTTCAATAATACATACTATGATATATGGTCTGGTGGTCTCCCCTGAATCCCTATTATGATGTTTCCCTTACTATTGTACTATGGCCTCTATAGCTACATGCCATCTGGAACCTATGAATGATCATTTTTATACTCCATTCCAAATTTTTCTCACCAATGAACCACAATCACCCATTGGTTTCAATATCTCTACACTAGGAATGTTTCTCCAGTCCCCAATCACTCATCCGTGATGAAGCCCTCAAGACCTTCCAAAGTCTTTTTCAACCTGGGAAATTTTATACAGAGGTGTGTCCTTCCTAGGTACAACACATAAAATCCCATGGACTCACACATACACTCATATATAGCACAACCATGCTGCAATTCTCAGTCTATGGGATGTTTCTATTTAAATTGTGAAATTTTCAAAAAGGCCACAACCCACACATGCTAAACCACTATGGTCTATGGAATGGTTTTTAGTTTTTAGAGCCAACCCACACTATGCCAAACCACTCTGGTATATGGAATGGTTTGTAGTTTTTAGCCACAACTAGCTTCCATGTCTCTCTAATGCTTATTCGATGCTCACCACAACACATGAACACCCAACTATGAATCATTCTATATCCAAAATAATATTCTAGATCCTTTCAAACCTGCATAATTCCCCAATGAATTCTATTTCTCAAAATGACCCCTCACTAAAATTAGAAATTTAGATTCCACAATGAAATTTTCCAATAAAAAGACATAGGGTTTTAAAACCACCCCACCTTAGAACATATTATCCTTGATAATTCTTGGTGGATTTTCAACCATTAATCCTAACCTACATCATTTGTCAATTAAAACCACCTCATCGTGTTCTACACTAGAATGAAAAATGATCTTCCACCATAAAACATCAAATAAGAGTTTCAAAACTCATTAAAACCCAACAATAGCTTATCTCTGTCACTAAATCATTAATAAAACACTCAATCATACAAAATACAACATACTAGATGTGGTTTCTAATATTCCACAACCAATTATAAGAAAAATCACTGATCAAACTTTCCAAAACTAAAATTTTATGAAAATAATCAGATGTATAAATTTTTTTTCTATCATATCATCCAATAATAATTCCTTAATTATCAAATGAATCCCTATATAGTCTAAGAACCAATTATAAATTTTGAACCTGAATCTCGATCTATGTCTAGAATTTGATCCTCAACTGAACAAACTTGCTGAAATTCTCTCAATTAGAGTAATAGTACATCTCTGAAGTGAATCATATTTACATTACATAAAACCCATAATGATCCTAACACCAACACACAAAATCAATCTAACATCTCACCCATACCATAAATTTGGCATTCATTAAGGAACCAGATAAAATCATATTCCCCTACTGACCGTTATCTAAAAGCTACCTCAATTATCCAATTATCAGAATCATCACATTCATGACCATACCCACATGAGGTACATTCCTCCTGATGTCATTTTATTTCTATTACACACAGAATTAGTGTATGTGAATATCCAACTCATACTCAAGTACTAACACAATACATCTTCTTATAACCTTTCCCACCTCACTAGAAATATCCTTCTTGTAATCCATCAAAATCCATAAAAAATAAGGGATACACTCTCAATTTTACAATGGTTAACTTCCCACTATATGGATTCACTTATAACAATCATTGAGTTTTAACTTAATTAGCTCAAACAACATGTCTCTATGATAATATATGCCAAAGAACGCACTCGATTCGACCACACCCGGGTACCCCAATCCATATCTGATGTCACCTCTCACCAAAGGGGTATATTTATTATTTCATTAAATTTTTTGAGAGTTAAGACCATAATAATTTCAATGAAACACATCATCCCTCAACTCATAAATTACCACTCACTAATCCTCAACCCAATAGAAATGTTCATGTTTAACATGCACCACCAAGATATCACATAAAACCAATGGGTGTACACTCCCAATCCACTTTGTGAAATGACCCAACTAATCCTTCCATGAGCCTATATCATTGATTATATGATCATAGACCTAAACCAAAGAACATTCTCTAAATTTATGTTTCTCCAATCAAATAATTTTCACCATCATCAGTCCACTTCAAAATCAAGGAATTCACACACACTAAGGTTTATTGTATAATTACCCACCAACTAAAGAATCATTAATAACATAAAAAATCTACACATTCTATTTATATCTTATATTTTACCATCAAAGATAATTATTATCTATACCATTGGGAATCACTCCCTAAAATATGAGGTTCAAGCGTCCAACCAATCATTCCCAACGAAACCAAAAATTGATACTAAAATCACTTCATGTTATTTTTATCATGAGAAATTAATTCATCACTATTCCTATACCATATATTTGATAGAACTACCCATGCATTAATATCACAACCCAAATCATTTATCAATTCTTATCATATTCTAAGGAAATCATAATCTTGTTGTAACCCCTCTCTCATTTTACCTCTTATAGAGAAACTAATCTCAATAGAGGTAGGGAAAATCCCCTCCTACTTAATTGTAGCAGTCTTCACATAAATATATTAAGTCGTTTCTTAAAGAAACTAGTCTCTCCATCCAATCTCAAAAACAATACCTCATAAATAAAAAATAATAGGAATCTACTCTCTTCCCATCTGTAATATAACCCACAATGTCACATGAATCACCCACTATAGGGCACACACACACACACAACACATTAGGCGTCACATGCCATGTCACCAGCCTACTGTAGATCTAATTATTACTAGAAATATACATAAAATACTATCCCATAGAGAACCATGATCTCATAAATTTATATGATGGTATCATCTAAGATGATTCATACTGAGTAACCCATATTCAGGCAATTTAATTAAGTAGAATGACTTCGAGAAGTTATATGGGAAAACCCCATAAAGGATATTGTTGACACTTAATGTAATTAAAACCATTTCCTCTCAGAACTAATATCATAATTACCCACTAGGGGCTAACCTAAAATTAATCCAATACCTATAATGACCTACTAAGGTTCACTATATATCCCATACACCAAGGGATTGTATAACCATCAAGAATTATCTTTCTATTGATTAACATTACCTATCATTATATGAAACTAAAATGATCTATAGCTATGTAGAATTACTCCAACAATTTATATTTTAAAAATACATATACTTTTTTAGAACATTAAATAACCAAGACCTCTATCATTAGTGAAATTATTAGCACAAATAAATAAAAAAATATCTGATAACACTTTTTAATATCCCACCACCCTATACCACTCAATTGGTGTCTGCACCAATGGTTGCTACTCGACCTTATCCATGCCTCCCTATACAACAGAGGCCACAGATGAGCAACATGGGTCTCTGGTGGTACCATCACTACACCAAAAATCATAGTTCAACATATGTTCTTTAATCATAGTTTTAGGAAATCACTACAATTTTTTTAATATTTTGGTGTTCAGTGTTTAGAAACCTTCAGTAAATATTTTTGAAAAAAACACTCCTCTACCGGCACCCCAAATCACTTCCTCTTAATCTAACCCCTCCACCTTTACCCCACCCCCAATTAATATTCTAATCCTTCACCACCAATGTTTCCTTACTATCAAGATCTTACTTCTAATCCCTTACTACTGATACACTTTTCCTCACCCTTAACCTTGTATTTTCCAACATACCATTTTCCCCTTAGTATCCCTGATCCCCTACCATCGATTCACTCAGTCGTCCACCTTTACCCTTTATTCATGCTGGTTAGGGGTGATTTTAAAAAACTCTCCATTTTATGTTAATATTTTTTTAAATTTCAATGTATTTTGTGTTTTCTATTATATAATTTAAATTCTATTATAAAAAACTATCCTGATTGGATATTCTTGTCATTATTGATATTATAGAATAATGTATAAAAACTAATGGTAGGTTTTAACAAAAACTCACTTTATTGCCTAGTTATACTTTATTATATTTTCATATTTTATACACAAATATCTTTCGTTTATTATTGAAAATAGAGGCTTGAAATGTTAAAAAAATAGATTCTAGGAACATTCAAAAGCACACAAACAAACAAATTTCAAACTATGTACTGCATAAACAATAAAAAATGTAGGCTTAGAACATTCAGAAAATGGTCCAAAAAAACAATTGAATATGGATTGTAAGGTTAGTGAATTATTTTATAATTTCTTAACATCATAATACCATCTCCATTTTTCATTTGTAGCTAATTAAACATGCTTGTAGAAAAGATTTTATTTTATGATGGATTATATTCATTCAAATTAAAATTTTAAAAAATAAATATTTTTAAAAATATAATAAAATTAATCCAAAGGATTAAAATTAAAAAACATCCCACAAAAAATTGTGAAATTAAATATATAAAATATTATTAACTTATTGAAAATATAATTAAAAATTAATAAATAATTGTATATGATTTTATGTCTCAATTGTAGATGCATTAAAAAATTATAAATTTACTTTATTAAAAAATTAAGAATTATATTTGATTAAAATGAAAGTTACTGAAAAATATAAGAATCTTCCCAAAAACACAAGAATAAAAATAGATTAAACAGGTCCCCTTCAAATAGTTTTTAATGAATTTTAATATATCATTTTTTTCAAACAAAACCTAGATGATATTTAGATAATTTTTCAATATTGGTATCCTCATTTAATATTATAAGCTTTTATAAGATGAGAGAGAATGATCACTAAAGAAATGTGATGGAATTAAATGATAGTGAATTATAAATAATGATAAATTATGTTTTAGAAAATCTTACTTTAGAGGACATTTAAGATGAAAATTATATTAAATATTGCATGATTCTGTCATTATAAGATGGGGAATATGAGTCTATCAACATTCTTTTCCTAATGAAAATATATTTCTTAAATAGTCATATTGCATTAAGGGTTATATCAATAATATAATTATTTCCTTTTTTAAGTATGTATATGAGACCCATGGGATTTATAGTCATTTATTACTTGGAGGAAAAACCTAAAGTTCATTATTGAATGTTATGAAAATTCAATTCTCCAGGGTCTATGAGATGGAATGTTAATTGAAAATTTTATTTTGAGGAAAATTATAAGAAACTTAATCCAAAAATATTGAAAATAACTTATATTTAAATATATATATATATGAAAACATATTAGACGTTGATGGATTCATTTTTCCATAGCTATAAAAATGTATAGAGCCCACGTGGATATACTATAGTGTATCAAAAAAATCATGCAAATAAATAAAATTATCAATTATGATGATATTATGTTTAATGATACTAGTAAGATAAAAATATATTTTATAGCCTAGAGTTATAATGAAATTTGGGTTGTAATAAAGGAGTTATCGATGGTGATCTCCTGATAAAGTACCCCTATAATTGTATACTTATTTCTCTTTCTCTCATTAGTTTCGAAAGTTGTATAATATATTTTTATGTTATGATCTAGTTTATTATTATGAAAAATGAGGATAATTCATAGGTTTTAATGTTTATTTACATCTATAACACAAACTAACAAGATTTTTTTAAAATTTTTATTTTAAATAAATATAAATATTTCCATAAATTAATTAATATTTATTATGTGTTTTAATTTTCCTTAATGAAGTGTACACACTTTTCGATATGTGGATAAACAATGGATCACATTACTGAGTGACACACCTCATTATACTAAGGGTTTATAAGAGTTTTTATATTTTTAAATAGGTAATTGATTTGTTGATAGAAAAATAATATGTCCATATGCTAAATATAAAGTTAAAATATGGTTTAAGAGACACAAAGTTTATAAACATTGGATATTAAAGAAATTACCTACTAAATATGTGTGTTGGATTTGACATTGAGAATTGAATTTTACATAATGTTTGAGAACAAATGTCAGTTAAGATAATGAGAACCAAATTTTTTGACAATGTAAAATGAAATAAAAAACCTTATAAATGATGATTTCGTTATTGTGGTGCAACATCATCAGTATCAAAACATATCAGCACCACCAGTTGAGGGTGCTACACATATTATCTTCTAAAATGGTCTATTTTTAACCTTAGGAAAATCAAATCAATATTAAAACATATTAGTGGATCCTCCTTGGAATACTATAGATTGTAATGTAAAAGAGAACATTATTGAGTAGAATAATGTGTTACGTGATTTATTTGATGATGTAAATCGATATCTTTATGGAGGATGCCTAAATTTTTTAAAACATTCATTTATATTGAAGTTACACTATATCAAATGTCTATATATAATTAAATATACTGTTATTTCCATGATATTTGAATTGTTTCCTAATGCATTACTTAATGTTAAGATCCAAATGTAATTTTATGATATTAAAAATGTTATAAAGAATCCAGGTCTAAAATATTCTAAAATACATGAATGTCCCAATGATTGTGTTCTTTTTTGGGGAGAGGATTAAAGTAGACATAAGTGAAAAATAATGGTTTCCTTTAATATGGAATTCAATTAGTAATGTCTTATGTTTGAATCAACTTATATATATGAAGAAGAAGAAAACAAACACATGCAAAGTTTTTCAGTACCACCATTCAAAACCAAGATTGAAAACATTATTCATGTCATCAAAACCACAGAGAACATGAAGGGCATGATATAGACAATAATAATGGTGAGTTAATGTGACATGTTAGATGATATAAATCATATAATTCATTTGATTCAATACATCCAAATTTTTTATACAATCCAAGGTATGTGAATTTTTGATTTTCTTCTCATGGATTCAATCCATTTAGGAAATTGAGTATCAATTATCTTATATGGATTATTATTTTGATCCCATAGTATCTACCTATGTGTATGTGTATGGAAATAATTTCCTTTAAAATTTTGATGGGTTTTCTTGAAAAAATGTCTATAAATGACTTTATGTATTCTGGTAGCCTATAATTGAAGAATTTTATGAGTTATGTAGAAATGATGTTGTGACATATGATGAAAATTATAGTGTAATATTTAAAATTAACACTTTGCTAATGTGAACCATTAGTTACTTCCCGATACATTGAAACTTATCTAGTTTGAACACATACATGTGTTTTTTGTCATGTTAGTAACATTTTTTTGAACTAAAATCACTAACCTATAATAAAAAATTATGCTTATTATTTCATTAAATATTTCATGATTCATCTCATAAAATTTAGTTGAACATATCATAATTCTATAGGTCAACTAATCATACACCATTGTCAAATTTTTTGATAGGTTTTGAAATATTGTAACAAATATAAATATTGGAATGGAATATTGTAAGTTTTGTCAATTGAATAACTATGGGAAATGATATTGAAGTTCATCATTAATTGAAATTACGACACGAAAATGGAAAGAAATTAATATTATTCAAACATTTATATTGGGAATAAAATGTGTTTCATTATAATCTTGATGTTATGTTTATTTTGTATAATTTTTGTAGAAATTTGATCATCACATTACTTAATGGTAATAGAAAATTGAAGGACCTTCTCAATGTTTATATGGATATAAAAGTAATGAATATAATGTTTGATCTATGGAAATATTAGAATACAAAGTGTGATCTAATTTTTTAATGAAAATTAGCAAGAAAGATATATTCCTTAAAATTTTAAAACATGTGAATGTATCTAAGGGGTATTAAAGTAACATCCCATGTTCTGTAAAATTAAATCATCCTGGTTTCTATGGATTGGAAATTCATGATTAACATATTCTGTTGTGGAAATTACTACCAATCACATTTTGTATATTGTTACATGAAAATATTAGTGTTTTTGTACTCTAATTACACAAATTATATTGACAATGAAGTGAGAAAACTATATTATTATCTAAAATTGAAAATCTTCAACTTATATTTATACGAACACTTTTTACAATTTAGATTATCTTTCTTCATTCATTTTATATTATCATGTAGAATTTAACTATGTATTGGTCAATGAAACTAAATTAGGAGGACTAATACGTTATTGATAGATTTATCCAATTAAGATTAAATTTATTTATATGTTTTTCATCCCAATTAACACATTTTTGAACCGTAATTAAATGAGTAACTATGTTTTATTCATTTTATTTTACAGATACCTTGGTCATTTCAAGTCATACGTGAAAAAGAAAACTCAACATGAAGGATCTATTTTTTAAGGTCTCATATAAGAGGATTGTCTTAAAAAAAATTTCTAGATAATTGGATGATATTGAGAACATATCCAGTCGAGTTGTCAAGAAGATGACATATCAACTCAATCTGAACTACATGGGAAACAAAAAATCCATCCATCAATTGTCCTACTAGTTGAAAGAATCTCAAATATTAAACTGATATAAATGGAATTATTACAAGAAAAAATATATGAAATAATGAATAGTTAAATTAAATATTCATTTATAGAAGAGATTAGAATGAAAACAATGATATTCATGAGATGTATACCACAAAATAAGAAAGATGTAACAAAAACTATTAGTAAATAGTTTATATAATAGTTTTCACATCGAGAAAGTTCATACTTCATGTAATGAATATAGTTATTAGGTTGAAATATATATTTTTTAAATATAATACTTTATGTTTCTTTTTTTAGATCATGAAAATAGATAATTAGGCTGAGTTTTTAAAATATTTTATGTTTCTGGCTTGGGGTCCCCTAAAGTAGGCTAGAATGTTCAATGCTTACAATGTGAATGGATTAAAATTTCATACATTAAATTAGTAAAAGGTTTTAACAAATAATAATAATAATATATTTATTGTTTATGAATTGGGATAATATGGAAAATCAATTGATATTATCTAATTAAACTTTGAATGTAATTTTATTGGTTTTATTAAAATGCAAGTGGGTCAATATTACCATGTGTATTAAAAGATATTTTTTTCCATTTTACTTATGTGGAATTTAGTTACTTAATATATGTTAGTGAACATGAAGTACATGATCTTTATATATTCATATCATAATATAAAATCATATATTATGTAGAAGATTCCTTGGAAGAAAGGTAGTGTGTATTTGTTCACATAAAAAAAATACTTGTATGATATGGGAGAAAGAGTTTAATATTTGACCTCTAAAATTGATTCACATCATCAAAAAAATTGGCTTGTTTTTCCATCTTGATATAAACAATATTTGTATTTCAAGTGTGGATGAATTATATGATGTAATAATGGAGTATGGTAATGACTGAAAATAGGAAAAACAGATTTTATGTGAAATGATACATTAAATTATTAACTACTAATGTTATATGTTATTCATTTTAAATATCACAGGTCTATTATAAATTTTAAATTGATTTTGATAAATGAGTTTTTTAATTTTGAAGAACTAAATTTTATATTTATTTTTATGTGAAGTCATTCATTTACAAAATTATGCATATTATATTTGTTAGTATGATGCATCTGTTATCATTTATTAATTTATTTTTATGCATGAATATTTAGAAATATATGTTTTGAAGTTGTTTTTTCTTCTTCAAATGTCCAGAATTCCAAGGAAGTAGTGATCCACTGATTTTAGTCGAATTCCATTTGACATTATCTAGACCATACATATGTTATTTGTGTTTTAAAATGATCCCTCAGGATACCTTTCTATAAAATCTGGGATTTTCTCCATCTCCCTCCCATCATCATCTATCACACCCTCCATCTCACTCCCATCAGCATCTGACACACAACCTCCTAATTATGTAGGTTATGAACATGATGAACTTTAGTGGGGGAACACGTTGTCACTCATATTTCTTCATGAGGATATTTTAGGGTCATGATTATAGGTATAAATTTTAATGTCAATAATTTTATTTTACTTTTTCCATAAATGAATGCTTATTTTTATAAAATATTGAAGTAATTTTACTACTGATTGGAACATTGATAGTTCATATTTATGAAATTTGAATGGATTAATGTTAGTTATCACCTTTTATTGCTATAGGGATCCCACATATGATGCAATGGGAATATTTTTCTGTATTCTAGTTCTGTTGGTGAATGATCTGGTAGCCCTTCCAATTAAATATTGGGTTCATAGTAATATGTCATAATCATAGAACAATGAGGGATTTGATTCATAGATATAGGTTATTTTTATACTTTATTACTCAAATTAATATAATTCTTTAAGTAAATTCTATTATTTTAAAAATAAAATTCTTTATATACATATCAAGAGGAGGGAGTGGAGACAGGAATGGAGATAGGGATGTATATGATCTTAGTACATAGGGTAGCGATATGGCTTGACTTTAGACTCGGTGGTGATGTTATATAACAGAACTCATTATTTGTTTCTGTTTCTATTTACATTTCATTTTAGATATATATATATGTTCATTACATTAAATGTATATTGTTTCAATTTTTATGTGTTTGTTGTTATCTAATTTAGCTTTTTTTACATTTTTGTATATGTTTATATTTCTCTCTCAAATTGGATTTTTTAGTGGAGAGAAGCACATGTTCTATTTATATTTTCAAAAGAACATTATATATAGGTGTTTTAAACCACGACTATATATGGTAACATTTATTTCATTGCATTTTAAACCACCGGTATAAGGAATAATTTTTTTTAAGGAGGTTTAAACCATAATCATATATTATTAATTATAGTGTCATTTTAATCCTCTGTTAAATCCTTAAAACATTTAATAGGCTAAAATCAATAATAAAAAAGGTTTGGTGATATTTCCCATAAGTAAAAATTAAATTTGAGGAAATTACATGGGATGATTCTAAATAAAAAGTATAGTAGTGGTTTATTAAATCCATCACAAAACCATTAGGTAGTAGTTTATACTACCACCAAATCAAAAACAATGTTGCTGCCTCATGTTGTGTCATAGTGCATGGTGAGACTATGCCACTATATCAGAGAGTGAAACAAAAAAACCAAAAATAATCAATAACTAACAATTAGATTACATGAAATTGATAAAAAAAATTATGCTATATCAAATGGAATATAGCTAATAGACTCACGGTCATACCAACATAAAGAACTAACCACCCACCTGGATGATCACATATAAAAAAATTAATTAAATACACTAAGGATATACTAGCATCAATGAGCCTCACCCCATCACAGTCAACAGACTCTAATTGAGCTATCTCTCTCAATAATGGTACTCCAAGCCACTTTCCAACTAGAATTTTCTATCAGTGAATACTACTTAGGTACTTGAGTACCATGGAATCCCAAGCAAGGTGCAAGTAAAACATAGTAGGGAACCACCAATGGGGACATAAATAGTATATAACTATATGGACATGTGATTTACTCAACTAAATAATAAATATAATGATTAAGCATAAATAATTAAACCCCTATCAATTATCAGGTTCTATCGTGACACCCGATACCATCTATACCAAGTTAGGATAGGGACAATGTTATTATGAGCATGTGGCATACCATACCATTCAGTATCATAAACATGTCCAATTCCTAGGATAACGTGATAGGAAATCTAGTAGTATCATAATCATAGACAATTCTAGGGATCATTCCTTAATAAATCTTGTATAATCCTGATCATTTGTTGATTCTTAGGAGTATTCCCTATGCGGTATAGTAGAATAAATATCAAAAGCTCTTTCAATGATGTATCTCATGAATTCATGTTCAACATACTAACTAGATCCAATAAATCTTCTAGGAATTTGATAGTAACCAGACATGCCCACTAGATTCTAGGTAGTAACTTGGGATTCCTATACAGATAAAGTTCATCTACCATATACTATTGAGTATCTTAGTCATCTCAAAATGCTAGGTCCAAAGACTAATTCCCAAAGAGTATAATAAGAATCCCAATAATATTAGGATCAAGATATAGTTCATAGAATCATGTCCTATGAATCCAATAGTATCAATATCAATATCTGAATCCTGGGAGAACATTCTAGGCATCCTTGAGGGAGTAGTCCAAAAGGCCAGATCCAAGGTGCTCCCTTGGCATCCTAGGACATCATGGATAGAGAAAGGTCATATATACTCTCTATGAATTCCATTAAAATAAAATCATATTATACTGCATCCCACCTATTCTTCTCATAATCTATTCATCTCTAGTGACCTTAGTCTCACACCATCAATTCAGGTTCTTAGGTGACACCAATAATCATCAATTCTCATTACCATACAAGCCCTATCAGAGTCAATATATAACTAGGACAACCTATGGATTTTACTAGTTCACATCATAACCTGGTTGTCCTTCATGGGTTCCTCAAACATAATATCACCTCATGTCTCATCACATATCAATGAAATTTCATTACATCCATCTATATTATCATGATTACATTTCAACCTCACCAGGCTCATAGGGTAAACATCACTTGTAATATTCTATAGATTAGGATTAATTCCAACATCAATTTCTAAAGTCATATAAAGTATGTCCACTCACCCAAACTATGAAAATACTACCCAGGGAATACCCTCCTTGTAACTCACATCTCATGGAGGAAGCATCACTCACCTCATGCTCATCCCATTTAGCCTAATTTAGCAAATGAATTACATGTTACCATGATGGAAAAATTAAACCAATAACTGTTAGTTTAACACACATAGTTACTCAATGAACCTAAGGGAACCCCTCTTGGCCTTCTATGTTTAGTAAATTTATCTAATTCTTACCCAGATAGTTTGTACACCTTAAAAAATGAACATATAATTATAGTCTTATTCCTTGATGAGTGAGGTTTCAAGAATGTTCGTAATGGTATATCATCTCCCTTGAAATTTTTTTCAATTCTTAATCATTTTAATTTAATTAAAATATTTCATTTAAAAAATATTAAATTATGATAAATTGTGATACCACACAGCACACACCACATTTCTAAATCATAAATCATAGATGTATGATCGAGGGACCAAATTCCTTAAAAATACATTTCCATTTATAATAATGGCCATACTTTCCCAATCCCATACATGCCTAACATCGAATCCTAATAACCTATCTGAATCCAAATATACAGAATAATTACTTATAATAATGTATAACTAATTATTCAATTTAATCCAACAGAAACTCATCATGAATAACCATTTCACTTTAATTATGACCAACCACACATGGAAGGCCCATGAGGTATTCCTAAAACCATCTCAAATAAAATTCCTATCATCCAACATCCAACTATTTTTTAATTTCATCTAAATTTATTAAAAAACAAAATAAAATTGGGTAGTGCCATAACTCAACCATAATGATGAAATATGGAACACGATCATCTTCCTAATTCCACCTTAATATATCTCACATGAAATCACAATTGTTCTTGATGATTTCCACCATGCTCTAGTTTAGTTCCTTAATAAAAAACAATATATGATATATACAATTAGATAGATACAAATGGGAATAAATAAGATAATAATTAATTGAAATCATAACACTAATCCACTATAAAAACACACCAATAACATAACTAGGAATAGGGGATCAATGGAGGAAGATGTATGGAGAGAGGAATGGCTAAAATTTACCTACATTTACCACTAACCCTATATAAAATAAAGATTTGACCAGTGAATTGTTGGTTATCATTTATTTAAAATAAAAATTCCAAATAGGTCACCATGGCATGGTCATGAGAACCATGAGGTGACACCTCAACACTAGGATCAAGGGTCTAATGTGATACCCCCACTATTACATTGATCCTCGAGTTACATTGTGGTCTACTTCAACTAGGGCCACATTGTAGTGTTGACCCTCGTTTGTGACGAAACCCCTCACGAGGAAGCAGGGGGGCCAATCCTGGGGGCCTTCCCCTTTAGTGGAATGGACCCTAAGGGTTTCATTACAAGTAACCCTTCCACCATAACCCCATACTATGATGCAAATAATGGGATAGGATGTGTGGATCCCCCCCCCACAATAGCATTGCCCTTGCTGCAATGACTTGGTCTACATTCCCATGGGTGACCACTCCAACATAAATAATCATCTCACCAGGTCTGTTTCACATAGGTGTATTTCCAATGAATAAATCTCACCCTAGGAACAATTCCATTCACCTTGTAAATTTTACCCCAAACATGGGTCACCCATTCATAGTGAATTCCCCCGGGATACATCATGGTCTTTCTCAATAAAGCTAGGACAACACTATGGAATGGATTTGCTGGATCTAACACAACTAAATCCCCTAAATCAAATGGACACTAATCCATGACAACCCCATGGTGAATATACTAGTTGATGAAATGTTCCATCCCACCTTTCACCACCCTAAAATAGACCATCAAGATGTTTCATGGTACCCTTTACTTTGTGAAAATTTCATAATGGCCACTACCCACACCACACCACAATACCTAGAGATATGGAAAGGTCCATAGCATGTATCCATGACCATATCTCTGGTTAGCTGAACCCCTCACTGAAAATAAAAAAGTACCCAAACCCCCCAACCAAGACTCATTATATGTCCAAAAATATATACTATATATGTTCAATATTGAATAATTCACATTTAATCCAACTTCTCAAAATGACTCCCTCAAAAAATCATAAATTGAAATTCCCCCTGAAATTTACAACCAAAAAATACATGGGGTTTTACAACCTCCCAACCATTTCACATATCATCCTTAATAACCCTCAATGGACTTTCAACTATTAATACCAACCTACCCCAATTATCAACTTATAACCATCTCATCACATTCTACTCTAGAAATCCAACTATGAATCCAATAGTTAACTCTAAAAATGAGGTGCAATACTCATTAGAAACCAAGAACCCACTCATAACTATCACTAAATCACAAAGATGACACTCAGACCTATCTAATGTAAAAATTTTAATGTGTTTTCTAACCTACCACAACCAATTATATGCAAATAAACTAACTGAACCTCCAATGATTGACATTTTCTGAAAATTATTATTCTTATCTAATGATGCTCAGCCACATCATCTTATCAAAATTACTAAACTCCAGAAGGAAAATATAGATCATCCAAAACCCACAACAATGTATGAACCTGAATCATTGACTATATACATGGTTGGATCCTCAATAGACCAGACCACATAACATACTCTCACTTAGATCACTAACACATCTCTAATATGACTCATCCTAATATTGTGTCAAAACCATCACAAGATTATTTTCAATTCATAAAAGCCATACAATTACACATCCAAACCCTAAGTATAGTATTCACCAAGGAACCAAATAAAATTTGATTTATCTTCATACTGGAATCCAAAATTAACCTCGACCACCCAATGCTTGGTATCATCACTTCCATGACCCTACCCATAAGTGGGACATTCCTCCACATCTAATATTCCCCCCATTATGACACGTAATGACTATATGTTACCATCCCAATCATTACCAAGTGCTTATAAGAAACATTAACCACTACCTATTCCTATTTTACTAGAACCATCCTCCTTAACACCTTCCAACATTCATCTATAATGAGGGTCAAACCCTGTAACATCCAAGGGTAAACTACCCACTGTATGTATTAAATTATAATTCTCATCAAGAACTACCTCAATAGGTTCTAACAAACTACCTCCATGACAATGCATTCTAACATAAAACCTTTGTTTGACTATACCATGGTAACCTGATTCATATCTTGTGTAACCTCTGACCACCATGGGACACTTCCTATTTCTTCAAAAACATTCAAAAAAATTATACCATAGAAATTTCATCTAAACACATCATCCTTAGCTCACACACAAATGTAAACATATCCTAAAACTAATATAATTTAACATATATAGTGCACACTACCTTGATCTCTTCTAAAAGAAATAGGTGTGCACTCCCATACTACATAATAACATAACCTGATTTACCCTCTCAAAAGTTTTAAATAATTTAACATAGGTAGATGTACCAAAAAAACTAACCATACTGCTCATTAAAGTTTGCCTCATCATATTAGAAGAACCATTATTTATCCTCTTCAAAATTGAGGTATTCACCCATGCTATGTTCTATCAAAAAATAACCACAAACTTGAGAATTATTACAAACTAGAAGTATCTAAGCATAATTTTCCATCCTAGATATGCCCACCAATGATCATGATCAGCAATCCCATAGAGAACCACGCTCAAAATTAGCAGGGTCATGAATTCTACTGATCCTTCTTATCAAAACAAAACTTCTATACTGAAATCACGTCAATTGATTTTCATCACAGAAGCATAATGCATATTTATTCCAATACCACATATCTATAATAGTACCCTTGAATTAATATAATTACCATAATCATTTATCCATTATTCCCATTTATAAATTCACTGATAAGATTGGGTTAACCCCTCTCTTGGGTTAACCTCTTATAGACAAAATCATCACAATAGAAGAAGGGAAAACACTATGCTTATCAATTATAACACCCATCTCACCAATATCATCATCTGTATTTCAAAAGAACTAGGGTATCCCACCCACCAGAAAAATGAAATTTCGTAGGTCACAACTCATAGGAAACTTCTCTATTCCCATCTATTAATTCACCTAGAAACACTCATGAATATCCAACTCTCTGATTCTCATATATATATATATATAACTCATCAGGCATCACATGGAAAATCAACAGCCTAATAGGGTACTGATCCTCATAAAGAATCTGTATATGAACATACCCCTTAGGGAATAAGATCTCATCCATGTACATAATGCAATCTTCCAAGGTGATTCATACCAAGTAACCTATGGTCATATTGTTTGGTTAAGTACAATTCCATCAAGAAACTATATGAGAAAACATAATATAGGTTAGTCTAAAACTTTAAGTAACCGAATTTATTTTTTCTCAAAACCAATATCATAATTACCCACTAGGTGTTAGTCATGAAGGAATTTAATTCCTATACTGGCCTACAAAGGGTCATTATACATCATGTATACTGAGGAAGTGTATATTAATCACAGAGTATCTCACAGTAGATCCATATGGCCAATCATTGATGGGAAATATATTATGGTTTAACTGAATAAAATGTCATTGATAAGTTATAACTGAAGACACTATATATGTTTCTATTGAAACATTTTATAGATAAACTCTATTTCATCAGTGAAATAAACTACACAATGAAATTATAATTTCATGTGAATCATACATTCCATGATAATTCGTGAACATCAGCCTAGTTCCAGTGGTCCATGATCGAGAAACCTATAAATCATAAATCTAAAAACTCATGTGTATTATACTAGGTAAAATAATATAATAGAAAAATTAGAAAACAATAAAAATAATCACATATACCTAGTTACAAGGACTTTCCATGAGAAATGGTGTTTAGGACACACCAGTTTGAGGTTTATCATATATTCTTCAACATTCTTAATCCTTATATATTGTCTCCGCTAATAGTAAGAAAAAAAAATCTATGATACCACTTTCTAATTCCATTCTACCCTAAAACTCTCAATTTTTATCAAGATCAAGAGTTTACACTTGACCTCAGGTGTTCCTTCCCATACAATAGAGGCTTCTGGCTAGTATTGTGGGTCAAGGGTAGTATTTTAGGAAAAATATACTTCCATATCCGAGTGAGAAACATTATAAAAAAGAGAACATCACAAAAAATATTTAATTAGAGTGTGTGGAAGAAATAAAATAAAATCATCCTATATCAAATTGAATGAAATGTACCAAACCATGGATATACTAGTATACAACACTAGATTCCCACTATAATAATCACATATATAACAATAAATTAAAAAATAAAATAAATTTAGGATCTACTAATATCCATTATACACACCTCATGTAATAACCAAATATTTTCAAGATATATTCCTCCTAAAACAAGTATTATGTTTGATATATTTCTCCACATTCAACACCATACATTAATGGACCACAACTCTTTGTTATTATAATAGATATTGACTACCGTATGGTAGCCATTGAGTAAGAGGGTATAAATATTTTTAACTAATGTATGAAATAATGGATAATTTTTATCATGTTTCGACAAGTGATGATAAGAAAATAATAAACCCATTTTTTATTAAAATTTATTTTATAAAATTGTTTTTTCTCATGTTTTATATAATTAATATTATCACTAATTTTAGAAGAATTGTTAATATAACAAAAAATATTTAAAATAAAAAAAGTGTTTTCATTTTATTATTTTTATTTTAAGTTAAATATATAAATTTTATAACGTATATATAATCAAACTATATTAATGTTTGAACTTATAATAATAATATCAAGTTAATATTATTATTTTTTATTTTTTTAAAATATTTTTTTATGTTAATAATTTAAGATAATGTTTTTACAAATAAAATGACTTTTAGGAAATTATAAATTCTTAAAAACTTTTAATAATAGAAATTTTTTATTTTATATGTTTCTTTATAATTTTAAAAATATGTTTTTAATTTATAAACACATAACTAACATTTTATATCTAACTATATATTTTTGAAAAAAAATTATAATGCATGATATATTTATTAATTTAAAATTGATTATAATCTATTTTAGAAAAATAATATAATAAAATAGATATCAAATTTTTAATCATTAGGTCCGAATTATTTAATAAAGACAATTTTATTTTTATTTATAAAGTATAAATTACTTTGGAAAAACTATTTATCCTTATAAAAAATAATATGAATAAAAAGAATTTAACAAAGTGGGAAAGACCAAAAATAAGTTTAAAATACATGTGGGAATGGGTGGTTGAGGCCTTTATCAAACTTACGTAATCCACTCTCCTTTATTTCAAAAACTTTTAGCCACATTCCTTGAGATTGAATTCCTATTACTAATAATATTTCAGAATTTACAAAAATAACACCTCTTTTCAATTATGAAAGGCGAACTCCTATCTTCACTTCCCCTTATAAAAACACATTTACTTAAACTAAAACTATTCCCAAACCTCTTCAAAAATTCCAATATACCTTAACTAGATTTTTTATTATCTTAAAAAACCATTCCCTAAAGGGGTAACCCCCTCTATAAAATAGATAATCTAAGAAGTGAGGTATAAATTTATAATTAGTTCATTCCCATTTATCTTTATTTATGATAAATTATTCTTCCTAAAATTATACTTACTTTCATAACATGATTTAATAAGTATAATTATTATAATAGTATGTTATTATCATGATTTTACAATCATTAACCACCTTTACCTCTTTATTTAATAAAAATGAAAAAATTAATTGTGTGTATGTTCGGACTATCGCCTCCAAAAAAGAAATGTGTTTTGTTTTCCTTCACCACCTTACCGAGATGGTCCCAAAGGGAAATTCCGTAAATATTTATAATATATGTATATATATATATATTATATTCGTTTTCTTGACATTATAAAGAATTTTACTAGTTTGTTACTCCCTTATAATAGTTAAATCATTATCCATCCCAAGTGCAGAGAACCACCTCCCTGGAACGATTCATTTCATTTGTCACTATCACTATTATAGATGGGTTATGATTAAATTTTATGATTATATATTATAAATATATTTAATATATATCATTAATATATTTCTTTATAGATATCAAAGATTATAATGATCAACATATGATAATCCATCGGTATCAGTGAATAACCCGAAACTAGTTCATCAGTATTATCATCATTAGAAAATGTGACTAAAACTCCAATGTAATGGAATTATATCACTGTAAGTATTTATAAAACATAAATTTAATTTAATTTAATGTATTCAAAATGATGAATTTTGGGAGAATAATTATGATCTATATAGATTTTATTAACTTATTTCATAATGGTCAATATTTTTAGCACCCTATGTTGAAAAAATATTATAAAAAACTAATACATAAAGATTATTTTTATTAATGAAGATTATAAATTAAAATTTATATGAATGATGTTCTTAAATATGAAATTATTATCTTTATATTTATAATGTGTGAGGTTAAATCACCTCCATAGAAAAAAATGGTAATGGTAAGAGACTTAGTAACTCAAAATCCTTTATTTGAGTCATATAACTTCTTATTGAACGTAAATTTTACAAAAATTTACATTTTTATGATTTTATATATTTTATTTTTAGGGAACAATATATTTTTATCCAAATACATTTCCATAAAAAATAACTTTTTTCAAAAAAAAAATGTATCCTTTTTGAAATTAGACTCATTACTTTGTCTTTTGCATTAATGAATACAATAAAATCAAGTAATATATTTTCATGATTTATTTTTATAAATACTCTCTATATTAAAAATGATATACTTAAAATAGAGTTATGTTTTATTTTTCACCTTATATTTTTATTTTATTATATTATTAGTTTGGTTGATAAAGTTTTTCGTATCAAATTATTTAGTTTATGAAGTTATTTTATACCATATGAATGTTTTAAGAAAATAATTTTATTTTTATGTGTTCCTTATGAAATGTAAATCATTTTTATTGGGATGTTTTATGAAACCCATTTTAGATCCATGGTTTCTTTATAAACATTTAATGATTTTAATCTATATTGTGAAAAAAATTTGATTTCTTTAGGTTATTTATGATGTTAAAAGTGAATTATTTTTAAGTGAAACAAATAAGTATGTATGAATGATGGTCGAGGTCTCTATATGTCGCTAGAAATCATTATTTAAGAGTTTTTATCTCATGATATAATTATTCATGGGTATAATTTAGTTACTCATAATCTTTATAACTGATGGTTTGGGTCCTAAAAGTAATGTTTCTCAATGTTAAGTATTATTACATAGCAAAAAAGTAGTTATTCATTATCATCTTATACTCTTATGATTCAAGGGTAATATTAAAACGTTAAATCTATGTTATGGATGTTAGGTTTTCTTATTTTTATTTGTGCCTTTGAGTTCTTATTTCATGTTCTTTAATCCTTACTTATTCCTTATTATTATATAAAATTATGTAATTATATTTCTCCTATAATCATGTTTTTAATTATTTTTGTGAACTCAGTATTGAAGATATAATTATCTATAAACTAGTGAGTTTTTTATTCCATCCCATTCTTATGTTTTCATTCCCCAAGTTTGGAAGATTATTTTTTACTAATGAGATATCTAGATGATGGTCTAATATTGTTCACTAAGGATAAATGATCATGAGATTCCAAAAATTGTTTTATTATATATCTATTCTCCAAATATATTAAAATCTAAATTTTTCGGATGTTGAGTTTATAATGTAATGACAAGTTTTAATTATAGAAATGATATAGAGAAAATGAATGTTTGTATATGGTCACTTTAATTGGTATCATATCCAATGTTTAGTTATTTTGGGAGATTATTTTAGTTTTATTTTAGTATTAGGGTTATGTAACATTAGTAAAAACCATAGATATGATTCTATGTATAGGATTAAATTTTAAAATATTGGTAATGTATTGAATACATTGTTATAGTTTCAATTATATCCTTATCTGGATAATAAAAATTAATGTAATATTTATCATCGATGTATCTTTTAGTAATAACCTAAAAATGTATGATTTAGTATTAACTTGATCTTCCCCTGGTACATTAAATAGAGGCTTAATGGCACACCGTGTTTGAAAATCTTGGGTTTCATTCATTACTTGATCATAATTCCTTTATAAACCATTATAAAGGATTGATTTCCTCATAAATTTTAGTGATTAGTTTAATAATTATGTGAAACCCCGTTTGAAATCTTAACCAATAATGGTATAGGTTGATCTAAAGAAATTATATAATAACATTATAGTTTCAAAGAATTTAAAAATTTTAGGTCGAATCCCCTTAATTATTTTATTCCCTGATGATTTTAATTGTTCCCCACTCATCATAAATACTTTTTTTTAATTATGGTTTTATCCAAAAGGAAATGGGTTAGCTCTATATGTGAGGGATAATGTGATGGATTCCCCAATTAGTAACCCAATGTAATCAGATTTTGAGTAAAATAGCTTCTAGGAATTATCACTCAACTATTTATTATTATGAATAATATTGAAAACTATGTTAAACTATTCAATGAACCAGGGAGGGAGAAACATTCTATTGAGAATTTCATAAGAAATTATTCACCCTAATTCATTGATTCTTCAAATCCAATTATCTCTAATAAATGTATAAATGTGATAGAAAATATATTTTATTTTATACAATGATCAAAAAATTAGAAGTTTGGTCTTTCTATTTACCCCTGGGAAGTCATGGATGACCAATGGTGAACTCCAGTTAATAATATAATTAAGAAAGAGGAAGTATACACCATTGAATATGGAGAGTTTAATAAAGTGTAATTTACTAAGTATGTTCCTTAAAATCTTCAAAAAAATGTAGAGAGATAATTAATGTAGTTGAAATAAAATGAGGATAAATCCATTGAAAATTTTTACATATGATTTATGAGGATTGAAAGATACAAATATATTTATATCCTTCATATATAATGTAAATTTGATCATTTGTATAGTGAATAAACACCAAGTATTAAAAAGGATTTGGCCATAAGAGACTTTTGAATCTATGAGGAAATTGTGTCATTTGTGTTAAATGTGAAGATAGAATATGGGATCTATCAATATGTTAGATTGGTAAAAAGGAAGGTTGAATACTTGGGAACCCTAATGGAAAGTCACATGGGTGAGGGGGGAGAAACTCAAACCACATACATTCCAAATGTGTGGGAGGAAGCACCCAGGTAATTATAATAAATGATCAAGGAAGTTATTTATATATGGTAAAGTAAGCCACCAACCCCCTAATTGACTAAGTAAGAATAGGAGTTTGATTAAAAAAATGAAGGATAATAGGGTCCCATCTAACGATCTACCTTCATTGTAGTTCTTAATGTTTAAGGAGTTTTCAAAAAATGTTAATCAATTCCCGATCCTCATGAATTTAAAGGAAATAAGTCGTAGTAGCATCCCAGGATAAGGTAAAAAAATGGAAATTCAAACCCATTATTGATGATGTGGATCATAATAATGAAGAGATGATAGATATATTCAATATTTATTCAATGTTTGAATACAAATTATTTTATTAGAGTTTATCATATTAGATCATATCACAATAGCTTGATAATAATGTGGAATCACCACCTCAAGACATTTATATCAAACTATTTGTAAAATAATTTGGTGGAACAATGATTAAATCTAAAATATACAAGTTTTCATTGATTTATATTTAAGTGAGGATACCACCAATAGATCTAATTTTTCTTCATTGGATTAATTTGACATAAATATGGTTGGGGATGTTTTATCCATACAAATAATTCATATAGATTTATAGGAGAAGGATATCTCACTCAATATACAAGATTATCCAATTCCTAGGTATCAATATAAGTATAATCTTCACTTGGAAATAAATTCTATAATATGTCTTATGTGGCCCAGTAATGGGGGATTTATAGCTCAAAATAATCCAAGAGGAAGTTAATATTTAACACATTACTATTTTATGTGAATATACTAATGTATTTATATATGAACTTCCTAGAATTCCTCCAAAGTGTGGGGTTCGGTATTCAATAAAACTCATAACTAGATTTGTTCCAATATCTAAGAGACCATATAAAATGGATCTCATTGAATGGGAATAATTAATGAAGTAATTTTCAATAAAATATACAAAAGGTTTTTTATCTTTCCTAGCGATTCACCATGGTTTAATCCACTAAATTTTTTAAAAATTAAAGATATAACAATGAAACTTTTCATTGACTATCATGAACTTAACTAGTGCAACACTAAGATTAAGTATCATCTACCTTATATCGATGACTTATTTGACCAAATCTGAGGATCTCAACACCAATAAAATATTTAAATGTGATGTGAATATCAAAAATTAAGGGTAAAAAGGGAGGATATTTCAACGAAAAATTTACAAATAAAGGTATGGAAACTATAGTTGTATAGTTATGTAATTCAGATTGACTAATGTACCTTCCATATTTAGGGATATAATTAATAGAGTCTTTAAAGACTACCTAGATCAGTTTGTCGTTATATTTATAGGAGATATTATTATTTTTAAAAGTGAATATAAGGGAATAAATATCATTTTTAGATTGTTTTTATGATCTTAATAAAGGAGAAACTATATTCCAAATTTAGAATGTGTGAATTTTGGTTGCATAAAGTGTAATTATTAGGTTACATAATCATTAAATAGGGAATATTTATAGATTATTAAAATATATAAGTCATTGAATAATGACCAATACTAACCATATCAATCTATATACATTATGTTCTTGATTTATAATGATACTATACATGAATTGTGATAAATTTCTCATAGTTATTGAATCCACTAACCAAGTTTACATGAAAGGTATTGAAGTTCATTTAATGGAGTAATGTGAAGAATTTTTTAAGGAACTGAATAAGAGATTGTTTACGACACCATAACATATATTAACCTATAGTAGAGAATGTTTTATAATATATTGTTATTACGTGAATAAGGGAAGTGGATGAATACTAATATAAAATGAAAATGTAATTTCTTATGCCTCACAATAATTAAAAACTCATGAGAAAAATATCGCAATACATTATTTAGAGCTAGTAGCGGTGATTTTTGAATTAAAATTTTGGTGGAATAATTTAAATATTGAGAAGTGTGATATTTATACTAGTTAAAAGAGTTTGAAATATATATTCCCATAGATAGAGTTAAATATGTGCTAAAGGTGATGGTTGTAACTGATCAAAGACCCTAACTTCTCAATACATTACCATCATAGGAATGAAAATAAGGTCGTTGATGTTTTGAGAAGGAAAGATCATAAATCATTATCTATGATGGATTTTGAAAGATTCCCAACATTTACATATTTTCAAAGGATGATTCTTGAATTCATAAGGGAAGGTAAAAAATAATTTTCTTTCCAAGATAATTCTCAACTATAAATTTAAGTGGAGTTGAAAGAAACCTAGAATGATAATTTTGTGCTATATAAAAATAGTATCAAATATTCCAGTGTTCAACTTTTTTAATGATAAATTTATAATCATTGGAACCTCGATATGTGACCCATTAGAAACAATAATAAAGACTAATATTTTGGATGATTCATAAGTATTATCCTTCTCTATTCATCTAGGAATTATGAAGATGAATAGAGACTTAAAAATAAACATATAGTGGTAGAACATAAACAAAGTGGTTGAAAAATAATATCTCGATGCCTAGTATTCTAGTAATCCAATTATGAATGATAAATGACTAGATCTATGTTACAAAAATAGTCCATATTAGTTTAGAAATGGGAAAACGTCACCATTTATTTCATCATAGGACTCTAAAAAATTCTAAAATCCATAATGCTACCTAGGATGTAGTCAATTTAATTATAAAGTCTTCACATTTTATCATAACCAAAGAAGATTTATCACTTTAAAAATTAATTAGGATATACATAAGTTAATTTGAAAGGTTTAATGGAGTACTTATTTATATAGTATTTGATTAATATTCACGTTTTACAATGAGGCCTTGGATAATTATTCAGAAAACATTTTAAATTGAGAGGAGTTTCATTTCCACTTATCACCTTTAAACCGATTGTTAGTCTTAGAAGACAATCCAAAAACATGAGTACATACTATGATCCTATTTAATAGGTTTTTATGGTTGATAGAATTAAAAAATCACCCTTATAGAGTCCACATATAACAACAATTTCCATTTTAGTATTCAAATATCAGTATATGAGGCTCTATAAGGGATGTGATGTAAGACTCCAAAATGTTGGGATGATTTTTGGGGAAAGGAAGCTAATTGAACTTTAAGTAGTTTAATAAATTTCTAATATGGTTCAATCAATTTATTTTCACATGAAAACAATAGAAAATTGATATAATAGTTATGAAAATAATTATTGATGGGGTATAGATTCCAAAGTAAGAGAAAAATTATTACTATAGATATCTACATGGAATCACATTATGATATTTAGGAATAATAGGAAAATTATCATGAGGTATTATGCTCCCTTTGATATCCTTGATAGTGTCCAAGATATAACTTATTTCATAGAAATCAGTACAAACCTATCCAAAGTATAAGATTTTTTCAATGTATCACTTTTGAGAACGTACATACACTACGGGAAAAATGAGCAATTGCGACGGGTTATTTGCGACGGGAATAAATCCCGTCGCAAATAGTCATGTTAAAAACTTATTTGCGACGGGGGTATTTCCCCGTCGCAAATAAGGAGGCTTTTGCGATGGGATTGCTTTCCACGTCGCAAATAGTTTTCCCGCGATGCGCGCCAAATCGCGGGAAACTTATTTTCGACGGGGAAATATTCCCGTCGCAAATAACCGGCAGCGGTAAAAGGTATTTGCGACAGGAATATTCCCCCGTCGCAAATACTATGTCGGCAGGGATTATTTGCGACGGGACCCGTCGCAAATAACTATTTACCGGTTGACCGTAATAAATGTTGGCTAAGGTATTTGCGACGGGTCCCGTCGCAAATAATCCTATTTGCGACGGGAATCCCGTCGCAAATGGGCCCGTCGCAACTAATCTAACCTATAAATACCCCCATCCGTTTTTTTCATTTCATTCTCATTCCTTATCTTCTCTCTCTCTCAGAATTATATTTCTAGAGTTGAGTTTTTCTCCAGTTTAAGTTTTTTCTCCGGAGCTGATATTAAAGTTTTGAAGAACGATCAGAACAGATCAATTTTCAAGGTATTTATCTTCATTTTAATTTTTTATTTATTTTTAATTTCTTATTAGTTTCTATTATTATTAATTAGTTGTAATTTAATTATGTTTACATTGTTTTATTACTTAATAAATTTAAATTATAAATATTGTTTATATGGTAATTAGGAATAATTAGTAATAATTTTTAGTAATTAAGAATAAATATTAATAACTAGTAATAAATACCAATAATTAAGAATAAGAACATTATTACATTATTAGTTTATTTTATTATTAATATTAAAATAATATAATTTTTTATATATATACAGTTCTTTTTTCATCTGTGTGTTTGCTATCTTCACATGTATTATTTGTATGTGGAGATAGAAAACGCACAGATGAAAAAAGAACTGTATATAAATTAGAAAATTATATTATTTTAATATTAATAATAAAATATATTAATAATGTTATTATTTGTAATTATTGGTAATTATTTCTAATTATTGATAATTATTCATTTAATTACTAATAATTATCAATAATTAAGAATAATTAGTAACAATTACCAATAATTAACAATAATTAGTATTAATTACCTATAATTAGTATTAATTACCAATAATTAGTATTAATTACCAATAATTAGTATTAATTACCAATAATTCGTAATAATTAGGAATAATTAACAATAATTAGTAATAATTAGGAATAATTAACAATAATTAGGAATAATTAACAATAATTAGTAATAATTAGGAATAATTAGGAATAATTAGTATTAATTAGGAATAATTAGTAATAATTACCAATAATTAGTATTAATTAGGAATAATTAGTATTAATTAGGAATAATTAGTATTAATTACAAATAATTAGTATTAATTAGGAATAATTAGTATTAATTACAAATAATTAGTATTAATTACCAATAATTAGTCTTAATTACCAATAATTAGTATTAATTACCAATAATTAGTATTAATTACCAATAATTAGTATTAATTACCAATAATTAGTATTAATTAGGAATAATTAACAATAATTAGTAATAATTAGGAATAATTAACAATAATTAGTAATAATTAGGAATAATTAGTATTAATTAGGAATAATTAGTAATAATTACCAATAATTAGTATTAATTAGGAATAATTAGTATTAATTACCAATAATTAGTATTAATTACCAATAATTAGTATTAATTACCAATAATTAGTATTAATTACCAATAATTAGTATTAATTACCAATAATTAGTATTAATTACCAATAATTAGTATTAATTAGGAATAATTAACAATAATTAGTAATAATTAGTAATAATTAACAATAATTAGGAATAATTAGGAATAATTAGGAATAATTAGTATTAATTAGGAATAATTAGTAATAATTACCAATAATTAGTATTAATTACCAATAATTAGTATTAATTAGGAATAATTAGTATTAATTACCAATAATTAGTATTAATTACCAATAATTAGTATTAATTACCAATAATTAGTATTAATTACCAATAATTAGTATTAATTAGGAATAATTAACAATAATTAGTAATAATTAGGAATAATTAACAATAATTAGTAATAATTAGGAATAATTAGGAATAATTAGTATTAATTAGGAATAATTAGTAATAATTACCAATAATTAGTATTAATTAGGAATAATTAGTATTAATTACCAATAATTAGTATTAATTACCAATAATTAGTAATAATTAGGAATAATTAACAATAATTAGTAATAATTAGGAATAATTAACAATAATTAGTAATAATTAGGAATAATTAACAATAATTAGTAATAATTAGGAATAATTAACAATAATTAGTAATAATTAGGAATAATTAGTATTAATTACCAATAATTAGTATTAATTACCAATAATTAGTATTAATTAGGAATAATTAGTAATAATTACCAATAATTAGTATTAATTACCAATAATTAGTATTAATTACCAATAATTAGTATTAATTACCAATAATTAGTATTAATTACCAATAATTAGTAATAATTAGGAATAATTAGCAATAATTAGTAATAATTAGGAATAATTAACAATAATTAGCAATAATTAGGAATAATTAACAATAATTAGGAATAATTAGTATTAATTAGGAATAATTAGTATTAATTACGAATAATTAGTAATAATTACCAATAATTAGTAATAATTACCAATAATTAGTAATAATTACCAATAATTAGTATTAATTACCAATAATTAGGATTAATTACCAATAATTAGCAATAATTACCAATAATTAGCAATAATTACTAATAATTAGCAATAATTACCAATAATTAGCAATAATTACGAATAATTAGCAATAATTACCAATAATTAGCAATAATTAGCAATAATTAGAAATAATTAGCAATAATTAGAAATAATTAGCAATAATTAGAAATAATTAGCAATAATTAGAAATAATTAGCAATAATTAGTAATAATTAGTAATAATTAGGAATAATTAGTAATAATTAGGAATAATTAGGAATAAGTAGGATTAATTAGGATTAATTAGGATTAATTAGGAATAATTAGGATTAATTAGGAATAATTAGTAATAATTGCCAATAATGACCAATAATTGCCAATAATTACCAATAATTGCAAATAATTAGGAATAATTAGGAATAATCAGGAATACTCAGGAATACTCACGAATACTCACGAATACTCACGAATACTCACGAATAATCACGAATACTCACGAATAATCACGAATACTCACGAATACTCACAAATAATCAGGAATACTCAGGAATACTCAGGAATACTCAAGAACACTTAGTAAACGAAATCTGCTTGGATAATGAAGGGAAAATTTATAACCATCTCCACAACGATGATTATCAAATTTCCTTTCATTATTCAAGCAGTTTTCCTTTTGCTAAGTATTGCTAAGTATTGCTAAGTATTGCTAAATTAGTAACAAATAGTAATTTGAAAGGTTTAATGGAGTACTTATTTATATAGTATTTGATTAATATTCACGTTTTACAATGAGGCCTTGGATAATTATTCAGAAAACATTTTAAATTGAGAGGAGTTTCATTTCCACTTATCACCTTTAAACCGATTGTTAGTCTTAGAAGACAATCCAAAAACATGAGTACATACTATGATCCTATTTAATAGGTTTTTATGGTTGATAGAATTAAAAAATCACCCTTATAGAGTCCACATATAACAACAATTTCCATTTTAGTATTCAAATATCAGTATATGAGGCTCTATAAGGGATGTGATGTAAGACTCCAAAATGTTGGGATGATTTTTGGGGAAAGGAAGCTAATTGAACTTTAAGTAGTTTAATAAATTTCTAATATGGTTCAATCAATTTATTTTCACATGAAAACAATAGAAAATTGATATAATAGTTATGAAAATAATTATTGATGGGGTATAGATTCCAAAGTAAGAGAAAAATTATTACTATAGATATCTACATGGAATCACATTATGATATTTAGGAATAATAGGAAAATTATCATGAGGTATTATGCTCCCTTTGATATCCTTGATAGTGTCCAAGATATAACTTATTTCATAGAAATCAGTACAAACCTATCCAAAGTATAAGATTTTTTCAATGTATCACTTTTGAGAACGTACATATATACCATAACATTAAAGTGTTATATGCTTGGAAGACATGAAATTGGAGCATGGTCTCTCATATAAGGAACAAAAAAATTGAGATACTAGATCATAGAGAAAAGGTAGTATAAAAAAATATCACTCATATATTCAAAAATCTATGGTGAAATCATAAGTTTGATGAGGCTACATGAGAACCTGAGTATGTGATGAGAGAAAATTTCCCTCACTTTTTTTCTTCCATGCACTAAAATTTCAAGGAAGAGATTTTTTAATGGATAAGAATGTAACCACATATGATTTTAGTGATATATTCATCATTAAATATGTATTATGTTTGATATATTTCTCTACACACAACACCAAAACCTAATATATAATGACTCTTTTTTTATTAAAATAGATATTGAACAATATATTGTATAGGTCAAGTTAATAGGCACCAATATTTATGACCATATTTTGAAATAAATGTCTCTTTTAATAAGAAATTCAACATGTAAATATATGTAGTGAATAAATTTTTTTTATTTCTAAAATTTATTTTATGTAATAGATATATTTAAATGTTTATATTTTATGATCAACAATAATTATATACGAATAGTTAATATACTAGAAAATGATTTCCTATAAAAATAGTTTTCAAATTATTTTATTATATTATTTTAAAGTTAAAATAATAAATTTTAGAATGTGAATTTGAAAAAATTAAATCCATTTTTAAACTTATAATATCAATATTAATTTAAAATTATTTCTTTGGTTTTTTTAAAATTTTAATTTTTAGGTGAATAGTGAAAAATGCCATTTTTACAAATATCATGATTTTTATGCCATCATTAACACATAAACCTTTTTATAAGTCCAAATATATATTTTATAATTTTTTAATAATTTTTTTATTTTTAATTTATAATCCTTTATTTAAAACATTTGAACATATGTTGTATTTTTCAAAAAATTGTTTTTAATACAGGATACATTCAATATTTTTAAATTGATTTTTATAAATTCAAGAAAATTAATGTAATAAAATGAATTTAAAATTTTTAATAATTAGGTAAATATTATTTAATAAGTATAAATTTATTTTTAATAATAATGGTTAAATAAATTTTGTAAAACTAGCAATGTGTCTAAAAATAAAAAGGGGTAAAAAGGGTTTAACCAAGAGTGAAATACCAAAAAAAGTTTACAAAATGTATTGTAATGGATGTTTGAGGCCTTTAAAAAAATTATTCCATAGCATCTCTATTATTTATTAGTTTTTAAGCCACATTACTTATGGTTTATTTCCCATTATTAAATTTATTTAGGTGTTTACCAAATCCCATTCCTTTCCACTTATAAAAGGGGAACTCTTATCCTCACAAAACCTACCATAAAAACTAACATATTTATTAAAATAATAAACCAAATAATATTATATTCATTCCTATAAATCTTTAAGTGGTTTTGGTCCTCTAAAAAAATCATCCCTCAAAGGCTTAACCACATCTGTAAATGAGATAATCCATTAAATGTGGTATAAATTTCTAACCACAGATTTCTCATTTCTATTTCTTTATGTGAAATTATTGAACCTAAAATATATTAATACCATATAAAATTTATAATATCAACATTAATAGTATATTTTTATTTTATTATTATGATGTTAAAATAATTAACAACATTTCTCTCTCCCACTAAAAAACAAAAAACAAAATCATGTGTATGTGCGGATAACCTCCTATACAAAGAAACATGTTTTGTTTTACTTCCCAACATAACCCAAATTATCCAAAAGGGGAATTAACTAAATATTTAGGATGTATATATATATATATATTATTTATGTTCCAAATATTATAATCCATGTTACTTTTTTATTACTCCTTTCGAAAAATGAAATCATCGTTGATGTGAACATGTAGACTACCGCCTCTTTGGAATAATGAATTCCATTATTCAATACCTCTATTAGGGATGAGTATACTTTATATTTGGTTAGTATATATGATATATATAATTTATATATATATATATATATCATGAATATGATTTTTATGGATAAACCAACATTTAATGATCATTATAAGGTAATAAATATGTATTTTTGAAAAACATGAAACTAGTTTATTATCATTTTAATCTTCACAAATTAAACAAAATTCTTTAAAAAGAAATTATAACAATAAAAGTATTTATAAAACCTAAATTATAGTAACTTTTTTGAATTTAAAATTATTATGTTTTTTAGATGATGTAAGATCAACACTTTTTTTTCAAAACTAATTCAAAAGGGTTAAGATTATTAATACACGATTTTGAAAAGAGATTATAAAAATCTAATACATAAAGAGAATTATTATTAACCAATATTATAAATGGAAATTTATATGAATAAGGTTATAAAATAGTTAATTAATAGGGTTTTCATTAAAATACACGAGGTTAAATCACTTTCATTTTAATAAAGTGTAAATATATGGGACTAGGTAAGTCAATCTCCTTTCATTGGGTAATATAATTTCTTATTGAACTCCATTTTTACAGGAAATCCCTATTGAATATTTTTATCTTTTTTATTTATAATGAAAAAATATTTCTAACTAAAATCCATTTCCATGAATGGTTTTATTTTCACTTTTTTTAAAACAATGGATTGTTATTTAAAAGAGACCCATAAGTATGAATTTTACATCATTGGATTCAAAATGTTTTCAAGAAAGCTCATTTCAGTGATTAATTTTCATTTTTCTCTCTATATTCAAAATAACTTACCACCAATGGTGTTATGTTTAATGTTGTATGCTATATTTTTCTTTTATTATGTGATTATTTTGTGTGATCAGAATTTTGGTATCAAAAGATTTATTTCATGATGTTATTTTATACTATTTTGATGTTTTATACAATACATTTTATTATCATGGGGTATTTATAAAAAGTGAATGATTTACATTTTAATAATTTATAAAACCAATTTTATTTCCTTACTTTATTTATGAAAAAATAATTATTTTCATTTATAATTTTTATGAAACCCATTTTATTTCCATGGATTCTTTATTATTTTAATTGTGAAGGATTTTTAAGTGTCACAAAAAAGTACATATTTATAAAGGGAAGGTTTCTATATTACCCTCCAATTCGTTGACTAGGATTTAATATCTCATGAGATAATTTTCCATGAGTACATTTTATTTTTTCATAAGCATGGTCACTGATAGTATGGCACATGAAAGTAATGTTTTCCAATTTCAATGATTGTTCCATAATTAAATGATGTTATTCATTATGATCTTATACTTTCATGATTTAAGGGAAATTATAAATTTTTTAAGCCATGATCTAGATATTATGTTTACTTATTAATCTTTTTGTATTTGATTTCATATTATATGTCCTTTTAAGAATACTTATTTCATACGATTAGCTATCATGATGTTATGATATTTATCTTATGATCATGTTACTTATTCTTATGAACTCATCCTTGATGAAAATTGTATTCATCCCTTATTGAGAATTAGATATCACCCATTTGTTATTTTTGCATTACCTATTTTTTTAGAATGATTCTTACTAAATAAATTTTCAGATTATGGTGTATCATAGTTCCTTTAAGGAAAAACTATTATCAGTTTCATAAAATTATCATATTATGTAGCTATTATCCAAAGAAAGTAAACCTCTAAATTCTCAAGATGTTGAGTTCATTATATAATGTAATGTATTAATAATTTAAATAATGTAGAATAAATTAATGTTTGGTCTGGGTCTCTATACCTCATCCTACTCACCGAAATCTAACTGAGCTATCTCGCTCAATTAGGTGTCTTAAAGAGACTTCCCAACCTAAAACTATAATTAGTATATTCTACCTAAGAACACAAGTTCCATGGATGCCTAAGAAGGGTGTCAGTATAACTTAGTAGGGTACCAAAATGGGGTCCCAAATGTAACCAATAAATTTATGTTTTCACTTGTGATATGATCACCTAAATAATAAATATACTATAGATGTATAAATAAATAAACCCCTATCAATATCTAGGTTCTATCATGACACTTGGGATCTTTTATACCTACTTTGACTAGCACTTAAGTGTCTCTGATCATGTGAATGTCCATACTATATAGTATTTAGATAATGATTGATTCCTTGGATAAATTCCTATTCAATATAGTAGAAATAGGCCCATGGATGATTCCTAGAATCACATACTAGGAAATACAATAGTGTCAGTCTTAAACACCAATTCCTATGAGTATGTCCTTGGAAATTTTTTAACATACACCTTATGGTTAGATCATAATTATTATATTAGTAATCTCAATCAGGTATACTCATTAGATCAAATTAAATCTATTGGGCCTCTTATAGTCATTAAGCATAATCATCGGATCATAGGTAGTAACCTAGGCAGCCCATATGTATCAATTTCATCCCCCAAATCCTAAAGAGTATCCTAGTAATATTATAATATCATGCTTGAGGTTAATATACTTAAAACTATCCCATATATCCTAATAGTATCAGTATCAATAACTAGATCCTATGAAAACTTCTTAGAAACAAATTAGTATCAAGATCAACAGCTGGATCAATGGTGCGCATATTAGGAATCCCATATTCATTAGGCTGAAAGGATAGATCCTAGGTCCTCCCGAAGCATCCAAATTCATTTGGATCATAGTTGAATTATAGGTAATCCCAAGTAATCCCTTAAACCTAAACATGAAAGGAGGTATTTACCTCTTGTCTATCACAAAATCCAGTCCTCACTAGACACCTCAGGCTCACACCATCAATTAATTTTCAAAGGTGAAACCTACAATCATCAATAACCATTACTTCACACAATCTATCAAGGTCATTATATCACTAGGTCACCCACTGTGGTCCCTTAAGTTTCATCATCATGATCTCATTTTTTCATCACTAGACTCACTATCCTCATAGGGTTAACCACCTAGGCTCCATGCTATGGAGATGGTATAATGCCCCTCTAAAATTCTCAAGCCATCATTGGTTGGTCCAATCACACAACATATGTAAAAAATACTAAGTAATACCCTCTATATGACTCACATCTCAATGGGGAAGGATCACTCTCCCTATGCTCATCTTAGCTTTCCCAATGTCTTTAAAAAACCATATTGTTCCATCTTGGCTTATATAAGCCAATCACTCTTATTAAAACACATATCACTCCTCAATAGTTATAGGGGAACCCCTATATGGCCTATGTTTTCATTCAATTTATATAATTCTCACCCCTCAAGGTGTATACATCTTAAGACATATGCATTTAATCATGGCGTTAATTTTAGTGACTAATGTTTTAGGTAAGCACGCAGGGGTCAATCATATCCCTTGGAACATTGTTTAGTGCATAAGATTTTAATATATTTTAAACATTTAATTTAATAAAAAGGTTTAATCACCATTTGTGGAGAGACTACATATGACATACAACATTACAAAATAATAAACCATAAAGGTTTTCTCGAGGGACCAACTACTTAAAATAGTCAAATTCTTTTTTGAAGCATGACCATCCTTTCCCAATAATTTTCAACCCTTGTATCAATTGGAAAGAACCAATCTCAATCCAAAAATAAAATGTAATAAATTGAAATAATTTATTATAATTTATTCAATTTTATCCAAGGAGTTATAATGTTCAAAAAACTCACTCGGCAGCGACATCGTACTAGAACCATGACCAAACTCACATGGAATTTCCCTAATGTATTCATAATATCATATTAAAAAAATAACTATTTACTATTAACTTGTCAACTAGGAAACATTATATTTTTTAAAAACTCCTAAATAAATTACGGAAGTTTCTTAACTCAATAGAAATAGTGAAATACAACTTGTGATCATCTTCCTAGGTCATCCTCTTTTTTATCACAAATGAATTCCATAATTGTTTGGATGATTTATACCATTCAATGGTGGAAGTGATCAATAAAACCTTACCTAAGAACCTAAAAATAGAGGGATATAAATTGGAACAATGAATGATGGAAGAAATAGATATCATACAACATATTCATCCTATAAATACACAATCAACATCCCTAGACATGATAGATTAATAACAGAATTGGTTTTCGGAGAGGTATTTCCAAAACTACCCTCCCTACATCACAATCCATATAAAAATTAACGAGTATAACTATTAAATTATAAGTATTCCCCTGATTAAAAAAAAATCTACTCAATAAGTTTCAACAATGTGGAAAGGGGGACCACAAAGTGGTGCCTCAACACTAGGCTAGGGGTGAACCTAAAATCACACACCATTTAGTTTTTTCAAAGCATATTCCACGGTCTTCCTTTAATAGGTATATGCTAAAGAATATCCCCTAGTTTTTGGTATATCCACTCATGATGTGGAAGGGTTCCCAACCCAAGTGCCCCCTTCTTATGGCCTGGATCCAAAAGGTTATACCTTAGGGAACCCAACTAATGATGTCCTCTCCAATGGTTCATCTTATTGGATACAAAATGGTTCTCCCCCCAAACCACAACCACTATGCATCCCATTATATTATCCCATGGACTTCCTTACCAAGTGCCACCACAACCATTAAAATAGTTTTTCACCCTACCAATTTTCCATAGGTTTATCTCTCATGAACCACACTCACCCAAGGAACCACACACTTCACATTGAGAATTTGACCCCAATACCTAGTAATCCCTCCAATATAAGGCCCCCTAGGTTTCACCATGGTCCATATCTACTAGGCTAGGGCCACACTATATTGTGGCCATAAAAGTTTTAGAATATATGACCCCCTTCACTATTACATACTATAACTCACAACACCACCATAATAAAATTCCTTGGATGAGTCATAGTCCTTCCACATAGTATCAACATGGAGTCACCCCTATTACTGTGGATTGGTACTCCTTTTCTTGATAGTTTCATAAAGTTCATAACCCAAACTATGCCCCACCACCCTGGACAATATCATAGTTTAAATCATGTAGCCACAACCAACTATTTGGTTATCAAACCTTATTTGATACTCACTAATGAAAAAACCCAAATGAGCCTCATTCCCCTTGCCAAAATATCTCCCTGAGATGTTCAAACTCAAGGAATTCCTATCTAAATCTTATTTCTAAAAATGACCCCTCACCAAAATTAGAAACTAAAATTCCCCTAGAAATTTCCAACAAGAAAAGACATCAGTTTTTCCAATATATTATTACAATACACTAAACCTATCGGTCATATTATTTTGCTGTTGTGAAGTGTAATGAATAATAATTTAAAATGATAAATTATGTGCATATGATGTTCTCAAGTTGTCTGAGATGATATCAAATTGGGGTTTCGTTATTTTTATGGATTAGGTTATGAATAATAAGATAATATAACATAAAACCCTATTATGAACCTAAATTGATGTAGTATGAACCTAAATTTTCATTTATTTAAATGAATTTGTCATAATTTGATGTCTCTTAGGATTGATTTAACTAAGAATATGATTTATTAATCTGATTATTATTTATTAGTAATAATATTGGTTTTTTTGTTTTAGTTAATGGTTGGAACTAATATGAACATAGTAAACAACTAGTGAAATAGAAAATATAATGATTTTACTAATGAGTAAAAAAATAGAATGGTTCCTAGAGTATAAAATCACTTGGTTATGCTCACCCAAATTTCAAAATCTATAAGTAATAACATGAATATAAAACTCTTTATTCTTCTAACGAAGCAACAAATCTTCATTCAGTAATTTGTACTAAAACTCCCACCCTTTTATTGGGTGTTATAATCCAATAATTACTGGTAAATTGATCAATACAACAAAAATGATATTTTCCATTATCTTGTGCTTAGAAAATGAGAAGGTTGATTTTGGTGTTTATCATTTAGAAGGTGATGTTGGCCAATGGTGGAATCCCATTTTGAATAAGAAGAAAGATGAAGAAATATACTCCATGGAATGTTTAGACTTTAAGTAGGTATTTTTCAAAAAATACATTATGTAATATTTGTACACTAATATAGAGAGATAGTTCTTAGAGGTAAAGGAAAAAAAGAGGATAAATACATTGGTACCTATAAATAAAACTCCCATGATATGAAATTTATAATTTACATTTAATCATTGACCATGAAATAAAACATTACCATTTATTTAGTATGAAGAAACAACGTATATGAAAGGAATTAGATATATGGCAATTTGGTACCTAGGATGAAATTTTTTATGTGCTCTAAATTTAAAAAAAATTGAGACTCCCATAATTCTAGTGGTTTCTTGGTCAAACAAAAGAAAAATAAGTTTTGTGGAAACTAAAATTATAAAATATATGGATGAAATGTGATTCACATCCCACATTCCAAAGATATGGAATGAATTATTGGGGTATTTCCTCAAAGAAACATGTTAATGTGTCATGTTTATGAGATATGGATATCAAGAACATGAACACATATAATTCATCAGAAATTTCATTAGTCTAGTAATGGTGATTTTGGACCTTCCTAATACAAAACATATTTTTTATTTATTTTTAAAAGGAACACGGTATGAATTGAGAATGTTAATGGTAATCATGAGCCATGTCATATCTAACTGGGGAAAATACCAACATACATCTCCTCGGTATTGAAAATCCCATGATTAGAAGAGATGAATAATCCCCTACATTTATTCAAAAGAAACCATGCATAGTAACAAGTGTAGTGTATGATGGGATATTATTCTTGAAATGGATCTATCCTAAAATGGTTATTCATGAATGTTACAATCTCATGAATGATAAAAGTATGGTTTAGTCTCAAAATAATTGTCTGAACAAATAGTACCTCATTCATTTTCATATTGTATTTATTCAATCATATCCTCAATAATATTACAATTTATGTTTTGATAGGTTTACATTCCCCAAGTATCTCTCAAGAAATATTCTTGGATAAGAATATGAAAATGTAGGTATAAAATAATATTAGGAATGGGATTAAATAAAAAATAACTAACAATCACTAAGGGTATAATATCTAGTAATAATTTGGTCAAAATAAATTTCGATAAAATAGAATTATAATTAAATTACTCAACACATAAATTGTGCTATAATTATAAATAGAAATAAAAATGGATTTCAACAGTACCCAACAAAAACTTTTATTTTATTTTAATGGATGAAAATATATTTTATGTAAAAAACATGATTTCATTGAAAAGTTTCTCTTAGACTATTGAAATAGTAAACAATTCAAGTGTATGAATGATAAAGTTCAATAATGAATCCCCCAAACATAAAATGATACTGTTTCCTCACTATTCAAGAAAAATGATGTTGGATACATATCAATAGAAACAAAGAAAATATTAAAATGTAAATAAAGAATTTAAAATAGGGAATCTAGAGGTCCCTATAGTGATTTTCATGCCATCGGTATTTTTCTGGTATTGATTGGAAGTTTTGCTTCCTGTAAAATTTGTTAAAATAAAAAGACACCCACACTAGATAAACCATTAGTACATATGGGTTAATCGCTATAGAAGTATAATAATGGGTATGTGAACCTAGTAAATACTATGAGAAAACATATCAAATAAATTAAATATGCATACAATGATGCTTTGGATGACTGAAAAGTAGGAAATTATAGAAATGAAAAATAAATGTTCTAATCACATAAAATAATTAAAGAAAAAATATTGGTTTCCTCCTATAAAACGATAACATGACATCATTAGTCAAATAGATGGAAAAAAATTAATTTTTTGTCGTCCATCAGCTCAGATGTCCTCTTCCTCTTACAGGAACTGGTGGTAGTATCTTTGAGTTCATTTGGGTGCTTGGTGTGGTTAAAAACCTCAGAAATAGGTTTCTCAAAATGATCCTTTGGAAGTAGTAAATTTCTTGAAAATTATGTAGGAGTCTTCTTCTAAGTATATATCTACTAATAGAGATCCTCGATTTATATATATATATATCAGCAACATGCTGATTGATCTCATGTGGGAGGTGACATGGTGGCCTAAAAAACTCATCAATGAACATATAGTTTTTAGTAGAGCTAGACATGGTTAAATTAATTCATAAATGAAAAATGAGAAAATGAAATCAATTGATCTAGTAAAAATATATATCATTTAAATATATGATAAATGATAGTCAGTGAATGAGGGATATAATGGGAATAAAAAAAGATAACCCTATAATAGCGTACAATAGGGGGCACATGGAAAAGACTAAATAACTGGGGAAGACTCACTAAGATCTATGTCAGATGTACCCTCCAAAATAGTAGGGTTTTGGATCAGCTCTTATATATCAATTAAAGAAATGGTCGTAGAGGTCAGGTAATCAACCACCATAAGAGGTTCCATGGTGCTTATAGTGGGATCATTCGTGACTAGTGGAAGGGAGGTTATTATCCATACTGGTTACATACATCTAGTATCTCGATTAATCAAAGGCACATTAGATGTAGAAGGTAGTGTGGATCCCTTACCCTGTCCTTCCTGCTCCTCTAAAAACTTCTGATGGGAAAGTGGATCCTTGAGCTTAGGGTACGTTTGATAGGGGTGTTTTGTGGTGTGGGAATAGAGGATGTATCAGGTTCTATAAAAGAACGTGGTGGTGGGTGGGAAGATGCAGGTTCTTGTGGTGGGGAGAAAGTGGTGAACCATGATGGATCAGTGAATGGGATGTAGAGGTAAGGGAATATATATCATTGGTTATCTATTAGTCACTAGAGAATTTTTTTTACATAATATGGAAAGGGTTTTGTGGGTTTAGATGTTATGGGTAGTGGTAGTCGTAGTAGGGAAAGTGGAAAAGGCATGGGAAAGATGGAAATGTGAGGTTGGGGTTGGGGCCGGATAAGCTGGAGCCTCAGTAGAATCATTGATGTGCTCATAGTACCACTAGTATCACCCCTATACCTTCTTTAGGATCCCTATATTATGTATCACGAAGAGGTATATCAACTCGATGTTCCCAACCATGGAAATTGGATGAGCAGATTCAATGGCACCGAGATGACATGCAAAATTGTTGATGAAACTACCTCCCATAAAGGTACCATGATCCTACCACTCCTAGGTATCATAATATAGGTGAAATGGTGGTTAATTTTGATGGATGTTCTACCTATGGATATGTCAATAATGAGAACCTTAATTTGACTGATGCTTCCATTAACTGCCCCTCTAGCCAATAATTTATGTGCCGGAGCCCAGGGGAGGATCTATATAGAAATTCCTCATAGATGGGTGATCTTCTTCCTATACTGATCATGGAAAATCTTAATACCATGAGTGGTCAATTCCCAACTCCTCACCACATCTTTTTCAATAGGGACCTACCACTTGGAAGTGTAATTAAAAGAAATGATGAACTCATCTGTGTAGATACTGATCCAAATGCCAAATTCACTCAATGTGACTTCCCATGTCCAACCACCAAGGTAGAAGGTGTCATGTACCACGTCGACCTCCAATGTGGCTATGAACTTGAGTAAAAGCTCCCTGTACATATTCTTATAAACCTTCATGATGGTGGAAAGGTGAATCAGTCCCAAAATATTGAGAACATCCTAATAGGCATGAATGTTCCCAAGAAAGGCTAGGTATAAAGTCTTGTTGGACCTTATTGGATTAGACTAGAGATAAACCAAGCATAGATGGATCATAATTGTAGAGAAGTGGAGGAATGATTGTTAGTTTTGGTACAGGGGAACACCATGGGATGGGCTGGATGAGGCTCTAAACTAGTTGAGTCAAATGGTGTGTCCAAACCATATATAGATGAGGATGAGTTCATATTTATAGGAAGCGATGTTGGTGCAATATTTCAACGCTTGAGAGATGGAGTATTATATTATTTTTAGGCCACACTCTTCATGGTTTTGGTATGGTACAAGATATATGTAATAAAAGGGAAAGGAAGGATTAGAAGGTGTACGTGGATTTACTAAAATTTTTAGTGAGAAGGGGAGGTGGGTTGAGGAGCTGATAGTAAGTGAGGTCAAATGTTGGATATAGAGAGGGATAGGCACATATAAGAGGTGGTCTAGGGGGTTATAAACCAAGGGTTAAAGGATTTTTAAATCCTCTCTAAGGATTTCATGACATGTATTTTAATACCTGATGTGTAATTCTTGGGATTCCTATTTTTTTGACCCTAACATTTTCACATTGTGTAAATGAAATACATGATGTGATTTTTGTTTTGTTTTAAATTAAAACCTTTAAACTTTACCCTTAATTATTTTTCATTACTAATCTCTAATATATTTGGGGTTTCCTACCAGTTCTCTCTTCATTTATCATTGAGATCTATACATTCTTCCATTCAACTGAATTTAATGGTAAGGAAACACCCCCAATGGGGGGGGGGGGGTTCTTGATAATAGAGGGTATGAATGTTGGAACTATTTCCCTTATTAGAGGTTTAGTGGTATTCACATCCTTTTGATCACTGTATCTATTTCCATGACGATTTAGAGTTTTTTATCCTTACTAGTCATATAATCATATTTTTCAGTCGTAAAAAAGATGGATTGAAAATCAAATGAATCTATTATTTTCTTTGTGGCATTTAATAAGTCAAAAAAAACTTATTTATCACTAACTATGACTATTATTGTTCCCTAATTTACTTCAATTAGTTCCTTATAAGTGTCAAGAAACGTTTTATAATGAATAATTGGTAAATAACCTTCCTTTTCCATATCAAGGAAAATGAAATCTGTGGGAATTAAGTACTTACCATCCTATACTATGAAATCATAGAGAAGTCCACTAGGTTACATAACTATGTGGATGGACAATTTTAGTGCAACTCTCATTGGTTATTTTTCTTTGAGCCGTGGATTTTTTAAGAAAATAAAGGGCTTGATATTGAAACATTCAATAAGATCCCACAAGGATAATTCAAATTTTCATGTCCATATAGTGAAATGAATTCAGGGACTTTCAGGGTCTTTCATTTTGGGAAGGATCTTTGGCTAAAAATTGAGGAAACTTATTCCTTTAGGGAGATGATTTTAACCCTTCTATTTTCTTATTTTTTTTGAAATAATGTATTTCATAATCATAGTGCAAGAAGAAATTTGAGAAATTACATTTTCAATGGTAATTTTTATGCTCCATTACATAAAAATCTCTATAATTATGTTTTTCTAATATTTCTCTTTTTTAGATTGTATCATCCTCTATTGAACGGGAGGGGGGATTATATGGTGGAAATACCACATAGACATTATCTTTTTCTAGATAATCCTATACATGATCTTTTTCAGTTGGATTTACTTCTATATTTTTCTCTTGAACAACATTATTTGTTCTATAATCATATTCCATGTTGATTATTAAATAATGGGTGTTAGGTTCTTTAAGATTATTTTCTATACCTAAGAAGGGATATATAAATTACATTATGTTTCCACTCTTCAGAATAATATATTTATCCTCATATCTTGGATGATCATCGGTATTATCAGGAAATTCACCCTATAGTTGATCTGATGGGGTCTTGGAGATCTTCCCCACTTGGTGCATATGTATTTTTAGTGAAACCCTTTTGTTTTTCATTTCATTCTATTGGGAAGCCATCCTTTGATATTGTTTTTGTATGAATGTGGTGAGTATGTTATAAAGATTAGATTATAGGGTTTGGTCTTATTATAGTGGTCTTAGTGAATCTTTTGGAAACTATTGTTGAGAAGGTGGAAAATTTGGATATTTAGGGTCAAAGGGTTGCTACTAAAATTGTTGATGTAGTCTATGAGATGGATTTTTTTTATGTACTCAAAAGGTTCCTGATCCCGTGGGGGCACATAACCACTCCTCTATTGATAATAAACATGATTATTTTGTTGCCGCTGTTGATCTGGTTTCTATTAATAGTATTCTAACTTGTATTGCTGGGTCTATTGAAATTGTTTATTTTTATAATTATAATTTTTGTAATTAAAATAATGGTTTTTTAGATCCTCTATACCTACCCTATAGTGATAATATGGGTGTGTTCTTCCACAAATTTTTCAAGATTGTATCTCCATAATAGGGGAAGAAGGTGGTGGTTTCATGGGTAGCTGAAAAAAATCAAAATTCTTAGTGAGGTCTTCAACCAGAGCCATTAGGTGGGTATTCTCCTCCACATAATGGATTCCTCACTGAGGAAGTCCTCTATTTCTTTTCCATAGATTGGAATTGTCATGATCCTCATCCAAAATGGAACTACTGTCTTAGGGCATCGTTTTCATGAATCCTACATTAGTAGCAGTGTCTAAAACTATGTATAAAGTCAGTTCAATTGTTTGATATATGGTTTTTAATTGTATCCATACATCAAGTTTGTGATGTGGGAACATTCGGGTTAGTTATTAAAACAATACTAGGCTTCCAAAGATTATTAACCATCCTCCTGGTTAAAGTTACACATTTCATTCCATAGCATCTATGATTGGATTGGTGGAAAATATGTGTCTAATAATCTTTTTATAGATCATCCCAAGTCATTATATACTTGAGAGATTGGATTTTAATCCAATCCTTTGCTCGGTCACAAAAGTATTATGGTAAAACTTGAAGTCATATAGAATCAAATGAAACATATTAGTTTCCAAAAGCATCATTGACTTCTAGAAAATTAAAAATATGATCATGGGGATATTCTATTTACAATTGAATAAACTATCCCATGTTCCAAATCATGTATATGAGTCCATTTTTTATCTCTAACGAATTTTTCTGAATAGTAGGGAACAAAATTATGGGTGCAACACCACTAATGGAAAAAAATCTGTAATCCATGATGGTGTGCTCCTACAACGTTTTTCACTCACCCTAATGTTTTGGGGATGTGGTGGTGCAATATCATAACAGTAATCTATTAAAAATGATAGCATTAAAAATATATCTTTTGATTTTATGATCAAAAGATGAAAATTCTAGTGTTATCAGGCTCCTAGAATGAGTTAGGGGACCCTAGAGCATTCATTATGTTGAAGAAAATTGGACATAGTTTCTAGTCTATGACTGAAAATTTATAAAAAATGAGGGGGATGGAAAATGAAGAGGGGAGTTTGGGGTGAGGTAACCCTAGGTTCGCACTGAAAGTCAAGACACCTAAGCGTAGTTATCCCCAAAAAATGATAATATTTTACTCTCATGTATGACTTCATTGATTACACATGGGCATTGAATAGATTAAAATATATTTCTCTCAAACTACACTTAGCTACTAAGATGTTTCATAGTGGCTATGTGGGTTCAATCCCATAGAGACAATCAGAAGGTTTTTATGGTTTTTAGGCATTTTAACTATTTTAGGTTTTTAGGGATTTCTTAGGGATTTTAATGGTATTTAGGGTTTTAAATATTTTATGGATTTTTAGGGAATTTTTAAGAATTTTTTAGTTTTTTATATTATTTAGGGATTTTGAGGGTTTTTAGTTTTTGTAAGGTTTATTAGTTTTTATAGTTATTTGGTTTTTGGGTTTTTATGAGAGTTTAGGGGTTTTATTTGTATTTGGGGTTTTTAACATTTTAGGGGTTTAAAGGGATTTTTGAGCTTTTAGTAGTTATAGGGTTTTAGGGGGTTTAAGGGTTTTTCAGGTTATTATGGGGTATGATGGTTTTTAGGGGTTTTTAGGGTTTTAGTATATTTCTAGGGTTTTTAGGGGGTTTTAGGTTTTTAGAGTCTTTTGAGGGTTTTAGGGGTTTTTTCATTTTTTTGGTTTTTAGGGGTTTAAGTGTTTTTATATTTTTATGATTTTCATTGGGGTTATTATGGTTTTTAGTCTTTTTTAGGTTTTTAGGGATTTTAAGGATATTTTTATGATTTTTAATGTTTTATAAGGATTTTAGTTATTTTTTGGGGTTTTCAGGGAATTAAGGTGTTTTATGGTTTTTAGGATTTCAGGGATTTTTTAGTATATTGTTGGATTAATATATTTTTGTGTTTTTGAACATTTTGGGGGGTCTAAAAGTTTGTTTAGATATTTTGGTGGTTTTTATGAATTTTTAGCGGAATTAATGGTTTTAAAGAGTTTTATAGTTTTTAATGGGTTTAGGGTTTTATGGTCTTTTAGGTTTTTATGGCATTTTTAGTATTTTTAGTTATTTTATAATTTTATGGGTTTTTAGGGGTTTTAATTCTTTCTTGGTTTTAAATGTATTATTAGGGGTTTTAGGGTTTTTAGAGTTTTTAAATTTTTATTTATTTTTTGTGATTTTTATGATTTTGATGGGTTTTAGGAATTTTGAGGCTCCTTAAAGATTTTATGGGTTTTATGGTTTTTTTATTTGTTTTTGGGTTTTTACGGATTTTATGATTTTTTGGGTATTTTAGAGTTTTTTAACAATTTTATGGGTTTAAAGAGTTTTAATGTTTTATTGGTATTTATATTTTTATGTGTTTTATTGTTTTTATGGGTTTTAGGGACATTTTATGATTTTTAGGGTTTTTGGGTCTTTTAGGGTCTTTAGAGTTTTTTTTTTGATTTTATAGGAGTTTTAAGTGTTTTATGGTTTTCTTAGGTGTTTCTAGGGATTTTAGAGTCTTCTACATTTTTATGGAATTTAGGGATTTTTATAGTTTTTTGGTTTTTAGGGATTTTGAGGATTTTAGGGGATTTAGAGTTTTTTTGGGATTATATCAATTTTAGGTTTTTAGGTATTTATGGGTTTAAAGTGTTTTATGTTTTTTAAGGTTTTCATTGGGGTTTTTAGGGCTTTTAGGTTTTTACCTTTTCAATCGTTTTTAGGAGTTTTTTTATTTTTTCATGGGGTTTTAGGTTTCTTATTTATTCGGAGATTTAATAAGGGTTTTTTGGGTTTTTTGGGTTTTTTGGATTTTATTTGTGGTATTTAGGATTTTTAAGGGTTTTTATTAATTTTAAATGCTTTTTTGGGATTAAAATGTTTTTTTAGTTTTAAGTGGTTTTTAGGGTTTTATGATTTTAAGAGTGTTTAATGGTTATTTGAGTTTTTTATAGTTGTATTATTTATTATGGGTTTTAAGGTTTTTTATAATATTATAGGTTTTTAGGGGTTTTAAGTGTTTTTAGGTTTTTAAGGTCTTATTAGTAATTTTCATATTTTTTAGTGTTTTTTACATTTATATATATTTTCCAAGCTTTTTTAGGGTTTTTATGATTTTTAGGGGTTTTTTGGATTTTTTGGGGTTTTAGGGTTTTTTTAGGGGTTTTAAAGGTGTTTTTGTCTTTTTAGGGTTTTTATGTGTTTATATATTTTTTAATGTTTTTAGAGGTTTAAAGGGGTTTTATTGGATTTTTAAAGTTTACAGTTTTAGGGGGGTTTTAATGTTTTTGGGTTTTTTGGTTTTAGGGGTTTTTAGGAATTATTAGGGGTTTTTGTGTTTTTATCATTTTTAGGATTTTATAGGATTTAAGGGTTTTATGATTTTACAATTTTCTAAGTGTATTTCAAGGATTTTAGTATTTTTACTTTTTTAGGGATTTTAAAAAAATTTAGGGTTTTTATGGTTTTTAGGGGTTCTAGGATTTTTATTGTTTTTATGGTCTTTTGGGGTTTTATGGTTATTTGGGTTTTTATGTATTTAATTGGTTTTATATTTATTTAATGTTTTTAGGGGTTTAAAAGGATTTAAGTGTTTTTAATGGTTTTTAGTATTTTTATAGAGTTATAACGTTTTTTACAATTTTAGTGGGTTTTGGGATTTTTATCATTTTTAGGTTTCCAGTGGTTTTAAATGTTTTAGGTTTTAAATGTTTTCTTATGGGTTTTCATGGGTTTTTATGTCTTAATATTTTTTTAGGAATTTTTAGAACTAAATGGGTTTTTCATATTTTTAGATATATTTATGGTTTTGTACGAATTTATTGTATTTTTGTGTTTCATGGGTTTTTATAGTTTCTAGGTATTTAAAGCGTTTTTTGAGTATTGGATCATTTTTAGGGGTTTAAAGAGTTTTTAGAGTTTTTTAATGTTTTTAGTGTTTTATGGGTTTTAGGGTTTTTTAGGTTTTTAGGTGTTTTATGTTTTTTTATGTTTTTAAAGTTTTCTTATGGGGTTTCATAGATTTTATGGGTTTTACTACATTTTAATGGGTTTTTAAGGATTTGTTAGGATTTTATGGTTTTCAGTGATTTTTATGGATTTTTAGGGTTTTAAGGTTTTTAATGTTTTTGGGGGTTATTAGGGTTTTTTTTGAGTTTTTAGTGTTTTTTAATTTTTTTAGAGTTTTATAAAGTCTTAAGGTTTTAAAGTATTTTCATAATATTTCGTAGCCTTTTGGGTTTTTATAGGTATTTAGGGTTTTTAAGGTTTTTAGGAGTTTTATAGTTTTTAGAGGTTTTTAAGGGTTTTAGGATCATTATCTTTTTAATAGATTTTAACATTTTTATATTTTTAAGGGTTTTAAGTGTTTTTAGGCATTTATGGTTTTCATATAGGTTTTTAGGGGTTTTTTATTTTTTATGGATTTCTAGGTTTTTTTTTTATTTTTGTGGTTTTATGGGTTTTTCGAATTTTAAGTGGTTTTCGAGTTTTTAGGGTTTTCAAGGGTCTTTCTTTGGTTTTAGGTTTTTATGATTTTTTATGGTTTTTATATTTTTTTCAATGTTTTATGGTTTTAAATTTTTTTAGTGTTTTTATGGGTTTTTCGGATTTTTATAGTATTTTAGGGTTGTTAAGTTTTGTAGAGGTTCTATGGGTTTTAGGTGTTTTATGGATTTAAGGTCATTAGGGGTCTTATCAGTTTTTAGGTTTTTAGGGGCTGTAAGTGTTTTTTTGTTTTTAAGGTTTTCTTATGGGTTTTAGGGTTTTTATATTTTTAGGGATTTTAGGGATTTATATGGGTTTTTTGGGTTTTTAGTGTTTTAGGGATTTTGAGGGTTTTTTTGGTTTTTTATAGATTTTAGGGTTTTTTTGCAGTTATTAGGTTTTTAGGGTTTTGAATGTTTTTCAATTATTAAGGTTTTCTTTGTGTTTTTCATTGTCGTTAGGGTTCTTTGGTCTTTTACGGCATTTTAGGTTTTTTATGGATTTTGAGGGGTCTTAGTGTTTTTTAAGTTTTTTATAGTTTATTTGGGTTTTTAGGTTTTTTAGTTTATATGGGTAGTTATGGTTATTTAGAAATTTTTAATGTTTTTTGGGTTTTCAAGAGTTTTATAGTTTTTAATTATTTTTTCTTTGTTTTTATGGGGATTTAGTGGTTTTATTATGTTCTTATAGGTTTTATTGTTTTTAGGGGTTTTTGGTTTATAGGGGTTTTATATTCTTTATGTTTTTAGAGGATTTAATTTTTTTTATCTTTTATAATTATTCTTAGTGTTTTTAGGGTTTTTTCAGTTTTTATGGATTTTGAGGGAATTTTGGTGTTTTTTATTATTTTAAGGGGGTATAGAATTTCTTAAAAAAAATAAGGGCTTTAAAGGGATGTTTTTAGTATTTTTTGTTTTTAGGGTTTTAATGGTTTAATTTTTTATGGGTTTTTAAGATTTATTATGGTTTTTATATTTTTTTGGGTTATTTGGGTTTTTAGTGTTTATAAGATTTTTATGGGTTTTAATTGTTTTTATGTTTTTATGTTTTTATTAAGATATTTCATGGTTTTTAGGATATTTTATGTTTTTAAGGTTATTATGGATTTTAAGGTTTTTTTAGATTTTTATGGTTTTTAGGGATTTTGAGGGGCTTTAGTGTTTTTTATGGTTGTTCCGGTTTTTATGGTTTTTTGTGTTTTCATGGTTTTTGTGTGTTTTCTATGGTTTTATGGTTTTTGAAGTTTTTTAAAATTTTTGTGGGTTTAAGTGGTTTTTAGATATTTTAGTGTGGTTTAAGGTTTTAATGTTTTTTTTATTTTTAGGGTTCTTGGGGATTTTTTGTTTTTTAGGGTTTTAGGGGATTTCATAATTTTTCAGAATTTTTAGTGGTATAAGTGTTTTTCAGGATTTTAAGGTTTATTTGAATTTTCAAGGTCTTATATTTTTTTTACATTTTTAGGAATATTTCATGGTTTTTTATGTATATTTATGAGTTTCTTGGTTATTAGTGATTTTGAGTGTTTTTATAGTTTTTATGGTTTTTAGTAGTTTGTGGTTCTTTTTGGGATTAAATGTTTTTTTTTGTATTTTTAATATTTTTTTGAGTTTTTAATAGTTTTAATGTTTTAAAGGTCTTTTAGATTTTTAGTGGGTTTTATAATTTTTATGGGATTTTAGGGTTTTCACTGTTTTGAGGGGTTTATATGGTTTTAGTGTTTTTAGGATTTTTGGCATTTTTTAGGGGTTTTAGGGGATTTAAGAGTTTTGTGGTTTTTATGGTTTTATTATTTAGCTTCATAGTTTTTATTTATTTATTTTAAGTATTTTTAGTGATTTTTTTGTATTTGTTATGTCTTTTAGGGTTTTAGGGTTTTAGGGTTTTTATGCTTCTTGGGGTTTTAGTGGGTTTTTGAGTGTTTTAGGGGTTTTATGTTTTATAGATATTTTAGGGTTTTCAAGGGTTTATAAAGCTTTCAGTAGGTTTTTAGGGGTTTTATGCAGCTTTACTGGTTTTTAGGTATTTAGTGGTTTTTATAGTTTTTAGGGGTTTATGGTTTTTATGGGTTTTAGTGTTTTTTATATTTTTTAATGGTTTTAAGTGTTTTTAGGTTTCTAAGGTTTTCATAGGGGTTTTTATGTTCTTTTAGGTTATATAAATTTTTTAGTTTTTTATGGATTTTTAGTATTTTTATGTTCTTTTTAGGGATTTTCATGGTTTGATAGTTTTGGGGTTTGAAGGGTTTTATGGTTTTTTTTTTGTTTTGGGGGATTTTTTTTTATTTTTATGGGTTTAAAGGGTTTTTAGAGTTTTTACTAGGTTTTTTATTTTCATGGGGTTTGAATATTTTTAAAAAAATTTAAGGAGTTTTAAGGTTTTTAGTTATTTTTTGGGTTTTAGGTAATTTCTAATATTTTTATAGTTTTTATCATTTTTTAGGTTTCTTGGTGTTTTAGTTGTTTTTTAATGTATGTTTTTCTTAGAATAGTTCATGGATTTTAGGGGGTTTTATGTTTTTAGTTATTTTTATGTATTTTTTATGTTTTCTATGGTTTTTAATTGTTTTTAGTGATATTAAGGGTTTTTACGATTTTTAGGGTTTTGGGTTTTTAATGGGTTTTAGGGGGGTTCAGGGGTTCTTACATTTTCAGGGATTTTTATGGTTATTGTTTTTATTTTGGGATTTTAGAGATTTTTGGGTTTTGCAGGTTTTATGGTTTTATTGTTTTTGCGGGTTTCATGGGTTTTTTTAGGTTTTTAAGGTTATTTATATTTTTGTAAATATTTTACGATTTAAAAGGGTTTATAGAGTTTTTAGTGTTTTTATGGGTTTTATGGGTTTTAGGTGTTTTTACTGTGTTTAGGGGTTTTATTGTTATTAGGTGTTTTAGGGTCTTATAGTGTTTTAGGGTTTTTAACAATTTTTTGGGTTTAAGGGGGTTTTTTTGTTTCAAAGACTTTGAGTATTTATAAGGGATTTACAGTTTGTTTATTGTTTTTATGATTTTAGGTATTTTTAGGTAATTTTATTGATTTTTTATGATTTTTATTATTTTTTTATGGTTTTTAGTGATTTTGAGGGTATATGGGATTTTTTGGTTTTTTGGGGATTTATGGTTTTTTAGCTTTTAGGGGTTTAAATAAGATTCAATATTTTTTAAAATTTTTAGGAATTTATAGGGTTTTAGAATTTTTAGTGGGTGTTTAGGGTTTTATGGGTTTTAGGGGTTTTTAGGATTTTTAGGGGTTTTATCAATTTAATGTGTTTAGGGGTTTTAAGTGTTTTTATGTTTTTATGGTTTTCATAGAGTTTTTCGTGTTTTTAGGGTTCATTATGTTTTTAGGGATTTTATGAGATTTTTTAATATTTTAAGGATTCTTTAGGTTTTTTAGGGATTTTGGAATTTTTTAGGAGTTTTAGGGTTTTATAGTTTTTTTTGCTGAGTGTTTTTTAGTTTTTAGGGGTTTTAAGGGTTTTTAGAGTTTTTTAAAGTTTTTAGGGGTTTAAATGGTTTTTATAGTTTTATATTTTTTAGCATTCTAGGCCTTGTTAGATTTTTTTAATGTTTTGGTGATGTTTTTTATTTTTTGGGATTTTTGTATCATTTAGTGGTTTTTGGGTGTTTAGAATTTCTAGTCTTTTTAGCAGTTTTAAGACTTATAAGTTATTTATGTTTTATTTTGGGTTTTCAATATTTTTAGGGTTTTTTACATTTTAGGGATTTTATTTGGTTTTTTTTTCATTTTTATGGTTTTTAGGATATTTAGGGATTTTGAGGGGGGGTTTGGGTTTTGTGGATTTTGGGGGTTTTGAGATTTCAGGGTTTTAAGGTTATTTTTGAATTTTTTGACATTTCTTTGGTTTTAAATTGTGTTTAATGTTGTTTTGTGGTTTTTTCAATTTTTTTTGGTTTTAGGGTTTTTAGAATTTTTTAATTTTTTAGGGGTTTTAAGTGTTTTATGGTTTAAAGGTTTTCTTAGAGATTTTTAGGGTTGTTAGGGTTTTTTTTGTTTTTAGGGATTTTAGGGATTTTTTAATTTTTGAGGTTTTTAGGTTCTTTATGTTTTTTTATGGTTCTTTAGGTTTTTTTAATGTTTATAGATTTTTTATGATTTTTTGGGGTTTTATAGTTGTTTTAGTATTTTATTCTTTTTAAGGTTTTTATATTTTTTTAATTTTTTAAGAGTTTATATGTTTTCTATAGTTTTAGTGGTTTTTGGATTTTTAGGGTTTTTAGGGAGTTTATGGTTTTAATGTTTTTAAGGTTTTCTAGCATTTTTTAGGGTTTTATCATTTTTTAAGTTTTAGTGGTTTTAATTGTTTTTTGGTTTGAAGGTCATCTTAGGGGATTTTAGGGTTTTATGATTTTTTATATTTTTTTTGTTCTTTAGGACCTATTTAAGATTTCTATGGTTTTTAGGGATCTTATATACTTTGAGAGTTTTATGTTTTTTTTGATTTTTTGGATTTTATTTTTATTTTTTAGGGTTTTACGTTTTTAGTGTTTTTTAAAAATAAGGGTTTAAATGGTTTTTCAAGTTTTTAGTGGGTTTTCAGGTTTTTTTGGGCTTTTAGGGGTTTTTATTTTTTAGGTGTTTTTATGTTTTTAGGGGGTTTAGGGTTTATATGGTCTATTTAGGGGTTTTAAGGTTTATACTGTTTATAGGTTTTTTGGGGGTGTAAGTGTTTTTTGATTTCAAGGTTTTCTTAGGTATTTTTGGGGGTTAATGTTTTTTTATGTTTTTTTAGGTTTTTTAGGTTTTTTAGGATGTTTATGGATTTTATGGTTTTTTTGAATTTTTATGGTTTTTATGGTTTTTTGGGTGTTTATGGTTTTTGGGGCGTTTTAGGGTTTTTTAAGTTTTTTGGGTTTTAAGTATTTTATATTTTTTAACATTTTAGTGGGTTAAAGGGGTTTAGAGTTTTAGGTTTTTTATTGTGTTTTTATGGGGTGTTATGGTTACTATGGATTATTATAGTTTTTAGGGGTTTTAGGGTTTTTTTTCAATTTTATGTTTCATCATGGTTTTAAGTGATTTTAGGTTTTTAATGTTTTATTAGAGATTTTCAGGTTTTTCCATGTTTTTTACAATTAATTTTTTATCTATTTTTTAGATTTTTATTATTTTATGGTTTTTTTGTGATTTTTAGGGTTTTTTGGATTTTTAGGGGCTTTAGGGTTTTTTGGAGTTTTTTTAAAAAATTATGTGTTTAATGGTTTTGAAAGTTATTAGTTGGTTTTCGGGGTTTTATGCAATTTAGGGTTTTTTACCTTTTTATTTTTTTTATGGGTTTTAGAATTTTTTAGGGTTTTTGTTTCATTATTGGGTTTTTATGATTTTTAATGTTTTTAGGGATTTAGGGGTTTTAAGTGTTTTTTTGTTTTTGAGGTTTTCCTAATGGGGGTTTATGGATTTTTAATTTTTAGGGATTTTATGGGATTTTAGGATTTCAATATATTATTTGGTTTTTTGAGATTTGAGGGTTTTTATGGAATCTTGTATTTGTATGGGTTTCTTGGGGTTTTAGAGTTTTTAGGATTTTAATGGTTATTTATACTTTTATAAATTTTTATGTCTTTAAAGTATTTTTTTGAGTTTTTGGCAGGTTTTAAGGTTTTTATGGGTTTTAATTTTGTTGGGGGATTAATATTTTTTTGTCCTTTAGTGTTTTGGAGTTTTTTTATAATTTCTAGTTTTATTTAGTGGGTTTAAATGTTATTAGTTTTTTCAACACATTCATATGGATTTTTACATTTTTCGGTATTTGTGGGGATTTTTTTTGTTTTTTATGGTTTTTTGGGGTTTTTGGGGATTTTTAAGGCTCTTACAGTTTTTAGGGTTTTTATAGTTTTTCAAATTTTTTAGCATTTTTTAAATTTTTAGGGGTTTTAAGTATACTAACATAATGTATGATTTTTATTATCTCATGGAAATCAAAAACAGAGACAATAAAGAAAAAAAGGACAAAAAGGACAAAAACCAAAGCAATAATCAAGGGTGACTATAATAATGTAGTCCGAGGGTGTCCTTGATAGCTATATCAACACCAGTTGGGGGAAGAGACCCGAGGGAGGAGAAAATCAAGAGAGGGTGGTCCTGGGATGCACTAGTAGCCAAAAATTCAGCCAACTGGTTCCCCTCCCGCCACGTGTGAAGGATCTCAGTATTACAGGAGAGAATACCCTTGCATTTGTGAATGACGTAGGTGATCTTCCATGGAGGGGACATGTTACCCTTAAGGGATCCCCAAATGATCTTAGAGTCGGTCTCCACTGCAGTGAGGGGAATATAATTTGAAAGACATATTTCCAGATCGGTGTGCATCGCCTTTTCCCCCACCACAAGGGAGTCCCCCTCCCCAAAGAAGGAATTGAAAGAAATATTGACTGCTTTGGAAGGGTCACGAACAGTCCCTCCTCCCCTCATACCCCATACCCATAAGCCCCATCCATGTTCAATTTCAACCTGTTAGAATGGGGATGCCATCTCACCTAGGAGCTGGACCTTGGAGGGGCTAGGGAGCCAGAGTGGCACGCGCTGTTGATATGTCTATGAAGTGAGGGAACAACTGCATGATGCATATGGAGAGAGGCCAGATCAGCTATGAGAAACCTTGTTCAGAGAATCAGGCCATGAAGGGATGGGCGAAGCCCAAAATGTCGATCTTGGTTGCGCGCCTGCCAAAGACACCAGAACCCTGCTACTAGAAGGATCGACCAACCCTCATCCTTAGGCTTGGTGGAGGACCCATTGAACCAGCAATGGAAAAATTCATCCAGAGAAGAGACCACCCCCGACAAATCCATATACTCCCTAATATAGTTTCAAAGGTGTCCAGTCCAGTCGCATTAGAAGAAAAGGTGGAATGAGGTCTCCTCTTTAGGGGAAGAGCAACAGAAGCATCTTGAGGCAAGGGAAATGCTTTTGGCTTTAATAGCTGACTCTGTGGGGATGGTGTTGGATCGAACCCTCCAGACGAGAAAGCTAAACATGGCTGGACAGAAGCATATTTAGGATTTTTATTCATTTTATTTTGTTTAGGCATTTTGAGGGACTTCAATTTTTTTCCAGGTTTTTAGAGTTTTACTGGGTTGTTTTGGTTTTTAGGATATTTTTTTAATTTTTTAGTGTTTTATGAATTTTTAATGTTTTTTTATGTTTTAGGGGTTGAAATGGTTTTTAGATGTTTTGTGGGTTTATAGGATTTTTATGGTTTTATAGGGGTTTTATGGGGTTTTAGGGGTTTTTTAAATTATTAGGTTTTTATGGTTTTTAGGGGGCTTAGGTTTTTAGGATATATTTAGAGTTTTAGGGGTTTTATTATTTTTTAATGTTTTTAGGCGTTTTAAGTGTTTTTTGGTTTTTAAGGTTTTCTTATGGTGTTTGGGGATTTTATATTTTTCAGTATTTTTTAGTATTTTATGGCTTTTAGGGTTTTTTTGGGTTTCTATGTTTTTTAGGGTTTTTAGTATTTTTTTTTATTTTTATTGTTTTACGTTTTTTTATGGTTATAATGATTTATTAGGGGTTTTCATAGTTTTTTGTGTTTTTATAATTTTTAGGGTTTTTAATGTTTTTTTCGATTTGTATGGTTTTTTGGGTTTTAGGGATTTTGAGGGGTTTTAGGGTTTTTTGTTTTTTTTTGTTTTTTCGGTTTTTTGTGTTTTTTTTGGAGTTTTTACGGTATTTAAGGTTTTTTAGAGATTCATCATGTTTTGGGGGGTTTAAAGGGTTTTTTGTGTTTTAGTTGGTTTTGGGGTTATTATGGGTTTTAGGGGTTTTAAGGTATTTAGGGATTTTATTGCTTTGGGGGTTTTATTGTTTTAAGGGTTTTTAGGGTCATTTTCTGGTTTTTAGGGTTTTTATCATTTTTATGTTTTTTCGGGTTTTCATGTTTTTTAGATTTTTAAGGTTATATTATGGTTTTTGGGGGTTTTAGTTTTTTATGAACTCGTATAAAATTATCATGTTTTTATGTTTTTAGGGATTTTAGGGATTTTTAGGGGTTTTTGGGTTTTTGGGTTTTAGGTTATTTTTGGGGTTTTAGCTTTTTTTGGGTTTTCTGTGTCTTTATGTGTTTTTCGGTTTTAAGGTTTTCTTAAAGGTTTTTCATGTTTTTTATGTTTTTTATGTTTTTTATGTTTTTATAGTTTTGAGGAATTTTTAGGATTTCTATGGTTTTTTGTGTTTTTATTGTGTTTTAGGGTTTTATGATTTTTATGTTTCTTGGGTGTTTTGATTTTTTTGAGAAATTTTATGTTTTTAAGGGGTTCTAATTTTTTTTACATTCTCATGGTTTTAATGTAATTTTTGAGTTTTTATTAGTTTTAGGGTTTTTAGGTTGTTTTTTGGTTTTTAGGGGTTTTAAAGGTTTTAGGGTTTTTTTGGGTTATTATCATTTTTTGTGGGTTTTAGGGATTTTATGTGTTTTTATGTTTTTAATTTTTTTCTTTTGAGGTTTTAGGGATTTTTTGGTTTTTTATGTTTCTATGGATATTTTGGGGATTTTTTTGTATTTTTATAGTTTTTTAGGATTTTCATGTTTTTATAATATTTTTATGGTTTTTATGGGTTTTTATGGTTTTTAGGTTTTTATAGTTTTCTTACCAATTTTCAGGATTCTTAGATGGTTTTCCTATATTATGTATTTTTAGGTATTTTTTAATTTTTTTTGGGTTTTTAGGGATTTTGAGGGTTGTTCTAGGTTTTTAGAACCTTATTGGGTTTTTTTGGGTTTTGAGGGGTTATTTAGTTTTTTGGGGGTTTTAAGGTTTTTAAGAGTTTTTTTTAATGTTTTAAGGGTTCAAAGTGTTTTAAAGGGTTTCAGTGATTTTTAAGGGTTTTAGGGTTTAATGGTTTTTAGGGGTTTTAGGGGTTTAGGGTATTTTTATAATTTTTTAGGTTTTTTATCATTTTGTAGGTTTTTAGTGGTTTTAAGTGTTTTTAGATTTTAATATTTTCTCAGGGTTGTTAGGTTTTTTAGAGTTTTTTTCTTTTTTTTAGGATTTTGAGGGGTTTTTTGGTTTTTTGTAGTTTTATACAGTTTTTAGGTATTTCTATAGTTTTTGGGTTTTATGGTTTTCTATTTTTATGTTATTAGGGGTTTTATGTTTTTAAGGTTTTTATGCTTTTCTTAGGATTTTTAGGGTTTTATGAGTCCTTTAGGTTTTTAGATATTTTTTGGGTTTTTTATAATTTTTATTTGTTTTAGTGCTTTTAATTATTTTGAGGGTCTTCAATGTTTTTTAGGTATGTTAGGGTTTTAATGGTTTTTTTTGTTTTTAGCTGTTTTTTAGTTTATTATGGTTTTTAAGGTTTTTAAGAGATTTATTATTTTTAGCAGTTTAAAGGGATTTTAGAGTTTTTAGAGGGTTTTTAGGGTATTTGTTGGTTTTAGGGTTTTTAAGGTTTTTATGGGGTTTTATGATTTAATGGGTTTTGGGGTCTTTGTTTAGTATATAGTGTTTTAAGGCTTTTTCTTAGTATTTTGGGATTATTTTCATTTTTATTGTTTTTTAGGGGTCTTAAGTATTTTTATTTTTTTAAGGTTTTCTTTGGGGTTTTACAATAATTTATGTTTTTAGGGATTCTATGGTATTTCTTATAATTTTAATCGTTTCTAGGGATTTTGATGATTTTTCTTTGTTTTTTAGGGTTTTATGGGTTTTTAGCCTTTTTTATTTTTAGGGTTTTTAAGTGTTTTTAGGGTTTTAAGGTTTTATTAGGTTATTTTAAAATTTTAAGATATTTTAGGACTTATCGGGATTTTTTTTATTTTTTGTGTTTCTAGAAAATTTGACGGTTTTATAGTTTTCTAGGTTTTATGGGTTTTTGGGGTTTTGTAGTTTTTTTAGTATTTGTGGTTTTTCATTTTTTTAACATTTTTTTAATGTTTTGTGTTTTAAATGGTTTTTAGTGTTTTTAGTGGTTTTTATGTTTTTTATGGGTTTAGTGTTTTTAATGGTTCTAGGGTCTTTATGGTTTTTTGGGGATTTTAGTGTTTTAGGGTTTTTGGCATTTTTAGGGTTTCATGGGGTTTTATTTTTTTATGTTGAAACTTTTTATTAGAGATTTTTTAGGGGTCTTAATTTTTTTATATTTTTTTGGAATTTTTAGGGATTTTTTAGAATTTCTATGGTATTTATGGCTTTTAGGGATTTTTAGGGTTTTATGGTTTTTAGGTTTTTTAAGGTTTTTAAGTTTTTTCAGGGTTTTTTGTGTTCTTTTAGTTTTTTATTAGTTTTGTGTTTTTTTGGGTTTAAAGCTTTTCTTATGGTTTCTGGGGTTTCTTATGACTTAGGGAAAAGAAGGTGTAAGGCCAGGCTACCCCTGGTCCCCCCCCAAATGTAAATAAAGAAAACAGAAAAACAAAAAAAGGGAGGGGTAGGGTAAAACGACCCATACCCAAAATCCCTAACACACCCCCAACAAAAAACACACCAAAAACCCAAAAACATAAAAATGAATGAGTTGGTCAATGTCGACTACAAAATCTTACACCTAGCCCGCATATAAAGGGCCATCATCCGCACCAAAACTAGGAGCCACATCAGCAAAGAGAAAGTCTGAGTCCACCCCTATGTCTATAGAATTCCACCCCGACTCAAAGTCCTATTACATTCTCTGCTTCATCAATTAAATATACCTAATACTCTCATGTTCGGATGAGTGTAGATGATTCTCCATCTTGTTGGATTTTATCTTCAACTTCACCGCTCTTTTCGTAGCCCAGATCACCATGGGTCTTAAGAGAGAAGTGTAATCCCTCCTCTACCTTCTTTTTGGGGGGAAGAGGTGAACGCATATGCATTAACTACCTTCTTGTAAAGGATTCCATCACTGGAAAAACATGAGGCCACTTTGTCACTATCCCTGCACCCTTTTTTGGAGGACTCTCTCAAGCATCCCCATGCATATCTCTATCCCTCCTGAACTGAGCCATCTTGGTGTTTATCCTATGGCCATCTTCAATAAAAATATCCCCTAGTCTTTGAGCCTTATCCTCAATTAAAATATCCCCTAGTCTTCAAGCCTCATCAAAAGATGAGGCTATATGAACCACCGCGACCTTCTGTAAATCTGGGGCCAAACCTCCGTCACCATATCTTCTCTCCAACCCCAGCTTTGGAAGTCTAGCCAAGTCCTCCATGTGTCCTGCACCAACCTCTTCACTATGGGACAGTGTACAAGCCCTCAGGTCGGCCATACCAACTTCACTACTCTGAGTAAATATCTCCATGGGGTTATCTATTCCTTGACCAGGTCCCCCTTTGTCACTATCCCTACTCCCTTTTAGGGGTTTTATAGTTTTACAGTTATTTAAGGGCCTTATGGGTTTTTATGGTTTTTAACATATTATAGGATTTTTAGTAGTTTTAGTGTTTTACTTTTTATGGTTTTCCTTTAGTTTTTCAGGGTTTTGATGATTTTTTTCATTTTTAGAGATTTTAGGGATTTTTTATGATTTGTATTATTTATAGGGTTTTTTCATATTTTGTGTGTTTTTAGGGTTTTTATGGTTTTTATGGTAAACATTTTTTATGTTTTTAGGAGTGTAAAGTGTTTTTAAATTTTTAAGGTTTTCATAGAGAATTCTAATGTTTTATTAAGGTTTTTATATTTTTATGGATTTTAGGGATTTTTAATATTTTAAAGGTTTTGGGGTTTTTAGTGATTTGGGGTTTTTTTTTGTTTTTTTGTTTCTTTTGGTTTTAAGGTTTTTTTTTAAAATTTTGAAGTTTTTTATATTTTTCTATATTTTTTAACATTTTTAGGGGTTTAATCTTTTATTATAGGTTTAGTGGGTTATTTGGGTTTTTATGGGATTTTCCAAGATTTTTAGGGGTTTTAGAGGATTTTAGGGGTTTAAAGGTTTTAGGGGTTTCAATGTTTTATTTTTGTTTAGGGTTTTTAGGAGTTTTATGTGTTTTTTAAATCCTTCTTAGTTTTTTTAGGGTTTTATAATTTTTTAAAAAAATTGATTGATTTTTCAGGATTTTTGTGGTATTTATGTTTTTTAACGATTTTGATACTTTTAGAAATTTTTCTTGTATTTAGGATTCTGTAGTTTTTTTTGAATTTTTAGGTGTTTAAATGTTATTTTCAATTTCTTATCATTTATTTATGTTTAAGGGTTTTTTTATAGTTTCTTGTATTATTTAGGGTTTTTAATTATTTTATGGGTTTTATGGGTTTTAGGGGTTTTAGGATTTTTCTTCATTTTTAGGTTTTTTGGGGTTTTAAGTGCTTTTTGGGTTTTGTGGTTTTCTTATGTTTTTTCATGGGTTTCAGTGTTTTAATGTTTTTTAGGTATTTTAAGGGGTTTTTTATGAATTTTAGGATTTTTTTTGTTTTTAGGAATTTTGAGGGGTTTTAGGGGTTTTATGGTTTTTCGGATTTATTAGAAATTTTATCATTTTTTAGGTTTAAAGGGATTTTATGTGTTTTAATGTTTTTAAGACCTTATTAGGTGTTTTAATGGGTTTTTAGGTTTTTTAGGAATTTTTACTGATTATTTAGGTTTTTTATGGGTTTCAATGTATTTTGGGGTTTTTAGGGTTTTAATGGGTTTTTTTGGGGTTTTAGGCGTCTTTTGAGTTTTTAGGGTTTTTATATTTTTTTATTGTTCTTTAATGTTTTTTGGGGTTTAAATGGGTTTTATATTTCATAGTGGGGATTTATGGTTTTTATGTTTTTTTGTATTTATATGGTTTTTTATGGTTTTGTGGGTTTTAGGTGTTTCTAGTGTTTTCATGTCTTTTTAGGTTTTTAGTTATTTCATAATTTTTTAGGTTTTTAGGGGATCTAAGGGTTTTCCGGTTCTTTAGGTTTTGTATGATTTGTTGTAGTATTTAGGTTTTTTATTACATTTTTATGATTTTTAGTTTTTGTTTTGTATTTTATGGGTTTTAGGGTTTTTAGGGATTTGGTGGTCTTTGGGGGGTTTAGGGATTTCTAGGTTTTTAGTGTCTTTCTCTTTTTTATTTTTTAGGGGGTGTAACTATTTTTAGTATTTTAGGGTTTTTATTGGGGTTTTGGATTTTTAGGTTATTCTTATGTTTTTATGGATTTTAAGAATTTTTTAGGATTTTTATGGTTTTTGGGATTTTTAGGATTTTTAGGGTATTTTATGGTTTTTAGAGTTTTATGGGTTTTTTATGTTTTATGGTTTTGTTTTATTTTTTATGGTTTTATGGGGTTTTAGTGTTTTTTAACATTTTTAGGGGTTTAATGGGGTTTTAGTGTATTTATTTCTTTTTAGGGATTTCTTGTGTTTTATAAATTTCAAACGATTTTAGAGGATTTCATGGTTTTAGGGGGTTTCAAGTTTTAGGGTCTTTTTAAGGTTTTTAGGTTTCATTTTGTCTTCATAGTTATTATAAGGGTTTTTTGTGTTTTTAAGTATTTATGGATTTCTTATGGGCTTTCAGAGTTATTTTACATTTTTGGGATTTTTATGGAGCATTATGGATATTTTATGCCTTTAGGGTTTTTATGGATTTTGAAATGTTTTTTTTTTGTTTTTTAGGGTATTTTAGGATTTTAGGGTTTTTATATTTTTAGTTTTTTAGTGTTTTTTAATGTTTCTAGAGATTTGAGGTTTTCTTATGGAGTTTCATTGTTTTTATGGTTTTAAAAATTTTAATGATTTTTGGGGTTTTTTAAAAAAAATTATCATTTTATGGGTTTTCATGATTTTGAGGGTTTTAGGTATTTTGAGGGTTTTATGGGTTTTTAGGTTATTAGTTTTATTATGATTTTTATGTTTATTGGGGTTTTAATGGGTTTTTTAGTTTTTTACGGGTTTTATGATTTTTAGTGTTTTTAATGTTTATAGGTGTTTAAAATTTTTTTTAGAGTTTTTTGTGTTTTTTTGGGGTTTTATGTGTTTTAATGATTTAGAGGTTTATACGGGTTTTATGATTTTAATATTTTTAAAGGCTTTTATTTTTTTTAAAGGTTCTTAGTGTTTTTGTGTTTTAATATTTTCTTTGCGGTCTTTACATTTTTTATGGTGTTTTATGTTTTTAGTGATTTTTAGGGAATTTTTGGTCTTTAAAGTTGTTAGTGGTTTAGGGGTTTCATGTTCTTTTTATATTTTCTAATGTTTTCTTAGAGTTTTTAACATTTTTATGTATTTTAGGGATTTTTAAGAGTTTTATGGTGTTTCTTAATTTTTTTGGGATTTTAAAGGGGGTTTACAGTGTTTAAGGGTTTTATGGATATTTGTGGGGTTTTAAGGGGTTTTATATGTTTTTTAGAATTAAATATTTTTTAGTGTTTTATAATGATTTTAGAGGTTTTAATGGTATTTTGTTTTTTTTAGTTATATTTATTGGTTTTATGGATTTTCATGATTTTCAATGATTTTAGGGGTTTTAATGGGGTTTAAGGGTTTTTTGGGTTTAGGTTATTTTTTGAGTTTTTAGGGGTTTTAGCATTTTTTAGGTTTTTAATTCTTTTAATTGTTTTACGGTTATTATGGTTTTCTTATTTTTTTAGGGTTTTATGTTTTTTATGTTTTTAGGGATTTTTAGGGATTTTCTATGTTTTTAAATTTTTTAGGGTTTTTAGAGAATTTGAGGGTTTTAGGGTTTAAATTTTTTTTGGTATTTATGGGTGTTAAGTGTTTTTAATTTTTAAGGTTTCTTAAATATTTTTAGGGTTTTTAGGGGTTTTAATTTTTTTGGTATATTGATTAATTTTTTAAGATTTTATAATTTTTAGGGTTCTTAGGGATTTTGAGGGTTTTAGGGGTTTAGGGGTTTTACAGTTTTTATGGACTTTTTGTAGTTTTATGATTTTTTTCATTTTTTGGGGTTTTAAGGTTCAGTATATTTTTTTAATATTTTTAGGGGTTTAAAGTGGTTTTATATTTTGAAGTTGTTTTTTGGTTTTTATTTGTTGTTTGGGGTTTTAATGGTTTTTAGGTGTTTATATGGCTCTCTGGGGTTTTAGGATCCTTTTATAAATTTTAGCGTTTTTTAGGTTCTGAAGGGTTTTAAATTTTTTATCTTTTTAAGGTTTTATTGGTTTTTTATATTTCTTGGGATTTTTAGGGGTTTTAAAAAATTTATTGGTTTGATGTTTTTTGGAATTTTTTTGGGTTTTGAGGGGTTTTCTATTTTCTGTTTTTTAAGAATTTTTAGGGTTTTAAGGTTAATCTAGTTTTTAAAAATTTTAGTGGTTTAATGAGTTTATAGAGTTTTTAGTAGTTTTATAGGGTTTTGTGGGTTTTGAAAGGATTTTATTTGTTTTATGGTTTTTAGGTTTTGAGGTCTTTTTAGGGGTTTTAGCATTTTTAATTTTTTGGGGGTTTTAAACGTTTTTAGGTTTTTAATGTTTTCTAATGTTTTTTGGGTTTTTTATATTTTTTAACATTTTCAGGGGTTTTTTGGGATTTTTAAGGGTTTTTATGCTTTTTTATGGGTTTTAAGGGGTTTTTAAATGTTTTTAGGGGTTTTAGAATTTTTAGGTTTTTCAGGTTTTTAGAATTTTTTAGGTATTTAGAGGATTTATGTTTTTTTAGGTTGTTAAGGTTTTATTAGGGGTTTTGATGTTTTTTAGGATTTTATTATTTTAGATATTTTTATAGATTTTTAGGATTTTTATGGTTTTGGGGTGTTTTATGGACATTGAGGGTTCTTAATGGTTTTTAATGGTTTTTTGGTTTTTAGCATTTTTTTTTGTTTTTAAGGTTTTTATAATTTTTTAAAAAACTAGTTTTTTAAATGGATTTTAGTGTTGTTAGTGTTTTCTTATGATTTTTGTGGATTTTTAATGTTTTTATTTCTATTTATATATTTTAGGGTTTTTAGCATTTGTAGTGTTTTTATGGTTTTTAGGGGTTTTAAGCATTTTATGTTTTCAATATTTTCTTAGGGTATGTCATGTTTTTTGGGGTTTTACATTTCTATGGATTTTTAGGGATTTTTAGGATTTTTTTTGGTTTTTTGGTTTTTAGGGATTTTGGGGGTTTGTAGGGGTGTTTATGTGTTTTGGGGTTTTGGGGGGTTTTTTGAGTTTTTAAGAATTTCATAGGATTTTGGTGTTTTTAATGTTTTTATGGGTTTAAAGGGGTTTTTTATTTTTAGTCGTATTTTGGGGTTTTGTGTTTTTTATGGTTTTATGGTTTTTATGGTTTTTAGGGGGTTTTAGGGTTTTTTGAATTTTTTGGATTTTTTTGGGATTTAAATGTTCATAGGATTTTTAATTTTTTTGAAGGTTCATCAGGGTTTTAAACCTTTTTGGGGTTTTTTAGAGCATTTTTATGATTTTATTTTGTTATTTATTTTTTTATGGATTTTGAGAGCTTTTAGGGTTTTTATTATTTTCATGGATTTTTTGAGTTTTAGGGTTTTTATTCAGTTTTTAGGGTTTTTATGGTTTTTAGAGTTTTTAACATTTTTAGCGGTTTAATGTGTTTTTTATAGTTTTTAAATATTTTTAGGGTTTTGAAGGTTCTTATGGTTTTTATGGGTTTTTATGGTTTTTTTTGGATTTTTAGCATTTTTAAGGATTTTAGGGCTTTTAGGTGTTTTTAGGATTTTGAGGTTTTCCTTGGGGTTTTCTAGGATTTATAGTTTTTTACATTTTTGGGATTTTAAGGGTTTTTAGGATTTTTAAGGTGTTTTTAAATTTTGAGAGTTTTTATTGTTTCTAGCTTATTTTGGTTTTCTGGGGTTTTTATGCATTTCATTTGAGTTTTTAGGGTTTTGATATTTTTAGATTTTTTAACATTTTTAGGGGTTTGATGGGTTTTTAGAGTTTTTAGTGGGTTTTTAGTGATTTTATTGGCCTTTAAGGGATTTTACTAAATATTTATTTGGGTTTTATGATTTTTATGGGGTTTTAAAATTTATAAGGTTTTTTAGGATTTTTAAGTGTTTTAATTGTTTTTTTATGTTTTCATAGTCTTTTTAGAGTTTTTAGGGTTGTTTACATTTTTGGATATTTTTAAGTATTTTTAATGATTTTTATAGTTTTTTGGGATTTTGTGGGATGTTAGGGTTGTTAGGGATTTTATGGTTTTCTTGTGGTTTGGTGGGTTTTCCATGTTTTTAGTGTTTTCAAGGTCTTTACATGTTTTTTAACAATTTTAGGGGTATAAAGGTTTTTTTATTTTAGTGTCTTTTAGGGGTTTTATGGGATTTAGGGGTTTTAGGGCTGTTATGTGTTCTTAGGTTTCTATAGCTTTCTTAATATTTTCCAGGGTTTTTTACATTTTACATATTTTAAGGGATTTTAAATATTCTTAAGGTTTTTGGGTTTTTTGGGATTTTAGGGTTTTCTATAGGTTTTTAGGGTTTTGGGGTGTTACAATTTTTAGGTTTTTTGTTTTTATAGGTGTTTTATGTTTTTATATAAGTTTTTATTATTTTTTGGGGTATGAAGGGGTTTTAGAGTTTTTAGTGGAATTCTTGTGGTTTTTAGGTTTTTAGTTATTTTAAATGTTTTAAGTGGTTTTAGGGTTTTTAGAGTTCATAAAGCATTTAAGGGTTTAAACATTAGTAGTTATTTTACGGGTTTTAAATTTTTTAGGTTTTTAATGTTTTCATTGAGTTTTTAGGGGGTTTAAGATTTTTTACATTTTAAGGGATATTAGGGCTTCTTGGATTTTATGGTTTTTAGTATTTTAGGGATTTTTTTGGGTTTTAGGGTTTTTAGGATATATATATATTTTTTGGATTTTACAATTTTTTGGAGAATGTTAGGGTTTTTATGGGTTTAAAAGGTGTTTAGAGATTGTGGTGATTTTTAGGGTTTTTATGGGGTTTGGGGGTTTTAAATCTTTTTAATGTTTTCAAGGGTTTTTTATGGTTTTTAGAGATTTTTATGATTTTTAGGGTCTTTAGGGGTTTCAGGGAATTTTAAATTCTTAAGGTTTTTATGGGGTTTAAGTGTTTTTTGGTTTTTAACGATTTCTTTGGTTTTTTCATGTTTTTTAGGTTCTTTACATTTTTAGGTACTTTTAGGGATTTTTTATGTTTTTTTCATTTTTAGGTACTTTTAGAGATTTTTTATGATTTATATGGGTTTTAGGTTTTTTAAAAATTTATAGGGTTTTAAAGAATTTAAGTTATTTTAGGGGTTTTATGGTTTTTAGGGTTTTATGTTTTTTGGGGGGTTTGAGGGGTTTTCTAGATTATAGTGTTTTTTATGTTTTTTATAATTTTTTTAAAATTAATAGGGGTATAAATTGTTTTATATTTCTAGTGGTTTTTAGGGGTTTTATGGAATTTTAGGGGTTTTTAGGTTTTTATGGGTTTTATGTTTTTTAGTTTTATTAGGGTTTTTAAGGTTTTTACAATTTTTAGGTTTTCTAGGGATTTTAAGTGTTTTTATGTATCTAAGATTGTCATATGGTTTTTTAGGAATTATAAGATTTATATTTTTCTTGGGATCTTTAGTATTTTTCTGTGTTTTTATACTTTTCAAGTATTTTGAATGTACTGGAGGTTTTGATGGGTCTAATATATTTTTTTGGGGTTTTCTCATTTTTTAAAGTTTTTAGTGTTTAATAGGTTTTTAGAGATTTTTTTTAAAAAAAATTTGGTTTAATGGGTTTTTAGAGTTTTTAGTGGGTTTTAGTGTTATATGCGGTGTAATTGTTTTTAGGGGTTTTCAGTGGTTTTAGATTTTTAGGTTTGTTTAGGGCCTTTTAGGTTTTTTAGAATTTTTAGGTTCTTAGGAGTTTTAAGAGTTTTTAAAATTTAAGGTTTTCTTAGATATTTGTAGTGTTTTTTTGCAATTTTTAATTTTTTGTTGAGTTTTAGGGATTTTTTGGAGTTTTAATTTTTAGGATTTTAGGGATTTTGAGGTTTTTATGGTTTTGATGGTTTTTTGGGTTTTTAGGATTTTTTGAATTTTTAAGAGTTTTTAGTGGTTTTAGAGGTTTTTAGTGTTTTTAGTGGGTTTTAAGGGTTTTTTGGATTTTAGGTGTTTTTATGGTTTTTATGAGGTTTGTAATTTTTAAGGGTTCTTATGGATGGTATATTATTTTTTGGGATTTTAGGGTTTTTATTTTTTTTAGATTTTACGTGTTTTAGGTTTTTACAATTTTCCTTGGGTTTTTCATGGTTTTTTTTAGGTTTTACATTTTTATGGATTTTTCGATATTTCGTATTATTTTTATGGGTTTTAGGGATTTTTTGGGTTTTTAGGATTTTTAGGGTTTTGAGTGTTTGTTGTTTTTAGGGATTTATAGTGTTTTATGTTTATAATGTTTTCATCAAGTTATCAGGGTTTTTGGGGTTTATATTCTTTTAGAGTTTTGTTGGGATGTTTAGGATTTTTATGATTTTTTAGGGCTTTTAGTTATTTTGAGTTTTTAGGGTATTTTAGGTTTTTAATGATTTTAAGGTTTTTTGGGTTTTTAGGGGTTTTTTGAGTTTTTAGGGCTTTCAGAAATTTTTGTTTTTTTTGTTGAACATTATTTTTAGATTTTTTTTAATGGGGTTTTGGGTATTGATGGATCTTATGTATTCTAAATGTTTTAGGGGTTTATATTTTTTAGGTGTTTAATGGGTTTTTAGGGTCTTTAATAATTTTTATGATTTTTAGTATTTTTATATTTTTTAGGGTTTCAGTGTTTTTATGTTTTTAAGGTTTTCTTAGGGGTTTTCAGGGGTTTGTGGATTTTTATATTTTAGGTATATTTTAGGATTTTTAAGGATTTCTTTAGTTTTTCAATTTTTTTATTTTATGTTTTATATGGTTTTTAGTGTTTTTGTGGGATTTATGTGTTTTTTGGTTTTTAGGGTTTTCTTATGGTTTTTTGGGGTCTATATTTTTTAGGTGTTTTATTCATTTTTATAGATTTTTTTGAATATTTAGGGGTTTTTAGGAGTTTTAGGGATTCTGAGTGGTTTTTGTGATTATAGGGTTTTTATGGGTATTTAGGGTTTTTAGGGTTTTTGTTTTTATTTTTTTAGAGATTTAATGCTTTTTATAGTTTTTAAAGTTTTGAGGGATTTAAAAGTGTTTTATAGTTTTTAGTTTCTTTTAGGGTTTTTATTTGTTTAAGGATTTTTAAGGCTTTCAGGGTTTTTTGGGTTTTAGGGTTTTTAGAGTTTTTAGTATTTCTAACATTTTTAGGATTTTCTAGAGTTTTATGTGTCTTGAGTTTTTTATAGTTTTCTTACAGGTTTTCATTATTTTTATTATTTTTTACATTTTTAGGGATTTTTAGATATTTTAAAGGATTTTAACATTTTTTAGGGTTCATAGGGATTTTGAGGGGTTTTAGGGGTTTTATTGTTTTATTGTTTTTTTGCAGGATTGGGGTTTTTTAGGTTTAATGTCTTCGAAATTCCGTGTAATTTTTTAAATTATATGTAATTATTCTGAGACCACACGATTTGACGACTTGTGATTACTAGGACCAGTGATCCCAAAATGGAATTTTCAACTATTTTTAAGTATGCTTAAGTAAATGTGCGAGCATGTTTTTCTAACTTTTGAATTGGTGATCGGATCGAAAATCCAAGGGTACCATGGAATTCAGAAAGCTGGGATTCACCTAGAAAGGATTTAACTTCGGCCGACAAGGGTCGAACAAAAAAGTTACTTTTTGGACTTTTTGAAAAATAATAAAATAACTTTCTAAAGTTATTTTATTTTCTTTTCCCAAAAATTAGGTGGCAGACGGTGATCATGTGGTGTAGTAATGAGGTGCATTGATGAGGCTCATTAATGTATATTTAACTCGCAATGTAATGATGATTTTATGACACGTAACATCGATGTTGTTCCATAAATGAAACAATGTAATGACAGGACATCGCAGCGTAATAGAAACTTTGTGATGTGTTTTCCTTTTATTTTGGTTGACATGTTGATGGAACAAGGAATTAATCTATGAGGATTATTTTATGAACCTTCGATGAACTTCCTCTCCCCCAAAGAATGAAAAAACATCGACAAACATAAAACATATTCGACGCACCTCGAAGAACGGAGTCATAAGCTCTAAATGACATCAACGTCTAGAAACCTCGAGGACGTAACGCTGCGAAAACAAATGTCAAATAGGTAGGGTTTTAATTTGTGAAAATTCTTCCTAATTCTTATTCTAGAAACGATGAACTCGGGTCCACCAACGAACAAGTTGATTCGAGAATCCTACGTTTATGCGGGAGGGTAACGTTTTTTGGGATTTTCTTTAACCGGGATTAAAATTATCATTTGTTGATTGAACTGAAATCCCCAGACCTCCCATAATTATAAACATCTAATGGGGAGGGCACAAACCAAAAAAACAAGGCCCAATCCCCTCTACCACGTCAGTTATTTGTGAAAAAACATCTGGATCAATGGAAAGCCGGGTTTGAAACCTTTGCGTTAATGAGAACATTCCCCAAAGAACATATGCACTAACAGAATAGAAAACGGACCACTGAAGAAACTCTAGTGTCTCAGTGAAGTAACAGCAGGTGCACCTGTAGGTAGGATGTGGTATCCAGCTGGCCACAACAGCAATGGGGTGACATGGATTGCGGAGGGTGCCGCATGGAGGGGTGGCCCGCATCCAGGCCACCTGGACGAGCTGTCAGTCACAGTTGTTTAACCGCAGTAGGAAGAAGGCCCTGCATCCGTGGGGCCAACAGGGAGGGGACATGGCTGGCTGCTTATCCTAGGCGTGCACCACTGGCTGCTCATGTCACCAGTCTTCGGGCTGGAAGGTCACGCCCCCAGCTAGTGGGCCATGCCCCCAGCCAGCTACCTAGTCCTTTCCCGCACACAGTGGGATGGTCCCTTGTCTAGCATGCCATAACCATGAAAGTGGGCAGGACCAGTGCCTAGTGGGCTAGACACATGCCATCAAGCCAGACCCATGCCCTTCGGGCCGAGCCGTATGAGACCAGGTCGTCGGGCGACCCGGTGGGCTGGACCCTCGGCAAAACTGGGTCGGGCCCCGCGATGACCTTTGGTCATGGCCCACATTCCATGCTAGACCGGACCGACCCAAACCCAAATCGGGTCAGGTCGAGTCAGCCAGAAGTAAACCAATGTATGTGGGGCTGCCGGGTCGGATCAAGCCCAGATTTAACCGACCCCTCTTTACTAAAATGCTAATAACATGAAAACTGGGCATCTGATTGATGTGACATTTGTAGAGTTGGGACCCTATATAGGAGGAAGATCATTTGACAAGCCTTGAGGAGGCTTTCATGGAAGTTGATATGTAGAAATGGCTTAAGGACCGGTTCTCCCAGACGCGCTATGTACAAAACCCTATGGTTATCTGAGTCTTAAAGACTGCTAACATTCGACTCTGTGTGGCTCGAATATGGTCTAGTGGTAAAATATTATATGTGACATTGTAGGACCATGGTGGGAAGCACTTCTGTGGGACTTTGTAGGCCCAAAGTATGCGATGAGGAGGAGTACCTCAGTTGGCCAAGATTAGTGGGAAGAACTTATGTGTAACTTTGCAGGCTCACGATATACGATAAAAAGGTGTACCTAAGGTATCCATGGTTAGTAGAAAGAACATTTGTTTGACTTTCTAGGGCCACTGTACTGGATAGAGGATGATTTCTCTAGCAGCCAAGGTGCTTGATGATGTCACTAATGATTCTACAATCACTACCGTAAATGTTTACCTAGTGTGAGTTGTCTTGTGCTTCATGATTTACATTGTGGATTGATGTATGGTATTTACTTTTTGTTTTTGGGTCCCTATTGAGTATTTTATTACTCACCCATGAACTAGATTCACCCATACATGTTGTTTCTCATGCAGAAGACCGATGTTTTGACAGAGACTTTGGTGGACTAGGTCCCAGAAGTGCTAAGTGATATGAGACCGACTGACGCTACGATGGTGGACTTGGTGGAATAGGTCCAAGAGGGTCCCAGTAGGATCGGGTGGAATACACGTTCTACTCTATATTCCAGTAGCTACAGTACTATTATGATCTGGTGGGGTTTTCCGTGGATGGCCATCAGAGTTTCATTTTGGTACTTTTTTATTATCAGTTCTTTTGTTGGGTTTGTATTCTGGACCACTTATATTAGTTTTAATTTTACTCATATTTGTTGTAGTGATACTTGTTTCTTTTTTAGAGTGTGGTACTTGGTTAGGCGTGTGTGTACAGGTACTCATGAAAATTCCTCCCACTTGCAGGTTGACACATTCGGTGCTAGTCGTCAACCCTAGGCCTTTAGGAGGTGAGTTTGGGGTAGTCACGACATGATCCCTGGGGGACAGGTTGGGAAAAAGTTGTATCATAGGGTGGTCCATCCCACCACAAAGACTAGGAGACTTTTTTAGGGGAAATAATGTTTAGTGTTGTGAGTTAGACTTTCAGAATCAGGGAGTCTGGTGTTGGTGCGGTGGCCAATGTATCCATACACTAGGACCTTAAATTATTCTCTTTGGTTCAATAAATGAAAACATTGGTTTCATAAGTGTCTTCTTATGTTCTTTTGAATAAGATTTATCTCACTAAGTATAATGTTTTGATCATGGTCTATATTGATATATTTTTGGATGCCTCTGCGTGGACGAACAACCATGATTCCGATATAAAGTCCTGGGGACAGCCTGTTTAGCAAAGAGGCATCTGTTCTAGGAATAGTTCTAGAGATGGCCCCACTGGGTGGCACAATAGTGATACCACCCCCCAATGGTCATAATATACTACTGGAGGTTCCATAAGAGGACGTCTGTAGAATTAATTCCATGAATGAGTTGCATAAGCAGAGACATCCAAGGTTTAGGGGAGAGATAGATCCTTAGGTCACTGAGGACTGGATGGAGGTAGTGACGTGGGTCTTCTGTTTAGTGAGTAAAACACCTGACCAGATGGTTATCTTATAAGTGAGCATTCTACATGGATTGATAGTGAGACGGTGGGCCCTTACCACTTAGACACACGATGAGGTGACCATCTCCTGGGCAGAATTTGAGCAGCTTTTCCTGGGGGAGTTTTTTCCCAACACCTTGCGCTCTATGAACATTCAGGATCTTCTTAAACTATAACAAGGAAGCATGATGGTGGCCGATTACTCGTCAATGTTCACTGAGAAATATTTCTACCTGAAAGATATGGTATGAGACTATTTCTTTAGGGTTTTAGCCTTTATGTAGTGACTTAGGGGGAGATCAGGGTATCAGTGTGGTCTCTCGGCATCCCTAATTAGGCTGGGGTGCTGAAGTGATCCCTTTTGGTTGATAACCTCTTGGTAGAGCAGGCGCCCATAGATATAGCTACCAACAGACCCTAGGTGGTAGAGTCTTCAGAATGTAGATGATAATAGACGCGAGGGCCTAAGAGGGTCAGGTGTTTCAGAGGAAGTCCGCGGGATTCAGTGTCGGCAGTGGGGGGCTCACAGACTAGAGGGAGTCCGCTGGGAACTAGGATTTTATTATCATGTGGTGGGTAGGGACACATGGCACGTGACTGCTCAGCCCTCCATAAAGATGATCAGCAGATGGTTGAGGGGATTCTGAGGTAGAGGCAGCATTTTGAGTGTGGTGGTCCGCAAGGTAGAAAACGTGGCAGGGGAGCAGACCGAGCACCAGGTGGTCAGTGATAGTTTGAGGTGTTACCGCCACCACCCCTAGGTGGTCCACCCCGACCTCAGAGTGTAAACGGACATGGGAGAGAATAACTTTAGGCAGTGAAGGCTTATGACCACGGTGCTCCATATATGATTTGGGGTATGATCTTTATCATCTCCACCCTAGATACAGTTCTTATAGACACAGGTGATAGTTACTCCTTCCATTCCACAGCTCTTGTTCAGATTTTGGAGATTCTGGTGGAGGCATTGGCACAATCCTTATGGCTAGAAACTCCTACGCGAGGGTATTTTATGATTACACACTGGGGATGGTAGTGTAAGCTCACTCTATAAGGTGAGAGATTTGGCTAGAATCTAATAGTAGTGGCATTGAGGCCTTATGAAGTCATCTTGGGTATGGACTAGTTATCCATATTCCATGCTCAAATCAGCTATTTTAGGTGACAGTGTGGTGTTTCCACAGTGATGGGACCAGATTTTCCTTTATGGGAAAGAAGGAAACCCTTTCAACACATGAAAAACTTTCTTGGAGGAGGGTGCATCTGATCAATCACCAGTTGGCTAGCCTTACCCTCGGTAAAGTGGATGAGAAGAGTCCAAGATTTCTTGTAGTGGTGGACGAGTATAGGGATGTTTTTCTTGAGAATGTTCTAGAACTACCTACTCATATAAAGGTAGAATTTTTCATTGAATTTTACCCCTAGAAGACACTAATATCCACATGGTAATATCGAATGGATCCCATGGAGATTCGCGAGATGAGGGTACAACTGGAGGAATTGCAGAAGAATGGGTTCGTAAGGCCCAACATTTCACCATGGGACTCCCTTGTACTTTATTCCATGAAGGAAGACTAGATTTTGAGTTTTTTTGTGGACTTTAGGTTCCTAAACCAGGTGACCATGATGAACAAGTATCCAGTACTTAGAATCAATGATCTCTTCGACAAGCTGAAGGGGGCAACGTGGTTCTCAAAGATATGCCTCAGATTAAGCCATCACTATCTTCAGGTACAGGATGCGGATGTACTGAAAACAACCTTCAGGCACTAGTATGATCACGATGAGTTTTGGTGAATCCTTTAGGCATGAACAATTCCCCAACATTGTTAATGGGATTCAATAACAGGATATTCCAACCATACCGTGACTGGTTTATTGTAGACTTTATTGATGAAATCTTGTTGTACTCAGCGTCAGAGGAGGAGCATTATACACACCTACAAATAGTCTGGGATACACTCTGAGAGCACTATATTTATGGAATAATCTCTAAGGGTCAGTTTTGGATTCATGAATTCCACTTTTTGGGACATGTGATCTAAGAGGTTGGAGTTTTAGTGGATCTAGTGAAGATAGAAGTGGTGATTTCTTAGGAGCCACCCATGGGTGTGAATTAGGTGTAGAGATTATTGTGTTTGGATTTTACTACTGAAGGTTTGTTCCTGAATTTTATAGTATAGAAGCACCATTATTAGCTTTGATATGGAAGGGACAACCCTTCATGTGGATGGAGAAATGTCAGTAGAGTTTCCTGGAGATGAGGTGGATACTAACTAGTGCCCCATCTAGAGAATACCAGAGGAGGGTATTGGGTATGTAGTTTACTACGACGCCTCAAGGACCAGACTCGGTTATGTCCTATTGTAAGAGAAATCAGTTATCATCTATGACTCAAGATAGTTGAGATAGAATGAGCAGAACTACGTGACCCACAATCTGACGTTATCAGTAGTGGTCATTTCCTTGAAGATGTGGCCGCACTACTTGATGGGTGAACGATTTATAGTTTACTCCAACTAGAAGAATCTCAGGAATATCTTCTCCCAGAAGGACCTGAACCTAATACAATGGTGATGGCTAAAGTTCCTCCAGGACTATGAATTTGAGATAGTATATACTCCTAGAAAAGAGAACTTGGTGGAAGAAGCGCTGAGCAGGAGAACCTGTTTGCAGCTGCTGAGTGAGCTGATGGAGAAATTGGTCGCGATGGAGATATCCTTCATGGATGATGGTGGAGCTACATACCTTCTATAGATTACTTTTACTCTCCCACTATTTTAGCGAGTCAGGGAGGCATAGTTGTTGGATGTTAACTGTGAGGCTTTATGTTCTCTATTATCCTTAGGATGGGCTCCTGATGGATTTTTGATGGGTGGGGAGAACATCATTCTTTTTAAAGGGTTCACCATAGTGCCAATGAAGTTGCGTGAGTAGGTGTTGAGTGAGTTCCATAGATCACACTTTGGGGTACATTATGGAGTGGAGAAGATGTATCAGGACCTCCGACATCAGAACTAGTGGTCATTGATGAAGAAAGTGATGGTTGATTTCATTTCATGATGCCTCACTTGTCAGTAAGTGAAGGCTAAGCATCAAGTTCCAATAGGCTTGGACCAACCACTCAATGTACCAGAGTAAAAAAGGGATGGTATCTCAATGGAAATTGTGATGGGGTTACCACACACATCTAGGGGTCATGACCCTATTTGGGTGATTGTTGATAGACTCACCATGTCGGCTCACTTTCTACTAATCCAAGAGAAGGGACTTGTTGAAGTCTTTGGGTGACTATATATCTAGGATATAGTGTGACTTCACAGGGTGCCTTTGATGATCATTCCAGATCATGATGCTCGCTTTACATCCTGACTATGGATGGGATTACAGGAGGTGTTTGGAATGCTACTGTGCTTGAGAAAATATTTTCATCCCCAAATGGATTGTCATACAGAGCAGACCGTACATACCATAGAGGAAATGCTCTATACTAGTATCCTAGATTTTGGTTACAGTTGGGGGGACCAACTTCCATGGGTGGAGTTTTTATACAACAACATCTATCACTCATCCATTGGAATGGAACCATTTTAGGTCTTGTGCGAGTGGCCTTGTAGATCACCCCTATGCTGGACAAACCCAGGGGAGTCAGTTCTCAGGGGTTAGGATTTGGTACGGGCTACCACTGATAAGGTATAGATCATCCAAGAGTAGATGAGTACTGCACCGAGCTTGAAAACATCTTATACTAATAGGATATAAAGACCCTTGTAGTTTGAGAAGGGTGATCATGTTTTTCTTCGGGTGTCACCACGATGAGGATTGTAGATATTTGGATGGGGAAACAAGATATCTATGAGGTTTTTCGAACCTTTTCAAATACTGAGTAGTTTTGGTGAGGTGGCATACTTCCTAGCTCTACCCTCACAGAATTACCAAGTGTGTGATGTTTTCCACGAATCACATCTGAGAAGGTATGTGTATGATCCATTGGATGCCATCGATTAAGGAGAGCTGGAAATTGACGATGGGCCGATGTTTGTAAAGTTTTCAGTGGACATAGGGGATTGATAGGAGAGGGTATTTAATGGTAAGTATATTCATATGGTGTGAGTTTGGTGGTTGCACAGGAATCTCTAGGAGAGAACATGGGAGCGGGAGGCTCAGATTCATGCTCAGTACCCCCATCTGTTTGATTAGTTTTTGTTTTTGATTTCGGGGACATAAATCCCTATAGTGGGGAGAATGTAATGTCATAGAAATTCTTTATATTTTTTCTAATTGTATGGAATTATTCTGAGAACAATATCTTTGATGAATCATGATTATGAGGCCCGGTGTGCCTGAAACATAATTTTGAACCTTTTTTAAGTACACTTAAGTAAATGTGTGAGCTAGTTTTTCTATATTTTGAAACGGTGCTGGGATAAAAAATCTGAGGGTCCCATTGAATTCAGAATTTCAATATATTCTTATAACGGACATGAATTTGGCCGGAAAGGGCCGAAAAAGAATGTTAATTTTCATACTTTTTGAAAAATAAAAAAATAACTTTAAAAAGTAATGTTATTTTCTTTTCTCATCCATTGAGCAGCGGACGATGACGCTATGGTGAAATGACAAGACACATTGATGGGGATCATTAATGGATCAGTAAATCACAGTGTAAATATTCTTTAATGATGCATAATATTAAAACTTTTTCATTTATGAAATAGCCTAATGACGTGCCATTGCAGCATAACAGAAACATTGCGATGTGTTTTCCTTTTATTTTAGTTGATGCATTTGTGGAATGATAAACTAAACTACAAGGATTCTCTAAATAACCTCCAACAAAATTCATCTTTAATGAAGAATGGAAAAATCCAACAAACATAAACCATCTTCAATGCACCTCGAAGAACAGAGTCAGAAGTGACGAATGACATCAACATCTTGAAACCTCGACAACATAACACTACAGAAATGAACGTCAAAGAGGTAGGGGTTTAATTTGTGCAATTTCTTCCCCATTATTATTCTAGAAACAATGAACGCAGATCAATCCACAAACTGTTTGATCTGAAAATCATGCGTTTATGCAGGAGGGTAAATTTTTTTGTGATTTTCTTTTATCAGGGTTGAAATTATTATTTTTTGATTGGATTTAAATCCCCAGAACTCCCATGATTAGAAAAGTTTTTTGCAGAGGGTATGGACTGAAAAAAACACGGTCCAAGCCCCTCCATCATGTGTATTCATTGTGTCCAAACATCCGAATAAAAAACAATCCATGTTTGAGACTTTCGTGGTAAAGAGGTCATTTTCTGGAGACTTTAGGTGCTGAAAGAATAGAAAATGGACCACCAAAGAAACTCTGGTAGCCCTCTGAAGAAACTACCAGTACCCCATGGTGGAAGGAGGCCATGACCGATAGGACGCAACAGTAAAAGGGTGACACGGTGCCAGGAGGGTGCCTCGTGGGGGGTGACCCGCCTTCGGGCCACCCAGACGAGCTGGAAGTCACTATCGTTTGACCATGGTAGGAGGATGGCCCCACGTCCGTGAGGCAAGTAGGAAGGGGACACGACTGGCTGCCACATCCCAGGAATGGACCACCGATTGCCCATTCGGCCGGTCTACAGGCTGGAGGGTCATGCCCCATCCAACAGACCACGCCCCCATCCATTGGGTTGGACCCATGCCTAGTAAGGAAGACGCACTCCGGTAGGCCAGAATCATGCCATTCGGGCCGGGATATTTGAGACTGGGTCACTAGGTGAACCTGTAATCTGGACCCTTAACCAAACCAGATTGGGCCCATCGAATCCCTTCAGGCCTGGACCACTAGCCATACCAGACCAGACCGACCCAGACGCAAACTGTGTTAGGTCGAGTTAGTTTGAACTAAAATAGGGTATGTGATACCCCCGATCCAGGTTGGTCGGGTCGGTTTAATGAGGTCAGACTGGACCCATATGCAACCAGACCATGTTTACTAAATCCCTAATAACATGTAAATCAGGCATCCAATTGATGATCCATTTGCGGTGTTGGGATCCTCTCAACTAGGATGATCTTTTGGCATGACCGTAGGATGATTTTATGGAAGTTGAGATGTGAAAAATGGTTTGAGGAGCCGTTATCTCAAGAAATCTATGTACGAAACCCTATGGTTTGTTGAGACCTACAAACTGCTGACTTTTGTATTTGTGTGACTCAACTACAGGCGAGTGGGAAGCACTTCTGTGTGAATTTTCAGGCCCCTGGTGGGAATAACTTTTGTGATACTTTGCATTCCCACTATACGCGACGAGGAAAAGTACCTCAGTTGGACAAGATTAGTGGGAAGAAATTTAGTGTGTCTTTTTAAGCCCACAATACATGATGAGGATGTTTACCTATGTAGTAAAAAGTTAGTGGGAAGCACATCTGTGTGACTTGGAAGGCCCGTTGTGCTCGATAGAGGAGGATTTCTCCAACAGATGAGGTGTTTGATGATGTGAATAATGATTCTTCTATCACTTCCCTAAATGTATACCAGGTGTGAGATGTATTCTTATTCATTCTTTACATTGAGGATTGTTGTGTGGTCTTTACTTTTTTTTGGGATCCCTAGTGAGTATCTTGTTACTCACACCTGCACGGGATTCGCCTGCACGTGTTGTGTCTAGTGCAGATGATCGACGTTTCGAAGACATTGGTGGACTAGGACCTAGAGGTGCTCAGGGAGACATGATGCACAGATTCTACGATGGTGTACTTAGAGGCCTCAGACTAGGTGGGCCCCAGTAGGATTAGGTGGAAAGGACGTTCTACTTCATCTTCCAGTAGCTACACTAATCTCATGATCGGGTGGGGTTTTTTGAGGATGGCCATTAGAGTTTCAATTATGTAATTTTTTGTTTTTATTTATTTTGTTGGGTTTTTAATTTGGACCACTTATATTTGTTTTACTTGTACTAATATTTTTTTAGTGATACTTGTTACATTTTTAAGGTTTGCGACTTAGTTGGGCGTGTGTGTGCGTACAGGTACTCAGTAAAATTCCTCCCACTTCCAGGTTGACGCCTTTGGCGCTAGTTGCTTTCCACAAGCTTTCGGGAGGTAGGCTTGGGGTCGTCATGACACTAGCCCTGGTGGATGGGTCGTGACATTAGGGGTTTTAGTGTTTTATGGTTGTTAGGGTTTTTTTGGGTCTAATGCTTTTAGATTAATTTAATGTTTTTATGGGTTCAAAGGGATTTTAGTGATTTAGTGGGTTTTAGGGGTTTTATAGAGTTTTAAGGATTTTTAATGCTTTTTAGGATTTTTATGGGTTTTAATGTATTTTAGGGTTTTTAGGGTATTTTTAAAAAAATTAGGGTTTTTATCCTTTTTAGAATTTTTAGTTATTTTAATTTTTTTATGTTTTTATGGATTTCTTAGAGGGTTTTCATCTTTTTTGGTGGTTTCACATATATAAGTATTTTTAAGGATTTTTTTGGATATTTACAGGGTTTTAGGGTGTTTAGATATTTATGGGGATTTTAGGGGTTTTAAGTGTTTTTAGGTTTTTGAGGTTTTCCGAGGGGTTTTCAATGTTTTTATGGTTTTTTTAATTTTTATGGATTTTTAGGTCTTTTATAGTATTTTATGGTTATTAGTGGCTTTAGGGATTTTGAAAGTTTTTTGGGATTTTTTAGGGGTTTTAGGTATTTTATGGTTTTTTAGGTTTTAGGGTTTTTTGAGTTTTTTAGGGGTTTTAAGGGTTTTTAGTTTATTTTTTGTTTTTAGGGGATGAGGGTGATTTTTTAGTTTTATGGGGTTTTAGGGGTTTTATGTATTTTTAGGTTTTTTAAAAAGTTTTTTATTTTTAATTCTTTTAGTGTTTTTGGTTCTTTTTGTGTTTTTCGGGATTTTAGCACCTTTTAGGTTTTGTAGTGTTTTTAAGTGTTTTTATAATTTTGAGGTTTTCTTAGGTATTTTCATTGTTTTTATGGTATTTTTTTTATTTATGGTATTTTTACAACATTTTTTTAATTTATATTTCTTAGGGTTTTAGGGCTTTTAGGGATTTTTATTGATTTTAGGGTTTTTAGGTGTTTTATCATTTTTAGGTTATTTAGGGGGTTTATGTGTTTTTAGAATTTTGAAGTTTTATTATGGATTTTAGGGTTTTTTGCGATATTAGGATCTTTTAGGGCTATTTTAGGATTTTTATGGGTTTTTAGTGTTTTAGGGATTTTTTACGTTTTTAGTATTTTTAAGTTTTGTGGGGTTTTGTGGGTTTCTTTTGGGGTTTTAGGGGGTTTTTAATGTTTTTAGGGTTGTTTTGAGTTTTTAGATAATTTTAACATATTTAGGGGTTTAAAGGGTTTTTAGTGTCTTTAGATGTTTAATAGGTTTTATATGGGTTTTGTGTTTTAGGGTTTCTAGGGGTTTTTAGAGTCTTCTTAAGGTTTTTATCATTTTTATGTTATTAGGGGTTTTAAGTGTTATTTGGATTTTTTATGTTTTCTTTGGATTTTTAGGGTTTTTAACATTTTTATGTTTTTGGAGATTTTTAGGGATTTTTTATAGGATTTTAATGTTTTGTAGGGTTTTTTAGTGATTTGAGGGGTTTTATGGTTTTAGGGGGTTTAAGGGTTTTAAATTTTTTAGGGTTTTTACGGGGTTTAAAGTGTTTACATTTTTATGGTTTTGTTATGTTTTTACAGGGATTATTGGGTTTTTCCTTTTTAGTGATACATATAAATTTTTATGGATTATTTTTATATATTTTCATGGTTTTAGGGATTCTGATTAGTTTTATGATTTTTTAGGGTTTTAGGGGTTTTATGGATTTTGTGGGTTTTTAATGAATTTTTAGGTTTACTTGAGCTTTTGAGGATTTTTAAGGGTTTTTAGAGGTTCACAATATTTTAGGGTATTAAAGGTGTTTTAGAGTTTTTAGTGAGTTTTTAGGGGTTTTAGGGGGTTTTAAGTTTCTTAGGGGTTTTATAGTTTTTAGGGGGTATTTTGGGATTTCTAGGTGTTTAGGTTCTTTTAGGGCTTTTAGCGTTTTTTGGTTTTTAAATTGTTTTAAGTTTATTTTATGTTTTAATGTTTTATTTGGGATTTACAGGGGTTTTAAGGGTTTTTTGGTTTTTATGTATTTTTATTTTTTACATTTTTATGGGTTCTTAGGGGTTTTAATGGTTTTTAGGATTTTAGGGATTTTGATGTTTTTAGGGTTTTAGTGTTTTTAGGTATTTTTATCCTTTTATGTTTTTAGGTTATTAAGTGTTTATATGTTTTTAAAGTTTTATTAGGTTTTTTTAGGGGTTTTGTTGTTTTATTACCTTTTTAAGGATTTTCAGGGATTTATTTGGATATTTATGGGTTTTTAGGTATTTTAATGATTTTGAGGGATTTTAAGGGTTTTGGGGGTTTTAACGTTTTTATGGTTTTTAATGTTTTTAACTTTTTTAGGGATTTAAAGGGTTTATAGATTTTTAGTGGGATTTTAGAGATTTTATGGGTTGTAGGTGTTTTTAGGGGTTTATGGGCTTTTATAGTTTTTAGGGAGTTTTGGGGTTTTTAGAATTTTTGGGTTTTTAGTGGTTTTATCTGTTTTTATGATTTTAAGGTTTTCTATTTGTTTTTATGGTTTTTATGGTTTTTTATGGTTTTATATATTATTAGGTATTTTTGATGTTTTTTTTGTTTTGTATGGTTTTAAATGGTTTTGAGGGTTTTTTTATTTTTTGGTTTTTATGGGTTTTTTTTTCATTTTTAGTGTTTTTAGGGGTTTTAAGTGTTTTAATCTTTTTAAGGTTTTATTAAGAGTTTTTAGGATCTTTTGGGGGTTTTATAGATTTTTAGGGTTTTAGGGATTTTAATAGGATTCTTTTATGGTTTCATGCTTTTTAGTGTTTTTACGGGTTTTGTGGATTTTTAGGGTTTTTTGAGTTTTTATGGTGTTTTGTGTTTTTAGGGGTTCGTTGAGTTTTTAAGGATTTTAAAAAAATGAGTTTTTTAGCATTTTTAGGGGTATAAAGGGGTTTTGTAGATTTTTAAATGTCAAATAGAACATAATATATAAAGGAAGGAATTAAAGAACAACACAATCAGCCAAAGGGTGAACCAAATAGCCCAATGTCCCATAGAAATATTAAAAATAGAAATTATTCCATGAACTCCAGCAAAGCCCAAAAAACCAAACTCTAGAAAATGTTTCTGAGAAACTTTTTGAATCCCGATAAAGCCATTGTCTAAAAAACATGCCCAAAAAACCTCATGAATCCCAAAAACAATGCATGGAAAAGGGCCCGAGAAACATCGTAGAACCCATAAAAACCACTTCCTAGAAAATGGACAGAGAAACTCACATATCCCATCCAAAACCATGCATTAAAATGCCCAATAAACTTCATGAAGCCCAATAAACCCAACTCCCATCTCACATCACCTAGATCTGAGCTCCATCACCAGTTGAGATAGAAAGCACTAGCACAACCGGGTCTCATCCAACACCCAACGCCCAGTACCCAACATCAAACAAATATAACTCCCATATCCCATAATAAGATCCTAGTATCAACATCTCCCAACACCCAACAAATCTCCCAACAAAACCTAGAACCCCCTAATTTCTCATATCACCCTACACAAATCTCTTACCACCAGCATCCCCTGATAGTTTCTAGAACCACTATTTAATTCTAGAACAAAATATTGCATACAACAAAATTCTAACACCTTTTAACATCTCCCAACATAGCTCTTAATAGTATCAATCCCAGTTTGAAAAAAACAATTATGAAAAAAACACGGCAAAAAACTAGCCTAACACGTAGTGTCCATCACCGAAAACCAACTCTAGTAGAAAACAACTCCCATCCTCAAGCCCTAATAAAACTCCTAGAATTAAAAGAACTATCCACTAAAACATACAAAAACTAGTATCCCTCCACCATCATTTTCAACCAACAAGTGTAAATAAATTATCCACTAACAAAACTCCTCCCAACCACACCCATATACACCGGTTTCAACAAGTACCCCACAACTAGAAGCTAAAATCCTCCAAAAAAGAGATGATCCTATAGAACACGTTAACATAACCTTCAAAAACCTCCATTCCACCCAAAACACAAAAAAAAATAACTAACCTAAACATCCAATAAACATGAAGCCCCCCCTATAGCAGTCGAAGCACCCTATGACCCCCTTACAGAACCATACACGACACACCATAGTGTAAACAATCAAAAACAAATACAGTGAAAGAAAGAGGATTTGGAGATATCCCACATGAATGGATCCTTCTATGATGGTTATTGGAACTATGATGGAGGAAATAACATCATCCAACGAACTAGCTTCCATAGGAATCAAGAGATTCTAAAAAAAGTAACTACACACCAAGAGAAGGAATAAACCATCCCAATAGGCAAAAACCACCCACACTAATGAAACAAAACTTCCATGATGAAACCAATCTTCTAACCATGAAATAGGCATGTACCTATTGATAGAAGAAGTTTCAATGGCTGAAGAACCCGCTAGTAGTAACTAGAAGATCCAACAACTAGACCCACTATCAAAGAGACCACTAAAGAGAACGAACCTCCAAAAACTGAAGATGTCGATTAGCCATAAAGGAAAGAAACACTCCAATACTTGAAGACCAAATAACATCTCCCAAAGACACAAAATTCCTTGAGAACTGAGACCATTTCATGTTTAAAAAAGCTGGAAGACTGACCCTAGTGAAATAAAACCATGTAGAGACATCAATCGATGTGACATCAAACCAAAAAACCCTAATAAGACAAAAAAAGTCTATTGTGTAGAAGAATACAATGCCTACACTAAAAAAACATGACAAGAATTATTCCACATGGCACCAAGGAACGTTATCTACTAAGGCCCTCACCAAACTGCAAGACTAAATATCAAAAAAGGTCACCAATGATGATGACCACACCCAACACTGAAGAGATGAAGATGGCCGCAACCACCCTAGGGATAATGTCTAGAAAATCAAGTGATATATTGTGGAAAATACCACCACCCCAACACACCATTGGAAGGAAGAAAAAATGTTGGATCATAAGGTCCAACCTACGGAGCACTGATCAGAAGTACCTGGTCTACCCCAAGAAAGTCTTCTCTAGATACATGTAGCCATATCCTTCACTAACATATCTTAAGACCAATAAACCAAACTCAAATAGAAGTCTGCATACTACACATAGGCATGAGAACACCAAAGATAAACAACAATATCACTTAAAACCACAATCATAACCACTAAGGATGCCATCCACAAACACCATATACTAAATACATAGCATCAAAACCAATAAATATATACAATAATCCACTATAAACCTCAAATAAGTGAATATATCCTACCATAGGAACCTACTTAAAACATGCGATAGTAAATCTACTATGACGAAGGATCCCCCAAGAGATTCAAGAGCAGAATTAGGAGCTCTAAAAACATTTCTTGGAGAAAGGGGTTCAAAGTTTTTTTTTATATTTTTAGGATTTTATATTTTTTTTATTTTTTTTAATGTTTTATGAGTTTTTATAGTACTTAAGGTCTTATTAGGGTTTTAGGGTGTTTTAGGTTTTTAGGGGATTTAATTATTTTTAGGTTTTTATGTTTTTATTAGGTTTTTAGGGGTTTTTATGTTTGTATAGATTTGTAGGGTTTTTAAGAATTTTTATGGTTTTTACAGTGTTTAGGGATTTGGAGGGGTTTTAGGGGGTTTTTACGGTCATTTAGGATTTTTTTCTTCATTTTTTGAGTTTCAAGGAGTTTTAAAATTTCATTAGTTTTTAAGGTTTTCTTTTGTGATTTTAGTGGTTTTTATATTTTTAGTAATTTTTGTTGTTTTGAGGTTTTTTATAGTTTTTTAGAGTTTTTAGAGATTTTAAGGGTATTTATGGTTTTTCTGGGTTGTTATGTTCTTTAGGGTTTTAATATTTTTAATGATTTTAGAGTTTTATAATGTTATTAGGGGTTTAATGGTTTTACACTTTTAGTGGGTTTTCAGTGTTTTATGGGTTTTACGGGGTTTTAAGGGTTTTAGTGGTTTTATGGGTTTCATTGGGTTTTAGTGTCTTTTAGGGTTTTTAGTTTTGTTTTTTGTTTTTAGGTGTTTTAAGTGTTTTTTGGTTTGTATGTTTTTCTTAGGTTTTTTATGTGTTTTTAGGTCTTTTATTTTTTTAGGAATTTTTAGGGATTTTTTAAGGTTTGTTTGTTTTCTGGGTTTTCAGGGATTTTGAGTGGTATTGAGGGTTTTAGGGTCTATTGTGGTAGTTAGGGTTTTTATAAATTTTAGGTTTTTATTGGTTTTAGGTTTTTTAGGTTTTAATGTTTTCTTAGGGGTTTTCTGTGTTTTTAGGATATTTATATTTTTAGTTATTTTTAAGGATTTTTTAAGGATTTTAATGTTTTTTAAGGTTTTAAAGGATTTTGAGGGGTTTTATAGATTTCTTATTTTATGGTTTTTTATGTTTTAGGGGGTTTTAGGAGTGTTCATTTTGTTTATGTTCTTAAGGTATTATTAGGGGTTTTCATGGTTTTAGGATTTTATACTTTTTTTAGGTATTTCATAGGATTTTTATTTTTGTAGGGATTTTTTGGGATTTTTTGGGGTTTTAGGGTTTTTATAGTTTTAGAGTTTTTTAAGGTCTATAATGTTTTTAGAGTTTTTTAACATTTTAGGAGTTTAAATGGGTTTTATATTTTTATTGGTTTTTAGGGTTTTATTTTGTTATTATGGTTTTTAGATATTTTTATGGGTTTTATGGTGTTTTAAAGTTTTTAATGTGATTTTAGGGGTTGTTAGAATTGTTACCTTTTTTAGGTTTTAATGGGTTTTAAGTGTTTTTAGGTTTTTAATGTTTTCTCAAGACTTGTTATGGGATTTATGAATGTTTATGTTTTTAGATATTTTTAGGTCTTTTTTATGATTTTTATGGTTTTTAGTGTTTTTAGGAATTTTGATGGTTATTAGGGTTTGTATGTTTTTAGGTTTTTTAGTGTTTTTAATGGTTTAAGTGTTTTTTTTGGGTTTTAAGGTTTCACTAGGATTTTTCAGGGTTTAAGGATTTGTATTTTATTAGCTATCACATTGGTATTTTTTAGGATTTTTAAGGTTTTTATGGTCTTTAGAGATTTCAAGGGGTTTTTGGGGTTTTATGGTATTTAAGGTTTTTTAGGGGTGGTTTGGGATGTTAGGGTTTTTTGATTTATTTAGGGGTTTTAATGTTTTTTAAATTTTTTAGATTTTTTGGAGTTTAAAGGGGTTTGATAGTTCTTACTAGTTTTAGGGTTTTTATAGGTTTTTGGGTGTTAAGGTTTTTACTGAATTTATGGTTTTAGTTTTTTTTTGGTTTTTAGGATTTTTATGTGTTTTTTAGTTTTTTATGGTTTTCATTGTATTTTTAGGGGTTTTATGGTTTTTAATGTTTTTAGTGATTTTTAATGATTTTTTTGGATTTTTATCGGTTTTTAAGGGTTTTAGGGATTGTGAGGGTTTTCAGGATTTTTATTATTTTTTAGGTTCTTAGGGAGGTTTTGAGTTTAGGGTTTTTAATAATTTTTAGAGATTTTTAATGTTTTTAGGGGTTTAAATTTTTTAGTGTTTTTAGTGATTTTTAGGTTTTTAATGGGTTTTTAGGGATATTATGGGGTTTTCTAGTTTTTAGGGTTTTTAATTTTTTTGGATTTTTTTATTGTTTTTAAGGGTTTAATGGGTTTATTGAATTTTTAGTGGGTTTATTGTTTTTATGTATTTTAGTGGTGTTAGGTGGGTTTATGGATTTTAGGGGATTCTAGAGTTTTTATGTTATTTTTAGGATTTTTTAGGGGTTTAAGGTTTTTTTGGTTTTTAAGGTTCTTATAGGGATTTTAATTTTTTTAAGGTTTTTTACATTTTAAGTATATTTAGGGATTTTTTAGGATATTTTTTGGTTTTTATGGTTTTTAGGTATTTTTATGGTTTTTAGGAGTTTTGGGACTTTTAATTTTATTTAGTTTTTTAGGTGTTTCAAGTGTTTGTTGGTTACTATGGTTTCTTTAGGTTTTTAGGTATTTTATGTTTGTTTTTTATTTTTAGGTTTTTTTATTATTTTTATGGGGTTTTAGAGATTTTTTGGGTTTTTAGGATTCTAAGTGATTTTATTCTTTTGTTGTGGTTTAGGCTATTTTTAGTTTTTTGGGTTTTAAGGGTTTTTAGAGTTTTTTAACATTTTAGGTGATTAATTTTATTCTAGTTTTTTAGTGAGTTTTAGTGTTTTATGGGGGTTTTATATTTTAAGTTGTTAGAGGTTTTATTTTATTTATTGGGTTTTAGTGGTTTTATGGTATTTTAGGGGTTTTTAGAGTTTTTATAATTTCATTGGTTTTTGATTGGTTTCAATAATTTTTTTACTTTTATGTTTTTCATAGGGTTTTTTTGGGTTTTAGCGTCTTTAATATTTTTACGAATTATTAGGTTTTCTATTATTTTTAGGGATTTATGGATTTTGAGGTTTTAGGGTTTTAGGCTTTATAGGGTATTTAGCGTTTTTAGTTTTATAGGGGTTTTATGTCTTTGTAGGTTTTGAAGGTTTTCATAGGGTTTTAAGGTTTTTAAGGTTTTTGAGATATTTAGGGTTATTATGATTTTTATTGATATTTAGGGGTTTTCATGGTTTTTATGGGTTTTTGGGTTTTAGGGTGTTTTTGAGTTTTTTAGGTTTTTATGTTTTTAGAGTTTTTTAACGTCTTTATGTTATTAAAGGAATTTTAGAGTTATTATTAGTTTTAGTTATTTTTTGGGTTTTTAAGGTTTTAAGGCATGTTTTCAGTTTTTAGGGTTTTTAGCGATTTTACGATTTTTAGCATTTTTTAAGTTTTATGGGTTTAATTGTTTTAATGTTTTCTGAGGGATTTTCAGGGTTGTAGGATTTTCTATGAGTTTTTGATTTTTATGTATTTTTTATGACCTTTTTAAATTTTTAGGGTTTTTATGGATTTTGATGTTTTTTTGGAATTTTTTTTCAGTGTTTTGGGTTTTAGGGATTTTAGTGTTTTAGGGTTTTAAAGGGTGTTAAGAGTTTATAGATTTTGAAGGTTTTTGGTTTTTTAATTTTTATGGATTTTTGGATATTTTTGGTATTTTTAAAGATTTTAGGTTTTTTAGGTATTTTGAGGGGTTTTAGGGTTTTTTAGGATTTTATGTTTTTTTGGGTTTTAGGGGTTTTTGTGTTTTTTTATTTTAAATGATTTTAGAATTTTTAATGTTTTAATGAGTTTAAATGGTTTTTTGAGTTTACATTGGTTTTAGAGGTATTATTAGTTTTTCAAGGTTTTTAATATTTTTATGGGTTTTTATCTTTTTATGTTTTTTTGGGTTTTTAGTGTTTTTATCATTTTTATGGGTTTTAGGTGTTTTTAGTGTTTTTTGGTTTTTAAGGAATATTTTTCAATGTTTTTGGTGTTTTTACATTTTTAGGTATTTTTATAGGTTGTAACGCCCTGACCCCCGAAGCTTGGAGCTGATGCATTATTTTAATACATTAGCCTGATTACAAGGAATCATGTACCGAAGGGCCGATCAGTTTAGTAGTCTTGGAAAATAGATTACATACAAGAATGTTAATTTACACATTCAAGAATAAAACACAACATAAATAATCTGTTGAGAATGCCATTATTCTTCTATCTTAACCCTACATGTCAAACATAATACACTTCTTGGAATCCTGGGAAAACAAAACATACGAAAGGGGTGATCTCAGATTCTCAGTAGGGGTAAATAATTTAGTGGAAGCAATAAACATTTACGGAAAGATTTGTGATAAAAAAAGAGCTTTTTAAACATGAACATGAAAATAATATGGAGAAAATAAATCAAACATTACCATATAAAAATTCACATGGATATTCTTCTATTCTAATAATCACCTGTAATGATTAATTTCCTAATGAGGGAATGCCTAACACCGGACATCATTACCACATAGTCAAGGCCTCGTGGCAAGACTACAAATAAATTTTTTGTTAAGCCCTTATTCCTAGACAGTAATTTGTCTAATGGGACCTACTGATGCATCGAGAAGCTATAGTGGGCTCCACCCATCACATACTAAGTCCATTGTATTCCTCATATGAAAATAATGAAACATAACATAAATATTTGTATAAAAACTAGGATACGAAATGTCAATACTTCAAGCATAAACCATGAAGGGAATAAAAAATGCACATCCAAAGTAAGACATATCAAAACTCATTAAATACAATAGGGAATATTTCTATTATAACAAATCAACCTTAATCAATAATAATATTCATTAAATGATGTTGGAATAGTTGGAAATGATTAGTATAACTTTTTGAGAGAAATATCCCTTTTTGTGAAATCATTTAAAAGTCACAAATTTATAAAGGAGGTTAATTAAAAGAAATTTTTAATCAAAGTTTCTCATACCACTTTTAAACATTTTAAAGTAATTAACATTTTAAAACATTCATTTCCATGTAAATAAATCCTTAAAACCACTTTGAAGCATGGACATTAATGAGAAAATTTTAAAATAATTAATATTTAAAAAATTTAAAATGATGTTTTAGTAAAAGAGTAACTTAAAAGATTAATTTTTTAAAATTATTTTAGTCAACATGGACATGGATAATACATATTTTCTAGAAAATACTTACACATAAACAATATGGGATAATAATGAGATTGAGGAATTAACCCTTACCTTGCACTTTCATTTGGTTGAGGGTATGTTTAACCTCCTATATAATGACCATAGTATGTTATTAAATTATACCAAAACCATATTGAAATTTATTATATCATACATGACTAATTTATGACTTTATACTACCAATTTAATAATGATTTCCATGTTAAATTAACATTTCAGGTAATAATCTCTTTCTTTACCGTATGTGTTTTAACTTGTTATTCTTGATCGTATCATTTAGATCATGATATAAATACTTCTAGAATATAAAACATGATTTATATATCACATATATTTAGAATAAAAATATGTATAATATATATAGATATGAAATGGAAAACACCATTTATAGATATGGTAGGTTGTACGTACGCATAAACATTGTTTCCGTTTTCATATCGTATTGAACGAGAGTAAGTGAATAAGATATATGTAAGTACATACATATATATATATACATCCAGTATATTTATTATGTCATTTATTACATACTTATTAATTATATATATTTTATAATCATCGTTGAATGCTGAACGTGGAAATGAATCTCATCGCATTGTCAAGACAGTGAGTCGAACGTACACATGAGCGACGATATCATTTCCATAATAATTAAAAGTGTGAAATTGGATGGTATAGTAATTTTATATATAAAATTATCATGTTAGTTTCATTATTTATACACATATGACTCATCATTATATCCATCCAAATAACATAGTGTGGAATAACAAATTACATCACGGCGTAGAGACGGTAAGCCGTACGTACGCACACATGGTTACATTATAATTCATAGGATGGATAGAATAATGAGTATGGTTGTACCATATTTATAATAACATCATAGTATGTAGAAGGTACTGGAGTTAATATTTTGCTATGTAAATAAAAAAGAAAGATAAACTAGAAGAAAAAAAGAACTTTGAAAGAGGTGATAAAATAATTACCTCTTCTTTAGGTGTTACCTTTTGATTTGAACAAAAGGGATCTACTGGTTGGATTTATGCTCAATGGAATGCATCTAGGGTAAATTGAGGGATATTGGTAGGAGATTTGGGCAGAGGTTATCTGAGCCAAATGGCGTTGGAGGTGTGGTTTTGAGAGAAGGGGAAGTACCCTTTTATAAGAGAGGTGAGGGTAACATTAGGAAAATTTTGAAATATTATTTTATTATAAAATTATATTAAGTTTATAATGGCTCCAAATTGATTTATTTCGATGCTAAGGTGGGTATGGGTCTAAATACTCTCAACAAATAGGTTTTAGACAAGTTTAGATCACCATATCAACCCTATATTATAGATTTAACTCTTAGTTAAATAGTTGAACTTTTGTCATGTCCTCTTGTATTAATATAATAAATGGTTAATAAAAATACTATAAAAAAACAAGATAACCCTAAGTGATTAATTTAAGACATATTTTTCATTATATAAGTCTTTTTGATGATCTTTATATTTTTAGTAATATTATATCATTTAATAATATAGTAATTGTTTTAAACACTCATTTATGTCAATTTTGACACTATTTAGTATTTTGTTTTTGTGAAAGTCATAACAACATGATTACTTTGAAACAATTTCATTGAATCAACCCTAACATGTTATATTAATCTATAAAATTCGTGGATGGAATCAAAATCATCCATTTACCTTTTTTTATATTTATAATATCAATTATTTTAATCATTCATTGATAAACTAATTAATGCATCATTATTGTGTCATAAATATATTTAATTATTTAATATATAAAAATTATAAATAAAATTCCATTATGTATGAAATAATTTTTGATTTATAATGAATATTTATACTCTAATTTATTGTATTTATAACCATATATTAAAAATGGTTTAGTTATTAAAATTTGAATTTATCACATTTAACATTTCTTTAAATAATATAATTATAAATGTCCTAATCTAATCCATGTGGTTCAAAAGGATCTAATTTTATTCTGAAGGTTGTTTTTTTTCTAAATACACTTATCCAATAGAATTAGGACATGTTTTGGGGGTAATTATTATATCATTTTTACCTTTAATTAACCTATTTACTTTTAACCGTGGTAAATAAAAGTCAAACATTACTATTTAAAAAAATATTATTTTCATCTTATTGAACCAGATTATACTTATTGATGTCATCCATGTCTCATGGATTTTTTAAATTCAATTCATAGAATCAGTAAAATTGTGTTTTTTACGAATTTGCAAATGTGCCTAGAAGGTGGGTAAAAGACGTTAAAATTTCAATAACATTTTATACATCTAATTTTATTATAAAACGACTCTAATGAATTAAATTTAACTTATTTAGGTATTATATATCTATTTTGACTTGAAATAAATTTAAATAAAATAAATAAATATTTATATAAAAAGTATGTTTTAAACAATAACGTAGTGTTTTCACTATTCATCAAAAATTGAATGTTTCAGAAAAATACAAAGAAATCACCCTAAGATAATTTTGATATTTCAAATTTAAAAATGAATTATATTTTAACAAATTTTAAACAAATAAGTTTCATTAATTAATTGAATATTAATTTCTGTTGTCAAAATCAAAAAGCAGGTTTTAAAAAGTAAAAACTATCAAAAGATTGACATGTGTATATGTCAAATTTAAATGTGAAATTACTTATAATGACCTATATTGTATTAAATCAGAAATATAAAATATAATTATAATTCCAAACCATTCAAATGTATAATTTAACAATATAATTTTTTTTATTAAAAATGTTATTTTCAATTAAAATTTAGTATTTTTACTATTCATCAAAATAAGAAAGTTATCAGAAAAGTACCAAAAATTTATTCAAACAAAATTTTTATATCATGCTTCTAAAGAGGAATTTAATTTCATTAAATTAATATATAAAAGTGTCAAATATTGGTTTTAAAAAGGGTTCTCAATTAAAAATCGGTAAAATTGCATTTTTTGAAAAATACTTCTTTTATCTAAAAATTAAATTTGTTCTTATATTATGTCTAAAACACACATAATATGGATTATAAAATTATATGGAGTATATAAAATTCAAAATTCAGTTAATTCTAATCATAACCGCTTTTGAACGGCTAGTATAGTAAGTCGTGGTGTGCTCGAACTCAGTGTAGCATGTAGCGCAAGTTATTGAATTACTTTAAAGAGATAATGTACTATGAAATCCTGGGATGTTACATATTTTTTTAGTAATTTTATGGGTTTTAAGGGGTATTATTAATTGTTAGATCATTATGGGTTTTTAGGATTTTTTGGGGGTTTTTTGGTTTTTTTTGGTTTTAGGGTTTTTTTGTGTTTTTTAGAATTTTTAATTTTTTTAATGTTTTTAAGGTTCTTAGGGGTTTAAATGGTTTTTTTAATTTTTAGTGGTTATAAAGATTATTATGGGGTTTTATGAGATTTATTGTTTTTAGGGTTTTTAATGGTTTTTAGGGGTTTTAGGTTCTTTTAGGTATTTCTTTGATTTTGTAGATTTTTAAGGTTTTTAATTTTATTGGGTTTTTATTTTTTATTGGGCTTTTTAATTTATTTTAGGGTTATTTATTTTTTAGATACTTTTATGGATTTTATATTATTATATTTTTTTAGAGATTTAAAGGTGTTTAATGACTTTTATAGTTTTTAGCAATTTTTATTGGATTTTAGGGGTTTCAAGTGTTTAGTTTTTATGTTTTTCTTAGGGTTTTTTAGGGTATCAAGGTTTTTTACCAATATTATGGATTTTTAGGGATTATTTTAGTATTTTTATAATTTTTCAGGGTTTTTGAATTTTTTTTGTTTTTAGGGTTTTTTTGTTTTTAGGGTTTTTTGGGTTGTTAGGGTTTTCATGGTTTATTTTGGGTTTTAGGCATTTTTTGAGTTTTTATATGTTTTGAGATTTTTAGAGTTTTCTAATGTTTTAGAGGTTTAAAAGGATTTTTAATTTTTTTAGTCTTTATTTTTAGGTTTTACAGGTTTTTAGGTTGTTTAAGGTTTTTAGGGGGTTTTATGTGTTTTAAAGGTTTTGGGGTTTAGGGTCATTCAGGGTTTTAGGGTTTTAGCGATTTTTTGGTTTTTAAGAGGTTTTATGTTTTTTAGGTTTTTGAGGTTTTATTATGGGTTTTCTGGGGTTTAAGGTTTTTTTGTTTTAGGGACATTTTTGTATGTTTATGGGTTTTTGGGATATTAATGGTTTTTATGGGTTTTGAGGGCTTTAAATGTTTTTTCATTTTTAGGGTTTTTAACATTTTCTTAGGGGTTTTCTAATATTTTAGCGTTTTTTTCATTTTCTAGGGATTTTTAGGGAGTTTTAGGGTTTTTATGGTTTTTATGGTTTTTAGGGATGTTGAGTGGTTTTAGGTATTTTTAGGGATTTTTTAGGGATTTTAGAATTTTTATGGGTTTTTTGGGGTTTAATTTTTTTTTGAGTTTTTATGGTTTTATGGTTTTTTTAGTTTTTAAATGTTCTTAGGAGTTTAATGGGTTTTAGAGTTTATTAGGTTTTTTAGGGTTTTTATGGGGTTTTAGGTTTTTTATTATTTGTATGGGTGTTATAGTTTTTAGGTGTTTTATTATTTTTACTGTCTCTTTAGGGGTTTGGGGGTTTCTGGAATTTTATAGGTTTTTAGGGGTTTTATGTGTTCTTGTGTTTGTGTTGTTTTGTTAGATTTTTTCTTAGTTTTTTGGGTTTTTTTTACATTTTTATGTTTTTATGACTGTTTTTCTGATTATTTCGGTTTTCGGGGTTTTAGGTGTATTTAGAGTTTTAGGGTTTTTAGTATTTTTAGCAGTATAGGGGTCTAAATAGTTTTTAGTTTTTTAAGGGGTTTCTTAGGGTATTTTATAGTTCCTATGTTTTTTTACATTTTAAAGGATTTTTTGGGATTTTTTTAAAAAATTTAATGGTTTTATAGGGGTTTTTGACATTTTGAGGGGTTTTATGTGTTTTGGGTTTTTATGGTTTCTTTGGGTTTTAGTGGTTTTTTTGAGTTATTTAGGGATTTATGGTTTTTAGATGTTTTTTAATGTTTATAGGGGTTTAAATATTTTTGAGTTTTTATGGCATTTAAGGGGTTTTATAGGGTTTTTGGGGGTGTTTATGGGTTTTAGGTATTATTATGTTTTTAGGGATTTTTTAAGGTTTTGGGGTCTTTTATTTTTTTCAGAAATTTTTTTCTTTTTTTGGATTTATTAATTTTTCGGATATTAAGGATTTTTTATAGTTTTATGGTTTTTAGTTTTTTTTTTATTTTTTCATGGGTTTTTATCGTTTTTTAAAATTTTATGATTTTTTTGGTTTTTAGAGATTTTTAGGGTTTTAGAGTTTTTTTACGGTTTTTAGGGTTTTAACATTTTTTAGTTTTTTAATGGGTTTTATGTGCTTTTAGGTTTTTATAGTATACTTTTTGGTTTTAAGGGTTTTTAGGGTTTTTATGTTTCTAGGGATATTTAGGGGTTTAAAGGATTTTTTTCGGTTTTCCGGAATTTGAGACTTTTTAGGGGTTTTAGGTTTTTATGGGGTTTTGTGGTTTTTAGGGTATTTATGATTTTTTAGGGTTTCTAGGGTATTTAGGAGTTTTTAGGAGTGTTAGTAGTTTTTAGGTTTTTTAGGGTTTTTAGGGTATTTAGAGGTTTTTCAGTTTTTAGGGGTTTTAAGTGTTTTTATGTCTTTATGGTTTTCTTGGAGGTTTTCTTCGTTTTTAGGATTTTATACTTTTTTTAGGTATTTTATGAATTTTTTAGGATTTACGGGTTTTAGTGTTTTATTTTTTAGGGGTTTTAATTGTTTTTTGGTTTTAATGGTTTTCTTAGGATTTTTAGGGATTTAGGGATTTTTAGGTTTTTATGGTTTTTATGGATTTTTTATAATTTTAATGGTTTTTTTTCGGGTTTCTAGGGATTGTTATGGTTTTTAGGGGTTTTATGGTTTTAGGGTTTTATGGTTTCTTTGGGTTTTTAGGTTTTTTTTAGTTTTTATGGGTTTTTGGGTTTTTTAGATTTTTTAACGTTTTTAGTGGATTAAAGGGTGTTTATCGTTTTTGTGTGTTTTTTGGGTTTTTTGTGTTTTTAGGGTCTTTAATATTTTTAGGGGTTTTATGGTTTTTTTTGGATTTAGTGTTTTTATGGTGTTTATGGTTTTTATGGTTTTTAGCATTTTTTATTGGGGGGGGGGGTTAAGTGTTTTTAGTTTTTTAAGGTTTTCATAGGTTTTTTAGGTTTTTGTTTTGTTTTTTTGAATTTCAGGGGCCTTTTAGTATTTTTAATGTTTTTAGAGTTCTTATGGATTTTGAGGGGATTTAGAATTTTTTAGTAATTTTATGTTTTTTAGGGGTTTAGGGTTTTTATGAGTTTTTAGAGTTATGAAGGGTTTTAGTTTTTTTTATCATTTTATGGGTTTAAATGGTTTTTATAATTTTTAGTGGGTTTAGGGTTTTTTGGTTTTTAGGGGTTTAAATGTTTTTATGATATTTATAGTTTTTATGATTTTTTAGGATTTTAGGGTATTTTAAGGGCTCTAAAGGGTTTATATCAATTTTTACGATTTATAGGGGTTTTAAGTGTTTTTAGGATTTTAATATTTTCTAAAGGTTTTTTGGGGGTTTTAGAGTTTTTTCATTTATATTTATATTTTAGAAATTTTTTGGTTTTTATGGGGTTTTTTTTGTTTTTAGGGATTTTGTGGGTTTTTTTTGGGGATTTTGGGTTTTTATATTTTTATGGGTTCTATGTTTTTTAGGTTCTTAAGGTTTTCATAGGGTTTTTTATGATTATTTATGTTTTTAGGGATTTTTTATGATTTTTAGGTTTCTTTTGTGATTTTATGAATTTTAATGGTTTAAGTGTTTTAGGGTTTTTAGAGTTTTATGGTTTGTTTGAAATATTTAAGGGTTTTATGATTTTCTGAGTGGTTTAATGTTTATATCTGATTAGAGGGACTTTATATTTTTTATATTTTTTAATGTTTTTTAATATTTTTATGGGATTTTAAGGTTTTTTTTTGGTTTTTATGGGGGTGGGTGGTCTACATATGGGATTTTAATGTTTTTTGGGGTTTTAGGCTTTTATTGGTTTTAAGTGTTTTATGGTTTTTAAGGTTTTATTAGGGGATTTTAGGGGTTTTAGGTGTTATTTTAATGTTTGTAAAGATTTTAAGGGATTTCTAGGATTTTTATGGGTTTTAGGGTTTTTAGGGATTTTTAGGGTTTTAGGGATTTTAGGGATTTTGAGGGTTTTAGAATATTTTAGGGTTTTTAGGGTTTTTAGCACTATTTTAGTAGAAAGATTATGGATGGATTTTCCAAAGTGATTTGATTTAGGGTTAAATTTTATACACAATTGTTCACATTAGACTCACTATTTGTTGATATTTCATAGAAACACTGAACAGTTTATGCATTCATAAGTGGGTACAAACATGCTTTCCAAATGCAGGAAGTTAGTTGGTGTTTTAGACCCAAAGATGCCTAAGAACTCACATTAGTCAAGATGATGGGAGGTAGATCTTATTACACCCTTTTGGGTGGATTTTTTCCTACCCCAGGACTCTCTTATATATTTAAGATATCTGTGATAATCTCTTCCTAATCTCTATATGGGGTCGATTACCCTAACAAAATGATCATATGTTAAATATATTTATATAAAAATAAAGGAGGGGTCTTGTCGGGGAATCCAAATGTATGTATTTGAGGCACTTCATCCATTTTCCATTGATGGGTAGCTGCCTATATTTTAGATCCATATAAACAGGAACTCTGGAGTTTGTTGTTATCTAGGGAGGTGTTTAATATTTTGAGGATGGGATTGATCAATTATAAGGCATCCAATGTATGATATTTTATATAAAGAATCAAAACCCACATAGTTTATTAAACCCATATAGCTCAATGTCAAACTGAAAGGACATATATGGGGTAACTGGGGATCCATATATTTGAGATCGAACCTCTAAGAGGTGTTCTATGTATCCTGTCTATGGAACGAATCAGAGATACCATAGTTCATTCAATTCATTGGGACTTTCCCCAAGGTAGATTCCCTTAAATGTTGGGTAGTTTTCCCATTCCATCTATAGGGGACTACACATTGAGGTTTCCCTAAATGGTGGAGATTTAGGATTCCAATGTTGTTCTCATTGCAATTCCTTAATCCCACATGAGATGTGTTCGGTGTAAGAGACAAGTGATAACAAATAATTATCCTCGTTTCATACAGATATGAGGCTTACGTGCTATGAAATCCCATTGGGTACATAATATAGAGTTCAAGACATAGAAAGGCATCCTATATATCCAGGTAATAGTAGGAATCAATGATCTCATAGTTCAGTTGATCAGAGATTACACGCTAAGGTTTCCCTTGTAGTTAGAATATACATGGTTATCATGTCCTAGAACGCCTACTTTACACGTTCTGATTGTCTATATGAAATGCATAAATTGTATGCCTAACATGACTATATTTTCTACTTGACTTGTCAAAGGATTTCTTCTTGACAAGTCCAAATACCATCGCATGACTCAGTTTAGTTATCCAAGGGACTTCATGGAATCTGGACAACATTTCTGGACTCCGTCAGGTGACCATGGATGACTTGTTCAGAGGAAATCGCAAGACATGGCTGGTTGATCTTGGAAGTCATCACATGATCTCTGCTGACATGTCTATAGGGCATCTCATGATCCAAATAGATTTCTCCTATGTAATCATAAAAGTTAGACAACATTTTAGAGGGTGTCTTGAGAGTCAATGTGACATGTATGGAGGGTGTTGATTGTCCTGGTTGACATGTCTTGGTGTCATTGTGAATGTCGGATAACATGTTTAGGGGAGGTTGTAAGATATATATGACATACCTGGGGGGAATCACGAGATAGGGATGGATTTTCTTTAGTTTATCATTAGAGTCATTTAACATCTGCGGATGCTAATCATGATACTTAGAAGACATACATCAGTGCCAATGTATGATTTGGGATACATGTCAAGATGTCATCATGAGGTCTGGATGGAAATCTTGGAAGTCTTTTTCAGACTTGGGTGACATGGCCGGAGGGAACTATATGAATTTGTCAGACACTGACAAGGTACTTTTCATGATCAAAATAGTATACAACAGGAGTTTCAAATGATCTAGGTGACATGTTCCAGTGTTTTTTCATGGTCTGGTTGGATCAGAAAAGCACATAAAGACCAGTGTATAGGTTCTTCACATAAGTCTCATGTATTTTTTTTCTGTGTTCCATCCTTTTATTTCCTATTCCTAATATTTATTTAGTGTTAATTTGTTTATGTCTGGCACGATTGATCAGGTATATTGGATGTCCTTCAAATAAGCTACCAAAAGTCCTTATCATGATCTATGAGTGATCACGTGGGGTTCTAATACATGTCACATTATCTGCTCAGGTGGTTCCATGTATTTTACCTGATTTATAACCTTTTCAGTCATGATATCTGCTACTCTAAGAAATCTACTCTTGTTCCTAGGTATACTGGAGTGAGGATACAAATATGTATTTTTTTTATGTTGGGGTGGGGGACTTATTGGCCTCACCACCACAATTATTAACCACTTTCTGTGGTATGTATCGTTTAAATCCAATCTAGAGTCGGTGGACGGATTTTATTTCATCTGTTTTTGTAAGATCATGATTTAGGTCATTCTGGTCCCATCTCATTACATTCAGTGACTACAAGACAATCCCTTCAATTCCCCATGTATTATATTATATCCAATTAATGGGGTCTTGCCTAATCATATGGAAATTTCAAGGGGCTTTCACATTATCAAGCCGATATATCCAAGGGCCTTTGTGAGAGTAGGGTGTCTATTAAAAGTATATCACATGATCATAGGTGACTTGTATGGGGCCTTAATAATGATAAGTATGGATTTATAAGGGGGCTTCATGAGATCATACCATCATGTCTAAGGGATTTCGTGAGGTCTTGCAGAGTCCCCACATGCATCACATAAAGTTTATGACCACATGAGGCTCCCACCTTTTCTATTTTGTTTTATTAATTTATTTGTGAAAGTTTTGGAGATCTTGAAGGTATGCATGAGTTTTTTCAAGAAAAATCAGTCTCCTTATCGATGATTTATCACATGTAAATCAAAGGTTCATGTGGTGATGTGATATCATTAAATGGAAAACCCCTTCTATTTGCCTTATAATGGACTGCAGGACCACATGGACATGTATGAAGCCCTTCACGTGGTGAGGGTGATATTCCAATAGGCTTTCAGGTGGTGAGGTTTACATGTCTCTATGGGATTTTGGTGTCTAATGAACCACATGGGGATCATCAAATGATATATATCATTGCAAGTGGCTCCCATATTTCCCCCTTTTATTTCCTTACTAGTTTTATAAGGGTATGTGATCTTCTGAGTTTTATTGAGTGTTTTCAAGGAAAATCATTCACTCATTGGTGATGTGTTGGGTTACCAAAAACAAGTCTTATGGTGATGTATGATAATTATTATAAAAAACTATTCTATTTGTCTTTGGAGTCGGAGGGGGATCACAAGTCCTACACATAATTTTTGAGACCCTTTTCATGTTGAGGGTGACATGCCAGTGGAATTTTTAGAGATAAGGAGAAAATATCATTAGGTTCTTGAGGTGTCTTATGAACATTATGGGAGCATCATATGTTTTTTATGACCGAAAGATCTTCCTACCTTTGGGATATTTCCCTTCTATTTTCCAAGTATTTTTTGATGAATTTCTAGGTGTACTCTGATTGCAAGTCACATGACTCTGGGGTTCTCATTTAGTAGTCTCTATATGATCATTAATTGTCTGGGATTCCTTTAATATAGCAGAAAGCTTGTAAAATGGGATCCATAGGATATGATGTAGGTTTTTCTCTAAGCATGCCTCCTTCACAAGAACTTATAAAGTTCTCACGATAACATATCACTTGGAATCTAATGCGATCAATAGATTCTAGCCACCTTTTCTTCTATTTTTGGGTAACATAATACCCATATTCAGTTACTCCTTATTTTATGGATTTTTAGATTTTAATTTAGTGGCTGTCAAAAATCCCCCCCCCCCCACCCTCAGGAGAGACGTATGTGGGTACAAGGTAACAGTTATGATGAAAGTAAATGCCCGATTAAGGCTTTGATGTTTTCACAAATTGGTGTCTTGGATGACTCTTGGTCTGATGTCGCATGAATAATCAATGATACAAATAATTTTCATAATATCAAGTAACTCTTAAATTTTGGACTTGAATTTTATAATTATAAAACATGATAAATTCTCATGAATTCCCATGAACATGAGATTATTCACGGATACATCTATTCAGGTTTTCTTGAGATTACCCGATTCATAGAAGGATAATATGGGTAGAATATATATGTCATGAAGGAATATTTCTCTATATTTTTATTAATTCAATAGACTTGGTGAGAATAAAATGATTTTTTATAATCTTATATGGTCATCCTAATAATATTTTCGATGTTTGCAGACTAAATTTATATTGTGCTATAGTTTTAGGTAATTTTATCTCATACCTTGTATTGATGTAGCTCAGAGTCTTTTAGTTCAGACTTTATATAGTTTTAGTTTATTTTCTTTTAGCCTAGACATTTTTTACTGTAGTTTAAGGAATTTTATCTCAGACCATCTATCTCTTTAGTGTAGAGTCTTTCAGTTCATACCTTGTATTATTGTAGTTTAGGTCCATTTATCTCAAAACTTATATTATTTTAGTTTGCATTCTTTTATATCTGATCATCTATTGATGTAGTTTAGGGTCTTTAGCTTGAACCTTCTATCACTGTAGTTTAGGTTATTTTATATTAGACCTTAGTATTCCATGCAGTTTAAATTCTTACTTCCATGACTTGACTGATGAACATGTAATACGGTGATTACATGATGTGAATGACAAAATAAACACTAGGGTGTTGAGTTATGTTGTGGTTTTTGCAAGCCACATGAGTATTATAGATCCTTTCATGCATGGATGAAATGCCTCTGGTTGGTAGGAAAAATCCCTTATGTGTCAATAAGAATTTCAAAATAGGTATCTATATCCTTTTCCAAGGCTCATGGTAGTTTTATGTGGGTAATATTGGTTGAGGAAAAAATACTAGGGAACATAGGATCACATGGATAGTTGGAATGTGGATGATGTAATTCATAACCCAAATATTTGAGTTAGTTAGTATGGGATGGGACATATATTCTGGGGATGCATCATAACACCCAGAGGTGCTAGGTTCCACCATCGTGTTTCCATGGATCACAATAATTGAATATCCTTTCTTTTAAGGAGGATTTGTCCCTGTTAGGTATGCCAAAGACCATATATGTTGATATCTTGGTCAAGAAAAATTATCTCGACTCCATTATGAGCCCTAATAAATATTAATTAAGACTCAAAAATCCATATGATGAGGTTGAGTATGGAGGAAAGCTATCCAAGGGGGGTTCTGTCACCCTAGGGTAGATCGAATCTTAATTTTGATACTCGATCCCTACCCATGTGGTTTTGAATCTTGAGGTGTGGTCTATTAATGGTTTAGTAATACAGTGTCTCATTCCTCCGTTGAGAAATGTTACAAAAAATGGTGATGTAACATTGAGGATGTCAAATCACCTTGGATAGTTTTGTGGAGAAATTATGAAACATATTCTGATGTGATCATGTTAGGAGGGTTATATGACACAATTACACCATGAATGACATAGAACACACTAATGTTATAAGTTATGATGTGGTGATGTCCATGCTCACATGGATCATAAATCACTTTTTGCAGAGTGAAGAATTCGGTTTATGACTGTACGTGCATATGTAGTAGCAATATGAATACATTATTCATAAAAAGGGTCCCCTAATGCCATGTATCCTTTTATGAGGGCCACAAATGGTTTTTGGTTATTAAAGGTGTTCAAATCATGAATTGTGATTAGTTGAAAGTGTAATATACAAGAAGGTTTTGAGAACCATATGATTTTTGTATCCACCTAGAGAACATATTCTCTTATAATTGAGATGTAAAAAACCATTACTCTAACTTTCTCCTGAACCAGGGGATCAAATGAGCATAGATTAGATTTTTCTAGAGATACAATGTAGGCCCTATGATCTTTATGAATTATTTATTTTCACCATAATTTTTTTTATGAACTCTTGATATGAAGAGTTTAGAATGTGAAGAGTTGAATTTTACTCAGGCTTCCTTTTATGTGTTTTCAACTTGATAAGTTTTGTGTCTCTTATTTGAGTAGATTATGGTCATTAAATTTGAACCATTATAGTCTAGATTTTATGTTCAAATTTTTTTTAGGAAAGTGAATTTAGTTTAAGGTTACGACAAACATGAACCTAAGATGGGGGTGTTACACAAGATCCCAATTAGTACAACTAGGGTGAAGATCAATACAAAATCATTCTGATAGGGATATAAAAATGTTGTAAATCATGGATCAAGGTTTTTGGTTCAGGACTAATGATATGGGAAAATTATACATGGGATGGCCTAGAACAATCTCAGGTTTTGAGTTTTTCCACGGTGGATTTAGGTTCATAAGGATTAGAAATACATCCTTACAAAGCCACGATTTATATGGTTGGTAGGTATGATCCCTTATGCATCAATAGAAATGTCATGAACATATATCTCTTTTTTCATTTCCAAGGTCCATGAAAATTTTTCCACAACCTTAGGTGATCAATACATGAAGTGTATTTTATGAATTGAGGTATATAAAATATGGGGGAAGCACCCCATACTCTTATTGATCGGTGTAAGCCTCCTATGGTCCTTTGATAATAAATCATAATGGATGATGTTCTACATAGTTTAAAACATTGTAGTAGGTACATACATTCTTCCATATAGTTTAACATCATGTAGTAAGGATATTTGTCATGAAATTTTAGTTCATGTGGTAAGGATATATTTTTTATGAAATTTTTTTGTCATGAATCCATGAATTTCTTTTTCAGTTTAATCATTTTGTGTTTAGTAAATAGGGATCTATGTGAAATTTTTTGAAGTATATATTATATAAAAAAGAATGAAAAACATAGATCTGACTCGTATGTAGAAAAAATGGTACTGTGTAGTTCAGACCCTATGTAGTTGGGATGTATTTTTTATCAGTTGTTGTAGCCAGTCCCAGGACTGGAGATCCAAGCATCTCTATGTATCATATAATGATAGGAATCAAGGCACAAATAATTATTGAATGGGAAACTCTCAATGTAGGTCTGCCCCATACGTTGAGGAGGGAATTTTTTCAGTTTATTGTTGCAGTTGGGCCTAGAATTAGAGATTTGGTAATCAATACATATCCAATGATAACAAGAATCAATACACACATATTTCTCAAGGAACTATGTAGTTTAATGTAACGCAGAAAGGATTTAAGATTCCTGACATGAAAAGGGGTATTAGAGCAAGACCCAAATATGGAAATTTATGCATCACTACATATCATATGACAATATGAATTAATAAATATATAATTCTTGAGGAATGAGCTTCTTTCACAAGTCTAAACTATATATAGGGATGTCTCATTTTCATTATTATTTGTGACTAAGACCATGTGTAGAGAATTGGGTATCGCTACGTATCTTTTGAGGTTAGGAATCAATTCATGTGTAGTTCTTGAATGGAGTGGTGGTAGGAGACCAATCACCAACATTATTTTTCCCCTTGGATGAGGTCCAAAAGAATGTTCAATTTTATGTCATGAAAGGGACGTCAACCGTGTATTTTAACGTCATGTGATGAGGAATCATGGTAATAATTTTAAACTATTCCATTCAAGTCCATGATGAACCTATCATGTGTTTTTATTCCTTGTTTATGTAGTGAATCCCTTACTGAAATTCCTTTGATCCTGTGATCTATACTTGGTGTGAGAAATACAGAATGGAAAGGGTTCCTCTATTCATGAATAGGTGATTAAGGAAAGGTTAAAATAATTTTTTATCATTTGGTGGATGGACCAAGATAAAGAATCTAGGTATCCCAACATATCTCATTGAAATTAGAATCAAGATATACATAGCTCTAGAAACTCATGTAGTTTAATGTCATGTATCAAGGACATTATTCATTTAGTTTAACCTTTTATGGTAAGGATGTGGGTCACCTGATGTGAAAGGGACGTAACACTATGGGTAGGCCCAAAAATAAAGGTTTTGGTATACCTACATATCCTATGATGGAAGGAATGAATCCACACATAGTCCTTATAAATAGAGACTTCCTATGTGAAGCTGACTCTCACATGGGGACATGGGAATTTCATCCCTCTTTTTCACAGATCTATATCATGTGAGTTGAGTTATTTGTGAGATATTTCTTCTTGTGTAGTTTAACATCATGCATTGAGGACATTTTCTATGAATTTTAACATCGTATGGTAAGAAAATATTCCATACCATCTAATGTCATTTGGTTAGGACGTGAGACACTATGTAGTTTAAAGTATTTCTGTTAGGACTTGTGTTACCCGATATGAATGATGATGAACTTTTGGGGGATCATTTCATATTAACACCATGGAGTGAGGAAGTTCTCCATACAGTTTATCATCATTTGGTCAGGAAGTGCTTTTATAGTTTGACATCATTTGACTAGGATGCCATTGTATAGTTTCATGTCATCCAACTTGGAAAACTCCATACAGTTTTACATGGTGTGGTCAGTTTGTGATATATTCTTCCTTTTAAAGTATTTATTTTAGTGTGTGATAATTTATGTCATTTATGAAAAGTATTTCTTCAGAAAACTCACATTGGTGGGGGGGGGGGGTAATACATTTTTCTCATACATTGTTTCCGATGAGTAGGTTCTATTATAATAGAACTTATTTTTGATATAAGGCCCTTACCATTTGTGTTCTATATTTGGAATCTTCTTACCTAGTCTAATTGTGGTTCTATGAGACAACACCAATTCTCCATGGAGGAATGAATTGAGTCATACCTTTTTATTTAGGGCACATAATATTCGATTCTGAAAGAATTCAAGGTTTTGTAATGTATGCCACCAATTCCCATCGATTTATTCCAGCTCATCTAGCTGATTTTGTGATTGTTCATCATTAAAGAGTTGTCCAAAAATTGATATTTGATGTAAGGGAAACTAGACTTATATGGGAAATACTATCTCAATATTGTACACCAATGTGTACATATTTTCTTGTGTAAAAGTATGTTTGGTGGTACTGTAGGCCCATAAAGAATGGATGAGTTTATTTGGCTAAGAATTATTTTATTTATTCACCATATTCTAAAGTATGTTTGAAATATTATTGTTGATGGACTTTATTTGTCTATTTTCCACTGCATGATATTAGGATTAGTGATTGGACTCGATGTTATACTCATTATACAACTTCTTCATTTAAATATGATAGAAGTTGGTGTTTTGTCCTTTAATTTTATGTCAGGGATCCCAAACCTGGTGAGGATATGGGAATTTACAAAGAGATGATATTTTTTTGTCCCAACTTCCTTGAGGGGTAGTTCCTCATTCTATTTTGAGAAGAAGTTGGTAGTAGAGAGGATGTACATGAAATTCTTTGTTGTGGCTAGGAGATATAGCCCAACAACATGTATTCCCCAAATGGAAAGTGGCCTAGAATATTTAGCTATATTTATCAATTCTAAGTGATGATGGATGGAGTTTTCATTGGGAATGCATGACATTTCCTGGTGAATTCCAAAAAGTCTTCTATCATAGATTTCTAGTAATAACTCAACCTCCAGATTTGGGGGGAGAGCATGGTCCTAGACTAAGGAGTGCTGTAAAACCTATATGGACTACTTCCAAGATGATGCGAATCTCCATTTCTTCCTTGAATATGATAAATATTATATCAAATCCTTACCTTAGAGGTATTTTTACTCATTTAGGATATCCCACAAGGTAATGATTGTATCATGAAACTGAATCAATTCCTTTCCAGCTCAGTTTACTGAGGGAATCGCATTTTGGAGAAAAAATTTTTTTGGTCTCCATCCATCTAGGGTGGATATAGGTTCATCATGCTCTGGGTGATGTTGACCTGATTAATTTCTTTAATATCACAGAAGATTATTAATGATACTATTATTCAATGGGTGATAGTGAATATTGATTCCTCTTTGTTAGGGTCATCCAAGACTGTATATGCAATAGGTAATGTGTCAATGCAATCATTCTATGATTAGGGATCATGATGAAATGTGTACTGAAATGGTAATTTTTATAATAGTCCCCTAACATATCCAGTGAGATGGTATACTTATTCCTTTTTATGAAATATTTTCCATTGAACTACTTTATCACTTGTTTTGAATCCCCATTGATATTTAGGTATGTTATTTATAGATATAGGTCATATAATAAGATAGTGATGAGGGATTTGTATTCTGCCTCATTTTTTGTGAAGACTTTGGATAGTGAGAAAGATTAGGGAAATATTTCTCTGTCATGAGAGACAAATACTTTCCCTAATATAACATGATTGTTATTCCGATTTCCCATACTTTTGTTGATAAGAATTCAGGAGGAACCATCAAAATACATTTCCCATGTACATGGAGTATCATGAGCATATAAAAACTCCTCATCTAGGTGTTTGTTGTCTAATGGGGTACTTTCCAGGGTGGGATATTCCACAAGGAAATCATACAAGGATTTTCTCATAAATTCCTTATGTTGCACAAAATTTATTTCATATTGTTGTATAATGATTGTCCATTAGTTTAGAAACCTAGTTAGTATGGGTACGCTAAGAATTTACTTGAGAGGTTCAATACAAGAGTATAGATGGACTTTGTGGCGATGCAATTAATGCCTCAACTTTTTCACTACAAATATGAGTGTGATTCAGTTCTTCTTGGAATATGAGTAATAGGTATTAGTACCTATCAATATTTGATTGAGTTAATAGAGATTGTTCTCACTCCCCACATCATTATTCTATGTGAGTAGGGTACCACGTGAGAATTCCATAGTAGACACATATAATATGAGTGCATTTCCCACCACCTATGGCATTATGATTGGTGGGTGAAGTAGATACTTATTGATACTTTTGAAGGCCTCCCAATAGTCCATGTCCCATTGATAGGAAATCCCATTATTCATTACATTTGTGAACACGATATATTTTTTTGGACATCATTTCTATGAAATGATGAATTTAGGCGAGTTTCCCTTAGATCCCCCTCAGTTATTTGAAATTTATAGGGGTGAAATTGATTAAATAACACTAGTCTTATCTAGGTAAACCTAGATTCCAGAATGGAATAACAAAAATATAAGGAGCATCCCTGATGTTAATATGAAAGATAATTTCAATGGACTCATCATTAGACTATACTTACATGTCTTGTCGAAGATTATTTTAGGATCCGTGAAGTGATCACATCACTGTTTGAATTTTACCACTAGGACTTCGACATAACATTCGACTACCATTCCTAGGAATGGATTATATATGTGATTCATTGTGCATTGATAAGTGGTTCTAGAATTCTTTAAGCCAAAGGGAATGACCTGATAGAAAAGATCCCATGGGGAACATTCATGGTAGTGGATTCTTCATATTCTGGGGTCGTTTTTATCTGATTGTACCTTGAATAACTATCCATGAAGAAAATTTCTTAGAAGACAATAGTTTCATTGATCAAAAGTTTTGTGATTATTAATGGTAAGTCTTACTTTGGTAAATGTTGATTAAGGTCTATAAAATTGGTTAAAATTGCAATATTTCCATTTTTATCATGATAGGGATGATATTGGTAACCCATATTTTGGTTAAACTTCTTAAAAAATGTTGGGTTTTATCAATTTGTAAAATTACACATCTACATTTTTGGCATGAGAGGGGTGTATCCTCTTGGTATCCTTATTAAAGCCTCAATTTTCATCAGGTAAGATGAGATGGTGCGTATCCACATATGGATTCATTTTAGTAATTTTTTGAATAATTCCAAGAAAACAAATATATGTGTTTCATTATAATTGTGATGTGCAACTATTTTTGTTCAAGGGGTAGGGGGTGGTAATAAATATAGTCCTTGGTTATTTTTTGATACAATATTTACCCGTATGATCTCATCAATAGAGGTGAAGACACCTTCAATGAATGTATGAGTGGAATTCTCGAGGTTATACACCTTTTCCTCCACCTCTGAGTCTATGTAGGAATTTTCGGAAGTGGTTGAAAATCCTGGGGTATCTACGTCACTATTGGGGTGGGAGAGTCCATGAAAAGAGACATTATCATCCTATACTGCTAGAGTTTTTTAGAGACATGTTCGAGATGATTTTATTTTGTGCTATCACTAAAGAAAGAAGGGGTTTGGAACTTTAAGACTAGATTTATTATCTAAACTAGATTTATAGGGAGTACATAGTCACTATTGAGCATACTCTAAGGATTTTGAGAAGAGTTCCCCAATCCTTTGGGGGTTGAAACCAATATATCATAATCCATAATTGGTTGTTTAACACCCCTATTATAGAAACCTGCTTCATCATATGTGGATTCGCATGTCTTAATGGGGACACTATCATCATGTATTATGCAGACCTTTCCATTGATGGGGTATTTCAGATATTAATGGAATGTTGAAGGTACCAACATGTTATTATGGAGCTAGGTCCTTTTGAACATGACATATTATGTAGTGTCCTGAGGGATAACCATAATATCAATGTCATATGTGAGATCCTAAAACTGATACTTGCTTTTGATCTTCCCGGTAGGCGTTTTCTCATGCACATCAAATCCTTTAACGGTAAAATTTGTGGGAGACAAATACCCTTTAGTATATCCAAAACATTAGAGGGTTAAAATTGGGATTAGATTGATCCCAGAGACATTTTAAATCAGACCCCTTAAGATATCAAAATTATCGATTCAATCTGAAAAATATAGGGGTCTGATGTGTCCCTTGATAACCTCTTCCTAATCATGTTATGTGAATGAGATGGTGGCCTTATATTTTTTTTGAATGGTATCCACTCAATAGACTAGGGATTCTGTTAATTTTGTCTCGAACTCCTATGGGATCTACAGGGATCCAAATATTTCCTTCTCAAGTTCTTCTAATAGATGGAGCACATCTAGGATTGATAGTTTGTCCAAGACAACTACCTGCTATTTCATAATTTCATACTTTTGTGCTAGTGGTAGGTGAACCCCGGGGAGGGGTTTCTCCTTAATATGCAGTTGAGGAGATTTTGAATTTGAGGTGGATGGGCTTGGTGATTGTGTAGAAGTTTAGGGAGCATCTCTTCTAGTGGCATGGGTCGTGCTAGCCTTCCCCTTTTCTGGGCTGATTAGGTAATCAAACCCTCTATAGGTGATCATGCAAGACAATTGGGTATGGGAACCCACTAGAGGGTTCTGTGACACCCCATATTTTCTTGGACATTTGGGATTGATTTCTCAGGTGTCTCAACTATATATATGTCCTCTCTAGGGATGTGGTCAAAATATTTAGTCTGGCCATACTAATGATGTCCCCTGTATCCCCATTTCATGCACATGGGGCATCATTCTCCCTAATTTGGTATGGAGAACTCATAATATGAGGATTAATCATCATCATAGAAGGGTTATTTCAAGTGTATATTGTTGAAAAAACCAAATATTATATCTTCATCAATGAGGGTTCCATTTGGTGGGGTGGTGCCCATGTTTCAGATGTTGCAAGGAAGAAATATGCAAGAGTTAGAGTTTGTGTTGGAGTAGAATAGGACTCTTCCTTATCTGTGTCTTTTTTATCCAATGGTCACATCCACATTGGGGAGAAATATTCAATGTCACCTTCTTGGGTGGTGGAGCTATTGTGGGTATACACATCTATTCTCTCAAGGTGGCATGATCTCGATGAACTGCTTTCCAAGTTATCTGGTTTTTGAACTTCTATCCAAGCATGGCTATAAATTTCTACCAATAACCCTCTTCTTATGACTAAGAAATACTTTTTTAGGCAACCTTATGTGAGGGGTTATCTAACAACACCGATCTAAAATAAACCATGCCATAAAAGAAATATTTATAGATGAAGTATTACTCGATATTATGACCCTACCATCAATGGAAAGAGTAGTAGTTTGGGCAGTTGGTGAGGTTCACCTCATTATGATTATTAGGCTATGTTATCTTGAGTAGGTTATTTTAGATTGATGTAAGGAAATAACTGAGTTCTTGTTCTTTCTGTAAGGGGTGGGATTTCTTCATTCTTTCCTCAAATATTGAGTGACCTTGATTTCTCTGTCATTTTTTTTAGGGTTATTATCTAGTTTTTATTTCTTGGGAGGAGGTGCTGGATGGTTTGTTACCTTCTTAGGTTCTTAAATGGAAATCAATAATATTTGAGGGAAATAATGAAAACTTCTTCCTTAATGAGCCTTTTCCCCTAAACGAAAGTCATGAGCCATGATTTATCTCGGGTTCACTGAATGGTGTCTTCCAAATGTAGGGCTATTTCTGCAAACTCAGAGAACACACCTAGATACTCCATTGAGATCAAAGATGTATTTATCTCATCTTGGATATTTTACTGTTTTTTATAGGTATTATGAGATTTCATGTTATTTTAATTTTTTAGGGGTTTTATGGTTTTTAGTGGTTTTAAAGTTTTTAGGGACTTTGGTGGTTTTGGAAATTTTATGTTTTTAGGGTTTTTAAGTGTTTTTATGGTTTTAAGGTTTTTTAGGGTCTTTATGGTTTTTATGGGATTTTATGTTTTTAGCGATTTTTAGGGGTTTTAAGTATTTTTCTGGTTTTTATGATTTTTATGGATTTTGAGGTGTTTTAGTGTTTTTAGGGTTTTTTTTTATTTTTATCATTTTTAGGTTTTTAGGGGTTTTATGTGTTTTTAGGTCATAAATTTTTTCTTAGGGGTTTTTTGGGTTTTTATAAATTTTTAAATTTTTAGTTTTTTTAGTATTTTTTTTGGTTTAATTGTTTTTAGGGATTTTGAGGGTATTTATGGTGTTTAGTGTTTTTATGTTTTTTTGGGGTTTTCTTGTTTTATAATGTTTTAAGGGTTATTAGAGTTTTTAATTATTTTTATGTTTATAAAGGGTTTTTAGAGATTTTTTTGGGTTTTTAGTGTTTTTCTGAGGTTTTAAGGGTTTTTAATGTATTTTGGGGTTTTTTAGTTTTAGGGGGTTTTACGGTGTTTATGGACTTTTAGGGTTTTTAGTATTTTTATGGTTTTTAGGGGTTTTATGTTTTTTTCATGATTTTTAGATTTTATTAGTGATTTTTATGTGCTTTTTTTGATTTTAGAAATTTTTTAGTATTTTATAGATTCTTAGGGTTTTTATGGATTTATATATTATTTGGGTTTTTAGATTAGTTCTGACATAAGGGATTTTAAGTGTTTTTTTGGTTTTAGTGTTTTCTTGGGGGGTTTTATGGTTTTGGGGTTTATTATATTTTTGGGGATTTTTCGGGATTTTTTATATTTTTCTAGTTTTTAGGGATTTTGAGGGATTTTAGTTGTTTATGGTTTTTTTATATTTTTTTGAATTTTTTGGGATTTAATGTTTTTTATATTTTTTAACAGTTTTAGGATTTTACATGGTTTTTTGAGATTTTAGTTGGTTTTTAGCGTTTTTGTGGTTTTAAAATTATTTAATGTCATTAGGGGTCTTATGATTTTTATGGTTTTTAGGGGTATTTTGGATTTTATCATTTTATATGTTTTAGGGGTTTAAAGTGTTTTTAGGACATAGGATTTTGTAATGTTTTTAGGGTTTTATGGTTTTTATGTTTTTTTTATTTATAGGTATTTTTGGGATTTTTATGGGGTTTAGGGTTTTTAGGGATTGTGACATTTTTAGGGGTTTTGGTTTTTTTAGTTTTTTTGTTTGTAAATGTTTTTTAATTTTTTAGGGGTTTTATATCATTTTTATGTATTTAAAGATTTTGTTGATCTTTTTGTTTATTTTTAGGGTTTTTATGGGGTTTTAGGAGTTTTACATTTTTTATGATGTTTTATGGTTTTATAGGGTTTTATGTATTTTATGGGTTTTAGTGTTTTGTTATCTTTTTTAGGTTTTAAGTGTTTTAGGTTTTCATGGTTTTCTTAATAACTTAATGAGTTTTTAGTATTTTTATGATTTTAAGGTATTTTAGAACTTTTTTAGGATTTTTATGAGTTTTGGGGTATTTGGGAGTTTGCGGGTATTTCAAGGATATAGAGTTTTTAATGGTTTTATGGTTTTTTTGTGTTTTATTTTTTTTTAAATTTTTAGGGGTTTTATGGTTTTATAGAATCATTTAATATTTTTAGTGATTTAATGGATTTTTAGAGATATTAGTGGGTTTTTTATTTTTTTAATGGGTTTTATGGTCTTTTAGGATTTTAGGCGTTTTTATGGATTTTAAGGGTTTTAGTGTTTTTAGGATATTTTAGGGGGTTTTAGTATTTTTATCATTTTTTGTTTTGCAAGGGGGGTTATGTGTTCACAGGTTTTTACAGTTTTCTAAGGGGTTTCTAGGATTTTTTTTTTACAAATCTACCGATTTTTAGGGTTTTATGGTTTTTAAGGATTTTTTGGATATTTATGGATTCTTAGGATTTTTAGTGATTTTGATGGTTTTTAGGGTTTTTAGGGTTTTTAGGGTTTTTAGGGAATTTAGGGTTTTAGTGTATTTAGGTTTTTAGCATTTTTAGGTGTTTTAAGAATTATTATATTTTTTAGTATTTCTTAGGGTATTTCATGGTATTTATTTTTTTAGGTTTTAGGGAATTTTAGAGAATTTTTAGGGTTTTTATGTGTTTTTAGGGCTTTAGGGATTTTTTGGTATTTTATAGTTTTTAGATTTTTAATGGTTTTATTATTTGTAGGGGTTTTTTAGTTTTTATGGTTTAAAGTTTTTTATATATTTTTTGATTATTTTATGATTTTTAATGGTTTTTATAGTTTTTAGTGGGTTTTAGGGTAATTATGGGTTTTTATGGTTTTTAGGGGTTTTTTGTTTTTTATAGTTTTTTGGTTGTTTTTTTGTCTTTTTAGGGTTTGATAATTTTTTTATTTTTTATGGGTTTCATGTGTCTTTAGGTTTTTATGGTTTTCATAGTATTTTTAGTGTTTTTTATGTTTTAAGGATTTTTAGGGGTTTTTAGGTTTTTAGGTTATTTTTAGTTTTTAGGTTTATAGGGGTGTTAAATTTTTAAGGGTTTTATGTTTTATTATGGGTTTTTATGGTTTTTATGGTTTTTTATGTTTTCGTTTTTTTGAATGATTTTTTAGGATTTATAATGGTTTTTGGATTTTAGAGATAATGAGTGTTTTTCGGGTTATTATGATTTATTTTGGGTTTTTAGTGTTTTTTTAAATTTTAAGGTCTTTAGAGTATTTTTCATTTCTAGGGTTTTAAATGGTTTGTAGAATTGTTAGTCAAGTTTTAGGTTTTCATTGGTTTTTATGGGTTTTAAGGTTTATAGGGTCTTTTAGGGTTTTAAAGGATTTTTAGCAATTTTTAGGTTTTTAAGAATTTAAAGTGTTTGACGGTTGTTTTGGGTTTTTCAGGTTTTTAGAGGTTTTTACATTTTTAGGTATTTTTTTGGGATTTTTTGGAATTTTATGGGGGTTTTAGATATTTTTAGGGTTTTTAAGGATTATAGGTTCATTATGGTTTTTAGGGGTTTTTATCCTTTTTAGGGTTTTATTGGGTTTAAGTATTTTTTGGTTTTGTAGGTTTTCTTTGGGTTTTCTATGGTTTTTATGTTTTTTATGTTTTTAGGGGTTTTTAGGATATTTATGGTTTTAAGGCTTTTTAGGGATTTTGGGAGTCTTTCGGGTATTTTATGGTTTTGTGTTTTTTATGGTTTTTAGTGGGTTTTAGAGTTTTTTTGGAATTTTACGTTTTTTAGTGTATTTAAATATTTTTAGGTTTTAAAGTATTTTTACAGTTTCTAGTGTGTTTTTTGTTTTTTATGGGGTTTTATGGTTTTTAATGTATTTAAGGGTTCTTATGGTTTTTAAGAGTTTTTAGGGGTTTTGGAAATTTTTTAGGTTTTTAGGGATTCTAGAGTTTTTGAGTTTGTAGAGTTTTTTAAAAAATTTCTAGGATTAAAGGGGTTTTGAGTTTTTAGTAATTATTTAGGGTTTTTATGGTTTATGGTTTTATTGATTTTGAGGGTTTTTATTGTTTTTCATATTTATTATGTGTTTTTATGTTTTGAGGGATTTTAAGGGATTTTATAGGAATTTTATGGTTTTTAGGGATTTTGATGCTTTTAAGGGTTTTTATTTATTTTTTGGTTTTTAGGGTTGTTTTTTGTTATTTTGTTTTTTATGGTTTTTTCTGTTTTTTAACATTTTTAGGGATTAAAATGGGTTTTAAAGATTTTAGTGGGATTTAGGGTTTTTCAGGGTTTTAGTGGTTTTAAGGATTTTAGTGGTTTTTATGAGTTTTTTATGTTTTTCGGGTTTTTAGAATATTTTAGGGTTTTTAGAAATTTTAGGGTTTTTAGGGGTTTTTATTGTATTTAGGGTTTTAATGTTTTCATAGGTGGTTTTAAGGGATTTAGGTTTCTTTAATGTTTTAATCTCTCTTAGGTATTTTCTTATGAATTTGATGGGTTTTCACATTTTGTATATATTTTGAGGGGTTTCAAGGGTTTTAAGGGGTTTTAAGGGTTTTTTGTGGTTTCAACATTTTTACCTATTTTAAGAAGATTATTTTTTTTAGGATTTAAAGGTGTTATTATGAGATTTTATGGTTTTCTACATTTTTAGGTTCTTAGGTATTTTTATAGTTTTTTTATTTGGGGTTTTTAGTGATTTTAATGGTTTTAGGGGTTTTATAGTTTTTGGGGTTTTAAAGGTTTTTTCAGTTTTCAATTTTTTTAGTGGTTTTTAACTTTTTAGGGGTTTAAATTCTTCTTTGATTTTAGTGATGTTTTCATGTTTTTATGTGTTTTAGGTGTTTTTATAGATTTTAATTTCTTTTATGGTTTTGGGATTTTAGGGTATTTTAAGGGTTTTTAAAATTTTTATGTTTTGGGGGATTTTAATTGTTTTTTGTTTTTTATGTATTATTAGGGGTTTTTAATGGATTTGGGGTTTTTAGTTTTGTAGGTATTTTAATGTTTTTTTAGGGTTTTTTCGGTTTTTTGAGTTTTCAAGGATTTTGAGGGGTTTTATGGTATTTTGGGTTTTTAGTGTTTTTAGTGTTTTTAGGGTGTTTTAGGGATTCTATGTGATTTTTTTAATGTTATCATTGGGGTTTTTAGGTTTTTAGGGTTATTAGGCATTTAGGGATTTTTAATTTTTTTTTGGATTTTTTTGGGGTTTTAGGGTTTTTAGATATTTTGAAAGATTTTAGGGTTTAAAAAGGATTTTAGAGTTTTTTAACAGTTTTAGGGGTTTAAAAATTTCTTAGAGTTTTTAGTGGCTTTCAGGGTCTTATGGGATTTTATGGTATTTATGATTTTTAGGGTATTTATGGTTAAAGCTGTTTTTACGGTGCTTAGATTCATTTTGGGGGTTTTAGGGGGTTTCAAATATTTTTTTTGTGTTTTATGCGTTTTTATGTTTTTATGGGTTTTTAGGAGTTTTTAGGTTTTTTAGGTGTTTTTACTTTTGTAGATATTTTAGGGCCTTTTTTAATTTTTATAGGGTTTTAGGGGTTTTATTGTTTTAGATTATTTTTAGTGGTTTTTGGGATTTTAAAAGTTGTATGGTTTTTTTTTGTTTCTTAAGTTGTTTCGGGTTTTCAAGGTTTTTAGGGTATTTAATGTTTTTATGTGTTTAAATGGATTTTATAATTTTTAATTATTTTATCAGTTTTATAGGGATTTAGGGTTTTTAAGTATTTTTTTATCATTTTTAGAGTTTATAGCATATTTAGTGTGATAGGGTTTTTAATGTTTTTTTTGGTTTTTTTTGGGTTTTTTGGTTTTTTATAATTTTATGTATTTTAGGGGTTTTTAGTGTTTTTAATAATTCAAGGTATTCTTAGGGTTTTTTGTTTTTTATATTTTTTTTACATTTGTAGGGATAATAGGGGTTTTTTAGGAATTTTATGGAACCTATGTTTTTAGGGATCTTTAGAGTTTTTTAGGGGTTTTAAATGTGGTTTTTAGTTTTCTAAACATTTTTAGGGGTTTGAAGTGTTTTTTGATTTTTTATTTGTTTTAGGGCTTTTAGGGGAGTTTAGTGTTTTTAATTACTTCATGGGTTTTTATGATTTTTAATGGTTTCTATAGATTTTAGGTTTTTTAGTGATTTTAGGGATTTATAATTTATTTAGGTTTTAGGGAGTTTAAAGTGTTTTTAGGTGTTTATGGGTTTCTTAGGTTTTTTCTGGGGATTTAGGGTTTTTATGGTTTTTAGGGGTTTTAGGTATTTTTTAGGATTTTGGAGATAATGATGGGTTTTTTGGTATTTATGTGGTTTATGGTTTTTAGGGTATTTAATATTTTTTAGGGTTTTTACCCGTTTTATTTTTTTTATGTTTTTATTTTTTTAGAGGTTTTCAACGGTCTTAGGGTTTTTTCTAATGTTTTTAGGTATTTTATGGTATGTTAATGGTTTATATGGTTTTATGATTTTTATGGATTTTGATAGTTTTTTGGGGGTTTTTGAGTTTTTTATTTCCTTAAGGGATTTTATAGTTGTTAACATTTTTGGGGTTTGAGGGTTGATTAACGTTTTTAGAAGTTTTTATGGGGTTTTATAGTTTGGGCGGGTTACTTTCTTAGTGGCATTTAGGGTCTGAACATTCTTTTAGGATTTTTTGGGTTTTTAGAATTTTCTGTTTTTTAGGGATTTAATTTTTTTAGGTTGTTAATGTTTTTATTAGGTGTTTTCAAAGGTTTTATGGTATTTTACATTTTTAGGGAATTTTATGGATTTTTCTTATTTTTATGGTTTTTGAGTGATTATTTGGAATTTAAAGTTTTTACGGTTTTTAGGATTTCTGATGTTCTCGGTGTTTTATGTATTTTTAGGTTACTTAGGTTTTCTAAGGGGTTTTTTTGGGTTTTTAGGGTATTTTAGGTTTTTAGGTATTTTTAATGTTCTTTTTGTTTTTATGGTTTTTAGAGTTTTTAGGATTTTGAGGGTTTTAAGAGTTTTAGAGTTTTATGTTTTTTTTGGTTTTATCGGTTTTTAGTGTTTTTACAGTTTTAGGGGTTTAAAGGTTTTTAGTGTTTTTATAGGGATTTCGAGGTTTTTAGGTTTTTAGGTTTTTTTGGATGTTAGGATTTTTAGAGTTTAATATGGTTTTTATTATTATATATGTTTTTAGGGGTCTGACGTGTTTTTAGGTTTTTAATGATTTCTTAATGTTTTTAATGATTTATAGTGTTTTTTTACATATTTTTGCATTTTTTGGGTTTTGATAATTTTTTTATGGGTTTTAAGTGTTTTAGTTATCTTGAGGGTTTTTTGTTTTTTTTTAAATTTTTAAGGTTTTTATAGTTTTTTGGGTTTTACGGTTTTTTTTACCTTTTTATGATTTTATTGTTTTCATTTTTATTTTTATTTTTACAGGTTTAAAGAGATATTATTATTTTTTGTTTTAAGGTTTTTTGGCATTTTATGGGTATTTTAGTTTTCTATGGTTATTAAGGTTTTAGGAGTCTTTTCGGGTTTTCATGGTCTTTTTCTTATTTTTAATATTTTTCTGTTTTTAGGGTTTTTTTTGTTTTTTTAGGTTTTAAAAGTTTTCATAGGATTTTTTTTGGGTTTTATGTTTTTTTACGTTTATAGGTATTTTTATGGATTTTTTAGAATTTTATGGGCTTTTGGGTTTTATAGATTTTGGGGGTCTTTAGGGTTTTTAGTCTTTTTCGGATTTTTATGGTTTTTTGGGGTTTTAGGGTATTTTTGAGTTTTTATCACTTTTAATGGTTTGTAGTGTTTTTGAATGTTTTTATCATTTTAATGGTTTTTTTAAAGTTTTTACTATTTTGGATTTTTTAGGATTTGAATGTTTTTAAGGGGTTTTAGGGTTATTTTGTGTCTTTTTAGGGTTTTTTGGATTTTTAATGGTTTTAGTTGATTTTCGGATTATATTCTTTTCTTAGGGGTTTTTAGGGGTTTTATGGGTTTTTAATTTTATCGGTAGTTTATGGGATTTGGTAGATTTTTATGATTTTTAGGGGATTTAGAGATTTTGTGTCTTTTTATGGTTTCTTAGGGATTTTTGAATTTTTTATATTTTTAGGGGTGTTAGGTATTATTATGTTTTTAATGACTTACTATGGGTTTTAGGGGTTACATATGTTTTTATGTCATTATGAATTTTAGGGATTTTTTTTGATTTTAGGGTTTTTAGGGTTTTTGGGAATATGAGTGTTTTCGGGGTATTTTATTGTTTTCTGGGGTTTTTTAGTTTTTAGTGTTTTTAGAGTTTTAGTTCATTTTTAGGGGTTTTACAAGATTTTAGGGATTTTTAAGCTTTTAGGGGTTTATGGGTTTTAGTTGTTTTGGGGTTTTAGTGTCTTTTAGGGATTTTTAGGGTTTTAAAGATTTTTTTTTCAGTTTTTAGCGTTTTTGATGATTTTTCAGAGTATTTTTTTATGTTTTTAACCTTTTAATGGGTTTTTAGAGTTTTAGTGATTTTTTAGGGTTATATTTTTTTAATGAGTTTTAGGGGTTTTATGGTTTTTAGTGTATTTTAGTATCTTTTAATGTTTTTAACATTTGTAGGTTTTATAAGGAGTTTACTTTTTCTTATGTTTTTTATGTTATCATAGGTTTTTAAGGGGTTTTTGGGTTTTTACATTTTTACAGATATTCAGTACTTTATTATGATTTTTATGGTTTTTAGAGGTTTTATGAATTTTAGGGTTTTTTGTTATTTTAGAGGTTTATCATTTTTATAGGTTTTTAGTGGACTAAAGTGTTTTTAGGTTTTTAATGTTTTCTTAGGGGTTTTAGGGTTTTTAATGTTTTTTATGTAATTATAGATTTTATGTTTTTTAGTATTCAATCATTTTTTATGGTTTTTAGGGATTTGAGGGTTTTTATGTCTTTTTATAGATTTATTTTGGGGTTTTTTTTGGTTTTTTGGGGTTTTAGGGTCTTTTTGGAGTATTTTTAATATTTTAATATTTTTATAGTTTTAATTTTTTTTAAACGATTTTTAGATTTTTAGTGGGTTTTAGGGTTTTTAGGGGTTTTGATGGTTTTATGGGGTTTTATTGTTTTTAGGGATTTAGTTTTTTTTTCATTTTGTTTGTTTTTATGGATTTTAGATATTCTTAATGTTTTTAGTGTCTAAAACATTTTTTACAGTTTTAGTGGGTTTTTATGGTTTTTATGGGTTTTAGGGTTTTTTAAAATTTTAGTGGGTTTTATGGATTTGTTTTGCGGTGTATGCCCATTTTATGGTTTTTAGGGTTTGTAAAATTTTTATTTCTCTATGTTTTAAGTGTTTTTATGTTTTATTGGTTTCTTAGGGGGTTTAAGGGGTATTTTCCTTTTTTAGGTATTAAGGGATTTCCTGGTTTTTGGGTTTTGTGGTTTCTTTTGTTTTAGGGTGGTTTTGAGTATCTAGGGGTTTATGGTTTTTAGTGGTTTAATTATTTTTAGAGGTTTAAATGATTTCTGGATACTTTAGTGGATTTTGATGTTTTTTATGGTTTTATGTGTTTAATGGTTATGAGGGTTTGTAGGGTTTTTTTGATGTTTTTTAGGATTTTTATTTTTTTGAGGGTTGCGAGGGGATTTAAATGTTTTATTGTTTTAAATATTTTTTATGGGGGTTTATTTTTTTTACATTTTTAGATATTTTATGCGAAATTTTTGATTTCTATAGTTTTTTAGGTTTTTTAGGGATTTTGAGTGGTTTTAGGGTTTTAGGGGTTTTCAGAATTTTTAAGATTTTAGGGATTTTAAGTGGTTTTGTGTTTTTAAAGGTTTATTTGAGGTTTTAGTGGTTTTTGTTATTTTTATATATTTTATAGTATTTTTCTCGTTTTTTATAGTTTTTTAGGGAATTTTAGTGATTTTTGGGATTTTAGGTATTTTTTGGTTTTTAGGGGTTTTTTAGTTTTTTATGATTTTATAGGGATTTATTGTTTTTTAATATTATTATGGATTTAATGGGGTTTGAGTGTTTTTAAATGATTTTTTAGGCATTTAATAGTGTTTTTGGGTTTTTAAGGTTTTTATGGTTTTTTATGGTTCTTAGGGGTTTTTAGGGTTTTAAGGACTTTTATGGGTTTTTTGGATTTTTAGCATTTTTAGGGGTTTTAAATTTTTTTAGTTTGTTTAGCTTTTCTTCTTGATTTTTAGGGTTTTTAGGATTATTTATTTATTTATTTATTTTGAGGCCATTTTAATATTTTATGGGTTTTTTGTGTTTTAGAGATTTTAAGGGTATTTTGGGTATTTTAAAAAAATTTCAGTTTTTTGTTTTTTAAGATTTTTAATGTTTTATTCGTGTTTTTATATGTTTTTATGGGTTTTATGTTTTTAGTTGTTTTTTTATTTTATTTTTTGTTTTTCTGGGTTTTGGGGCTTTTATGTGTTTTTGGGTTTTTATTGTTTTTAGGGGTTTTAGTGTTTTTAATGTTTTATAAGGGTTTTAAATGTTTTAAAATTTTATGGTTTCTTTATGGTTTTAATTTTTTAGGGTTATTTTTATTTTTAGTTATTTTTAGGATTTTAATATTTTATTGGTTTTTAAGGTTTTTAGGTCATTTGAGGGGTTTAAGGGGTTTTTTCTTTTTTTTGGTTTTTTGGGGGTTTTGGGTTTCATGTTTATTTTTTCACATTAATATAATTTTTATGGTTTTATATATTTGTTTTAGGTTTTAGGGGTTTGGAGGGTTTTAGGGGTATTATGTTTTTTAGGGGTTTAAAGGTTTTTAGTGGTTGTTATTTTATTTAGTGTTAGCTTTTTTACGGGCTTTAAGTGTTTTTAGGTTCTTCATATTTTCTTAGGGTTTATCATAGTTTTTAAGGTATTTTATATTTTTTGGATTTTTATGGATTTTTTATATTTTTATGATATTTAAGGATTTTGAGGGTTTTCCAAGTTTTTAGGGGTTTTGGGTTTTTACCATTTTTTTCTTTTCAATTATTGTTTTTATGTTATTTTTGTTTTACATAGGTTTTTAGGGGTTTTTGGAAGTTTCTCATTTTTTTTAATTTTTTGGGATTTTTTGGATTTTAAGGGGTTTAGGGGTTTTTGGTGAATTTAAGGGTTTTTTGGGTTTTTTGGGTGTTTATTTTTTTTCTTGGGGTTTTAGGGTTTCTTTTATTTTTTCGGGTTTTAAGGTTTTTTTAAGTGTAAAATTTTTTAAGGTATTAAAGGGTTTTAATATTTTTAGGGGATTTTTTAGGGTTTTATTGGTTCTTAGGGGTTTTAATGTTTTTTGGGGCTTTTATGGGTTTTAGTGGTTTTAGGGTCTTTTTAGGGTTTTAGGGTTTTTAGCTATTTTTATGTTTTTAGGGGTTATAAGTGTTTTACAATTTTTATGGATTTCATAGGGTTTTTCAAGCTTCATGCATTTTTAGGGATTTTTGATATATTTTAGTATTTTTATTGGTCTTTAGAATTTTTTATGATTTTGATGGGTTTATGGTTTTCATGTTGTTTTGTGTTTTCCGATCATTGTTTCTGATATTTTAGGTTTATAATTTTTTTTAGAGTATTTTAAACATTTTTAGGGTTTCAATGAATTTTTAGTGTTTTAGTGATTTCTAGGGTTTTATGGTGTTTAAAAGGTTTTTATGGGTTTTAGGGTTTTTGTGGTCTTTGAGGGTCTTTAATATTTTTTATTTTTTAGTGGTATTAAGTGTTTTACGGTTTTTAAGATTTTTAAAAAGTTTTTCAGGGTTTTTAGGGTTTTTATGATGTTAGTATTTTTAGGGATTTTAAGAATTTTATGGTTTTCTAGGGTTTATAGGGATTTTGAGGGTTTTTTGGGGTTTTACCTCTTTTTAGGTTTTTAGGGATTTAAAGTGTTTTTAGTGTTTTATGTTTTTATTAGTAATTTTCAGTACTTTTAGGATTTTTTAGGTTTTAATGGATTTTTAGGGATTTTGTAGGACTTTATGAGTTTTAGGGTTTTTAGGGATTTTGTGGGTTTTTAGGGATTTTAGGGTTTTAATGGTTTCCTGGGATTTTATAGGTTATTAGTTTATTAGGGGTTTAAAGGGTTTTGGGGTTCTTAATTTTTTTATGGGTTTATGTTTTTTAGAGTTTGTAGGGGTTATTGATGGGTTGTATGGGGTTTTAGGATTTTTAGGTTTTTAGGGGGTTTTATAGTTTTTATGGGTGTTTCAGATCATTTTAGGGGTTCTTATAGTTTTTATCATTTGTTATGTTATTAGGGTTTTTAAATTTTTTTTAGGTTTTGAATAATTTATTAGGCTCTTTTAGGGTTTTAGGTTTTTTTACATTTTTGGGGATTTTTTTTGGGATATTTAAGTTTTTTTGGTATTTAGGTTTTTTGGGAAATTTGAAAGTTTCTTGGGTTGTTAATGTTTTTATGGTTTTTATGGTTTTTGTAGTTTCTTATGTTTTGAGGTTTTTATGAGTTTTAATATTAAATTATTTTCTTAAGGGGTTGAAGGGTTTTGAGATTTTTTTACGTTTTTAGGGATTTTTATGGCTTTTTAGGAATTTTATTGTTGTTTATGATTTTTAGGGATTTTTACTGTTTTTTGGTTTTTAGTGGTTTTATGATTTTTTGGGTTTTTTTCATTTTTAGGGTTATTATGGTGTTTATGTTTTTTTAGGTTTGTATGGTATTTTTAATTTTTTTGGATTTTTTATGTTTGTAGGGGTTTTTAGGTATTTTTAGTATTTTTATTAGAGTTTTAGGTATTTTGGGGTTTTTTGTGTATTTAGGAATATATAGGGGTTTTAGCATTTTTGTGTTTTTTTGTTTTTCGGGGGTTTTCATCTTTTTATTATTTTTCATGTATTTTAGAAATTTAAAAATTTTTAGGGGTTTGAAGGGTTTTTAGATTTTTAGTGTGTTGTTAAGGTTTTAAGGGTTTCTAGGGGTTTTAATTGTTTATCTAGTTTTAACATTTTTGCGGTTTTAGGGTTTTTATGGACTTTTAGGGGTTTTAGGTGATTCAGTGTTTTTAGGTTTTTATGGGTTTTAAGTGTTTTTGGGCTTTTAATTTCTTCTTAAGGGGTTTTAAGGATTTTCAAGATTTTTATGTTTTTAGGTATTCTTAGGTATTTCTTCTGATTTTTATGGGTTTTATGTTTTTTAGGGATTTTGAGAGGTTATCAGGGTTTTTTAGGTTTTTAGGGGTTTTTGTGTTTTTTGTTTTTAGGGGGTTTAAGTGTTATTTTTTAGGGATTTTTAAGGGATCTCAAGTTTTTTTTTGTTTTTTATGTTTTATGTATTTTTATGTATTTTTATGTATTTTTTTGTATTTTTATAGTTTTTAGGGTTTTAATCTGATTTGATGGTTTTTAAGATTTTTAGAGTTCGGGGGGGGGGGGGGGGAGGGGGTTATTTTAGGTTTTAGGTTTTTTGTGTTTTTTCAGCTTTTTGGGTTTTAAGGTTTTTTAGATTTTGATAAAATTGTTTGAGGTTTTAAAAGGCTTTATGAGTTTTAAGAGGTTCTTTATGGGTTGTATGGGTGTCTATTGTTATTATTTCTTTTAGGGGTTTTCATGGTTTTAGGGATTTTGAGGGGTTATCAGGGTTTTTATGTTTTTTATGGATTTTGAGGGGTTATCAGGGTTTTTTAGGTTTTTAGGGGTTTTTGTGTTTTTTGTTTTTAGGGGGTTTAAGTGTTATTTTTTAGGGATTTTTAAGGGATCTCAAGTTTTTTTTGTTTTTTTGTTTTATGTATTTTTATGTATTTTTATGTATTTTTTTGTATTTTTATAGTTTTTAGGGTTTTAATCTGATTTGATGGTTTTTAAGATTTCTAGAGTTCGGGGGGCGGGGGGTTATTTGAGGTTTTAGGTTTTTTGTGTTTTTTCAGCTTTTTGGGTTTTAAGGTTTTTTAGATTTTGATAACATTGTTTGTGGTTTTAAATGGCTTTATGAGTTTTAAGAGGTTGTTTATGGGTTGTATGGGTGTCTATTGTTATTATTTCTTTTAGGGGTTTTCATGGTTTTAGGGGTTTTTATGGTTTTATGGGTTTTTATCATTTATTAGGGTTTTTATGGGTTTTATGTTTTTTGGGTTTTTCATGTTTTCATAGGTTTTTAGAGTTTTTAGATGTTTTTTAAATTTTTAGTGACTTTTATAGATTTTTATAGTTTTTATGGGTTTTTATGTTTTTAGGGATTTTGGGGGATTTTAGGATTTTTAGGGTTATAGGTTTTTATGGTCATTAAAATTGTTTATTGTTTTTCATGGTTTTAAGTGTATTTATGTTTTCAAGGATTTCTTAAGGGTTTTAGGGTTTTAGTATATTTTATATTTTTAGGTCTTTTTTCATATTTTTAATGATTTTTATGATTTTTTTGGGTTTTTAAGTATTTTTATGGTTTTTAGGGGTTTTAGGTTTTTTTTTGTGTTTTTATAGTTTTCTAGATATTTTAGTGTTTTTAATATTTTAGATATTTTTAAAATTTCATGGGGTTTATGGGTTTAAAGGGTTTATATTGTTTTAGGGGTTTTTAGGGTTTTAGGGTTTTAGTATTTCTAGGTTTTTTATATTTTTTTGAGATTTTATGGTTTTAGGGAGTTTTAGGGGTTTTAGTGACTTTTAGTAGCTTTTAGAGTTTTACTGTTTTTTGGTTTTTAGGATTTTAAAGTGTTTTTCATATTTATAAAAATTTCTTTTCGAGTTTTTAGGTATTTATTGGGCTTTCAAGTATTTTTATGGGTGTTTAATGTTTTAAGCGATTTTGAGGGATTTAAGGGTGTTAGGGTTTTTAGTGTCTTTTTGTTTTTAGGGGTTTTAAGTGTTTTAGTGTTTCGAATGTTTTATTAGGATTTTTATATTTTAAGGGTTTTAGTATTTTTATGGTTTGTAGGGGGTTTAGCGATTTTGATGGGTTTTAGACGTTTTTTGTGTTTTTTTTTTGTTTTTTTAGTTTTTGGGGGGTTTTAATGTTTTTAGATTTTTTTAACTTTATTGGGGGTTTACATGTATTTTTGAATTAATACTGAGTTTTAGGTATTTTATGGGTTTTTTTGTTTTTTATGAGTTTTTAGGAGTTTTCGGATATTTTAGGTTTTTTTTAGTTTTTTTAGAATTTTTATGGGTTTTATGTTTTTTTGGTTTGTAAGGATTTCTTATGTATTTTCAGGGTTTTTCAGGTATTTTACATATTTTGAAATTTTTATGACTATTCTTTTGGATTTTTATTATTTTTAGGGAATTTTAGGATTTTTTGGGTTTAGGGTTTTTAGTGTTTTTAGGCAAGGTAGGTGGAATGCTAGACTAGTCCTGACCACCCAAAATTTATAGAAAAAATAAAGCAAGCAAGGGAGGGTCGGTTCAAGTGGCCCACACCGAAGTCCAAAAGCCCACACACCAAATCCCAACAGATCCAAAAGACAAATGAAAAGATAGCTACAAACCAAATTCACCATCCCTATAAGGATATCCATCATCACCATAGATAGAGGAAGCATTTGAATCCACTGAATCCCATTCAGAATATTAATATTGCTTGAGGAAGGCTGCATAATACTTTATGAGTTCCACATATAGCTTCGCTTTTCCATACCGATCTTCCATACCATGGGCATTTCCTTCACCTTTACTAGCCTTGGAGGAGGCTCTAGTAGCAATTGGCCTAGGAAGGGAGTAATAATCCATTCTTGTCCTCCATTTCACTGGAGGTATGTTCTTCTCCACCCTCTTACTTTGAACCACATCATTGGAACTCATTTCCTTGGCCTTTATGTGAGTTGTAGCAGAAGGCACAACCTTGTCTCCCTACCTTCCAAATCCCGGTACAGACTGCGAATTTCTCTTATGGTTGCAGCCAGAGGAACTAGGAAGACCCATCATCACCTGCTCTATCATGATCCTAGAAAAGCTTGCGTACAGAAGGTCATCGTGATCCCTAATAATTTCTCCTAACATTATGTGTTCATCATTCTCATCCCCATGAAAGAACACCAGTTGAAGGTATGTATTTTAGAAGATCTCTTTTTGATGCAGCTCATGAGGGATTTCCGAGCAGTCCAAATAATCTATTTAGATAGCTCAACCCAGGGGGGTAAATGTTTGAACAGAACAAGAGAGGCGCTCAGATGAGGCTGCTCAATAATACTGTTATCAGCATTAAGGATATTAGACTTCTTCACGGGCTGAGGGGCATCACTCAGACCATCTCTAGGCACAGTAGCATCAGTTAGAACCTTCTCCAGCAAATTCATAGTGCGAAGGGGTGTTTCTCTCCCAAGACCTTCGATCCATCAAAAAAGGAATGAAAATTCGCATACTGGTGATCCTTTGGATCAATCTTAGCCTCCACATCCTGAGTTCCTGACCCACCAGACCCCCTTCTTCAATTACCACCGAGTCCAAAGGATCCAAGCCTGGAAACCGATTATAGGTTATACCCAACACCTGTCCATGATGTTGTCTATGAATAACTACCGGAGGTCTTGACGAAGTCTCCCTATCCACACCATGGAATGTTGGTATTGATATCATGCTCTCGTCCCTGATAGAATAATCCTGTAATACCACTACCCCTACTTCACCAGGAGCATCATCACCCACGTCAGGAGGGGAAGCACCCCCCAGTCCCAAGTCACCCTTCAGTCACATGAAAATTCCCTTAACCGAGGGTTTCCCCTTAGATCCCTGCCAGGGGGTGATCCCCCATCCTCCACCTTGTCATCACTCCCAACAACCAGCAGAGTGTCCCGAATATCGTCTTTCCTCAATTCCAGCTCCACTATTGAGGCCAACAACGGAGATATGACCTCATGAAATCACCCAACCATCACACTACCACTACATCTGCAATACCTTTTGACATGGACAAGAGTATATCATGATAGATAGTAGCTCACCCATGATTCAAACACAATCGGTTGCTTCCACCGAAGCTGTTCACGAATTTCAATCTAGAAATAGTTGTCGACTCTTTCAAGAGATCAATTTCAACACAGACCCTTTTGAGTTTTTTTAGGTTTTTAGGGGTTTTATGGGCATTTAACATTTTTTTTTGTTTTTAGAGGTTTTATGTGTTTTAGGTATTTGTGGTTTTCTTTGGGGTTTTCTCATTTTTAATAGTTTCTTATGTTTTGTGTGATCTTTAGTGATTTTTAGTGGTTTTACATTTTTAGGGTTTTTATGGATTTTTTGGGATTTTAGTGTTTTTAGGGGTTTTAGAGTTTTTAATGGGTTTTGGGTTTTAGGATTTTTTAGTATTTTTAGTGTTTTTCAATATTTTAATATTTTTTTAACGTTTTTATTCATTAATGGTTTTTATAATTTTTAGCAGTTTTTAGGATTTTTATGGATTCTTATATTTTTAGGTGTTTTTATGGTTTTGAGTTATTTTTTGTGTTTTTAGGGTCTTTTAGGGTTTTTATGGTTTTTATCATATTGTATGTTTTTAGGGGTTTTAAGTGTTTTTAGGTTTTGAAGGTATTATTTGGGTTGTTTGGGTTTTTATAATTTTTTGGGATTTTTTGGGATTACTTATAATTTTTATTGGTTTTTAGGGTTTTATGGATTTTGAGAGTTTGTTAGGTTTCAGGGGTTTTTATGGATTTTTTTTTTGGGTTTTATGGGTTTTTTAGTTTTTTTTGGGTTTTCAGGGGTTTTAGTGTTTTTTTTGTTTTATGGGTTTAATTTTTTTTATAGTTTATAGTGGTTTTAGTGTTTTATGGGGTTTTATGATTTTTAGGGCCTTTTAAGGGTTTTATCATTTCTTTGGTTTTAGGGTTTTTTTTTATATTTTTTAGGTTTTGTTAGGGGTTTTGAGGTTTTTAGAGTTTTTTATGTTTTTTGGGATTTTTAGGTCTTCTAGGGTTTTTATGATTTTTACAGTTTTTTGAGATTTGTTTTGTGATTTTTAGTTTTAAGGGTTTTCTGTTTTTATTGGTTTTAAGGGGTTTTAAGGTTTTCAGAGTTTTTTAATGTTTTCTGAGGTTTAATGACTTTTATATTTTTAGTGTTTTTTATTGTTTTTAGTATTTTTTAGCATATATAAGGGATTTTATGGATTTTAGTGTTTTTTAGTTTTTTCTGGATTTATACCATTTTTAGGCACTTAGTGGTTTAAGTGTTTTTAGATTTTTAATATTTTCTTATGGTTTAAGGTTTTTAATGTTTTCAGATATTTTAAAAAACTGTAGGTTTTTATGGGTTTTAGGGGTTTTAGTTATTTTGAGAGTTTTTATGATTTGTTGGATATTTTTCTATTGTTTAGGGTTTTATCCTTTTCTAGGTTTTTAGGGGACTTAAGTGTTTTTAGGATTTCAACTTTTTTTAAGGTTTTTAGTGTCTTTAATGGGGCTATTTAGATTTTTAGTAACTTTTAAGAATTTTTTATATTTTTATTATTTTTTATGGTTTTGTGGATTATGAAGGTTTCTGTGGGTTTTTAGGGTTTTTTAGGTCTTTATGGTTTTTTGGGTTTTAGGGTTTTTTAATTTTTTAATTTTTTTTATGTTTTCAATATTTTTTAAACATTTTTAGTTTTTAATGTACTTTTATTGTTTTTTTGGTTTTTTAATGTTTTTATCGATTTTAGAGTTTCTTATTATTTTTAGGGGTTATGATGTTTTTAGTGGTTCTAGGGTTATTTTTGTGGGGGGGGGGGGGGGGGTTGAGTGTATTTTTGTTTTTAAGTATTTCTTATGGGTTTTTAGGTTTTTAGGTTTTTTATGTTTATAGGTTTTAAAGTGTTTTTTTATTTATACGGTTTTTATTGTGTTTCGTGATTTTGATGGTTTTTATTGTTTTTATGGTATATAGTGTTTTTTTTGTTTTTTGTTTTGTAAGGTTTTTTAGTTTTTAGTGTTTTTATGTTTTTTGGTCGTTCTATCATTTTTATGGGTTTAATGGGTTTTTTGAGTTTTCAGTGGTTTTTAGGGTTGTATGTATTATTAGGGTTTTATGTTTTTTAGGGGTTTGGGGGGTTTTAAGAGTTTTTTGGGGTTTATGGGTCTTTTCGGGTTTTAGGGTTTTTAGTATTTTTAGGTTTTAAAGGGTTTTTATGTTTATTTAGGTTTTTATGGTTTTCATAGGGGTTTTCAGGAGTTTTAGGTTTTTTAATGTTTTTAGGGTTTTTGAGTATTTTTAGTGGTTTTATGGTTTTACGGTATTTAGGGATTTTGAGGTATTTTTGGGTTCTTTTTGGGTTTATGGTTTTTTTGGGTTATTAGGGGTTTTTTGAGTTTGTTTGTGGTTTAATGGGTTTTTAGATAATTTTAATATTTTATGGGGTATAATGGGATTTCATATATTTTTGTGGTTCTTATGGTTTTTAGAGTTTTTAAATATTTTTAAGGGGTTCATGGTTTTTAGTGGGTTTTATGGTCTTTTTGGGTTTTCTGCATTTTTATGTGTTTAGGGGTTTTAAGTGTTTTTTGGTTTTCAAGTTTTTTAGGGATTTTTATGATTTTTTTTTGGTTTTTAGGTATTTCTATGTGCTTTTAAGACATTTATGGTTTTTAGGGTTTTTAGGAATTTTGAAAATTTTAGGGTTTTTTAGCATGTTCTGATTTTTCTAGGGTTTTTAGTGCTTTTTAGGTTTTTAGGTGTTTTATGTATTTTTTGGATTATATGGGTTTCTTTTCATTTTTTTAGGGATTTTGGGTTTTTTTGGGATTTTTTAGATTTTTTAGGATTTTATGGGTTTTTAGGGTATTTAGGGATTTTGATGTTTTTTTTGTTTTTTGGGTTTTATGTTTTTTGTGTTTTAGTGTATTTTTCTTGGGTTTTTAAGGTTTTTTATAGTTTTTATTGTTTTTCGTTGTTTAAATGGGTCTTAGAGTTTTTATTGGGTTTTATGGTTTTTTGGCAGTTTTATTTTTTTATGGTTTTATGTGATTTTATTGTTTTCAAGGTTGTTAGGTTTTTATGGTTTTAGAGTTTTTAAGTTTTAATTAGTTATATGTGTTTCTAGATTTTATTAATGTTTTCTAGGGTTTTGGGGTGTTTATGTTTCTAGGTATATTTAGGTGTTTTTATGATTTTAATGGTATTTATGGGTTTTGGGGATATTAACTGTTTTTCATGTTTTTATGGATTTTTCGGGTTTTAAGGTTTTTTGGTCCTTTTTTAGGGTTTCCATTTTTTTTATTTTTTTACCATTTTTAGGGGATTAAAGGGTTTATATATTTTTAGTGGGTTTTTTTGGGATATTATGTTTTTTGGTGCTTTAAAATATTTTTAGGGGTTTTGGGGTCTTTTAGGGTTTTTTCATTTGTGGGTTTTTTGGGGTTTTAATTGTTTTTCAGGTTTTAATATTTTTTTAGGGTTTTTATGAATTATTATATTTTTACGGATTTGTAGGACCATTTATGATTTTATGAGTTTTAGGGTTTTTAAGAATTTTAAAGGTTTTAGGGTTTTTTGAAGTTTTTTTATTTTTAATGGTTTTTAGAGATTTTTAAATTTTAGGTGCTTAATAGGGCTTTAGTGTTTTTATTGGGTTTTAGTGTTTTTAATTGGTTTTAGGGTTTTTTATAGTCTGTGGGTTTTATGGGTTTTAGGGGGGGCTTATGGTTTTTGGGTCATTTTAGTGTTTTTATGGTTTTTAGCATTTTTTAGGTTTCTATGGATTTTTAGGGTATTTCAGGGTTTTTTATAGTTTTAGATAATTTTATGAATATTATGGGTTTTTATATTTTTATGTATTTTGAGGGGATTAGGGGTTTTTACTATTTTTAATGTTTCTATCGTTTTTTTGGATTTTAGGGGTTGTAATTGTTTTATAGTTTTATTAGGTATTTTAAGGGGTGTTAGAGGTTTTTTAAATCCTTCAGGGGTTTAGGGGTTTATTAGGTTTTTATGTGTTTTTACGGTTGTTAGGGAGTTTGAGGGGATTTGAGGGTTTTTTTGTTTTATGACGTATTTTTGTTTTTAGGGTCTTCTTGGATTTTTAGGGGTTTTAATATTTTTATACTTTTTAAAGTTTTTAGGGATTTATTGGGTTTTCACGTTTTTAGTAGGGTTTTGGGGTTTTCAGTGTTTTTAATGGTTATTAGGGGTGTTTATGGTTTTTAAAGGTTTTAGGGTCCTTTTAGGGATTTTTAGGTATTTTGTTATATTTTTAGGAGTTTTAAGTTTATTTAGGGTTTTAAGGGGGTTTAAGGGGGTTTCAAGTTTTTTATGGTTTTTTATGTTTCTAATGATTTTTATGGGTTTTTAGTATTTTTATGGTTTTCAAGGTTTTTAGGGATATTTAGGGTTTTTAGGGGTTTATTATTTTTTAGTTTTTATCCTATTTTAGGTATTTTAGATGTTTTAATCATTTTTTATGTAATTCTTAGGGTTTTTCAAGGTTTTAAGGTTCTTTTATGTTTTTCGGTTTTTTAGGATATTAAGTGTTTTTATTGTATTTTTGGGTTTTAATGGTTTTTGTTTTTTTAAAGATTTTATAGAATTTTAATGTTTTTTGGATTTTGGAGTGGTTTAAGAGTTTTTATTAGTTTTTATGGCTTTATGGGGTTTTATGGTTTTTATGCTTTTAGGGGGTTTTTATTCTTTTAGTTGTTTTAGGTTTTTTTGTGGATTTTTAGAGATTTTTTCATTTTTTAGGTTTTTAGGGGTTTTACGTTTTTTTAAGATTTCAAGGATCTCTAAACATTTTTCAAGGATTTTAGGGATTCCTATATTTCTGGGGTGTTTTGAGTTACTTTGTAGAATTTTTTAGGGTTTTTAAATTTTTTTATTTTTTTATGTATTATAGGGTTTATAGGTTTTTAAGGGTTTTATGGATTTTTAGGTTTTAATGATTACGATTGGTTTTTTCAAGGTTATTATGATTTTTATTTTTTCCATCATTTTAGGTCTTCTAATGTATTTTTATGATTTTTAGTGTTTTTAGGGATTTTTAGTAGGTATAGAGTTTTTATGGGTTTATGGTTTTTTTGGGTTTTAGTGTTTTTTATGTTTTTAGGGGGTTTAAGGGTTTTTAGTGTTTTTAATGTTTTCTGGGTTTTAAATCCTTTTTAGAGTTTTTAGGGGGGGTTTAGGGTTTTTAAATGTTTTTTTGTTATTTTAGGGGTTTTTATGGTTTATTGGGGATTTTAGGATTTTAGGGTCTTTTGGGTTTTTAGTGTTTTTATTGTTTTTTAAGTTTTTAGGGGTTTTAAGTGATTTTCGGTTTTTAAAGTTTTCTTGTGGGTTTTCAGGGATTTTAGAGGGTTTTTACATTTTTTGCGATTTTATTGGTTTTTAAATTTTGGTTTTCGGGGTCTTTACGGATGTAGTGGGTTTCTAGGGATTTATTGTGTTTTTATGGGGTTTTATGGAATTTAGTGGTTTTTTTAGTGTTTAAAGGTTTTACAGTTTTAAAGTTTTTAACATATATAGGGATTTAAAGGGTTTTTAGATTTTTTTAGTTGTTTTTATGGTTTTTATGGGTTTTTATTGTTTTTAAGATTTTTAGTGGTCTTATGGTTTTATGATTTTTAGGGGTTTTATTGTTTTTTTCAAATTTTCAATGGTTTTATGTGTTTTTAGGATTTTAAGGTTTTCTTAAGGGTTATCATGGTTTTTAGACACATATATATTTTATCTGTTTTAATAATTTTATAGTGATTTTTTTTTGTTTTTTGGGTCTTTAGAGTTTTTTGAGTTTTTTGAGTTTTTTTATAAGTTCTAGGGTTTTCTAAAATATTTAGGTGTTTAAATATTTTTCTAATATTTAGTGTTTTTAGGGTTTTTAGGGTTTTTAAAGGGTTTTATGTATTTTTATGATTTTAATTATTTTCACAGTTGTAAGGTCATTTTGGGTTTAACGTCATTTATGTTTTTAGGGATTTTATGTGTTTTTAGGTTTTTTGGGTTTTTTGGGTTTTTTTTGTTTTAGGTATTTTTATGTTTTTAGGGATTTTTAAGGATTTTTAAGTATTTTTATTGTTTTTAGGGTATATATATATATTTTTTTGATGGTTTTTAGGGTTTTTAGGGGTTAATATTGTATTATAGGATTCTTGGGGTTTTAATACATTTTATGGTTTTAAGGTTATCATAATCTATTTTGGGTTTTTTATATATTTTTATGTTGCTAGTGATTTTTAGTTATTTTTTATTGTTTTTATGGTATTTAGGGTTTCAGGGATTTGAGGGTTTTAGAATTTTTAAGTGTTTTATGGTTTTGGTTGGTTTTTTTGGTTTTTTTGAATTTTAAATATTTTTATTTTTTTCTTGTGCTTTGAAACAATTATTTGGGTTTAAAGGGTTTTTAGAGTTTTTCATGGTTTAAGTGTTTTTATGGGTTTGCACTTTTTTACGGTTTTGGGGGGTTCTTGGTTCTTTTTATTATTTTTAGGGTTTGTAAGATTTAATAGGGTTTTTAGGGGTTTTATGTGTTTTTAGGATTTTTAGTTTTCTTATGGGTTTTAATGATTTTTGTTGTTTTATACATTTTAAGTAAATTTTCTTATTTTTAGGAGTGTTATTAGTTTTTAGGTTTTGTTGGGATTTTGATGGGTTTTATGGTTTTTAAGGGTTTTAGGGTTTAATAGATTAATTACTTTTTAGGGTTTTATGGAATTTTGGGTGGATTTAAGGTTCTTTATTGTTTTTTAATGTTTTGTGGGGTTTAAAGTGTATTTTGAATTTTTAGTGTTTTTAGGGTGTTTAGCATTTTTAGGGTTTTATGTGTTTCTAGCATTTTTATGTTTTTTTGGGTTTTATGTGTTATTAGAGTTTTGATGTTTTCTTATGGTTTTCAGGTTTTTTTGAGTATATTTTTTATTTTTTGTGAATTTTTAATATTTTTATGGGTTTTAGAGTTTTTACAGATTTTGTAGGGTTTTAGGGGTTTTAGGGTTTTTTTTATCGTTTTGGCTTTCATTGTTTTTTCCATTTTAAGAGTTTTATGTTTTTTTGGTTTTCATGGGTTTTATATGGGTTTTATGAATTTTAGTGTTTTTAATGTTTTTAGTGATTTTAATGGGATTTTTAGCATTCTTATTGTTTTTTGGGTGTGAAGGGGAGTTTTTAATTTTTTATGGTTTTTAATTTTTTTATAATTTTTTAACTTTTTAGGTGTTTAATGGGTTTTTAGATTTTGTAGATATGATTAGGGTTTTTAGGGGTTTTAGTGATTTCAAGGTACAAAAGGGTTCTTAGGGTTTTTAGGATTTATTGGGTTTTTTATGGGTTTTAGGTTTTTAAGGTTTTCTAAAGGGATTTTATGATTTTAGGATTTTTTACATACATGGGGTTTTTCTTATTTAATAGGATTTTAATAATTTTTATGTTTTTATGGATTTTGAGGGGATTAGGTTATTTTTGGGTTTTAAGTTTTTTTTTTCATTTTTTTGTTTAAATGAAATTTTTTGGAGTTTTTATCGTTTTTAGAGATATAAATGGTTTTAGGTGTTTTTAGTGGGTTTCAGGTTTTTAGGGGTTTTAAGGTTTTTATTATTTTTATATATTTAGTCTTTTTAAGTGTTTTTATGTTTTTAATGATTTATTTAGCTTTTTAGTGTTTTTAGGGGTTTCTATATTTGTATGTATTTTAAGAGATTTTTTAGGATTTTTATAGTTTTTAGGGATTTAAGGAGTTTTAGGGGATTTTATGTTTTTATGGGTTTTTGGATTTGATTGAATTTTTATGGTTTTTAATGTTTCTAGGGGTTTAAATGGTTTTTAGAGTGTTTAGATGGGTTTAGTGTTTTATGAGTTTTAGGTGTTTAAAAAGCTTTTAAGGAATTTGTGGTTTTTGGGTATTTGTGGGTCATTTAGGGGTTTTGAGAGTTTTTAGGAATTTGAAATTTTTATGTTTGTTTAGGTTTTTAAGGTTTTCTTAGTGGTTTTGGAGGTTTTTACGTTTTTTTAATTATTTTGGGTTTTTTAAAATTTCTTAGTATTTTTATAGTTTCTAGGGTTTTTAGTTATTTTGATGGTTTTTAGGGGTTTTTATGTTTTTTTATAATTTTTTTGGTTTTTTAATATTTTATAGGTTTCAATGATTTTTAGAGTTTTAAATTTTTTTTATTGGATTAAAGGATGTTTAGAGTTTTTACTTTATATTAAGGATTCAATAAGGTTTTAAGGCTTTTTATGTTTTTAGTGGTTTTTTGGATTTAATAGTTTTTAGGGGTTTTAGGTTTTTTAGGATTTTTATGGTTTCTAGCATTTTTATATTTTTCAGAATTTTAGTGTTTTTAGAGTTTTAAGGGTTTGTTTTGATGTTTATGGGATTTTAGGGTTTATTACATTTTTATTCATTTTTATGGGTTTTTATGGTTTTCGTGGATTTTGATGGGTTTTAGGGGGTTTAGGGTTATATGGTTTGGGGGGTTTAGGGTTATTTTGAGTATTTAGTGGATTTAATTTTTTACAGTTTTTAAACATTTTTAGTGTACCAAAGGGGTTTTATATGTTTTAGTAGTTTTTAGTTTTTTATAGTTTTGTAGGGCTTTTATGTAATTTTTTTATTTTTTTGATTTTTATGGTTTTGTGTTTTTAGGGTCTTCTAATGGGTTTTTAGGTTTTTATCATTTTACGTAATTTATGTGCTTTATTTGTATTTAGTTTTTATGGGTTTAATTGGTTTTTTTATTGTATTTTTAGTTTTTATGTTTTTAGAGATTTTTAATGTTTTTTAGTATTTTAATTATTTTTAGGGTATTTAGAGATTTTTAGGAGTTTTAGGATTTTTAGGTTTTTGTTATTTTTAGGAATTTTTTCTTTTTATGGGTTTTTTGGGTTTTTTGGAGTTTTTTGGGTTTTAAGGTTTTTTTTATTTTCTTAGGGTTTTAAAGTGTCTTTAGAGTTTGTAACTATTTTTAGGGTTCTTAAGGGATTTTTACATTTTTAGTGTATTTTTTGTCTTTTTAGTGTTTTTATGGGTTTTTAATTTTTTTGGGGGTTTTAGGATTTTAGGAAATATGGGGGTTTTCTACGGTTTTTATTATTTTTAATTTTTTTTTGGGTTTTAAGTGTTTTGAGGTTTTTAATGTTTTCTTTGTGATTTTAGATTTTTTATGTTTTTCATGATTTTTAGGGTTTGTTCAGTGTTTTATTATTTTTAGCGATTTAAGATATTTTGAGGGTTTTCAGGGTCTTTAGAGTTTGTATAGTTTTTTAAGTTTTTTTTGGATTTATATGTTTTTATGTTTTATTCTTTTTAATATTTTCAGGGTTTTTAGGTTGTTTTACATTTTAGGGATTTTTTGGATTTTATGGAGTTTTTATGGGGTTTTATGGTTTTTATTTTTTGGAAGGATTTTAAGATTTTTCTGCTTTCTATGGTTTTTTGGGTTTTTATGATTTTTTTTGTTTTAATGGGTTTTATGGTATTTAGATTTGTTTAATGTTTTCATGTGGTAAAGGGGTTTTAGAGAATTTAGTGGATCCTTTGTGTATTGAGTTTTTAGGGTCTTAATGGTTTTTGTAGTTTTTAGTGGTTTTAGGGGTTTTAGGTGGGGGGTGGGGGTTAGGGGATTTAGTGATTTTATATTTTTAGGTATTTAAAGTGTTTTGAGGTTTTAAGGTTTTCATAGGAGTTTTTAGGGATTTTAAGGTTTTTAGGGTTTTTAATGTTTTAAGTGGGTTTAGGGATTTTTTAAGGATTTTTATTATTTTTTGGGGTTTTATAGATTTGGAGGGATTTTAGGGTATTTGGTTTTTTTGGTGTTCAGTGTTTTTAGGGTTTTTAAGGTTTTATGAGTTTTTATTTTTTTTTTGGGTTTTTATGGTTTTCTTACAGGTTTATCGGGTTTTTAGGTTTTTCTACGTTTTTTCTAGAATTTTAGGTCTTTTTAATGATTTTATGGGTTTTTAGTGTTTTTAGGGTTTTTAGTGTTTCTAGGTTTTTTAAGGGTTTTAAGTGTTTTTAGAATTTTGTGGTTTTATTAGGGGATTTCTGGGATTTTAGGGTTTTAATGTATTTATGGATTAATAGGTATTTTTTAGAATTTTTAAGGGTTGTAAGTTTTTTAGGGATTTTGAGGGTTTTGAAAGATTTTAGGTTTATTTTGGATTTTATGGATTTTTTAATTTTTTAGGGGTTTAATGGTTTTTTGAGTTTTAATGGGGTTTTTAGGTTTTTAGGGTTTTCCTAGATTTAGGGGTTTTAGGGTCTTTTATGGTTTGTTTTCATTTTTTAGGGTTTTATGTGTTTTATGTGTTTCTTAGGGTTTAAGGATTTCATTGAGGGTTTTACCATTTTTACTGTTTTTTATGTTTTTAGTGATTTTTAGTGATTTTTTGTATTTTATGGTTTTTAGGGACTTTATGATTTTTTTGGTTTTTAGGGATTTTATCAGTTTTAGTTGTTTTAGGGATTTTAATTGTTTTTTGTTTTTCTGGTATTCTTATTGGATTTTAGGTTTGTCATGGGTTTTATGTTTTTGTGGATTTTTAGGGTTTTTTAGTGTTTTAATTGGGTCTTTTAGGATTTTGATGGACATTTGGGATTTTGGGTTTTTTTTGAGTTTTTATACATTTCTTTGGTTTTTATGGGTATTTTGATTTTTTTAGGGTTTTAAGGTTTTTTATAGTTTTTTAGGGTTTTAGTGGTTTGAATTATTTTAAGGATTTTATAGTCTTCTTAGGGGTTTTAAATTGTTTTTATGTTTATAGGGATTTTTTGGATTTTTTTAAATTTTTATGTTTTATGGATTTTTGGGATTTTTAGGTTTTATTTGGGGTTTTTTTTTATCATTTTTAGTTTTTATGGGTTTTTAATTATTTTTATTATTTTTTGGTTTTCGTATGGTTTTTAGGTATTTAGTTTTTTTTTATTATTATGGAATTATTAATATTTTTATGGGATTTATGGTATTTAAGGATTTTTAGGGGTTTTAGGGTTTTTAGGGTATTTAGGGTTCATATGGGGTGTTTGGGTTTTTTAGGTGTTTTTATGAGTTTTTTGGGTTTTAATAGTTTTTTGAGATTTTAATATTATATGGGTTTAATTGGTTTTAGTTGTTTTATATGGGGTTTAGTGTTTTTAAGGTTTGTAGGGTTTTTTTTATAATTTTTAGTTTTTTGGGTATTTAGATTCTTCTATAATTTTTTAATTTTTTTTATTGTTTTTAGGTTTTTTGTTGTTTTAATTATTTTAGGGGTTTAAATGTTTTCTTAGTGGTTTTCAATGTTTTCTGGTTTTTTAATATTTTTATATATATTTTGTATTTTTATGTGTTTTATGGTTTTTAATAATTTATATGGATTTTGGGAATTTTCAGTTTTTTCATGGGTTTAATTTGTTTTTCGGTTCTTAAGGAATTCATAGAGGTTTTATGGGTTATTAGGACTTTTTATATTTTTATGAATTTTTAGGGTCTTTTTAGGATTTTTAAGGTTTTTAGGTTTTTTGTGGAATTTGATGCTTTTTTGGGTTTTCAATTTTATTGGGATTTCGGGTTTTTTCAGTATTTTATGCTTTTAAATGAATTTCAATGATTTTAACATTATTTGGGGTTAAAAGTGTTTTTAGAGTTTTTATTGGTTTTATGGGTTTTATGGGGTTCTAAGGATTTATAAGGTTTTTGGGGCTCTTATGGTTTTTCGGGTGTTTAGGGTTTTTAGGGTTTTTAATGTTTGTAGTGTTTTTATATTTTTAAAGGTTTAATTGATTTTAGGTATTTACGTTTTTCTTATGGGTTTTCAATTTTTTTGGGCTTTTTAACTTTTTTTTATTTTTAGGTTTTTTTATTTATTTTTTGGGGTTTTTTGGTTTACAGGGATTTTTAGGATTTTTAGGGTTTTTTATTTTTTATCAGTTTAAAGTGTTTTTAGGTTTTATGGTTTTCTTAAGGGTTTTTAGGGGTTCTAGAAAAATTTAAATTTTATGGATGTTGATTTATTTTTTTAGTTTTTTTCTTTTTTAGGGTTTTTAGGTATTTTGAGTGTTTTTAGGGGGTTTAGGGTGTTTAAGAGTTTTAGCGTTTTTAGGTTTTTAGGGATCTTAAGTCTTTGTAGGTTTTTAATATTTTTATTTTATTTTTCAAGGGTTTTAGGTTTTTTAATTTTTTTTATATATTTTAGGGATATTCCCATTTTAAGGGGTTTTAGGGTTTTTTAGGGTCGTTTAGGGTTTTTGGGTTTTTTGTGGTGTTTTACTGTTTTAGGATTTTTTTTAAAAATATAAGTGTTTTGAGGTGTTTATGATTTTATTATTGGTTTTCAAGGATTTTACAGGTTTTTTCCTTTTTATTGTTTTTAGGGTTATTTAGGATTTTTATGGTTTTGGTGTTTTAGGGTTTTTGAGGGACTTTCAGGTATTATTGTTTTTATAGGATTTACAGTGTTTTAGGGACTTTATAATTTTTTAGGGTTTTTAAGGTTTTCTAGTGATTTTAATGTTTTAGGGGTTTAAAGGATTTTTTAAGGTTTGAAGTGGGTTTTATTGTTTTTAGGGGTTTTAGGGGTTTTTACGGTTTTTACCGGGTTTTATGGATTTTAGTGTTTTAGGGCAACGAAGGTACAAGACCAGGAAATCCCTGGCCCCCCATAATGTACAAGAAAAAACATTCAATGAAAACACAGGGAGGGGAAGGATCAAACGACCCACACCGAAAATTCCCAAAACACCCCCTATAAACCAAAACCCCAAAAGAGCCCAAAAAACATAAAAAGGTACCATGTCAGTTAATGTCACCACCAAATTTATCAACCAGGACTACACTGTAAGGGTCATAATCCACACCAAATCCAGTATCCACATCAGAAAATCATAAGTCTAAGTCCATCCATCTGTTTATAGACTCCCATCCTGACTCAATTTCCTCCTGCAGTTTGAAATGTTTCAGGAACTTCCCCCTTATCCTCTCATGCTCTGAGGTGCGTAGAGGCTGATCCCTCTTGTTGACTTTAATTTTCATATTAGCTACCCTTGAGGTAGCCCGAGTCACCATGGGCCGAGGGAGAGAATAATAATCCCTCCTCTACCTCCTTTTGGGGGGGTAGAGGTGAAACCATCCGCATGAGCTACATTACCATATAGAAAACGATCACTTCCCACACTTGTGGCCCCGTTGTCACCATCCCAGTTCTTTCACATTGTTAGTAGCAGGTTGAAAGCATCACTCTTTTGATAGGCATTCAGGTGATTAGATCTTTCATTCATGAACTGGGCCATATTGACGTTTATACTATGGTCATGCTCAACAAATATCTCCCCTAATATTTTAGTCACATACTCGATGCAGACCCTTGGTTGTTCCACCACCACCATGCCATGCAGGACCACACATTGGTCCCCATCAGATGAAGCTCCTTGTACCACAATATCCAATTGAGAATCCAGAGCCACGCCTCCTTCACCAATGTTTCCATCAATATACAATACTGAAATTCCAGCCATGCCCTTAGTGCGATCTGTGCTGACCTCTTCACTATGAACCACTAGTGATATTTGCAGGCTAGCACTCCCAATTCCACCACACCCAGGGGTCAGCACCAAGGGTTCCTCCATGCTATGACCCGGGGGTCCATCGTCAATGATGAGGGTTTTATTCCCAACCAAAATCAGCTTCTTCCCAACCATAATCATTTCCTACCAATTCCTAGACACCTCATCATGCTCATCAACCACCCCCTACTCAGACACCCCCTACATAGCATCACCACCAGCTGACTCTACAGAATCCAACTCCTCAATCCAATTATTAGTGTGACACCATCAATAGCTAGAAACTAACAGCTACTGGTCAGCCACTGCCTTTCCTCCATGAAAATTCAACACAAATCAGGGCCTACATCAGGGGGATCTCATTGTGCCCAAACCCATCGATGTCCCCCTACTCATCCATATTCCCCTACTCCTTTCCCCCCTTTAAAAATAATAATTCTAGCTTTCTTGCTGCTACTACTCAGAGCCACAGCTTCATCATTATACATCAGCTATGAACAATTCCATCCCTTTCCAAAATAATTCCTAGCCAAATCCAAACACATGCTTCCCAAAGCATCCACTACTACCTTCATATCTCTCCCAAATTTAAAATCTACTTTTCCCACTCAAAACCTACAGTAATCATTGTCTAGGTGGGAACTATCTTGGGAGTTCCTGTGACCTCCTTCACATCCATCACATTCTAGTTTCCATCACCAGACCCTGCTAGAGATAGATTGATGCCACTCCTATCATTATCACCACAACCAAAATCCTGATCAATATGCCAAAATTTCTAACAAGAAGAACATAATTTGACCCATGACTCAAAAACCACAGATTTATTCTAGAAGATCTCATCACACACATCAATCCACCCAAAATCCACCAGATCCTTAGAAGCATTAACTTCAAGAAAAGCCCTCAGAGAAATGGGGTGAAAGAGGACATGATTTTGGCTATCCACACATAAAAAACTTTTTATCATATTCCTTAACATTGAAATGATACAAATATCTTGAAGTGAGAGGTTAAGTTCAGCAAAATCTAACCAAATTTGAAATCATCAGGGATTCTCTTTTTAGATGATGCTCAAAATTCCATCGGAAGAGGGAGAAGCGGGCACCATTGCAGCTTTGGGGTGCCACAGAACATGTGAGAATAAGATCATCCTCATAATAAAAAAGAATCATGAAATGATCAGTATCAATGAGAACCACCATTTCAAGGTCATGGAGATCCCAATGCTTGAAAAAAAACTTGTCAAAAATATCCACTAGGGGCGCCACATCAGAAATCACATAATCAATGTCAAACTATATAGTGCAGAGGCTTCATTGTCCTTTTTAATTGAAAGTGGGAGCTGCAGCCGACCTTCGAAACGTTTCGGGACCTTCAAGCAAAACAAAGTCTACAGAAAAGGAGGCAGAAAGTTAGGAGAAGAGAAAGGGACGAAAGTACCATCCTCATTATGAACCAATAGAGCCCCCCTATCAGGGGGGACATGGCCATTGTCCTCGTCAATCTAGAAAGAGAGGGGAGAAACCATCCCATGGTAGTTGAGGAGGCACCATCCTTTAAAGTTATAAGGGTTTTTAGGGTTTATATATTTTTTTAGGTTTTTGGGATCTAAGTTTTTTTAGGTTATTGAGTTTTTCTTATGGTTTTCATGGTTTTGGGTTTTTTTGGTTTTATGGTTTTTATGTTTTTTTGTTTTTATGGGTTTTAAGTGATTTTAGCTTTTTAATGGCTTCATAGGTTTTTTCAGAGCTTGTAGAGTATTTAATTTTTTTATGGATTTTTTTGTATTTTTATGGGTTTTTATAGTTTTTAGAGTTTTTAAGTTTTTTTATTTATAGTGGTTTTATGGGTTCTTAGGTAATTAGGGATTTAAATGAATTTTTTCGGGGTCTAATGGTTTTTAGAGTTTCTAAGGTATTTAGGGGTTTAAAGGGTTTATACTATTTATAGTGTGTTTTTAGGGATTTTTGGGTTTTTAGATTTTTGTTTGGTTTTTTGGGAGTTTTTAGGGGGTTTATGGTCTTTTTAAGGTTCGTTAGAGTTTTAGTGAATTTTATTTTTTGGTGGGTTTTATGTTTTGAGGGTTTTAATGTTTACATAGGGGTCTTAGTGTTTTTATGGTATTTTACATTTTACATAATTTTTAGGGATTTTTTAGTATTTTTATGGTATTTAGGGGGGGTTTGTTATTTTCAGGGTATTAAGGGTTTATCGAATTTTTAGGGTTTTTATTGTTTTTACTATTTTTATGCTTTTTAGAGGTATTATGTGCCTTTAGGTTCTTAAGGATTACTTAGGGATTTAACACTTTTAGGGGTTTATAAATCTTTAGTGATTTTAAATGATATTTATGGTATTTTAGGGCTTTAGGAATTATGTTGGTTTTTAGATGTTTTAGTACTCTTTGTGTTTTTTTTATTTTTTGAGTTTTTACATTTTTTAAGGTTTTCAATTCTATTGAATGATTTTTCAGTTTGAAAGGGTATTTATAGTTTTTACTATGTTTTTATGGATTTTATGGGTTTTATATGTTTTTTATGTTTTAAGGGGTTTTATTTTTATTATGCTTTTTAGGGGTTTTAAGTCCTTTTAGTGTTTTTTGTGTTCTTATTGTTTTATGTTTTTTAGTGATTTGAAGTGTTTTTAAGTTTTTAGGATTCCTTTAGGGATATCATGATTTATATGGATTTTATTTTTTTATGTATTTTTAGCATTCTTCTGGTTTTTTGCATTTTTATGGATTTTGAGGGGGTTTAGGGTTTTTAGGGTTTTTATATTTTTTTAGTTCTTTAGTGTTTTAGGTGTCTTTATGTTTTTAAGGTTTCATTAGGGTTTTTCAGGGTTCATAGAATTCATTATGTTTTTATGGGTTTTTAAGTTTTTTTAGAATTTTATAGGGCTTTTAGGGCTTTTGGGTTTTTTAGGTTTCTTTGATTTTTTAGTGTTTTTTTGGTTTTAAAAGTTTTTTAATTTTTTATTTTTTTTAGTGGTAAAATAGGATTTATTATTTTTTAGGGTTTTTTTTGGATTTTAGAGTTTTTATAGTTTTAATTTGTTTCTATATTTTTTATGTGTTTTATGGTTTTTGGTGTCTTCTTAGGGTTTTTTAAAGTTTCTAAAATATTTATGATTTTATGGAGTTAAGAAATTTGGTTTTTAAGGTATTATAATGGTTTTCATGGGTTTTAGGGATTTTTTGTTTTTATGTAATTTTAGGTATTTTTAGTATTTTTATGGTCATTTGAGTTTTTATTGATTTTTAGGTTTTTATGGATTTTGGGTTTTTATGGCGAATAGATTTTTTATTTATTTAATGATTGTAAGTTTTTTTAGGTTTTAATGGTTTTCTTAAGGGTTATAGGGTATTTTATTCTTGTATGGATTTTTAGGTATTTTTTATATTTTTTATTATTTCTACAGTCTTTGTTAATTATGAGAGATTTTAGAGGTTTTATGATATTTTTTCACAGTTTTTATGATTTTTTTAGTTTTTAAGGATTTTGGGGATTTTTTGTGTTTTTTATGCTTTAGGGGTTTAAAGGGTTTTTTATTTATTGATTTAATTTTAAGTATTTTATTGGATTTAAGGGTTTTAGGGATGTTCATGTGTTTTAGGGGTTTTGGGTTATATTAGGGGTTTTAGGGTTTTTTAGATTTTTTATGCGTTAATTTTTTTAGGTTTCTTAGGGATTTTTAGGGTTATCAATGTTTTTTATGTTTTCATGCATTTTAGGGAAAGGAAGATGCGAGGGTCAGGCTATTACCAACCCCCTCAAAATTTATTAGAGAAAAAATGATGTAGCAGATAAGGGAGGTCCAGGCTATTCCCACCCCCAAAAACACTTTAAAAATACACACCTAAGGAAAATTTTCCTGGATTTTATGGATTTTGTAGGATTTATTTGGATTTTAGGGTTTAAGGGATTTTATGAGGTTTTATGGTTTTTAGGGTTTCTTTGGTTTTTAATTTTTTAAACATTTATTATGTTTCTTAGAGGATAAATTTTTTTAGGGTATTAAAGTATTGTTAGTGTTTTTCAGATTTTTTGGGATTTTTATTTTCTTATGAATATATAGGTATTTTTAGGGTTTTTGGATTTTTTATGTTTTTAGGGATTTTTAGGGTTTTTATAGTTTGCAGGGTTCTTTAATTTTATTTTGTTTATAGAGGGTTTTTTTGGATTTTTTATTATTTTTAACATTTGTTAGTGTTTTTAATGTTTTAATGGGTTTAAAATAGTTTTATGGTTAGTAGTAATTTATAGGTATTTTATGGGGTTTTAGTATTTTTAGGGTTTTGAGGTTTTTAGGGTTTTAGGTTTTTTAATGAATTTTATAGTTGTTAACTTTTTCAGGACTATAAGTGGTTTAAGTGTATTTAGGCATTAAAATTTTTCTTTGTATTATTTATAATTTTTTATATTTTTTTTGGATTTTTATGGATTTTTTATGATTTTTTATTGTTTTTTTGGGTTTTAAGGATTTTGATGGGTTTTAGTGGATTTACGATTTTTAGATTTTTTAAGCATTTTTTAGGTTTTAGTGGTTTAAATTTTTTTTTGGTTTTTATGTTTTTCTCATAGGTTTTCATAGGTTTTGGGTTTCATATGTTTTTATGGATTTTAATGGATGTTTATCATTTTTATAGTTTTTATGATTTTTTGGGATTTTTAGGGTTTTTTAGGTTTTTTGGGTTGTCACATATTTTATAGGTTTATTTATTTTTAGTTATTTGTTTTGAGATTTTTAGGTTTTTAAGGGTTTTATATTTATTTCACGTTTTAAGGGTTAATTTTTTTAGATTTTTGAGTGGGTTTTAGTGTTTTTTTGGGATTTTGGGAGGTGTTAATGGTTTTTAGGGATTTTATGTTTTTAGAATCAATTAGGTTTTTTAGGGGTTTGTGTGATTTTAGCTTTATATAGGTTTCTTAGGGTATCTTATAGTTTTTTTATTTTTAGGGTTTTTATGATTTTTATGGGTTTTAGTGTTTTTAGGCATTTTGAGTTATTTTATGGTTTTTTTGGTTTTTTAGGGTTTCTGTCATTTTTTGATTTTTAATGGTTATAAGTGTTTTCAGGTTTTTGCAGTTTTCTAAGTGGTTTTCATTGTTTTTAGGGTGTCTTAAATGTTTTGGGATTTTATGGATTTTTTATTTTTATTTTTCCTCTGGGTTTTAGCGTTTTGGAGTTTTTTTAGGGTTTTTAGGCTTTTTATGGTATATTATTTTGTCTTTTTATTAGTTTTGAAAGTATTTATGCGATTTAATTTTTTTAGATAGTTTTTAGGTTTTTTGGGGTACAAAGGGATTTTAGTGTCTTTGCTGGTTTTTTTTGGGATTTAATAGGATTATCATGTTTTGATGTTTTTAGGGGTTTTATAGTTTTTATGGGGTTTTTGGGACTCTTTTGGGGTTTTTGGGTTTTGACAAATTTTATGGGTTTTATGATTTTTATGTTTTTAAGGATTTCTTAAGGGGTTTCAGGGTTTTGGGGGGTTTTTACAATTTTAGGGTTTTTTATTTATTTTTATAATTTTTTATTTAGGGTTTTTAGGGAGTTTGAGGGGTTTTAGGTTTTCTTTGAGTTTTTAACATTTTTTTCAATTTTAAGGTTTTTAGGTGTTTTTAGGTTTTTAAGGATTTATTAGTGGGTTTTAGGGTTTGTTTATTTGTTTATATTTTTATATATTTTTCATTATTTTTAAGAATTTTTATGGATTTTAGGGTTCTAAATAATTTTTAGTGTATTTAAGGGTTAAAAATGTTTTTATATTTTTAGTGGGTTTTTGGGTTTTTTCTATTTTAGGGATATTATGTTTTATAATGTTTTTAAGTTTGTTATGTGGTTTTATAGATTTATTGTCTTTTAGGGTTTTTTTATCATTTTTTATTTTTTAGGGGTTTAAAGTTTTTTTAGGTTTTTATGGATTTCTTAGGGGTTTTCGTGGTTTTTGGGGTTTTTATATGTTTAGGTATTTTTTATGGTTTTTAGGACGTTTAAGTTTTTAGTGATTTTGGGTATTTTTAGTGTTTTTAGGATGTTTAAGGTTTTTATTGATTTCAAATGATTTTTATACAGTTTTACGGTTTTTCTGGATTTTTTTATTTTTTATGGTTTTCATGGTTTTTTAGATTTTTATAGTTTTTTGAGTTCAAAAATTATTTTATAATTTTTGAATTTTTTATCCATTTTAGGGGTTTCAAATGTTTTTACAGTTTTTAGGGATTTTTAATGGTTCTTATGGGTTTTAGGGGTATTTATGGGTTTTAGTGGGTTTTTGGGATTTTATTGTATTTTTACTAGATTTCAACGTTTTTCATATTTTTTATGTTTTTATGAGCTTTAAGTGTTTTTAGGATTTTAAGGTTTTCTTATGGATTTTCAAGGTATTCGGGTTTTTTATGTTATTAGTTATTTTATGGAATTTTTGGGACTTTATGATTTTTAGGGATTTTGATGTTTTTTAGGGATTTTAGGTTTTTTGAGTGGATTTTGGTTTATAAGAATTTCTTAGTTGTTTTTATATTTTTTCGGTTTTTTTAATTTTTATGTATTTTTATGGTTTTTTTTGGATTGTTATAGTTTTTAGTGTCTATATGGATTTTGTGTGTGTTTAGGGTATTTAGTTTTTTAGAGTTTCTTTGGGTTTTAGGGATTTTTTTAATTTTTTTAGGTTTTTTACAGGTTTTTAGATTTTTTAAAGTTTTTAGAGGTTTAAAGGGGTTTTTTCAGTTTCTAGTGGATTTTAGGTTTTTTATAGGTTTTTAGTGTTTTTAATTTTTTTAGTGGTTTTTAAGGCATTTTGGGGATTTTTAGGGTTTTGGGGTTTTTAGTGTTTTCATGGCCATTATGTATTTTTAGGGTTTTATAGTTATCTTATGGTTTTTCATTGTTTTTAGGGTTTTTTTACATTTTTTGAGATTTCAGGGATCTAAATATTTTTTATTAATTTTAGGGTTTTTATGGATTTTGATGGTTTTATGGGGTTTTAGGTATTTATGTGTTTTTTAAAATTTTAGGGGTTTTAAGTGTTTTTTTTGGTTTTGAAGGTTTTTTATGGGTTTTAATGGTTTTAGAGTTTTTTACATTTCTTTTCATTTTTAATGATTTTTTGGAATTTTGTAATTTTTATGTTTTTTTATTTTTGTAGTTTTTAGGTTTTTTATGTTTTTTAGAGTGTTTAGTATTTTTTTAGTATTTAAAAGGTTTTTAGAGTTTTTAGTGGGTCTTTAGGGTTTTTTCGTTTTTAGTGTTTTAATTATTTTTCTAGGTTTTAATGGTTTAGGGTCTTTTAGGGATTTATATGGTTTTTTGAATTATTTAGGTTTTTAGGGGCTTTATTTGTTTTTATATTTTTATGTTTTTAGGGGTTTTCAGGTTTTTATGGTTTTTTTATATTTTTATGGATTATATGGAATTTAAATTTTTTATGGTTTTTAGGGTTTTCAGAAAATTTGATTGTTTTTATGGTTTTTGGGTTTTTAATGTTTTTAGTGATTTTAAAATTTTTAGTGTTTTCATAGGTTTTTTGGGGTTTTTAGAGTTTTTATGGTTTTAAGGTTTTTTTGTGGGCTTTCAGGGTTTTAAGTCTTTTTATATTTTCTAGTATTTTGAGGAAATTTTTAGGATTCTGTGGGGTTTTATAGTTTCAAGGTATTTTGAGGATTCTTAGGGCTTTTTTGGGTTTTCATGGTTTTTTTGGGTTTTTATGGGTTTTTTCAACTTTTTAGGGGTTTAAGTTTTTTTTTTATTTTTTTAATAGTTTTAAGGGTTTTAAAGGTATTTTATATTTTTTAGTTGTTTTTAGGGGTTTTATGGGATTTTATGGGTTTTTATTGTTTTTAGGGGTTTTATATTTTATAAGGATTATAGGGTTTTAGGGTATTTTTTGAGTATTATGGTTTTTTATATTTTTTAATATTTTTATGTGTTTAAAGTGTTTTTATTTTTTTTAAGTATTTTTTTGGGGTTTTGATTGTCTTTAGTGTTATTTACGGTTTTAGGTATTTTAGGTATTTTTTAGACTCTTTCTGGTTTATAGGGGGTTTTCGAGTTTTTTGGGTTTTTTGAATTTTTTATTTTTTGTGTTTTTAAATATGTTTTGGTTTTTATGATTTTCTTATGGTTTTTAGGATTTTTATTGGGTTTTATGTTTTTCTGTAATTATAGTGTTTTTTAGGATTTTAATGTATTTAGTTTTTTTCTCCAAATTTGAGTGTTTTAAGGGTTTTTATTTTTAGTGTATTTTTTTGGGTTTTAGGGTTATTTTGAGTTGTTTTTATCGTTTTTTAGGTTTTTAGTGTTTTTAATGTTTTTAGGGGTTAAATATTTTTTATAATTTTATTGATTTTTAGGGTTTATATCAGTTTTTATGGGTTTGAGGTTTTATTGTTTTTAGTGTATTTTTCATTTTAAGTGTCTTTTAGGGTTTTAGATATTTTTTGTTCTGTTACGTGTTTATGTTTATTAGGTTTTTATGGATTTATTAGAGGTGTTTAAAGGATTTAGTTGTTTTAATATTTTTTTTGGTGAGGGGGGGGGGGGGTTAGGTTTTATTTCAGTTTTTTATGTTTTTAAATGGTTTTTAGAGCTTTTTGGATTTTCATGATTTTTTGTGTTTTTTTTATTTTTAGGGTTTTTTTGTGTTTTTTGGGTTTTAATGTTTTTAGAATTTTAACATTTTTAGGGGATTAGAGGGTTACTATAATATTTATTAGTTTTTAGGATTTTATGTTTTTTTATATTTTGATGTTTTTCTTATGGATTTTAAAAGTTTTTAGTGGTTTTTATGTTTTTATAAATTTTAGGATTTTTCTAGTATTTTTATGGTTTTTTTGAAATTTAATGTTATTTACATTTTTTAGGGTTTTTAGTGAGTTTTTGTTTATATGGGTTTTAAGTGTTATTATGTTTCTAATTTTTTATTAGGGGTTTTCTAGGTTTTTAGGGTTATTTAATTTTTAGTTTTATTTTATTTTTTTCCATTTTTAGGGTTTTTATGGTTTTCAATTATTTTGAGGGTTTTTAGGGTTTTAATAGCTCTTGTGGTTTTTATGTTTTTTTATGGGTTTAGGGTATTTTTTAGTTTTTAAGGTTTTTTATGGTTTTTAGGAGTTTTTAATGTTTTTAGTGGTTTAAAGGGTTTTAATTGTTTTAGTGTTTTTAGGGGTTTTATGATTTTTAGTGGTTGTTGTGGTTTTTAAACATATTTATTGTTTTTTTTTGTTTTTATTATTTATTAGGTATTTTAGTATTTCTATGTGTTTTTAGGAATTTCTGTTTTTCATAGGATTTTTTTATTATTTTTAGGGACTTTTATGATTTTTTTTTTAGGATATTTATATTTTTTGAGATTTTTAGGGATTGGGAGGGGTTTTGGGGTTTTTTAGGATTTTTATTGTTTTTTTGGTTTTTTGGGTTTTTTGCTTTTTATTAGTTTTTAGGTTTTTATGGTTTTATAGTTTTTTAACATTTTTAATCGATTAATGAATTTTAAGAGATATTAGTTATTTTTAGGGTTTCATTATTTTTAGGGTTTTTAAGGATTTTAGGGGTTTTTTTATAGTTTCTAGGGTTTTTATTTTTAGCGCATTTTTGGTTTTTTTGGTATTTTTTAGGGTTTTTTGGTGTTTTAAGTATTTTCAAATTTTTATGGTTTTCATTGGGGTTTTTAGGGTTTTAGGGGTTTTTATGATTTTAGGGAATTTTGGGGCCTTTTTAGGATTTTAATTCGAGTTTAGTGATTTTGATAGTTTTTGGTTTTTAAGTGTTTTTTAGGTGTTTAGTGGTTTTAAGTGTCTTATAGATTTTAAGGTTTTTTAGGGATTTCATAGTTTTTAAGCTTTTTATTTTTTTTAGGTATTTTTAATTCACTTTTATAATTTTAGCTTTTTTATGTTTTTAGGGATTTTGAGTTTTTTGGGCTTTTAGTGTTTTTAGAATTTTTTTGGTTTTTTGGGTTTTTCGGGGCTACAAATTTTTTATAGTTTTTACAATCTTTTAGGGATTGAAGAGTTTTAATATTTTTAGTGATTTTTAGGGTTTTTAGAGTTTTTAGTGGTTTAGGGTTTTTTGGGTTTTTCGTTTTTTAAGGTTATTTGGGGTTTTATTGATTTTAGGGAATTTCTGGGATTTTTATGGTTTTGGGTGTTTTTTAGAATTTATTAGAGTTCAAAGAGTTTTTATTTTTTTATAGGTTTCTTTGGGTTTTTATGGGTTTTTTGGATTTATGGTTTTTAGTAATTTTTAGGGGATTATGGGTTTTTAATCTACTTAAGGATTTTGAGGGGTTTTAGTACTTAGGGGTTTTTGATGTTTTATCGGTTATAGGTTTTTTATGGACTTTTAGTGTTTTTAGGTTTTAAAAATGATCTTAAGGGATTTTAGGGGTTTTAGGGTGTTTTATGTTTTAAATGATTTTTAGGAATTTTTTGTATTTTTAGGGATTTTAAGGTTATTTTGGGATTTTGAGGTGTTAAGGTTTTTTAGTGGTTTTATTGTTTTTATATTTTTATGTGTGTTAGGGATTTTTCGATTTAATTTGGGGGTTTTGATGGTTTTTAGAGTTTTTTTAATTTTTTTAGGTTTTTAAAGGGAGTATGTAGTTTTTAGTTGGTTTTAGGGCTATACAAGATTTTAGAACATTTTATTTTTTAAGGGTTTTATGGTATATAGAGTTTTTTATGGGTTGCATGTTTTATAGTGTTTTTAGGTTTTTAGGGGTTTTTAGAAGTTTTTACGTAGGTTTTTTTTAGGATTTATGGATTTTTAGGTATTTTTATGGATTTTTTTGGGGATTAGTTTTTTTAGGATTTTGAGGGTTTTTAGGGGTTTTTAGAAATTTTTTGGGTTTTTAGGGTTTCTAGGTTTTTAGGGGTCTGTGTTTTTAGTTTTATGATTTTCATAGTTGTTTTCAAGGTTTTAAGTGTTTTAGGGGTTTTTTCCTTACATTTATAGATATTTAGGATTTTTATGATTTTTTAGGGTTTTAAGGGATTTTTAAATTTTTAGTGTTTTTAGGGGTTTAGGGCGTTTTTAGGTTTTGGGGTTTTTAGGGTTTGTTTGGTTTTTTTAGGGATTAAATATTTTATATATTTTTTTAACATTTTTAAGGGTTTATAAGTTTTCTATAGTTTTTAGTAGTTTTTAGGGTTTTTAAGTTTTTTAATGTCTTTATGGGTTTCATGGTTTTTAGGGGTTTTATGGTCATTTAGGGTTTTTAGGGTTTTACTTTTTTTAGATTTTTATGGCTTTAAAGTGCTGTATGGTTTTTAAGGTTTTCCTTAAGATTTTCATGGTTTAAGGGGTTTTTATATTTTTAGGGTATTTTTGGATATTTTTAAATTTTTATGGGTTTTTACTGATTACATGGATTTTGAGGGTTTTTAGGATTTTTTATGGGTTTCAAAAAAATTTCAATTTTTAGGTGTTTTAATTTTTTTAGGTTTTTATTTTTTTTCTTAGGTTTTTTATAATTTTAGGGGTTTTTTCTAAAATTTTAGGTGTTTTTATGTTTTTTTAGATTTTTCGGGATGTTTTTTAGAATTTTTATAGGTTTTTATGGGTGTTATGGATTTTTAGGGTTTCATGTGTTTTAGGGTTTTTAGGTTTTTAGGTTTTTTTTAGAGTATTTAGTGTTTGGATGGTTTTTTGATTTTTTAACGATTTTTGGGGTATAATTGGTTTTTTTAGTTTTTAGAGGGTTTTAGGGGTTTTAGGGGTTTTATGGTTTTAGGGGTTTTGTGGTTATTTAGGTTTTAGGGTTTAGGGCCTCTTTAGGGTTTTTTTATTTTATAATGATTTTTAGAGGTTTGAGTGTTTTTAGTTTTTTAGGCATTTATTATTGTTTTTGAGGTTTGTTGGGGTTTTTTCATTTTTTGTTTTTTTTGTTTTTATGGGTTTTTACGGTTTTTTGGGATTTTTGCGGTTTTAGTCATTTAGATGTTTTTAGGGTTATAGGTATTTTATAATTTTATGGTTTTTAGGGATTTAAGCACTTTTTTGTTTTTAAGGGGTTTGATAGTTTTTTATGTTTTTAGATATTTATAATTATTTTTATGGTTTTTAGGTGTTTTAGGTATTTTGAGAGTTTTCATGTGGTTTTTGGGGTTTTTGGATTTTTTTTTGTTTTAGTGTTTTTAGGTTTCTTAGTTTTTTTTGAAATAAAATAAGGTGTTTAAAGTTTTTTTTTAATTTTTTATGTTTATTAAAAAAAATTATGTTTTTATGGTTTTTAGGTGTTTTGAGGGTTTCATAGGTTTTTTAGTGTTTCTTGGTGTTTATAAGGTTTTAAAGGGATTATCATTTTTTAAGATTCTAATGGTTTTATGTGTTTTTATTTTTTTAATGTTTTCATAGAGTTTTTTAGGGTTTTAGTATTTTTTTTGTTATAAGGATTTTTAGGCCTTTTAAGGATTCTAATGGGTTTTTAGGGTTTTCAGGGATTTTGAGTTTTAAGGGGTTTTAGGCTTTTAGTGTCTTAGAATATTTTATGTATTTCAGGTTTTGTAGGGTTTTTTATGTTTTCAAGGGTTTCTTATGGTTTTGGGGTTTTTAGGGTTTTTACATTTTTAGGGATTTTTCAAGAATTTTATGATTTGTTTTGTTTTACGACATTAAGGGTTGATAGGGGATTTATGGTTTTTTTTGGTTTCTGATTTTTTAGTATTTTTATGTTTTTCAAGATTTTTTTTACGATTTTAGGGATTTAGAGGTTATTTTTGAGTTTTCCGTGGTTTTATGGTTTTTATGGGGTTTAGGGTTTTTTATAGTTTTTATGGTTTTATGGTTTATGGGATTTTTGGGGATTTTTGGGTTTTAGAGTTTTTTCTATTTTCATAGGAAATTTATTGTTTTTAGTGTTTTTTATGTTTTAGGTAATTTTAGTGTTTTTAGGGTTTTTATTGTATTTAGGAATTTGGATGGTTTTTAGGGGTTTTATGATTTTTAGTGTTTTTTACTTTTTTTATGTATTTTTATGTTTTTATGGTTTTCTTGTGGGTTTTAAGGGGTTTTCCAATTTTTAGTGTGTTTTACATTTGTAAGGATTTTTAGGGGCTCTTAATATTTTATGGGGTTTAGGGTTTTTATGGATTTTGAGAATTATTAGGGTTTATGGTTTTTATATTTTTTTATGGATCTTTGGGGTTTCTGTGGGTTTTTAGTTTTTTGGGGTTATTATGGTTTTCAGAGTTTTTTTACCATTTTTATGTGTTTAATGTTTTTTAGATATTTTAGTTGTTTAGGGATTTTTTGGGTTTTTATGTTTCTTTTCGGGTTTAAGGGTTTTAGGTGTTTTACGACTTTTGAGAGTTTTTTAGAAATTTTATTCTTTCTAGGTTTCTAGGGGTTTTATGTGTTTCTAGGTTTTTAAGGTTCACTTAGGATTTTTTAGTCTTTCTATGTATTTTAGGGATGTTTTTTTATTTTTATGGTTTTTAGCAGTTTTATGGATTTTTAGGGTTTTTAGGAGGGGGTGGAGGGTTAGAGTTTTTAGTGTTTTTATGTATTTTTGGGTTTTTGAGGTTCTTTTTTTCATAGTTTTTTAATATTCTAGTGGCTTACTAGGTTTTTATTGGTTTTTAATAGTTTTTTTTGGTTTTTAGGGGATTCCAGCATTATTTGTGGTTTTATGGGTTTTATGTATTTTTAGGTTTTTATGGTTTTATTATGGGTTTTCTAGGTTTTTAGCGTTTTTTATGTATTTATTTATTTTAGGGAATTTTTTAAGGATTTCTATGGTTTTTAGGTTTTTAGGGATTTTGATGCTTTTTATGGGGTCTTAAAGTTTTTATCATTGTTACATTTTTTAATGTTTAATTTTTTTTTAAGTTTTTATGGTTTCATTATATTTTTACTATCTTTAAAGGTTTTTATGTTTTTTTATTTATATTAATATTTAAGATTTTTATGGTTTTCAGCATTTTTTGGGATTTTAAGTGTTTTATGGTGTTTGTTGGTTTTTTTGTTTTTATGGTTTTAGTGGTTTTTCAGTTTTAAATTGTGTTTACAGTTTTTCTTAGTTTCTAGGGGGTTTGGGGGGTTTTAGGGTTTTTTGATGTTTTTAGGAATTTTTATGGTTTTTATTGTTTTTACGGTTTTTAGAGTTTTTTAGAGTTTTTATCTTTTTAATGATTTTTAGGGGTCTTATGTTATTTTTGGTTTTCAAGGTTTTTATATAGTTTATTAGGGTTTTTTATGATTTTAGTTGTTTTTAGTGTTTTTTTGGATTTTAATGGTTTTTAGGGTTTTTAGGGTTTCTAGGTATTTTGATGGTTTTTAGGGTGTTTTGGTATTTTATGGTGTTATCATATTTACAATTTTAAGGGTTTTAATTTTTTTTGGTTTTTAAGGTTTTTTTAGGGTTTTAATAGGGTTTTGGGTTATTTTAGTTTTAGGGATTGTTTGGATTTTAAAGTATTTTTATCGTTTTTAGTGATTTTAGGTATTTTGAGGGTTTTACAGGTTTTTAGAGTGTTTAGTTTTTTATGATTTTTTGGTTTTGAGGATTATTTTTAAATATTTTTTATGATTTTTATATTTTTAAATGTTCTGAGGGTTTAAAATAGTTTTTAGAGTTTTTAGTGGATTTTTATGTTTTTATTTTTTTAGCGGTTTTAAATCTCTTTAGGGAGTTTTATGGTTTTCGGGGGTTTGGGGTCTTTTAGGGATTTTATGGTTTGTAACATATTTTAGGATTTTACTATTATTATGTGTTTATACATCTTTATAGTTTTGTTATGATTTTCATGGTTTTTATTGTTCCTTAATTTTTTAGGGTTTTTATGATTTTTTTGGTTTATTAGTGTTTTCATGGTTTTAAGTGTTTTTTGGTTTTTAATCTTTTATTATGTTTTTTCAGTGGTTTTTTGGTTTTTACATTTTTAAGGATTATTTATGGATTTTTAAAGATTTTTATGGTTTATAGGTATTTTTTGGGGTTTTGGGTTTCATGGGTCATGAATGGATCTTGTATGATTGGTCAAGGATGGGAATTCATGATCAGCCTTTTGAGATCTATGGGAGTGTAATATTAAACTGTCTTTGAGGATTAGTTGATGTTTTAAATTTTCGTTCGTGAATTTTTTTTCCTCATGTCGGTGTTCCTTGTAAAGAAATGGGAAGATGTTATGAGTTTTTTATTTTCTGATAAATGAATTATTATCCTTCATAGTTTAATCAACTAGATTCATTGTTACTATTTTTAGATTTCATTAAAGATATCATAGAGGATTATTAATTATGCTTATAAAAAACTGGGATTCATTTAAACCATGTAATTTATTACACATATACATTCATTTACATTATTTTTTGAAAGAAAAATCATGGGCTCACACTGATAACTAGGTTCTGTAAGATTTTGATAACATTCTCTAAAAGAAATGTTATTATGTAAATTCCTTTTGATCTTTTACTCTTCATTTTTAGTTGATATTTTGTGCATATATACAGACAACATGGGTTTCTAATTCTGTCTAATAGATATTCTTGACTCTAAATTTACTTAGCTAGTTTGATTTTGTAGGCCCTATCCTATATTACATTTTATAGTTACCTTGAAATTTTTATAGTTAATAATGGATCTAAGAATTTAGTGAACATAATCTATAACAACCTCAGTTTTCTATCATTTCACAAAAGAAAATGTTATTGGGTAGACAAGAGGAGGATAAATGAAATATAAAGATACAATATAGAGGAATACTCTATTGGTGAATCATGATATTATATTTTAACCACTAAATATATATTTATAAAATCAAAAAAAAATAGAAATTACAATACAATCAAACATTAATCAATAGGTTATATAAGAGGGAATCCATCACACTGATACTAGTTGAAGAGAAATTGACATATAAGTGTAAATCATTGAGTTGGGAGGAGATATACCTATTTAAACTCTTTTAAGTATTATTAATAATAGAAACCTTTCTATCTATTAAATATGAAATATGTTTTTTCCAAACACATATACAGGATGGGAATAACTAGTATATAAGTTTCCATATCCAAAATAAAAGCTTCACCCTTAGCATGATATATATTTCACTAAGACCGTAAGACCAACTTTTGTCGTCATATAGGAAGAATAGTGTAATTAATATGATTTTACTCATGATACACATCTACCGACTATGTTTGAGTCATTTATAATGAATAAATAAAATCACTTTGCAACAATAAATCCATTCAAAAAACTAGACACCCATAGAGAATTTGATATACTACTTTTTCATCCTTAAATGACTATCACTGGTTTCTTTTAATCTTACAGTGTCAAATACATAGTTTCTTCTATTTCTTTATTGTCTCAAATGTATTATGTATTAAAGATGCACCAGGGGATGATAAGTTGCATAATGGTTTTTAGAGGTATCTGGAAATTAGAGGGATCGACCCTAGCATCACAAATTTCATTCTGGAATACATGATAGGGAAGGATGGAAAGAAGTGTATAGCATGGATGAATGAGCTCAAGCAGTTCAAGGAGGCCTGATATTGAATTGGATCACTAATTTCTAATGGGGTTTTGAACTTGTTTCTTGAACAACATAAGTCTGTTTTTTTAGTTATTTCATTTTATATGTTTACAGTTCTATTTGATTCTATTTCATGTCAATATAATTCAATTAAATTCAACTTCATTTGATTGGTTATAACTTCTTTCATTAGTATACACATATTACATCACATTCCATTTCATTGAAATAAGATTCTACTTATGGGTAGTTCTGCATAACATCGACCCCATTCATTCTACTCAAATTTCAATTACAATGAGGTAATAGATGAAGTTTCTTGTTTATTCATTTTTCATGTTTTTAAGAATAGTATCACAAAAATATCAGTTGTGTTCAAGTATTTTATTCTTCCAAAATATGAAACTTGATCTTTCTTTTTTCAAAAAAAAACACAAAATACAAAATTTCCATGTAGCTTAGAGCTATGGTCATTTGAATATAAATCTGATGTACTGAAATCAAAAATATTTATATATAAAACCAATTAATAAATGAATATAGTGAGTCATACATTCCTCACACAAAATAATATCCTTAGAAAATGTTGTATAATGGAAGTCTACACAACACCAATGTCATAATCCTCACATATTAAGTCTTATGAGGCAATTTATAAGTGGCTACCATCATCATAGATATATACATTGAAAAATTATATAACAAATATTACATGAGGCATAATTTCATAGTTTTAGACTTATATCTCGATGAATTTGACCGAAAATTTCATGAGAATGATCAATTTCAAAAGAAATATTACTTTTATTTTTCCTACTCAATATCTAAAATATGGACATCAATATATTATTTTGAAAACCTTTTCGAACAAGATTATATAAATTTCAAACATTCATTTTCATAAATTTGTTTATTAATTATCTTATGTTTCATGTCGATGTATATGATTTATTTCTAGCTTATCATATCAACATCAACATCAATTGTGAGTTCTTATTTGACTCCACTCATATTTCATAAGAATGACAAGACTACTTTGTATCAATGAATTCTTATAGATAACTAAAATCTTTGTATAATTTGAAATTATTATAGAAAATTAACATTGATCTATTATTTATGATTCTATTTTTGTATACAAAAATTAGATTCCTACAACTACATAAAAACTTCTTATCAAAAGTGTTCAGTGCTACTACTAATGATTATTTGTTTTCATACAATCCCGTTACATTCCTATAGAAAATATATCTATACAACATATTATTGATATATTCATTTTCCTACATGAACAATAAATGTTTAAATAAAAAATTTAATTAACACTATTTAAATATAAATAGAAGAAACACCATTTAATTTTTGTTTCAAAACACTTCTCAGAAGAGAATTTTATTCTGAATATTTTCTTGATTTTTTTACCATAATAAATTCCTTATATTCTGTTAATAATTTCTTTATTAAATACACAATTTTTTCAATTATCATAAAAGATCTTACATGAATAAGAAAATATATTAGGAATTTACTAAATATATAATGAAATTTATTTATTTAATGTTGTACTTTAAATAATTTTAACCACATTGATTTAGTTATGTGACAAAAATGAACTCCAATTACAACATTGAGTAACTTTTGTTAAGAGCAGTAATTCCTATTACGCAGTTCATGCCCATTTCCATTGCGTACCTATGGTCATTTCCCATTTCCCAGTTTATGCCCATTTTCTTGGTATGACCATTTTTTAGTTGACACCCATTTCCTAGGTATACCAATTTCCCATTTCCCTTTTCCCTTTTCCTAGTTCACACCCATTTCCCAGGTATGCCTATTGCCCATTTCCCATTGTCGATTGCCCATTTCCCAGGTAGGAAAATTGCCCATTTCATTCCCATTAATCATTTCATGGATTCATAAAAGTGTTTATCTAGTAAACATTTTCCAAAAATCACACAAATCCTTATTTCAAATCACATAGAGAGTTGGAGTGATTGTGATTTTTTGTTACCGGTTTAGCTCAATGGACATGATGTTAGAGATAGAAAGAATGTTGACTCGTTTTTTAGAAAACCATATCTTAAAAGATCCATAAAATTTTCACATAGATTATGAAAAATTATCACTACTAAAATAATTTTTTATACTTCTATTTATATTTTGGTTTCAATCCTTATAGATATTTTTCACTAATTTGAGCTGGATATGGCTCGCTGGTTCTGGGGCATGGATGGGTTGCTGGTGCTTGTTGGACCTTGATGGGACATGGATGAGTTTTTTTTGGTTGTTGGTGCTCATTGGTAGGGATAGGATACTGGTGGTTGCTAGTTCTCATTGGTCCCCGCTATGGCATGGATGGGTTCATTGGTCCCTTGTTTTCAATGGATGAGTTACTGGAATAGATGTCCTTAGTATGGCATTGATGGGATGTTGGCATGTATGTTCTTGGTGTGTCTTGGATGAGCTACTGGAAAAGATATCGCTATTGCTTCCATGAATTGGTGGGGTGTGTGATGGATCTTTCTGAGGGATTTTGTATTAATTCTTTTTGAATTAAGTTTAATTATTAATATAATTATTATTTTTTAATTTTTAACATGTCTGAAAATCATCTTCTCTTTAAGACATAAAATTTTTGTGTTATATATTAAAATTTAATAAATATAATATGAAATTTTAATAGAAATATTTTTTATAATTTTTATTCAAATTTAATTTATTTAAAATATTATATGTTAGTAATATTATTATATATAGAAAAAATTGTCATTAAAACCAGTAGATAAACTTTTTAACCACCATATATATAATTTGTTGGCATTATTATAATTGTAACAGAATGATTTTATCTGTCACAAAAACATTTAGCTATAGAGTTTTTACCAACATTTTAGTGACTTAGACATATATGTTGGTAAAATGTTTTACGAACATAAAATTAACTTTTACCAACAGATATTCCCCTGTTAGAAAAAGTGAAATATTTTTTAGTGGGTTTTACATGTTTTTATAATGTTTTGGTTTTTTATGGGATTTTAGTTTTTTAGGATTTTTAACATTTTTAGATATCTTTATGATTTTTAATGCTTTAAGGTTTTTAGGTATTTTTAGGTTTTTCAGCTTTTAGTGTTTTTAGGTTTTTATTTTTTTTGGATTCATAGGGGAGTTCTGTTTTTAAGGGTTTAAAGGTTTTTTTAGATTTTTTTAAATTTTAATTATTTTAAATGATTTTAAATTTTTTGTGGGATTTTAGGGTTTTTAGGGTTTTTGTGTTTTTAATAGTTTTTATGGTTTTTAGGGGTTTTAGTGATTTTTTTATATTTTTAATGGGTTTTAAGTGTATTTAGGTATTTAATATTTTCTTAGGGGATTTCAACTTTTTTAGGGTTTTTTATGTTTGTAGGTATTTTTTTCTTTTTTAGGATTTTTAATGTTTTTAGGGTTTTCAAGGATTTTGAGGGATTTGTAGTTTTTTCAGATTTTTTGTATTTTTTGTAGTTTTCTTAGTTTTTTTGAGTTTTTTATAGTTTTAAGGTTTTTTATATTCTAATATTTTTAGTGTTTTAATGGGTATTTATAGTTTTAGTGTTTTTAGGGATTAATGGGGTTATTATGGGTTTTAATAGGTTTAATTGGTTATATGGTTTTTATGGTTTTTTCAATTTTTAGGGGTTTTAAGTGTTTTTATGTTTTTAAGTTTTTCTTATGGGTTTTCATGTATTTTTTTGGTTTTTAAATTTTTAATAATTTTTAGGGATTTTTAGATTTTTTTGGGTTTTTTAGGATTTCTATGCATTTTAAGGGGTTTAGAGTTTTATATTTACCTTAGTGTTTTATGGTATTGTTGGGTTTTCATGGGTTTTTTCAGGGTTTTAGGGTTTTTTTGATATTTAGGTGTTTCAATATTTTTTATTATTTTTTAACATTTATAGGGGTTTTAAGGGATATTAGTATTTAATAGGGTTTTATGGTTTTAATTGGATTTTATGGTTTTTATGGTTTAGTGGTGTTTATTATTCTTTTGTGTTTTTTGGGATTTTAGGGATTTTTTCATTTTTAGGTTTTAAAAGTTTTCATAGGTTTTTTAGGGTTATTAACAATTTTTTGTGGTTTTCAAGGCCAATTTATTATTTTTATGGGTTTTAATGTTTTTAGGTATTTCGAGGGGTTTTAGGGTTTTTATGTCTTTTTGGATTTTTAGGTATTTTTGGAGTTTTTAGGGATTTAAGGGTTTTTATATTTTTTTAATGTTTTTTGGGGTTTGAAGGGACTTTTATAGTTTTTCTAGGTATTAGGGTATTTATTGGGTTTTATGGTTTTTAAGGTTTTTAAGGATTTTAGGGGGTTTTAGGGGGTTTAGGTTCTTTATAGGGCTTTTCAGGTTTTTAAAATTTTTAGTTTTTTAATTGCTTTCTGTTTTTTTATTTTCTACGGTTCTCTTCTAGATTTTCTTTTTTATGGGTTTTTAGATTTTTAGGTATTTTAGGTCTTTTTATGATTTTATTGGTTTTTATGGACATTAGGGATTTTCTGGTCTTTTAGGGGTTTTTAGGGTTTTAGGTAATTTTAGGTTTTTTTGGCTTTTGGGTGTGTTTTGGGTTTTTAATGTTTACTTATGTTTCTTCAAGGTTTTTTTATTTTTACTGTTTTTAGTGATCTTTAGGGTTTTTTAGGTTTTTTAACGTTTTTAATGGTTTTAGGGATTTTTTGGGTTTTGGGTTTCTTGGGTTTTAATAGTTTTATTGGGGTTTTAATGCTTTTTTGTATTTCTAGGGGTTTAATGCATTTTAGAGTTTTCTAACAATTTTTAAGGTTTGAAGGGGTTTTAGAGTTTTTAGTGGGTTTTTAAAGGTTGTATGGGTTTTAATGGTTTTTAGTAGTCTCTACGATTTGTAGAGTTTTTAACTTCTTTTTAGGATTTTTAGAATTTTTTGGTTTTTAGGGGATTTAGGGTTTTTTTGTTTTTAAAGTCTTCATAGGGGCTTTCAAAATTTTTGTGGTTTTTTTTTGGGATTTTTATAGATTTTTAGGATTTTTAGGGCTTTTAATGTTTTTTAGACATTTTGATGGGTTTAGGGTAATAGGGTTATTAGGGTTTTATGTGTTTTTTGATTTTTAAAGGATTCTTAGGGGTTTTTTGTGATTTTATGGGTATTTACATTTTTATAGATTTTTTGTAGTTTTTAATGATTTTTATTGTTTTTAGGGTTTTTAAGGATTTTGTGGGTTTTTAAGGTTTTTAGGGTCTTTATGGTTTTATGGTTTTTTCACGATTTTTACGGGTTTTTATTGAATTTAAGGGTTTTTATGTTTTTTATAGTTTTTAAAATTTTTTATGGGTTTAAAGGGGTTTTAGATTTTTTAGTTGTTTTAAGGATTTTTATGGGATTCAGTGTTTTTTAATTTATTCAGGGGTTTTTAGTTTTTTTTGGGTTTGTTTTTAATTTTAAGGGGATTTATCATTTTTATTTTTTTTATGGTTTTTAATTATTTTTATGTTTTTAATTTTTTATTAGGGTTTTGCAATAGTTTTTGAGGCTTTTATATTTTATATGGTTTGAAGGATTTTTTATGGATTTTATTATTGTTTTATGTTTTTTAGGGATTTTATGTTTTTTGGGTTTTAAGGGTTTTCATGATTTTTTCGGTTTTACGTTTTTTAAATTTTTATGGTTTTATAGGTTTTAGAGTGTTTTAACATTTTTAGTGGTTTAAAGATTTTCTAGCGTTTTAGTGGTATTTTGAGTATTTCAGGTTTTTATGGTTTTTAATATTTTGGAGGTTTTTTATGGTTTTTCAAGGTTTTAGGATTTTTAGTGTCTTTTTGGGTTTTAAGGGTTTTTATCATTTTTTTCATTTTAATGGGGGTTTAATTATTTTGATGTTTTTATGGATTTCATTGTGATTTTCATGTATTTTTGGGTTATTTATGTTTTTATGGATATTTAAGGATTTTTAGCATTTTTATGGTTTTTTTGGTTTTCTAGTGATTTTGAAGGATTTTATGGGTTTTTTTTTCAATTTTAGGTTTTTTGGGGTTTAATGTATTTTTGTGTTTTTAAATTAATTTGAGAGGTTTTCAGGGTATTTTATTATTTTTAAAATTTTCAAGGATTTTTCAGGTTTTTAGTATTTTATTTTTTTTAGGGTTTTTATGGACATTGAGGGTTTTCAAGTTTTTAGGGGTTTTTTTGGATATTTAGGTTTTTTCTGTTTTTTAGGGTTTTATAAGATTTTTATTGTTTTACAGTTTTTTAGAAATTTTAAAATTTTTTGGTTATAAATTTATTTTCGAGTTTTTAGCAGTTCATTATGTTTTTTGGGATTTTTTAGTTTTGGGGGTTTTGGGTATTTTAGGGATTTCATTTTTTTAAAAAAATTTATGGTTTTTATGGGTTTTATGTTTTTTGTGTTTTTGAGGATTTCATAGGGGTTTTTTGGGTTTTTTTATTTCTATGGTTTTTTTGGTATTTATTAGGATTTTTATGAGTTTTTAGGATTTTTAGGGATTTTGGGAATTCTTTAAAGTACTCTTGCAACATGGGTGGTCACCAGCTAGTTTGTAAAGTGACATGGTCCAAAAATTGTAAGAAAATTATAGGTACAAAAGAGTGAAGTGATAGTCATATAGTTATTACTAGCCCTTATGGGATTTAGGATCCTCCTGGAGGGAAGAATGTTGTTGATGAGAATATTGATGAGGTTAAGACTCATGTTGGGGAAAATTACATGATCAGGCTCTCTGTAGATAACTATGTTTAGGTCAATAACCATTAAAGCTTAGTTAATTTTGTTCACATTTATCTAGATTTCGCCTCTACTTTCCCAACCTGGGTGGGGGATCAGGAAGAACCCTATGTGTCTCATTAATCCTCTAAAGAGGTGGATGAAGGTTTCCACTCTAACTCCAATGAGTCTTTACATGATGTTGGTGATCAAGCCTATCATATTAAGGAAGATTATTTAGATTCAATATATAGGAATGGTAAAAAAACTAATGATTTACTCAGATGATTACATTACACTGAACCTAATGAAGACTCAGAAGTGTAGAGACTAATCTATCATAGAAAGAATAATTATAACTAGATCTTTTGATGCCACTATGACATAAAAAATAGAACCACATCTCTGGCTAATTTCTACCCTTCTTCACAAGGGAGAATAATTCTTTGTAAGGTCATTTTTTTGGTTAATAGGAGATTTCATTTCGTTGGATGTTTTAGATAAGTTTTTAACATCGGTTATAAATCACTGACCTTTTAAATATTTTTTTGAACATTTTTCACATTGGTTTTTATATAACTGATGTGAAAAATATTCTTCCATGTTAGTTATATGAAATAATAGGTGTGAAAGAAGCCTTTTCATGTCTGTTAATTAATATCTTACATGCAATAGAGATAGAATTAATGTTTCAAATTGGTTATTACATAACTGACATTAAAGAGAGGAAAAATCATCTTTCAAATCGGTTATGTATATAATAGATTTGAAATATCACTCGATAAACCTTATTCCATGTTAGTTTTAAAAAAGAACCGATGTGGGAAAATAGTTTTCCAATCGGTTACTAAATAACTGATGTTAAAACCCATAATTTATATTTTTAACTTTGTTTAACAAATAACAGATGTGAAAAATAAACATTTTTTAACAACATCATATCTTTCCTACTCTCTCTAGTAAAAAAAGTACAAAATCATTAAACAATAGAGTACCCATAGAAAAATACCACAACATATGAAATTTCAACATTCTAGTTTACACTATGTATTAAAAACAAACTAAAAATGAATCAATCCTTTGAAATGATTCTGCTATTCATTTTATATGTGCCTAGACTAATTTTCACTACAAGTTCGATGATCATCAAAAAGATAGAAATTATAAAGAAATCATTTAAATTATATGTATGTTGAGTAAAATGAATGAGATATCAAGAAACAGTTCATAAAAAATCTAACCTTATTAAACATCGAAAGCATCCCAGTTTCAATTATTTCATACATAAATATTAAAACATAGTATCCACATTATCTTACTCCTTGTTTATATCATTTTTTAATAGGATTAATCAATTATAAATAATATTTATAAGTAATATATCCAAAACATAATAATTGTAAAAGAAAATTCACCCTTTCTTTTACATATTTAATCTTGGTGTTATTATTTCATGTGGTATCTCTATAAAATCGCATCCCCTATCTGAAAATATTATGAATAAAATAAATTCATGTCATTATAATATTAAAAATTATTAAAACACTCAAACTAACATAATCAAAACATTAATAAAATTTTCTTTCACTTCATCATGGATCGAGCAAAGCCAGTACAATGTATTCTTCCTTGGAAAAAGAACACCTATAATCCAATGTACACTAATATATAATAAAATTTAATGTGATTGGTTAGTCTGTTAAAATATATAAAACACTTTATGAGAAATATTTTTCATACTCTTGAAGATAAAGAAAAATCCATCACTGAATAATTTCATTCTTATGAAATCTTTAACCAATATAAAATATTATTTCTACATCATTAATTTTCCTAGGTATAGGTGAAATAAATTATGGATCCATAAATCCATATTCATCTGTCTTTTCATTCATTGTAAAAAATTTATAAAGATATCTAATAAGAAATAAAAATAAGTATAGGTTTTAAAAATTTAAATTATTGGAAAAAAAATTGCTCACTGACTTACATTGAAAAAATATGAATTGTGTACATGCCCAACTGATCTCTAGATAAAATCACCATGATATAATTTTTTAAAAGTATCATATTAATTGCAGGACCACATGCAATGTTTTCAATATGAATTTCATATAAATCCAATAAAATATTTCAAATATCATAGAAATCGATCAAAATCATTAGAAATTGTATTTGAAGTCATAGAACTTTGTAAATGTTGTTGGTAATATAGTATTTATTTACCTTTAAATTATTCTTATAAAAGTAGATAAATATATAAACAGTATAATGATACAAAAATTATATCAAAGAGAAATAAAATATAAATTACACACACCTCTATGGTAATATGTCAAATGAGTCTAGATGTACAAGCTAGAAAATTGCTGATACTTCTTCCAACTGTATTCACCTCATCTAAGGGACATGAAATTAGAATCGATCTATCAATAATATATTGTACAGTGATGCTAATATGATCTATCTCTATATTTTTAAGATAAATGGTATCACTAAAATAATATATCATCCCATATGCAACAAAATGTTCGGGATCATCAATATACAACTCTCAATAAGTGGGATGCTTTGGATGGGGGTGTTGGAGTACGATGAGAATGAGCGGGGTTTGTAGGAAAAGATGAATGAGTATGATAACTATGAGTGGGATCTGTTGGTGGAAGTATTGGAGGTCCAGGAGTGGGATCATCAGTCCAAAACTATTTTTTCTTGTTTGCAAACATCACATATATGGAATCTCTGATTCTATACTCAATCATCACATGGATATCATAAACTTTAGCTTCCAATGTTTCTATTTTTTTATAAACACCATCCGTTGAAGAATATCAATAAATTGGAAACACTTTTTTATTGATAAACTTTTTGGGTATCCTCATACATGACCTAAGTGTTTGGAAATTTTCAATGATGCTGCTAAAAAATCCTACTAACCCTCAGCTATAAAGACCCCCTATGTGCTCATCTCATCAAGATAATATTGAATGGGATATTTAAAAAATAACATAATTAATAAAAATATATAAAAAAATTATCTAGCTTAAATAAATAAATAATTTAAACATCATACCATTTTCCTAGCTACAACCCCCAAATATTCCATAATATATTGTCCTTGTTTGATCATCTGAGCCCTCTACCATTTTTTATGCCTTGTAGGGGGGATGAGGTTCAACCTCTTCTGAACATGAAGACTCAACCATAGTTGTTGAAATTATTAATCTATCATTTTATCTTCTAGTAACGCATTCCATCCCTGAGATAAAGTATATGGGTATAAGTTTTTTTGGATCTCTTAATGATATCTCATTAATATATATAAATTCAGAATTAAAAATTCATAAATATGACCATTTATATGATCATTAATATAAAAAAACTTCTAAAAGGTAACATTTCAATTATGAAAAATGAATCTTCACATCTTCTTTAAACAAATTTATTACAAGTATCTTCATATATAAATGGATATATATATATAACAAGTATTTTCATGTTGTATATCCCAAATAATGAATTATAATGTGATTTTATATTTAAAATCTTTCCATCTTTTAGCAGCTGAGGAAACTCATTTCTTTATGAATCCTCTATTATTTGGAATAACAGATGTCACCTAATGAGAAGGGTAAAACATATATAAATTTATACAGTTCAATATAAGTAAAATAATAACAAAAAATCTTACAAAAACAGTATCCCATAGATGAGATATGGTAACTTGGTTAACATTTCTAGAATTATAAATAAAAATACAAACTTTAATTTTAGATATCACTAAAATAAAAATCTTTATTTCTTTTATTTAGACCTCTTGGAATATCATTATCATCAAATTATATTGATATCATTTTATTCCGACTATGGGAATAAGTAATTTTGGTAAATGTGAAACTCCATGTTTACCCACCATAGAACTCTTTTTCCCCAGTGGAAGTTATCATCTACTATAAACAAGAAAAAAACTCATAAAAAATATAATGCGTGCATTCCTCCCTAGAGATATCATGAGTATGATTATCTCTAGATCTATGTGATATATCATGTAATAGATCTTTCATTATTATACACATCAAATAAACAAAAAATTCGTAAAAAAATAAAAATAAAACTATTACATTCAAATGAAAATTAAAAATTAAAATTAAAAATGTTACATTTACATATTTCTAAGTCTTTATGAATGTCAAAGTAGTGTTTTTACCCTATAAAAATGATAATTGGTGTACAAATGTTTTGGAAAACTAAAAAATTCATGTGATCTATTGAATAACTTTTCTAATCACTGATAACAGTGGTCCATAAGAAAAAACGTTCAAAAATCCATTCATATTGTTTTTCTCCCATGGTGTAGTTGATAATATGAAGTCTGTTGTTCAAAAATTGGACAAGACATATGCCCATTAAAACCATATCTATAAAAATTACCATATTCTGAGAGTCATTTATAGTCAACATAATCATCACATGTAGTTTAAAATATTCCATTTTATAAGAATCGTACACTTTAATACCTTACTCTCATAAATGTTTCAAATATTTAATTAATGGTGATATGATAAAATCAATATCATATCCATTATATTTTGGTCTAGATTTCATTAATCTCAACAGGAAATATTTTGTTCTTCATATAATATTTGGATGATAACTTTTAAATGACTAATAAAACAAACCAGAGACTCCATGTTATACTAAGGCTTCGATATGGATTCATTTCATATGTTCACAATCCAAGTATGATATTTGTAACATCATTTTTGAATGTAAAAAACTGATGATAAATTTTCTTCCACTGTGGAAAATCAGCTGGATTCTATAATTTTCTAGAACATATATGCTCATCTATATGCCATCTTAACCTTTTTATACCTTGTGAATTTTCAAATAAATGTTTGAAATTCGGAATTATCGAAAGATACTAAAATGAATTAGAAGGGGTCTTTGTAAAACTAAATCACCCTTTTATTTTTCTTTCAATGTATACTGCAATGTCTGATAATTAGGATGATCTAATAGAAATTAGTATTATTTCTTATATAGAACACAATTATTCAGGTAGACATGAATTTTCTTGTACCCCAATCCCATCGGGTATAATATTATCTTCTCTTTATAATGTGATTCTCAAAGATCATTTTCTTGGAATATTTTCTTTCAAAAATTTAAGCATCTCTATAAAACTCTTATCACTCCATCTATGTTTCTCTTTCAGGTTAATAAATCTTTACACCTTCTATAAAACCATATATTTTGTAGAACCCTCATACAATGGTTTTTTGACATCACCATATAAATGATCAATTTTTAGTTTTTTCCAAACTAACTATTCTTCAATATCCTGAATGATTTTATCAAGTTGATCAGATTTATCATCTTATAAAGAACCATCATCAATAGATCCAAAATTCTTCTCAATTTCACCACATCATATCCATGGGATGTAACTAGAATTAAATCCATGAAAAAATAAATTATCTTTGATCTCCATACTTTCTAACTTCTTTAAATTTAAACATTGCAGGTGTGGATATAAAAACATGTACTTATTTGGAACATTTCATTTACTAAATTCAAAATAATCATCGACACCTTCCCCATATTCATCACCTATTTAAGGGGAATTAATCCATCTTTCGTTCATTATTTTCTTTCAAAAATATCAAAAATAAATATCAAAAACAAAGAGTGTAATTTAAAAAATATTTATATTAGAAATGACATCAAAGAATATAGAAAATCATGAATAGAATAAATATAAGGAAAATAGAAAATTTTGATGAGAAAATTTATTCATGCTGAAGGAATTAAAAAATATATTTATTTAAAAAAATTTCTAAAGTAAAAAATAAATGAATATAACCATAGGAAATTATAAAAAATATGTACAATAATATTCATAAAAGAATATATAGATTAGGAACAACAAATTATTTCTTGAAATAAAAAATAGTTATACCTTGATCATATCAATTATAAAAACTCATATTGATATGGTTTAAAAAATATTTCAAATAAGGATTTTTATTTAATTATTTATTATTTATTAAAATAAGAAATTAATATAATAAATATAAACACATTTATATTTTTCCTTCCTTTTAAAAATTATATACCCCTAATAAATTACCCACATAATTTTTATATAATCATTTTATATCAAAATTATAAGGCATTATATATAACAAAAAATTGTTATTTATATATTAGTAATTTTATTTTACATATTAATTTAATAAATGTTCCAAAAAAATAATTACTTAATTATGAATATTTCGTTTTTATTTAAATAGTAAAAATTTATAAATTAAATAAATATCCCCAAATATATTTTATATAATTTGTACTAATTTTATAAATTATATAATTCTATTCAAAGATGATTATTTATAAAAATAAAAAAAAATATTTTTTAATTAATAATATATTCAAATAAAAAATTTATCCTTAGTTAAATAAATGTCACATTAAACCTTGATTCATTGGACTTCATATGGTACATAGTATTCCCTAACTAGGTACCCAGTTTGTCTTTTACATTAAAAATTAAACCCATCACCCATTCAATCATTTTTCAATGCCCTGGAGTACCATTAAAACACCTGACCATGCATAAAAATATAACTTAAATATGATGATAGCCTCAAAATTCTCATATGAGTCCCATTAATCAAATCACCCTTACTTCCATACAAGGAATTCAGTATCCCACTAAATTGATTAACCTGTAATAAATCACTCTATAATAAACTCCATGATGTAGGTATTCTCATAAATAAGAAGCATATATAATGGTCCACTAACTCCTAATCATCCATTAGAAATGGTTTTCACCTCTAATTACCAATTTAAAACTATTCATATCTCCATCACACACATGCTCATTCCATCCCAAATAGTTTTTAACAGAAACTCTGATTCTAAGATACAGTAAACACATGTCGTCTCTTAAACAAAACATCCATTAGAAAACCCATCATGTGATGTACAATTACTGGGAAAATAACTTGTCTACTCTCTCAAGTGCCAACATCATCAGAACTAAAATGAACCCATTGTGATATAACTCATAATTAATTTAAAACCTAACTCATTGAACTGAATGAAAATGTATAAACACACAAGATCCACCTATTCTATCTCTTGAATAATACCCCATAGAATGAAATATTCTATAAACAAATTCAAATTAATCCAAACAAAGAAAAAAATATATTTAAAGACAAAAAACTAATTTATAATAGAAGTAAATTCATGAACAACTAATTAACACATAATAAAATATATTCAATCATTCAGGAGAGCTAGTTCAATATGAACAAATATAGAATTTAATATACAATGATGAAGCCGAAAAACCCCAATAGTGTATGAAGAAGGTAACATGAGGATGATATCCATTGGATCAAACAATTTATGGTCATATATTTTACTCCAAATAATGACAAAAAAGAGAGAAATGAGAATTTTCGAGGTTTACTTATGATCTATCTTTAATGTGTAACATAAGTCTGATGAATCCTGAGGGAGTATAAAGATCATAATATGAGAATGGACCACCACATCAATTAAACAATTGAGTTAGTGCTTGAGTGAGAGAAAAATTAGACCTGCATCATGATAATGGATGAATGTGAATTGAACCCTCCATCGATTCATAAAATGTTAAAAGATATATAACTTTGGTTTTCATATAACCAACATGAAATTATAGTTTTTCACATCGGTTAAATTACAACTGACATAAAAAATCACTCACTCACATAGGTTAAATGACATAACCAATGTGAAAGAGTGGAGAATATGTATTTTTCAAGTCAATTTCTATATAACTGATATAAAAAATGGATTTTACACATCTATTAATAAAAAAATTGATGTAGAAATTTAATATTCAAATATTTTCATGTTGTATCTAGATAACTAATGTTAAAAATGTGATGTTATAAATAGTTTTTCTTCTAGTTTTTTCACTCCCATTAGTAATAATTCGTAAAAATGTTTCATCATTGATAAATACATTAATCGAGTATTGAAAGATGCATATAGGATTCAAGATTATTTGGGAGAGGAAATGTTTTCTTAGGTGTAGGAACAAGATTAAGTTTTTTTATAAAAATACAAACATATGGAAATCACTGTGGATACATATCTTCATATCATAAAGTGAATGATTTCCAAAATGGAGGAACTATTTAAAATACATACTCACTTTAAATATAGGTACATTTCATGGAAATAGATATTATATTAATTTCTATTTATCTTGAAAAATGTGAAAGATGTTATAGATCATTTTTTGGATTGATGTCCCCTCTAAGAATTTTTAACTGGATTTTTTTTGGATTTTTGAGTTCACTTCTAATTTTATGATTTAGAAGTTGCTGACCTTTTTTTATTAAAGGCTAATGCTCACCAGCACATCGCTCTTTTGATCATGGGTAAAGACTCAACAATTTTTTTCTTTATTGTTTCATTCATATCGATTGATGCATCTCAACATACTAGTTGATATTTCTCCTAAAGGCCACATATTCATGCTTTTTAGGGTTTTTTGTTCTTTTGTAGTGGATTTAATTTTTAGAGGCAGTGACATCATCGATGATGGAAGCATTTTTGGATAGGTTATTATTGATCATGATATTATTATGCTTATTTTTCTTAGTGTATTGTTTTTGGGACATTTTATTGTCTGTTTTACGGAACTTCATATGGTACTCCTAAGTTCTATGTTGATTGTTTATAATTCACAGAGATTCTAGGAATACTATTTTTTATTTTATTTTTATGGAAAGAATATTTTTTATAGTTATTTTATGTTGAAGGAATTATGTTTCAGGTAGGTATTATGCAACGGGATCCTTAGTATGATTTTTTAGTGACATCGACATGCATCTCCCTCAATTATCTAATGGTGTATGGTCATTACACAAGGTTCATATATTTTAAAAAATTATTTAACAAATTTCTTTGAGGTGTGAATTGGGTGACTATCCATGTCACAGTTTGATATAAGATAATTATAGTATTGGATTTAAATTTTTTATTATAATTATTTATGGTTTTTTACAATTTTTGGTATTTTTTGTTTTTTTAGGCTTTTTACATTTTTTGGGTATTTTGAAGGTTTTTATGGTTTTCCTATTTTTATGTTTTTTTGGGTTTTATGGTTTTTTAGTTTTATAAGGGTTTAAATATTTTTTTTATAATTTCTTTAACATTTTATGGGTTTAAAGGGTTTTAGAGTTTTTAGTGGATTTTTCAGTTTTTATGGGGTTTTAAACATTTTAGGTTCTTTTACAATTTTTATGGGGTTTTAGGGGATTTAATTCCTAATTTGGGGTTATTTGGTTTTTAATGTTTTTTATTATTTTAGGGTTTTTAAGAGTTTTTGTACTTTTACAGTTTTCTTATGGTTGTTCATGGGTTTTTAGGTTGTTTAGGGGTTTTTAAATTTTTACGAATATTACGGATTTTTTTTATTTTTTTAGGATTTTGATATATTTTTAAGGTTTATAATGTTTATTTAATTATTTAGGGGTTTTTATTATTGTAAGTGTTTTAGGGTTTTCTTTGTGTTTTTTGGGTTTTTATGGTTTTTTATGTTCTTATGTATTTATAACATTTTTAAGGGTTTAAAGGATTTTTTGTGTTTTTTGTAAGGTTTTACAAGGGTTTACGTTTTTTATTGCTTTTAAAGGATTTATGGTTTCTATGATTCTTGGGTATTTCTAGGGTCTGTAGGGGTTTTACATTTTTTATGTTTTTAGAGGTTTTAAGTGTTTTTCGGTTTTAATGTTTTCCTATGGGGTTTCAGGGTTTTTATGGTTTTTTATTTTTTTTATTTTTAGGTATTTTTTTATGATTTATACAGTTTTAGGGTTTTTTAGATTTTTAGGGTTTTTAAAGGATTTAATGGTTTTTTAGGGTTTTAGGATCTTTTATGGTTTTTATCATTTTTAGGTTTATAGGAGTTTTAGTTTTTTTTTGGTTTTGAAGATATTTTTAGGTGTTTTAAGGGATTTTATTATTTTTAGGTATTTTTGGAGATTTTTTAGTATTTTTTGGGTTTTTAGGGTTTTATTGATTATGTGGGTTGGGGGGGTGGGGGTTCATGTTTTATGGTTTTTGGGGTTTTAGGTAATTTTTCAATTTTAGGTGTTTTGTGGTTTTTTGGAGTTTTTAAAATTTTTTGGGGTTTAATGGTTTTTTATAGTTTTTAGTGCTTTCTAGGAATTTTCTTTTGGTTTTTAGTGTTTTTAATGATTTAAGTGGGTTTATGGTTTTTAGGGATTTTAAGTATTTTTAGGTTATTAGGTATTTCTTAGTGTCTTCTAGGGTTTTTATAGTTTTTTAATTTTTATGTCTTTATGGGTTTTTAGGGATTTTGAGGGGTTTTAGTGGTTTTTTTGGGGCTCAGATTTTTTTATCCTTTTAGCGTTTATATTTTATTTTATAGTTTTTTAATTTTTTAGGTTTTTATTGGTTTTTTATAATTTTTAGTGGATTTAGGTTTTTATTGTATTTGAAGTGTTTTAAGCCTTTTAAAGAATGTTATGTTTTCTAAGGATTTTAGGTTTTGAGGTGTTTTTAGGATTTAAGGGGTTTTAAGTGTTTTTAAGAATTTAATGATTTATTTTTTATTTGGAATGTTTCAGGGGTTTTTCTGTTCAAATAATGTTTATGATTTTTTTATATTTATGGGTTTTTAGGGTTTTAGTATTTTTAGTGTTTTTGATGGGTTTTTTTCCAGTTTTTAGGGTTTATGTTTTTTGGGTTTTTGGGGTTTTTTGAGATTTTTTGGGGTTCTAAACATTTTTAGTGTTTTTTAATGTTTTTATGAATTTAAATGGTTTTTAGAGTTTTTAGTGGTTTTTTGGTTTTTTTAGGTATTAGGGGTTTATATGGTTTTTGGGGTTTTAATGTTTTTAGGGGGTTTAGGTTATTGTTAGGTTCATTTAGAGTTTTTATGATTTTTTAGTTTTTTCTGGGTTAGGATTTTATAATTTTCTAAGGTTTTTTCCAAGTTTTTTGGGGGTTTTACATTATTGGATATTTTAGGTATTTTTTAGGACTTTTATAGGTTTTTAGAGTCTTTAGGTATTGTGAGGGGTTTGGTGGTATTTTTGGGTTTTATGGGATTTATGGATTTTAATTTTTTTTTTGTTTTTTAGGGGTTTTATTTTTTAATGTTTTTAAGTTTTTCTTAGCGTTTTTCAGGTTTTTAGGGTTATTATGTTTTTAGGAATTTTTAGGGCTTGTTTTTTATTTTTATGGTTTATAGGGATTTTGTGAGTTTTTAGGGTTTCATTAGGGTTTTTAGGGACATTATGGGTTTTAGGGACAATATGTTTTTTGGGTTTTTTTGTGTCCCTTATGGTTTTTATGTTTTTTTGTAGTTTTTAAAATTTTTAGGGGTTCAACGGATTTTTATTTTTTAGTAGGTGTAGTGTCCTAAAAAATCCACAATGGAGAATGATGATCCACTTTAACTCAAGGGAGATTCTTCCCAATTTCCCCTCAAAAGGATTAAGCAAATGTAGACAATAGTCAGGATTGTGAAGGAGGAACCAGTCTGCGGACCGGTCTAATGTTAATGACGCACGGAAGGTTCCGTGAAGCTTCCCTCCTCTGCGGACCGTCGTCGTTCCCGATATGGAGGCAGAGATCCTCCGCGGTTGCGAGGCGGGATAGGCGCCAACCCAGTTCACCATTCCGGACCACCCTAGCCGCGAGCTGCATCAGCGGGCCCGAACCACCTATGCTATCATTCACGAAATGGAGGCGGAACCCTCCGCGGCCGTGAAGCACTCCCCGAGTTTGGTTCACGGAGGATGTTTAGTACCCCTCGAATTACGGGTTGACCAATTCATCTGTGAAACTAGTTTTTGGTCATGGGCCTGTGCAAAATGTGTCACATGACCATAGATACATCGCTTCCCCCACTCTATAAAAGGAGACTGAGGGGGGAAGAGGATTCGGATTCGGAAGGAGGACAGAGAGGAGATCGGTCAGATTCGGGTGGAAGGATTTGGAAGGAAGGCATAGGATTTCGAAAGTTCCAGTTCGTGAACCAAAGCAGGTATGAACCTGGGAATGAACTAATAATGAATCAAAAAGGCATAATAACTTGCTGAACCGCGAACTTAAAATAAAAAATAAGAGAAGGCAGCAAACCAGGGTCCCTCTGCGGATGTACTACCCGTAGACCAGGGAGTTTATGCCTCTTTTCTGATCCTCCGCGCCGCATAGCACACTTCTATGCTGGCGAATCCCCGACCGACGAGCCTCTGGCTGGTGCCGCCCTTGGCTGCCGCTGCCTGCATGGAACACTCCGCGGACCACCCCAGTTCACGGATCGAACCAGGAGCCACGAACCACCTTGGTTCGTAGGATACCCATCAGTCTGCAGACCACCATGGTTCACAGATCGAACCCGGACCCGCGAAGTACCTTGGTTCGTGGGATGCCCATCTGTCCGCAGACCAGTATTGTTCACGGACGACCTCTCCAGCTATGTAGCACTTCCCTATGCGAAGGGAGCCACCACCCATACCCCTGTGTGGAATGCCAAAACCTTCAGGATTCCCATTCCCCGAGCCAGATAAAATCCTCCCAATTTCAATCCGGCCTAATAATTCGCAACCTCCTCATTGGCCTACTCATCAGCCCCGAGATGAGGCCTCCACCAGAGCCACCGGATCTATGTGGTGTAACCCTCAGGTGAATCAGTGAGCCGTTTTGAGTTCCCATACCCACGGTAAACATGGGCGGAGGGGTTGGCCCGACCATTGGGAGGATTCTCGAAGCATGCCTGGGTTCACATTCCCATGGTAATGCGGGGTCTAAGCCCAAGAGCCCCCTTCTTGCCTCTACTCACCAGGATGGGGGACTGCATGCTTTGGTAGTTGGGCACTTCTCTCCTCCCCAAAGAGGGGGCAGCATACCCATCAAAAGGCAGTCGTCCCCATGCACCTCGGTACTTCCCCTGGTACTTCCCTGGGGAACAAGAGAGGTGACGGGCACCAGAGCACCCCTCTCCCTCTTCCGCTGTGCTTTTTCACCATGGGCATCCATCTCGGAGTAAGCCCCAACATTATGGTCCTTCCTCATGCATAAGCCCCACTCCACTTCTCACAAATGCATCTTTCGTGACGTGGTCCTCTGGTCCCTACTGCCTCTTGTTTCTCACACCAAGCATAACTCACGTGGCTTAGACTAAGCATCGACCATGACATCCCCTTATGGGCCTCCTCAAAGTGTTCCCCAATCCATCGACATGGGCCTCCTCAGAGTGTAAGCCGAAATCCATCATCCTGGGACTCCTCAGAGTATAATCCCCAATCCATCATCCTGGGCCTCCTCAGAGTGTAAGCCCAAATCCATCGCCGTGGGCCTCCTCAGAGTGTAATCCCCAATCCATCATTCTAGGTTTCTTTAGAGCGTAGTTCCCAATCTAATGAGAACTATGAGGACATTGATTCCCTACCACAGGGGTACGTAGGAATCCTCCATGAAGTTCAATACTGATCACCAATGGACTCTCGAGTCAACCTTCACGTTGATTCTCCGACGGTCCCCTTTCGAACAACGTGGACTTTGATCCCTATCCCCCAGGCAGGGTACGTAGGAAACCTCCATGAAGTTCATGCCCAATAACCGGTCAATCTGACTATCTTCACATCGGTTCACCATGCCACTCCTAGTGTTGCTTCAATGAGTTCCGAATCCTTAGAGTCATTAATCCAATGAGGGATGGTAAACCTTGGGAATAAATGATTTTGAACCCCTGCGTTCAGCTAACCATTTCCAACCAGGAGATATCCATGGATGCTATGATTGGGTATAAACCAAAGATTCTCGAACATATTAATACATCTTAAATCTATAAGAGAGTTCTAAAACATGCAATAATTCCCCCCAAAAGGGTGCAGTGAGCCCGAATTCCCATCCTCTCGACCTATGTGAGTTCTTAAGCATCACTGGACAAATCACCCGGTGAATGCTTGCCTTTGGAAAGCAGGTCCATGCATCATCAGATGTATAATTATTGGGCATTTCAAGACCGACCCGAAAAAAATGGTGAACCCGACGTGAATCTTTGACCAAGCATGATGTATTTAACCTAATTCCACTCTGTGACCCCTTATACTCACAAGGAGGGCCAAGCAAGGTCATTAAATATGCATGGGATCATGACATGATCCTTTAACGAGTTTTCTGTTTTTATTTGTTAAAATGTTTTATAGGTACTATACAGAACTCCCTTCAATACAATGGTGTCCCGAAGGAACTCACAAGCCTGTGCTTCCAACTAATCAATGACAAGACTTCCTCACCTAAGGGGGACCCCATCACCCACCCAGCATCTTTAAAGCTGGGTCTCAGACATGCTGATCTGAGAGTACCACATGAACGGTACTCTCCTAACGGTGGAGGCATCCATGCACGCCCTCCAATCCTCCAGAACTCACTGGTTGCCTGCCCAGCAGTGACTACAAAGGCAGATCCAGACAACCCTTATTGTTGTCTTCAAATGTTTTGGGATTCTATCCCCGGAACAGGAAAATACGTACCTCCCATATCATAGGGAGGCGGATGAGGTTAATGTTGGGGACTTCATCCCCACCAAATGGGGGGTTCCACTCCAAGGCCCCTGCCGAAAGACGTCATCACAGTCACGCCACGATACAACATCCTCGTGTCGAGGAGGATGTCTCCCCGAGGATTGAGGCCCACGCTCCACAAGCACCGGCCCCTTGGACCACACGATGATGGAAGAAGACATACAATCATGGAATAGTCATCACCCTAGTCCCTAAGGAGGAGGTTCTCTACCCAGCCACAGAGACGTACCACGAACATGAACCTACACCTGTTCGCTCCTCCCGAGCCTTCCATCCAGACCTGGCGGCATCATGCAAGCTGGTGCGCATCCCTCCTGAGCTCCATCAAGCCCGTCGCTCACCCAGGACAACACTTACTAGGAAGGCACCTCTCCCTACCCAGGGTCGTGAAGCCCACCATCTTGACGTGGTGGCGACCCAGCGCCTGCAGGACCAGCTTCTTGCAGATTCTTCTGAAGCCCTCCATTCTGATATGGTGGCGATCTACAAATCCCCCCACCCATATGTGGTGGAAAATCATAGGCGGGCACATCTCCCCGCCAACAAAGTCCACCAACTCGATATGTTGGGAAACCAATATATGTAGGTCCAGCTCCCTGCGGAAGCAAGTAAAGTATGTCATCCTGATGTGGAGGCCAACAGAGAGATAAACCAGCATATCCAGGTACAGGGGCAGGTTCGTTCACCTATCCCAACACAGGAGAATTGTCAGTACCCACTGACCACCGGAGGACCAGAGCAGGATATTCCAACTCCGATACCAGAATGGTCCTTCATACCCGTTCCATCCAAAGATGTCTCTCTTCATATCCTAGCAATGATGGAGGAGCAAGTATCGATCCCTAATCATATCTTGCAGACTTTCCATAATGTAATTGCATCATCGGAAATAGTAAGGACTCAGGCTCGTGAGCTCATCTCCCTAATTGTGGCGACTCATATAAGAGAAGAGATAGTCGCCTCAGAGCAGATCTGCATCCCTGCTTCTGCCCAGGAGGGTTGCTGGCCATATTCCGCGACACAAGGGCAACCAGATCGAGCAGCTTCACTTATTCCAACTGGGGGACACCATTCCAAAATGGTGGATTCTCCAAAGCATACATATATCCCTTCTAAAAGTCAAGATGTTCGTCGGCATATCCTGGAAGCATCACAAGACCCAATTAGATAGGGACCCAAAGGTGAAGGTCGTTGTCAACAGCAGACAGTCCCCGTTTCCCGCAAAAGAGCACCCTGAATGCACCAAAGGTAGCCAGAAAATAAAGAGGGATTTCATGACTCCGCTTTGCTGGAAGCTCGGTATCCCAACGCCTCTAAGCGTATATCAAAGGCTTAGGACCCTTCCCATCCATTACCATATTATGGGGGTGGCAGTAGAAGTTGCAAAGGTCCTCCCCACAATGTTGCTACTAGAGACTCTGAAGGTCCTCCCCAGAGAACCCGTGGGGGCCTCCCCAGCGGGCATATAATGATCGGTCACAAAATCTTCTCTTTTGATGAAATTCATGGAAACCCTCCACGTGGCTAGAAGATCGAGTAGGATGAAGGTCATCAACTTGTTGCGGTCCACCTTGAAGGTCCTCCCCAGGGTATACACTACAAACACTCTCCATTCAGTGGGACCACATATTATTATAGTTTTCCTCACTATCATAGTCGCAACTGCAGAGGCCCTCCCTGCAGTAACATCTAATCCCGACAAGAAGGTCCTCCCTAGGGGTTACACTGGAATGAAACTCCACGCAGCCAGGCATCAGATCACGGTGGTAGTCCTCTCCACCTGGATAATGGAGGTCCTCCCTGTAGAGACGTCAAGCAATGAGAAGGCCCTCCCCTCGTTGCGGTATATTCTGGAGGCCCTTCATAGGATGTATCTCGCAGATATTCTCCCTGCGGCAATAGTAATGGTAGTTCTCTCCATTTCCGCAGCTGTGATGGTTGTCCTCGTCATTTCTGCAGCTGTGATGGTAGTCCTCGCCACCATGACTACCATTATGAAGGTCCTCCTCGCATTTCCCCCAAGCTACAAGAAGGTCCTCCCCTTGTTGCAGTGTGTCTTGAAGGTATTCCCCAAGATGCACATCAAACATCATGACATGATGGTTATCCTCACCATGATGGTAGTTGTTGCGAAGGTTCTCCCAGTAACGACTCTATGGAGCCAGAAGGTCCTCCCCTTGCTGTGACACACCTTGGAGGTTCTCCCGAGGGTGTGAACTACAAAATTCCTCTATGCAGTGAAGCATTAATAAGTTATGGTATTCCTCTCCATTGCGGTCGCCATTGCAGAGGTCCTCCCTGCGATGACATATCATATCGATAGGAAGTTACTCCTCCTTCCGAATCAAGCACAGAAAAGCCCTCGTATGTCGGGGCACTCAGAAGGACGGGATCAAGCATGTAAGATTCTAAGTTAGTCACTGATGATATCCTTATACAATCAGGAGACGGTCCAGGGCCACGTTCATCCTCTGGATCACCTCAGTATCGCCCACATAATAATTCACCACCTACCAGTCCCACTGCCTCCGACCACATTGGCAACGAGAATCTCAATAGGGCTGACCAGGTAGAGGAGCCACTAGCGAAGGAGTATGCTGACATGATGCACCTGAGGAAACTACTAGCCAGGGATGATATACCAGTTATGTTTTGGCCTACGGCCACCTCTCAGATTGACATACCCAGAGAGTTGTTACAAGAATGCGTGCACGACATCTGCCATAATATATGGACCACCCTCCGCCGAATGAAATCAAGATTCATGCCCTACGAAGGGTATGCAGACCATGTCAAGACAATAGGGGAACTATTGAATCACATCGACCTAGAATCTGTTCCTTCAGCATGGCAACAACGATCCAAGATGTGTAAAGGAAACATGGAGATAGCCTACATCCGTGCGCATCACCAGCTGCGCCTCCTCATCGGTGACGCTCCAACGGGAGTCCATATCAATGGATGGGGAGAAAATAGAGCTCTGCATTTCACTCTGCTCCCCGCCCAAAAGAACCTGTTCAGCATGGTGTCTTGCAACTTCATCACATCAATACCGAAATCTAGTGTTCTCTATATTTTGGAAAGGAAACACACCAAGCAGAGTTAGGCCTTGAGTAAGTCCCAGAAGCATCAGTCCCGACGGGTATAAGCTATTGAAGAACTCCTGAATCAGGCCACTAAGGGCATAAAACATGCCTCTCTCCTAAGAGAGGCAAATCGTAAATCTTTGCCTACCTCCCTAGAAGGGATTGATTCACAGAAGAAATCAGCACCAAACCCAGTTCACCCCCGAATGGGGGAACACAATATTAGGCAAGTAGCGATAGCTGCAGCCACTGCCGCAATCCAGGGTCAACCCCAGCCTTCAGGGCTGGGGCATTTTTAACAACAAATTCTATCGTAAGACCAATAAAACTGGGAAGAGACTTGATTTCCAAGGAATGGATCCAACCCCATCACTCGGGGCTGGGGGAATTATTTCCCCCTCAACAACATCCTCCCCCATGAGAGTCAGTATTCTCTCATCTATGGAGGTCAATCAGAAGAGGAGGTCCCTGTCATATCCCGTTATTCGAATCATCATCCCCTCCGAGAGGAAGGCCCACCATAAGGTCGCACCAATGAAATATCTGCTCCACCCTTCATCAAGAAGTCTGAAGGAAATCCCATGTCACGAAAGGGGAGGCCAGTAGAAGACGCGGGAGATCTTCTTCCCCTTTAGATGATGAAATCTTCTCCACCCCGTTATATACATCTATCAACTTTATAGAGGATAACCCCACGGGTGACACTAGAGATACTGCAAATTAGGAGGGATCGGGAGATGATAGTTCTGGTTAGTCTGTGACTCACAACGAACCACGAGGTGTTCACACCCGGAACCAGAGGGCCGCCTTAAATATGGCTATCCTTCCAGCCAACCCTCCTCCGCCTACGCTATGAGATTCCAACTAGGATAAGAACAAAGGACTGGTTACCCTTAACACCGAGCTACTCCAAAGGAACCGCCTTATTGAATGTGCATCCCAAGAGAAGCCACATCATGCACTCCCAACAAGTGCAGCTCAAAGACTATGGTCGGCCCCGAAAAATGAAACACGGTCAGGGCACCCGTCCAACGAGGCACCCGGCCCATCCAACTACCTAAATGTAGATTCAGATGAATACTAAGACTTCCCTCCACCCAGGAAGAAACCAGAGTGAGTATGCCTGAACCCTCCAATGGTGCCACAAACGGAACACGCACCCCTGGTGCCAGCCAATCTGGATTCTCAGGAAATGCCTCAGGCTACGCCTGCCCAGGACCGGGCCCAACAAGACATAAACTAGGGTCTCACCAACACCATCGAGGCACTAACAGCTCGATTGGATGTGATGGAAGGTTGACACACTCCAATATAGCCAGAGAGGAAACCCTAACCAGATTTGGTGAGCAACACACCGCCTCCACCCAATTTAGGGAGCCCTGTATTCCCTATCTTCAATGGATCAGACAATTCGGAACAACATCTCATGCACTACGCATCCTATTCTAACCCTATTATGTGAACTCTGGAGCAAAAAGAAGCAGTAAAACTCAGATTCTTTGTACAGAACTTGCAAGGATCTGCCTTCATCTGGTATACGAGCCTACTAGCCCAGTCAATAAAAAGCTGGGAAGACCTTTGGCAGCAGTTCCTATTCCACTTCAGCTCAACATTTCCTAAGACAACGGTCAACGATCCCATGAACTGCAAGCATATGGAGAATGAGAGTGCCTTAGATTTAATCACCAGATGGAAATGTCTGACCTATTCCCTAAACAGGACAATGCCTCAAGATGAGATGCTATCCATATGCATCGATAATCTTCAAGATGAGCTGCGAACACCACTCATACTAGTGGAGTGCACTACTGGCTTCCGCCATCCCTCATCCATTGCCCAGAGAATTGAGGACTCCCTGCAGTGGACTAATTCGAAGTCCCGAATAGCCTCACAGGCTCCTGCGAAAATAGCCCCTAGAGCTGAAGCATCCATTGTCACACTCAAGATGGTCCATGTGCCCGCTCCTCTGCTCAGGCATCCACCAAATCATCAAGGGACTCCAGCATATCAGTGGCCGCCTCCACCTAAATGGGACGATCAGTGAGGACTAAAGTGGAAGCAGTTTGAGGAATGATGACAAAAAGTATACTCATTCCAAGATGATCAAGTCCACGACTACGTCATTACCTCCAAGAACTACAACTTGCTCCACCTCCCAGAGCCGAGGAAACCTGAAGATGTCGGCCGCGATGACAGGATAGATTACTACCCCTACCATCAGATGTTGGGGCACAATATCCGAGAATTATTCGTCTTCAAAGACCTCCTACAGAGGATGGTAGACTCTAGACAGGTCGAGCTGGGACCACCCCCACCACATTTGGCATGTATCTCTACCCCCGAATCAAACAAAGAGGAGGGGTGGAAGAAAGTCACCAAAAAGCAGTGGAAGAAATTTGACAACTGGATGAATCAGAAGACTATCAACTGAGCCCAGGGCATACTCCGAGCTCAACTACAGCAGCCAGTGTTGCCACCAACAGCCCTTGAAGCCGCGGAGCTGACAGTATCGACCTCACAACCCTCTACGATCCGGTCATCCAGGCATAATTGAAGAAGGAGGAAACAATCGAAAGAGGAGAAGTCCATGACGAGACCAATGTCAGTCCCGACCCTGGTAGATTATATGCCCCTGAATTTGGCACCACGGGCACTAGCCCACCAAACGGCACCATCAGGGACAACTGACCAGGTTGACCTGTCAACGGATAAAGAGCCAATATTTGGTTCTATTAACATCGTCCATCTTATGGAATCATTATCTGATTAAGGGTATGGTTACAAACCAGAGTTCTCTGTACGAGGAGCCGGGAGGAGGAATCACAGAGGTAGGGGATACCAGGGGAGGCACAGCCACGGCTGAAGACAACCCTACGATTGGACCCTACCCCGAACCGTTAGTATCATGGAAACCTGTTGGAGAGCCCTTCAACAGACTCAGCACAAGAAAGAATGCCCCTACACCTCCACAAGCACCCACTCTGGCCCTGTTGTTCTGCGATACCTACTAGAGGAGGAACAAGTGTCTGTCCACCTAGTACACACAAACAGATCGGTCGGGCCAAGTCCTCAAAAAGAAGGAACACCATCGATATTCGACCCCACGACCGGTCCCTCCTCGTCAAATGCTCCATCCCCTAAAGCACCCGCTAAGACTCTCCCACCAACGGAGAAGCATCAGCCGCTGGAGTAGAAATACAATATCCTTAAGCAAATGGCATCAGTACCAGCCATGATGTCAATCCTAAATTCCCTAAGTCTGTCAGCAAACCTCAGGGAGGTGCTTATAGAAGCATTATCAGCCCCCATGAGTTTCAAGCCGAGGTAGCTGCCGCTGAAATTTACCGGATGGAGACTGACACGGTCGAATGCAATACGGTGATTTCCTTCACCGATTAGGATGAAGATTTCATCACTCAAGGACACATCAGACAGCTATATGTGTTCAGCACACTAAATGGTATTGAGATCAGGAAGGTCTTTATATAAAATGGCTCTGGGGTTAACCTCCTTCCCCTATGGACACTCCGTAAATTGGGCTACAGTGAGGAAGACCTAATTCCCTCATCCACAACTCTGTTGGGTTACGACAAGAGAGAACAGAAGACAATAGGAAAAATTAAGCTAAAGACCCATTTTGGTGACCTGGTAGACTACACAGAATTCCTGGTGGTCCGGCAGAGGACAAGATTCAATGCCCTACAGGGAAGGTCGTGGCTTCATAAGCACATGATCGTTCCTTCATCCTACCACCAGTGTATCAAGTACTGCGTCAATGGAAAAAGTGGAACATTGCACGCCGACAAGGCCCCTTTTGAGCTCTCCGAGTGACACTATACTGACGCCGGTTTCTATGAGAAAAATAAAATGAAGCCTTTAGTCGATGGCGTCGACTGGATCCCCACTCCAAATGGCCTGGAAATGGTTCCTGATGACCCCCTCGGGTAGCTTGGAAGTGACTACGTACTTCCCATCAACCATATTGAAGGTAGGGGTTCATGTTCAGACACACACTCAGCTGTATTCATTACTTCAGCCACAACGGCTGAGCGTGACAATGCAGGAACGTCCGCTAACCCACAATCTGTAGACGAATACTCGAGACGGGCTGCCCACAACACCTCGCCCTCAAACCCCTGAGAACCTGTGCCCGAAAATCTCCCCCCGTCGGATCAAGAAGATGAGGATTTGGGAGAAGATGAGGGGGAAGACCTCAGGTATGCACCTTCTTCATTTGTGGAGGGTATCTCCACCACGGTGGAAGAGCTCAGGGAAATTAACCTGGGTACCGAGGAAGATCCGAGGCCTACTCTCATTAGTGAAGCCATGTCCCCCGAGGAGCACGAGGTATATACCTATTTCTTGAGGAAACATCAGGATGTTTTTCCCTGGAATTATACAGAAATTCTGAGACTCAATCCTGATGTGGTGACGCATCACCTGGGTCTTCCAGAAGAACGTCGAAGCTATAAACAGGCTGCCAGAAGGATGCATCCCTCACATGCTGCCAAAATAGATGTTGAAGTCGATAATCTCATAAATGAAGGCTTCATTCGAGAGGTCCAGTACCCCATTTGGTTGGCCAACATCATCCATGTCAAGAAAAAGAATGGAAAAATCCGCGTCTTCATTGACTTTAGAGATCTCAATCAGCATTGTCCGAAAGATGATTTCCTGGTCTCGATCACCAAATTATTAATCAATGTGACGGTCAGGTACGAGGCTCTATCCTTCATGGATGCCTATTGTGGATATAATAAAATCAAGATGAACCGAGAAGACGATGAAGCCACTGCTTTCAGGGTCCCTCACGGGGTATTCTGTTATAGGGTCATGTTGTTTGGTCTCAAGAATGGTGGGGCCACATATCAGTGTGCCATGTATTAGATCTTTAAACCGTTCCTAGGGAAATTCGTTGAATGTTACGTGGATGACCTAGTTTTCATGTCCAGACAGCGCTCAGATCACCTGTCAGGCCTTGAGACTTTCTTCAACAAAATCCAACAGTATTCCTTTAAGTTGAACCCCTTGAAATGCACCATTGGGGTTACCTCAAGGAAATTCCTTGGCTTCGTCGTACACCAATGTGGCATCAAATTCAACCTTGAGAAGACAAAGGCTATCCTAAGATTACCACCTCCCCAAATTCTCACCAAGTTGAGGGGATTCCAAGGACACCTAGCCTATATTAGGCGGTTCATAGCCAACCTGGTAGGGAAATGTTTTCCCTTCACTAGGTTAATGAAGAAGGGGGTCACGTACCAATGGACGGATGACTACCAAGAGGCGTTTGAAAACTTAAAGAAGTGCCTCTTAAGCCCACTGGTGCTCATGCCCCCGGTTAAAGGAAGACCTCTCATCTTGTACGTGATAGCCTTAGAGCGATCACTGGGAGCCTTTCTCACACAAAAGAATGACGTCGGAAATGAAAGAAGCCTCTATTAACTCAGTCAAACCATGATTGATGCTGAGACTCAATACTCAAACATTGAGAAGAGCTGTTTAGCCTTGGTCTTCGCGGTTCAAAATTTGCGACATTATCTGCAGCATCATGAAGTCTATTTGATCTTGCGGAGTAACCCACTCACGTACATCCTCATCCTCCCGATGCTAACCAGATGCCTATCCCGATGGGAGGTTATCCTACAACAGTTTGACATCCAGTTTCTGCCTCATAAATCCATCAAGGGTCAGGCATTAACATACTTTCTGGAAGAGCACCCTTTGACAGGGACCACTTCACCGGACGTTGACTTACCTGATGAAGACATCTTAGAGGTTCAAGAGGAGCTCCCAACATGGGAAATGCACTTTAACGGTACCTCATGAATCCCAAACGGGAAGACGATGGAGGATCCCAGATTAAAAAAAGTGGGTTTGGGAATAGTAATTGTGTCCCCATAAAAGTAAGTCCTGCCATATTCCTTTATCCTATCAGAAGGATGTACAAACAATGATGTGGAATATCAAGCCCACATTACAGGCCTGGAACTCGCACTCCAGGAACAAGTACAACACCTTAATGTAAAAGGTGACTCAGAACTAGTCATCAAGAAAGTCAATGGTGACTATGCTATTAAAAATGAGGATTTGATCCCCCAATTTGACCATGTCCTAGGGTTAATGGAAGAATTCTCCACGGAACCAACATTGACCTATATTCCCCGATCTCAAAACACTCAGGCTGATGCATTATCCATCGCGGCCACAGCCCTAGCTGACCCAGGTTGGGATGAACTGGTTATTAGTATTACTCACCATCGAATGGTATTTCTGTTTGTTCAGACCAAGATGGAAGAAATTCAGGAAGTTAGTTCTTCCCCCCATCCATATGCTCCTGCCACCGGCTGGATGACCCCCATTGCAAACTACCTTCAACGGGGGGAACTCCCATCAGACAGGGCTGAACGAGAGCAAATACAAAGAAGGGCAATCAACATTGTCATATATAGTGGCACGGGTCAGCAAGAGGTCCTCTACAAATGAGGCCTCAATGGAGTGCTTCTCAGATGCATTGATGGAGAAGAAACTACTGTCGTAATGAATGAAGTAAATGCCAGAGTGTGTGGAGCACATCAACCGAGGACCAAGCTTTCCCATCAAGTTCAAAGGCTTGGGTACTACTGGCCCATAGTGGCATGAGACGGCGAGGGTTTTACTGCAAAATGCCACTCATGCCAGATTCATGCCAACTTCATACACTAACCCCCATAGTTACTTCATCAAGCCAAGTACTCCTGGCCGTTTGTCATCTGGGGGATGGACATCGTGGGACCATATCCTCCCACCAAGGCCAAACAGCTGAAGTATATCCTCACGGCAACCAACATATTTTCCAAATAGACAGAATCCATACCCCTCAAGGAAGTCGGGGCAAGAAATATTGTTAGCTTTTTGAAGACCAATATCATCACCAGATTTGGTGTCCCTCATACCATACTGACGGACAACGACACCAACTTCCTCTTTTTTGAATTGGAGAAACTATACCACGAGTATGGTATCAAGGCTAACCACTCATCTCACTACCATGCAGCGGCTAACAGACAGATAGAAGCTTTCAACAAGACCCTATCCAACATCCCCTTGAAAATAGTGGACAAAGACATGAAGTCATGGCCGGATAAACTCCTCTATGCGTTGTGGGCTTATCGAACCACAACCCACACCACTATTCGGGACACCTCGTACTCATTAGTGTACGACATAGAGGTTGTCCTTCCCATTGAACTCCAACTTCCCTCACCCGGTGTTGCCTTCTATGATCAATTATCCGATGATGAGTAGTCAAAAAAGCGGTTAGGTGAATTGGAACAGCTAGACGAGAAGTAGTTTCACACTTTACACCATATGGAGGTATAACAAAACCGAATCGCGCGAGCCTTCAACAAAAAGGCATTCATGGAAGGAGAATTAGTGTTGGTCCTCCATACCCCAACGATACCCAGCAAGAAGCCTCCAAAGCTGGAGACCAAGTGGGAGGGACCATACATTGTACACAAGATCTACTCCAACGGAGCATATACCCTGATCTCCATGGATGGACAATTTACAACCGCTCCTACAAATGTTAGATTCTTGAAGAAGTATTTCCCATAATAACAAAAGATGTATTATTTCTCGTCCAAGTTTCATGACGTTAAACTACCAAGCACCCAATGGTCCAAACTCTATGACCTTAAACTAAGAGCATTACGTCCTCACTACATGACGTAAAAATGCATGGAGTCCTTCTTTACCGCATGACGTTAAACTAAATAGATTTCATACTTACCACACAACGTTAAACTACATGGAATCTAATAATATCTCTCATCCTAACCACATGATGTTAAACTGTATGGATTTTTTCCTTACCGTACAATGTTAAACTGCATGGACAAGAAGTTTTAACAATGCCCATCTCCCCCCGTTTATGGACCAGACCTGCATGGGGTGTACTTATTTCAGAGAACTAAGTATGGCTTGATTCCTAACCTCGCAGGATACGTAATAACACCAGGATTCCCCATCCTGGACCAGCCACATTCAAATTAAATAAAATAAACATTAGACAATGTACCCTTCCCCCGTGTACAGACCATCCCTGCATGGGGTGTACTTCTTCCAGAGAACTAAGTGTGGATTGATTCTTGCCCTCACAAGATACGTAGTGAAGCCAGGGTTCCCCGTCCTAGCCCAGCCCCCTGAATAAATGATAAAAATTCTATTTCCCCTATGTATGGACCAGACTAGCATGGGGTGTACTCCTCGTCCTTACCGGATGACGTAAAACTGCACAGATAGAAATATTTAAAAAATGCTCCCTTTTCCCCATGTATGGGCTAGACTTGCATGGGGTGTATTTTTGCGTCTTTTCCACACGACATTAAACTACATGGACAATAATGTTAAAAATTCCCCCTTCCCCCCGTGTACGGACCAGACCTGCACAGGGTGTATACCACGTCCTTACAGCATGACGTTAAACTGCACGAACTTCATCCTCACTGCATGACGTTAAACTGTACGGACTTCATCCTCACTACATGATGTTAAACTGCACAGACTTCGTCCTTACCGGATGACGTTAAACTGCATGGTCTTCATCCTCACCACATTACATTAAACTGCATGCACTTCATCATGACCCACCCAAGACACATGGCGATACGAGATGGAGATACTCCTTGCGCATTTGGATGCATCCTCTCCATACATCAGACTCCATGACTCGGACAATTATGCATCTTAATAACCATTCAAAGCCATTGGAAGTGGAAGTTCATTGACCCATGGACACCTTTGCATGACTATGCTTACCATTACCTCAGTGGCTCTGCATAATGATATCCCCTGGCTCATCTACCAAAGGAAATATTTCCACAGGCAACACTCTTCCTAGCTCCGTATGCTTACCGACCTCAGAGCCCCCACACCATACCTCCTGATCCAGAAGTTTATGGCGAAGTGGTTTACAAGTTCATCCCCTCATCATATCCAAGTGTTTCCAGGGTATCTCTTCCAGGCTAGCCTATGTGTCCACCAATGGTTCACATAGCGACCTGCATCAATGAACATCAAGCTAGGAATTGGCTACTTTGACTCAACGGACAATTACAGTGAATATGTTTTCTGTATATTCGGACACCATTATCCCCACATGCCGAACTCTGCACTATGAGAAACCACAGATCCTCATAATCATTTACAGCCATCGGAAGTGGAAATTCATCGACACAGGGACACGTTTGTACGACTATGCATACCATTCCTTCAGCGGCTCTACATAATGATAACCCCTAGCTCATCCATCAAAGGCAAGATTTCCTTGGGCGATACTCTTCCTAGCTCCATACGTTTACCGGCCTCAGAGCCCCCAAACCACACCTCCTGATATGGGAAAACTCAATGTTGCAGTTTACAACCTTCACCCCCCCACCTTGTTCCAAGTATATCAGAGCATGTTGACCCAGTTATCCTTCGAGTGACTGCAGCAATAGTCACCCAACGGTCCGACCTCTATGACCGCTAAACTAGTAGTACCTCATCCTTACCGAAAAATGTTAAACTGCATGGAGTGAAGGTATACCCCTATGCGCAAAATAAATCAGCACAGGGAGCTCTCTAAGCTTTAACAGCAACCAGGGCCGAGTATGCTCGACATATTCAGACATTCCCTTCCCCGATGAAATACTTCTTAGCCCGGATAATTGCGGATATTCGCAACCATTCATGGACATCGGAAGTGGAAAGTCATCGACCCGGAGACACCTTTCCATGACTATGAATACCATTCCCTCAAAATCTCTACATATTGATATCCCATGGCCCATCTACCAAAGGCAAGATTTACTTGGGTGATACTCTTCCTAGCTCCGTACGCTTACCGGCCTCAGAGCCTCCGTGTCATCTCTCCTGATCCAAGAAGCCCTGGAACCATGATTTAAACCATCAACCCCCTCCACGTCTTAGACATTCTAGGATACTCGGGCCCGATTACATTTAATCAAGAGTGGCCTTTTTAACTACGTCCTTGCTGCATGACGTCAAACATCACAGATCAAATCATGGCCACATGGAATAAGGCTGCAAAGAGCAAGCATTAAACATCCATGGGAATGCCTCCAACAAAAAGCATTTTTGATTGTTTAATAATGCTCCACCTCCTAACCACATGATGTTAAACTGCACATTTAATCATCCTTGCTACACGATGTTAAACTGCACAACATTGGAAAAGGAAAGAAAAATGCCCCCCCCCCCCCCCCCGTCCTCACTGCTTGACATTAAACTGCACAACTTCCTTTTAATAATTCTCTTCGTCTTTACCACATGACGCTAAACTGCATGGTACAACCCATCACGGGTTCAGTAAGGAACAGAGCCTTTTCTCTGTCCTTCAGTGCACAAGTCGCCCCGGCACAAGACACCATCTCACACCCACGTGAGAAAGGATTACTTAACCCATTCTTGGGAAGTTCTGTTTTGATGTTTCCTTTGTATACAGGCACCCTTTCATCATAAACTATACTTTGTACTCAGAAAAATCCGGACTCTCATAATCCACCCCTGGTGGTCCCAAATCTCAACTTCCCTGAAGTTTCTTGCCTATCGTGTGAATAAAATCTTTGACATAAGGACACCATTGCATGACTATGCATACCATGCCACCAGCAGATCTGCATATTGATCACCCCTGGCCCGTCTACCAAAGTCAGGATTTCCTTAGGTAATGCTTCTCTCCATACGCCTCTTGGCCTCTGATCCGCCTTGTTTATCCCGGGATTTAGAAACCCTCTGTGTAACAGTTTACCAACCTCTTTCACAACCCTGCCTGAATATGGTGGAACATCTCTTACAAGATTACCGAGGACCAAGATACGGTGTTTCATTCAAGATGATGTCTCAGCTGCATGACTTTAAACTGCGCCAAGCCCCAACCATCCTTTATGCTAGATAAATGCGTAGGACATGAACCTTGCTTCCACACTCCTGATTGATATAGATGTTCTCAAAACCATTCATACATCACATACCCTTTTCGATCCACCCCTGGTGGTTTTCATAATTCTCCAAGCCACCCATGGTGGTTTCCATAAGCCAGACTTTCATGAAGTCCTATGGCCATCAGAAATGGAGAGTCATTGGCTTAAGGACACATTTTCAAGACTATGCATGCTATTCCCTCAGTGGATCTGCATATTGATCGCCTCTAGCATGTCTACCAAAGGCAAGATTTCCTTAAGCAATGCTCCTCACACCTCTGCACGCCGACGCGACTCCCATTCCTTGATACATGCCCTGCATTTCATTGAAATTTAAACACACTCCCTCCCAAATGTGTCTAAAGGACACCGAGAAATCTTTTCATCATCCAAACCCCATTGGGGACCTTCCCCCACCAAAATTGTTCAAAACTACTCGACCTAAGACATTAGTAATGATAGTCTTGATGGCGGGAATTTAAACCGCCCAAGAAATGAGGCACAAAGCCAGTTAGGCCGAAAACCCGGAAAGGTTGACCTAAGAAAAAGTCAGGACATAACCGCTGGGTTCACACTAAATGTGCCCAGGAAAAATAAGGGCATTAAAATAAAAGACAAAAAAAATTTGTAGGGATTTTCTACAAATCCCTAGCAATAGTCAAACTATGTTCGCTGGATCCCATGGTCCATGACAAATTTAAAGCTCGTTTTATTTTTATCAATGGTCCTGGACTCTGATTATTCTATTGTCAGGGAATTACGATATACAGCGATCATTGTAAATAATTTCTATCACAGGAGAAGACGACAAGAGCACTGAAGAGAAATATTTCTTTGTTCCATAACAAAGTTGGTAGGAAGGGAATCCACAATCTGGAGCCTCCCCTAGCATAAAAGGTTATTACATGAGGTTTTCGGTGGATTTACAATGTTGTATCAGACGCTGGTGAGAATCCTCAATTGTTTGAGAAAGATTCTGCAGTAAGGCCATTTCCGCTTCTGCACCAGCCCACAACTCTTCCACCTCTTCGGCTGCCTTTGTGCTCACCCTCATTTCCTCTAACATTTGCTGCTCCCATTTTTGAATTCTGGCAGCAATGTTGGACTCTTCCTACTGTAGTCATTGTATATCATTACTCAGCACTTCCAGGTGAGAACTGTACTCAATAACTTCTCCCTGGAGTCTCACAACTACCCCAACGTGATCATGAGCCTCTTTTAGGAAAATTTGTCAGGTTGCGGAAAGGTAGGCTTTGGATTAGGCAGCAAAAGGTGAGATTCTAAACCACCCAGTATTTTCGGATCAGAAAACACTAGCTTGAATATGTCATAAACACCATGATAGTCTAAACTGTCAAATCCCAGCAACATAAACAAATTGCGTAGCCTCGGTAATTTGGTCGGCATCTCGACCAATGGCATTTGAGAGATCAGCCTCTAGATTCTCTCCCAAGCCCGTTGGCGAGCAGGCCAAAGACTGGAAAGGACTTGTTGATCAGGCTCAGAATCACACCCAGACAAGGACACATACTCGGGGATGAAAGTCACTAAGGGTGGACCCGATGTAGTTTCACCCGCAAACTCGGGGACTACGGCAACTTCACCACCAGCAGTTGTGGTCATAAGCACGGTTGGGTCTGATGACACAATCAACAAAGCCAAAGGTTGTGGTCTTGAAGACTGAGAATCAATCAGACAGATAAGTACCCCTAACTAGAAATGGGAAGGAAAAGGAGTAATTGGAAAAAGATCGGGAACCTTACTCCTGATCGTCAAAGCGTCAGCATCCTCAAGCTCCACACTACTGCGACATCCACTCGAGGAAGATGCTACATCCTCAAAAGGCATAGAAGCCCGGGGAATCACCAGGGGCGTCCATGATCTATGACCGTACCCAAGTTCAGCAACTCCCAAAGCTGCCCCCAAGAGATCTGCTATGGAGATCATGCTCGGGGAAATCACTCCCCCAGTAAATAAAATGATAGCTCGCTCTGGGTTCTCAATAACTGGCCTAATGGCGGTCTCTTCCTCCATTTCCATGGGACCCACTGAGTCTGAGGTAGCTGGCCCCGTCAGATATGAGACCTCTTCGGTAATCATTGACACCCCATCCTCGCCCACAATTATAGAGGCTGTAGGATCGGTGGGAGTCTCGGCTTCCAGTTCTCCCTCCTCGGACATATCTCTGGTAGATGAAGGGGTAAGGACAGAATCTATGTCGTTTGCCCAATCAGTGGGGCCCGTTGTCTCATCACACTCAGGGGTGACTCCGTGTGATCCCCCAGATGATAAATGGGTAGGATTTATAGTTGCTTGGGTATCCATGACCAGGTCTCTGAATGGCCTTGTACCGTAGCTCCAGAAAAGTCAACAATTGACATAATTAGAGCATACGAGTTGGTAATCAAAGAAACGAGATGTTGTGATTACCCGACATCCCCTGCTTGAGCTGTTCCGACAAACGGGATGCATGCTAATGCCTCTGGATCTGCCCCGGGGACAATTCCTTTCTCAGAACACTGGGAGGAGCCGGGGGAGGAAAGGCCCTTGCTAGGTCTGCAATGGTCACCTCCATAAGCTCACCTGCGCCAGGAGATCCCTCCTCGGTGATCCATGTGGATGATAACGCGTGTTCACCTGCTGCAGTCCCACGTGGAGTATACTCTGGGGAGAAAATTTCCCCATGGGATTCCTTGGTGCCCTGCATAAAAAATAAGGGGGGAGAAACCTTAGAAACCACACAATGATGGATGAAGAAATCTAGAATTGGTAGTAGAGAAACCTATTCTTCAGGGTCGGACAACTCGGGATGTCTAATCATCATGGACACCCGGGTGGTCCGATAGAGCTGGTTTTGGAGTGAGCTCACGTATGCGTCCATCTCCTTCTATGACGCGACTATATCACCCAAGTCCTCTTACAACTGAAGGTGTGGTGGAGCGAATATAACCCCAATACCTGGGAGCTTGAGAGGGCTCATTTGTATTGAAGCCCAAACCTCTTCATCTGAGCCCCTGGCCCCCAGGTCATCCCAAATACTCCATGCGTCTGGGAATGCGGCCGTAATAGGAACGGCTAGCCTGGAAGGATCAACTTGAGAGGGCCGGACAGTGGTAGGGGATGGTAGGGGTACTAATGGATGTATTTGTGTTCTGGATCTCGCCACCGCCCTAGAACTCTCTGGGGATACCTGTGGATGGGACCTCACATGTAAGTAGGGGAATTCCCTTGCATCTACCATAACGGGGAGATCATCGAAATCATCACCCCCTGAAAGGTGGTCACTTCCTTCCCCCTCCTCATCGGTCACTGGGTGCAGCATGGCCTGGAATCAGTGGGTTAATACTGCGTAACCCTGGCATGCGTAAATATAGGCTTCGAGATCCTGGAGATACCGATTGACCCGCTCTGGGTCCACATCATAAAGGGTGTCAACAAGGGAATATATGTAGCCCAGCCTGTCAAATGCCACTTCTGATCCCTGAATATACTGCCATAGAGAACGGGGGTACTGGCTACGGAAGGATGATCGACCTTTGAATTCATCCCATTGACCCCAGGCCATCGGGAAGGCAACATCTGTAGGAATAACCAACCCCCCTAGGGCTGCTTTGAGGGCATGAGAGGATACACCTCTGTCTGTTAAAATCTTCCCCATGAGCACGATACCAGTAGGGTGGAGAAGGAATTTTCCCGGTCTAGTTGAAGCACCATACCCTCTTTCGCTTCCTTTTTCCCTTTGATGGCTTGGGACCTAAGATGGAAGACACCAACATCCCTTGCTGGCCATTTGGGTATGATTTTACCCAGGAGTCATCATAATTCTTGGATAAAAAGGGCATGGAGTCTGCAAGCATGGGGGTCATATCCTCGTAGCCGGTATCCTCCCAGGTGAACATTAACCACAGTTTCCTGGCCACCATTAAATGAAGATTATCACTTGCACCATTAAGTGCGGGAGGACACAGTGCCTGGACACAGCCAAACTGGCGCCCGAATCGGAAAGGCGTGTACCCCTCGCAGATCAGTTCCCGACCAATAAGAGTTACCAGAATACCCTCTCAGAGGGAAAAGTGGTAGCCCCGCTTGCTAAACTCCTCTTTTAAGGTGTTCGTTATTGCATCATTTGGGGAAGTGAACAGATGGAAATTGAAATGATCATAACATGAGATTCGACTCGAAAACAGACGCTTGTTCTGAACTTTATGTTGATTATCCTTCTCTTGGGTCGCCCAATATTCAGGCATAACCCCGCTGGTCAGTTGAAATTATGGCCAGAATGTGGTGCCTGGAATCTGAAGAGGTTTGATGAAGGTGTAGAAGTTCTTGATATGAACGCCTAGCCATCCCCAAAGAATCTAAAAAGGGTCAGCCACTCGGTTTGGTCGGATCCCATCGGTAATATTACCGAGAAACCGGTAAATCCTAGACAGTCCTGGGACGGCGAGGTTGATAATGTTTTTGGTAGCCAATTGTGAAGCCATGACAAAGGTAGAGACTCGTACTCTGCTAGACTCACATACAAGAAATAGTTATTCGCTCAAAAACATGGCCAGAAATGTCGCCAAATGAAGCAGGCGATCGACATCTGGGACAAGCTCCCATCCCTAGTCATTGAATTGGCCTTGCACCAGGTTTAGCCAATAGCTTCCCCTCTACTTTCAGGACTCCATTGTAGGGCAGGTCATGGGCCTACGTGGAAGAGTTGCAGATTGGATCTCTCTGGAAAAATCCTTGATCCCGTCGCGATATGAGACAAGCTGTCTCAGAGACGTATCCTTCGAATTCTCCTCGCGACTAGGGACAAGATTTCTCGGAGATGTATCCTTCGAACATTCCTTGACCAGATCGATGAGTCGTTTCACCAAGGGAGGGGTTCTCCCATCATCATCCCACATAGAAGGTGGAGGCAGGAATTCATCATACATACCCCCAACAATGGGGACCCTTGAAATCTAAAATACGTCTCAAAGACTAATGCCCACCTCCCTGTGGACCATATAAAAGGTGTTGGTGTCTGGGATCCAACGACTCGTAAGTTTCCTCATGAGGGCTTGAGGCTGGTAGGTATAGGTTTGGGACACCCAAGCAGCTTCATACAAGCCTATGGCTTGCAGGTCACCCTCAGAATCCACACAGCTATGGTGGACCCAGAAGGGACACACCCAATCCACGGACTTAAATGCTCCTCTAGGACATAGGTCCCGATTTGCTGACCATCCATGCTGGTCGCTTACTATGGTATTGCGGGAAATGCTCTAGTAACAGTGAATTTTTCCTTCCTATTGATGTTGTTCTCCTATCGGAGATACTGGAAGGTGATTCAACACATATCAAACAGCTGTATCCCTCAAGGAAGGCCACCCACTAACAGGTATCATGAACCAAGGGATAGTGGCAGTAAATATCAATGCATCAGGATTGTTGTCACATGATGGTACCAGAATCGAGGTATCAGAAAGCAATATGAACCCATAGGTAAAAGGCTGTTAGAAAAGGGGTACTCTTGCTATTACTTGGAGAGCCGACCAGCAAGAAAGGAAGACAGTGGGGAGTGGCGGATTCCATCCTGAATAGAGCTGGCCATGTACTTCAGGCATTGATATCCAATTGAGAGAGGCTCTGCAGCAGGCCTTGGTGCAGAACGAGGGGGAACCATATTTCTTCCCTGCACAATGAAAGCCAACAAGCGGTTAGTTCGGAATAAATTTTTTTTTCTGACAAAAGTACCAAAAATATGGTTGAGGATCAGTTGAGGAGACTTCATAGCAAAGTCCATGAGGAGGCCTCGAATGATGGTTTGCAATGACAGCATCCCACGAACCAGCCCTTCATGAAAGAAGTCCATGAAACACTAGCCTGTGGAGCTTTGGCTAGGAAACTACGGACTAGGTTATTCCGTGGAATTTCAATCCCTAATTTAAGTGGTTAAGTTCAGAAGAATTAGAAACTTTTAAAGTTCAAAATATTTTAGTCCGTGGAGTATTGAAACCATAGAGCACCAAAACCGTGAAGAGAGTTCCTACATGGACCGTCGTGACATAATTTTTAATTAATTAAAAGTGTTAGTTCACGGCTGGGACATTGATTTGTGGATAAAGAATGGCGCGAATGAGAAATGGTTCGCGAAAGTAGCATCTGGTTCACAGATGAAGTGTTTCATGAAGGAACAAGCATGCACATGCAAAAAAGCTCTGGTTTTGTAAAGAATCCGATAAAGGAAAAATGAAGGACCCCTGTATTTATAGGCATGGTCCCCTACTGTGTCCACCTCTCTCCTACCCGAGTTTCAGGACCACTCTACATCGGAATAGCCTCCTCTTCATTCCGATCGGACCCTATTCCAATGGGGGGAATTTGTAGGGTCCTAAAAATCCGCAAAGGAGAATGATGATCCCCTTTAACTCAAGGGATATTCTGCCCAATTTCCCATCAAAAGGATTAGGCAAATGTGGACAATACTCAAGGATGACGAAGTAGGAAACAGTCCGTGGACCGGTCTAATGTTAACGACACACGACCGGTTCCATGAAGCATCCCTCCTCCGCGAACCGTTGTTGTTCGCGAGATGGAGCCGGAGATCCTCTATGGTCACGAGGAGGGATAGGCGCCAACCCAGTTCACCATTCTAGACCGCCCCAGCTGTGAGCTGCACCAGCAGGCCCGAACCGCCTCTGCTATCGTTTGTGAAATGGAGGCGGAACCCTCCGCTGCCGCGAAGCACTCCCCGAGATTGGTTCGCGGAGGAGTGTTTAACAACCCATGAGTTACTGGTTGACCAAGTCATCTGTGAACCGGTTTTTCGGTCATGGGCCTCCACAAAAGGTGTTTCATGACCATAGATACATCTCTTCCCCCACTCTATAAAAAGAGACTGAGGGGGAAGAGGATTCGGATTCGAAAGGAGGACAAAGAAGAGATCGGTCAGATTTGGGTGGAAGGATTTCGATGGAAGGTTTAGGATTTCCGATGTTTCAGTTCACGAACCAGAGCAGGTATGAACCTGGGAATGAACTAATAAGGAACCAAAAAGGCATAATAAATTGGTGAACCACGAACTTAAAATAACAAACAAAAGAAGACGGTGAACCAGGGTCCCTCTGCGGATGTACTCCCCACGGACCAGGGAGTTTATTCCTCTTTTCCGATCCGCCGTTCCACATAGCACCCTCCTATGCGGGCGAAGCCCCGATCGAAGAGCCTCTAGCCAGCACCGCCCTTGGTCGTCGCTTCCTACATGGAACCCTCCGTAGACCACCCTGGTTTGTGGATTGAACCTGGAGCTACGAACCACCTTGGTTCGCGGGATACCCATCAGTCCGCGGACCACCATGGTTCGCGGATCGAACCCCGAGCCGAGAACCACCTTGGTTCGTAGGATGCTCATCAGTCCGTAGACAACCATGGTTCACAGATGGACTCTCCTGCCACGTATAACTTTCCTACGTTATGGGCACCACCACCCATACCCCTGTGTGGCATGCCAAAACATTCGGGGTTCCCATTCCCCGAGCCAGATAAAATCCTCCCAATTTCAATCCGGCCTGATCCTTCGCAACCTCCTCACTGGCCTACTCATCGACCCTGAGTCGAGGCCTCCACCAGAGCCACCGAATCCATGTGGTGTAACACTCAGGTGCATCAGCGTGCTGTTTTGAGTTCATATACTCATGGTAAACAGGGGTGAAGGGGTTTCCCTGACCCTTGGGCAGATTCCTGAGGCATGTCTGGGTTCACATTCCCACGGTAATGCGGGGTCTAAGCCCGAGATCGCCCTTCCTGCCTCTACTCACTAGGATGGGGGACTGTATGCTTTGGTGGTCGGGCACTTCTACCCTCCCCAGAGAGGGGGCGGCATACCCATCAGAAGGTAGCCATCCCCATGCACTTTAGTACTTCCCCGGTTACTTCCCCCGAGGAATAAGAGAGGTGACAGGCACCGGAGCACCCCTTTCCCTCTCCATCTACGTTTTGTCACCATAGGCATCCATATCAGAGTAAGACCCGACTTTATGGGCCACCCTCATGCGTAATCCCCACTCCACTTCTCAGAGATGAACCTTTCGCGACATGATCCTGTGGTCCCTACTGCCTCTTGTTTCTCACACCGAGAATGAGTCATGTGGTCTTAGAGTAAGCATCGGCCATCACGTCCTCTTATGGGCCTCCTCAGAGTGTAAGCCACAATCCATCACCCTGGTCCTCCTTATAGTGTAAGCCCTAATCCATCATCCTGGGCCTCCTCAGAGTGTAAGCCCCAATCCATCATCCTGGGCCTCCTCAGAGTGTAAGCCCCAATCCATCGCCCTGGGCCTCCTCAGAGTGTAATCCCCAATCCATCATTCTGTGTTGCCTCAGAGCGTAGGTCCCAAGCCAATTAAAACTACAAGGACTTTGATTCCCTACCATAGGGGTATGTAGGAAGCCTCCATGAGGTTCAAGCCCAATCACCAACGGACTCTCGGGTCCACCTCCACGTCGGTTCTCTGACGCTGCCCTTTCGAACTACATGGACATTGATCCATGTCCCCAAGGAAGGGTACGTAAGAAGCCTCTATGAGGTTCAACCCCAACAACCGGTCAATATGACTATCTTCACATCGGTTCACCATAACACTCCTAGTGCTGCCTCAATGAGTTCCGACTCCTCGGAATCATTAATCCAATGACGGATGGTAAACCTCAAGCATAAATGATTCTGAACCCCTGGGTTCAGCTAACCATTACCAACCAGGAGAAATATGCGGATGCTATGCTTGGTTATAAACCAAAGATTCACGAACATATGAATATGTCTTAAATATATAATAGAGTCCCGGAACAGGAAATAATTTCCCTCAAAAGGGTGCGATGAGACCGACTTCCCATCCTCTCGACCAATGTGAGTTCTTAAGTGTCGCTGGCCAAATCACCCAACGAACGCCTTCCTTTGGAAAGCAGGTCCATGAATCGTCGGATGTAGAACCATTGGGCATTTTGAGACCGACCCGAAACAGTAGGTTTATAGTGTTTTTATGTGTTTTTATTATTTTGTAATGTTTTTATGGTTTTTATTTATTTTTAGGGTTTTTGGGTTTTTTGGACATTTTAGGTTTTTAAGGGTTTTAGGTGATTTTAGCTTTTTATTGTTTTATTAGAGAATTTTTTGGTTTTTTTGGGGTTTTAAATTTTTTGAGAGTTTTATAGATTTTTTCTATTCATTATTATTTATAGGGGTTTTATATATTTTGGGGTCCTTAAGTGTTTTTGGGTTTTTAGTGTTTTTTATGATTTTTAGCATCTAGAATGTTTTTATGGGTTTATGTTTTTTTAGATTTTTATGGGTTTTATATTTTATTTCAGGGTTAATTATAATTTTTTGGAGTTTTAGGGTTTTTTTTCATTTTTGGGGATTTTTGGGGATTTTCTAGGTTTTTATGGGTTTTAGTGTTTTTACGGGTTTTGAGGGATTTTATGGGTTTTGAGGGATTTTATGGTTTTAGAGTTTTTAGCATTTTAGCGCTTTTATCCCTTTTAAGTTATTTTATTTTTTTATTTTTTTAAATTTTTCTTAGTGGTTTTTTGGTCATTACATTTTATGGAATTTTAGGTATTTTTTAAGGAATTTTATGGTTTTTTTATTTTTTAGATATTTTGAGATCATTTATGATTTTTACGGTTTTTATGGTGTTTTGGGTTTTATGGATTTTATTTTTGTTTCATATGGTTTTAAGGTTTTATAGTTGTTAACATTTTTATTTATATAAATTTTTTTTAGATTTTTTAGTGGTTTAAGGTTTATGGGGTTTTAGTTTTTAAATTTTTTTATTGTTTTAAAGGTTATTATGGTTTTTAGTGTTTTTATAGGTTTTTTAGAATTTTATTTTTGATTAGTTTTTGACTATTTTAACTTATTTTTTGGTTTTTATGGTTTTATTTTGGTTATTTAGTGTTTTAGGGTTTTAAGGACTCGAGTTTTTTTTAAATTGTTTTTTATGTTTTTATGGGTTTTAGGGGTTTTATGGATTTTGAGGGGTTTTAAGTGGATTTTTTTTGTTTTTTGGGTTTTTTTATTTCATTTGGGGGTTTTATGGGTTTTTTAAGGTTTTTTAGAGTTGTTTAGCATTTTTAGAGGTTTAAAGGTGTTTTAGAGTTTTTATAGGGTTTTATAGGGTTTTGATGTTTTTAGTGGTTTTTATTGTTAAAGAGTTTTTGAGTTTTTGGGTGTTTTGGGATTTTTGGAATTTTTTAGAGTTTTCAGTGTTTTATGTGTTTTTAGTTTTTTAGGTGTTCTTATTTTTTTCTTATTTTTTAGGGTTTTTTACTTTTTTTGGATTTTTTTGGATATTTTTTTATTTTTATGGGGTTTTTGGAATATTAGGAGTTTTTAGTCGTTTTTAGTGTATTTAAGTTGTATATTGTTTTATTGGTTTTTTAATAATTTTAGGTGTTTTTAGTTTTTTAAGGGTATGTCTGGGATTTTTAGAGTTTTTAGTGTTTTTAATGTTTTAGGTATTTTTATGTTTTTTTATGATTTTTATGGTTTTTGGGTATTAGTGATATTAATTATTTTTTTGGGATTTTAGGGTTTTTATGGTTTATTGGGTTTTATGGATTTTTTTATTGTTTTTATGGGTTTTATGTTTATTTTAGATTTTTTAAACTTTTTTAAGGGGTTTAAATGATTTTTTTAGTTTTTTAGTTTTTTTTTAGTTTTATGGGTTTTAGGTTTTTTTATTTTTTTAAGGGTTTTGTGGTTTTAGGGTCTTGATGGATTTTATGTTTTTTAATCATTTTAGGTTTTTTATTAGTTTTAAATGTTTTTTATCTTTAAATATTTTTGATGGGTTTTCTTTGTTTTTAGGGTTTTTTATTTGTTCACGGATTTTAGGGATTTTTATTGTTTTTAGGGGTTTTAGGGATTCTGAGATATTTTAGGGATTTTAGGGTTTTTTGGGTTTTTTGAATTTTTAAGGTTTTTAAGGGTTTTATGTTTTTTTAGGTTTTAACGGTTTTGTTAGGGCTTTAAAGTTTTTTTATGTTCTATGTTTTTAGGGGGTTTTAGGGCCTTTTAGGGTTTCTCTAGGTTTTTATTGTTTTTAGGGATTTTGAGGGGATTTAGGGTTTTCAGGGTTTTTAAGGTATTTTTTTTAGTTTTTATTGTTATTTTGTTATTTTGTTTTTATGATTTTTAGTGATTAAAATATTTTTTAGTGGTTTTAAGGGTTTTAGGCTTTTTTTATATTTTTAGGGGTTTATGGTTTTTGGGGATTTTAGGGGTTTTAGGGTCTTTTAGGGTTTTATGATTTTTTTGGATTTTTATGGGTTTTATGTTTTTAAATGTTTTTAGAGTTTTCTTAGAGTTATTATAGTTTTAAGGGTTTCTAAATTTTTAGGTATTTCATGGGTTTTTAGTAATTTTATAGTTTTTGGAGGTTTTAAGGATTTGAGGGTTTAATGTTTTTTAGGGTTTTTATGGTTTTTAAGGTTTTTTTTTATTTTTTAGGGTTTTATTGGTTTTAATTATTGTAATTGTTTAATGTTTTTTGTAGGTATCTCAAGTTATTTATGGTTTCTATTTATTTTAAGTTATTTTAGGGTTTTCTCTAGTTTCAAGTGTTTTTAGTGTTTTCATCATTTTTTACGTTTTTAGGTGTTTTAATTATTATTTTTTCATGTATTTCACAGTTTTTTGGGTTTTTTAAGGATATTTATTGAATTTGTAGGGTTTTATGGTGTTTTAAGGTGTCCAGTGATTTTAATGATTTCTAGGGTTTTTATGTTTTTTAGGGATATATTTTTTTGGGGTTTTAGGTCTTTTTAGATTTCTATGGTTATATTTTTAATGTATTTTGTTTTTATATTATTTTTATATTTTTTATGTATTTTTTTTCTGGGTTCTTTATAATTTTTCACGATTTTATGGACTTTTATGCTTTTTAAGATTTTTAGCATTTTTTAGGGTTTTATGATTTATTAGGGTTTTAATAATTTTCTGGGTTTTAACATTTTTTAGGTTTTTTAGATTCATAGGGATTTTAATTATTTTTTGGTTTCAACGGTTTTCTTAGGGTATTTCATGGTTTTAGTGTTTTTTACATTTTGTAGATTTTTTGTGACAATTTTGGATTTTTTTTTGTTTTTTAGGGTTTTTAGGGTTTTATAATGTTTTTAGGGGTTTTGAGTTTTTTTTTATTTTTTGGGGAATTTAGTGATTTTTTTGAAATATTTTAGGTTTTAACATTTTTTCGTATTTTTAATGTTTTATTAGGTATAGAGGGTTTTTAGAGTTGTAGTGCTTTTATTGGTTTTTTATGGGTTTCAAGATTTTCTATTATTTTTAGGGGTTTCCATGGTTTTACGGTTTTTATGGGTTTTTACAATTTTAGGTATTTTTAATGTTTTTAGTGTTTTGTGTGTTTTTATGGGTTTTTAGGGTTTTGGGGGATTTTGAGGGTTTAATGGATTTTAGGGTTTTTTGGGTGTTTGGGTATTATTTTTTTAGGTAATTATGGTTTTTAGTTTTTTTTTACATTTTTATGGGTTTAAAGGGATTTTAGGGATTTTAGTGATTCTTTTGGTTTTCAATAGGTTTTTTATGGTTTTATGGTTTTTGGTATTTTTTATGGTTTTAGAGGTTTTTAGTGTCTTAGGGTCTTTTATTGTTTTTTGTGTTTTATAGGTTTTAAGGGTTCTAAGTGTTTCTAGGTTTTTAAGAGTGTCTGAGGGTATTTTGGGACATTTAGGTTTTTATAATTTAGGTATGTTTTTGGATTTTTTTGTATTTTTATTTTTTTTGGGGTTTTGGGATTTTGAGTGGTTTTGGGGGTTTTTAGGGTATTTACGGTTATTAACAATTTTTAGTTTTTAAGGATTTTATGTGTTTTTTTCTTTTAATGGTTTTCATAGGGTGTTTTAGAGTTTTTAGGTTTTTTACCATTTTAGGGATTTTTATGGATTTTTTTGGATATTTATGGGTTTTTAGGATTTTTGGAATTTTGAGGGTTTTTATAGTTTCTAGGATTTTTTAGTTTAGGGGTTTTTAAGTTTTATGGGGTTTTATTTTTTTAGAGTTTTTAAATTTTTATTGGGTTATAATGTACTTTTATATTTTTTTTGTTTTTTGGATTTAATGGGTTTTAGGGTTTTTGTGGGTATTTGGGGTTTTTCTTGTTTTTAGGCTTTTTAAGGCTTTTAAAATTTTTTCAGGGTTTTAAACATTTTTTAGGTTTTTAGAGTTTTTAAGTTTTTTTATGTTTATAATGTTTTCTGAGGGTTTTTTAGGGTTTTAAGGGTTTTTGTGTTTTTATTGATTTTTGGGATTCCTTAGGATTTGTATGGTTTTTTGGGTTTTAAGGATTTTGAGTGTTTTTAGATTTTTTAGATTTTTTAATTTTTTTTATCTTTTTAGGGGTTTAATTTTTTTTGGTTTTTAAGGTTATCATAGGGGTGTTAATGGTTTTTAGGTATTCTACTTTTTATGTATTATTTGGTATTTTTTGGATTTTTATTAGTTTTAATGGTTTTAATGGATTTTGCGGGATTTAGGGATTTTATGGTTTTTATGGTTTTTTGATTTTTAGGGGTTTTTTGAATTTTTAGGTTTTTTAATGTCTTTAGAGTTTTCTTTCTATTTTTGGTGGGTTAAAGGGTTTTAAATTTTTTTTTATATTTTAGGGTTTTTATGGGATTAATGTTTTTTAGGGATTTATGGGTTTTAGTAGCTATAAGGGTTCTTAGTTGTTTTAGGGTTTTTAGTGTTTTTATGTTTTTGTGGGGAGGTTTCACTATTTTTGGGTTTTTAGTGTTTTCTTATGGGTTTTCAGAGTTTTTAGGGGTTTTAGTTTTTTTATGGAATTTGAGGGAGTTTTTAGGATTTATATGGTATTTTTGGGTTTTTAGGGATTTAGAGGGTTTTTATAGTTTTTAGAGGTTTATAATTTTTCTGGGTTTTTCATTGTTTTTTTTTATTTTTTTAATAGATTTTAGGTTTTTAGAGGTTTTATCATTTTTAGAGATTTTAGTTTGTCTTTAGGGGAGTTTAGTTGTTTTTAAGGTGTGTTGGGGTTTTGATGGGTTTTATGGGATTTTAGGGTTTTTAGGATCTCTTAGTATTTCTAGATTTTTTAGGTTTTTAGTGGTTCTAAGTGGTTTTAGGTAATTTACGTTTTTCAAATGCTTTTAGGAATTTTATTTTTTAGGGGTTTTTTTGGATATTTTAGTATTTTTATGGGTTTTATGGGTTTTATGGATGTTGAAGGGTTTTAGGTTTTTAGGGTGTTTAGGGTGTTTAGTGTATATTTGGTTTTTTAGAGTTTTAACTTTTTTTGGTTTTTTGGCATTTCGTTGGGATTTTCAGGGTATTTGTGGTTTTTTAATTTTTTAGAAATTTTTTAGGAATTTTATAGGGTTTTAGGGTTTTTAGGTATTTGAGTGTTTTAGGGGGTTTTGTGGGGTTTTGAGGTTTTATAGTTTTGATGGAAATTTAGGGTTTTTTTAGTTTTTGATTAATTTTAAGGTTTGTAGCATATTTTAATGTTTTTAGGGGATTAAATGGTGTTTAGATATTTTAGTGTTTTAGGGGTTTTTAAGGTTTTTACAGGTTTCTTTGGGTTTTATGGTTTTTAGAGTTTTTTGGGTTTTTTTGATGTTTTTAGTGGTTTTTAGGTTTTTAAGGGTTTCATGTGTTTTTAGGTTTTTATAGTTTTCTTAAGGGTTTTTAGGATTTCTTATGTTTCTATATAATTTTAGCACATTTTAGGTTTTCTATTATTTTTATAGATCTTTTTATATTTTGATTATTTTTACGGTTTTTAGAGTATTTATGGTTTTTTTGGGTTTTAGAAATTTTTCTTAGTTTTTTAGGCTTTTAATATTCATATGTGTTTAAATGGTTTTTAGATTTTTTAGTGGTTTTATTATGGGTTTTATGGTTTTTATTATTTCTAGTGTTTTATGGTTTTATGTGTCTTTAGGTGTCTAAGGGTATTTTTAACATTTTTTTGGTTTTTTGGGTTTTTATATTTTTAGGAATTTTAATTATTTTATGTTTTTTAGTTGTCCTTAGGGTTTTTCAGGGATTTTAATATTGTTATAATTTTGGGTATATTTTTTTCTTTTCTAGTATTTTTATGGTTTTTTAGAGTTTTTAGGTTTTGTGAGGGTTTTTAGGGTTTTCAGGGTTTTCAGGGGTTTTTAGGGGTCTTATTATTTTTATGGATTTTAGTGTTTTTAGGTTTTTAGGTTTCTTAAGTGTTTTTAGGTTATTATAGTCTTCTTGGGGTTTTTCTGGGTTTTTAGAATATTTCACTTTATAGGTATTTTTAGGGATATTTTATAATTTTTTTGAATTTTAGGATTTTTGGTATTTTGGTGGGTTTTATGGTTTTAGTGTTTTTGTTGTTTTTATTGTGGGGGGGGGGGGTTTCATGTATTTTAATTTTTGTTATGATTTGATAGTTTTTATGGATTTTTACGTTTTTAATGGATTTAATTATTTTGATTGTTTTTGTTTTTTTTGGGGTTTATGCGTTTTTTGTTTTTTTATGGTTTTAGGGGTTTTATGGTTTTTAGTGTTTTTGGGGTTTTTAGGTGTTTAATATTTTTTTTCTTTTTTTGGGTTTTAAATTTTTTATGTTGTTAAAGTTTTTAGGTTTTTATGTTTTTATTATGTTTTTCATTGTTTTTTTGGTTTTTTATATATTAGGAATTTCAGGGTTTTTAAGGATTTTTGTGGTCTTTAGGGTTTTAAGGGATTTTTAGGGTTTTTTAGGATTTTTAGAGGTTTTTAGATTTTTATTATTTTTTAGGTTTTTGGGGGTTTTAAGTTTTTTAAGGGTTTTCTTTTTTTTTTGTATGGGTTTTGAGGATTTTTTGGGTTAATAACGTTTTTTGGGTTTTATGTATTTTTTTAGTTTTTATTGGTTTTAGGTATTTAGAGGTTTTTTATGGGATTAAATGGTTTTTTTGATTTTTTTAGTTTTTAAGGGGGTTTTTTGAGTTTTTTGTGGCCTTTATTGTTTTTTAGAGTTTTTTTGTATTTTATTGGATTAAAGCATTTTCAGAATTTTTTTGGGATTTTAGGTTATTTATTAGTTTTTAGGGGTTTAAAGGCTTTTAGGGATATAATGGACCTTAAGAATTTGTAGGGTTTTTAGGGTTTTTAGCATTTTTTGGTTTTTAGGGGTTTTATGTGCTTTTCAGTTTTCAATTTTTCTTTAAGGGTTTTTAATTTTTTGTGATTTTAGAAATTTTTTGGAATTTTTATGTTTTCTAGGTTTTAATGGATTTTGAGTTTTTTTGGGTTTCTAGTGGTTTTCTGGTTTTTTTGGTTTCAAAAGTTTTTTAATGTTTTTAGTGTTATAGTGGGTTTTATAGTTTTTTAAATATTTTTTGGGTTTAAAATGTTTTTAGAGATTTTAGTGGTGTTAGGGTTTTATGGGTTTTTATTGGTTGCAAAAGTTTTTATGTTTTTTACAGTTTTATGTGTTTGAGGGTTTTTAGGGACTTTAGCATTTTTATTGGATTTTTAGTGGTTTAAATTTTTTTATGTTTTTTATGGTTTCCTTAGTATTTTTTTGGGAGTTTTACCATTGTAGTGATTTTTAGGGATTTTTATAAATTTATGGTTTTTAGGGTTTTAGGGATTTTGACGATTTTTATGGGTTTGGGGATTTTAGGTTTTTATGTGTTTTTATTTTTTAAGTGTTTTAATTGTGTTTTAGTTTTTAAGGTTTTATTTTGATTTATCCAGGTATTTTGGGAATTTTAAATTTTAGATATTTTTAGTTATTTTTATGATTTTTATGGTTTTTCGGGTGTTTAGATATTTTTAGAGTTTTTATTGTTTTATTGGGTTTTGGAATCTTTGGTTGTTTTTTAGTAATTAAAATTTTAATGTTTTTAAATTTTTTAATGTATTTAAAGTTTTTAGGGGTTTAAAAGGGTTTTGTCATATAGTGGGTCATTAGGGGTATTATGGGTATTTTAGGGTTTTTTAAGGGGTAGGTGTTTTTATGGTTTTTAGGGATTTTTAGGGTCTTTAACACCTTTTCTTGGTTTTTACTATTTTAGTATTTTAAGTATTTTAGGGGTTATAAGTTTTTTTAAGTTATCATAGAGTTCTTCATGGATTTTTTTTATTTTTTAAGAATTTTCAGGGCTTCTTATGATTTTTATGGTTTTTAGGTTTTTAAAGGATTTTGATGGTTTTCAGGGTTTTGTGGTATTTAGAATTTTTTTTGGTTTATAGAAAATTTAATTATTTTTATGTTTTTATGATTTTATTAGTGTTTTTTCATTTATTTAGGAGTTTTATATTTTTAGGGATATTTAAGGATCTTAATGTTTTTTATGGATTTTAGGGATTTTATTGTTTTTGTTGGGATTAAGGGGTTTTTATGGTTTTAATTTTTTTTTCTGTTTTTGGGGGTTTATGGTTTTCTTAGTTTTTAGGGGTTTTGTTGGGTTTTAGATTTTTTTAACATTATTATTGGTTTAAATTAATTTTATATCGTTTCTTGGGGTTTTTTGGGTTTTTTGGGTTTTATGGGTTTTTATGTGTTTTTATGTGTTTTATGGGTTTTTTCATTTTTTTTGGGTTTTAAGGATTTAGGGGTGTTTTTAGGGTTTTTAGTGTTTTTAGTGTGTATTAGGGTTTTAGGTGTTTTAATTTTTGTTGAATTTAAATGTTTTTTAGGGGGTTTTAAGTTTATTGTGTTTTCAGGGATTTTAGTATTTTTATTGGGTTTTAGTTTTTTAGGGATTTTGAGGGGTTTTTAGGGTTATTAGGGGTTTTAGTAATTTTAGGGGGTTTTAGTGGTTTTAAGTGTTTTGAGGTTTTTATGGTTTTCTTATGGGTTTTTAGGTTTTCTTCAGGTTTTAATGTTTTTAGGGATTATATGTATTTTCTAGTAATTTTAGGCGATTTAGGTATTTTAAGGAGTTTTAGGGTTTTTAGGGGTTTTAGGGTTATATGGTTTTTTGGGTTTTTAAGGTTTTTCTAAATTTTTAAGGTATTTAGTGTTTTTTTTTTCATTTTTAGTGGTTTGAATAGTTTTTATTATTTTAATTGGTTTTATGGTTTTTATGGGTTTTAGGGATTATTATGGTTTTGGGGGGTCTTATGGTTTTTAGAGGTTTTTGGTGTATTAGGTTCTTTTTAAAGTTTTACGGGTTTTTGTGAATTTTAGGCTTTTATGGGTTTAAAGTAAGTTTTAGTGTTTTAAAGTTTTTATTGTTGTTTTGTGGCTTTTTAGTGTTTTTGACATATTTAGGTATTTTTAGGTATTTTTTAAGGTTTTTCTGGATTTTTTGGATTATATTTGGGATTTTGAGGGATTCTATGGTTTTTATCGTTTTTATATTTTTTTTAAAGGTTTAGGTTTTTTGTGGTTTTCTAATGGTATTTCAAGGATTCAATATTTTTTTTGCGTTTTATGGAATTTTAGGAATTTTTAGGATTTTAATAGTTATTTCGGTTTTAGGGTATTTAAGGATTTTGAGGGTTTTTAGGTTTTTCATAATTTTTAGGGATTTATATATTTTTAGGGTTTTCTGGGGTTTTTTAGATTTTATTATTATTCTTTGTGGTTTTTTTCAATTTTAGTGTTTTTTACGTTTTTAGGGGTTTAAATGGGTTTTAGATATTTTAGTGGAATTAGTGTCTCTAATGGGGTTTTAGAGAATTTCGGGGTTTTTAATGTTTTTAGAAGTTTTTTTGTCTTTTTAGGTGTGTTGGGTCGTGAAAAATACACAAAGGAGAATGATGATCCCCTTTAACTCAAGGGAGATTCTGCCCAATTTCCCCTCAAAAGGATTTGGCAAATGTGGACAATACTCAAGGATGGTGAAGGAGGAACCAGTCCACGGACCGGTCTAATGTTAACGACGCACTGCTGGTTTCGCGAAGCGTCCCTCCTCTACAGACCGTCGTCATTCGCGAGATGGAGGCGGATATCCTCCTCGGTCGCAAGGCGGGACTGGCGCGAACCCGGTTCACCATTCCGGACCACCCCAGCCGCGAGCTGCGTCAGCGGGACCGAACCGCCTCGGCTGTTGTTCGCGAAATGGAGGTGGAACCCTCCGTGGTCTCGAAGCACTCCCTGGGTTTTGTTTGTGGAGGAGTGTTTAATACCCCGCGAATTATGGGTTGACCAAGTCATCCGTGAACCGGGTTTTTGGTCATCGACCTCTTCAAAAGGTGCCGCATGACTATAGATACATCCCTTCCCCCATTCTATAAAAGGAGACCAAGGGGGAAGAGGATTCGGATTCGAAAGGAGGACGAAGAGAAGATCGGTCGGATTTGGGTGGAAGGATTTTGAAGGAATGCTTAGGATTTCGGAAGTTCTAGTTTGCGAACCAGAGTAGGTATAAACCTGGGAATGAACTAATAAGGAACCAAAAAGGCATAATAACTTGGTGAACTGCGAACTTAAAATAACAAACAAGAGAAGACCGTGAACCAGGGTTCCACCGTGGATGTACTCCCCGTGGACCAGGGAGTTTATGCCTCTTTTTCGATCCGCTATGCCGCGTAGCACCCTCCTACACGGGCGAAGCCCCGACCAACGAGCCTTCGGCCGACACCGCCCTTGGCCGCCGCTGCCTACATGGAACCCTCCGCAGACCAACCCGGTTCGTGGATCTAACCTGAAGCCGCAAACCACCTTGGTTCGCAGGATGCCCATCGGTCCGCAGTCCACCATGGTTTGCGGATCGAACTTGGAGCCGCGAACCACCTTGGTTCGTGGGATTCCCATCAGTCTGTAGACCACCATGGTTCACGGACGACCTCTCCAGTCGCGTAGCACTTCCCTACGCGAAGGGAACCACCACCCATACCCCTGTGTGGCATGCCAAAACCTTTGGGGTTCCCATTCCCCAAGCCACATAAAATCCTCCTAATTTAAATCTCGCATGATCCATCGCAACCTCCTCATTGTCCTACTCATCGATCCCGAGCCGAGGCCTCCACCAGAGCCACCAGATTTGTGTGTTGTAACCCTCAGGTGCATCTACGCACCGCTTTGAGTTCACATACCCACAATAAACAGGGGAGAAGGGTTTTCCCCAACCCTTGGGCAGATTCTCGACGCATGGCTGGGTTCACATTACCACAGTAATGCGGGGTCTAAGCCTGAGATCCCCCTTCCTACCTCTACTCACCAGGATGGGGGACTATACGCTTCGGCGGTTGGGAACTTCTCCCCTCCCCAGAGAGGGGGAAGCATACCCATCGGAAGGCAGCCGTCCCCATGCACCTCAGTACTTCCCCGGGTACTTCCCTGAGGAACAAGAGAGGTGACGGGCACCAGAACACCCTCCCACTGCGTTTTGCCACCATGGGTGTCCATCTCAGAGTAAGCCTCGACTTTATGGGCCACCCTCATGAGTAATCCCCACTCCACTTCTCAGGGACGCACCTTTAGCGACATGATCCTCTGGTCCCTTCTGCCTCTTGTTTCTCACATCAAGAATGACTCACGTGGGTTTAGAGTAAGCTTCGACCATGACATCCTCTTATGGGCCTCCTCAGAGTGTAAGCCCCAATCCATCGCCATGGGCCTCCTCAAAGTGTAAGCCCCAATCCATCATCCTGGGCCTCATCAGAGTGTAAGCCCCAATCCATCACCCTGGGCCTCCTCAGAGTGTAAGCCCCAATCCGTCATTCTGGGCTACCTCAGAGTGTAGGTCCGAAGACAATGGGAACTACGAGGAATTTTATTCCCTACCATAGGGGTACGTAGGAATCCTCCATGAGGTTCAAGCCCAATCACCAATGGACTCCCAGGTCCACTTTCACGCCGGTTCTCCGATGCTGCCCTTTCGAACTACGTGGACTTTGATCCCTGTCTCCCAAGCAGGGTACGTAGGAAGCCTCCATGAGGTTCAATCCCAACAACCGTTCGATCCGACTATCTTCACATCGGTTCACTTTGCCACTCCTAGTGCCACCTCAATGAGTTCTAACTCCTCAGGGTCATTAATCCAATGAAGGATGGTAATCCTCTGGCATAAATGATTCTAAACCCCTACGTTCAGGTGACCTTTTCCAACCAGGATAAATCTATGGATTCTATTCTTGGGTATAAACCAAATATTTGCGAACATATGAATACGTCTTAAATATATAAGAGAGTCCCAGAATAGGAAATAATTCCCTCCAAAAGGGTGCGATGAGCCCGACTTCCCATTCTCTTGACCAATGCGAGTTCTAAAGTGTCGCTGGCCAAATCGCCCGGTGAATGTATGCCTTTGGAAAGAAAATCCACACATCATCTAATGTAGAATTGTTGGGCGTTTTGAGACCAACCCGAAATGAAAATGGTGAACCCGACGTGAATCCTTAACCAAGAATGACGGATTTAACCCAATTCCACTATGTGCCCCCTTATACACTCAAGGAGGTCCAAGAAAGGTCATTAAATACGCATGGGATCATAAGATGCTGCTTTGACGGGTATCCTGTTTGTATTTGTTAAAATGTTTTATAGGTACTATACAGAACTCTCTTCGATCCAATGGTGTCCCGAAGGAACTCACAAGCGCGTGCTTCCATATACGCAATGACAGGACTTCCTCACCTATAGAAGACCTCGTCACCCGCCCAGTATCTTCAAAGCTGGGTCTCTGATGCACTGATCCGAGAGTACCACGTGAACGATACTCTCCCAATGGTGGAGGCGGCCATGTACACCCTCCAATATGCCATAACTCGTCGGTCGCCTACCCAGTAGTGGCCGTAAAGGCAGATCCATACAACCCCTATTGATGTCTCCAACCGTTTCAGGATTCTATCCCCGGAACAGGACAACACGTACCTCCCTTATCATAGGGAGGCAGATGTGGTCGACATTGAGGACTCCATCCCCATCGAATGGGGGTTCCACTCCAAGGCCGCTGTCGGCAGATGTCATCGCTGTCACACCGCGATTCATCATCCTCGCGCTGAGGAGGGTGTCTCCCTGAGGATTCAGGCCCACGCTCCCCGAGCTCCGGCCCCTCGGACCGCCCAATGAGGGCGGTAGACATACAATCAGGTACCGGTCATCACCCTAGTCCCTGAGGAGGAGCTATGTTGCCTTGCCATGGAGACATACCATGAACATGCACCTACACCTGTTCGCTCCTCCCAAGCCTGCCATCCATACATGGAGGCATCATGCAAGACGGCATGCATCCCTGCCGAGCTCCATCAAGATCGTCTCTCACCTAGGATGGCACTTACCAGGAAGGCACCTCTCGCTTCCTAGGGTCGTGAAGCCCACCAGCTTGATGTGGTGGTGACCCAGCGCCTGCAGGACCAGCTCCTAGCTGATGCTTCTGATGCCCACCTTCCTGATATGGTGGAGATTAACAAAACCCACCACCCAGATGTGGCGGAAAATCATAGGCGGGCATGTCTCCCCACCAACAAAGGCCACTGACTCGATACGGTGGGAAACCAATATATGTAGGGCCAGCTCCTTGTGGATGCAAGTAAAGTCCGCCATCCCGATGTGGAGGCCAACAGAGAGATAAACCTGTGTATCTCGGTACAGGGGTAGATTCGTTCACCTTCCCCGACACAGGAGAATTGACAGTACCCACTGAACAGCAGAGGACCGGAACATGATATTCCTACTCTGATACCGAAATGGGCCTTCATACCCATTCCAGCAAAAGATGTCTCTCTGCATATCTTGGTAATGATGGAGGATCAGGTATCGATCCCAGATCATATATTGCAGAATTTTCAGAATGTAATTGCATTAGTGGAAACATAAAGGACTCGGGCCCGTGGGCCTATCTCCCCAATTGAGGTGACTCATCTAAGAGATGAGATAGTCTCCTCGGAGAAGATCTGCATCCATGCTTCTACCCAGGAGGGTCGCCGGCCATATTCCTTGACGCAAGGGAAACCGGATCGAGCATCTTCACTCATTCCAACTGGGGGAAACCCGTCCATCACGGTGGATGCTCCAGAGCAGGCATATATCTCTGCTAAAAGTCAAGATGTTTGTCGTCATATCCCGGTAGCATCATGGGACCCAATTAGACAGGGACCCAAAGGTGAAGGCCTTTGTCAATAGCAGACAGTCCCTGCTGCCTGCAAAAGAGTGCCCCGAACGCGCCAAAGGCAGCTAGAAAATATAGAGGGAGTTCATGACTCCGCTCTACTGGAAGTTGGGGTTCTCAACGCCGCTAAGAATACATCAAAGGCTCAGGACCCTGCACACCCATTACTATATTATGGGAGTGGCAGTAGCAGTTACAAAGGTCCTCCCCGCAATGTTGCTACCAGCAGCTCTGAAGGTCCTCTCAGAGCACCTGTAGGGGCCTCCACCGCGAGCATATAACGATTGATAACGAGAGCTCCTCTTTTGATACGAGTCACAAAAACACTCAATGTGTCTAGAAGATTGAGCATCAAGAAGGTCCTCCACTTGATACGGTCCACCCTGAAGGTCCTCCTCAGGGTATATGCGGAAAACACTCTCCATGCAGTGGGACCACAGAATATTATAGTAGTCCTCACTATCATAGTTGCAACTGTGGAGGCCCTCCCCACAGTGACATCTCATCATGACAAGAAGGTCCTCCCCTTGTCGTAGCCTACCCTGAAGGTCCCCCCCAGGGGTTACGCTGCAACAAAACTCCACGCAGCTAGGCATCAGATCACGGTGGTAGTCCTCTCCACCCTGATAATGGAGGTCCTCCCTGAAGAGACCTCAAGCAACGAGAAGACCCTCCCCTTGTTGCGGTACATTATGGAGTCCCTCCTCAGGATGTATCCTGCAGATATTCTCCCTGTGGCAGTAGTAATGGTAGTCCTTTCCATTGTCGTAGCTGTGATGGTAGTCCTCACCACCACGACTATCATTGCGAAGGTCCACCTCGCATTGGCCCCAAGAAACAAGAAAGTCCTCCCCTTGTCGTAGTGTGTCCTAAAGGTCCTCCACAGGATGCACATCGAACGTCAAGCCATGATGTTCATCCTCACCATGATGGCAGTTGTTGAGAAGGTCATCCCTATAATGACGCTACGTAGCCAGAAGGTCCTCCCCTTGCTGTGACATGCCTTGGAGGTCCTCCCCAGGGTGTGAACTGCAAAATTACTCTATGTAGTGAAGCACAATGCAGGGATGGTAGTCCTCACCATTACAGCCTCCATTGGGAAGGTCCTCCCCGCGATGACATATCATATCGATAGGAAGGTCCCCCTCCTGTTGAATCAAGCACCGAAAAGCCCTCGTTTGTCGAGGCACTCAGAAGGACGGGATCAAGCATGTCAGATTCCCAGTTAGTTGCTGACGATATGCTTCTGCAATCAGGAGATGGTCCAGGGCCGCGTTCACCCTCTGGACCACCTCAGAATCACCAACATAATGATTCAGAACCTACCAGTCCCACTGCCTCCGACCACATAGGCAGCGAGCGTCTCAGATGGGATGACCAGGTAGAGGAGTCACTAGTGGAGGAGTATGCTGATATGTTGCACCTGAGGAAACGATTGGCCAGGGATGATATACGAGTTTTGTTTTGGTCTACGACCACCTCTCAGTTCGACATACCCAAAGAGTTGTTACAAGAATGTTTGCACAACATCCGCTATAATATATGGAAAACCCTTCACCGACTGAAATCAAGCTTCCTACCCTACGATGGGTATGTAGACCACGTCAAGACAATAAGGGACCTCTTGTGTCACATCGACCGAGAAGCTTTTCCTTCAGCACGACAACAACGACCTGAGAGGCGTAAAGGAAACATGAAGATAGCATGCCTCCGTGCGCTGCACCAGCTGCGCCGCCTCATCGGTGATGCTCTGATGGGGGTCCATATCAGGGGATGGGGAGAACATGGAGCTCTGCATTTCACTCTGCTTTCCACCTAGAAGGACCCATTTGGCGTGGTTTCTTGCAACTTCATCACTTCATGATGGAAATCGAGTGGTCTCTCTATTCAAGAAAGGAAACACACCCAGCAAAGTCAGGCCTTGAGTAAGTTCCAGAAGCGTCAGACCCAACGGGAACAAGCTATTCAAGAACTCCTGAATCAATCCACTGAGAGCATACAAAAGGCCTCTTGCCTAAGTGAGGCCAATCAGCGATCTTTTCCTACCTCCCCAGAAGGTATTGATTCACAGAAGAACTCGGCACCAAACCTAGTTCACCCCCAAATGGGGGAACACAAGATCAGGCAGGTAGAGATAGCCGCAGCCACGGACGCAATCTAGGGTCAACCCCAACCTGCAGGGCTGTGGGCATTTTTAACAAAAAATTCCCCCGTAAGACCAATAAAACTAGGAAGAGACTCGATGTCCAAGGAATGGAGCCAGCCCCAGCACTCAGGGATGGGGGCATTATTACCCCCTCAACAACAACCTCCCCCACGAGATTTAGTATTCTCTCATCTAGGGAGGACAATCAGAAGAGGAGGTCCCAGTCCAATACCGTCATTCAAATCATCATCTCCTCAAAGAGGAAGGCGCACCGTAAAGTCGCACCAAAGAACTCTCTGCATCACGCTTCGTCAAGAAGTCCGAAGGCAATCCCAGGTCATGAAAGGGAAGTCCAGCAGAAGACGCGGGAGATCCTCTTCCCATTTGGAAGATGACATCTTCTCCACCCCGCGATATGCATCTATCAACTTTATAGAGGTTAACCCCACGGGTGACACCAGAGATACTGAAAATCAGGAGGGATCAAGAGATGATAGTTCTGTTCAGGCTATGACTCACAAAGAACCACCGAGTGTGCACACCTGGAACCAGAGGGCCGCCCTAAATATGGACATACTTCCAGCCAACCCTCCTCCACCTACCCTGCGAGCTTCCAACAAGGATAAGAACAAAGGACCGGTTACCCTTAACCCGCCTACTTCTCTCGAAAAAGATGAGCCACTCACGCTCAAAGTAAGAGTCGCTCGACAGGAAGAGGAGATGAAAGAATTGGGGCAGCTTAACGCTGAGCTACTCCAGAGGAACCGCCTTATAGAAAGTGCATCCCAGTAGGAGCCACATCATGCACTCCCAACAACTGCACCTCAAAGACTAAGGTTTTCCCCAACAAACGAAACACGATCAGGGCTCCCATCCAACAAGGAGCCCGACCCATCCAACTACATAAACATAGATATATATGAATACCAAGACTTAAATACACTCAGGAAGGAACTGGAGTGAGTACGCCTGAACTCTCCGAAGGTGCCACAAACGGTACACGCACCCCTGGTGCTGGCCAATACGGATCCTCAGGCAATGCCTCGGGCTACGCCTGCCCTGAACTGGGCCCAACAGGACATAGACCAGGGTCTCACCAACACCATCGAGGCACTAACAGCTTGATTGGAAAGGATGGAAGGTTGACGCGCTCTGATACAGCCAGAGCAGAAATGCTACCCAGATTGGGCGAGCAACACACCGCTTCCACCCAATTTAGGGAGCCCTGTATTCCCTATCTTCAATGGGTCAAGCGATCCGGAACAACATCTGATTCACTACGCATCCTATTACGACCCTATGATGGGAACTCCAGAGCAACAAGAAGTAGTAAAAATTAGATGCTTCGTATAGATCTTGCAAGGATCTTCCTTCATCTGGTATACGAGTCCCCCATACCTGTCAATAAAAAGTTGGGAAGGCCTTCGGCAACAGTTCCTATTCCACTTCAGCTCAACGTTTCCCAAGACAACGGTCAGCAATCTCATGAACTGCAAGCAGAGGGAGAACGATAGGGTCTCAGATTTCATCTCTAGATGGAATGGTATGAACTATTCCTTGTTCAAGACAATGCCTAATGATGAGATACTAACCATATGCATCGATAATCTTCGAGATGAGATGCGAACACCACTCATACCAGTGGAGTGCAGCACTAGATTCCGCCATCTCCTAGCCATTGCCCAGAGAATTGAGGACTCCCTACAGCAGACTAATTTTAAGTCCCAAATACCCTCGTAGGCTTCTGTGAAATGATCCCCTAGAGCTGAAACGTCTGCTGTCACACTCATGTCGGCCCCTGTGCCCGCTCCATCGCTCAAGCCTCCACCAAATCGGCAAGGGCCTCCCACATATCAGCAGCCGCCTCCACCTAAATGGGACGATCAGTGAGGACCGATGTGGAACTAGATTGAGGAATGAAGACCAAAATTATGCTCGTTCCGAGATGATCAAGTCCACGGCTACTTCATTGCCGCCACGAACTATAACTTGCTCCACCTCTCGGAGTCGAGGAAACCTGAAGAGGTCGGCCGTGATGACAGGATAGATTACTGCCCCTACCATCGAATGTTGGGGAAAAATATCCGAGAATTATCTGTCTTCAAAGTCCTCTTGTAGAGGATGGTAGTCTCCGGACATGTCATGCTGGGACCACCGCCAGCACATGTGGCATGTATCTCTACCACCGACTGCGACAAAGAGGATGGGTGGAAGAATGTCACCAGTAAGCGAGGGCAGAAATTTGACAAATGGATGACACAAAATACTATCAACCGATCCCAGGGTATACTCTAAGCTCAACTACAGCAGTTAGTGTTTCCACCAATATCCCTTGAGGCCACAGAGCCGACAATATCGACCTCACAACCCTCCACGAGCCGGTCATCCGGGCATAATCAAAGGAGGAAATAATCGCAAGAGGAGCAGTCCGCGATGGGGAAAAAGTTAGTCCCGACCCTGGAAAAATATATGCCCTCAAATTTCGGGCCACAGGCACCGACCCACCAAACAGCACCATCAGGGACAACCGACTAGTTTGACCTGTCAGAGGATAAAGATCCTATATTTTGTTCTATTAACATCATCCATCTTATGGAAGCATTCCCTGATGAAGGGTATGGTTACAAACCCGAGTTCCCTGCATGAGGAGCCAGGAGGAGGAATTTCAGAGGTAAGGGATACCAGGGGATGCACAGCCGTGGCCGAAGCCAACCCTACAGTTGGACCCCGGCCCAAACCGTTAGTATCGCGGAAACCTATGGGAGATCCCTTCAATGGACTCAGCAAGAGAAAGAATGCCTCTCCACTTCCACAAGTAGCCACTCTGACCCTGTTGTTCTGCGATACCCACTAGAGGAGGAACAAGCGTCTGGCCGCCTAGTGTGCACAAATAGACCGGCTGGGCTAAATCCTCAAAATGTGGGAACGCCATCGATATCCAACCCCGCGGCCGGTCCCTCCTCATCAAATTCTACAGACCCTAAAGCACCCCCTAAGACTCTCCCTCCAACAGAGAAGTGTCGGCCACTGGAGCAGAAATACGATATCCTTAAGCATCTGGCAGCGATACCAGCCATGCTGTCAATCCTCGATGCCATATGTCTGTCAGCAGACCTCAAGGAGGCGCTTATAAAGCTTTGATCAGCCCCCAGGAGTTTCAAGTCGAGGTAGCTGCCACCGATATTTACCGGACAGAGACTAAACAACCTGAATGAAATACGGTGATTTCCTTCACCGATTAGGATGAAGATGCCATCATGAAAGGACACATCAAGCCAATATATGTGTCTGGAACAATGAATGGTATTGAGATCCATAATGTCTTTATAGAAAATGGATCTGGAGTTAACCTCCTTCCCCTACGGACACTCCATAAATTGGGCTAAAGTGAGGATGACATAATTCCCTCGGCCATAACTTTGTTGGGTTACGACAAGAGCAAGCAGAAGACAATGGGACAAATTATGCTAAAGACTCATTTTGCTGACCTGGTAGCCTACATAGAAATCCTGGAGGTCCGACAGAGGACAACATTCAATGCCCTACTGGGAAGGTTGTGGCTCCATAAGCATATGGCCATTCCTTCATCCTACGACCAGTGTATCAAGTACTGCATCAATGGACAAAGAGGAACATTGCATGCCAACAAGGCCCCTTTCGAGCTCTCCGAGTCACACTATATTGATGTCGGGTTCTTTGAGAAAAATAAAAATAATCCTTTGGTCGATGGTGTCGACGGGATCCCCGCTCCAAATGGCCTGGAAATGGTTCCTCATGACCCCCTCAGGCAGCTTGGAAGAGTCTACGTAGTGCACATCAACCAGATTGAAAGTATGGGTTCAATTTCAAACACACACTCAGCTATATTCATGACTTCAGCCACAATGGCCGAGCGTGAAAATGCAGAAACATCTACCAACCTACAATATGTGGACGAATACTCAAGCGGGGGTGCCCACGACACCTCGCCCTCAATCCCCCAAGAACCTATGTCGGAAACTCTACCCCTGTCAGATCAAGAAGAAGAGGATTTGGGAGAAGAAGAGGGGGAAGACCTCAGGGATGCACCTCCTACATATGAGGAGGGTATCTCCACCACGGTGGACGAGATTAGGGAAACAAACCGGGGTACTGAGGAATATCTGAGGCCTACTCTCATTAGTACAGCCATGTCCCCCAAGGATCACGAGTTATATACCTCTTTCCCGAGGCAACAACAGGATGTTTTTTCCTAGAATTACACAAAAATTCCAGGAATCGATCCTGAAGTGGCGACAAATCACCTGGGTCTTCCAGAAGACCACCGGAGCTATGAACATGCCGCCAGATGGAGGCATCCCTCACATGCCAAAAAAATAGAGACTGAAGTCGATAAGATCATTAAATAAGGCTTCGTTCGGGAGGTCCAGTACCCCATTTGGTTGGACAACATCATCCCTGACAAGAAAAGGAATGGAATAATCCGTGTCTACATTGACTTCAGAGATCTCAATCATCATTGTCCGAAATATGATTTCTCGGTCCCGATAACCGAATTATTAATCGACGCGATGGCCGGGTACGAGGCTCTATCCTTCATGGACGGCTATTCTGGATATAATAAAATCAGGATGGCTTGAGAAGACAAAGAATCAACTGCCTTCAGGGCCCCTCAAGGGGTATTCTGTTATAGGGTCATGCCTTTTGGTCTCAAGAACACTGGCGCCACATATCAGCGTGCTATGCATCAGATATTTAAACCGTTCCTGGGGAAATTTGTTGAATGTTACGTGGATGACCTGGTGGTCAAGTCTAGGCAGCGCTCATATCACCTGTCAGACCTTTATACCGTCTTTAAAAAATTCCAACAGCATAGATTGAAGATGTACCCCTTGAAATGCGCCATTGAGGTTACCTCAGGGAAATTCCTTGGCTTTGTTGTACGCCATTGTGGCATCGAAGTTGACCCTGAGAAGACAGAGGCTATCCTTGGATTACCACCTCCCCGAAATCTCACTGAGTTGGGGGGATTTCCAGGACACCTAGCCTATATTAGGTTGTTCATAGCCAACCTGGCAGGAAATTTTTTTCCCTTCATCAGGTTAATGAAGAAGGCGGTCACGTACTAATGGCCAGATGACTCCCAAGAGGCGTTCAACAACATAAAGAAGTACCTCTTAATCCCACCAGTGCTCATGACCCTGGTTGAAGGATGACCTCTCATCTTGTATGTGACAGCCTTAGAGTGATCACTGGGAGACTTCATCATACAAAAGAATGACGATGGCAGTGAAAACAGTCTCTATTACCTCAGTCTAACCATGATTGATGTTGAGACTCGATACTCAAACATTAAGAAGAGTTGTTTAGCCTTGGTATTCATGGTTAAAAAGTTGAGACATTATTTGCAGCATCATGAAGTCCATTTGATATCGCAGAGTAACCCACTCAAGTACATCCTCAGCTGCCCGATGCTAACCCGACGCCTATCCTGATGGGCAGTCATCCTGCAATAGTTTGACATCCAGTTTGTGCCTCAGAAAGCCATCAAGGGTCAGGAATTAGTAGAATTTTTGGCAGAGCACCCTTTGATAGGGACCACTGCACCAGAAATTGAATTACCTGATGAAGACATCTTCGAGGTTCAAGAGGATCTCCCAACATGGGAAATGTACTTCGACAGTGCCTCCCGAAGCCTAACCCAGAAGAGGAAGGATGATCATAGATTCAATAATGTGGGTTTGGGAATAGTACTTGTGCCCCCAGAAAAGGCAGTCTTTCCATATTCCTTCCTCCTATATGAAGGATGTACGAACAATGAAGTAGAATATCATGCTCTCATTGCAGGTATGGAACTCGCACTCCAGGCACAAGTACAACACCTTAAGGTAAAATGTGACTCTGAACTGGTCATCAAGCAAGTCAATGGTGACTATGATATTAAAAAGGATGAGTTGATCCCCCTATTTGACCATGTCCGAGGGTTAATGGAGGAATTATCCACAAAACCAACATTGATCTATATTCCCCGGTCTTAGAATGATCAGGCTGATGTATTAGCCAATGAGGCCACAGCCCTAGCTGACCTAGGTCAGGATGAAATGATTATCAGTATTACTCACTGTCGAATGGTATTGCCATTTGTTCAGACCAAGACAAAATAAATCCATGATGTCATTCTTTTCCCCGAGCCATATGATTCTACCACCGACTGGATGACCCCCATTGCAAACTACCTTCAACAGGGGGAACTCCCATCAAACAAGGCTGAATGAGAGAAAATACGTAGAAGGGAAATCAATGTTGTCCTATATAGTGGCGCGAGTCAACAAGAGGTCATCTACAAATGAGGCCTCAATGGAGTGCTGCTCAGATGCATTGATGGAGAAGAAACTTTTGTTGTAATGAATGAAGTACATGCCAGAGCGTGTGGAGTACATGAACCAGGGACCAAGCATTCCCATCACGTTCTAAGGCTTGGGCACTACTGGCCCACAGTGGCATGAGACTACGAGCATTTTACTACAAAATTCCACTCATTCCAGATTCATTCCAACTTCATACACCAACCCCCAGAGTTACTTCATCAAGCCAAGTACTCCTGGTCATTTTCCGTCTGGGGGATGGACGTCATGGGACCATATCCTCCTACCACGGACAAACAGCTGAAGTATATCCTCGCTGAAACTGACTTCTTTTCCAAATGGGTAGAATCCATACCCCTCAAGGAACTCAGGGCAAGAAATATTGTCAGCTTTGGGAAGACCAATATCATCCCCAGATTTGGTGTCCCTTATACCATACTGATGGACAACGACACCAACTTCTGCTCTGCTGAATTGGATAATCTATACCACGAGGATGGTATCAAGCCTAACCACTCATCCCGGTACCATGTAGCGGCCAACGGACATATAAAGGCTTTAAACAAGACCTTGTCCAACATCCTCCAGAAAATTTTGGACAATGACAAGAAGTCTTGGCTTGATAAACTCATCCATGCATTTTGGGCTTATCGAACCACAGCCCGCACCGCTATTCGGGCCACCCCGTACTCATTAGTGTACGACAGAGAGGTGGTCCTTCCCATTTAACTCTAACTTCCCCCACTCTGTGTTTCCATATGTGATCAATTATTGGGTGATGAGCAGTCAGAAAAGCAGCTAGATGAATTGGAATAGTTAGATGAGAAGCGGTTTCACACTTTGCACCATCTGGAGGTATACCAGAACCGGATCGCACGAGCCTTTAACAAAAAGGTTCATCTTCAGTCTTTCTTGGAAGGAGAATTAGTGTTGGTCCTCCAGACCCCAATGATTCCCAGTAGGAAGCCTCCAAAGATGGAGCCCAAGTGGGAGGGACAATATGTTGTACATAAGATCTCCTCCAATGGAGCATATACCTTGATCTCCATGGATGAACAATTTACAACCACACCTACAAATGCGAGATTCCTAAAGAAGTATTTCGCATAATAACTAAAGTGTTCTATTTCTCTTCCGAGTTACATGACTTTAAACTGCCAAGCACCCAATTTTCCAAAATCTACGACCTTAAACTAAGAGCATTACATCTTCACTGCATGACGTTAAACTGCATGGAGTCTGTCCTTACCGCAGGACGTTAAACTGCATGGAGTTCGTCCTTACCGCACGACGTTAAACTACATAGAATCTAATAATACCCCTCTTCCTAAGAACATGACATTAAACTGTAGGGATTTCATCCTTACCACATGATGTCAAACTGTACGGATAATAATGATTTAAAAATTCCTCCCCCCCCCCCCCCGTGTACGGACCAGACCTGCACGGGGTGTATCCCTCATCCTCACCGCACGAAGTTAAACTACATGGACAAGAAGTTTTAACAATTCCCCTCTCCCCCTGTTCATGGACCAGACCTACAAGGGGTGTACTTCATTCAGTGAACTATGTATGTCTTGATTCCTGCCCTCACAGGATACGTAGTGACGCCCAGATTCCTCGTCCTGGCCCAACCACCTCCAAATGAAATAAAATAAAAGCTAGAAAATGTACCCTTCCCCCGTGTACGGACCAGCCCTGCACGGGGTGTACATCTTCCAGGGAACTACGTTCGGATTGATTCCTGCCCTCACAGGATACGTAGTGACACCAGGGTTCCTTGTCCTGGCCCAGCCCCCTGAATAAAAGATAAAATTCCCCTTTCCCCCCGTGTACGGACCAGACTATCACATGGTTTACACCACGTCCTTGTCGCACGATGTTAAACTGAACAAAAAATGATGTTAAAAATGCCCCCTTCCCCCATGTACAGACTAGACCTGCACGGGGTGTATACCTCGTCCTTACCGCATGACGTTAAACTGCACAGACTTCATCCTTACCACATGAAGTTAAACTGCACGGACTTTTTCCGTACCACATGACGTTAAACTACACGGACATAGTCCTCACCGCATGACATTAAACTGCATGGACTTCGTCCCTACCGCATGACGCTAAACTGCACGGACTTCATCCTCACCGCATGACGTTAAACTGCATGGATTTCGTCGCGAACCACCCAAGACACACGGTGATACGAGATGGAGATACTCCTTGCACATTTTGAAGAATCCTCTCCATACATCAGACTCCACAACCAGGGCAATTATGGATCTTCATAACCATTCATAGCCATCATAAGTGGAAGTTCATCGACCCGTGGACACCATTGCATGACTATACGTACCATGCCCTTAGCAGCTCTGCATAATGATGGCCCCTGGCTCGTCTACCAAAGGCATTATTTCCATAGGCGACACTCTTCCTAGCTCCATACGCTTACCAGCCTCAGATCCCCCATACCACACCTCTTGATCTAGAATTTTATGGTGAAGTGGTTTACAAATTCGTCCCATCTTCACATCCAAGTGTTCCTAGGGTATCCCTACCTGGCTAGCCTATGTTTCCACCAGTGGTTCACATAGCGACCTGCATCAACGAAAATCAAGACATGACTAGGCTACTTTGACTCAAAGGAAAATTATAGTGAATATGTTTCTTGTATACTCAGACACCATTATCCCCACATGCCAAACTCTGCACTATGAGTGACCGTGGATCCTCATAATCATTCACGACCATCGAAAGTGGAAAGTCATCGACTCGGGGACACCTTTGTATGACTATGCATACCATGACCTCAGCGGATCTACATAATGATAGCCCCTGGCTCATCCATCAAAGGCAAGATTACCTTGGGCGATACTCTTCCTAGCTCCATACGCATACCGTCCTCAGAGCCCCCACACCACACCTCCTGATCCGGGAAAACTCAATGTTGCAGTTTACAAACTTCATCTCCCACCTTGTTCCAAGTATATTAGAGCATGTTGACCAAGTTATCCTTCGAGTGACTGCAGCAATAGTCACCCAATGGTCTGAGCTCTATGATCGATAAACTAGGAGTACCTCATCCTTACCACATGATGTTAAACTTCATGGAGTTAAGGTACACCCCCGCGCGCAAAATAAATTATCGCATGGAGCTCTCTAAGCTTTAACATCAACCTAGGATGAGTATGCCCAACATGTTCAGACATTTCCTTCCCCGATGACAGACTTCGTGGCCCAGATAATTGCGAATCTTCATAACCATTCATGGCCATCAGAAGTGGAAAGTCATCGACCTGGAGACACCTTTGCATGACTATGCATACCATGCCCTCAGTGGCTCTACATATTGATAGCCCCTGGCCCGTCAACCAATGGCATGATTTCCTCAGGTGATACTCTTCCTCACTCCATACGCTTACCGGCCTCAGAGCATTCATGTCATATCTCCTGATACAAGGATCCCTGGAACCATGATTTACACCATCAACCCCCCTCCACGTCTTGGACATGCCAGGATACTCGGGCACAGTTACATTCTAATAAAGAGTGGCCTTTTTAACTATGTCTTTACTGCATGACGTCAAATGGCACGGATCACATCTTGGACACTTGGAATAAGGCTGTAAAGACCAAGAATTAAACATCCAGGCGAATGCCTCCAACAAAAAGCATTTTCACTGGTTTAATAATGCTCCTCATCCTAACCACATGACGTTAAACTGCACGGTCAATCGTCCTTGCTGCGCGACATTAAACTGTATAGCATTGTCAAAGGAAAGAAAAATTCCCCTTGTCCTCACTACATGACGTTAAACTGCACAACATCCTTTAATAATGCTCCTCATCCTTACCGAATGATGTAAAACTGCACAAATAGCAAGATTTAAAAATGTTCCCATTTCCCCGTGTATGGGCTATACCTGCATGGGGTGTATTTTTGCGTCCTTGCCGCATGACGTTAAACTACACAGAAAATAATTTTAAAAATCCCTCTTCCCCCCGTGTACAGACTAGACCAGCACGGGGTGTATACCTCATCTGCACCGCATGAAGTTAAACTGAACAGACATTATCCTCACTGCATGACGTTAAACTTCATGGACTTCATCCTCACTGTATGACGTTAAACTGTACGGACTTCATCCTCACTACATGACATTAAACTGCACGATCTTCTTCCTTAACACATGATGTTAAATTGCACGGACTTCATCCTCACCGCATGACCTTCAACTGCACGGACTTCGTCGCGTACCACCCAAGACACACAACGATACGAGAAGGAGATACTCCTTGCACATTTGGATGCATCCTCTCCATACATCAGACTACATGACCTGGACAATTATGGTTCTTCATAACCATTCATAGCCATCGGAAGTGGAAGGTCATCAACCCGTGGACACCTTTGCATGACTATGCATACCATGCCCTCAGCGAATCATCATAATGATAGCCCCTGGCTCATCTACCAAAGGTAATATTTCCACAGGTGACACTCTTCCTAGCTCTGTATGCTTACTGGCCTCAGAGCCCCCATACCATACCTCCAAATCCAGAACTTTAAGGCGAAGTGGATTACAAGTTCTTCCCCTCTTTACATCCATGTGTTTCTAGGGTATCCCTACCTGGCTGGCCTATGTGTCCACCGGTGGTTCACATATCGACCTGCATCAACAAACATCAAGCCTGGACTAGGCTACTTTAACTCAATGGACAATTGCAGTGAAGATGCTTCTTGTATACTTGGAGACCATTATCCCCACGTGCCGAACTCTGCACTATGAGCGACTGCGGATCCTCATAAACATTAATGGCCATCGGTAGTGGAATGTCATCGACCTGGGGACACCTTTGTACGACTATGCATACCATGCCCTTAGGGGCTCTGCAAAATGATAGCCCTTAGCTCGTCCATCAAAGACAATATTTCCTTGGGTGATACTCTTCCCAAATCCATATGCTTACCGGCCTCAGATCCCCCACACAACACCTCCTGATCCGAGAAAACTCATAGTTTTAGTTTAAAACCTTCATCCCCCACCTTGTTCCATGTATATCAGAGCATGTTGACCCAGTTATCCTTCGAGTGACAACAGCAATAGTAACCCAATGGTCTGATCTCTATGAACGCTAAACTAGGAGTACCTCATCCTTACTGCACGAAGTTAAACTGCATGGAGTGAAGGTACACCCCCGTGTGCAAAATAAATTAGCACCTGGAGCTCTCTAGGCTTTAACAACAACCAGGGCCAAGTTTTCCCGACATGTTCAAACATTTCCTTCCCCGAGGACAGACTTCATGGCCCGGATAATTGAGGATTTTCATAACCATTCATGGCCATAAAAAATGGAAAGTCATAAACTGTGGACACCTTTGTATGACTATGCATACCATGACCTCAACAGCTCGGCATAATGATAGCCTCTGGCCTGTCTACCAAAGGCAAGATTTCCCCAGGCGAGGATATTCCTAGCTCTGTACGCTTACCGACCTCAGAGCCTACATGTCATCTCTCATAATCCAAGAAGCCCCAGAACCATAATTTACACCATCAACCCCCCTCCATGCCTTGGGAATGCCGGGATACTCAGGCTCGATTACATTCTAATCAAGAGCATCCTTTTTAACTACGTCCTTGCTGCATGACGTCAAATGACATGAATCACATCTTGGCCACTTGGTGTAAGGCTACAAAGACCAAGCATTAAACATCCAGGGGAATGCCTCCAACAAAAACCATTTCCACTTGTTTAATAATGCTCCTTGTCCTAACCACACGATGTTAAACTGGTCGATCAATCATCCTTGTTGCACGATGTTAAACTGCACAGCATTGGCAAAGGAAAGAAAAATTCCCCCGTCCTCATTGTATGATGTTAAACTGAACATCATCCTTTAATAAATCTCTTCATCTTTACCACATGACACTAAATTGCATCGTCAAACCCGTCACAGTTTCAGTAAAGAACATAGCCTTTTCTCTGTCCTTCAGTGCCCGGGTCAGACCGGCACAAGCCACCATCTCACAACCACGTGAGAAGGGATTACTTTACCCATTTTCAGGAAGTTCTATCTAGATGTTTCCCCCGTATCCAGGCACCCTTTCATCATAAACCATACTGTGTACTCAGAAAAATCCACCCCCGGTGGTCCCAAATCTCAACTTCCCTGATGTTGCTTGGCTATTGGAAGAATACAATCATTGACCTAAGGACACCTTTGCATGACTATGCATACCATGCCTTGAGCGGCTCTGCATATTGATCACCCCTGGTCCGTCTACCAAATGCATTATTTTCTTAGGAAATGCTTCTCGCCGTACGCCGCTTGGCCTCTGAGCCCCCAAGTCTATCCCGAGATTCGGAAACCCTCTGAGTTACAGTTTACAAAACTCTTTCACAACCCTGCCTAAATATGGTGGAACATCTCTGACAAGATTACCGAGGACCAAGAGAAGTCATTCCATTCTAGATTATGTCCCAGCTAGATGACTTTAAACTGCGCCAAGCCCCAACCATCCTTTATGCTAGATAAATACGTAGGACATGAACCTTTCTTCCACACTCTTGATTGATACAAATGTTCTCAAAACCATTCAGACATCACATACCCTTTCTGAGACACCCACGTTGGTTTTCATAATTCTCCAAGCCACCCATGGTGGTTTCCATAAGCCGGACTTTCATGAAGTCCTATTTCCATCAGAAATGGAGAGTCATTGACTTAAGGAAACCTTTGCATGACTATGCATACCATCCCCTCAGCAGGTCTACATATTGATCGCCCCTGGCCTGTCTACCAAAGGAAATATTTCTTTAGGCAATGCTCCTCCCACCTATGCACACCGACGCGGCTCCCATTCCTTGATACATGCCCTGTATGTCATTCAAATTTAAACACACTCCCTCCCAAATGCGTCTGAAGGACACCAAGACATCTTTTAATCAACCAAACCCCATTGGGGCCCTTGACCCACCATACCTGGTCAAAACTGCTCGACCTAATACATCAATAATGATAGTCTTGACGGCAGGACTTTAAACCGCCCAAGAAAAGAGGCACAAAGCCTGTTAGGCCGAAAACCCGAAAAGGGCAACCTAAGAAAAAGTCAGGCCAAACCTGCTAGGTTCACACTAAATGATCCCAGGAAAAATTAGGGAATTAAAAGAAAAGAAAAAAAATTTGTAGGGATTTTCTACAAATCCCAAGCAATAGTGGAACTATGCTCGCTTGAACCCATGGTCTAGGAAAAAGTTAGAGTTTGTTTTCCTGAGTTATGATTAATTCCGATTCAGTGATTTGTTATTTACACAACAATTATTCTAGTAACAATCAAATTTTACAGCAACAAGTGATTGATAGAGATTTTTATATCTTTCGAACAAAAAGGGAGGACATCCACAAGTTGGGGTCTCTCCCTCAAAAAAAGGGGAGATGGGTAAGTAAAATAGAGACTACAATAGTGGCTCTGATAGTCAGAAAGGAGCCTGACTCGCTCTCTCCACTAGATCAGCGACTGTGCGGTGGAGGTCATTGCAAGACTGTTCCAACAGGCCCTTCTTCCTAGATTCAACCTCATCCACCGAACGAGTATTCTCCACTATTTTTTGGAGATCGTTGATCCCTTTCATGGTGGCTTCAAGATGACCAGTCACAGCTGACAACTGATTCCTCGGCATCGTTGCCCGATCTTCACATTCATGCAACTCATGGGATATAACGATCGCCTGATCACGAGAGATCACCTCCTATTCTATCAGCTGATGGATCTGTATCGTGGATTCCTCTGGGGGTTAGGTCCCACAATGTGTGGCAGAGGAATGAGCAATTTTGTGTTCACTAGTGGCAACTTCTTCATGGGTCATGAAAACTTGGCAAGCAAGATAATGGAACTACCGATAGTCAAAGACACCCGACCCCAAACCCAGGAAGAGCTATCGAAGAGCTTCGGTCTTAGTTTCCATCTCAGCTAGAGGAGTTTCAGCAATGATCTCACAAATTCAAGGCCATTCCAACTTACACACCGCTCAGTGGTCCGCCATGACACGAGGATCTTTGGTATCCTCGCTGGATAGCACGGGAACTAAATATGGCATTGCAACCAGTGCAGGAATGTGCTCGCTAGATGTTGGTTCCGAAGCAGGAACGTATGGATCCTCTAACCCCAGTTCAGGGATGGGGATTAAGATGATAAGCCTGTTATCAACTAGAAAAACTTCCGGGATTGTCTCGCTAGGACCCGAAACCACAAGGTCGTCCTCATCCATTCCCAAGAAGGATGAACCCATCTGAACTTCAGCCACCGAATGGTATAGGAGAGGAAAATCCCTTAAGTCGCTTTGATCGATGAGCCATCAGTAGATCCTCCCTTAGAGCTGATGAGGAAGGTGCCGTGGACGCAACAGCTGCAATACCTCCTGATTTGGGAACCTTCCGGAAAACCTTCTCTAGGATCCCATCGGGATAGTGTTTTTCCCACTCTTTTGCATACTCCATGGAAAGGTCGGCGGCCACCCCCACGACAGGCAGGGGAATGCTCGTGTCAGATGCCTCCCACATTAACATCAGCCACTATTGATGAAGTATGGCTGGGTGCAGTCCTCGAGACTAAGGAGGGGGAAGGGAAACTTGGACTTGCATACACCCAAACTGGCGAGAAAAACAATACAGGACATACAGCTCGCACAGATAAACCCCGTCGATCCGCCCAGATAGAAATACATCCTATAGAGAGATCATGTAATAATTCTCCTCCAGGATCCCCCAACTATTGTCATCTAAGATGCTAGAAGGGGTGGGGTAGGGAGTGAATGAAAACTGGGAGAAGTCACTCAGAAGCTCGAGGACTTCACTAGAGATGAGGGATTTCAAGCAAACTCAAGCTATATCTAGCAGGGTAGGCCAAAAAGTAGGAAGCAGGATGGAAATTTTGTGACGATACTCATAACAGTGAAAATGATCCGCAACCCAGCCATACAGAAATTGAAGTGGCCCACTCAGATGGAAGGGTGGCCCGCCCTTCTGCATGTGACCCAACAGTTCATAAATACGAGCCAATGTGGGCACAACCAAATTCACCAGGCGCCCCTCTTCCAGCTCAACTGCCATCATCAGGGTGAAAGCCCCGATGCCAGGATTAATATCTTGAGAAGGGAATGACCACTCTGTTAGGAACATAACAAACAAACCTGCCAGCCGGATCATAGGCAGCACGCCGGGGTTCACCTTGTAATTCCATGAAAGGTAGTCTTCTGCATCCAGAACCTCCCATTAGGAACCTGGGGAGGTTTGTGGCTGTTGAGAAGGATGAGTCCTCGGGTTCTTGATCTTTGGAACATGAACAGTGGTGTTCAGAAATAACCCTATCAAGATATTATATGGAATAAGAGAGCAGGCACGTAAGGCCTGACCCAGTGATTGTTCCGCCATAACCAGAAGATCCCATGCTAATAAAGGCACTTGTTCGACATCGCCCCTTGCATCAGAAGAAGGCATAAGGATTTCATACATTTTACCAATAACCGGGAGCCCTCCCAATTGATGGATATCTCACAGACTAACACCAACTTCACCATGGGCAAGGTGGAAAAAATTGGTGCTTGAACACCATCGACTGAGTAGGTCTGGAAGGACCAAGGATGGTGGGTAAATAGAAAATTGGGATTCCCACACTGTGGAGTATAAATTGACTGCTTCCAGTGATTCAGGAGACTCTCGGCAGTGATGATGGGCCCAAAAATCCTAGGCCCAGTCATTTGAGAAGAGCCCGCCAGACCGAAGATCCCACCTAGGAATCCACCCCGCATCAGGATCTACTCGATCAAGGTTGATAATTGAAGGTTAACTTTTGAAGAAAGATTCCTGAGAAAAGTTTCAGGCGTGCTGATAACGTTGGGTCCAAACAGAGCCTCTCAAAATGAAGGCGTCTTTCTGGTCAGAGTCAGAAACCATCTCCCCCGATTGGGTAAGGTTTTCCTGAATAAACATGGACGATGCTTCCATGAAAGGAGAAGGAAGACCTGAGAATGTGCGGGGAATAAGGACATCATCTTGAAGACCGAATCCATGAAGCGGAAGCCGATTTGATATTGGATAATTTGGGAGCTCAGGAGGGAGAAGGTCCTTCAAGACACCGTCGTCAGGAACGATGAACCGACTAGGGTCCTCTTGGATGTTCTCTGCTCCGCGAATCATAGCTAAACGTCTCCATGAACCAATTGGGAGAGGTTCTATAGCAGACCTCAGTGAAGAACAAGGGGGAACCATATTTTCTCCCTACACGACGAAAGCCGACAAGTGGTTAGTCCAGAATAAAAAAAAATTCGGACAAATGTACCAAATATATAGATGAGGATCAGTTGAGGAGACTTCATAGCAAAGTCTGTGAGGAGGCCTCAAAGGATGGTTTTCGATGAAATCATCCCGTGAACCAGCCCTTCGCAAAAGTAGTCTGTGAAACCCTAGCCCACGGAGCGTTGGCCAGAAAACCGTGGACTAGGTTGCTCTGCGGAATTTCAATCTCGAATTTAAGTGGTTAAATTTGGAAGACATAGAAACTTTTAAAGTTCATAAGATTCTAGTCCACGGAGAAATGAAACTGTGGAGCACCAAAACCACAAAGTGAGTTCCTACATGGCCTATCGAGACATACTTTTTAATCAATTAAAAGTGTTAGTTCACAGATGGGACATTTATCATTGGATGAATAACGGCACAAATGAGAAATGGTTCGCGGAAGTAGCAGGCGGTTCGTGGATGAAGCGTTTTGCGAAGGAACAAGCAGACGCAAACAAAAAAGCTCTGGTTTCATGATTAATTCGGTAAATGACAAATGAAGGGCCCCACGTATTTATAGGAATGGTCCCCTACAGGGTCCACCTCTCTCCTACCGAACTTTAAGGACCAACCTACATCAGAATAGCCTCCTCTTCGTTCCGATTGGACCCCATTCCAATGGGGGGCATTTGTTGGGTCTTGAAAAAACCACAAAAGAGAATGATGATCCCCTTTAACTCAAGGGAGATTCTTCCCAATTTCCGTTAAAAAGGATTTGGAAAATGTGGAAAATACTCAAGGATGGTGAAGGAGGAACCGGTCCACGGACCGGTCTAATGTTAACGATGCACGAATGGTTCTGTGAAGCGTCCCTCCTCCGTGGACCGTCGTCGTTCACGAGATGGAGGCAGAGATCCTCCGTGGTCATGAGGTGGGATAGGTGCCAACCTGGTTCACCATTGTGGACCACCCCAGCCATGAGATGCATCAGTAGGCCTAAACCACCTCCACTTTCATTCGAGAAATGGAGGCAGAACCCTCCACGGCCGCGAAGCACTCCCTGAGTTTGGTTCGCGAAGAAGTGTTTAATACCCCGTGAATTACGGGTCGACCAAGTCATCCGTGAACCGGGTTTTCATTCATGGGCCTCCACAAAAGGTACCGCTAGACCATAGATACATCTCTTCCACCATTCTATAAAAAGAGACTGAGGGGGAAGATGATTCAGTTTCAGAAGGAGGACGGAGAGTACATCAGTCGGATTCGGGTGGAAGGATTTTGAAGGAAGGATAAGGATTTCAGATGTTCCAATTCGCGAACCAGAGTAGGTATGAACCCGGGAACGAATTAATAAGGAATAAAAAAGGCATAATAACTTGGTGAACCATGAACTTAAAATAACAAACAAGAGAAGACTGTGAACCAGGGTCCCTCCGCGGATGTACTCCCTGTGAACCAGGGAGTTTATGCCTCTTTTTCGATCCGCCACGCCGCGTAGCACCCTCCTACGCGGGCGAATCCCCGACCGACGAGCCTCCGACAGGTGCCTCCATTGGACACCACTGCTTGCATGGAACCCTCAATGGACCACCCTAGTTCACGGAATGAACCCGGAGTCGCGAACCACCTTGGTTCGCAGGATGCCCATCAGTCTGCAGACCACCATGATTCGCGGATCGAACCCAGAACCGCGAACCACCTTGGTTCGTGGGATTCCCTTTAGTTTGTGGACCACCATGGTTTGTGGATGGCCTCTCCAGCTACATAGCAATTCCTTATGTGAAAAGCACCACCACCCATACCTCTGTGTGGCATGCCAAAACCTTTGGGGTTCACATTGCCCGAGCCAGATAAAATCCTCACAATTTCAATTCGAACTGATCTTTTGCAACCTTGTCATTGGCCTACTCATCATCCCTGATTCAAGGCCTCCACTAGAGCCACCAGATTCGTGTGGTGTAACCCTCATGCACATCAGCGCTCCATTTTGAGTTCACATACGCACGGTAAATAGGGGCAAAGGGGTTTCCCCAACCCTTGGGCAGATTCCCAAAGCATGAATGGGTTTACATTCCCACGGTAATGCGGGGTCTAATCTAGAGAGCCCCCTTCCTGCCTATACTCGCCAGGATGGGGGACTACACGCTTCAGCGGTCGAGCACTTCTCCCCTCCCCAGAGAGGGGCGACATACCCATCAGAAGGCAGCCATCCCCATGCACCTCGGTACTTCTCCAGGTACTTCCCCAAGGAACAAGAGAGGTAACGGGCACCAGAACACCCCTTTCCCTATCCCGTTACACATTATCACCATGGGTGTCCATCTCAGAGTAAGTCCCGACTTTATGGGCTACCCTCATGCGTAATCCCCACTCCACTTCTCATAGACAAACCATTCACGACATGATCCTTTGGTTCATGCTGCCTATTATTTCTCACATCGAGCATGACTCATGTGGGCTTAGATTAAGCATCGACCATGACATCCTCTTATGGGCCTCCTCAGAGTGTAAGCCCCAATCCATCATCCTGGGCCTCCTCAAAGTGTAAGCCTCAATCCATCACCTTGGGCCTCCTTAGAGTGTAAGCCCCAATCCATCATTCTGGGTTGCCTTAGAGCGTAGGTCCCAAGACAATGCAAACTACCAGGAATTTGATTCCCTACCATAGGGATATGAAGGAAGCCTCCATGAGGTTCAAGCCTGATCACCAACTGACTCCTGGGTCCACCTATATGTCGGTTCTCTGACGCTCACCTTTCAAACTACATGGACTTTGATCCCTGTCCCCATGGAAGGATACGTAGGAAGCCTCCATGAGGTTCAAGGCCAACAACCGGTCGATCCCACTATCTTCACATCGGTTCAATTTTCCACTCCTAGTTCCGCCTCAATGAGTTCCGACTCCTCGGGGTCATTAATCCAATGAGGGATGGTAAACCTCGGGCATAAATGATTCTGAACCCCTGTGCCCAGCTGACCATGGTCAACCAGGAGAAATCCGTGGATGCTATGCTTGGGTATAAACCAAATATTCACAAACATATGAATATGTATTAAATCTATAAGAGAGTCCCAGAATTGGCAATAATTCCCCCAAAAGGGTGCGATGAGCCCGAATTCCCATCCTCTCGACCAATGTGATTTTTTAAGAATCTCTAGCCAAATAGCCCGGTGAACGCCTTCCTTTGGAAAGCAGGTCCACACATCGTCGGATGTAGAACCGTTGGGCGCTTTGAGACTGACCTGAAACAAGGGGTTTTAGGGATTTTATAAATTTTTACGGTTTTTAGGTGTTTAAGTGTTTGTATGTTTTTATGTTTTTCTTGGGTTTTTCTTTGGAGTTATGGTTTTTTCATTTTAAATGACTTTTATTGATTTTTAGAGGTTTTATGGTTATTTGGGGTTTTAAGGATTTTGAGGGTTACTATGGTTTTTTGGTGTTTTAGTGTATTATATGGTTTTTATAATTTTATATGTTTTAGGGGATTTTTTTAGTTTTTTAATGTTTTATTACTAATTTTGGTTGTTTAAGGGGTTTTTAAATTTTTAATGGAATTATATTTTTTTAGGTTTTCAATTTTATATAAGGGGTTTTCAGGGTTTTAGGGGTTTTTAAAATTTAGGGTATTTAGTGATTTTTAGGATATTTATATTTTTCATGGTAATTAGGGATTTTGAGGGTTTTGAGGTTTTTTTTGGGTTTTAGGGTTTTTATGGTTTTCTTAGGTTTTAGGGTTTTTTGTGTGATTTAAGGTTTTTAAGAGTTTTTAGTGCTTTTATCATTTTTGGATTTTAAAGGGTATTTATAGTGTTTAGTTGTTTTTAGGGTATTATGGATTTTAAGTGTTTGTGTGGGTTTTAGATGTTTTTATGTTTCTAAGTGATTTTTAGGATTTTTAGTTTCTTTTAGTTGCTTTCAAGGTTTTATCATTTTTTTTATGTTTTTACGGTTTTTTTGTGTTTTTAGTTTTTTATGTTCTTCTTAGGGGTTTTCAGTGTTATTAGAGTTTTTTAAATTTTCATAAAATTTAAAGGATTTTAAATTTTTTATTATTTTCATGGATTTTTAAGTTTTTAGTGTTTTTTGGGTTTTTTGGTTTTTTTGGATAATAGGGTGTTTTTTGAGTTTTCATGGAGTTTTATGGTTATTAGATTTTTTTAACATTTTAGTTTTTAAAGGGTTTTTATTGTTTAAGTTCGGTTTTTTGGGTTTTTATGAGTTTTTGGGGTTTTCAATGTTTTTTGGGGGCTTTATAGTTTTTAGGGTGTTTATCATTTTTTATGTTTTTAGGGGTTTTAGGTGTTTTTAGTTTTTTAGGGTTTTCCTATTGTTTTTTCAAGGTTTTTAGGGGTTTTTTGATTTAGTGATTGTAGAGTTTCTTTCTGATTTTTTTGATTTTAAGTGTTTTCAGGGATTTTGAGGCTTTTAATGATTTTTTAAGATTTTTAGGATTCATTTTTTGTTTATTTTTTTTGAGTTTTTTTTGGGATTTATGTTTTTTTAGATTTTTGGATGTTTTTTGGATTTAATGGGCACTAATAGTTTTTAGTGACATTAGGGTTTTTATGTTTTTTAGGGGTTTTATGGTTTTTATAGTTTTTAGCGTTTTTATGGTTTTTAATTGTTTTTAGGTTTTTAAGGATTCTGTAGGGGTTTTTTGGGTTTTTTGGGTTTTCAGTGTATTTTACATTTTTTGGTATTTTTAGGGATTTCTAGGATTTTTATTGATTTTGGGGATTTTAAGCGATTTTTCTGGGTTTTTTGGTTTTTAGTGTGTTTGTAGTTTTTATGGTCTCGTTTGTTTTTAGGGTTTTTTTGAGTATTTTAGTTTTTTCAAGATTTTTTAGCGTTTTTTAATATTTTTTGGGGTTTAAAGGATTTTTGGATTTTTTTTATTGGGATTTTAATGGTTTTATGAGTTTTAATGGTTTTTATGGTTTAGGGTTGTTTCATTTTTAGGGATTTTAGAGTTTCTCTAGGTTTATAGGTTTTTCAGAGGTTTAAGTGTTTATACATTGTTATGTTCTTGTTTCGATTATATGTTTCTTAGGTTTTTCTTGTGGTTTTTGAGGGTTTTATGGGGTTTTATGTTTTTTTGGATTTTTAAGGAAAATTTAGGATTTTTATGGGTTTTAATGTTTTTTTTTGATTTGTATGTTTTTAGAATTTTTATGGTTCTTAGGGTTTTGGGGGTTTGTTTATGTTTTTAGGATTTAAAGGGTTTATAGTTTTTAATGGTTTAGAGGTCTAAAGGTTTTTTATAGTTATTAATGTTTTTAGAGTATTTATTGGTTTTTAGGCGTTTTTATTGTTTTTTTGGGTTTTAGTGTTTTGTAGGGTCTTATTAGTGTTTTTAATTTTTTCTATTTTTATTGATATTTTATCTTTTTAAGGTTATCTTAGGGGTTTTCATGTGTTTTTTTCTTTTTCATTTTATGTATTTTATTCCTTTTTATGATATTTATAGTTTTTTGTGATTTTGGGGGGTTTTGGGTTTTTTAAATTTTTAGGGTTTTTAGGGTTTTAAGTATTTTTAGGTTTTCAATTTTTTCCATGAATTTATAATAGTTTTTTGTTTTTATCATATTTAGGTATTTTTAGTGTATTTTTGATTTTTTTTGGATTTTATGGGTTTTAGGGATTTTTAGGGTTTTTAGGGTTTTAAGTATTTTTAGGTTTTCAATTTTTTCCATGAATTCATAATAGTTTTTTGTTTTTATCATATTTAGGTATTTTTAGTGTTTTTTTGATTTTTTTTTTTGGATTTTATGGGTTTTAGGGATTTTTAGGGTTTTTTGATTTTTAGGTTTTTAATGGTTGTTTGGGGTTTTAGGTGTATTATTTTGTTTTTTGGGTTTTAATGTTTTTTTAGAGTTTTCTAAGCATTTTAGGGGTTTGAATAGTTTTTATAGTTTTTGGTGGGTTTTAGGATTTCTATGGATTTTTAGGGGTTTTAGGGTTTTAAGTGGTTTTTATTGTTTTTTGGGTTTTAGGGTCTTTTTAGGGTTTTTAGGGTGTTTAGGATTTTTAGGTTTTTAGGGGGTTTAGGGTTTTTATGTTTTTAAGGTTTTCATAGGGGTTTTCATGGTCTTTAATGTGTTTTATATTTTTAATATTTTTGTATATTTTTTAGTATTTTTTGGTTTTATGTGTTTTATGGATTCTAATGGCTTTATGAATTTTATGTGTTTTAAGGTTTGTTTACTGTTTATAGGATTTTAAAGGTTTTTTAGGTATTAATGGATTTTTTATTGGTTTTTTTTGTTTAAGGTATTTTTTTGATGGATTTTTTTTTTCTTTGGATTTTTATGGTTTTTGTAGTTTTTAAAAATTTAAAGGGGTTTTATGGTTTTTAAGGGTTTTTTTGGGATTAAGGTTTTTTTTGGGTTTTCTGGGGTTTTATTGATTTTTATGGTTTTGTAGGTATTATAGTTTTTAACAATTTTTGGGGTTTAAAAGGTTTTTATAGTTTTTAGTGGTTTTTGTGATATTAATGGGATTTTATGGTTTTTAATGTATTTCATAGGTTTTATGGTTTTTATGGATTTTATAATTTTTTAGGGGTTTTTTAGTGTTTTTACCATTTTTAGGATTTTAGGGGTTTTAAGTGTTGTTATGTTTTTAAGCTTTTAATTGGGTTTTCAATGTCTTTTGGAGTTTTTTATGTTTTAAGCAATTTTTAAGTCTTTTTTAGGATTTTTTGGGTTTTTACGGTTTTAGTGATTTTGAGTGGTTTTAGGGGTTCTTTCAGGTTTTTAGGGTTTTCATGTTTTTTTGGTTTTAAGGATTTTTTTTGTTTTTTTAATGATTAATAGGTTTTTAGAGTGTATTAACATTTTTAAGGGTTTAGAGGGTATTTAAAGTTTCTAGTGGTTTTTGCGTTTTTATGGGTATTAGGGTATTTTTAATAATTTTAAAGGATTTTATGGTTTTTCAATGGATTTAGGGTTTTTAGTGTCATTTTGGTTTTTTTCGGGTTTTCATTTTTTCATTTTTAGGGGTTTTAATTATTTTTATGTTTTTATGAATTTTTTATATTTTTCATGGATTTTAGGGGTTTTTGTGTTTTCATATAGTTTTTGTGCTTTTTTGGGTTTTTATGGTTTTAGGGGTTTTAGTGATATTGAGGAGTTTTTAGGGGTTTTAGCATTTTTAGATTTTTAGGGGTTTTAAGTGTTTTTTGTTTATTAAAATTTGCTTAAGAAGTTTTAGTGTTTTTAGGGTTTTTTATATTATTGTTATCTTTAGGGATTTTTTAGTATTTTATTATTTTTTAGGTTTTTAGGGATTTTTAGTGTTTTAGGGGATTTAAGGGTTTAGGGTTTTGTGGTTTTGGGGGGTTTTGGGGTTTTAAGGGGGTTTTATGGGATTTAATGTTTTTTAGATTTATTAAATGTTTTTAGGGGTTTAAAGGTTTTTAGTGTTTTTAGTGGTTCATTAGGTTTTTGATGGGTTTTAGGGGGTTTTATGGTTTTAGGGGTATTTTATTAGAATTTAAGGGTTTTAGAATTTTTTAGGTTTTTATGGGTTTCTTGTTTTTTATGTTTTAAGGATTTAATATTTAGTTTTAACGGTTTTTAAATTTTTATGGATATTAGATATTTTTTAGTATTTTTATGATTTTTGGGGTTTTTACGTATTTTAATCTATTTTCGAAGGATTGTTGAAATTGGAAAGGTCCCACACTAATTAATAAAGTGAAATAATCCAAAAATGGTATGAAAATTCAAGTTCTGGATGAGTTTAATTATATTCATATAGTGATTTTCAGTGCTTCTTGGATTTTGGATCCTCCTACAGTGCATAATAAAGTTTATGAGAATAATGATGAGGTTAAGAATCATGTTATATACAATTACCATACTGGGCTATCCCTGAATCACTCACTTATGATAAATGAACTTTTAGGATTGGTTAATGTTGTTCACAATTCTCTAGGTGCCACCTCTTATTCCCCTACCCAGGTGAGGGATTAGGAAGAACCTAAGGTGTCTCATGAGTCCTATTAAGAGGTAGTCAAAGGTGTCTAATTGAACTCCAATGAGTCCTTACATGATTTTGGTGATCTAGCCTATCATATTAAGTAGGTTTATTTAAATTTGATATCTATGAAATGTAAATAATCTATGACTGATTCAGATGGTTATATCCCACCAAACCTAAGGAAGACTCAGAAGTGTAGAGACTATTCTAGCATAAAAGAAAAATTGTCAATATATATTTTGATTCCACTAGGACATAAAAAATATCCCCCCACAAACTAATAATTTTGAACCTTTTTTCTCACATATTAATTATTATTATTTTAAAGATTTCATATTTGATAAATATATTGAACCATCTTTGAAATATGCTTATAGGGTTCAAAGGAATTTGGGAGAGGAAATGTTATATTAGGTGAGGTAACAAGATGTAGTTATTTATGAAAAAAACATGAGTAATTCACAATGGATATATATATTCGTATAAAAAAGTGAATAGTTTCTAAAATAGTGGAATATTTTAAAATAATTCATGAATTTAAGTACAATGACATTCCATGGTATGGAATTTTCTTTCCATTACTCTTTTTCTTGATAAATGTGGAGTATTTTATAGGACTTTTTTTGGATTGATGTTCCCTATAGAAATATTTTACCAGAAAAAATGGGAATTTTGATTTTACGTCTTATTGTATGATTTGGAGGATTTTTTTCCTTTTTTATTAAAGGTTTAAACTATCAAAAAGATCATCCATTTGAACTTGGGTGATGACTCAACAGTTTTCTCTGGATGTTTCATTCATATTAGTTCATATATCATGGAATTATGGTTGATGTGTCTACTAGAGGCCACAAATTCATGCTTTTCAGGTGTTTGTGTTCTTTTTTAGTGCCTATAATTTCTTCAGTCAGTGACGTCTTTCATTACGGAAGGATTTTAGGAAATTTTGTTGTTGATCAAGATCTTATTATTTGTGTTGTTATCTTTGAATTATTTTTTAGAACTTTAATTGGCTGTCTGAAAGAACTTCATATGGAACTCTTGAGTTCCATATTGATAGTTGATGATTCATATAGATTCTTGGCATATTCATTTTTGATATTAATTTTAATGAATGAATGGGTTTTTATACTGATTCCTCTAGTAGAGTGATGTTAGGACCTTTTAGATACTAGTAGGGATCAGATAAAAATCATTATTTTGATCATTTTTCTAATTATTCAGGAACTAGAGTAATGTTACTGCACTTTGATCAGAATACCTTTGTTTTAATGTCTTTTTATTTTTATGTCTGATGTTCTAAACTTGATGGGTGTTGGCTTTTAATGGAATGTAAGCATGTATTTTATTTTCTAGGAAGCACTGTCAATTGTGTTGATTTATTTCAATCATGACTATGATGGATAATTCATGGATTTGATGATTTCATTTTTTATGGGATTTTCTATTCTTGAATGTTTCACCCTTTATTTTTTTTAGTAAATCTCAGCACATTAAGATTTTTGAGAATGGGTGATGTCAAAACCTTTTTCTGTTGGTTTATTTATTCAATATTAGCGATACATTTCCACACTCTTGTTAATTTTTCTCCTGGAGGGTAAAATTTTCTACTTATGAGGTGTTAGGTTACTCTTAGAATAGCTACATTTATTGGATGAGGTGATTTCTATGTAAAAGGAATGATGTTTTGGGAAAGTATGATTAAATGAGAGCTTTAGTATGTGTCTTTTTTGTAACCTCAACATGTATCTTCCTCAATTATCTAATGGTGTAAACACGTTACACATCAAGAATGTATTGTTACTTTTTTTCTTTTAAAAAAATTATGGCATAAATTGGGTGACCAATTTATGTCACATATTTTTGTAAAAAAAAATTCATGGTTTATAAATTTTTCTTAGGGGTTTTAATATTTTTTACATTTTTAGCTATTTTTAGGGGTATTTATGATTTTTTTTGCTTTTATAATTTTTTGGGACATTGAAGGTTTTAGGGGTTGTTTTAGTTTTAATTTTCTATTTTGGGTTTTTAGGGTTTATTTGATGTTTTTATTGTTTTATGTTTTTTTAATTTTTTTTAATTTTAATGGTTTTACAGGGTTTTAGAATTTTTACTGGTTTTTTGGGTTTTTTGTGTTTTTATGATTTTTAGGTGTTTTCATGTGTTTTTGGAATTTTAGTGTCCTTTTTTGGTTTTTTTGGGATTCCGTGTTTTTTTATTTTAGGGATTTTGAGAGTTTTTAGATTTTTACGGTTTTCGTAGGGTTTTTAGGTTTATTATATTTTATCAATTTTAGGTCTTTTTAATGATTTTTATGATTTTTATGGGTTTTTTGGGTTTTAGAATTTTTTTATTTATTTAAGTGTTTTTAGTGTTTTTAGTTTTTAATGTTTTTTTTGAGATCTTGGGGTTTTTTATAATTTTTTACGTTCTTATGGATTTTAAGTTTGATTTAGTTTTTATGGTTTTCATGATGTTTTTCTGAGTTTTTATGTTTTTTTATGTTTTAGTGATTTATTAGGGATTTTTAAGGTTTTTTATATTTATAGGGGGTTTTAGGGTTGTTATAATTTTCAGGTTTTTGGAGTTTTATGTATTTTTAGGTTTTTAGGATTTTCTTAGTCATTTTTAGGGTTTTTAGGGCTTTTATCTATTTTTTGGGATTTTTAGATATTTTTTTAGTATTTTTATGGTTTTAGGGTTTTTATGGATTTTGAGGGGTTTAAGGGATTTTATTATTTTTATATTTTTTATAGTTTTTAATGTTTTTTGGGGTTTAAATGTTTTTAGAGTTTTTAGTGATTTGTAGTTTTTTATGGTTTTTTGGGTTCTTAATGATTTTATGAGGTTTATTGTTTTTTAGATTTTAGGGTTTTTAAGTTCATTTAGGGTCATTATCTTTTGGTTATATTCATAGGGTTTTTATGTGTTTTTAGATTTTTTAATGTTTTCTTATTTTTTTTAGGGTTCCTATGGATTTGTTTTTCATTTTTATGACATTAGTGGATTTGTTTTTGATTTTTATGGGGTTTTAGGGTTGTGATGGATTTTGAGGGGTTTTGGGGTTTTTTTGTTTTGGTTTTAGGTATTTTTTAATCATTTATGACTTTTTATCATTCTACGGGTTTAATGGTTTTTTAGAATTTTTAGTTTTTTATGGATTTTATGTGATTTTAGTGTCTTAAGTATTTTAATGGTTTTTAGGGGTTTTAATGGTTTATGGGTTTTTAGGGTTTGTTGAATTTTTAGGTTTCTAATAGTTTTATGACTTTTTAGGAATTTAATGTTTTCTTAGGGTTTTTCATGGTTTTAGGGTTTTTTTATTTTATAATGATGTTTTTCTGAATTTTTTGGGATATTTAATGGGTTTTAGGGTTTTTGGGGATTTTGAGAGTTTTATGGTTTTTTGGGTTGTTGTAGTTTTATGTTGGGGGGGGGGGGTTAGGGGTTTGTTGAAATTTTTAGGAAGTTTTATGCTTTTTTAGAGTTTTTCAATGTTTTTATAGGTTTAAAGTGGTTTTAGAGTTTTTATTAGTTTTATGGTTTTTAAGGTTTTTAGCATTTTTAATGGTTTTGGAGTTTTTTTTGTTATTAAGTGTTTTTATGTTTTTAGGGTCTTTTATTGTTATTTAATGTTTTGTATTGTCTTTATGAATTTTAGGGATTTTATGCTATTTTATGTTTTTATGGGTTTTCATGGGGTTTTTAGGTTGTTAGTGTCTTTATGTTTTTGGGTATTGTAGGGATTTATTTGGACTTTTATATGTTTTTATCGACTTTAGGGATTTTGAGGGGTTTGGAGGTTTTTGGGGGAGGGGGTTTAACATTTTTTTGGGTTTTTAGGGGTTTAATGTTTTTTTAGATTTTTATTGGTTTCTTTATATTTTCTGGGTTTTTAGGGTGTTTTAGATTTTTAGGGATTTTAGGGCTCATTTTTATTTTTATGGGTTTGCAGAATTTTATTGGTTGTTAATGGTTTTTATGGTTTTTATGGGTTTTTTGGGTTTTAGGGTTTTTCTCTATCTCATTGGGTTTTAAATTTTTTTATAGTTTTTAACATTTTAAGGGGTTTAAAGGGTTTTTAGAGTTTTTAGTTGGTTTTTCGGTTTTTATGGTTTTTATGGTTTTTATGGGATTTTATGGTTTTTAGTGATTTTCATTGGTTTTATGTTTTTTTAGGGGTTTTTTGTTTTTTGTTTACTTCAAGTGTTTTTAGGATTTTATGGTTTTCTTACGGTATGTCATGTTTTTAGGGGTTTTTACATTTTTTAGTGATATTTAGAGTTTTTTTACGATTTTTATTATTTTTAATGGTTTAGAAGATTTTGGGGTTTCAGTGGTTTAGTTTCTTTTTAGTTTTTATAGTTTACATAGGGTATTTTCGTTTTTTAGGTATTTAGGGATTTTGATGGATTTTAATGGTTTTAATGGGTAATAGGATCTTATATACATTTTTTTGGTTTTTTGGCTTTTAATTCATCTTTTAGGGTTTTGTAGGTTTTTAATGTTTTTTAACCTTTATAGGGGTTTATATGATTTTTAGAGTTTTGATTATTTTCTACGCTTTGACGGTGTTTGATGGTTATTTATTATTTTAGTTAATTTAATGTTTTTATGGGGGTTTAGGGTTTGTAGGGTATTTTTTAATGTTTGTCAGGTTTTTATCATTTTTTTGGTTTTTAGGGGGTTTAAGTGGTTTTAGGATTTTAAGGATTTCTTATGGTTTTTTAGGGTTTTTGGCATTTTTATGTTTTTACTGATTTTTTGAGTTTTTTAGGATTTTTAAGGGTTTTATTTATTTTATAGAGTTTAAGGGGTTTTTGGTTTTCTTAGATTTTGTAGGGTTTTTAAGGTTTTTAGCATTCAATAGGTTTTTAGTGGTCTTGTGTGTTTTTCGGTAATAAGGGTTTGTAAGTAATTTTTTGGGGTTTTAGGGTTTTTTATGTTTTTAGTAAATTTTTGGGGTTATAAAGGATATATATTAGGTTTTAGGGTTTTATGGATTTTGTATGTTTCTAGGGATTTTAAGGGTTATTTTATGTTTTTTGAGTTTTTTTGTGTCTTTTTGGGTTTTCTAGTTTTTAATGTTTTTTATATTTTGGGGTTTCTTATAATTTTTAGGTTTTTTAAGGGTTTTGGGTGTTTTTATCATTTTTATGTTTTTAGGAGTTTCATGTTTTTTATGTTTTTATGGTTTTTATGGTTTTTTAGATTTTATATTATATTTAGGGCTTTTTATTTTTTTAGCATATTTATTTTTTTAGGGATTTTAAGTGTTTTTTGGTTTTTAAGTGTTTTTTTTGGGTTTTCATGGTTTTTACATTTTAGGTATTATTATTATTTTTATGGATTTTAGTGTTTTTAAAAAATTTGAGGGGTTTTAGGTTTTTAATGATATTTTTTGTTTTTACGATTTATTTATTTTTTAGTGTTTTTATGGTTTTTAGAGTTTTCTAACGTTCTATGGATTTGAATTAATTTTAGTGTTTTTAGTGGTTTATGGTTTTTATGGTTTTTTTGGGTTTTTAATGTTTTAGGGGTTTTATGGTTTTAGTGGTTTATGGCTTCTTAAGTTTTAGCATTTTAATGTTTTAAGGTGTTTTAAGTCTTTTTAGGTTTTTAAGGTTTTCTTAGTGATTTTTTGGATTTTATATGTTTTTAAATTTTTACGGATTTTTTCATTTTACGGGGATTTAGGATTTTGGGAATTTGGAGAGGTTTTGTGTTTTAAGGATATTTTAAGGTTTTTTTGGTTTTTTTGGTTTTTAAAGGTTTTTTTATAATTTAAATTTTTTATGATTTTTTTATAGTTTTTTAATTTTTTTAGGGGATTAATGGGGTTTTAAGATATTAGGGGGTTTTAGGGTTTCTAGGGTTTTTTTTATGGTTTTAGGTGTTTTATGGTTTTTAGGTGCTTTATGGGTTTTAGGGTCTTTTAATGTTTTTTATTTTTTTAGGGTTTTCAGGGTTTTTAGGGGATTTATGTTTTATAGGTTTTTAAGGTTCTCTTAGTTTTTTCAGTTCGTTTTGGTTTTTTATGATTTTAGGTATTTTGAATTATTTTTTATGATTTTTATTGGTTTTTTGAGTTTTCTGTGATTTTGAGTGTATTTAGTGTTATTTGGGGTTTTTGGGGTTTTAGTAATGTTTTTGGTTTTTTGTGGTTTTAAATGTTTTTAGGTTTTTAATTTTTTCTTAGGGTTTTTATATTTCATGGGTTTTTTATATTTTTAAGGAATTTTATGGGATTTTTTATTTTTTTATAGTGTTTAGGGTTTTTAAGGATTCTTTGGTTTTTCATGTTTATTATGGTTTTCTATTTATTGGGTTTTTAGGATTATTTTGATTTTTTAACAGTGTTTAAGAAATTTTTTTTTGTTTTTAAAATTTTTATGGGTATAAAGGGGTTTTAGATATTTTAGAGGGATTTTAGGTTTTTCTTGGGTTATTTAGGATTTAATGTTTTTATGGGTTTTATGATTGTTATACTTTGTAGGGTTGAGGGGTTTTAGCAGTTTTAATGTTTTTTAGGTGCTTTAAGAGTTGTAGGTTTTTAAGGTTTTTTAGGGGTTTTCATGTTTTAAGGGTATTTTATATTTGATGGATTTTTAGGTATTTTTGTGATATTTATGATCTTTATGGGTATTTTGGGTTTTAAGAATTTTTTGGGGTTTTGAGTTTTTAGGGTTTTAAATGATTTTTTAGAGTTTTTGAAATTTTTAAGGGATTGATGGGTTTTTTGATTTTTAGTGTGTTTTTTGGTTTTTATGGATTCTTTGGTTTTTTATGATTTTTAGGGGTTTTAGTGTCTTTTTAGTGTTTTATAGTTTTTAGTATTTTTTATCTTTTTAGGGGTTTTAAGTGTTCTTACGTTCCTAAGGTTTCCTAAGGGTTTTCATTATTTTTTTGTATTTTAAATATTATATATTTTTAGGTATTTTTATATTTAATATGATTTATTTGGTGTTTTAGGGATTTTGATGGTGTTTCTGTGCTTTAGGGTTTTAAATCTTTTTTGGGTTTTTAGCATTTTAGGTTTTTTGGGTTTTAAGTGTTTTTAGGTCTTAAAGATTTTGTTAGGGGTTTTAGGGTTTTTTACATTTTCAAGGATTTTTGGGAGTTTTTTAGGATTTATATGGATATTTAGGGGTTTTATTGATATTGAGGGTTCTTTTTTGGTTTTTTGGGGGTTATATGGGTTTTTTGTTTTAGGGTTTTTGGATTTTCTTTGATTTTAATTGGTTTTAGTGTTTTTATCATTTTTATGGTTTTAAAGGGTTTTGGGTTTTTTCGTGGGTTGTTTTTTATTTTAGGGATTATTTTGGTATTTTCATGTTTTATGGGGTTTTGGAGATATTATGGTCTTTTATGGTTTTTAGAATTTTTTAGGTATTTTAATTGTTTTTATGTTTTAAGGTTTTATTTGGGGTTTACAAGGATTTTAGGGTTTTCTACATTTTTTTATATTTTGAGGGATTTGTTAGAATTTTAATGATTGTTATAGTTTTTATGTATTTAAGAATTTTTAGAGGTTTCTAAGGGTTTTCAATGGTTCTAGGGTTATTATGGTTTTTTTGGATTTTTAGGGGGTTTAAGGATATTTATTTTTTATTGTTTCCTTAGGGTTTTTAGGGAATTTGTTTTACATTTTTAGGGATTTTTAGAGTGTTTTATGATTTTTCTAGTTTTTAATGATTTTGACGGTTTACATGGTTTTAGGTTTCTTATATTTTTCTATCATTTTTGGGTTTTAGGTTTTAAAAAAAATATATGGTTTCATGGTTTTTTGGGTTTTAACATTTATAGGGTTTTAATGGGGTTTTAGAATTTTTAGTGGATTTTGTGGGGTTTTAAAGAATTTAGAGATTTTTATGGTTTTAGGGGGTTTTAGGGAATTTTTTGGTTTTTTAGTAATTTAATGTGTTTTTAGGTTTTTATAAAATTTCTTATGATTATTAGGGTTTTAGGGTTTATTACTTTTTTATGTACTTTTATGTGTTTTTAGGGTATTTATGCGGTTTTGGGGGTTTTAGGGTGTGTAGGGATGTTGAGGGTTTTTATTGGTTTTTAGGGTTTTTAGGGATTTTAGAATTTTTAGATTTTCAAGGTGTTTTATGTTTGTTTATGTGTTTAGGTATTTATTATGGGGTTTCATGGTTTGAAGGGATTTTATGTTTTCATTGATTTTAAGGATTTTTATGATTATTATTGTTTATTTTCAGTTTTTTAGGGTTTCAGGGTTTTTGTTGTTTTAGGATTTTTTTAGTTTTTAATTTTTTGAAGTTTTTTAATTTTCTTAATTTTTTTATGAATTTAATTTCTTTTTTTATATTTTATTAGTTTTTACTGTTTTTATGGGTTTTTTTGGGGTTTTATGGTTATTAGGGGTTTTGGGAGTTTAATAATTTTTAATGTTTTTAGGGGTTTTTATTGTTTATTAGTTTTTATGAATTTCATAGGGATTTTAGTGTTTTTAGAGTTTTTCGTTTTTAATTATTTTCAATTATTTTTTATAATTTATATGAATTTTATGGAATTTTGATTTTGAGGTTTTTTTACGGTTTGTAGTGTTTTATTGGTTTTTTGGGTTGCTAAGGTTTGTTAGTTTTACGAGTTTTATTGTTTCATTGAGTTTTCTTAATATATTTATGGGTTTAAATGGTTTTGGAGTTTTCAGTGTGTTTTTAGGTTTTTATGGGTTTTTAGAGTTTTTTAAGGGTTTTATTAACTTTTATGGGTTTTTAGGGTTTTCAGGGTTTTAAGGCCTTTTAGTGGTTATAGTGTTTTTTTAGGGTTTTACGGGTTTTAGTGTTATTTTTATTTTTGTGGGGTTTTATACATTTTAATTTTTTAATTTTTTTCCTATGGGGTTTTAGGGTTTTTAAGGTGATTTATATTTTTATGGATTTTAGTGATTATTGTAATATTTTTTAATGTTTTTTTGGTGTCTCAAGTGTTTTTAGTATTTTTAGGTTTTTTTTATGGTTTTATAGGGTATCTAGGTTTTTTAATATTTCTAGGTATTTTTAGGTAATTTTCAAGATATTTATGGTTTAAGAGGTTATAGAATTTTTTAGGGATTTTTAGGGTTTTGGGGATTTTTCGGATTTTTTTTGGTTTTATGGTTTTCTTAGTTTTAGGGGTTTTTCGGTAATTTTTAGGGTTTTAAAGGTTTTTTAGAGGATTGTATAGTTTTCATGGGTTTAAAGGGGTTATATAGTTTTTAGTAGTTTTAGGGGTTTTTAAATTTGTGGGGTTTAAAATGTTTTTAGGATTTTCAGGTTTTCTTGGGGTTTTAGGTTTTTTTGTGATTTTAGTTTTTTTTGTTTTTTGTTTTTTATTTTTTTGGATTTTTTGAGATTTTTTGGGGATTTAGTGTTTTATTAGGGGTTATGGGGGTCATAATATTTTACTCAATATTGTTTTTAATTGTTTTTAGGCTTTTAAGATTTTCATTGGGTTTTTTTGGTCTTTTAGGGATTTTTAAAATTTAAGTATTTTTAAGGGTATTTAAGATTTCTTTTATTATTTAGTTTTTAGGATTTTTGGGGGGGGGGGGGGGTTAGGTTTTCAAAGGTTGTTTTGGTTTTTTATTGTATTTTGAGTTTTTGTGGATTTTATGGGGTTTTACAGTTTTATAACATTTTTTGAGACTTAAAGGTTTTTCTATATTTTTAGTGGTTTATGGGTTTTCATGGGTTTTAGTGTTTTTATGGGATTTATATTATTTAGGGGTTTTTATGGTTTTTAGTGTATTTATGTTTTCTAGGGTTTTAAATTTTATTAATTATTTAATGTTTTCTTGGAGGTTTTCATGGTTTTTAGTGTTTTTTACATTTTGGGGATCTTTATAGACTCGTTAGGATTTTTATTTTATTTTGGGTTTTTATGGATTTGTATAGATTTCATTGTCTTATAGGGTTTTAGGTTTTTTGGGTATTTAGATTATTTAGTGTTTTATGGTTTTTAATATTTGTAGGTATTTATGATTTTTCTACAGGGTTTTTTGGTTGTTTCGGTTTTTTATATTTTTAGGGATTATTTTGGGAATATTTTTTTTAGAGTTTTTAGGGGTTTTTAGGGATTTTGAAGGGTATTCATCTCTTTTAGGATGTTTATGGTTTCTATGTTTTTTTTGGTTTTTTGGATTTCTAATAATTTTATGGGTTTATTTTTGTTTTCTAATAATTTTAAGTATTTTATGTATTTTCATGGTTTTTATGTATTTTAAGGGTTTTTATAGGTTTTAGGTTTTTTAGATTTTTAGGGTGTTTTGGGTTTTTATATTTTTTATGTTTTTAGGGATTTTAAGAGTTTTTTTTGTATTTTTCGGTCTTTTTATAGTTTTTTAGAGTTTTAGGATTTTTACATTATTAGGTATTTTAGGGGAATTTTATGATTTTTATTATTTTTTAGTGTTTTAACTTATTTTCGGGGGTTTTATGATTTTTATGGGTTTTTGAGGTTCTTTGTGGTTTTTATGTTTTTTAAGATTTTATGTTTTTTAGAGATTTCCAACATTTTAAGGGGTTTAACAGGGTTTTATAAGTTTTATTGGTCTTGTAGGGGGTTTCTGGGGTTCTAGGGTGTTTTATGCTCTTTATGCGGTTTTCTGGTTTTTGGGGGATTTATGGGTTTTAGGGATTTTATCATTTTTTTTTCTTATAGTAGTTTTAAGTAATTTTTGTTATTTATAATTTTTTGGATTTTTTAGGGTTTTTATTTTTTAGGGGTCTTTTAAAGATTTATCAAGATTTGTTATTTTTAGGGATATTGATTATTTTGGGGGTTTTTTAGGGTTTTATCATCTTCTATATTATTAGTGGTTTGAATCGTTCTTATGTTTTTAAGTTTTTCTATAGAGTTTTCATGGATTTTTAGGTTTTTAGAGATTTTTAGGGATTTTTTAGGATTTTTTTGGGTTTTATATATTTAGAGTGACTTTATTGAATTTTAGGGGTTTTTAGGGTTTTTTGTGTTTTTAGGGATTTAATGTTTTTAGAAGTTTTTTATCCGTTCTAGGAGTATATATGTTTTTTTAAATATTGAAGTTTTTTCTTTTTTTTTTGTAGTTTTCCTGGTTTTTTATGGTTTTAGGAATTTTTATGGTTTTATGGTTTTTATCGGTTTTAAGGTTTTTAAGGTTTTTAGAATTTTAATATTTTTTAAGGATTTTAATTATTTTGTGGTTTTTTGGGTTTTGTAGAGATTTTTAGGGGTTTTAGAGTGTATTAAGATTTTAAAAAAATTTAGCACTTTTAGGATATTTATAGGTTTTATGGTTTAATAGAATTTGACTGTTTTTAGTGATTTTATGGATATTATGGTTTTTTTGACTTTTAATGGTTTTTCTAGTTTTTTAGTTTTTTACAGGTTTTAATTTTTCTTACATTTTTAGCAGTTTAAAGGGTCTTTACAGTTTTTAGTGGTTTTCAGGGGTTTATGTGTTTATGGTTTTTAAGGTTTTTAGGGTATTTATGGGTTTTAGGGGTTTTAGGGTTTCCAGAGTCCTTTATGGGTTTTTTAGGTTTGTAGCATTTTTAGGTTTCTATTGGTTTTATGTGTTTTTAGGTTTTCAAGGCATTATTGGGTTTTCCTAGGTTTTTAGGGGTCTTAATAATATTTATGGGTTTTTAGTTGTTTTTAGATTTTTTAGGTTTTAGGGGTTTTAAGTGTCTTTATGTTTTTAATGTTTTCTTATGGGTTTCCAATGTTTTAGTGTTTTTACATTTTTTTGGATTTTTAAGAATTTTATATGATTTTCTTGGTTTATAAGATTTTAGGTATTTGGTGGTTTTATGTGTTTTTTAGGGGTTTTTTATTTTTTTATGTTTTTAGTGTTTTTTAGTTTTTTGAAATTTTTAGGGGTTTAAAGGGTTTTTATAGTTTTTAGGGTTTTAAGATTTTTAGGGTTTTAAATGTTATTAGGGATATATGGGTTTTTTTGGGTTTTATGATTTTATGGGGTTTATGTTCTTTTTAATGTTTTTTCATTTTTATGTTTTTATGCATTTTAGGTTCTTTTATATTTTCAAGGTTTTTTCTGGTTTTTCAATGTTTTTATGTATTTTTATGTTTTAAGGGATTTTAGGGATATTTAAGGATTTTTATGGTTTTGAAGGGTTTATGGATTTTGAGGGTTTTGGGGGTTTTAGATTTTTTTGTTTTAGGTGTTTAAAGTGCTTTTTGGTTTTAAAGATTTTCATAGGACTTTTCTAGGTAATTTTATTTTTTTCATTTTTATGTATTTTTAGGACTTTAATTGGAATTTTATTATTTTTAGGGTTTTTAGAGAATTTGAGGTTTTTAGGGGTTTTAGGGTGTTTAGGTTTTTTTGAGTCTTTTATAGTTTTAAAAGATTTTTGTGTTTTCAAAGTTTTTAGGGGTTTAAATGGTTTTTATACTTTTTAGTGGTTTTCGTGTTTTTACGGTTTTTACGAGTTTTTATGTTTTTAGGGATTTTTATAATTTTTTTTGTTTTTTAGGCATTTTAATCATTTTTCGGTTTTTAAGCTATTATTAGGGATTTCCAGAGTTTTTATTGTTTTTTATGTTTTTAGGTATTTTTATTGATTTTTATTGTTTTTTAGTGTTTTTATGGATTTTCAATGTTTTATATTTTTTTGTGTTGTAAAGATTTTTGTGGGTTTTTGGGTTAAATGGCGTTTTAAGGATTTACTTTGAGTTTTTAGGGTTTTAATTTTTTTAGAGTTTTTTTTATGTTTTTAGTTTTTTAGGGGTTTAGGGTTTATATGGTTTTTATGATTTTTATGGTTTTAAGGGGTTTATTGTTTTTATGGGTGTTTTTATTTTTAGGGTTATTTAGAGTTTTTATCAAATTTTTGGGTTTTTAGGGGTTTATACTATTTTTAGGGTTTTAAGAATTTATTATGGATTTCCAAGGATTTTGGGTTTTTTATGTTTTTAGGGATTCATAGGGATTTTTTAATTTTTTGGGTTTTATATTTTTTAGGGATTTTGAAAATTTTTATGGGTTTTAGGGTTTTTAAGGGGTTTTATTGTTTTTTTGGGTTTTTAAGGGTTCTTACAGTTTCTTTAACATTTTAAGCATTTTAAGGGGTTTTAAAGCTATTAATTGTATTTTAGGGTTTTATGGATTTTAAGATATTTTTACGGTTTTTAGGGTTTTATGGTTTTTAGGATTTTTTTGGGTTTTTGGTTTTTAGGGTTTCTAGTGTTTTTTTTATTTTTATGGGATTTAGGGTTTTTATGGGTTTTTATGGTTTTTAGGTTTTTTTGAGTTTTTACACAAACATACCTACAAATACATATGCATAAATACACAAACATATACAGACATACTCATATATACACATATATACGGTTTTTGTTGATTTTTAATTGGTTTTTTTTGGTGTTTTATGGTTTTGGGGGTTGTATGGCTTTTATATAGTTTTAGGGCTTTTAAGGATGTTTTATGGTTTTTAGGGTTTTTTCATATTTAGGGTGTTTATGGGTTTTAAGTGTTTTAAGGTTTTCCTATGGCTTTTAGGGGTTATATGTTTGTAGGGAGATCTAGGTTTTTTTAGGATTTTTATGGTTTTTTGGGATTTGGATGGTTTTATGGGTTTTTAGGGATTATAGGGGTTCTTGGGTTTTTAAAGTTTTTTGGGTGTTTATTTATTTTAGGGTTTTAAGGTTTTTGTAGAGTTATTAAGCTTTTTAGGGTTTTTAAAATTTTTCTCAATTTTTAGTTATGTTTTAGGATTTTTAATGTTTTTAGGGTTTTTATGGATTTTAAATATTTTCATGTTTTTACGTTTTTTTCAGTATTTTTTGGTTTTTAGGGTTTTTATTGATTTTTAGGGGTTTAAATGTTTTTTAAATTTTCTGAACGTTTTTATTTATTTAAATGGGTTTCATAAATTATGGTTGCATATTGGTTTTTTTTGGGTTTAATGGTTTTTTATGGTTTTTAGGTTTTTTGATGGTTTTATGGTTTTTAATGGTTTTATGGTCCAGTAGAGGGATTTTAGGGTTATTATCATTTTTTTGGATTTTAAGGGTCTTAAGTGTTTTAGTATTTAAATATTTTCTTAATGTTCTTTGGGTTTTATGTTTTTTATGTTTTAGGTCTTTTTGTATGATTTTTTTATTTTTAGGGTTTTGAGGGATTTTGAGGGTTTTAGGTTGGTTTTATGGTTTTCTGAGTTTTTAGGGGTTTTTATTATTTTTAGGTTTTTATGGTTTTGTAAGGTTTTTTTAGACAAAAGTACCAAATATATGGCTTTGGATCAGTTGAGGATCCTTCATAGCAAAGTCCGTGAGAAGGCCTCGAAGGATGGTTCGCGATGACAGCATCCCGCGAACTAGCCCTTCGTGAAAGTTGTCTGCGAAACCCTGGCCTGCAGAGTGTTGGCCAAGAAACCGTGGACCAGGTTGCTCTGCGGAATTTCAATCCCAAATTTAAGTGGTTAAGGTCAGAACACTTAGAAACTTTTAAAGTTTATAATATTTTAGTCCGCAGGGCATTGAAACCGCAGAGCACCAAAACCGCAAAGCGAGTTCCTACGCGGCCCGTCATGACTTACTTTTTAATCAATTAAAAGTGTTAGATCGCATCTAGGATATTGATTCGTGGATGAAGAATGACACGACTGAGAAATGGTTCGCGGAAGTAGCAATCGGTTTGTGGACAAAGCCTTTCGCGAAGGGACAAGAATGCGCACACAAAAAATCTATGGTTTCATGAAGAATACAGTAAAGGACAAATGAAGGGCCCCCTGTATTTATAGGCGTGGTCCTCTACAGGGTCCACCTCTCTCCTACCCGAGTTTCAGGACCACTCTGCATCACAATAGCCTCCTCTTCGTTCTGATCGGACCCCATTCTGATGGGGGCATTTGTAGTGTACTTAAAAATCCGCAAAGGGGAATGATGATCCCCTTTAACTTAAGGGAGATTCTACCCAATTTCCCCTCAAAAGTATTAGGAAAATGTGAAGAATACTCAAGGATGGTGAAGGAGGAACCGGTCTGCGGACCGGTCTAATGTTAACGACACACGACCGGTTCCGCGAAGCGTCCCTCCTCTACGGACCGTCGTCGTTCGCGAGATGGAGGTGGAGATCCTCTGTTGTCACGAGGTGGGACATGCGCCAACCCGGTTAACCATTCTGGACCTCCACAGCCGCGAACTGCATCAGTGGGCCCAAAAGGCCTCCACTGTCATTCACGAAATGGAGGCGGAACCCTCCGCGGCCACGAAGCAGTCCCCTAATTTCGTTCACAGAGGAGTGTTAAATACCCCGCGAATTACGGGTTAACCAAGTCATCTGTGAACTGGGATTTCGGTCATGGGCCTCCACAAAAGGTTCTGCATGACCATAGATACATCTCTTCCCCCACTCTATAAAAGGAGACCAAGGGGGAAAAGGATTCAAATTTGGAAGGAGGACGCAGAGGAGATCAGTCAGATTCGGTGGAAGGATTTCGAAGGAAGGCTTAGGATTTCGGAAGTTCCAGTTCATGAACCAAAGTAGGTATGAACCTATGAACGAACTAATAAGGAACCAAAAAGGCATAATAACTTTGTGAAGATGAACATAAAATAACAAGCAAGAGAAGACTTCAAACCAGGGTCCCTCTGTGGATGTCCTCCCCCCCTGGACCAGAGAGTTTATGCCTCTTTTCTGATCCGCCATTCCACGTAGCACCCACCTACGCGGGAAAATCCCCAACCGATGAGCCTCCGGCCGGTGCCACCCTTGGCTGCCACTGCTTTCATGGAACCCTCCGTAGACCACCCCGGTTCGTGGATCGAACCCACAGTCGCGAACCACCTTGGTTTGCGGGATTCCCATCAGTCTGCGGACCACCATGGTTCACGGATCAAACCCAAAGCCGCGAACCACCTTGGTGCACGGGATGCCCATCAGTTCGTGGACCACCATGGTTCGTGGATGACCTCTCCAGCCGTGTAGCACTTCCCTATGTGTAGGGATCCACCACCCATACCCCTGTGTGGCATGCCAAAACCTTCAAGATTCCCATTCCCTGAGCCAGATAAAATCCTCCCAATTTCAATCCGGCCTGATCCTTCGCAACCTCCTCATTGGCCTAGTCATTGGCCCCGAGCCGAGGCCTCCACAAGATCCACCTGATCCGTGTGGTGTAACCCTCAGGCGCATCAGCGCGCCATTTTTAGTTCACATACCCATGGTAAACTGGGTCGAAGGGGTTTCCCCGACCCTTTTGTAGATTCCCGAAGCATGCCTGGGTTCACATTCCCACGGTAATTCTGTGTATAATCCCAAGAGCCCCCTTCCCGCCTCTACTCGACAGGATGGGTGACTGCATGATTCAGCGGTCGGGCACTTCTCTCCTCCTCATAGAGGGGGCGGTATACACATCAGAAGGTTGCCGTCCCCATGCACCTCTGTACTTTCCCGGGTACTTCTCGGTGACGAGCACCAGAGCACCCCTTTCCCCATCCCGCTGCCCTTTTTCACCATGGGCATCCAAATCGGAGTAGGCTCTAACTTTATGGGTCACCCTCTTGCGTATGCTATACTCCACTTCTCACAGACGCACGTTTCGCGACTTGACCTTCTAGTCCCTACTGCCTCTTGTTTCTCACACCGAGTAGGACTCATGTGGGCTTATAGTAAGCATCAACCATTACATCCTCTTATGGTAATCCTCAGAGTGTAAGCCCCAATCCATCAGCCTGGGCCTCCTCAGAGTGTAAGCCCCAATCCATCACCCTGGGCCTCCTCAGAGTGTAAGCCCCAATCCGTCATTCTGGGGTGCCTCAGATAGTAGGTCCCAAGCCAAAGCGAACTACGAGGACATTGATTCTCTACCACAGGGATACGTAGGAAGCCTCCATGAGGTTCAAGCCCGATCCCCAACAGACTCCCGAGTCCAACTTCACGTCGGTTATCCGATACTCTCCTTTCAAACTACATGGAATTTGATCTCTGTCCCCCAGGCAGGGTACTTAGGAATCCTCCATGAGGTTCAAGCCCAACAACCAGTCAATCCGACTATCTTCACATCGGTTCACCGTGCCACTCCTAGTGCCGCCTCAATGAGTTCGGACTCCTTGGGGTAATTAATCCAACGAGGGATGGTAAACCTCCGACATAAATGATTCTGAACACCTGCGTTCAGCTGAACATTACCAACCAGGAGAAATCTGTGGATGCTATGCTTGGTTATAAACCAAATATTCGTGAACATATGAATACGTATTAAATATATAATAGAGTCATGGAATAGGAAATAATTCCCCTCAAAAAGGTGCGATGAGCCCGACTTCCCATCCTCTCAACCAATGTGAGTTCTTAAGAGTCACTGGCCAAATCACTAGGTGAACACCTACCTTTGGAAAGCAGGTCCACGCATCGTCAAATGTAGAACCATTGGGCGTTTCGATACTGACCCGAAACAAGGTGTTTTAGGGTTTTTTATAAATTTGTAGGGTTTTAGGTGTTAAAGTGTTTTTATGTTTTTAGGTTTTTCTTTGGTTTTTCTTTTGATTTATGGTTTTTTTCATTTTAAATGACTTTTAGTGATTGTTTAGAGGTTTTATGGATTTTGAGGGTTACTATGGTTTTTTGGTGTTTTAGGGTATTATATGGTTTTTAGAATTTTATATGTTTTAGGGTATGTTTTTAGTTTTTTAATGTTTTATTAATAACTTTTGTGTTTTAGGGGTTTTTAAATTTTTAATGGAATTATATATTTTTAGGTTTTCAATTTTATCTAAGTTGATTTCAGGGTTTTTAGGGATTTTTATGTTTTTAGTATATTTAGTGATTTTTAGGATATTTATATTTTCCATGGTTATTAGGGATTTTGAGGGTTTTGGTGGTTTTTTGGGGTTTTAGGGTTTTTATGGGTTTCTTAGGTTTTAGGGTTTTTTGTGTGATTTAAGGTTTTTAAAAGTTTTTAGTGATTTTAATGTTTTTGGATTTTAAAGGGTTTTTATAGTGTTTAGTAGTTTTTAGGATATTATGGATTTTAAGGGTTTGTATGGGTTTTAGATGTTTTTATGGTTCATAGTGGGTTTTTAGGATTTTCAGTGTTTTTTAGAGGCTTTCAAGGTTTTATCTTTTTTTATGTTTTTAGGGGTTTTTTTGTGTTTTTAGTTTTTTATGTTCTTCTTAGGGGTTTTCAGTGTTTTCATAGATTTTAAATTTTCATAAAATTTTAGGATTTTAAATTTTTTTGTAAATTTTAGGGATTTTTAGGTTTTTAGTGTTTTTTGGGTTTTTTTTGTTTTTTTTTTGGATTTTAGGGTGTTTTTTGAGTTTTCAAGGAGTTTTAAGGTTATTATAGTTTTTTTAACATTTTACTTTTTAAAGGTTTTTTAGCGTTTTAGTTTGGTTTTTTTATTTTTATGGGTTTTTGGGGTTTTTAATGTTTTTTTGGTGGCTTTATGGTTTTTAGGGTTTTTATCATTTTTTATGTTTTTAGGGGTTTTAGGTGTTTTTATTTTTTTAGGGTTTTCCAATGTTTTTTCAATGTTTTTAGGGGTTTTTTGTTTTAGGGATTTTAGTGTTTTTTTCTTCTGATTTTGATGATTTTAAGTGTTCTTAAGGATTTTGAGGCTTTTAAAGATTTTATAGGATTTGTAGGATTCATTTTTGGTTTTTTTTGGTTTTTTTTGGGATTTATGTTTTTTTAGATTTTTTGATGTTTTTAGGGATTTGATGGGTACTAATAGTTTTTAGTGACATTAGGGTTTTTATGGTTTTAGGGGATTTTATGGTTTTTATAGTTTCTAGTGTTTTTAAGGTTTTTAAACGTTTTTAGGGTTTTAAGGATTCTGTATGGGTTTTAAGGTTATTTTTGGGTTTTAGTGCATTTTACATTTTTTGGGATTTTGAGGGATTTCTAGGATTTTTATGGATTTTTTGGATTTTAAGGGATTTTGTTGGGTTTTTTTGTTTTTAGTGTCTTTAGAGTTTTTATGGTCTCGTTTGGTTTTTAAGGTTTTTTTGAGTTTTTTTGTTTTTTCAAGATTTTTTAGAGTTTTTTAATATTTTTTGGGGTTTAAAGGGTTTTTTTATTTTTAGTGGGATTTTAATGGTTTTATGAGTTTTTAAAGTTTTTATGGTTTATGGTAGTTTAATTTTTAGGGATTTTAGAGTTTTTATAGGTTTATAGGTTTTTCAAAGTTTTAAGGGTTTCTAATTTTATTTTGTTTTTGTGTTTGATTTTATGTTTCTTAGGTTTTTCTTAGGGGTTTCGAGGTTTTTATGGGGTTTTTTGTTTTTTTTGACTTTTAAGGCATATTTAGGATTTTATGGGTTTTAATAATTTTTTTTTTGATTTGGATTTTTTTTGCATTTCTATGTTTCTTAGGGTTTTAGAGTTTGTTTATGATTTTAGGATTTAAAGGTTTTATAGTTTTTAATGGTTTAGAGGTATAAAGGTTTTTTATAGTTATTAATGGTTTTTAGAGTATTTATTGGTATTTAGGGTATTTATTGTTTTTATGGTTTTTAGGGTTTTTAGGGTCTTATTAGGGTTTTTAATTTTTTTATGTTTATAGCTCTTTAATATTTTTATGGTTCTATTAGGGGTGTTCATGTTTTTATGGGTTTTCTCATTTTAAGTATTTTATTCCTTTTTATGATATTTATAGTTATTTGTGATTTTGGGGTGTTTTCACGTTTTTTACATTTTTAGGTTTTTAGGGTTTTAAGTGTTTTTAAGAATTTAATTTTTTCCAAGGATTCATAATATTTTTTTATTTTTTTATCATATTTAGGTATTTTTTTTATGATTTTTTTTGGTTTTTACGGGTTTTAGGGATTTTGAGGAATTTTAGGGTTTTTAGGTTTTTAGGTTTTTAATGGTTGTTTGGGGTTTTTATTGTATTATTTTTTTTTTGGGATTTAATGATTTTTAGAGTTTTCTAAGAATTTTAGGTGTTTGAACAGTTTTTATAGTTTTTGTGTGTTTTAGGATTTCTATGGATTTTTAGGGGTTTTAGGGTTTTTAGTGGTTTTTATGGAATTTTGGGGTTTAGGGTCTTGTTAGTGTTTTTTAGGGTGTTTAGCATTTTTAGGTTTTTAGGGGGTTTAGAGATTTTATGTTTTTTAGGTTTTCATAGGGGTTTTCATGGTCTTTAGTTTTTTTTTATATTTTAATGATTTTTGTATATTTTTTTAGTATTTTGTGGTTTTAAGTGTTTTATAGATTCTAATGGTTTTATCGGTTTTTTGTGTTTTAATGGTTGTTTAGTGTTTATAGGGGTTTTAAGGTTTTTTATGGTTTTAATAGATTTTTATAGGTTTTTATTGTTTAAGGTATTTTTAATGGATTTTTTGGGTTTTTTTTTGATTTTTATGGTTTTTGTAGTTTTTAAAAATTTCAAGGGGTTTTATGGTTTTTAAGAGTTTTTATGGATTATGTTTTGTTTTGTGGTTTTATAGGTTTTTATTTATTTTTATTCTTTTATAGTTATTATAGTTTTTAATAGTTTTTGGGGTTTAAAGGGTTTTTAGAGTTTGTAGTGGTTTTTGTGATATTAATGGAATTTATTTGTTTTTAATGTTTTTCAGTGGTTTTATGGTTTTTATGGATTTTAGTATTTGTTAGTGGTTTTTAAGTGTTTTTACAATTTTTAGGATTTTAGGGGTTTTAAGTGTTGTTATGTTTTTAATCTTTTCATTGGGATTTCCATGCGTTTTTGAGTTTTTTATGTTTAAAGTTATTTTTAAGACTTTTTAAGGATTTTTTTGGTTTTTATGGTTTTTAGTGATTTTGAGTAGTTTTTGTGGGTTTTCCATGTTTTTAGGGTTTTCATGGTTTTTTTTGTTTTAAGGAATTTTTTTATTTTTTAATGTTTTTTAGGTTTTTAGAGTGTATCAACATTTTTAAGGGTTTAGAGGGTATTTAAAGTTTCTAGTGGATTTTGCGTTTTTATGCGTATTAGGGGTTTTTAATAATTTCAATGGTTTGTATGGTTTTTCTAAGACTTTAGTGTTTTTAGTGTTATTTTGGGGTTTTTTAGGGTTTTCATTTTTTTCATTTTTAGGAGTTTTAATTATTTATATTTTTTTATGAATTTTCTATAGTTTTCATGGATTTTTTGGGTTTTTGTGTTTTTAGATAGTTTTTCTGATTTTTTTGGGTTTTTATGGTTTTAGGGGTTTTAGTGATATTGAGGGGTTTTTAGGGGTTTTAGCATTTTTAGGTTTTAGGGGTTTTAAGTGTTTTCTGGTTATGAAACATTGCTTAATAATTTTTAGTGTGTTTAGGGTTTTTTATATTTTTATTATTTTTAGGATTTTTTAGGATTTTATGATTTTTCAGGTTTTTAGGGATTTTGAGGGTTTTTAGGGGATTTAAGGGTTTAGGGTTTTATTGTTTTTTAGGGTTTTGGGGTTTTAAGGGGTTTTATGTGTTTTAATGTTTTTTTAGATTTATTAAATGTTCTTAGGAGTTTAAAGGGTTTTTAGTGTTTTTAGTGGTTCATTAGGGCTTTAATGGTTTTAGGGGGTTTTAAGGTTTTAGGGGTACTTATTTAGAATTTAAGTGTTCTAGAATTTTTAAGGGTTTTAGAATTTTTTAGGTTCTTATATGGTTTTTTATGTTTTAAGGATTTAATATTTGATTTTAATGGTTTTTTCATTTTTATGGGTATTAGATATTTTTTAGTATTTTTATGATTTGTGGGGTTTTTACGTATTTCAAACAATTTTCGAAAGACTGTTGAAATTGGGAAGGTCCCACACTAATTAATAAAGTGAAATGATCAAAAAATGGTATGAAAATTCAAGGTCTGGATGAGTGTAATTATATTCATATAGTGATTTTCAGTGCTTCTTGGATTTTGGATCCTCCTACATTGAAGAATAAAGTTGATGAGAATAATGATGAGGTTAAGACACATGTTATAGACAATTACCATACTGGGCTATCCATGAATCACTTATTTATGGTCAATGAACTTTTAGGATTGTATAATATTGTTCACAATTCTCTAGGTTCCACCCATTATTCCCCTACCCGGGAGAGGGATTAAGAAGAACCTAATGTGTCTCGTGAGTCCTATTAAGGGGTAGCCAAAGGTATCCACTTGAACTCCAATGAGTCTTTACATTATTTTGGTGATCTAGATTATCATATTAAGTAGGATTATTTAAATTTGATATCTATGAAATGTAAATAATATATGACTGATTCAGATGGTTACATCCCACCGAACCCAAGGAAGAATTAGAAGTGTATAGACTATTCTAGCATAAAAAAATAGCCACTGCATTTTTTGATTCCACTAGTAAATAAAAAATATCCTCCCACAAACTAATAATTTTGAACCTTCTTTCTGACATATTAATTAATATTCTTTGAAAGATTTCATATTTGATATATATGTTGATCCATCTTTGAAATATGCTTATCGGGTTCAAAGGAATTTGGGATAGGAAATGTTATCTTATGCGAGGGAACAAAATGTAGTTTTTTATGAAAAAAACATTGGTAATTCACAATAGATACATATATTCATATAAAAAAGTGAATAGTTTCTAAAATAGAGGAATATTTTAAAATAATTCATGAATTTATGTATAAGAACATTCCAAGGTATGGAATTTTCTTTCCATTACCCTTTTCTTGATAAATGTGGAGGATTTTATAGGTCTTTTTTTGGATTGATGGTCCCTATAGAAATATTTTACCAGAAAAAAATTGGAATTTTAATTTCACATCTTATTGTACGATTTGGAGGCTTTTTTCCTTTTTTATTAAAGGTTTCAACTATCTAAAAGATCAACCATTTGAACTTGGGTGAAAACTGAACAGTTTTCTCTGGTTGTTTCATTCATATCGGTTGTTGTATCTTGGAATTCTGGTTGAAGTGACTACTAGAGGCCAAAAATTCATTCTTTTCAGGTGCTTGTGTTCTTTTGGATTGCCTATAATTTCTTCAGTCAGTGGCATCTTTCATTATGTAAGGATTTTAGGAATGTTTTTTGTTGATCAAGATCTTATTCTTCTTTTTGTTATATTTGAATTAATTTTCAGATCTTTAATTGGCTGTCTGAAGGAACTTCATATGGAACCCTTGAGTTCCATATTGATAGCTGATGATTCATATAGATTCTTGGAATATTAATTTTTTGATCTGAATTTTATTTAATTAATGTGTTTATATAGTGATTCCTCTAGTAGAGTGATGTTAGGACCTTTTAGATACTAGTATTGATCCGATACAAAACATTATTTTGATTATTTTTCAAATTATTTAGGCACTAGAGTAATGTTACTGCACTTTGATCAGAATAACTTTATTTTAATGTCTTTTTATTTTTTTACTGATGTTATAAACATGATGGGTGTTGGCTTTTAATGGAATTTAAGCATGTATTTTATTTTCTAGGAAGCACTATCAATTGTGTTGATTTATTTCCATCATGACTAAGATAGATATTTCAAGGATTTGATGATTTCATTTTTTATGGGATTTTCTATTCTTTAATGTTTCTCCCATTATTTTGTTTAGTAACTCTTAGAACATCAAGCTTTTGAGGATGGGTGATGTCAAAACCTTTTTATTTTGGTTTATTTTTTCAAACTTATTGATACATTTCCACACTCTTGTTAATTTTTCTCCTAGAGGGTAAAAATTTCTTCTTATGAGGTGTTAGGTTTCTCTTAGAATAGATACCTTTATTGGATGAGGTGATTTCTATGTAAAAGGAATGTTGTTTTGGGAAGGTACGATTCAATGATAGATTTAGGATGTGTCTTTTTGTAACCTCAACATGTATCTCCCTCAATTATCTAATGGTGTAAGCTCGTTACACATCAAGAATGTATTGTTACATTTTTTTTTTCATTAAAAAAATTAGGGCCTGAATTGGGTGACAATTTATATCACAAAATGTTGAAAAAAATGTTTTCATGGTTTTAAATTTTCTTAGGGGTTTTCATATTTTTTACATTTTTAGGTATTTTTTGGGGTATTTATGATTTTTATTCTTTTATATTTTTTTGGGACATTGAAGGTTGTATGGTTTGTTTTAGTTTTATTTGACTATTTTGGGTTTTTAGGATTTATTTTATGTTTTTATTGTTTTATGTTTTTTATAATTTTTATAATTTTTATTATTTTAAAGGGTTTTAGAATTTTTTCTTTTTTTTGGGTTTTTGTTTTTTTTAATATTTTTAGGTGTTTTCATGGGTTTTAGGGGTTTTAGTGTCTTTTTTGGTATTTTTGGGATTCCATGTTTTTTTTATTTTAGGGTTTTTAGGGTTTACTATATATTACGGATTTTAGGTATTTTTAAATATTTTGATGATTTTTACGGATTTTTAGGGTTTTTAGCATTTTTTATTTATTTATGGTTTTTTAGTGTTTTTGGGTTTTTAATGTTTTTTTTGAGATCTTGGGGTTTTAATAATATTTTACGTTCTTATGGATTTTAAGTTTGATTTAGTTTTTAAGGTTTTCCTGATGTTTTTTTGGGTATTTATGTTTTTTTGTTTTAGTGATTTATTAGTGATTTTTAGGGTTTTTTATATTTTTATGTGATTTTAGGGTTTTTATAATTTTCAGGTTTTAGGGGTTTTATGTATTTTTAGTTTTTTAGGATTTTCTAAGTCATTTTTAGGTTTTTTAGGGCTTTTAACATTTTTTTTGGATATTCGGATATTTTTTAAGATTTTTATGGTTTTAGGGTTATTATGGATTTTTAGGGGTTTAAGGGATTTTATGATTTTTATGTTTTTTTATAGTTTTTAATGTTTTTCGGGGTTTAAATGTTTTTATAGTTTTTAGTGAATTTTAGTTTTTTTGGTTTTTTGGGTTCTTAATGATTTTATGAGGTTTACTGTTTTGTTGATATTAGGGGTTTTAAGTTCTTTTAGGGTCATTATCTTTTGGTTATATTCTTATGTGTTTTAATTTTTTTTAGGTATTTTACGGTTTTATTTGTGTTTTTAGGGTTTCAATGCTTTTTTTTTCATTTTTATGACATTTATGGATTTTTTTTGTTTTTTTGGGGTTTTAGGGTTGTGATGTATTTTGAGGGGTTTTGGGGTTTTTAGTTTTTTTTAGTTTTAGGTATTTTTTAATCATTTAAGTGCATCTAATCATTTTATACATTTTTAACATTCCACGGGTTTAATGGTTTTTTAGAATTTTTAGTGTTTTAGGGATTTCTAGGATTTTAGTGTATTAAGTATTTTAATGGCTTTTAGGGGTTTTAACGGTTTAAGGGTTTTTAGGGTTTGTTAAATTTTTAGGTTTCTAATGGTTTTATGTGTTTTTAGGAATTTAATGTTTTTATAGGGGTTTTCATGGTTTTAGGTATTTTTATTTTATAATGATTTTTTTCTGATTTTTTTGGGATATTTATAAGTTTTTATGGTTTTTTGGGATTTTGATATTTTTATGGTTGTTTGGGTTGTTACTAGTTTATGTTTGGGGGGGGGGTAGGGTTTTGTTGAAATATTTAAGAAGTTTTATGATTTTTTAGAGTTTTTCAAAGTTTTTATGGGTTTAAAGGGTTTTTAGAGTTTTTATGTGTTTTATGGTTTTTAGAGTTTTTATCATTTTTAATGGTTTTGGAGTTTTGTTGTTATTAAGTGTTTTTATGTTTTTAGGGTCTTTTATGGTCATTTAATGTTTTCTATTTTTTTATGTATTTTAGGGATTTTATGTTATTTTATGTTTTTATGGGTTTTCATGGGGTTTTTAGGTTGTTAGTGTTTTTATGTTTTTGGGTATTTTAGTGATTTATTTGGACTTTTATATTTTTTTACCGACTTTTGGGATTTTGAGGGGTTTGGAGGGTTTTTTAGGGGTGGGGGTGGGTTTTTAATAGTTTTTTGGGTTTTTATGGGTTTAATGTTTTTGTAGATTTTATTGGTTTCTTTATATATTCAAGGTTTTTAGGGTTTTTTACATTTTTAGGGATTTTAGGGCTAATTTATATTTTTATGGGTTTTCAGGATTTTATTGGTTGTTAAGGGTTTTTCGGGTCTTTATGGTTTTTTGGGGTTTTAGGATTTTTCTCTATCTCATTGGGGTTTAAATTTTTTATCATTTTAATGGGTTTAAAGGGTTTTTAGAGTTTTTAGTTTGTTTTTAGGGTTTTATGGTTTTTATGGTTTTTATGGGATTTTATGATTTTTAGTGATTTTCATTGGTTTTAAGTTGTTTTTAAGGGTTTTTTGGTTTTTCTGGACTTCAAGTGTTTTTTGGATTTTATGGTTTTCTCACGGTATCTCATGTTTTTAGGGGTTTTTACATTTTTTAAGGGAGATTGAAGGCATTTTTAGGAATTTTATTATTTTCAATTGTTTCTAAGATTTTAGGGTTTCAGTGGTTTAGTTTCTTTTTAGTTTTTTATAGTTTACTTAGGGTATTTTCGTGTTTTTAGGTTTTTAAAGATTTTGATGGGTTTTTATGGTTTTTATAGGTAATAGGGTCTTATATTGTTTTTTGGTTTTTAGGATTTTTATTCATCTTTTAGGGTTTTGTAGGTTTTTAATGATTTTTAACCTTTATAGGGGTTTAAATGATTTTTATTGTATTGATTATTTAATACGATTTGATAGTTTTATAAGGTTATTTATTATTTTAGTTATTTTAAAGTGTTTATGGGGGTTTAGGGTTTAATGTTTTTCGGGTTTTTAGCTATTTTTTGGGTTTTAGGGGGTTTAAGTGTTTTTAGGATTTTAAGGTTTTCTTGTGTTTTTTTAGGCTTTTTGGAATTTTTATGTTTTTACTGATTTTTCAAGTTTTTTAGGATTTTTAAGGGTTTTATTTATTTTATGGAGTTTGAGGGGATCTTGGTTTTCATAGATTTTGTAGGGTTTTAAAGGTTTTTAGCATTTTTTTGGTTTTTAACATTTTTAGGTTTTTAGTGGTCTTGTGTGTTTTTGGGTTATAAGGGTTTCTAAGTCATTTTTTGGGGTTTTAGTTTTTTTATGTTTTTAGTAATTTTTTGGGGTTATAAAGGATATATATTAGGTTTTAGGGTTTTATGGTTTTTGTGGGTTTCTAGGGGGTTTAAGGGTTATTTTAGGTTTTTTTTTGAGTTTTTTGTGTCTTTTTGGGTTTTCTAGTTTTTTAATGTTTTTTTCTATTTTGGGGTATTTTATAATTTTTCGGTTTGTTTTAATGGTTTTGGGTGTTCTTATCATTTCTATGTTTTTAGGAGTTTCATGTTTTTTTATGGGATTTATGGTATTTGTAGATTTTTTTATTGTATTTAGGGTTTTTTGTGTTTTTACCATTTTTATGTTTTTAGGTCTTTTATGTGTTTTTATGTTTTAAGTATTTTTTTAGGTTTTTCAATGTTTTTACATTTTAGGTTTTATTAGGATTTTTATGGATTTTAGTGTTTTTAAAAATTATGAGGGGTTTTATGTTTTTAATGATATTTTATGTTTTTAAGAGTTTTTTATTTTTTAGTGTTTTTATGGTTTTTAGAGTTTTCTAACCTTCTATGGGTTTGAAGTATTTTTAGTGTTTTTAGTGGTTTTATGGGTTTAATGGTTTTTTTGGGTTTTTTAATGATTAGTGGTTTTATGGTTTTAGTGGTTTATGGCTTCTAACGTTTTAGCATTTTATGGTTTTAAGGAGTTTCAAGTCTTTTTAAAATTTTAAGGTTTTATTAGTTATTTTTTGGATTTTTTATTTTCTTAAATTTTTAGGTATTTTTATCATTTTTATGGGGATTTAGGGTTTTGGGAATTTGGAGAGGTTTTTTGTTTTATGGGTATTTTAGGGTTTTCGGGTTTTTTTGTTTTTTAATGGTTTTTTTATTATTTTAATTTTTTATGATTTTTTATAGTTTTTTAATGTTTTTAGGAGATTAATGGGGTTTTAAGATATTAGTGGGTTTTAGGGTTTCTAGCGGTTTATATTTTTAAGGTTTTATGGGTTTTATGGTTTTTAGGTGCTTTATGGTTTTTCGGGTCTTTTTGAAGTTTTTATTTTTTTCAGTTTTTTTAGGGTTTTTAGGGGTTTTATGTTTTATAGGTTTTTAAGGTTCTCTTAGTGTTTTTCAGTTCATTTTAGTTTTTTATGATTTTAGGGATTTTCGATAATTTATTATGATTTTTAATGGTTTATTGAGTTTTCTATGATTTTTAGTCTCTTTTGTGTTTTTTAGTTTTTTTGGGTTTTTAGTAATGTTTTTGGTTTTTCGTGGTTTTAAATGTTTTTAGGTTTTTAATTTTTTCTTAGGGTTTTCATATTTCAAGGATTTTTTGTATTTTTAAGGAATTTTAGGGGATTTTTTAGATTCTTATAGTGTTTAGGGCTTTTAGGGATTTTTAGGTTTTTCATGTTTATTATGGTTTTCTATTTTTTCTGTTTTTAGGATTATTTTGAGTTTTTAAGGGTATTTAATATTATTTTTGTCTATTTAAATTTTTTGTGGGTCTAAAGGTATTTTAGATATTTTAGAGGGATTTTATTGTTTTCTTGATTTTTTAGTATTTATGGTTTTTAGGGGTTTTGTGATATTTAAACATTGTAGGGTTTTAGGGGTTTTAGAATTTTCAAAGTTATTTAGGTGTTTTAAGAGTTGTAGGTTTTTAAGCTTTTTTAGGGGTTTTAATGTTTTTCATGGTATATTATATTTGAGGGTTTTTTAGTTATTTTTAGGATATTTAAGATTTTTATGGGTATTTTGGGTTTTTAAAGATTTTTTTTTGGGGTTTGAGTTTTTAGGGTTTTAAATGACTTTTTCGAGTTTTTAATATTTTTAAGGGATTAGTGGGTTTTTAGATTTTTTGTGGGTTTTTAGGTTTTTATGGATTCTTAGTTTTTTTATGATTTTTAAGGGTTTTAGGGTATTTTTAGTGTTTTATATTTTTGAGTATTTTTTAGCTTTTTAGGGGTTTTAAGTGTTCTTACGTTCCTAAGGTTTCCTTAGGCAGAAAAGGTGGGGGGTCAGACATAGCTGATCCCATGATTTATTCAAGAACATAAAAGTAAAGTACAAAGCATTACAAAGGAGGCTTGCATATCCTAGTGTGGGTCATCCCTTTCATGTCTGAGTCAACTGAAGACAAACAGAAGTCTGGAGTCCTGAAAGACCGTACCGAAGACCCTTCATCAATCGATCTATTGGAAAGAGCATCTCCAACCCAGTTTGCTTTTCTATATGCATGTGAGATGCTCAAGGTAAGTGTATTGGCAGTATCGAGGCACTCAGCCCAGTGTTGGAGAAGACTCCATGGTAGAAGTCGTGACTGCTTCCTGAAGGCCTCCACCACCAATGATGAATCAGATTCAATACAGAGTTTATTCCATCTGAAATGGGTTGCATATTGAATCGCTTTTATGATGGCCCAATGTTCTGCCTCATACGCGGTACCGCTCCCAAGGAAGTGGTAAAAGCATCCTTTTACAAATCCCCGAGAGGTATAAAAGACCCCGCCACATCCCGAAGGACCCGGCACACCCATGGAAGCGCCATCAACGCTGACCTTGATATATCCTGCTATCGGGGAAATCCATCTAATAAATTTCATCATCTTCGGTCTTCTGCATCTCCTTGGAATTCCAATTCTGCGAAAGACCAGGAAGTCGTACATATCATTATTCATCTCCCCATTATGGATACCTGCCGCTGCATGGATTTCCCTATGAATGCCCACCACCCCCTCATGGAAAGAACTTGTTTTATTCCGATGTGCCACCGCATTTCTGGAAAACCAAACATAGGAGAGTAATGCCGCCACCGCTTCTAGAAGAAGATTGTAAAGCTCCAGGCATAAGCCGACTTCAGTTACCACAACGAGAAGAATAATCATCTCATGTTGCCTACTCAAATTAATATGAATTCCAAAGACATCATGAATATAAAGACATAACATAGAAGCCATACTACAGTGTATGAAAATATGACTACTAGTTTCCTCCGCCCGCAAGCAAATGTTACAGCCTGAAACAATCTGCCATCCGACCAGTTTTAGCGCTCCATGTAGAGGAAGTCTTCCTTTACATATTTTCCATAGGAAAATCTGCCTTGAAGGAGGAATAAACAGCTTCCTAAATTTGGAAAGCCACACTGGAACAGAGGAGCTATGCTCACATTTGTGCCGATATAATCCTTTGGTAGCAGGAATTCCGCACCGATCAGGTTTCCACACTAACGCATCAACAGTGAAAATTTTATATCTCTTTATTTCCATGGCTATCGTGCTCAGAAGCATGCAAGCCTTGTCGTCAAAATTCTGCAAAAACTTAGAAATTTTCATATTCTGCATGCTATCCAGCGGCTGAAGTATTGTGTTTAGCGGAGTGTCTAACCAAGTACTGGTCCAACAGTTCAGGCTAGATTGTTTCAAGACAATCCACCTTGAATTGGAGATAATATCATGGTATGTTGCTTTGATGGAGGGACAAACTGAAGAGAGAGTGTAGCTAGTGGATTCATTCATCAGCCTCCAAACAAAACTATCATTGAGGAAGTCTATTCCATCATTTCTAGAATTTAGAAAATTCCAGACAAAGTTACCATGGAGTGACTCATTGAACATTCTCAAGTCCTTGATACCAAGGCCACCCATGTCAATTGGTTCTGTACACTTTTTCCAAGCCACTGTGACAGGCTTCCTTTCATTGATTCATCCAGTTCACATGAAGTTTCTGATTTTCTCTTGCATTTTCATAAGCAGACTGATCGTCCACCTGTAAATCGAGAAGGCATGCACCAGCATGGGTATTAAAACCGAGTTGATCAAAAAAACCCTTCCTTCTTGTGACAGAGATTTCCCTTTCCACCGGGAAAGTTGGTTGATGGCTCTTGCCGCAATCGATTCAAATTAAGAACATCTTGGCTTGCCCCAAAAGAGAATAACCCCGAGGTATGTAAATGGTAATGAACTCCTCTTCACACCCATAAGATGGGCATATCGTATCTGCCTAGAATTGGAGATTCCTTTTCCAAAGATGATGAATGATTTCCCCCAGCTAATGGATTTCCCTGCAACCTCTTCATAATGCCCGAAGATCTTCTTTATTGAAATAACTGTTGTACGGTTTGCCTCCCCAAAAAGGATGATATCATCAGAATAGAGCATATGAGATGGTACATGATGATCCCTACTTGCTTAAAGAGGTGTGAAGAAGCTTTAATTCACCAATCCAATAAGACAGTTGCTTAAATAATCCTCCGCAATGGAAAAAAGAAGACCTGATAGGGGGTCCCCTTACCAGACTCCATGAGAGCAGCAAAAGAAAACTCTTGGGGATCCATTTATCATGACAGAAATTCTTGCACTCTCCAGGATAGATTTTATAATCTTGATGAAATTGCCAGATAAACTATATTTTCCAAGGATATCAAAGATGAAACTCTATCTAATTGGGTCAAAAGCTTTGGAGATGTCAAGATTTAGAGAAAAGCTGCCATGTCTGTTTTTCCTACGCATAGCATTAACTCCCTCCGAGGAAATCTACAAACAACTTTTAATATTCCATCCTGCAAAAAATCCAAACTGATTTGGAGTAACAATATCAATGAGGATCATTGATAACCTAATAATAATAATTTTACTGATGACCTTCGGGATAGTGTTCCCAAGTGCAACTGGGAGAAAATCCTTGATGTCAATCGTATTCTCCGACTTCGGAAGCAATGCAGTAAAATTGGAGTTATCCCCATGTGGTATAAATGCAGTCCTGAAGAAGTACTTTATCATAGAGGATACCTCAACATGCACAATATCCCAGAAAATCATGAAGAACTTATTACTGAAACCATTAGGCCCCACTATGCTGTCCATGTTGAGTGAAAATTGGGCATTCCTGATCTCATCATCAGATGGAATAGCAGCCAGATGCATGTTCTGCTGCTCATCGATACATGGTTCAATGGAATTAAAAAGCTGGTAGGTCCACGATGTTGGAGGTTATGTGTATAGATCCTGGAAATAATCCACCAATACACTAGCTATCTCAGGCTCTTCCGTAAAGAGGGCTCCATTAACCCGTACAGCACTAAAAGCATTCTTTGCCTTTTTCTCCTTCTGAAGATAGTGGAAGAATTTTATGTTCATAACTCCTTCCTTGAGCCATTTCACATTGAACTGATTTCTTATCAACCTCTCTTTTAGAAAAAGAAGGTCATCCAATTTTGAGGTAAGCCAAAATTCCGCCCGTGAAGGCTCATGTTGCTGCTAGTTCAGAAGTTGGAAATGAGCAAGCTGAGATTCAAAATCATTAATTTCATCGTCCAATTTGGAGAATAAATTCCTGCTCCATTCTCTCAGCTTTGATTTGATACTTTTTAACTTGGAGATCACTTTAAAGAAGGAATTTCCTTGGGTATCATGACTCCAGCCACTAATGAAAGATTCTCTGCACCTAGGAATTGTGAGCCATGCATTATTAAACTTGAAGGGTAGAGGGGATGACATTGCTGGACCATCATGAAAATTAATCACCAGCGGGTTATGGTCTGAGTGGTACTTTGGAAGGTTATGCCCAGTAATTTCCGCATGCACCCCATTTTCATTTATTCGGAAAAAACATATGTCAAGCTTACTAGCTTGCTGTCCATTTCTAGTGAACCTTCCCCAAGTAAATCTATCCCCATCAATTGGGATCTCTGTCAAGTTACATGAATCAATACAACAAGAGAATTCATCCGCAGCAGCACGAATGAAGTGAGGACCAATTTTCTCCTCAGGCCTTAAGACTGTGTTAAAGTCCCCCACCATAATCCAGTGACAATTCACTTGATGGTTGATTCTTTCCAAATCTCCCGATAGCTCTCGTCTTCTAATGTAAGAGCAGGATGCATAAACGAAGGAGAAACAAGCAGCAAGCCCATGAAAACCCGCTGATATTGTGATGATTTGAGGGAAAACTTATACAGATAGAAGTTGATCCTCCTAGTGGTTAAGGATCCATAATGATTCACCTCCATTAGAATCCTTATTATGTGCCACCAGGGAGTAGCGACGGGAACTCGAACTGAAGCCTTTCCATTTCTTAAATATTTTGTTTTGGTTTTTAGGGTTTTTTACATTTTCAAGGATTTTTGGGATTTTTTAAAGATTTATATAGATATTTAGGGGTTTTATGGATATTGAGCGTTTTTGGGTTTTGGGGGGGTTTTATGGTTTTATGGGTTTTGGAGTTTCTTGGATTTTAATTGGTTTTAGTGTTTTTAACATTTTTATGGTTTTAAAGGGTTTTGGGGTTTTTTATTGGTTTTTTTTGTATTTTATGGATTATTATGGTATTTTCAGGTTTTATGGGGTTATGGGGATATTATGGCCTTTAATGGTTTATATTATTTTTTAGGTATTTTAATTGTTTTTATTTTTTAATGTTTTCTTTGGGGTTTACAAGGATTTTACGGTTTTTTACATTTTTTCATATTTTTAGGGATTTGTTATAATTTTTATGGTTGTTATGGTTGTTATGGTTTTTATGTATTTAAGGATTTTTAGAGGTTTTTGAGGGTTTTCAATGGTTTTAGGGTTGTTATGGTTTTTTTTGGGTTTTTAGGGGGTTTACGAGTATTTATTTTTTTAATTTTTTCTTAGGTTTTTTAGGGAAATTTGGTTTTTTTTTACATTTTAGGGATTTTTAGAGTGTTTTAAGTTTTATTCTAGTTATTAATGATTTTGAGGGTTTACATGGTTTTAGGGTTTTTATGTTTTTCTATCCTTTTTGGGTTTTAGGTTTTTAAAAAAATTTATGGTTTCATTGTTTTTTGGGTTTTAACATTTATTGGGTTTTAATGGCTTTTTAGAAATTTTAGTTGATTTTGTGGGGTTTTAAAGAATTTAGAGATTTTAATGGTTTTAGGGGTTTTTAGGGTATTTTTGGGGTTTTTAGTAATTTTATGTGTTTTTAGGATTTTAAAAATTTTCTCATGATTATTAGGGTTTTAGGGTTTTTTACTTTGTAATGTATTTTTATGTGTTTTAGGGTATTTATGGGGTTTTGGTGCTTTTAGGGTGTTTAGGGGTGTTGATGGTTTTTATTGGATTTTAGGGTTTTTAGGGATTTTTAAGGATGTTTGCATTTTTAGATTTTTAAGGGGTTTTATGTTTGTTTATGTGTTTAGGTATTTATTATGGGGTTTCAAGGTTTGAAGGGATTTTATGTTTTCATGGGTTTGAAGGATTTTTATGATTATTATTTTTTTTTCCAGTTTTTAGGGTTTTAGGGATTTCTTTGTTTTAGGATTTTTGTAGTTTTTAATTTTTTGAAGTTTTTTAGTTTTCTTAATTTTTTTTGTTTTTAATTGGTTTTTTTAGATTTTATTAGTTTTAGGGGTTTTTTGAGGTTTTTTGGGGTTTAATGGCTATTAGGGGTTTTTAGGGTTTTTGGGAGTTTAATAATTTTTAATGTTTTAAGGGGTTTTTAGTGTTTATTTATTTTTATGGATTTCATTGGGATTTTTAGGGTGTTTAGGGTTTTTTGTTTTTAATTATTTCAATTATGTTTTATAATTTATATGGTTTTTATGGAATTTTGATTTTTATGATTTTAGGGTTTTTAGTGTTTTATTGGTTTTTTGGGTTGCTAATGTTTTTTAGTTTTTAGGGTTTTAAGGTTTCGTTGAGTTTTCATAACATTTTTATGGGTTTAAACGGTTTTGGAGTTTTTATTGTGTTTTTAGGTTTTTATGGGTTTTTAGAGTTTTTTATGGTTTTTATTAGCTTTTATGGGTTTTTAGGGTTTTCAAGGTTTTAAGGCCTTTTAGTGGTTTTGGTGTATTTTAGGGTTTTAGGGGTTTTAGTGCTTTTTATATTTTTAGGGGTTTTATACATTTTTATTTTTTAATTTTTTTCCTATGGGGTTTTAGGGTTTCTAAGGTGATTTACATTTTAATAGATATTTGTGATTTTTTAATATTTTTTAATGTTTTTTTGTTTTTTGGTGTTTCAAGTGATTTTTGTATTTTTCGGTTTTCCTATGGTTTTACAGGGTATCTAGGTTTTTTAATGTTTTTAGATATTTTCAGGTAATTTTCAAGATATGTATGGTTTAAGGGGTTTTAGGATTTTTTACGGATTTTTAGTTTTTTCATGGATTTTTGGAATTTTTTTGGTTTTATGGTTTTCATTATTTTAGGGTTTTCTAGTAATTTTTAGGGGTTTAAAAGTTTTTTAGAGGTTTATATCATTTTCATGGTTATAAAGGGGTTATAGAGTTTTTAGTAGTTTTAGGGGTTTTTAAATTTTTGGGGGTTAAAATGTTTTTAGGTTTTTCAGGTTATCTTGGGGTTTTCTGTTTTTTTGTGATTTTTTTTTCGTATTTTCATTTTTTATTTTTTAATTTTTTTTGGGATTTTTTGGTGTTTCAGTGTTTTATTAGGGGTTGTGGGGGTCATAATATTTTACTTTATATTATTTTTAATTTTTTTAGGCTTTTATGATTTTCATTGGGTTTTTTGGTCTTTTAGGGATTTTTACAATTTAAGTATTTTTAAGGCATTTTAAGATTTCTGTTTTTCTTTAGTTTTTTAGGATTTTTGGGGGGTTTTAGGTTTTTCATGTTTTTTTTGGCTTATTATTTTTTTTTGAGTTTTTGGGGATTTTAAGGGGTTTTACAGTTTTATAACATTTTTTGGGACTTAAAAGGTTTTCTATATTTTTAGTGGTTTTTGGGTTTTCATGGGTTTTTGTGTTTTTATTGGTTTTATAGGATTTATATTTTTTAGGGTTTTTATTGTTATTTGTGTTTTTTTGTTTTTATGTTTTCTAGGGTTTTAAATTTTATTAATTATTTAACGCTTTCTTAGAGGTTTTCATGGTTTTTAGGGTTTTTTATATTTTGGGGATTTTTATAGACTCGTTAAGATTTATATTTTATTTTGGGTTTTTAGGGATTTGTGTAGATTTTATGGTCTTATAGGGTTTTTAGATTTTTTCGGTATTTAGTGTTTTTTGGGTCTTTTGGTTTTTAATATTTGTATATATTTATGATTTCCCTAGGGGGTTTTTAGGGTTGCTTCAGTTTTTTTTATTTTCAGGGATTATATTCGGATTATTTTTGTTTTTTAGATTTTTTAGGGGGTTTTAGGGATTTTAAGGGGTTTTCATCTCTTTTAGGGTGTTTATGATTTTTATGTTTTTTTGGTTTTTTTGTTTTCTGATGATTTTATGGGTTTTTTTGGTTTTCTGATAATTTGATGTATTTTATGTATTTTATGTATTTTCATGGTTTTTATGTTTTTTAAGCGTTTTTATAGGTTTTAGGTTTTATAGTTTTTTAGGGTGTTTAGGGTTTTTTAGGGATTTTAGAATTTTTATGTTTTTATAGATTTTAAGAGTTTTTTTTGTATTTTTTGGTCTTCTTATACTTTTTAGATTTTTAGGTTATTTATATTATTAGGGATTTTAGGAGAATTTTAGGATTTTTATGGGTTTTTAGTGTTTTAACTTATTTTGGGCGGTTCTAGGGTTTTTATGGTTTTTTGAGGTTCTTTGTGTTTTTTATGTTTTTATGTTTTTTAAGATTTAATGTTTTTTAGAGTTTTTAAACATTTATAGGGGTTTAACAGGGTTTTATAGGTTTTTTGGTCTATTAGGGGGATTTTGGGGTTTTAAGGTGTTTTATGATCTTTATGGGTTTTTTTGGTTTTATGGGGTTTTATGGGTTTTAGGGATTTTATCATTTTTTATTCTTATAGTGGTTTTAAGTGTCTTTTGTTATTTATAAATTTTAGGATTTTTAGGGTTATTTTAAATATTTTTCATGATTTGTTATTTGTAGGGATATTGAGTGTTTTTTTGGGGTTTTAGGTTTTTATCATCTTCTAGATTTTTAGTGGTTTAAATTGTTCTTATGTTTTTAAGGTTTTCTATATATTTTTGATGGATTTTTATGTTTTTAGAGATTTTTAGGGATTTTAAGGAATTTTATGGGTTTTATGGTTTTATATATTTTGAGGGTCTTTATTGAATTTTAGGGATTTTTTGGTTTTTTTGTGTTTTTAGGGATTTAAGGTTTTTAGAATTTTTTATCCATTCTAGGAGTATATATGTTTTTTTCAAATATTCTAGTTTTTTCAGGGTTTTATAGTTTTTGGGGTTTTCTACAGTTTTAGGCATTTTTATGGTTTTATGGTTTTTAATGTTTTTAAGGTTTTTAGAATTTTAATATTTTTTAAGGATTTTAATTGTTTTGGGGTTTTATGGGTTTCTTAAGGATTTTTAAAGGTTTTAGAGTGTATTAAAATTTTATAATTTTTTAGCGCTTTTAGGATATTTATAGGTTTTATGGTATTAGAAAATTTGAATGTTTATAGTGATTTTATGGATTTTATGTTTTTTTATTTTTAGGGTTTTTCTCTTTTTTTAGTTTTTACGGGTATTTCTATTTTTTTACATTTTTATCAGTTTAAAGGGTCTTTAATGTTTTTATTGGTTTTCAGGGTTTTATGTGTTTATGGTTTTTAATGTTTTTAGTGCATTTATGGGTTTTAGGGGTTTTAGGTTTTCCAGAGTCCTCTATGGGGTTTTTTAGGTTTCTAGCATTTTTATGTTTCTATTGGTTTTATGTGTTTTCAGGTTTTCAAGGCATTATTAGGTTTTCCTAGGTTCTTAGGGCTCTTAAGAATTTTTATGTGTTTTTAGTGGTTCTTAGATTTTTTAATGTTTTAGGGGATTTAAGTTTCTTTATGTTTTTAACGTTTTCTTGTGGGTTTCCAAGGTTTTAGTGTTTTTACATTTTTATGGATTATTAAGAATTTTATATGATTTTCATGGTTTATAAGATTTTATGTGTTTTTTTAGGGGTTTTTTTATTTTTTATGTTTTTTGTGTTTTTTAGTTTTTTGAAATTTTAAGGGGTTTAAAGGGTTTTTATAGTTTTTATGGTTTTATGATTTTTAGGGTTTTAAATATTATTAGGGGTTTTATGGGTTTTCTAGGGTTTTATTATTTTAGTGGGATTATGTTCTTTTTATGGTTTTTTCATTTTTATGTTTTTAGGTGTTTTAGGTTATTTTATGTTTTCATGGTTTTCTCTGGGTTTTTCAATGTTTTTAGGTATTTTTACGTTTTAAGGGATTTTAGGGATATTTAAGGATTTTTAAGGTTTTCATGGGTTTAGAAATTTAGAGGGTTTTGGGGGTTTTAGATTTTTTTTGTTTTAGGGGTTTTAAGTGTTTTTTTGGTTTTAATGGTTTTCTTAGGACTTTTTTAGGTATTTTGATTTTTTTCATTTTTATGTATTTTTAGGAGTTTAATTGGAATTTTTTTTAGGGTTTTTAGATAATATGAGGGTTTAAGAGGTTTTAGGGTTTTTAGCTTTTTTTGAGTATTTTAGAGTTTTAAAAGATTTTTGCGTATTTAATGTTTTTAGGGGTTTAAATGGTTTTTATAATTTCTAGTGGTTTTCGTGGTTTTACGGTTTTTATGAGTTTTTTTTATGTTTTTAGGGTTTTTTATAATTTTTTTAGTATTTAGGTATTTTAATCATTTTTAGGTTTTTATGTTATTGTTAGGGATTTTTAGAGTTTTTATTTTGTTTTTTCTGTTTTTAGTTATTTTTATTGATTTTTATTGTTTTTTTGTGTTTTTATGGATTTTCAATGTTTTATATTTTCATGGGTTGTAAGGATTTTTGTGGGTTTTTTTGGTTTAATGGGGTTTTAAGGATTTACTTTGAGTTTTTAAGGTTTTAATGGTTTTAGAGTTTTTTTATGTTTTTAGTTTTTTATGGGTTTATGGTTTATATGGTATTTATGATTTTTTATGGTTTTAAGGGGTTTATTGTTTTTATGTGTGTGTTTATATTTAGGGGTATTTAGGGTTTTTATCAAATTTTAGGGTTTTTAGGGGTTTATACTATTTTTAGGGTTTTAAGGATTTATTATGTCTTTCTAAGGATTTTGGGGTTTTTTATGTTTTTAGGGATTCATAGGGTTTTTTTGGTTTTTTTATATATATTTTAGGGATTTTGATCATTTTTATGTGTTTTAGGGTTTTTATGGGGTTGTAATGTTTTTTTTGGGGTTTTAAGGATTTTACAGATTCTTTAAAATTTTTGGCATTTTAAGGGTTTTTAAAGTTATTAATTATTTTTTAGTGTTTTATGGATTTTTAGATATTTTTATGGTTTTTATGGTTGTTAAGGTTTTTAGGATTTTTTCGGTTTTTGGTTTTTATGGTTTCTAGTGTTTTTTTATTTTTATGGGATTTAGGGGTTTTATGGTTTTTTATGGTTTTTAGGTTTTCTGAGTTTTTACACAAACATACCAACACATACATATGCATAAATACACCAACATATACAGACATACTCATATATACACATATATACGGTTTTTGTTGATTTTAAGTGGGTTTTTTTTGGTGTTTTATGGTTTTGGGGGTTGTATGGATTTTATATACTTTTACGGTTTTTAAGGATGTTTTATGTTTTTTAGGGTTTTTTTTGAATATTTAGGGTGTTTATGGGTTTTAAGTGTTTTATGGTTTTTTATGGCTTTTAAAGTTTTTATGATTGTAGGGAGATCTAGGGGTGTTTTAGAATTTTTATGGTTTTTTGGTATTTTGATGGTTTTATGGGGATTTTGGGATTCTAGGGTTTTTTTGGGTATTTAATGTTTTTTGGGGTTTTATTTATTTTAGGGTGTTAAGGTTTTTGTAGATTTATTAAGTTTTTTAGGGTTTCTAAAATTTTTATAAATTTTTAGTTATTATTAAGGATTTTTAATGTTTATAGGGTTTTATGGATTTTCAATATTTTCATGTTTTTAAGTTTTCTTCAGTCTTTTTTGGGTTTTGGGGTTCTTATTGATTTTCAGGGGTTTAAATGTTTTAAAATTTTTTTGACCATTTTTATTTATTTAAATGTGTTTCGTAATTTATGGTTCATTATTGGTTTTTTTGGGGTTTAATGGGTTTTTATGGTTTTTAGGTGTTTTGATGGTTTTATGGTTTTTAATGGTTTTATGGTCCATTAGAGGGTTTTTAGGGTTATTATCATTTTTTTGGTTTTTAGGGGTCTTAAGTGTTTTAGTAATTTAATATTTTCTTAATGTTCTTAGGGTTTTATGTTTTTTACGTTTTAGGTTTTTTGTATGATTTTTTTTATTTTTAGGGTTTTGAAGGATTTTGAGGGTTTTAGGGTGGTTTTAGGGTTTTCTGAGTTTTTATGGGTTTTGATTATTTTTAGGTTTTTATGGTTTTGTTATGTTTTTGTCTATATTTTATGTTCTTTTTCACTTTTAGGTTTTTAGGTATTTTTTGGGATTTTTATCATATTTTGGTTTTTTTTTGAATTTTAGGGTTTTAGGTATTTTTATGGGTTTTATTATTTTCTGGGGGTTTTAGGGTTTTTTTTAGTTTTTAGGGTTTTACTCTCTTTTAGAGTTTTTCAACATTTTTAGGGGATTAAATTTTTTTAATATTTTTAGTGGGGGTTTTATAGTTTTTATGGGTTTTAGGGGTTTTATGGTTTTAAGGGTTTTTATGTTCTTTTAGGGTTCTTAGGGTCATAAGCATTTTTAGTTTTTCTAGGGGTTTTTAAGAGAATGGGGATTTTGTGGTTTTTATGGTTTTTAGGTGTTTTTATGTTATTATGGATATTTGTGATTTTTCTATTTTTACGGGGTTTTAGTGATTTAAGGCCTTTATGGGTTTTCTGGTATTTAGTGTTTTTATTGATTTTAGGGTCTTAGGGGATTTATGTATTTTTAGTTTTTTTTTGGGTTTTGAAGGTTTATTATATTTCGTGAGTTTTATGGATTTTTTGTGATTCTTATTAGTTTTTAGGGTTTTCAGGTATTTTTATAGGTTTTAGGTTTTTTTGGGTTTTTATGTTTTATGGTTTTTTGTGTATTGATTTTTTTTGTGTTTTTATAATTTTCAAAGTATTTTATTTTTTTAATTTTGTAATTGGTTTAAAAAAATGTACAGTATTTATTGCATTATTTTTGGTTTTATGAGTTTTCCGTGCTTTTTATGGTTTTTAGGGGTATCAGGGTTTGTTTTCTTTAAGTTTTTAATGTTTTTTTTATCATTTTTATGGGTTTTCGGGATTTAATATGTTCTTATTTTTTTATGGTTTTCAGAGGGGTTTTCATATTTTTCAAGTTACTTTTATGGTTTCTAGTATTTTTTATGGATTTTTACAATTTTTACAGATTTTTATGATTTTATGTATTTTGAGGGTTTTTGGGTTTTTATGCATTAATGATTTTTTGGTGTTTTTGTTGTTTTTTTGAGTATTTTAGGGGTTTAATGTTTTTTATAATTTTTTATATCATTTTTAGGGGTTTAATGGGTTTTTAGAGTTTTTGTGATTTTAGGGTTTCAGGGGATTTAATGGTTTTCAAGGATTTGAGAGGATTTTTTGGTTTTTTGGTTTTTTGGTTTTTTGGGGGTTTTATGGTTTTTTATATATTTTTTAACTTTTTAGGGGTTTTATGAGTTTTCAGAGTTTTAAGGTTTTTTGAGGATTTTTATGGGTTTTCGTGTTTTTAATTTTTTCATAATTTTTTGTGGATTTTTTTTTTTGATTTTTATGGTTTTTGGGATTTTTAAATATTTTTAGTGTTTTTCGTGTTTTTGGGTTATATTATTTTTATAGATTTGGGGTTTTTGTGTTTTGTGAGTTTTTTAGGATTTTAATGTTTTTTAGTGTTATTTAACAATTTATTCGTTTAAAGGGATTTTATAGTGTTTACTAGTGTGGGGTATTTTATGGGTTATGTGGGGTGGTTTCATATTTTTAGTGGTTTAATGGTTTTATTGTTCTTTAGGGGTTTTTAGGGTTTTTATTATTTTTTTGTTCTATAGGTTTTGTGTTATTTAGGGTTTTAAGGCATTCCTAGGGATTTATTGATTTTTATGTTTTATGTATTTGTATGGTTCTTTTGGAGATTTTTTGTTTTTTAAGGGGTTTTATGGATTATGAAGGTTTTTAGTTTTTTTTGTTTTTAGTATTTTTTTCATTATTTGGGGTTTTAAGGAATTTTTTATTGACTTTTAGGGGTTTTAATGTTTTTTAGAGTTCTTAACATTTTATGGGTTTAAAGGGATTGTAGTTGGTTTTTAGGTTTTTTATGGGTTTTAAAGGTTTTTAAGTGTTATTTTTTATAGGTTATCTTAGGGTTTTTATGTTTTCTAGGTTTTTATGAGTTTTTTAGGTTTTCAGTATTTTTAAGGGGTTTTTTTGGGATTTTGAGGGGTTTAAGAGGTTTTTTAGGTTTTTAGGGTTTTTAGAATTTTTATGTTTTTATTGGTTTTACGTTTTTATGTTTTTCAAGTTTTTGAGGGTTTATTTGTTTTTTCATTTTTTATATCTTTTTGAGGATTTTTTTCCTTTATAGGTAATTTAGGGATATTCATGGTTTTTTTGTATTTGTTTTGTTTTTGGGGGTTTTCTGGATTTTTTGTTTTTTAGGGTTTTTTTGAGTTTTTTGTTTTTAATGTTTTTTATAGTTTTTTAACTATTTTATTGATGAAATAGTTTATAGTGTTTTTAGTGTTTTTTTATGTTTTAATGGTGTTTATCATTTATGATTTTTTTGTGTTTTTAGGTATTTTATGGGTCTTATGTGATTTTAGGTTTTTAAGGTTTTACTATGGGATTTTAGGGTTTTTAGTGTTATATATGTTTCTAGGTATTTTTTTCAATTTTATAGTAATTTTATGGTTTTGTATATTTTTCTAATAATTTTGGGAGTTTGTAGGTTTTTAGGGTTTTATGGAGTTTTTATGATTTTTTTGAGTTTTTAGGGCTTTTAAGGTTTGTCAGATAATTTTAATGTTACTATTGGGTTAAAGGGTTTTTTAGTTTTTAGTATTTTTCTAAAGGTTTTATGATATTTTGGGGGTTATGATGTTTTTAGGGGTTTTGATTATTTATAGCATTTTTTGGATTTTTAGGGATTTTTAGAGTTTTTAGCTTGTTTTAGGGTTTTTCGGGGTTTTATTTGTTTTTAGTTTTTTATGATTTATTTGGGGGTTTCAAGGTTTTTAGTGTTTTTTACATATTTATTTATTTTTATGGATTTTTAGGTTTTATGGGTTTTTATGGTTTTAAGGGTGTTATATTTTTAAGGATTTTAGGGATTTAAGGTTCTTTATATGTTTTAAGGATTTCATAGGGGTTTTTAGGGTTTTAGGGTTTTTTACCTTTTTAGGAATTTTTTAGTATTCTTATGGTTTTTACGGTTTATAAGTAATTTTAGGGGTTATTTTGTTTTTTTTTGTTTTTTGAGTGGTTTTAGCTTTTTCTATATTTTTAGGGGTTTTAAGGGTTTTTAGAGTTTTGTTTTACTATTTTAGGTGTTTATAGGGTTTTTTAGTTCTTCAAGTTTTTAGGGTGTTTATGGGGTTTTAAGGTTTTTAATGTTTTTTAACAGTTTAGATGCTTTTTAGGGATTTTATGTTTTATAGGTTTTTGAGCATTATTTATGTTATTATGGGTTATTAGCGAGATTAGGTTTTATGGTTTCTTAGTGTTTTTTGGGGTTCTTTCTTTTTAGGGATTTTATTGCTTTTTAATGATTTTTTGGCCTTTTAGGGGGGTTTTTTGGGCTTTGGGAGTTTTATTGTTTTTATGATTTTTTTAGTTTCTTAACATTTTTAGAGATTTATAGGGTTTTATATATTTTAGTGTTATAATGGTTTTTATTTGATTTTAATGTTTTAGGGGATTTTATTGTTTTTCTGATTTTCAGTGTTTTTAGTATTTTATAGGTTATTTTGGGATTTTATGCGTATTCAGGTTTTTACAGTTTTCTTAAGAGTTTTCAGGGTTTTTAGGTTTTTTTTTATTTTTGGGGATTTTTATGATTTTTTTATTTTTATGTGTTTTTATGGGTTTTGGGTATTTTGTGATGTTTTAGTGTTTTTTAGGTTTTTAAGTTTTTTTAGATTGTCTGGTTTTTAGGTATTTTCGAGTTTTTTGTGTGTTTATGGTTTCTAGTTATTTTATGTGTTTAGGGGTTTAAAGTGGTTTATTGATTTTAGAAGTTTTTTAGGGTTTTTATTGATTTTTAGGTTTTTTATGGTTTTAGGGGTTTTATGGTTTTATGGGGTTTTAGGGTTTTTTTGGGTTTTCTAGGGTTTTTATATTTTTTGGTTTTTTGTGGTTTTAATAGTTCGTAGGTTTTGATGGTTTTCTTAGGGATTTCAAGGTTTTTAGGGTTTTTTGTTTTTTTGGTTTTAGGTTATTTTGGAGTTTTTTGGGTTTTATGGTTTTCTATAGTTTTGTTATATTTTAGAGGTTTAAATGGATTTTAGATTTATTAGTGGATTTTTTTGTGTTTCTAAGGCCATTTTAAGGTTTTATTCATTTTATTGTTTTTAGGGTTTTAGGGTTTTGGGTTTTTATTAATTTTTAGGGTTTTAGGATATTAATTATATTAGGTTCTTAATGATTTCATAGGGTTTTAACTATTTTTTACATTTTGAGGTATTTTAGGATTTTTTATGTATTTAGGGATTTTTAGTTTTTTTTAGTTTTTTTGGGTTTTTAGTGCGCTTAGTGATTCTGATGGGTTATAGTGGTTTTTTTTGGTTTTTATGGTTTCCTATGTTATAATTTTTTTTATGGTTTTAATAGTTTTGATTTCATTTAATATTTTATGGATTTAAAAGGTTTTTCTTATTTTAAGTGGTTTTTAGGTTTTTTTATGTTTTTGGGGGTTTTATAGTTTTGAGGGGTTTTATGGTATTTTTATGGTTTTAATGGTTTTTAAATTTTTTTATGTTTTTAAGGGGTTTTTAGGAGATTTGAAATCTTATGGTTTCTATAGGATTTTTCAAAGGTTTTTAGGGTTTTTATGTTTTTAGGGATTTATAATGTTTTTAATATTTGTATGGGTTTTAAGGGTTTTAAGGTATTTTAAAGGATTTAGGGTTTTGATAATATTAGGGGTTTTAATGGATTTAATTATTTTGGGTTTTTAAGGTTTTATTATGGTTTTTAGGGTTTTTAGGGTTTTAGTGTAGTTTACATTTTATGGAATTTGTCAGATTTTTTAGGATTTTTTTCCTTTTTTATTTTTTTGGATTTGTGTGGGTTTTATGGTATTTTGGGGGTGTTTTTTTGGGGTTTTTTATGTTTCTTTTGATTTTTTAGGGGTTTTAATATTTTTAGAGATTTTTAGCCTTATTAGAGGTTTAAAGGGTTTCATCGGTTTTTAGGGAATTTAATGATTTTAGGAGTTTTATAGTTTTTAGTGTTTCAGGATTTTTAGGGATTTATGGTTTGTAACATTTTTTATGTTTTTAGGGTTTTTATGTTTTTTTAGGTTTTTATGTTTTTCCTTGGGTTTTTAGGGTTGTAATATTTTTTTACATTTAATGGGATTTTTAGGGATTATTTGGATTTTATGAATTTTTTGATTTTATGGGTTTTGAGTGTTTTTTGT